>CM062929.1:31681618-32939946 GCA_031878705.1 Tapirus indicus | reverse complement strand
TGATTTCATGGGTATATACATATGCCATATTTATCAAACTGTATATTTTAAATATGTGCAGTTTATTGTATGTCAATTGTACCTCAATAAAACAATTGGGGCAGGGGGAGGGAGCCTCTTGGTTGCTGAAATAAGCAAATGACTCCAAGAGAGCTTGCCCCTCTTATTTTCTGCTCATCTTTTATTTTTTAGACCTTGAAGATCTCCCTCCTTTCTTGCAAATTCAGCTATTCATTAATAAGATGTTTGTTATACTTTAGGCATCATGTCAAAGTGCTCTCATGAGGTGGATTTTCAGGACAGCTAATGTGACAAATCACCAAACTCCCTCATGTCTGTGTTTGAAGGTAATGCTAAATTTCCCTAAAGTTCTATCATGTCCCCATCCCATCCCGAATCCTTCAACAATGAACGCCTTAAGAAAGCCTGCAGAGCTGGACCATAATCTAATCCCTAGGGACCTTGTATTTTCCTTTCCTCAGGCTCTTACTCAGGACACTCCCTCTGCCCAGAATCTGTGTCTCCTTCCTGTACCCTTCACTCCTTCCAATAGTCCTATCTGGGGTGTGGTGAAATTCTGCCTCATTACTCCAGTCCTCTTCATATGCCCAAACACTCTCTCTCCTCCTCTTCCCCCACCACATACCACTCCCACATCTCTCCCTGACCAGTCACCCTAGTGAGGAGCAGTCTCTCTTCCTCCTTACCACTGCAATTCTCCTTACCTATATTACCAATGTGATATGTAATACCAAGCATTTGAATTAAATGTTTGAGTGTTTCACCTTGGGTGAGTCTGAAAGTCAGGACCATTTTTGAATCTCCCACAGCTCTAGCACAATGCCTTGTCCTTGTGTGAACAAACAATAACTACCTGGCAAATGAATCAATAAACATACACAGGAGTGAAAATTCTTAAGGGAAATTAGTATGATGGGAGATATCTCCTCTCCCTCCCAAAGATGCCAATCAACCTGATACTCTGACGTAAATAACCTAAATCCAGCCAGTTTCAGCAACGATTGCTTAGAATTATCCATTTCAAATCTATAAGGCAGGCACACTTTGCTTCAAGAGAATCACAATTAAAACATCCAAACTGTACTCTCTATAGTAATTATAAGGCAACTTTTTTTTTTTTGGTGAAGAAGATTGGCCCTGAGCTAACATCTGTTGCCAATCTTCCTCTTTTTGCTGAGGAAGATTGTTGCTGAGCTAACATCTGTGCCCATCTTCCTCTATTTTGTATGTGGGACATGGCCACAGCATGGCTTGATGAGCAGGCAGATAGGTCTGAGCCCGGGATCTGAACCTGCAAACCCAGGGCTGCCAAAATGGAGTGTGCAAACTTAACCACTACACCACTGGGCTGGCCCCAGGCAACATTTTTTTAAACGCCAATTTTTGAAGGAGAAATATTTATAATGTTTTCGTTACAGATGTATTCTTTTCCTGTTAGGCACACCAGCTTCTGAGTGAAGATATCTGGAACATTTTTAAAGTATAACATTGGTTAATGTATGATGAATGTCAGAGTGTTTAAGAAAGAACAAATGTTCCTATATTCTGACATCTGCATAACTTATTGAGCCAATAAAATGACAGGACTCTATTTCCCTACTTGTCCCCCAAAACTCAAAGCACAAATGTATAGAACATAAATTAGCACTCCAGCTGCCTCTACTCAATTCCCTGCCTAAAACTCAATGCTGACCTGCAATTTTTTGTTTCATTTTTCAAGGGAGTGCCACCACGTGGTGAATGTTTTTAGTACACTTTTAACGTAGATACCAATAGGATATGTTATACTTGAAAAGACGGGAAGAAACAAATTATCTAGGCCCAACATGATACAAAATAGATAGAGCCACATTTTATAGGATACTTTATAACAGATTACTTTTATAATGAGTAAACTTTAGAGTTAGAATATTAGAGTTCAGATATAATCTGTTCCCTTCAGGAGGATTCAGATTATGATCCTCATTTCATATGTTAGTGAGACCCAGAAAGAGTCAATCAATCACCCAAGGTGACAAAGCTTGTAATTGGGGGCAGGAGTGAGGTGGGGAAGTGATATTACTAGGGCCTACAACCCCAGTCTCCTGCCTCTCTGTACTGTCCCACAGCCCCCCTCTTCTATATGAAACACGAATTATTTGGCAATTTTAAAATTTTTATTTATTTAACAAACACGTACATAGCACATATTATGTGCCTGCAACTGTTCTAAGCACTTTATATTTGCAAAGCAATATTTAGAATGGCGCCAGGCACACAGTAAACACTATATGTGTCAAATAAATAAAAATTTAAAACCTCCAAATAATTTGTATTTAATACAGCTGTTCTCACATGAGGATTTTGAAATAATAGCCTATATTATAAATCTCAATAATCTTCTAGGGCAAAAAAAAAAGGAGGCAAAATTGGTAGAAATAAAGATAACAGCAAAAGCCAGAAGTCTGTTTGTGCTCTAAAAGGCTGGAGCTCTGTCATTCAGGTGGTGAATGGATAAACAAAGTATGGTATATCCATACAAGGGAATACTACTCAGAGATATAAAGGGAGGAACGACTGATAACATGCAGCTACAACGTGGATGACTCTCAATGCACTATGCTAAGTGAAAGAAGCCAGACTCAAAAGACCATATACTGTATGATTCCATTTATGACATTCTGGACAGTCAAGTGAGGACAGAAAACAGATCAGTAGTTGCCAGGAGCTGGGGGTGGGGGAAGGGATGACTAAAAATGGGCAGCACAGGGGAATTTTGGGGGTGAGGGAACCATTCTCTATCTTTAATGTGGTGGTAATTTTATAACTGTATGCATTTGTCAAAGTTCATAGAACTGTACACTAAAGAGAGACAGTTTTATACTATACAGAAATTATACCTCAATAAACTTTACTAAAAAAATAATAAAATAAAATATAATAAAAGACCAGGGCCATTGCTTAGCTTTCCAAATTAGATTGGTTATGTTTTCAGAAACTAAAGAAGTTGCATTCTATAAAAGTTAAACAAAAACTGTTTTTTCTCTATAACGAACCTAATCTAATTAGACCTCTGGCCTTTATTAACTTTATAACTACTCTTTATAATAGTTACAATTTATTGAATGCTAACTATGTAACAAGCACCATTCTGTTTTTTTAGGTTTACTGCGGAATTTTCCATGTCAATTACAGATGTATGTAAAATAAACAGTGAACAATGCCCCCTTACCTCTCCACACTGTACTCCCCATCCACTCCCAGAGAGAACTATCAACAGACGTTTTCCAACACATTTAACAGACCCACAGCTTCTTTTATAGAATGAACGCGATTGTATTACACTTGCTTTTCTACTAAATGCTTTGAACATCCCTCCAGGTCAATCCACATAAAGCTACCGCAACCTCTTTAACAGCTGCAGAGTGTTACACAAAATGATGGCCACAATTTATTTTGCCATTCCTTATCAATGAATATTTACTTCCAATTGTTCTAAGTTAGGACCCTCACAGAGGTTCTAGTTTTATTCTCCAAACAACCCTGCAGAGTGAGCCTATTACAGATAGGTCCCCCAAGGCTTGGAAAGATGCACTAATTCGTTCCTTCAACAAATATTACTCTGTGTCAGGAACACAACACACACAGGGACAGTCTTGGCCATCATATAACTCACTACCTTTCTTCTTAGCTGAATGTAACAAGCAACAATCCTCTTGACCAGTGCAAGTTGGGGTTGACGTGAGGAAGGCTCTGGGAGGCTGCAGAGGGGCTCTCAGCCCAGACTGGGGGCAGAGTGGTCACTGAGTGAAAGCTTCCTGTTTCTGCTACTTGGTGCTGCCTCTCCTCCATGCCCATCCGATTAAGGACACACAGCGAGAGTCATCACTAGCTCTATCCTCGGGAGGCTTTGCTCTTGCCAATGAAAGTCTCCCATAAGCTCCACATTGCTGCTGAATGCCAGTTCACACCAAGCCTCCCATGAAGTTGTATACTTAGGAAAGCGTGAATTATTTTACATGTTCACAAATGTAGCAACCAAGTAAATCCTGCCACCAATCTTTCCATCAAGATGGAAATAGAAAAACAGGAGGTTGCAAGCTCTAACACTTACACAGGACCGGCAGTTGTACACATGAATGACGTGCGCAGGAAGGGCTCTCCCATTTTAAGAGATGCTGCTTAAGAGAGCAGCAGCCACTTAGCTCCAACAGACAGCTGCCATGTGAAAATACAGAGTTTTGGGGAGTAAAATCTCCTAGTTAAAAAAATTATTATGGAAATTTAAAACTACATCTCTAAGTAGAGAGAACAGTTTAAGAAGCCCCATATAGCCATGTACCACCCCACCTGGTTTCAACAAGTACCAACCCACAGCTGAGAGGCTTTCGTCTACCCCACTCCTGCTGCCCAGGTTACTTTGAAGCAAATATCTGATATTACATCATTTCATTTAAATATTTTAACCTTTCTAAAAGATAAAGATTAATTTTTAAACATAATGGTTCTTTTGGTTATCACACCTAAAAAATTAACAGTAAATCTTTAATATCATCCAATGTTCAGTCCAAGTCCAAATTTCCCCAATCAGCTCATAAGCGGATTTTCCCAATTTTTACAGTTCGTTTGAATTCAGATCTTAATAAGCTCCATATATTGCAATTATGTCTCTTTTACTCCAGATTCCACTTAATTTTTTTCCTTCCAATTTACCCATTAATTAAAACAAGAAATTTGTTCTATAGAGTGTCTCAGGCTAAACTGTGATGACTGAGTTTAACATTTTAGGGGCTGTTTTTTTTTTCTTTTTTTGTGAGGAAGACCAGCCCTGAGATAACATCCTTTGCTAATCCTCCTCTTTTTGCTGAGGAAGACTGGCCCTGGGCTAACATCCGTGCCCATCTTCCTCTCCTTTATATGGGACGCTGCCACGGCGTGGCTGATGAGCAGTGCGTGGGCAGGCGCCCGGGATCCAAACCCACGAACCCCGGGCTGTGAAGCGTGGATGAAACCACTGCGCCACCGGGCGGCCCCTAGGGGCTGTATTTTAATGTTTCTTTCTGTATGAAACTTTTCTTGGCTCAAATGCACATGACTACTTCTGTTTAAAAGATGTGCCCTATTTCTGTGTGTGTCTGTGTGTCCACACACATGCACTTTATTTTGGAGGGCTGTGCTGTGGTTGGTTTGAGGAATCAAATGTGTTTCTTTCTGATACAAAGTGCAGCTCTTCCAGAACTAAAACTTGGTATTCCCATATGAGGCCAGACTCTCCAGGGCATTCTGAGGCCAGGTGAGCCTTTGAAGAATGGGACTGCTAAGGGACCGCTGGCATTCTAGTAGGAGAGCAAACAACTATATCAATAAATAAGCAAGGTGATTTCAGATGGCATGGTGCTGCAAAGAAATTGAAAGGGGAAGGAGAGCTGGCGTGGGCACTATCAGCATGCACACTCTGGACTGGGTCAGCAGGGAAGGTCTTTCCTAAAAGGTGCCACATGAGCTGCAGCCTGCACGATCTGAAGAAGCCAGGCACCAGAAGATCTGGTAAGAGTACCCCAGCAGAGGGAAGGGCAGGGCCTGGGGCATTAACAGGGAAGACCACCCCAGTAAACAAAGGGAGTGATGGGAGGTGAAGTCCAAAAGGGAAACCAGGCCCAGCCCACGTGGGCCCGCAGGTTGTGGAGAGAAGTTGGGAATTATATTCTAACTGAGATGGGTACCCACTGGAGGACAGAAAACTGGGTAACGAAAAGATCTGATGTAAATGTCTGAAAAAAGGTCTCTGATGGCAGAAGGACAGCAGACACAGATGGGAACAAGACCAGGTTAGGAGGCTGGGAAATCTTTCAGGACGGTGGTATAGGGCCAGGGTGGTATTTATTTATTCTGGAACATTTGCTGCTGCATCAGATGTGGGCAGTGAGGGTAAAGGAGAAGTCAAGGATGATACCTAGGGGGTGGCAGGGCACCTGGGGAGATGATGCTGTGGCATCATCACAGGACACTTTCCCTAGGTCCTAAGCCATCAAAAAAAGGACAAGACTGGAATGTGAAGACCAGGTTTGGTAAGAACCCATTAACTCAAAAGAAAAAGCCCTGAAAGCACTTGCACTTCTTCATCTTCATAATCATAGGGCACAATCTCATCTGCACCCTGATGAGCCACACCCAACACAGCCACCAGGGTTGTCCACCTACGCAGCTCTCCAATTTCCTGTCAGAAGCCACCCTTGGCTCGGGCTGCTGTTTGCCGCAGGTTTCCCCTTCTTTTCTCAGGGTCCTACTTAGAAGTTTGTCTACAATCATCGTTTCTCTCCCAGAGCCAACAGGAAGGCATCTGTCCTGCCCAGCCAGATCCACTTTCCATGCTGTGGCCATGTGGGTTGTTCTGGTTATTCAGCATGACTGTGAGCAAGCTGGCGGGGGGCGCTGGAGGAGGCCAAGTGTGCTTGGTATGTGTCTGCGGAATGCCACGGGCCACATTCTTCAGAGCGCACCAACGCACACCAGGGCCCAGGGCCCTCGCAATCAGAAGCTCCTGGGCAGCCCTTTCTCCAGGACCCTGGGAAACTTGTCGTGGGCGATGACCTGTACCCACTTGGTCTCCATTCTGCCAGACACAATCTGATGAATTCACCCAGTTCTTTGCTTTATCTTTTCTCTCCTCAGAGAAGCACTCAAAGCAGACCAACACCCAGTCTTTGTGACAGTTTCCTTCCCCAATCCTGCTGATGAACAGTTTCCACCACGCTGACACAGACGATTGATTCGTTTGGTCAGTGCCAGGACTGGGGATACCTGCCAGGCTATTATGCCCCATTAGATTTACATTACTTTCAAAGACTTCAACATTTGTTAAAGCATTAAAACCAGGGCATAAAGAAGAAAGCAGTAAGGGCTCTTGACCGGGGGTAGGATTAGAAGTACAGGGACTGTGGGGTCGAATTACAGCTCCATGCCCCCAGAGAACCTGTTATTTCCTCCCTATAGAGAGAAATAAATACTGATCTGTTACCGTCAGCACACAGGTAAACTGATCTGCCCATACAGCTTCCAGTAGGGGCAGTTCACAACATGTAACAAATGCTTTTAAAAGTTTCTATTATTTTGGGGCCACCCGGTGGCTCAGCGGTTTAGTTCGCGCTTGGCAGCCCGGGGTTCGCGAGTTCGGATCCCTGGCACCTGCCAACACACTGCCTGTCAGCCATGCTGTGGCGTCCCATATAAAGTGGAGGAAGATGGGCACGGATGTTAGCCCAGGGCCAGTCTTCCTCAGCAAAAAGAGGAGGATTGGCAACAGATGTTAGCTCAGGGCTGGTCCTCACCACCAAAAAAAAAAAAAAAAGTTTCTATTATTTTGATGCAGAAATCCCAGTTCTAGAAATTTATCCTAAGGAAATATTAAGAATGTACAAAAGTGGATCATGAAGAAGACTCTGGGGAGAAAAACTGCCAACAATTTAAGCGCTCATCGATAGAGGATTAGGAGAATAAATCATGACACATCCACATCTACCATACAGATTTGATTTCCATCCCATTATATTTTTGTATAGCCCTCCCTCCTCCTGCAAGAACTCTGCAGAGAAGTGGGTGAGCAGCACCAGGAGTCCTGCTCACCAGGTTGCTGGTGGCAGCACCATCGTCCTGGCACCAAGGCCTTGCCTTGCACCTCTAACAACCCCCTTGAGAAGCTGATAAAGGCTACAGGCCTCCTTGACAAAATCCCCAGAACACAAACATGTGAGCACATAAGTGTATATACTTTCAGAAAGCCCTACAGAGTCCAGAGAGAAGCACAGCATTCCTATTTAACAATAAACAATCACCTTGGCAAGGTAACACATTCTGAATGTGGGCAATTCTGAGCAAAAAGAAAAGGGGTGGAGGAACATGAGTCTTTGGAGCGTCTGGTTAATCAGGCAGACAGGCACTGAGCACACCACTAACTCTGCTCGTATCCTCTGAAATGACCAAACCAGTCCAAACCCAACGCATCAGGAACATAAAACACAGTATACTTGACCTCACATATAACAAGCACAAGGAAACAACATGCCATGAGGAAAGGAAATCTGTAGATTTCCAAGGTTTTTAGATACATTCACTAGAAGGAAAATGTAATCCTGCTAAATAAACTAAACACACCGTTGAAACAAGAAAAGCACAGTCCCCGTAATGGAAGAGGGAAACTTGAACATGTGAAAAGGTCAGCAGCAAAGTTTGGTCTGAACCAGAAGACCCAGATATATGTTTCCCCCCTGGAGTAATGAAACAAAACAACTTGAAGAGCTCTGGGTAGACGTGAGGTACACAAAAACCACCTCACAGGATAAATACACTCCCAAAAGCTTGGCTCTTCCTTTCTCTGCTGTTTCTGGGTGAGCTCAGCTACAGCCCTAGAGAAGAACATCTCCCTAAAAGCACACTGATGACTGGATCCTGGCCTCCACAGCCAGGTGTGACCTGGCCTCTGCCCCCCTTGCCACCAATCTCCCCACTCCACTCAGTGCCTGCCCACTTAGGACCTTGGCACAAGCTGCCCCTTCGCCTAGAAAGTTCCGACCTCTCCAAAGCCTGCTCATCAGTCCAGTCTCCGCTTAAATGTCTCCTCCTCAGGGAAGCCTTTCCTGCTCTCTCCCTACGTCCATGATCTTAGGTTCGTTTTCCCCTTGTGCTGGCAGAAGAGGTCGCAGTGATGGTGATGACAACACACAACCGCAACTAAGACTCTCAAGTGCTTACTATGTACCAGGATTTTTCCTCATTCACTCTACACGTATTGTCTCATCTAATCCTCATTATAAAAACCAAGGATGTGGGCACCATTATGATGCTCATTTTATAGCCGGTGTAGCAGCCAGCCTCCAAAATGGTCTCCAATGATTCCCATCTCACTTGTCTAGTCCCCTCCTTCCCTGAACAGGGCTGACCTGTATGAGCAATAGGACACTGCACAAATGACAGTGTGACTTCTGTGGCTGGGTCATAAAAGACACTGTGGCTTCTGTATTGTCATCTCTTGCGTTGTGTGCTCTGGGGACACTCAAGCAGCCTGTGGAGAGGTCCCTGTGGCGATGAACTGAGGCCTCTGCCAACAGTCAGCACCACCTCGCCAACCCTGGAGTGAGCTGCCTTGGAAGCAGGTCCACCAGCCCCAGTCAAGCCATCAGATGACCGCAGCCCCTGCTGACATCGAGACTGCAGTCTCAGTGGAGACCACAAGCTGGAACCATCCAGCCAACCCACTTCTGAATTCCTGGCCCAGAGACACTGTGAGGAAACACATATTTGTTGTTTTAAGCCACTGCATTTTGAGGTGATTTGTCATGCAGAAATAGATAACTAACACTGATGGGAAAACTGAGACTCAGAACATAAGTAGCTCACAGTTACACAACTTTTAAGCAAAATTTTTTAATCCTGCTAGTCTGACTCCAGAGCCTGAGTCCTTAACCATTACACCATGCAGCCTCGTCCATATAGGAATTAATGCCTCAATAGATCTCACAAAGGCAAGAAATATAACCATCTTTTTCAATGCTATAATCCCACCAAACACCAGTACAATATACTTAGCATATTGCAGATATCTTGGGAAAAGAATGAATAAATGGAGTGAATGAAATGAAAAGAATCACAAAAGTGTTAAGAGTGGAAGGTGAGATTATAGGTGACATGTTATATTCTACACCAAATTTTAAAAATTTTCTACAATGTACATATATTATAGGGTTCACTTCACTCGAATTCAATTTGAACTGCGACCTGAAAGAAAAGAAAGCCAATCACCCAAATGTCCCAGGGCAGAGGCACTAGAAAGTAGTGCAAGGGCCCTGTGGTCAAAACAGATTTGTCACATATAAAGAAAAGATGGGCCAACGTGGCTGTGAGGGGATGCTGGGACACAGGCCAGATCTCAGGCATCTGGCTTTTAGTTGAAGTGGAAGGAGAAGCTACTGGAGGGTTTTAAGCACAAGAGCAATATGATCTCATTTGCATTCCTGAAAGATTATTCAGGTTTCTGTATGAAAAATAAGTTGTAAAGCAGAGAGACTGAAAGCAAGAGTATCAGTAAGGAGGTTATTGCACAAGTCCAGAGGAAGCAATGGATTTGATGAGACAATTCCTGTAAAGCGCTTATTTAGCACAATGCCTGGCACACTGTATGCACCCGACAACTGTTGTTTTTTTTCTTTGTAAATGCTTGGTTTGAAAATCACTATAAACATATACAATCACTATAAACTATAAGGTGCATATAACACAAAATTAAAAAATTACCATGTTCTATATTCAGGGGCATGGAAAAATGCTTACAATATATTGTTAAGGGTTTTTTTTAAGCAAATAAACCAAAACAGCACATATAATATGACCCCTTCTGTGTAAGAGGCGGTGGCTATAAGCAGAGAAATAAATCTGAACAGTTTCCACAAAATAAACAGTGATTATCTCTAATTAGTGAGATTATGGGTGATTTTTACCTCTCTTCATTACCCCTTTCTATACTTCTGAATTTTCTTTTTTAAAAATGAGCATTTATTTCTTTTATAGAGATAAATATAAAATCATTTTAATTTGTGGAAAAAAACTTAACTTTTCCATATACTAAAAAAAAGAAATTTAAAGAAATGGCTGGATAGTCCATTTAAATTATTTCAGAGAAGTAACGTTAACTGGACAAGTCTTCTGATCATATTGTAGCAGTGAAATGGCAACATCTGGGAGGTATGTAGGAGAAACGCTGCTCTCAATGCTTGATAATGGTGAATGGCTTCGTATCTGTTCTTGTCTAACAATGACTTAGAAAAATAATAAAAGGGGGAGTTGATTAAAACAAGATATTTCAGTATTTCTAGATTTTGTTCCCCTAGTCCTAATAATGCTTCAAAACAAAGACCTTTCCTTCACAAAGAGAAGTGAAAAGGCTGTGAGAGGCTTCAGCGAAGGGAAGGACTGATGGGTTGGAGAAATGACAGATGCCACTTTCCCATCCAGAAGTCAGTTATCAGATTTTAATGATATGCCAAAGACTGTGAATAGTCACAAAAAGGGGAAAAAAATAAACTTAGCCACCAAAAAATTTGTAAGAGAAATTTTCTTCCTTAAAAAGTAGAGAAGCAGTATAAGAAAGATTTATTATCCTAATGTTTAAGCAGAAAAGTCATCTCCTAATATTTTCAGGTCTTTTTACAAGGATCAGTTATGCAGCCACTTGGAAAAAATCAGAATATTTCCTGCTTTCAAGAACCCCTGACATTCGTAAGACTTGGAAGGGTCGATGTTAAGAAATCAGAAAGAAATCCAGGAACAAGAGATCTCTTGTTACCAGAGGGTAGCTTCTATTACAAACCTAAGAGGAGCAGGAATCCTAACTGATAACAATGTTCCAGTTCTTAATAGTGAAGTCTCCACACCAAAGGACTGACTTCAAGGAGCGGGTAAGAGACCAAACACAGCTACCGTTTATCCTTGGTACAGCAAAACGACATCCCAACAGCACCGGGATCTGTGGGCAAGGCAACACAAAGTCAACCGTAATCGGTCGTGACCCAAGCACAGGGTGACCATTTCAACCAGGTTAAATTGATAAAACTAAACAAGTACAGGGGTCCGGCCCAGTGGCGTAGTCGTTAAGTTTGCACACTCCGCTTCAGTGGCCCAAGGTTCACAGGTTCAGATCCCAGGTGGGGACCTACCCACTGCTTATCAAGCCATGCTATGGCGGCGTCCCACATAAACTAGAGGAAGATGGGCATGGATGTTAGCTCAGGGCCAGTCTTCCTCAGCAAAAAGAGGGGGATTGGCAGTGGATGTTAGCTCAGGGCTAATCTTCCTCACACACAAAAAACAAAAAACGAAACAAGTGCAGTGTGGCCTGGGGGTGAGCCTCCGAAGTCTGCGACAGGAGCCTGGGCTTCCATCCTGTCTCCACGACTGAGACAGACTGGTGAAGCCTGTTTCAGCAGATGAGAAGCATGGCTAGTAATACCGGCCCTGTGCATCTGTTGGGAGGATTAAGCAAGAGACTGTATGTATGCAAACCCCTAGGAAAATCCCAGACACACAATACATGCTCAACAATTATTACAATAAATGGCTGATATCCAGGAAACACTCTCCCCTGCTTCACATGAGCTAGCAAGTCGTGCAGTTGCCCCCAGGCCTCCATAGCCCTGGAGAACTTCTGGCAGGCATCTTACCAGACCTCCCTCTACACTGATGAAGGACATAATGCCCTCTCTTAGTCAACCTCCCAAACCCAATGAAATAGGTATGATTTGGGCTGAAATAACTAGCTAGATCTAACAACTAGTAAAGACAGAGTCAGAACTCCATCCCACGTCTGACTCGTGGGCCCAAACTCTTAGCCACTCTGTCAATCAAGACAGGGATAATACATCGAGCACCCAGCACAGCTCCAGGCTCAGAGTAAGCACTCAATATATGTTAGCAAATCATCTAAAAAATATTAAAAACATCCCTTCAAGGAAGGAATCATTAGTCCCATTCTACAGCTAAGGGACCTGAGGCAAAACTCGGGGGGGGCGGGACTTGGAGGAGCCACAGCTTCTTAGCGTTCTCAGAATCTTCATCCAACTCCTTCAGTGTTTTACATGAAATTTAGATTCTCAACAGCAAGGTGGGGCCTGTACATAGCTCACCATCTGGTGTTCTCCAGGCGTCAATAAGCCCTTTCCGAGTGGGCTGGTCTCAGAGCCTGTCTTCAAACAATGTGCTCTCACTGAGTTCTGAGGATGTAAACTCAGGCAGGCCTCAGTTTCTTATTTATAACACAAGCTTCTACAACGGCCCAAACTGCCTTCTCACAGGGTCAGACGAGAATTCTGCAGAATAAAAAGGCCCGAGTCTCCCTTTCCATCCAGTGTTCAGTAGTCCCCGCTTCCCCAGTGTTGTGAGTACAGCAGGCAGCACCAAGGGGAGCCCAGCTCTGCCTAGGCGGAGGGCCTGGGGAATTTTAAACGCCCAAATTCCACAACCATGCGTGCAAGGCAAGAAGCAGCTCTGTTTTCATTTCCTTTTAAAACACCCCCAGACACACACCTCAAAACCTTCTTCCAGTCAAGTCAAGCGGATGCAGATCAGTTATCACGTTAGACACAGCCAGCCAGCGCTGACGCTGCAAAGGCCAGCATCGGGCTGGCACTGCGTGTACAAAAGTGTCTTTTAGACATCCAAAGATAATTCAGAAGTAGCAACAATAGAGACAGCCTCTTCCCCTCAACTCCCACAAGCCCGAACTTCTTCTCTTTTTTGGCAAAACACTAACGGGTTACCTTAGACACTGTCAAGATAATCCCAAAGGTGAAGAGAAAATGTTAGAGTAAAATGTATTTCAATGGCTTGGAACAGAAACACTTCCATTTAGAGCAATGCTGAAAAACAGCCGAAAAAAGCACCAACCTTGTTGTGTTCCAAGACGGAAATGTTTTACAAGTCGTGAGGAATTAACTGCCCCACTGAACTAACTAATTCAGAAGTCTAAAGATTGCTGCAAGAGCATGGGGGAAATCTGAGGGACATGTCTACCCATCATTTGACCAAATAATGAACAAAAATATCACATCCATCCAAACGCAGACGGGCTGGGAAGCAGCCTTCTCCAGGAGGAGTGAATGGGAAAGCCTCAGTGCCAACGCGGTTTGTCAAAAGTCCAGGAGAAAGGGAAGTGAGAAAACACAAAACCTCCCAAGGCTGCTGCTTTTCGCAATCACTATAAATTTGGAAGCAGGCTACAGCAGGGAACCGGCTTACATTTGTTGATCTTCGCGCGGATAAACCGGTTCTTCTTCATAAGAAAGTGGCTATCCCTTTTCTCAGAGATGAGCTTCCTTTGAAATACTAAGTGGCTTACATATTGGGACAACCACAGTTCTCATAAGTCACTTCTTAATAAATGAGAAGTGTAATCAACTCTTCTCTGTGTTTTGACAAAAACTTACTCCTGATACTACAGAGTGTTCTTTCTGCACGATGGAGCTCCTGAAAGCACAGGTCCTGGAGAATGCCCCGTCCTCCTCACTCACCACCCCCAGAGGGAGCAGACATCTACGTATGGCAGGTCGCAGCCCATGTCTCTGGAGACCAGGGAGAGCAGCCTTCAAGCAGAGGTCCCTCACGCTGGTGTTTGCACAGACTGCCATTATTCCACAACCCCTACAAACCCAGGAAAAGGAGCTTTAGGGCCAGCAGCAATGTCTCAAAAAAACAGAGCTTTGGTTTTTCCAAGATGGAGAAAAGAGGAGAATTGGTCAAAAGGGTCTCCTAATTTACACGTTATCGTAGGTAACACATCAAACACACCTTATGAGGGATCAGGAAAACCATGTGAAGGGGTGTGTCTCAGTGAACCCACAGGAGGTAAGTCCTACCAGGCAGTTATTCTGATCATTACAGTCGATTCTCTCCAGAGACCTAGACTTCCAAGTCATGGTGAGAACCATGAATGACATGTAAATCAATCACGAGTGAATGACACATACATATAAACCACTGGGGGTAAGAGTGGATGGAGACCGTTAACCCAATCCCATTACTGAAGCATGTCCAGAACCAAAAGCCTCACCTTCTTCTTAAGTAAGAACTAGAAGGAATCGCCCTATTTCTGTGAATGTCACTCCCATTTCTGGTCGCCAGACTAAAGTTCTTGGTATCATCTTTACCTCTTCCCCCTCTCAGCCTACTTCACCAGTCCAGTCAATCCTACTTCCGCGATGGCTCTTGGTGTTATCTCCCTCTCTTCAGGCTCTCCTTACCTCCTACTTAAGTGTCCTCCCTTCCACCCCTGACCTAAACTCAGATTACAGATTAATTTCACTAAATCATAACTCCGATCTTTTAACAAATTCCTTCAACAAATCTTTATTGAACATCTACCATGTGTCAAGCACTGTTCTAAGCACTAGGGATACTTTCATGGTGATAATATCCTCCTGGGAACTATCTATAACTCCCACTGCCCATCAAATATCTGCCAAATCTTTGGCTTGGCACTCAAGGTCACCCCTGAAGTAGCCCTAACATGCCTTTCCTGCCTTAATCCGTACACTCCCCTGAATATCCCTGCCAAACTATTCCTAATAGACTTTGCCCTTTCCCACCTAAAGATACCTTCTCTCCCTGACTAGAGGATAATCCCTCTGAGAGTATTCCCCAGGGCATTCAATAAAGGCACTCAGAGAAGGAAGAGTCCTGAGAGTGTTCAGAGTCCCGCAGTGTTCGAATCCCATCTTTATCATCATATCCTGCCTCCTCTTGAATATCCCCAGTGACAGATTAATCACTGCCTTCCAAGGCACCCATCCTACTGCTGATAACTCTTATTGTCTGAAAGCTCTTTTCACACTGAGCCCAAATGTGCCTTATTTCATGACTTCTATCCACTACTCCTAATTCTGCCTTCTAAAGCAGTGCAGACTGAGACGAACTTTCTTTTATATGATAGTCCTTTAAATATTTTCAGACAGCTAACACATCTTCCCTTAGTCTCCTCTTCTCCAAGCTAAAAACATCACCCAGTTTCTTTAATCATTCATTATTCATTATTCATTTAATAAATATTTACTGACCATCTACTATGTGATAGGCACTACAACACAATCTCTGCTCTAAAGACATTTAAGAGGAAGTGACAGAGGGAGTGACATTATAAAACAGTGTGATAAACATCACAGTGGTAAGCACAGGATGCAGTGGGAGCAGAGGAAATGATATCTAAGTCTAATTAAATATCACACATAGGAGTTACCGGGTGGTAGTCTTAACAGAGGTAGCAGTAGTACACCATAATTTTCATGTTGGCCACCTTCTTCTAAATGAATGGATGCAACGACTAGTTATTGGTTGTTTATTCTGGGCTAGGCAATATACTAGGCATTAACCTTACATGCATTCTATACTTCACCCTCATAGTAACCCTAGGAGACAGGTACGAATATCCCCATTTTAAAGATGAGAAAACTAAGGCTTAGGGAAGGGAAATAATATGTCCAAGGCCTCATACCAAGTAAGTAGCAGAGAAAGGAGTCAAACCTGGGTCTGCCTGATTTCAGAATCTGGGGGCTTCATCACTGAACTGTCTGATCAGTGGTGCTTCCCCTTTGTCTGGTCATCACCCTCTTTGAGACTCTAATGAAAGCACAGACTCCTTTCCAAGAAAAATGTTCTTGTGCACATTCACAAAAGTGTGCATCAAATTCCAGGAATCAAAGACTCCCTAAATTCTATGCATACACTTTACTATCAGGGAAAGAACTTGGGGTGAATATGATGGACTGATGCTCAGTATCCATTCCACCCTCCTTCTAGTGTCCTGGATTACACTGCAGACACTGGAGAGCTAAAAACCACACTTCACCAACTTCCTTACAGCTAGGGTTTGAATGTGATTTAGGTTTCATCAATCAGATATAATCATATAGATCTGGAAAGGAGATGTGAAGGAGAGCTGCTTCTGCTGTTGCTGGGTGCAAGCCTAGCTTTGGAAGCATCTGGTTTTCTGGGGCAGAATTAGGGGTCCCGTGTCCAGGCATTAGCTTCCTCCGTGTCAAGTGGCAGTGTGGAGGACATCTATTTTGCTCCGCGGCCAGGAGCATAACGTTCTTGATTGTGGCAGTGGTTCTAGAGCCGGCAACTTCCCAACAACTGAAGCGGTTGCAGCCTCCCTGGTGGCCCAGGTCTGGGGGATAGCTTTGGGAATCATCTGTAAAACTCATTCTCAAACCTGCTTTTTCAGTCCTCCCCAAAATTCTGTGAACTATTATATAATACTCTGTAATAAATCCCTTCCCTAGAAAATTAACTATAGAGGGTTCTTTTCTCAGTAACTGAATCCAGACCAGCAGAAAATCTTTGTTCTAGATTTTTAAAAATAAGTTGTTGTTGTACTGAATTACAAATCCCAAGACATACGGGTCTAGTGTCCATCTTCTGCTTTATTAATGTTTAAAAAGAAAAAAGTTCATGATCCACAATCAAGCTATAACTTAAGATTAAAGGGCTCCCAAACTCAAAATTTCAAAATTAACTAATTTGGTTGCCTCTCTGTGTGGGGGCTTGAGGAAAATTTGCATATAGTGTGTTATATGCACAGTACTAAATAGTATAGCACTACCCTTCCAGGCATCTATCTTTGGCAGACATTACTAGTGCTCACAAACAATTGGCAATCCTTCCCTTTCCTGAACACACAGAATACATTTCCTAGGTCTGTTGCAGTGAGGTGAGACCTTGTACCTAGTTCTGGACGTGGGATGGAATCAGAAGTGACGGTGTGTCTCTTCCTGGCTGGAGAACTTAAGAGCCTATCAGTTCACAATTCTCTCTGCTCGCTTGCCCCACCTTGATATCAAGGAGGCTACACGTTCCAGCTGCGCAGCCACAAGATGCTGAAGCCTCTGTCGGCCTGGTCCCCAAAAACTCATGTGGGACAGAGCACCCCACAACCACACCCAAAGAGATAAGCTTCCTGGTTAAGCGACTGCGATTTGAAGCTTGTTTATTACCATAGCAAAGTCCAGCCTACCCTGCCTAACCCAGCACCCTGGAGAAACTCTCACACACGTACACAAGGAGATTCATGGAGGGACACTCACTGCAGCACTGCGTATCATCGTAGAAAAGTGGAAACAGTCCTGCTGGCCATAAATGGGAGAAGAGATAAACTATAGTTTAATCATATTACAGAAAACTACACAACAATTAAAACGAGGACCTAGAGCTACATGCATCAACACAAATAAATCTTAACAACAATGCTGAATAAAAAAGCAAGTTTCAAAAGGACGAGTACAAGATGATACCATTTATGTCTTAAATGTTATACGACTGTGTTTCACATGTTTCTAAACATGTTTCAGCAGAGGATAAAACCTCTTCCCTATTCTATCAGTACCCCCACCACCCCAGTACCACCAAAAGAGTAGCACAGTAGAAAAAGGAACATGCTATATGTAGGATTTTTCCCCTCTTTAATTTATCCCTACTATTCAATTGTCAAAACTTAGACAAAATAAGTTGAAAAGTCAGTAATGAAAAAGCCTTTACCAGCCAACCTCTAAGTATCTAATTTTACTTGGCAATATTTTTTAAGTAAGTGAGAAGACTCTCCACAAGCATTAGCATGAGAACACAGATCTTGTATCTCAAATTATAAAGACAAATGAACAATTTCATGATAATCCTGTACATTCATAAAGATTCTACGGTTTCCGAAGCTCTTTCATGACGTCAGTTCATCTCGGTCTCCCACCACCCTAGGACGGAGCAAAGAAAGAGTGTATCATCAGCCCCATTTGACAGATCGGGAAGTTGGGGCTCAGTTCTATCCTATCAGCTAAGTGCCTTCTCCAAGACCACGTGGCTTTAAGTATCAAGACCAGAGACAGAAGCAAATATTTATAAACAGTAAATGCTGGATCAAGTCCACATACTCTAAAGCACATTATGCTAACAGCAACTTGACAGAGCAGAGATGGAAAGGCCTATAATCTTTGGCGGGGGGGACCCTGGTAGGTTAGCAAGGAAATGCCATGTAATCCTGTTCTCTGAGCCATCACCACTTTAAATAAAGGGCTCTTGAATTTCCAGAGATTGAAACCTGGTACTATGTACTTATATTAAACTCCAAATGTCATATTAAAAGGAGGACGGGGCCAGCCCTGTGGCATAGCAGTTAAGTTCGCACGCTCCACTTCAGTAGCCCAGGGTTCACAGGTTCAGATGCTGGGTGTGGACCCACGCACTGCTAATCAAGCCATGCTGGGGCGGCATCCCATATACAAAACAGAGGAAGATGGGCACAGTTGTTAGCTCAGGGCCAATCTTCCTCACCAAAAAAATAAATAAATAAATAAAAGGAGTACAATTAGAATAACATAATACTATAAAGATATGTCATTTATTGTACACCAGTTCATTTATTCTACTCTGCCATACCTTAGGTTTTTAATTCTAAGGTAATGGTCACCAGCATTCATTTAATTCCCCCTCATAACTCTATGAGAACTCAAGCAATAGAAGCTACTGTTAGACTTAATCAAAAACCAAAAAAGAACTTAGCACAATTTATTACTATAGACACTGCTTCAAGAAAAAATATTTAGTGCTTAAAATCTGGTCTAAAAGATGATTAAATGTCCCTAAAAGTGATCTACAGCAACATTAAACCAGTGTCAACTGCAGCCTGACGGCAGCAAACAGGTGAGCCCGTATCACGCTTGGGGTCAGGACAGCAGGGGCGGCGGCTTATGAAAAATTTTTCATTTAAAAAGATAATTTGCTAGAGAATCAGCATGATTTAGATTTTTTTATTATTCATTTTAAGGCCATGCAACAGGTACTTCTTAAATTAGAATCGAGCATATCATCCACTCAGACAAAACTTTATGAAGAAATTTTACAGACAAGATAAAATGGAATAAAGGAGATTTGTAATGTGCTATTATTGTACTATTCTGTAGAACAATGCTGTTAGGCAAGACTCTGCTGTAAGACATTAATGTTCTTCTTTCCTTCAGGTATGATTCAGCACACTCTTTTCTTCCTCATACTTACAAAGGCAATAAAAAAGGAAAATTAAATGGTATGAAGTTTTCACACGAAAAGATGCTCAACATGATTAGCCATCAGGGAAAAGCAAATTAAAACCATAATGAGGGGGCAGCTTGGTGGCGCAGCAGGTAAGTTTGCATGTTCTGCTTTGGTGGCCTTGGGTTTGCCAGTTCGGATCCTTGGGTGTGGACCTATGCACCACACATCAAGCCATGCTGAGGCAGCGTCCCACAGAGAAGAGCAACAACTCTATAATTATGATACACAACTATGTACTGGGGCTTTGGGGAGAAAAAAGAAAAAAGAAGAAGATTGGCAACAGATGTTAGCACAGGGCCAATCTTCCTCAAAAAAAAAAAAAACTATAATGAGATACCCACTAGAACAGTTAAAATGAAAAATACTGATAATACCAAGTTCTCGCAAGGATGCCAAAAATTCGGGCATGTGAAGGGGCTGGTAGGGATATAAAATGACAGCCACGCTACAAAACAGTTTGGTGGTTTCTTATAAAATTAAACATACACTGGGGCCAGCCTGGTGGCACAGTGGTTAAGTTCGTGCACTCTGCTTCAGAGGCCCAGGGTTCGTGGGTTCAGATCCCAGGTGCAGACCTACACCCTGCTCATCAAGCCATGCTGGGCAGCATCCCACATACAAAGTAGAGGAAGACTGGCATAGATGTTGGCTTGTAGACAATCTTCCTCAAGCAAAAAGAGGAAGATTGGCAACAGATGTTAGCTCAGGGCCAATCTTCCTCACCAAAAAAAAAAAATTTAAACATACATTTATCACATGGCCCAGTAATACCCATGCCCAGGTCTTTACCCAAGCATAGTAGGCTGAAAAAGGCCCTCCAAAAGATATATACAACCTACTCTCTGGAACCTGTAATTATTACCTTATATGGCAAAAAAGGGTCTTTGCAGATGTGATTAAGTTAAGGATCTTGAGATAGGGAGATTAACCTGGATTATCCTGGTGGGCTGTAAATGTAATCACAAGTGTCCTTGTAAGTGGGAGGCCGAGGGAGATTTGACTACAGTCATGCGTGGCTTAATGACCAGGATACAGTCTGAGAAACGCATCGTTAGGCGATTTCATTGTTGTGTGAACATCACAGAGTGTACTTACACAAACCTAGATGGTACAGCCTACTATACACCTAGGCTTATGGTACTAATCTTATGGGATCACCACCATATATATGCAGTCTATCACTGACCAAAATGTCATTATGTGGCACATAACTGGACAAAAAAGGAGAAAGAGAGTAACAATGGAAACAAGAAGTTGGAGGGATTCGAGGAAGGGGTCACAAGCCAAGGAATGCTGGTCGCCTCCAGAAGCTTGAAAAGGCAAGGAAGAGGTTCTTCCCTAGAGTTTCTGGAGGGGGTGAGGCCCTGCTGACACTGTGACTTCAGCTCAGTGACAGTAATTACAGACTTCTGGCTTCCAGAACAGTAGAAAAATAAATTTCTGTTGTTTTAAGCCACCCAGTTTGTGGTAATTTGTTACAACAGCCATAGGAAACTAATATGCTAAGTGAATTGAAAATTTATGTTCCCACAAAAACTGTACATAAAGGCTTATAACAACTCTATTCATAATCATCAATAACTGGAAACAACCTAAGTGTCCTCCGACAGATGAACGAATAAACAAACTGTGTTATATCCCCACAATGGAACACACTCAGCCACGAAAAGGAACAAGCTGTTGTCATTCTCAGCACGTGGCTGGATCTCAAAGGCGTTATGCTCAGTGAAAGAAGCCAGTCTTAAAAGGTTATATATCAGATGGTTCCATTTATATGACATTCTCAAAAAGAAAAAATATAGTAACAAAAACAGATCAGTGGTTGCCAGGAGGTAGGGGTTGGGAAGGGGTGACCGCAAAGGTCTAGCACGAAGAAGGTTACTGGGGAACTATTTTGTGTCCTGTTGTGGTTGGTGGTGGTTACACAAATCTTTAAGTTTTATTTATAGTTTATTCTGCATCTTCTCTTACTAAATCAGCGCTAGCACAATTACAAAGGAGAATGAAATAACTTTTGAGTCAGAAGAATTCTCCTAAGACTTTTGGGTCAGCCCATCTTCATTTCATAATTAAATACAAACTTAAGAACCACAGAGTCAAAAAATGCTCCAATGTTGGAAAGAGCCTCAAAGAAATCTGCCTGTTCTCTTCATCCTATGGCTACTGAAGATGCCGGTAAAAAATAACATGGCTAAAATAAGGGAGAGGAGACTAAAAGCAAGGGCCAGGAAAAACAATCTCCAAATAACCAATAAAGAACATAAGATTTACTTTAAATTCCTTTAAATCTCTTTAAATTGACAGATTCCCAGGAAGTCATGAGGAAAATTATCTATCACAAAAACATAAAGAAAAAATGCAAATACTCTGGTAGACCAGTAAATTTCTTAGGCTTCTGTCCATACAATAAATTCTTCTGACCAGGGAAAATTAAAAGTTGGTTTTACTATGTTATTCTAGGTTGGGGTGACGGCCACACACACTTAAAAACCTCAAGACTTACCTCTAGCAAACTAACCACAATGTATTACAGACCAAACTACGCTTCACGAATGCATCTTCCGTACAGGTTCATAAATAAAACCAATGTCGACTCTGAGAAAAGAGCTGAAAAAATGAAGTGTGCTATACAAGAAGCAGTAGATTTAAAGATGAGATAACTTTCTCCTGCAGAAATACTAAATTACATGAGGGAAGGCAGAGCAGCTGTCTGGTCAGAGGATGCTGTCTCACAGCAAGAATAGCCTGCAGGCCTGGACAACGAGGAAATCCTCAGGGAAAATTATCACAAGTGCTGATTCCACGTGGCTAGGATGAAAGGTCTCTACAGCTCACATCCTCCAACTACCCTTTATAGGAAGTACTTTAAAAAAGTGTTTACAGTTCAAGGAGGGGTTGTCTCTAGAATTTTCTTAAAGAGTTGCATTCCACTGTCATCATACATTCAGCCATAACCCACGGGTTTTATAGATAATCCTTAATTACCAACATTGTACAACCTAGCTGCAGAGTGCTCATCAGAATGTTACAGCTAGTAGAGTTTATTTCCTAATCTTCCTCTGGTTTAGTCCGTTTTGACCTATTCTTTATTACAGACAGATATATTATTCTAGAATTATAAACAACAATAGCAGCAATAATTACTATTTGTTAGGGGCTAACCAAGTGCCAGGCATGTTAGACATTTTTTACTCATTATGTCATTTAATTCTCTCATCGATAGTACAATCAAAGTAAGCACTATGATTCCCATTTTGCAAATCAGGAGCCAAAGACTCAGAGCGGTTAAAAGGACTTGCTGTATTCCCAGTGCCCAGAAAAGAGAGCAGCAGAGAGGACGTGTCAACTAACATCTACAAAGTCAATATCGGTGTCTGTGGTCACACTGCTAGTGAGCGGTAAGCTGGGATATGAATTCAGATAAAACCATGATTTCAGTGTCACCCCTGTCTCCCTGTTTGACTAGGAGATAGACACAGAAGCAGGAAATTGTCAAGGGACAACAGAACTATTCATTCTACAGTCTGTACTTTCGTTTCTGGGAAGCTTTAGTTTAACACACACCGTCACACCATCAAGCCTTACTTTTCCAGGTCCATGTTATTTATTCGATCTTCAACTTGCTAGGAGCACATTCTACTCTTTTAAACATAGAATTTTAGCCACAATCAAACAAGCAAGAATTTAATAATGTGACAATTCTGGAGTTTCATGAGATCAAAAATGCCAAATTTCAACACTGATAAACATTTTTCCACATGCATTTCGAAGAACAAGAGCTGAGGTCTGTTATCAAGAGAATTCAGGCTGAAATCTGGGGAAAAGAACTTTAGAATGAGAAACCTAAATGTGAAAGTCATTTTCCCCTCATCTGGGAGTTTCTATTTCCTATTAGAAACCAGAATATGTAGGCAGAAGGGAGGAAGGGAGAAACAAGGAGGTATCAAGAGCTTTGCTATTGTTTGTTTCATTTTTTTTCCTTCTACAGAAAACTGCAAATCAAAACAGCAGGGCGCTCTACTAGGCAGGCCAGCATAAAACCACCCCCACACTAGGCAATCAAAAGGTCCCAAGGGAGGGACAGCACCCTTCTCACCTCCCTGCCTTTACCCCTTGCCCACTCTGTCTCCATAAAAGCAAACAGAGGAAAATATTCAACGCTAAAACTTCAAATACAACTTCAGCCATTACATATATATATATAGATATATATATACACATACATGATTTTCTTGTTCAAAAAATTTTTAGGGATAAGAGTACATGATTTTTTACAAAAATAGAGACTGTTGCTGTATATAATGCGAACCGCCAGAGGGTTTTAAGCTACAGAACCCCAAACTTAGACTGCACTTTAAAATAAAAGCTCTGGCATTATTTGGTAACTTTTTTTTTGGTGAGGAAGATTAGCCCTGAGCTAACATCTGTTGCCAATCCTCCTCTTTTTGCTGAGGAAGATTAGCCTTGGGCTAACATTTGTGCCCATCTTCCTCTACTTTATATGGGACGCCGCCACAGCATGGCTTGATAAGCAGTGCACAGGTCTGCGCCCGGGATCCGAACCTGTGAACCTGGGCTGCTGAAGTGGAGTGCACCAACTTTACCACTAGGCCACTGGGCCAGCCCCATTATTTGGTAACTTTTAAATAATACATCAAGGGCTATGCAGAGAGAAAGCACTCAAACAGCAGCTGTAACAGGTAAGGAGTATATGATAAGACCTGGTGTCTGTCTGCCATGGCTATTTGTACACAACCCGTCATCAGGGAAGTGAGTAACGGCCTCCAGTTTTCCTAACGTACTTCAGAAGAGACGGGAAGTGCTTTTGCCGAAACGGGCCTCAACTTCCAGCCAGTGGGAAAAAAGTTTTCAATATAGTCATCAGGACTTCTCAGAGCATGTCGGAAGAGTGCAGCGTATTGGGTTAATAACTGAAAAGCCATGTGTGCATCCCATCTGACTCACTGCTGAGTGTACACCCTCAAAACGACATCCACTGCAGCTGGCGCACCTAAGTCAAGAGGTAAAAAGGAACAACGCTCCTCACAAACGGCCATCCTTTGAGCTCACCAAAACCAGGGACAACCAGAGAACATACATGACACTGGAACCTCGGTGGGCCTAGGAATGAGCCTCACATCACCAGAAAGGACTAGGACGATGCGGCAAATGACCAGGTTCCTCCCTCTTGACAACTAGTCTAGAAAGGGCCTGGAGACCCCTGCCAGAGAAGATCTGGGCCAGACGTACCACAGCACCCCCCAGCACTGGTGCTACGCTGTGGCAAGTAGCTGTGGCATCACCAATCCCAAGCAACCCACTCTATCCCTTTTCCTAGGCCCTCATCCAATTTCCTTTTTACCACATTTTTCTTACCTTGCTCGTGATTTTCTCTGTACTGGACTGTAAATGCCTGAGGAGAGGTGTGGCCTTGCTCTCCTTTGTATAACTCACAGGTCTTGACCAAAACATGTAGTCCTGCGGGGTAACTGGAATTCCTGCTCTCACCCCTGCACGGGTCTGCCGTGGCTTCTACAGGTGCTCGGCAGCCCTGCAACTTGCATTCACACATAACAGAGCAGCCAACCACTAGCTTAGGAACTTCGTACCTGAGCACAGAGAAGTGGCCTACCTCCAGCTTTTTCCAGCCCTGCGATTAAAGGACATCCCTGGTGCAAGGACATGGCTCTTTGGACTGTGGATTTGTGGCCATTCATTATGTAATTCATTATGAATTTACTGATAACTCCTCCACCAGGCAATTTATACAAGAACTTCACTTCAATTAAAGGATCATAAGCTAGCAACTCTTCTGACTCACATCAACATGATTACACCTTCTTACAAAGCAATGATGTGGACTTACATAGAAAGAAGTCACACCAGGGTCTGATCAACTTATAGAATCCATCCAATTACTATGACTTCATAATTTGGAAGCACTATAACTCAAATGTACTCTGAAAATTGCTCTTAGGGCACCTACATTTTCCTTATTTTGATTATTATTACTTTGACTAGGAGAGGATTAATTTTCATTTGAACAGGAATTAAAGTAGCACTGATCATGCTGACTGAACTTCAAATTACTTTCTGAATCAAATCTTCCTTGATTAAATAATTTACAGAAATGTATGTTGTTTTTATAAAAAAAAAAATGTAGCTATTTTTTTGCTGAGGAAGATTCATCCTGAGCTTACACCTGTTGCCAATCTTCCCCTTTTCTTCTTTTTCATGTGAGCTGCTGCCACAGCACGGCCACTAACAGACACGTGGTGTGGGTCCGCGTCTGGGAACCAAACCCAGGCTGCCGAAGGGGAAAGCACCGAACTTAACCACTAGGCCCGTGGGGCTGGCCCGTAGCTATTTTTAAAATAATAAATGTATCTTATATTTTCTGAAGGCTTTTCTCCATTATACCCATATATTAATTAAACTTAAAAAAAAAGTTCAAAAAAGAAATCAGGAAACACTATGCATTTAGTCTGACAATGGCACGATCGTGAATTAGACAACGCCAAGGAGGATGCCACTAATTAAATGTCACACGTCCTGGCCCAGCCACAGTAACACAGAGCTACACAGGCAGGTTAATGCTAACAAATCTCATAAGCCATACGTTTTTCTGTATTTAAAGAGCTATTTTCACTGCTAGACTGAAAAGTCTCACAAATCACCAAAAAAGACACATTTCTCTAAGGAAAAAAAAATTTTCCTCACATCATATCTACTAAACAATAGATTCTGTTTGGAATGGGGAGGGAGTAATAGCTATTACCATTACTCATAACATCATGTTTTAACATTTTCATGTGTTCACGTTCATCCACACGAATCACCTCATCCCAGCAACCACCTCAAAGCACTTCTCAAACAAAACAAACCCTCCAGGTGTGCTAATAATGATCAATTCTTAGTTTTCATCTTTTCCTTGCTGTTAAATATATCTGAAATTGTTGTATTAAATAACTTATATTAAAAGTGATTGGGCAGCGCCTGAATACAGTAAGCACTCACCACACGCTACCTGTTGTCATCAGCCTCGGGAAGAAAGGCAACTGAAAGACAAGCACTATCGTAAGACTTTCCCCTTTTCCCCCTTAGGAATGTTCTGAGTGTATCTTAGGCTATGCAGTTCTTTGCATTGGGACTTATTTTTTGGTTTTCCTCCTAATCGACCATCATTCCTCCAGAATGGACACTGTTCTGAGGTCAAAGCTATTTTAACACTTAGGCAAACAGTAGTCACAAGCAGGCTTCAAGGAAGACACTGGCACTGAGCTGAGTTTTTCAGTCTTGGCTCCTCAGGCACAAGAACCAGCTCCGGCACTCAGCAGGCTTCACTACTCTGCCCGTGGCTTCCGTGCAACTCAGTCTGGACCAAACATCAAAGCTCCTTAAACCAGAGGTCCTGTTCTTTCAACTCAGCCTGGAGCTGAGCACATTAGCTTGAGGTGCCGAGTGCAGGAACAAGCCGAGTCGTGGGAGCTGCAGGAGAGCCGGCACTGGCTAATCCAGTCAGTCCCCGAGAAGAGGCGGCGCCAGGCTGCACCACCAGCCTAGGACTGGGCTGTAAGGCAACAAATAATGTATTATCTCTAACAAAGTGATGTTATCACAAGGCAGTTCCAACAATACACCTTGGGGATACAATTAGCACCCTGTGGTAGGGAGAGGCGAGGTTATCTTCATAAGACAGGATTTTGACAATTTTACAAAACACAAACAAGTGTGAAAGTGGTTTTTAAACTAAAGAGCCAAACAAATATAAGGAATTGTAATATCATTTGTCAAGGGACTCTGCCATTTTTCTTTCAAAACAGAAAACAGAAAACACTGATCAGGTTACACGTATTATTCTTTCAGTGAGAACTCTGGTGGTGCAAGTAATAGGGATCCCAACTCAAAATGGCTTAAACAATAAGGAAATGAATTATGTCACCTAATTCGCAGTCCAGAGGTGAGGTGGCCGCAGCAGTCCCACAATGTCCCCACTCTCCTGCCCAGTCCCTCTCCAGGGTTTCAGCTCCAGCCTGAGGCTGGCTGCCCTCGGGGTTTACATGGTTTATGCCTGGATACCAGAAGCAAAGACCCAGCCCCAACACCAGGGAAGAAAAGGCCTTGCTTCCCCTCAGACAGGACCAGTTTAGGATGCGTATGATTGGCTTAGACCAGTGATGCTGAATCCTGGCTGCCTGTGAGAATCACCAGGAGAGTTAGAAACAAGGAGACACTCGCGCAGACCTTGTGGTCAGAGCTCTCTCTCGATTGCAACAGTCCCTCTCCCAGCTTTCAATCATCCTTTTGAATGAACTCTCTCCTTACTAAACAACAGAACAAAAAACCGATACTCAGGCATCTCCCCAGATCAATTAAATCAATCCCTGGGGGGGGGGGATCTGGACACAGTCTTTTTATGCTCCCAAGGAAATTCTACTGTAGAGCCAAGGCTGAAAACCACCTAATCAGGAGCCTGGGATGGGGCCGTCCCTTGTGAGATACATGGGGGTGACGGGGTGGAGGGCAGTGGATGCTACGTGGCAACCAACCCAGCCCTGCACAGTTCCCTATGTAAGTATCTGACACACAAAGAACCTGGTGAGATGGTTCACAGAAAGATAAATATGTTTCTCTCTCAAACACATTAAAAATGCTCAACCTTACTCATAAGAGAGCTACTAATTAAAACCATACTAAGATACTATTTCTTATCACATTGATAAAAGTCCCAAAGTTTGAC
Source organism: Tapirus indicus (assembly GCA_031878705.1). NCBI lineage: Eukaryota > Metazoa > Chordata > Mammalia > Perissodactyla > Tapiridae > Tapirus > Tapirus indicus. Next base: position 32,911,589 of record CM062929.1, on the reverse strand, counting down.
AACACACTCTCTTGGAGAGGCTCTGGGGATACAGCCACTCTTGCGCATTACTAGTGACGGGGGTATAAACTAGTACAGCCATCATGGAAGGGAACTGGGGACTAATATCTACCAATGTAGTACCTATATCACCATCTATCTATCTACTACTATTAATTTACTAAGTAACATCCATCTACTAATAAAAGTTGCAAATGCATTAACCATTTAGCCCAGCACGCCCCCTTTTAGGAATCTCTCCCACAGCTACACTTGTACAAGTATGAAATGACAGATATAAGGTTATTCCTGCAGCACTGTTTGTAATAGCTAAAGACTGGAACCAACTCAAATGTCCAGAAATAAGGGACTAGTTGAAAAATCAATGATACTTCCAAGATAGTGGGACACAACATAGCCATAAGAAAAAGGAAGCCAGCTATATGCCAAGCTGGAGAGATCCTGAGGATATATTAAGTGAAAAACAAAGAAAGTAAAGTACAGAACAGTAAATACTGTATGCTGTCTTTTGTATAATAAGTACATATTTTCTCATATTTGCAAAAAGAAACAGTGGAAGATTAAAAAAGAAACTAATAAAATTGGTTTCCCAGAGGGAGTAGTGGAATGAAAAGGATAGAGGGCACTGGGGCAGAAGCAAGTTTCTCAGAATATACATTTGTAATACAGTCTTGTAGTTTAAATCAGAAAATGCATTATCCAGTCAAATTATTAAATTTAACTTAAAAATTAATTTTAAAACAGCCACAAAGCTTATAGAAAAATTTACAGGTTTTTAAAATTATGAATTATAAAATCAAGTTCATTAAAACATAAAATTATGAAAGCATAAATAAAGTATGCTTGTTACACACTACCATCCCCAAACACCTAACTATCAAAGGATAAGAATATTCCATAGAGTATTAAAAATTACTCCACAAAATGGTGAAAAAATAAAAATTTTGATTAAATGAATTATAAATCCAAATGCTATCACTTCAATGTTGTAAAGATTTTCAAAAGGCATTAGTCCATCTTCAAAAAGTAATGTTTTTGATAGAAAAAATATTCAAGCTATCAAGAAACACTTGATTTCAACCCCCGCTCTATAAGGAATCAGCAACGTAATCCTAAAAACACTACCTTACCACTCTCAGCTGCAGCTTTCTCTACTGAAAAACAGGAATAATGTCTATCCTACCTGTATCATAGATTCAAAAAAAAAGTATATGAAAGTGCTTTAAAAATACTTAAATCTTTACACATCCACAAGAGACACTCTTTGCAACTCAGGATGCTGCAGAATCACCAATAAAACTATGAATTACTATATGATATTGCAGAAGTAGAAAGTACAGAAGTTTATACTGAATCTATTCAATAGCAGGGCAAATCTGGGAGCTGTTTGTTTTGACTAAATTCTTGATACTGGATTGGCTGCCTTTCCTTCCATCTCATAAAAGTGCAAGTGCCAAAAATAAAAGCTATTTAAGTGAAGTTTCCAATTCGTTTAGGTATTACTATAAATTCAGCCCTACACTCCTATACTGTACTCCAGATTCAGTTGGTGGTCACAAGCAGCCCTTGACATAAGACGAGACAAGAACTGAGATGAAAGGTACTGCTGGCTCCAACAGGGATCTCCTCACTGGTCAACAACCATGATCAAATGAATGAGTGCCCCCTCGCCTCAGCCCATTTGCTGGACCTACCCCGCACTGTTGATTCAAAGGTGATAACCATTTTCCCAAGCAGATGGCCAATGGTGATCCTCAGGATTGTAAACTGGACACAAAGAGCCTTTTGTTGGCTAGCTATCTTGTCCCCTTGTCCTGGGGTAATTGGCTGTGCTACCCAAACTGACACAGTACATGATACAGAGTAGGCACTGGAGATAATCACTTCATTAAATCCAATGCTGTACTTACCGAGTATCTAATCTATAAAAAATACAGTGCTTGACCCATGAAGATGTATAAACATGGTCTCCACCATCAAGGAACCCAGTACTAAGTGCCAAAGAAAAATAGAATTAAAAAAAAAAACACAGAAGGGTGAATCTGGAAAAAGAAGCAAATATTTTGAAAATTGCAACAATTTATAGGAATCATTTAGCCTTTATTATTAACAGGAAAAAAATGTCTCCTGAAACAGCTTGCTTTGACCAATAAGAATTCTTTATATTCCATTATTTATTCCTTGGATGAAAGTAATCTATAGATTTACTGCAATCCTAATAGAAAATCCTGCCAGGTGTTTATGTTTGGGTATGGAAGTTGATTAAACCGATTCTAAAATGTATTTAGAAATACAAAGGAGCAAGAATAGCCAAGACAATCTTAAATATTTTGGAGGTCCAGTTTTGGAGGTCTTACTCTACTAGACATTGAGACTTATTTTAAAGCTACAGTATTTAAGACAGTATGACACTGGTGCAAGGACAGACCAACAGAACAAATGAACAGAGAATGGAGTTCCCAAACAGACCCACACATACATGGAGACCTGATTTATGCAGTAGCGGATATTCTTTTCAATTAAAGAACTAGGTCAATATGGAAAAAATAAAAATGAATCATCATCCCTACACAGAAAAATCAATTCCAAGTGAACTGTAGATCTAAATATGGAAGGTAATAGAATAAAACTTCTTCATGACCTTGGAGTAGATAAAGATTTCTTATACAGGACATAAAAAAGCACTAACTATAAAGAAAAAGATTCTTAAATTGAACTACATTATAATTAAGAACTTTGTTTCATCAAAGACACCATTAAGAGAATAAAAAGGCCAGCCACAAAGTGTGAGAAGATATTTGCAATAAATACCTTCAGCAAAGAACCTGTATTGAGAATATGTAAATAACTCCTACAAATCAATAAGAAACACACATATGTGTGTATATGCGTATATATGTATAATATCCAAACGGCCAATAAACATATGAAAAAGTTCTTAACTACATGAGTCGTCAAAGAAATTAGAATTAAAACCACCATGAGATACCACTGCACAACCACCTGAAAAGCTAACATTCAAAACACTGACAATATCAAGGTTTAGCAAGAAAGTTAAGAAACTGGAACTCCTCTACACTGCTGATGGGAACTAAATCGATACAATGACTTTGGAAAGCTCTTTGGCAGTATCTAATAAAGCTGAACATGCCTGTACCCTGAGATCCAGCAATTCCACTTCTAGATTATAGATATACACAAGAATGTTCACAGAAGCATTATTTTTAAGTAGCCAAAACTAAAAATAACCTGAATGTACATCAATAATAGCATGGGTAAATAAATTCTTGAATATTTATATAATGGAATACTAAATGACAATGAAAAAGAACAAATTACTGATACCTGCAGCAACAAGGATGAACCTTACAAAAATAATGTTGTGACAGAAGCCACCAAACCACCAAAAAAATATATTGCTTGCGTCAAAAATGCAGAACTGAACTTCTGCTTCTGGTCATAATGCAGTAAGTAGTATCGGACATTCTTCTGCCTTAAGCAAATGTAAAACTGAACAAAATACATGAGACAAGTGTTTTCAGGCATAAGCCCAACAGGCAAGGCAGGACTGTGATCCTTGAGAGAAGAGGAAAACACAGGTGAACTGCATGTTACTTCCAACTTCCTGCCTGGGGCACTTTCCCAACCATGGTTCAGGGAAATGGTACCCACACTGAGAGCAGCAGTCTCCTTGAACTGAGGAAGCCAAGATTGGAATTCGAGGCTGCTGAGGCACCTACAATGTGTAGGGCAGAACATCTGAGAGGAGGGGGTTTCGGGGGATGGGGAGCAGAAGACAATGGGAGGTGCCCTGTGGGTCCATGGCTGAGGGCTGGGTAGCACATGTACAAGGTGAGATTCTGTAAGGCTTAACAGATAGCAGTGGCTGCAAGTGTGAGAAGTGGACAGAGATACAGATTTCACAGAGCCTGGAGACACTTGAGAGTCAGCCAGTCCAGAGCGGAGAGACCTTGCTGAGCACCTCTTTCACTCAGCTGAGATCCCAGAAAGGTCAAGTACTAAGTCAAAAGAATGCCTTCTAGAGTAAGGGCCATGCCTCTGGACTGACGGTAAGTCCAAAAGAGACTCACTCCAACAAAGCATAAAACCAAGCCTGACAGGGTCAAAAGAATATGCCAGACACTTGATTGCCTGTCAGAACAAAATGAAACCCTCTCTAAAGTAAAACAAGATCCAGAATCCCTACAATGTAACATCCACATATCTGACCTATATGCAAAAATTTTTATGACCTATATGCAAAAATTTTTAAACATGCAAAAAAGCAGGAAAATGTGACTCATAATGTAGAGAAAAAGCAATCAATAAAAACAGACCCGAAGATGACCCAGATATTTAAATTAGCAGACAAGGTCTATATTACAAATACTTTCAAGGATTTGGAGGAAAAGATAGACCTAATGAGTGAAAAGATGGCGAACCTCAGTAGGAAAAATGCAAACTATAAAAAAGAGGCAGATGGAAATTTTAGAATACAACACCTGAAATGAAAATTTTAAGGAAACTGAAGATTGGAAACCACAGAAGAGTTAGTGAACTTGAAGACAGATCAATAGAAAGTATCCAAACTGAAAAATGAAAAGAAAAAAATAAAGTGTTGGTAACTTAACAGAGCTTCAAAATATATGAAACAAAAACTGATAGACTATTTGCAGTTACATTTTCATTCTAAATATTACTCATTTGTGCCTTTTCTTTTTCTTCATCAATCTTGCTAAAGTTTGCCTATTTTACAAATGTTTTTCAAAGTCAACTTTTGGTTTTGTTGGTCATTTCCATTTCTTCATATCTGTTTTTTTGTTTGTTTGTTTTTTGTTTTTTTTTTGGGAGGAAGACCAGCCCTGAGCTAACATCCGTCGCCAATCTTCCTCTTTTTGCCGAGGAAGACTGGCCCTGGGCTAACATCCGTGCCCATCCTCCTCTACTTTATATGGGACGCCGCCACGGCGTGGCTGACAGGCAGTGCGTCGGCGGGCGCCCGGGACCCGAACTCGCAAACCCCGGGCTGCCAAGCGCGGACTAAACCGCTGCGCCACTGGGCAGCCCCTTCATATCTGTTTTTATTTTTACACAACTCTCTTCCTTCTGTGTACTGTGGGATTTGTTTTTCTAGTTTCTTGAGTTAAATGCTTAAGTTGTTTCCCCCCAGTCTTTCTTGTTTTCTAATAAACGTTTTAAATGCTAAAAAAACCTCGTAGAATTAAAGAAAAAAAAAGAACTCTATCATAATAACTGTTGATTTTTAACATCTCTCTCTCAGTAGAAGAAGGAACCAAAAAAAAAAAACCTCAGTAAAAGTATAGACAAAAATACATAGACAAAAAATAAGGATGCATAAGATTTTAAACACCATCAACCAACTTGATGTAATTTACATTTACAGAAAATTACAACTGACAACCACAGAACACATATTCTTTTCAAGTACAAATGGAACATTCAGCAAGACAGGTCATAGGCTGGGCCATAAAATTAGTCTCAATAAAGGTCAAAAGACTGAAATCTTACAGAGGATGTTCTCTGACCACAGTGGAATTGTTAGAAATCAATTAAGATATCTAGATCCCCCAAATGTTGGGGAATTAAACACTTTGAAAACAACACATCAAAATTTGTGTTCAAGGAGGTGGGACCCAAGTGGAGATCTGAAAGGCAGGTAGGTTTTGAACACACAGAAGAGTGAGGCACAACCACCCTAAAGGCAAGGAGTCAGGGAACTGCAGAAATGCGCAAAGGCCTTAAGGGAGTGCTTCCTTTCCCTGAGGCTCATCTTCTAAGGAGCAATTTGAATACTTTTACCACCTAGACCCAGATATTACGCCTGACATACTCCTATGGGTGTAATTCCTAGCTCAGTCACGTTAACTCATCCCTTTTCCTCCCACCCCAAAATACATTTATTTGCAACACCTTCACCACACATCAGTGGTTATTACCTGGAGATCTGAAGCACAAGTGAAGTCCTAACCGATACAAAATGACGTCACGTTTTCTCCTATTTCTACTATTTTCTGTGATATGATGCTTCATTTAAATAAGGTAAAAACTCTTCTGGTTAAATCATCTTTGATCATTCGCCTTTACTTATCCCACAACTGAAATTTCTATTTTATTCTATATTACAAGCATAGTTCCTTAAACGGGCAATACGGTTTCATGAACTATAAGGCGGCCATACAAAATGAATCAGACCATGAGAAAAAACAGGGTGCCTTAAGAAAATGTACACACAGGGGCCAGCCCCGTGGCGTAGTAGTTAAGTTCGTGTGCTCCGCTTCAGAGGCCTAGGGTTCGCAGGTTCAGATTCTGGGCACAGACCTACGAACTGCTCATCAAGCCACGCTGTGGCAGGCATCCCACATCAAGTAGAGGAAGATGGGGACAGATGTGACCTCAGGGCTAATCTTCCTCAGCAAAAAGAGGAGGACTGGCAACAGATGTTAGCTCAGGGTGAATCTTCCCCACAAAAAAAATAAAAGAAAAAAAAATGTACATACACACAATTTTGCATTTTCACAGTTCATGTACCACAACCCAATCCCTAACATAAGTACACGGATATAATCTTTGCAAACAATCTCTTGTTAAGAATCTGACTGATTTAACTTTAATACCTATAAGACTCAATAGCTGCACTTTCTCCTACCTCCTAACATGTATGGATGTTGAGTATATAGTCATGTGTCACTTAATGACAGGGACACATTCTGAGAAATGCATTGTTAGGCGATTTGGTCATTGTGCAAACATCACAGAGTGTACTTACACAAAACTGGACAGTATAGCTGTTACACACCTAGGCTCCATAGTACTAATCTTATGGGATCACCATTCTACATGTGGTCTGTCCTTGACCAAAATGTCCTCATGCTGCACATGGCTGTAATTTAACAGTGACAGGGACTACAGTGTTGATCTATCAAGTTGCTATTCTATCACCTTGAATAAAGTTTTATTTGAGAACTGTAAAGTAGTTTTAAACTGAGAATAAACAATTTCTTAAAAACCACTTTTCAGTTAAGCTCATAATAAAACATCTGATATAAACAAATTAAATAAGTAATACCCTGAAGGATATAGATGTACTAACTTAAAAAATCCAGAAATAGGGGCCGGCCCGGTGGTGTAGTGGTCGAGTTCGCATGCTCTGCGTCAGCGGCCCAGGGTTCGCAGGTTCGGTTCCTGGGCGTGGACGTACGCACCGCTTGTCAAGCCATGCTGTGGCAGGCGTCCCACATAAAAGAGAGGAAGATGGGCACAGATGTGAGCCCAGGGCCAATCTTCCTCAGCAAAACAAGGAGGATTGGCAACAGATGTTAGCTCAGGGCTAATCTTCCTCACACACACAAAGTTTAAAAAAAAAAATCCAGAAATAATTTCCTTACTAGATCACTGGTTTATTATAAAAGGACATAACTCAGGAACAGCCAGATGGAAGAGATGGACGAGGCAAGGTGTGTGGGAGGGAGTGGAGCTTCCACACTCTGAGATTGCCACTCTCCCCAGATCTCCACGTGTTCACCAAGCCAGAAGCTCCCAATTTTTTAAAGCATTAACTAGAAAAGCACTACAAAACTTTTAAAATTGAAGTGATTTTACATTAAAAACATTCACTACCAAGAAAAATAGGAAAATTTATGTGCAAATTTTTTAAAAATCTGTAACTTTTTGATTTAGGGGAAAAAATTCACAAACAGGATTTAAAACTTAAAGATGAGTTAAAATCATTCCTATACAAAATTTGAATGTCTCCCCCACAATAAAAAGACTCAAACTAATCCTATATAAAAATGTAAAGTCTTAATTTCATCAACTATTGAATGTCATCTTATACATAAGAAGGACGCATACAAGGAGATTTCTCCCTTGGGGACGTCATCTGTCCTCATAGCTTTAAATACCATCTAGAACCTGATGACTCCCGGGCTCTCTCTCCAACCTGGACTGCTTCCCTGAATTCACGCTTGCAGACTCAACTACACACCTGATGTCTCCACCCGGATGCCTAATAAGCATCTCAAATGTAGCATGCCCAAAAGAAGCTCCTGGTCTTCATCCCTCCAACCCACCTCCCAAAACCTTCCTCCTCCGGTCTACATTTCAGTAAAAGGCAAGTCCATTCTTCCAGTTATTCAGTCCAAAAGCCTTGGAGTTACCCTCAACTTCTCTCACATCACATCTCACATCTAATCCAAGAGCAAATCCAGTCAGCTGTGACATCAGATATTCACAGAATCTGGCCCCCTCACCACTGCCACCACCCTGGTCCAAGCCATTGTCACTCTTGTCTAGATTAGTGCAGTCAACTCCTAAGAGGAATCCCTGCTTCCTCCTTTGCTCTCCTTCAGAACACAGCAGCCAGACAGACTTTATTAAAGCAGAAATCAGGGCCTGTTACTCCTCTCTCAAAATCCTCCAAAGGCTTTCCAAATCACATGAGGAAAAGTCAAAATCTTTGAAATGGCCAACAAGGCCACATTCTCTCCAGCCACTCTCCCACCACCCCCATTTTATCTCCTACAACTCTCCTTCTGCTCTCTCTGTTCCAGCTACTCTGGGCTTCTCCTTGAACGTGCTAAGCAAGCTCTGCCTCAGGGCCTTGGCACCCCGATTTCCTCTGCCCGAAACACTATTACCCCATTATTTCCACAGCTTGTCCTCTCACCTCCCTCCTTCAGGTCTTTATGCAAATGCCACCTTCTCAATGGGGCCCCTTTGGCCACCCTAACTAAAATCACACACACACACCCCAACATTCTCTATCCCTTCCTTCTGTTATTTTTCTCCTCAGCACCTGCCCATCTAACATAATCTACATTTCACTTCTTCAGCTTATTTACGGTCTGTCTCCTCCCACTAGAATGTAAGTTTTAGGAGGGCAGGGGTTGGTTTTTGCTCATTAATGTATCACCAAGGACTAAAACATGTCCTGGTACATAGTGTGTGCTCAATAAATATTTGTTGAAGAAAGAAGGAAACACTAAGGAAAAGAGGTTTACTGGTGAATGCTTTTATTCCTGTTTTATCAACTCTCCTAAAAGCAAATTTTCTTCGTCAAGCCACTGAAATTGGGAAGGAACATATGGTGCATGAAATAATATCATGGTTTCTTCCTCCCTTCCGCTGCCCCCTCTAGTACATATGACTAGCCCTTTTGACCCCAAAAAGTTGCCATCTGCCTACTCCATTAAGATTCACCACCTCCACACAACATTATTCTTGGCTTCCAGATTCACGTCTGATCCAACGCTGTATGTTATGACTGCAAGTTTTTAAATCCAACCTATATGGGTATTAACCAAATCTAGAAAGATCAGCCTATGAAAGATCAAGAACAATTTATAACACAAAGTAAGACCATGTTACCCTAGAAAAAGAATATCCAAGGTCTAAAGAAATTGAGTTGTCTTCACTAAAATATGACTGAGGCAAATTCTTTCATAAAAGGATGCCAAAAAGAAGTGACTACTTAATTGGGCTGCCATCAATTCGGTTTTTAAATCTTCACTTTTTTTGTATTACAAAATAACACAAATTTGTTGTAAAAAGAAATCTGGAACATCACAAATGCGAAGTAAAAAGTGAAAGTTTTCTCCTATTCTACCTAATTCCCAATTCCCTAGAGAGAACGACTATTTTAGTCTAAATCCTTCCACACTTTTTTCTGTGAACGTACAAACAGATAGATAACTTTTGTTTTACAAAAATGTGGTCATACCATGCAGACTGATCTCCAAACTGCTTTTTCCCACTTACCACTACACAGCCATCTCTCAGTGTTAGTACTCTACAGTCTGCCGGCAATCAACACCTTCCTGTGCCTTCTTGGTAGACTTTCTACAGCAGCAGTTCTCGAACTTTTTATCTCAGGACCTCTTTACACTCTTGAAAATTACTGAGGACCCCAAAGGGCTTTTGTTTATATAGGTTATCTTATCAATATTTACCATATTAGAAATTTAAACTGAAATTTTTAAATTATTTATTAATTTAAAAATAAACATTTTGTTATTACTGGAAAATAACTTTTCCCCTGATTTTAGATAATTGTAGATATTCTTCTTCAAAGCTACACCAAACCTCAGTAGTGGTAGTTTCTTAAAGGTTAGTTGTGATGTAGAATCTAAAACGATACCAATGAACTTTTGTATAGTTACATTAAAATCCATTGGTCCATCTTCCACCTTGAATGGATCTTTTACCTGTGTGTGATTTTATAATTTCATGTGTTGATCATTTAGAAAATATTGGTTCACTGAATTATGTAGATCTTCCAAATAATATATTTCATTATGAGATATCAAAATATCACATTTGCAAATATTACTACCAATCTCTACATCACAGCAGCAAATATAAGTTTTCCAAAATCCTAATATTCGCTGGAAAGCGAACATTTTATCATTGACAACAGATAATACCAGCTGTTTTCCATGAAAGACTCCTTTATACATTTTTTAGTCTGAATAACCATCATCTGGCGGCTATAGTTTCAAGTAAAAACGGTAGTTCACGAAAAGGCGGCTAGTTCAGTTTGCATCTCAAACAACGGCCCAAGCACCCTTACTAGAGATAGCCATCTACCTCAGCACACAGCAGAAATGCTGTACGCGTACTTCCCATTTCATCCCACAGAATGGTAAAAAAAAGGCATATACCCAAGGGCCAAGAGTTAATAAAATTAATAATTTTTGCTGCTTCATCAAGGACATTCTTAAGTGAAAACCGACTTTTTCCTCTACTACGAATGCATGGCATGAAGAATACAATGGCCACTAGTATAGTAGGTGCCACAGCCTTGATTTATGCTGAGGAGTCTGCATTACTTTCGCAACTTTAGTGCAAAGAGTGCAAATAACATCTTAGTATTGTATGAATATGAAAATAGTTTTAACCTCTGGACCCCCTGAAGGGGTATTAGGACATGAAGGGGACTACACTGTTCTATACACAATGTTAAAATGTACATTTTAAATTCTGATAGATGTGATCATAGTGCTCCAAAAAGTCTGTACCAATTTTCACCATCTAAGGCTGCATGATCATCACTAGTTAAAAATGTTAAGTAATTTACTTTATAAATCCAGAATTGGGGAAGCACCATAACATAACACATGACCATATTTGTCTGTCTAAAACCCACGCTAAAATATAACTAATGTTTCGAGGCAAAGTAAAATCCAAGAACGCAAATTATTTAGATGAGGGGAATATTTTTCTGTAAGAAGGTCAAACCTCAACTATCAAACGCAAGTTCACTGAACAGAGATCTTTGTTTATTGTTGTCACCCATTGGTAAGAGGTATTTGTGCCTGGATTTCAAAGTACAGTATATGCCACTTGCACACATCTTACATACGCTCAATCGATATTTTAATATAAAGTACACAGGCTGAAAAATGTCAGGCTGCAACAATACAAACAGGACCCTGATTAATTGGTTCACAGCTGACCCCTGTTATAGACATCAGTCTAAGCCAACCCTTAGCTTTAACACTTCACCCAGAATTACTAGAAGTGAACAGTATCATATGTACCATTAGCACTCAAACGTCAACTATGTTCATAAAAATGTCAAAGACAACGTTTCTTGCCCCAAATGTCATCTGAAACAGGGAAAGAAGAGGAGGAAAGCTCCATCCATGGGGAAAGGATTACTCTTTGTTTAAGGTAAAATATCTAAAAGTTGGGTATCCTCAATTCACAAGAAACCCTGCTTCCCCACTTCATTTTTCCCACAAACCTCCAAAGTGAGTATTGTCAAGTCCTACTTGTGACTGAAAAGATCAAGGATATTAGTGTCAACTAGGATCTGTGGTTCTTAACCTTTTGGGGAGCACAAACCACTTGGAGGATATGATAAAAAGCTCTCTGTAGATAAAGTAGTAAAGGACCCATGCACCTTGGGCGAAGAGCCTAAGTCTTAGGTTAGAACAGAGCCATGGACTATGGATCCTGGGAAACCACTTAAGTCCAACCTCCTCAGGAAACTAGAATAGTAAAATGGCTTGTCCAAGGTCAACAGTGAGTTCGAAGGGGAATCTGGCAAGAAATAAGCAACTCAAACAGATTTTGAATAAAGCCATACAGAGTTACCAAGTGACTTTTCCATCAAGTTCCACCAGAAACAAAGAGATAACTACAGTAAGAGAAGTTTTAAGTAGAAATGGAAGGAACTGACAAAAGTGCTGTTGTCCAAAAGTTCCATATGCATTCCTAAGCTGAATACACAAGGAAAACTATGACCAGAAAGCTTGAAAAGCACTCACCATGTTCCACAAAAACATTGCAGTGTGGACCCCCATGCCTCGATGATTCCTTCTTCCCTGCTCCTTTGATAAAGTGCAGGGCAGGCAAACTTGGCCTTCTCTGGTCCCCAAGAACTTTTCCAGGCTGCTGCCCCATAAAGTAACGATAGGCACCCCTTTCCAGAAGAGGGTTCAAGATGGTTCAGAACAGTCAGTGAGCTTAGAAGGAAAACGGCATATATATGTGGGATTTCACATTCGCCGCATCTCCACAAGTCAGTAATTGAGGTCAATCACAAAAGACATCTTCCACAACGAAAGGAAGCAGTTTTTAGGTTGACGTATGTAAACAGAAGTTCCTATTATTTTCGCAGTTTACCAATTTGTAGTAATGTTACCCAAAAGTTTCTGGATTTTAAGTGTCTTTTACTGGCTGAATAACAGCTTCTTAATTTTCAAGGAGAAAAACCTAAACGGAATTTAGGGGATGCTGTAAAAGGGTCAGTAATACCAAGTCACTTCGATTCCCACACGTAAAGGAAACGCTGATCGTCTTGGGGTGCTCCTCCAGAACTCTTCCTGTGGAAGTCACCCACCCCCTATGTGAGTTTCTTCATCTTCCGACAAATTTCCTGCCGAACTAGCTGCCGCTCCTGCTTCTCTACCCGGCTTTCCGGAAAGGGACACGGGTCACCCAGACTTCAGCCAGAGCTTGCCCTCGGCTCGGACGAGAAGGAATGCATGCCCAGCAACTTTTAAGTCCGCTTTTTAAAAGGCCTGTGAAACCAGTCCAGACTTTTCCTTTGCATTAAAGTTTTTGGCTGGGCTGGGACCAGGGGGGCCGTAGGTGACATTGGAAGAAGTCAGGGCATTAGAGGCTGGCAGGAGCAACCTGGGGGGGAAGGGGAAGCCCCTTGACAACAGGGAGGGGATATGAATGGGGGGTTCTAAGACCAAACTTGGGGCCGGGAGTCGGCGCGAGGGGCGGCTCGGGGGGAAGAGGGAGGCTGCCGGGGCGGGGCACGGGCGGCTTACTCGGGGGCGACGCTCCTCCACGCTTCAGGAAACGGGGTGTCCCAGGTCTGGGGGAAAGAGACCACCCCCAGTGTCCCAGAGCCGGGGCAGGGCTGTAAGGGACGAAGGACTCTCGCGGCCCGCGGGGCGGGAGGCGGACGGAGGGGGGAGGAGGCCCGGCCGCCTCAGCTGCCCCGAGCGCGGGGGTCTCTGCCCGAGTCACCCCCTCCCCCGGCTCCGCACGCTGCCACGGCCGCCGCCGCCAGGCAGTCACATCGCCCGAGCTCCGCCGCGGGGCCCAGCCTCCTCCCGCAGGTAGGAGCCGCGGACAACCGAGGGGCTCCTCAGCCGCGGGACCCGGGAACCGGCTCCGGCTCCAGCGCTGCTCAGGGACGGACACCGACCCCCGCGGCCGCCATGATGGATTACGAGCCGCTCCACAACGAGGCCAGGCCCCGCCCCTGGCTCCGCCCCCGGCGACGTCCGGAGCGTGCCTCCCGGAGACAAGAGCCCTCCCGGCGCCGCTTTCGGGGACGCCGCCGCGCCTTCCGGCTCTGGTCTCCCGGCCCGCCTGAGCCCGGGCCGGCACGACCTTTTAAATGCGGTTTTTTCCGAGCGCCAGGTGAGTGGTAAGGCAGCACCCGCCTCCCCTGTACTGCCATTGGTCCCCGGGAATCCGGGTCTGGTTTCTTTCCTGCTTCCCATTGGTCGGCGAGGGCAGTGGCTAGAGCTCCCAGCCAACCGCTTTCGGCGCAGCCCGCGAGGCGTGCCGGGAGTTGTGGTCCCGCGGCGCCTGCCCCTAGCCGCGCGCACCCGAGACTTCTTGCCCCTTGCTCCCTGCTCCTGAGCTTCGGTCCCGCCCTCCTGGGAGCCGGTGGACTCTCGCCGGTCTCGCGTAGGGCTGGCCAACGTCTCCCCTGCGCGGGTAGTTAAGACTGGCGAGGAGCCAAAGCAAGGGGAAAACTGCGGATTGGATTTTCCCAGAACCGGAGGTGGATTACTTCCTTAAGCCTGTTTGGGGGAGAAAATTTGGCTCGCTCCTGGAAACCAAGGTATTTGAAGCTTTCATCTCCCCCGCCTCCCTAATTTCCACCTTTTACCCAGGAAGCATTAATATTAGAACTAGCGAAAAATAAGTGACTGGAAAGCGTCCGACATATTGCTAACTAATTCATTGTTTCTTTGGGATAACAGGAGGCTCACTCATTAAAGAAACAACTTTTGTTAGGCACCTCTCTGAGGGTAAGGCAGGCGCAGTCATAGATATTTGAGCTAGAATGAATCTTTACATTAGACGATCTCATTTCACAGGTGGACACGTATTCACATAAAAATATCCTCTATGTTAGCCAAGAAAATGTCCAGACTGTTGGTTTAGCAGGCCTACAGAGCTAGCCAATGACCCAGACACACCAAACCCACACCAGTCATAACCCATCTTCTACAATTAATAGGCACCCTGGTCTCCTGTTCCTCACTCTCCATGTCTCCCCTGAGCGATGCACCTAACGCGGATATACCCATTTCTAAAAGAATCCACTTAGCACAGCGCCTCCTCAGCACCAGGCATTGTTAAGCTTTTCATAAACTATCTCATTTAGTCTTCACTCTAAACCAGTGAGGTAGATAATATTACTCACCATTATAGAGATGGAGAAACAGACTCAGAGACGTGACTTACTCAAGGTCACTTGCCTAGTATGTGACAAATCCACACAGTTTGGGTCCAGATTGATCTTGCTCCGAAGCCCATAGTTTTCCACTGTACCATTCTGTATCGAATAACTGTTGACCTGAGGTTAGACTATTGATTTTTTAGAAGTTGCTACTGATGGGGGAAACCACAGCCACACTGTAGGTGTCTTACATTCAGTTATTGTCTTGAGTTATGTATTTCAGAAATATTTCTGCTGGATTGGGAAACGGTGCTGATTTAATAGACATTGACTTCAAGAAGAAATAGTCACTTGGAGATACTGAATGTGAAGCATATGAAAATGTGTGCCCAAATTTAAAACTGGAATTTATCGTCAGATGTTAATTGGTTTAGCTTTGCTCTCTCACAAAATAATCTGGCTGGCAAACGTGGTCCTGACTTGGAGATCACTCTGCCAACTTCAACACCACGTTCCCTTTACTTACGCATTATCTTAGACTACCACCCCAATTCTTCTCTTTGAAGATTTTGCTTTCTCTTCATTCCTATTCATGTTTTAATCATTTTCTACACATCTTCATTCTTCACTCTCTAGTTTAGCTTAAAATTGGACAATCGAATCAGAACTCTTTCTAATACACATTTCTTTTTGAGCTAACAGTTAATTCGACAAGCATTTAGTGAGCCCGTGTGCCAAGCATTGTTCTAGGTGCTGGGATACAATGCCGGGGTGGGGGGGGGGTGCTCAACCTTGTCCTCAAGCATACATAGTGGGAGGGACAGGCAATAAGCAAAATGAGTAACAATCCAGAGTATCAGACTTAGTGCTGGAAATAAAATTTCTGGACCCACGTTTTCAGTCAGTCCAACCCAGTCTCTGAAGGGTTAACCTCCCGAGCTTAAACCTCTTCCTGATTCAGTTGCTGATGAGCTTCAAGTCACTTTAATTCTCCGAATCGCTTTCTTCACTTGTAAGTGGGGGTCATATCTGCTAACTTTACAAGGTTATCACAAGGATCAAATGAGATCTTGTTTCGTTTTCCACAAAGATTGATACTGTGCTTCGTGCAAGTCAGTGTGGAGGCCAACTGCGCTTGATCTAAAGGCTTACGCCATTCTCCATTTTCCACTTCCACCATTTTCTAGTTTTAGGTGAACCCCAGCCCACACTGTAATACTTTTTCCTAGAGATGCACTATACTTCTTCACACTGTTATACTATAACACTGTAGAATGATACTTTTGAGGACTTAAAACTAGAATCCAGAGCCCAGCAAATGCCTAACAGAAGTGAATAAATGTTGCCAAATGCTGAATAAATCCCTTTAAGTTTATATATTCTTTTCATTAAAAGTGACTGAGTTCAGTCTAATTTTGTCCTCACTTTTGCAAAGCAAAGCAACCCACAAGTTGCTCCAGGGATTCATATCAATGTAAAATTTTCAGCTTATTCCTTTTTTTAACACCCACTGGAATTAAACTCAACAAGGGTGCCCTCTAGTGGGCCACAAAAAGTAGATAGTCACCAAAAGGTGCTTTCAGACCTTTATATATTTCCACTTCCTAGGTATCACCCTTCAGAATATACTGAATGAACAGCATAGGCTGGCAGCCTGGGAGAGACCAGGTGAGAAGAAACTTCCAACAAACCTATGTATGGCCCTGGTCAAAACCAAACCAAACCAGGGGCCGGCCCAGTGGCGCAGCGGTTTAGTTCGCGCTTGGCAGCCCGGGATTCGCGGGTTCGGATCCCGGGTGCCCACAGACACACTGCCTGTCAGCCATGCCGTGGCGGCGTCCCATATAAAGCAGAGGAAGACAGGGACGGATGTTAGCCCAGGGCCAGTCTTCCTCAGCAAAAAGAGGAGGATTAGCAACAGATGTTAGCTCAGGGCTGGTCTTCCTAAGAGAAAAAAAAAAACCAAACCAGAGACTCAGGCTCCCTCCCTCCCAATTCTCTTCTCTCAAAAGACACACAGCCTGGAATGGGGTCTCAAAAATACAAGTGAGCAAATCTAAAATTGCAACATAGCCTAGAGAATATTCATTCATCTGCCAGCTTCTCAAAACGAATGATACACTTGGGATAGGAAAAAAAAAGATAAAAAGTTGTCTATTGAGTAATGTTATAGACAAGCAAGACAGACCATTTAATGAAAAAGAGCCAAACTGTATTTCAAAACTGTCAAATGCAGTGTTCAATGTTACTACCATTGAAACTGTCCTAGGTGTAAATTTTACTAGGTGACCCAAGCAGAGGAGTTAGGGCCTCTGTCAGAAGATGTATCTGCTAAGCCCTCCTTCAACTATACCCAGCTCCCAAGTAGTACACAGAACACAAGAACAGAATGCTAACACCACATTTATAAAAAAATAGTTCACCACATATGTGAAATAAAATAGCACTTTCATATAGTAACTTTAAAAAAATGTTTCCCAAAAGCTAAATCAGGGCACCATTTTAGTCATCAGAAAAACAATGCATAGGAATTCTAGCCTCCCTCAGTGAGAATTTCACCATCTTGTTTTTATCTTGTAACCCTGAATTAGTCAAAAGTTAAATGTAATACTTCAATTATACGAGGAAAACAGCTTTTCTTTTCCCATCTCCATTTTTCTTACTTCATTTTCATGTTTATCAGAGCACTCAAAACATTCATTCCTTCTATTATCGATAATTCAACTTCTTACAAATCACCTTCCAAGGCAGAACAGATTAAGGCAGCCTGGGCAGACACACCCACATATATCACTAGAAGGAACATGCAGAGGGCAATAAGATTCCAACCAAGCAAAAGGTTGCTTGGTTACTTTATTCCTCCATTTGACTGCTGGGTGAACTTTACGGCTATATTCTTCAATGTCACGCTTGTGCTGTAGAAGAGGTGGGAATGGAAGCCAAAACAGACAATTTGGGGGTCAGGGAGGGCAGGTTTTTTATAGGGGCGATTTCATGGGGCATTGTGCCTTGTGAATTGACAGTGAGGAGAAGAGAAGATTCTCTGTAGGATTCCAGGATGAGAGTCCACTCAGCTGGAACACTGCATGCTCTTAAAGACCGAAAACTGCCCCTAGTGCCAGGACTCTGCAGGCAACCCAAGGAGCCAGGCGCTGTCACCTGCCCCAAGCTTTGCCTTAGAACAGGAGAAAGCAGGTCTGGGGGCTGCAGGCAGCCCAGTATAGGTCAAGTGATAATCTCCCAGTCCCAGTTCTTTGCTGAGCCCACATGGGGACCACAAATCAGATTCTTCACTTTCAAGAACTGCTCCAGTCAGGTACACACAGTCCTGTCCTTCAGATGCTTCTCTTATCCCTCCTGTTCTAAAAGTCTCTGGCGTGTTTCCATCACGATTTCCTCCATGATTTCTGGCTTTAAGATGTCTTTGATCTGAAAAAGAAAGGAAAAAAGGTATTTGTTCAGAAAAGAAATAAACCGCAAGCAGACCATCAAGCCAAGTCAAAAGTAGAAATCAAGCATGGTTAACATAAACCTATATTCCTTTCATTTGTCAGAGGCTAAATATTATAAGATATGATCTAGAACCAGCTTAATAAACCAGCAAGATTCTCTGGGATATAGCTGACAAGAACAGAGTGATTTTTCTGGTGTTCACTAGAAAGAGAGCTGAGACTGGAATGGGCAAATGAAGTCCAGAGGGCTGCTATCCGGCACCCCCATCCCCCCAGTTCCTTACACTGACACTAGACACTGAGAATATTATAAGTATCTTGGAGAAAGATCTACCAGGCACCCATTAAGGCTTTCCACCACATCAGTTCATACCGACAGACATGGTAAGAGTATCTGGGAGATGTGCTTGCTGTCGCTGGGAAAACACTGGGGCAAATGGATAACCATGTAATGCATGCTCCTGGACACGAGGCAGAGAGAAGCGGGGTGGGGTACCTGACGTGGAAGGGATGCCTCATAGCAGTACAGGATACTGGTGTCATACAGCATCATCCTCTGAGTTGCCAGTGAGACGACGCAGTTCCGGAGCCGGGAGATCACCTCTCGATCAGCAAGGGAGACAGGCTACGAGGGGGTGCAAAGGGAGAGGGGAGGGAAATAGAAACAGGACCAACTAAGCGAACGGTCACAGCAAATCACAAAAACCATGAATAACTCAGACAGTGTCACTCTGGGACTCCAAACCAATCAAACAGCTAACTCCAAGGGAGATTAAAAGGGTGGTTTCTTCAGTGGCTCTTCAGCTGTTACCCTGCAACTTTGACATCAGTCGCTGATTTCACCTCTTCAGAGAACACAATGTTCATGAACACACCTCGATGGAAATGCACACTAACTCAGACTACAGCAATAATACAGTTAAAAGAACAGCAAGCTCCACCCACCACAGAAGCACAGCAGAGGCCGAGTGCCGCCCCCTCCCAACAGCAGCGGTGTTGACTCACCTCCAGGTTTGCAATGAAGCCCCCTGCATCCTCTTCTTTGTGCTCAGGTGTAGGGTAGATCCAGATGAAGCCGTTGTTACCCAGAATCACTGAGGCACCACAGGGCAGGTCATGGAAGTGAGTCTTTTGCCGTTTCACCAGGGAGGGGGAAACCTGGACCAAAACACCCTGACCTAGCTGAAGAAATACATCATGGATTAAGTCACTGCAGGATCGTCAATGAGATGAAGGACAAACAGATTACAGAATACGTGTCCTGGTTTTACTGGAATCAGGGTCCTTCCTGGTAATAATTGCTGTCACCTATATGCACATAGATAGTAGTTATTCACAGGGAACACTTCTGAATGCAGAGGTTGTTGATATATCTCAACAGAAGGTGACTTTCAATACCCTCCTCTACCATTTTCCTCTGCAATCATCATCATCATATTCCAACACATGGCTGGTGTGCTGGCTGTTAGAGAAGCTGGAGCCAATAAGGATCTAGGCTCAAGCCTCTTGTGGGCCCAGGAGCACTGTTCTCTTCCACCCTGAGTCCAACCACCTATCCTGCCCATGAGATATGTGCCACTGAGCAAGGGGATTGGCCAAGGGCTGGGTGCAAATCCATCCCCAGTCCTGGCAGGACAGCTCAAGGTCCACATCAGGCTGAGGGAGGGTCTGCAGTACCCAGACCCATGATGGTCAGCACACGTGGTGCAACTGTTTCGTCTACTTCAAAGATATGAATGTGGTTGGCTGTAACCACTCCATTAAAGGAAGGTTTTTGTTCCACTCAGAAAATGAAAAGGTTCACCCAGATAAAGTCAAGAGACTAATAAGTCATAATTTGTTTTGGGAAGTATGCTCTCATTAAAAAAATAAATAGCCTCAAAAAATGTCACCTCATACAAAAAAAGCAGTAAAATTTCATTTAGCAGCTCAAGTGACAAACCAATCTTTCCTAACAATAATACCCACTTTGTTGACTGGACATTTGTCTAAGAGCCAAGACCATCCTGTTTCATCAGTCCATGATCTCTCTCTGTTCCAAGGACTGTCTCTCAGCCCTGGCCCCAGTATAAAGCTGCAGCGTCCCTTGGGAGGGAGCAGAGACATAAGGGCCTCAGGGCCCACAGTCATAGGGGCTCTTCTGTCAGAACAAGCTCCTCGGTAGAAAAGGATAAAAGTTGTCATCCTTTACAATGCTACTGACCCATGACCGTGTCAATCCGTTTGTGGGATGCCAGCCTGTTAACGCTTACTTCTGAGGTCCTTTAGAATTCCAGAGAGCACTGGGGATTCAGGAATGGATTTGAGTCAGTCAGCAAACAGGAATAGCAACAGCCCAACTTACTTTTCCGTATTTTAGACTCCTCGTGTGCAGAGAGACAGCTCCGTCAGAGAACACTGCCTGCACCTCAGCCTGGCCAGGGTGATGAAGGAACAAACACTCTCATGTCACCTCCCTTCCCCGCGTCCCTGGCCCTACCTCTCCATCCTTTCCTCTCGTCTCCAAAGGCCTGCTCGGCAGTCTGAGACAGACCCGGGGGACATCACCGTGACCTAACCTCTCCCCCTTGGTGGTCATGAATATCTTGATAGCAACAGCACCTTTTCTACTCCCTGGGATAAAACTCAACATCATGAGGAAAATTTAAGTCTAGCTTAAAGCACGGGCCACCATCAGTTACAAGACACAAAGAAATGATTTAGCAGCAGCAGATCTGAACAAGAGCTGGAGAGTCACTCTGGGTTAAGGAGATGGAGAAAGGCTACCGTAGAGCCCTTGACACTTGATCCCTGCAAGCATTACATCTCTCCTGTTGGGAACATACAGTGCAAGCCCCATTCCTCAGCTCCATAAAAGGCATAAAGATGCGGGAATGCAAGGGGAAGGATACACTGATAAGGTCTCCTTCCTGCAAGAAACCTCTCATTGCCAGTTCATCTTCTGCAGATCTTCTCCTCTGAAATACACAAAGGGAAGATGATGTTACTTAAATCAGATCCTACAGAAAGATCTCTCTCCCTCTCTTCTTTCTCTTTCACTTCCTCGTGAGATCTCTGAAGCCAGACACAATATTCAAACACTAGAGTAGGTACCCCTACTGTGCCACTTAAGGGAAAAAAGAGTGATAACCACTACTTTCCCTCTGTAAGAGCTTCCCACAGCTCCTCTTCTCCTTCCTCTCTCCCTCCCTCTTCTGAATAATATTCAAACTCCTTATGTGATATTCAAAACCTCTCAACTTTCCGTGGCACGCTCCAGTGGGACCAGACTACTCCCGGCTTGACTGTATCTTTGCTAACACATTTCCCTTTATCTCAGATTCCCTGAACTCATCGTTGAAATTCTATCCATCCTTCAAGGATCAACTCCAATGCCCATCTTTCCTATGAGCGTCTCTCATTGAAATTAATCACTCTTTTTGTACAATTACACACTTGTTCATTCTTCCACTGCCAGGTATTTGGATCAGTTATCTCATATCCTCTGCTGGTCTGTAAGCTTTCAGAAACTCAGTCGGGCCTCCTTATCTTGGCATTCTCCACAGAACCTAGCACAGTGAGGCCCTCTGTAAATACAAGCGGGATGGAAGACAGAGGTGAACCGTGGCATTTTACAGAAGGCGGCAGCTTGGGTGCTGCGGTTGTCTGGGACAACCAGATGCCATTCAATTCATGAAAATGAGCCTAAACATGCCTTTTCCAGGAACGCCTTCACTGTGCAAAACTGACGCACACAGAAAAGGAAAATTATTAATACCAAGCATCTGAGAGCTTCTCCCAACTCTTTTGGAATTCCTTCCTATGGACCTTCCAGATCTCACCACACATCAATTGCCGGCTGTGTTGGGAGGCCTGGGCCCAGTGAAAAGCCCACGTGTACGTCGAGGCAGGAAACTTCACAGCAGACAAATAGGAGTCAGTGGGGCAACCTCAGTAAAGCAAAGTTCCCTGAGGGAACAAAGGAACCCAGAGCTCTTGCTAGCAAACTATATAGTACCAGGTAGAGACCCTTACCAACTCTCCTCCAGGAAGGTTCATGGACGAGAGAAGCAAGACTGAATCCAGCCTAGAGTTGGTCTCCACCTTCCACCTCTTCTGTTGAACCTACAAACAGAAATTCCACACCTGGACACATGCTCCAGGGGCAAGAGCTCACATCGTATGTGACCAACAATCCCAAATATAACAAGCCAACTGTTCACATCAAAGTCACACAAGATGTCAAACGCAATGAACGCTTCATTCACATAACTACATATTGAAAGACTATCCCATTCACTAAATCACCAGCTTGCCTTTATTTTGTAAAAAAAATCAATCTGATATCAGCTTTACCTCTGTGATTCTTCCCACTACAATGTCTCCTACTTCACCATTATATCTGAAAGATAAAACAAAAGGTCATCCGTCAGTGAAAAGACTATCACAAAACCAACCACCATTTGAGATTTCAGTTAAACAGGATGAGGGCCTTGATGAGGCACCACATTTAGTAAATTCACGTAACTATGCTGTAGGACTTATTTTCAGGAACTGGTAACTTCAAATGTTCCTACATGTATAAAGTCTCCGTTAACTATTCTTAAACAAACCATTTATTGCAAGTAGTTCATTAAGCCTGAAACCTCTATTTTGTTAATTACATGACAATGATAAGCACGGGATATTTTCTCGTAGGCTCTGGAACACAGGTGGGTTCTCCATCAGCCAAAGGCGAGAAAAGGTGATTGAGACAGGACATCACCCAAACCAGTCTACTCACTGTCTCTCCCACCCACTGGCTGCTCATCTCAGGCCCCTCTGCTAGCTCCTCATCCAGTGCCGAAGGCTCAGTCCTTGGACCTCTTCTCTTTTCGGCCCACACTCACCTCTTGGTCAGCTCATCCAACCTAATAGCTTTAAATACCACTCATGACTTTACCGTTTCCCTGAATTCCAGACTCTAGTGAACCACTGGCTACCCAACATCTCCATTTATGTGACTAAGAGGCATTTTCAAATGAAACAAACCTAAAACAAAGCTTTCCAGCAGCCTCCCTCCCTCCTTCATTGCAAACTGATCCTATCGCAGTCATCACCATCTCGGTAACTGGCAGATCCATCCTTCCAGCTGCTCAAGCCAAAAACCTTGGAGTCCTCGGAGGAACCCTTGATTTCTCTTTTTCTCTCTATGAGAGGCATCCACATTGGAAAGGAAGAAGTAAAACTCTCTCTACTCACAGACATAGTCCTACATACAGAAAATCCCAAAGAATATAAAACCCCAAACCCTTTCATGATACAAACACTCAGAACACAAGATAAATGCAGAATTAATTGCTGCTCCCCACTTCTCCTGCTACCACCTTAGTCCCAGCCACCATCACTTCAGACAATGAAAACAGTCCCCTGATCGGGCTCCCTAAGCCTGCTCCTGTTCCTCTTCAATCTCCCCATGGCAGCCAGAGTGATTTTATTGAAATGAAAGTCAGAGCATGTCCCTCTTCTGCTCCAGCCCCTCCAGTGGCTTCCCAGATTACAAAAAGTGGAAGTCAAAATGCTTATCATGGCTACAAGGCAGGCCGACTGCCCACCTCAGCTCCCTGCCTGTACCTGCTCCTACTCTCCCCCTTGCTCACTCTCTTCCGACCCCATGGGCTTCCTTTCTGGGGCTAACCTTTATTGAGCAACTTTTCAATGAATTCTATTGAAAATCCTATGAAGTAGGTTGCAATATTATCCTCATTTTGCAGAGGAGGGAACAAAAGTTTGGAGAGGTCAGGTAATGTAGGGAAACCTTTGAAGCCCTCACTTACCCAGTTATCCATACATGTTCCAAATTGCAGACCTACAGAATGACAGGGCGGATGGGGGTGGGAGGTATAGCATGGCAGAAAAGACCTGGTTGTGCAATGTGGATGCCACAAGAAAGAGAATACACACCTTTTGTTCTCACCTGGTTTTCAAAGCTTTCACACAGATCAACTTGTTTACTCTCTCCACAGAGCCAGCCACAGATGCAATGAGCTTCTCTTCCCCCATGTAAGTTCCATGGCCCCTGTTGCAAGAGGAAGATGCAAAGGATACCAGGAAAACACTTGAGATGACCTCTCCCTTCAAAAACAATGTATTCTTCAAATCTAACAGATCCCTCCTGCCTTAAAGCCTGACTTTTCTGCTGGTTGCTCTCTCCACCTAGAACATTCCTTCTCTAGAGAGCTACATGGACATCTCTTTCATCTTACTCAGGTCTACTCAAATGTCACTTTCTCCATTAAGCCTACCTCAACTACCCCATTTAAAATAGTCACCCACTCTGCTGCCACCCCCCCCACCATATTCCCAACCACATTCCACTTACCCTGCTTGACTTTTTTCTTCACTGCATTTATCCCAAACGTTCTGAATAACTTGTCTGTTGTGCTTATTGTTTATTATCTGTCTCTCCCTGTTAGAATATAAACTCCACCAGGACAGAGATTTTCACTTTGTTCACTGTTGTACCCTAACCCCACACAATATAAATATATGTTGAATGCATGAATGAAGGACTGAATCTTAAGATTTCCTAGGATCCAGTAACCTCAAACCAAAAGGTTAAAGGGCAATGCTGTAAATGCAGTACCCCTCCTACATGTACATGTGTACCCCCGCAAAAAAGGCTGAAATACCACTAGTGTTTTTCTACAATGCTTATATGATGGTGAGTTTTGCTTCTTTTCTTAATTATTATCTCATTTAATCCTCACAACCCTATCAAATAGTTCCTGTTCTTATCACTATTTTCCAGACGAGGAAACTGACCTTGGAGAGGTAATACAGCTAATAATAGGTGATGGCAGCAGGACTGGAACCCCAACTGTCCGACTCCAGAGCTTCCTCTCTTAACTACAACATATTGCACTGCCCTCAGATTCAAAGTTGCTCTAAACCCAAACAATTATTGACTCCCAAACCGAGCACCTGGCTAGGAGATGACGCCGAGAGAGGAGGAGAGTCAGGAAAGCCCACCGTCCCCTCAGATAACTGGAAACTATTAAGAGGCCCTGCTCCTAACCCTCCCCAGTTTTCCGGGTCTCCAACGAGGAAGACGCAGAGAACTGGGCCTCAGGCAGAGGACCCAGGAGTCACGGCCAGCAGAGGTCAGGAGAGGAACGTTTCAGGAGGCTGATGGGGACACACAAGAGGCAGGGAGTAGAAGCCCCAGGCCCCGGAAACGAGGCGAGTGGGATGCTCAGCAGATGTGCCCTGGGTCCCGCAGAGTCTTAAACAAAAGGGGACAGAGGCCCGGGTTTCGGCCAGCAGGCCATGTGCAGAGAGCCCTGCAGCCACCCCTTGTGGCCCCGAGTCCCCAGGTGCCCACGTACCGCATGAAGCCCGTGTCCGTGGTGATCGTGTCCCCCGGAACCACCAGGTGTTTTTTACTCTCGCGGCCCAGGCTCTCGCTAAGCGGCTTGCGAGCCAAAGGAAGCCTCATCTCCATCGCCATCTTGGCGCCAAAGACTCGCGCAGGCGCTGCCCGGCCGAAGGCGCGCCATTCGGCCCCGCAATTCCCGGCAGTCTCTCGGAGGGGCGGGCAGGGCGGGGCCTCAGAACAACCGCCAATGGGAACTCACGGTCTGGCGGCCATGCTGACTATTGGCAACCATTAGGTTAACGTGAAGGGGAGGCAGTTGCCGAGTTGCCATTTTTACTATTGGCAAGGCTGCACCTGTGGAGTAAAATCTCAGGTTGTATAGCGTTTGACTTTTTACCAAAACTTGCTTACCAGGGTTAGAGATAATTGAGAAATGGACCTCTGAATTTCCTTCCAACTCTAAGCTTCTAAAATCTGATTTTTTTGTATGAGAGAGCTTAGGACCATCGGGGGTGGGATCTACAGAAAACGCTGTTTGGACACAGAGAAGAACCCCTTTTCTTACTGTTCCTAGTAGCCCCAGTATTCTGCATTACAGCCACCCCGTGGGTGCTGGTTCCTTCTTTCATAATGACTTCTTTTGAGTGAGGTGATTTACTCTAACATTTCTTTTGAAAAAACAAGAAACCGTCTAAGAAGACAGTCAAACCTTGCAAGACAGGTATAGTTGGTAGGGAAGACAAGTGCACAGATAATACAAAGATCCTGGCTTATAATTCGTTTAGTTATATATTACTTACATACAGGGAACTGAGCGCTCTCTGTGTGCCAGGCACGGTTCTAAGGATACGGTGTGGACAGATAGGTGTATATGTGGTTTTTCCCTCCGTGTCCTGTTTAACAACAGCATTTCCCTCCTCTTTCCTCCCTGCCTCCCACTAAGCTCTCCATCACCCTTGTCCTGCATGGTTTATAGCATTCACAACAAACTGAGTTTCAACCTCAGGGAATTGGAGATGATAATTCTTCATGCACAGGTGCCCTAAAGAGGATTAAAAAGATGCATCAGTCCCACAGGCTGTGTTCAGTAAATCAGGTCTGAGGCCTCCATCAGACCAATTGTTTGATAGATCTCCAAATTAGGTGAATTTCTTTCACTTAAGCAAGGCTCATGACTACACTTGTCAAGAAAGCCAACCCGCGCGGCAGTCGATGATATAAATTCTAATGCTCCATAGGTCATCCCGTCAGTGGGCAGGCCAGACACTTGCCCTCCTCCCTGCCTGCAGGAAGGGGCTAAAGCCCAGAAAGTGTGAGAAGGGTCCATCTGTTTGAGTCGGGCCTTGGCCATAAGAGGGCAGTGGTGTCCTTTGAGCCAGCGTATCCCAGTCAGGTAGGGAGCTGGGCCTGGGAGTACCCCTAGACCAAGGGTGGGGTGTAGTCTTGACATCATCTAGCTTCATCCCAGGAGGGATGGACACAACCTTACAGACGACTGTCTTCTCACTGGGTCCTCACATGGTGGAAGGGGTGCTGGAGCTCTCTGGGGGTCTCTTCTAAGGGCACTAATCCCATTCATGAAGGCTCCACCCTCATGATCTGATCACCTCCCAAAGGCCCCACCTCCTAACACCATCACCTTGGGGGTTAAGATTTCAATACATGAATTTGGGGGGACACAAACATTCCCCCTCTATCTTTCTATAGAGGAGGAAACTGAGGCCCCAAAAGGACTAAAATTCACATAGCAGTTTGTGGCAGGGCCAGCGTTCCTTCCAACTGCACCAGCTCTACCCTGAGCCCTTTCTGACACACTTCCTGAGGGCCTTTGCTGAGTGCTTTACAAACACTGTACTTATTCCTCCCACTTGGCCCATCTTGGAGGTGGGCATTGCCATCCCTCCTGGTCATTTGGGGCTACCAAGTCCCAACAACAGACCTGCAGCTGGGACTAGAACCCAAGACTCCAGACCCCCCTCCATTGCTCCTCTCTCTGCATTTCACTTGCCTCTTCATGCCCTGGAGATGAGCAGGCATCCAGAAACAGAGTGAACATCCCAGAGGGGCTTGTTAGAAATATAGACTCCTCAGCCCGGACTTAGGCCTTGAGGTTCTACAAAGGTGGGGTCCAGAAGTCTGTGAGCTTGTGTTTTGACTCCCTGAGTGATTTTAATGGCCAATCAGGTCTAACACTCATGGATTCCCCCACATCCATCTACCTCCCCATCTGGGCGCCACCCCAAGCCAATCAACATCATCTCTCACCTGGGTGTCACCTTGTAGCTCATCTCCCTAATTCTACATTTGCCTCCTACCATCCAATCTCCATACAGCAGCCAGAGGGAGCTTTTAGAAACAGATGACATTAAACCATTTCCCTGCTTGGAACACCTCTGGCAGCTTCCATTGACACTAAGAATAAAATCCAAACTCATCATTGCAGCCCCTGCCCATCTATGAGCTCCCTCGCCTCCTAACCCACTTCCTTACCCACTAGGCTGCCACCAGACGCGCTGTCTCCTCTGGGTTCTGAGCACACCAAGCTCATCACCACCCCAGGACCAGTGCACTTTTGGCAATCTCTGCATGGAATTCTCTCCCCCCAAGTCTTTGCATAGCTGGCTGCTTCTCCTCACTCAGAACTCAGCTCAGATATCCCCTCTTCAGAGAAGCCTTCCCTGACCACCTTATCCAGAGCAATCCTCAGTCCATTTTAGTCACTCGATCCTGTTTTATTCCCTGTCACTGAATGTTCTTGTTTGTTTGCTTATCGCAGTCTTCCTCCATGAGAACGTGAGTGCTCCGAGATCGGGAACTTGATCTGTTTTGTTCAATGTGTAGCAATGCTGAGAACTGAGTCTGGCACGTAGAGGGCAGCCATAAAGCATTTCTTGAAAAAGTAAGAATATATTTACAAAAAATATATTTGCTTGTTTGTTTGTTTGTTTGCTTCATCTGTATCCCCCACGGGATGTGAACCCTGCAAATGCCCAGACTTTGTCTGTTTTGCTCACGGCCCAGTCCCTAGGACTGTCTGCATACATAGTAGGCCCTTGTATTAACCATGTCCCCTACTTTCTGTGTTCTGATGCTTGGACATCTTGGGGCCTTGCTGATCCTGAAAGGACTGGTCCTCCCAGGGTTAGCTAGTGCCTAGATAGTCAACTGGCCATATGCAAACCACCCAGCCCAGAGCCCACACCTTCAACCACCTCCTTTATGGGACTCTCACGCCCTGGGCCACTATCCACCTGCCCTAATCAACCCAGGGCCAGGTACCAGACAACTAGGGACAGCCCCTATGCCTCAGAGCTCACTGAAATTATTCAAACTAGCCAATCCTAAGCCTGCTCACCCTGCCTCACCCATTCCTTCCTGTGGAAACCACAATAAAGGCTCTTTCCCACATTTCCTCCTTGCTCCCTCTGCCTCCTGATCGACCCCAGTGCTTCCCCATGTGGCTCCGCATGGTGTGCGCTGCCTCCTGTTTCTAGGGAATTGTGAATATAACAAACTTCTTCCTTTGTAACAGTCATTTCCATGTGTGCATGTCTTCCCATCCCTGACGGAAACAAATCCCAGGTACCCTTAGAACAGTACTCAATAAATATTTGTTGAATAAATGAATGAACTTATTCAATAAGCATTTGCAGTTGAACAGCAGCACCACTGTGTGCTGCAGGGGCCACAGAGCTGCATCATTGGCCATCCCGGTCATCAGGGGCTCAGTCAGGAGTTCAGAGACGGGGCGCGGGGAAGGCAAGAACAGCCCCCCAGACAGAAGTGCATTTGAGTGTGCTTTGAAGTGAAGGAAGCGTTGACACTGGGGGAGTTGGGTTGAGGGGGACAGGTGAACTCCAAGTGAAAGTAACTGTCAACTTAAAAAGCAAATTTGCCTGTTATTTTATCCTCAGAATGAGTTTATTCAGGAATAACCCAAAAAATTGCAATTTGGGATGTGCATGCTATGGCAAACCATAGGCAAATCCAGGAAACAATAGAGGGAGCTGCTTTTATAGAAAAAAAGGCGAGTCGGGAGGGGCTGTTCTAAAGGAAAGTACATTTGAGGAAAGTAACAGATCAGGGTGGCAATGGCTTCTCATTGGCTCGACTGTTGCCTGGTGGGGAGAGAAGTCTTCCCTCAGTGGTCAAGTAGTTTTACTTCCTGTCCAAGATGGAAGCTTGTGTCTCTTCCTGTTTGGTGTAACTGAGGATGGGTGATGGGCTGTAAGAGCTCCCCCTACAGGCCTTCCCAACTCCAATTCAGTTGCGGTTTCTTTATTAATTTCCACATAGCCAACAAAGAAATCGTGAAAATAGAGGCAGCAGGGACTCTGTAGCCAGGAGCTCTGTCCCAATCATGATCTGCCCACTGGCTTCACCTTGTGTTCCGTTAAAATGGTAAAAGTAACTGCAGAAAATTTCTAATTAGAGATGTGCACAAAGGCACTCATCAAAGTATTACCTCCCCTAAAAACATTAGAAACAGCCTTAACGTGCATGGCAGTTTTTAAGCATGTCCATGAAATTGTTGATACTTCTTCCATCGAGAAGTGGGGTCTGTGATTCCTCCCCTGCATGTGGGTCGGCTGGTGACTGCTTCAACAGAGAACATATGTCAGAAGTGCCTCTAGGTGACCGCAAGGCTGGGTCAGAACAGACCATGTAGCTCTACCTGGTTCTCTTGAAGCACTTGCCTTCGGAGCCCTGAGCCTAACGTAAGAAGTCTCACTTCCCTGAGGCAGCCATGTTGTGAGGAAGCAGTCAGCACGGGCGCTAACCAGCCACCATCCGTAAGTTTCCCCACCACCCATAACTCTCCCCACCACCCACAGACACACATCCCAGCAGTCCAGCTCCAAGGCAGGAAGGAAGTGATAGCTTAGGATATCTGTTCCTCTATTTCTAGAGCTCTGAGGATAGTGGATGTAAGAAAGCATAGGAGAAGAGGGGGGTGGGCAGCCCTCTCAGATGCCCTCTGGGAGATGCCCAATGGGGTAGGTGGTAGGAGCAGCTACAACCCTCTCATCCACCAAAGGCATCCTTGTATTAACAATAGCTCCCATTTGTTCAGCACTTACTGTCCCAGGCATCAAGCTATGTAGTTTATTCATTTATATACATTATCCAACTTGATTCTCACAACATCCTTAGGAGCTAAGTATCACCCCATTTTCCATTTGAGGAACCTGAGTCACAGAGACGTTAATTGACTTGCCCAAGGTCACACAGTGAATGGCAGAGCAGGGTTTCAAACCCCAGACCAGGTGGCTTCTATCTAGAATCTTCTACTCCTGGAGGTCCTGAACCATGCAATAAGGCAAGGAATAAAAGGTATCTGTACCAGAAAGGAAGAAGTAAAACTGTCTTTGTTCCCAGATAACATGAGCATGCACACAGAAAGTCCTACGGAATCTACAAAAAGACTGCTAGAATGAATAAGCTAGTTTAGCTAAGTTTAAAGCTACAAGGTCAACATACAGTGCTGGGCTGCACTGCATCCCTGTAGGATACGCAGAAAGCCCTTTGGACCGAATCTGCAGGCTGACTGGGAGGTGGTGTGGCCTACTGGTCAACAGCATGGCCTCTAGGGTGAGACACCTCTGTGAAGCCCTGCTCTGCCACTCACCGGCTGAGTGACAGGGGCAAATGACTCTCTCTCTGCTTCAGTTTTCTTTTTTTTTTTTTTTTTTTGTGAGGAAGACCAGCCCTGAGCTAACATCCGTTGCTAATCCTCCTCTTTTTGCTGAGGAAGACTGGCCCTGGGCTAACATCATGCCCATCTTCCTCTGCTTTATATGGGACGCCACCACAGCATGGCTGACAAGCAGTGCGTCGGTGGGCGCCTGGGATCCGAACCCGCGAACCCCGGGCTGCCAAGCGCGGACTAAACCGCTGCGCCACCGGGCGGCCCTGCTTCAGTTTTCTTATATTTCCGATGGATATTAAAGGAACATGGGGGGAAAAGAGCATCAGCCTCATGGGTTTGTGCATCTGAATCCGTGCATTTAATTCCTTAAGCCCGGAAATTGCTCTGGCTGTGTTCTCAGCCTTTGTGGGAAGGAGAGGTGTGCACTCTCGGGATAGGGGCCTGAGGCGTCTTCTGGAAAAGCAAGCAAGGTGAGAGGTTAGGCTTTCAGTATCAGCCTCCCACCAGTGTGCAAATTCTTCAGGACAATGATTCCTATCTGCTCGTCCTGTACCCAGTGCTGCTTCTGCAGAAGCAGGTCAGCTGCATACATATGAGACGCACTTTAGTCTGAAATTACAGCCTGCTGCCACCAGGTGGGTTCCGGAGCCTGGGTTGTGGCCCCTGTGATCAGCAGCTGGGACTTCACAGAACAGAATTACCTATGGAGAGCAATTGAGACTTTTGATCCAGGGCCGCTCTGACTTCTCTGCAGGCCCTTCTTCAGGAAGCCAGCATTACTCTCTGGGAGGCACGGCATGAGGGCCAGGAGGGAGTTTAATTCTACTTTACCCATCAACATCCGGAGGGATGGGGATTCAGGACAGATAGCTTTGGTCATGGAAAAAAGAGGCCTGGGTAGGGGCTGCAGCGGGAGGAGGGTAAGGCAGGGGCCACCAGAGGCATCAGAAGCCTAGTGGTGAGGTATCAAAGAAGAGGCAGGGTTTGTGACCAGAGGAGGAGTACCAAGGGTGACCTTCCAGACTGGCCAGAGGGAGGAAGCCCCAGATGGAACCTGCAAGTAAACATGCCAAATATATGTCTCTGCCGGTGCTCCATTTGGCAGGGTGCAAGACCAGTCCTCTAAAGTATGGGGGGGGGGGTCTTTGGGAGTACACACCTGAAGCTCCAAATGGCGATGGCCCGTGTGTACAAAGTGTGTACAAGTGTGAATTCCAGTGTCTGCAGGTGTGTGTGTGTGCACGGCTAGATGAGGAGGCATAGAGAAGTGTGTCTGTGGGTTGTAAGTGTGACACCCTCACGGTTGGCATGAGCTAGAACACAGGTGTGAACTCACACTCCCTAGCATGCACACCCCCTCCTGGCCAGGAGGGCCTGGGCCTTTATGGACTGTGAAGCCCTTAGCCCTAAATGATGGCTTCCCTGTTCCTTGTTCTTCCTCAAGGAGGATCTGGAAAAGGATGCCCAGAGCATTTGGAAATTCTAGGCATTGGGAAAGCACTTGGTGGCCATCTTGGCCCGCCCCCACTGGCTGCTTGAATTTCTTCAAGTTGTCCATGAAAAAAGTAAGTAAAGATTTTGGGGAAGTAGCAAAGTGGAACACTGATTTTTGAGTCAGTTGGAAACCAGGAGAAATCCATCCAGCCCCTTCTGAGATTTCCACTTGCTTTGCACAGCAGCCATCTCTTTGGGAGCTGACACCCCAGTTGTGACAGAAAGAATTTTCCTTACCGACCACACAATGGTGACTTTCAAAACCAGTAAGTGGAACAACGCTTCTGGCCCCCTCTCCAGCTTCTAGGCACTTTCCATATTTCCTTTTCATGCAGACAAAAGTGTCGACCCATTCATATGCTAAGTGATAAATGTTCCAAGTAATTTTTATTTTAGAATACAAGAGAGGTACAAATGTATTTACAGTTGTACATATACAATCAAATAATATATATCACAGTTTTGTAAATATCATTTTAGATAAATATTTACAAAGTTAAAGTGACCATTTTCTGGAAGTAGAACACAGTTTCTTGAAAACTCTATACATTTTATACTTTTCATTAATATTATTATACTTTCTATATTTTACAAAACGCCCTACGGGAATTCTGGTAAATGACTGCAAGGTGGGAGAGGCGACACCAGAGGGCGCCCATGGCCGGAGTTTGGGAAAACGGGAAGGGGCAAGGGGGAGTGTGGGCAAGCAGGGCGGAACCCCACCTCCCGCCCGGGATCCCGCACAGCTCGGAAGTGCTCTCCGGGCAGAGATGCCAGTCTTGCTCTCCTCTTGCTGGAGCGTGGCAAGGAGGGGCAGGAAGTCTTCCCCTTCCCAAGCATGGCGTCAGAGCTGAACGGGCGGGGGCATTGGTCCAACTCTCATTTTACGGATGGGGAAAGGGGAAACTGAGGCCCAACGAGGAGCAGGGCCTTGCCAGGGTCCCACAGTGGATTTCCGTTTTGCCTTTATTCTCAATCTGCCTGGCACACTGCGAAGTATTCATGTCTCATCCATCCCCAGGGAGCCGGGTGTGGGGGGAGGGTGGCCTGAAGGAGAGAAGGGCCCGCCCGACAAGCAGTTCAGGTCTCTCCCGGCTCCTTCTGGCTGCCCCTGAGCCCAGTCGGCCCCCAACTCTCAAGATCGTGTCCATGATTACCGACACTGCAGGACACCAGTCCCAAGAGGCAGGAGGAGAAGACAGATGCGTGCACCCCACGTGCTCCCTGCCCACACTGGGACAAGGAGGTCGCCTTCCCTCTCCATTCCCAACACGCAGCTCTCTGGGGGGAGGTGGGGGGCTCCCTTCCCCCGCCGAGGGCCCTCTGAGACTTTCAGTCCCCTCTCCTACCACCCACGAGGGGGATGCCACCCTGGACGGGCCGGCTCGACACGAGGAGGGAGACTCGCGAGTGAGGCCGGGCATGGGGACCGCCCCCCCCCCCCCGCGAAGAGACGGCCGAGAAGCGGCACCAGCTGGGTGGCCTGGAAAAGGGACGTCGTCCCTCAGTGTCCTCATCTGCGAAACGAGGCGAAGAGCGTACGCCTGGAGGTCACCCATGGGGCGCACTACAGCGCGGGACCCCCCGAGCCGCGTCTGGCCAGGAGGTCGAGTCGGAAGAGAGAGCTGCCCGGCCCCGCGGCCCTGCGGGCGGGGAGGCGGGGGCGCGCGGGGGCGCGGGCACGGCGCGCGCGCGCTCACAGCACCATGGCCGGCAGGTGGTGCGGGGCAGCGGCGGCGGCGGCGAGTGCGGGCGCGTGCGCGTGGGGCGCGGGCAGCGCGGGCGAGTGCGCCTGCAGCGCGGCGCTGGGCGGCCGGTGGCGCGCGCTCTTCTGGTGGGCTCGCAGGCCGGCCAGCTGCGAGTAGGCGCTCTGGCACACCTGGCACTTGTAGGGGCGCTCGCCCGTGTGCAGGCGCACGTGGTTACGCAGCGTGGACGACTGGCTGAAGCGGCGGTTGCAGAAGCGGCACACGAAGGGCTTGTCCAGCGTGTGGATGCGCATGTGCGAGCGCAGGTTGCTGCGCGAGTTGAAGCCGCGGTGGCAGATGACGCAGCGCATGCGGCCCGCGGTGCCCGCCGCCGAGTCCGCCGGGTGGAAGTCCTCTGGCCGCGCGGGGAGGGAGGGGAGAGAGCAGCCTCTTTAGATCCCGCGCCGCCGCGGCCCAGCATCCGCTCACCCCGTCCCCAAGCGCGCCCCTCCCAGGGCCCAGCCCACCTCTGATCGCCGGGAGGTTCTGGGCAAATTGATTGGGGGCGCTGGCAGAGGGATGGGAGGGGCCGCAAGGACCCTGGGTCTAGGTCAAATAGGAGTTGGACTCCAGATCATACTGTGAGACCTCGGGGACTTGGTGACTCACCAAATCTCAATCTTCTCATCTGTAAAATGGGAACACCCTACGACCTCACGGGGCTATGCACCACCGCACAAAAAGCTGAGGACTACTGAAGGTTTTTTTGTGCTGAGCACTTTACCTGCCTTAGCCCGGGTGTGGGAAATGTCTGCCTCAAAGTCGCCTTCTGTAAGTGGTAGCAGCTATTATAATCCCTCCCCCCTCAAAAACTC
The DNA here is from genome assembly GCA_031878705.1 of Tapirus indicus. Taxonomy (NCBI): domain Eukaryota; kingdom Metazoa; phylum Chordata; class Mammalia; order Perissodactyla; family Tapiridae; genus Tapirus; species Tapirus indicus. Next base: position 32,876,195 of record CM062929.1, on the reverse strand, counting down.
TCCTTTCATTTCTTCATCCCAGGAATATTTACTGAGAGCCCACCATGTGCCAGAGAACCGCGGCTCACTTTCCTCATCCGGGAAATGGAGGCAATAATAGCATCACCCCCATAGGCCTGCTGTAAGGATCAGAGAAGTTACGTTGTAAACATTAGCTGCAGAGCATGGGCTTAGTAAACTGTAGCTCATGAGCCTCACGTTCATCCTCCAGAAATAAGGAAAATCAAATTTCACAAGGGTTTTATGAGGACCCAGGTGGGATGATGCCTGTGAAAGGTTTACCCAATACTTGGTACAAAACAGGTCATGAGCAAATGGTCTCTATCATGATGACCAGCACCCCACCCCAACACACACAGGCACAGTCGCCCCGCCTTCATTCAACAGGTTTATACTGAGCCCCTAGACTGTGCCTGGCTGGCCCAGGGGCAGGGCAGGGCAATGTACAGATTATCTTAGAGATCACCTCAACCAACATCTTTCCTTTACAGATGGGGAAACTGAGGCACAGAGCCATTCCCAAGATTGCACAGCAGAACTGGAACTCAGTCCAGGCTCCCACTGCCCCGCCCCTTGCTCCTCCCACACCTGGCTGCCTCTCTGGTGTCCCTACCACCACCACCTGTCTCCTGCCTATTCTAGCCAGAAAACAGAAAACTGCCTTCCACCCATGCCCAGGCCATGGTGGCGGCTCCAGGGTCATTGGCTACCGTGAACCAGTAGTCCCATGTGCTCGATGCTGCTGGAGGTCGAACCAGGGTCCCCAGAAGCCAGGAGCCTCCCTGTGCCCCCCCATACACGCGCATTCATACACTCTCTGTCTCTGGATTCCGTGGGTCCTTTGTCATCATGGCCTCATGGAGACTACCTACCATGCTTGTTCTTTTTCTGCTCCTCCTCTAACCCGGGCACCCCGGGGATCCCCAGGAAGGTGTTATGCGAGTTCCCATACCACACCAGCAGCTCCTGGTCGGGAGGGATCATCTGCAGGGAAGGAGGCAAGAGGAGGTCAGGGAGGCAGCGGCCCCCAGGGTGAGAGTCAGGGCTCTCTGCTCATCCCCCCACAGCCAGGAGGCAGCTGTCCTGGCACCTGCCATGGAGATTTGGATCCAGCCTCACCCCTGAGAAAGCCACGCCTGGGTCCGTTTCCACCAAGCCGTCCCCGGCAAGCTGCGTGAACACGGAAGGCCCTGGGGTACTCTGCCCCCCGCTGCCCTCTCCCTGCCCAGGCCTTCTCACCGCCTCTGTCCTAGCTCTGCTGCAGGAGCTCCCGAGCTGAAAGCAACAGAACGGAAGCCCAGCAGTAACAGAAGACAGAAAGCTAGAAAGCTTCCCTCCTCCCTGAGGGGAATCAGAGTCAGCCAGCCCTCGGGCCCACAGGGCTGAGCAGATGTTCCCCAGGAGCGGGGGCTGTGGGGCACCCTACGGGACTTAGTTACAGCCTGCCTGGTAATGTTCTGGAAACAGCTCTCATCCAAAGCACCCACAAGGCAGCACCATGTCACACATTTGTCCCCATCGCAGGGCTCTGCATGACGCCACACACGTGGCAAATGCTAAAAAGAAGGATTCAATAGATGAACGCCTCCACTTCAGGAAATACTGGGGCACACAGCCTTAAACAAAACCCATTCCACTATGTCCTGAGTCTATGACAGAGAAGCCCACAAGATGGTGCCAGGGCTCTGCCACTCCCAGGGGAGGACCCGTCCCAGGGAAATGGTGAAGGTCGACGGAAGGGAGGGGTTTGCAGTGATGATCCAGGGAGGCTGTGGAAGGCTGCTCCTGAGGTGGGCTCTGACCATAAACCCCACACTCTGGGACATCCCCAGGGGCCTGCCAGGCTTTGGTGAAAGACAGTTACCCTTCCCAAGTGGGGAACCCTCAGGCCCCACCCAGCCAGCTAGAGCAAATGACAGAGGGGACAGCCCATCACTCTTTCTAGGCTTGGACCCCAGAAGAGCTGGCTTTCACACCCACCCCTGGGAGTCACTTTCTGATCTGCCCAGAGATAGCTGGATGCCCCCAGGCAACAGGTGGATTGTTTTCCTGGTGGATTCTCTTTTAGTTGAAGTGCAAAGGATCACATAGGATTCCGTCTAGTGGTGTCTGAAATCACGCCAGAATAGGATGCTCTTCCTTGGCCTCTGTGGTCACAGGGAAGGCCCCACCCCTTCCATTTGGTTTTGGCCGGCAGACCTCTGCCATACACAGAACGCTTCTGTCCACCATACCTTCCTTCCTCTGGCAGAGCCAGGAAGACCCTCAGGCCATCACAGCAGGGCCTGCTCAACCCTGAAAGGAGAGGGAAGCAGAGAGAGGAGGGGTGGAGAAGGAAAGTGCAAGGGGACCTAGGCAACTGCCATACTCCTAAGACCCAGTCTGGGGTCACCTTCCCGACAGACGCCATGGCCCACAGGGATCACGTCAAGCCTCAGGGTCAGCGGGAGATGAGAAGCCAGGCAGAGGTGCTGCGCCAGCTCAGACTGACGGGGTTCAATATGGAAAAGCCAAGTGCAGTCCCTGGACCCAAGGGAAAGTAGGCGGTGCCTCAAAGAAAGCAGCCTGATTAGAATCTGGCACCACAGCAAAAGTCCTCGAGGCCTTTCTGGTCATTTACAGTCAAGGCCGCTGTCCAGGAGGCCAGCGGGTCAGAGCTGGAGGCCCTGCTGGAAAAGGGGCAAGGGAGAGAGAGGTTTTGTGAACCCTTAGAAAAGAGGATGATGGGGGCCAGCCCGGTGCCGTAGTGGTTCAATTTGCGCGCTCTGCTTCGGCAGCCCGGGGGTTGAGGGTTCGGATCCTGGGCGCCCGCCGATGCACTGCTTGTCACCCATGCCGTGGCGGCGTCCCATATAAAGTAGAGGAAGGTGGGCACGGATGTTAGCCCAGGGCCAGTCTTCCTCAGCAAAGAGAGGAGGATTAGCAACGGATGTTAGCTCAGGGCTAATTTTCCTCAAAAAAAAAAGAGGATGATGGCACTAAAATATCTAAGATAAATTCATTTTGAAGGAAGCTGCTCTCCCAGAGATGCCCTCTGTCACCGGGTGACCTTAGGCAGGGACTTTGCCTCTCTAAGCTTGTCTCCTCAAATAAGGGGACTGGGGAGCATGATCCCTGAGGTTCCCCCAACTCTAAGACTCTGATTAAAACTCACTTCCAACACTGTCTTGACCCCTGGCTTCACTTCTCAGATGAAACCAGACATTTGTACATCACGGTTCTTCCAAAGCCACCAGCCCCCGTCAGACCGAAGAGGCCCCTTCCTTCAGGAGACAGGACTGCAGAGGGGTCCAGCTCAGGCTCCAGAGTGACACATATCGGGGTCCACTCAGGCTCCCCCACAGCTGAGTGTCCAACCTTGGGCAAGTTGCCTCCTATCACCGGGCCTCAGTTTCCTCAGCCCTAAAGCAGAGACAGTGCCATTGCTCCAGCCTCGCTGGGAGCTTGTTGGGTTCAGCCGGGCCACGCACATAAAGCTCTTTGCAGGTCGATACACGGGAGCACTTGCTATTATTTTCTCTGAGCTGGTCAAACTCTCAGAGAAGCTGGCAGCCATCTCTGGTGCATCAAGTCCCCATAGTCATCCCCACAGAGCCTGCAGCGTGGCACGGGGCTAGCTGGTGTGGTTAAAGCCCAGTGTGACCCACAAGAGCACAAGCTGGGCCACATGGCCCAAGGACACCAGCCCCATGCCAGTGCCACAGCTTCTGGCTCTGTTTCCCCTGGGAGAGCACAGATGTGGGACGGGAGGTTCAGCAAGCCCCCCGCTGATGTTGCCCTGAGCTACAACCCCACCCCCAGACTCGGTCTGGAAATCAAATATCTACATCAACACCGGCCTTTTAGTTTTAATTGACAACAGCAATTATTATTAAACATAAAATAAATACAACAACACTAATAATGGTGATGATGAATGAGGCGACAAGAATGTCTCGAGTTGCACAAATTCTGAATATTGTTATTCCAAGTAGTTGTTTGGAATATTATTTTTTAAATAAGAGCTTCAATATTGACTGTTTCAATATAAGAATGAGTCATTCACTTACTAACACATTTTTTAAATGTACTCAAATTAATTCTACTAGCTCATCTTAAAAATTAAAACAGTGATGCAGACACATGGACAAAAACACCTAAGAGGATACATAATGAAAAGTAACTCTCTCTCCCACTCTGGACACCCAGCCACTGTGGCTGGTTTTCCGTGCATCCTTCCTAAGAAGGGTTCGTCATTTTGATACCGTTAACAAATGCTGATTTGATCGTGGGGAGCAGCACGACAGGAAGAGTGACTTCCATTTTCTACATGATGCATCAGAGTTTTAAAAACATAATGAGCACATATTGCTTTCATACAACAAAAAAATATCTTTTAAAGAAAATCTATTAAGAAGAACCTACTGGAATTGAGAATGACACACATCCCCACACAGCGAGGGGCCACCAGCTCTTGAAGCGGCGCCGGGAAGGCAGCCTCAGCTGCACAGAGGCTGGGAAGTGGGTCTTTGAGCCCTTCAGAGCACTGGAATCCAGCAGCATCCCCTGGGCAGGACGTCTGGTCTCTGTCTGCTCCCGGGCACCCCTCATGCAGCAACCACAGAGGTCAAGACCCAGAGACCCTTGGAACCTGCTGCCTCTTCCCTGAGAACTATTGTCCAGAAGTTCCCAGGGTCCCACCAGCTGACCGCCTAAGAGCAAAGCACAGCCACAGTCCCCTGCAGGCCCCCAGACCCCTCACTAGCGCTGTTTCTTTATGGCCAACATTGGCCTGGCCCAGGCAGGACTCTCCACTGGGGCTCGGAGAAACAGAATCAGCTGTTCGTTCACTTTTCTGGGGAGCAGAGACTGGCTCAGGATATGCAATAAACAAAACAATTCCCTGAGAAAGGAGACCCGTACCATAAAATCCACATCACCAAGACTCTGGGGGAATATCAGCGCCAGTCTTTCACTGACAAATTACATGGTCTCTCAGCTGGTGCTTCTTAACCTTCCCTATCAGCCCAGAAATTCTGTCCTGCCCCATTTCTGAATTTTTATTATGAACTGAAAACATTTTTGGTTTGTTTTCCTAATATAAATTCATGTCACACTATTGAACACGCTCCCAGGAGGCTCTGCTGCCCTCCCTTCCCCCGGTAGTGCAGAAGCTCTAGTCTACAAGGATCTCGGTGTCATCTGGACAAATATCAATTTCCATTGTACCACAGATGTCTCGACACACCAATTAATAGAGTTCCAGCAAATAGATATTGGCCAGGGAGGCCCCACGGCATGGTGGCCAAGGGCTCCACTCTGGGGTCAGACAGGCCTGGATTCAAATCACAGCCCAACAACCTCCCAAGATCTCCCTCAACCTTAGTTCCATCATTGTTAAAATGGAGATAGTGATAGAGAGCATCTCACAGGGCTGAGAGGATTCAATTTTTAAAAGTTGCTAAGACCTTTAGCACGGTGCTGGCACATGGTAAGTGCTCCTTGGATGGTAACATTATTAATGATGCTTATTATTAATAATCAGAGCACCTTAAGTGCACCCACCAATGAGCAAGATCAAAGGAAAATGGTGCTTGTCCTCATAGAGCCAAGAAAAGGAGAGATGGGTCTATGGGCCTCTAGAAAAAGGGGATAGCTCAACTGCCTGAAATGAGAAGGAAAGGAACAGAAAGAAAAAGCCCACACTTCAGGGCACAGTAATCTGCCAAAAAATAGGGAGGGGGAAGACTGAGAATTTTCTTCCCAATTTCCAAATACAAAAATTTCATGAATTATTCCTAAATCCTTTTCTTGTGCTCAGTTTTACAGTCAAAGGTCTTGCTTCCTGGGGAGGGTGGTTTTTGTTTTCCTGAACAAACTGGGTCCACGTGTTCTGACCCAGCCCCACCACCTGCAGAAAGACTAATTCATTGAACACAACGCCCACTTGCTATGGGCCAGGCACTTTCAAGAAGTGTCATTTTAGCACCTGAGGTTAGAGTAAATTCTTCCCTGACAGGAGGACGCCCCAGGGATAATGTGCCAGATGCAAAATGCACCTGGGGATTCTCCAGACTGGCTGGCCTTGAAACCTCATCGCCCTCATCTCCGTTTGGAGGGCTGTTATTTTGTATTTGTGGAAAATTTAGACCACCAATAGTATATTCTGCTTGTTGAATAAAGCTGTTCCTTCCCATTTTTTTTGGCAAGGAATGGGTTACTGTTATAAAATACAACTAGCAGTTCTGAATGACAGAAAGACAAAGAAAACAGATCACGGCAAAGGCCCCTCTCCTTGGCTAACCTTCGTACTTGCACAGAACAAAGAGCCGGTGTATTCCAGAGGTGTCCGGGGAGTGGCCCGGGGGAGCAGCAAATTCTTCTGGTGGAGCCTAGAAGGGCCACGTGGGCTCTGGCCTTGGCCCTGCCGCATGGTGGTCATACACGCTCGGATAGTTTGTCTGATAAGTGGTTTGAGAAAATTGCCGCCACAAAAAATGTGCCCAACTTCACTTATTAAAAGTAAAATGGGTAATATTTTGTGTTTTCTTGTCCCTCCCTCAAACAGTCCCTTTTCGTAGGTTTGTCAACTACGTAAAAGCATTAACAGCCGAATCAGTGGTATCTAGCTTTCAATATCATATATGATATGATATTTTTTTTTCCTGATCCTCTTTTATCAACTTAAGTTCCTGATCAAACATAGAGGACCTTTCTTTTTTATTTTATTTTTAATTTTTTTTTATTATTATTTTTTTTTTGTGGGGAAGACCAGCCCTGAGCTAACATCTGTTGCCAATCCTCCCCTTTTTGCTGAGGAAGACTGGCCCTGGGCTAACATCTGTGCCCACCTTCCTCTAATTTATATGGGATGCCACCACGGCGTGGCTGACAAGCAGTGCGTCGGCAGGCGCCTGGGATCCAAACTCGCGAACCCCGGGCTGCCAAGCGCGGACTAAACCGCTGCGCCACCGGGCGGCCCCAGGACCTTTCTTTTTTAATCTTATAAACCCAGATGCCACATTGCCCTCTGACTCCGAATTTCTGTATCCATGTCTGTTAATGCCTCCTGACTCTGTTCAGCCTTCAGCCAGTGTGACCCGCATGGCGAGGTGAGACTTGGGCCCCGCGTCGCCCCAGCTGGGAGTCCTCTGGCCAGAATCATGTAAGCGTTCCTGCTCGGTCTCCTGTGTGCACACGGGTGTCCGAGCAGGCGAGGGTTGGTGTGAGTGTGCGCCCCCGTCTCATCCATATCAGCGTGGCCAGGAAGCCGTGGCCAAATGTGAAGATGTGTGTGAGGCTGACAGGGTGGGGGGGGGGGCGATGAGGATCTGGGAGGGTGCTCTCTGCTAGAAGTGGGGTTCAGTTGCACAGGAGGCCGACTCTAGGATGTCTGGTGGGAGCCCTTGCTCCCTCAGGGTGGCAGCCCAGTCAGATGGTCAGAGGAACCAGCTCTGTCCTGGGCCTGGGGCACCCTCACACTGTCCCATGCTGTCCCACCTCACTTGAACCCACGTCCAGGAACTGCTCACCTTTTCTTTACCCTCCACTTCCTGGTTGTCCCCGGGTCTACCCCTCAGCTGGGACCCACTCCCTGGCCACCCCAGAGCCCAGGCAAAGGCCATTCTGCTGTCATCCCCGGAGACTCCCTGGAACCTGGTTATTGAGGGACAACAGGACCCATTCCAGAAGCTGCCAGGCCCCAGAGCCCCTCAGGGCTTTAGAAAAACTTGGGGCTCTGAGTCCCAGGGATAAAATGGACTAAAGGAAAGTCATTCTCTGGCCCTGGGGGGTCTCCTTCAGAACACCCCCAAAACTCAACCAAGCCCAGGACCCCCCCAAAGGGGCCTGTGCCTCTCCCCACAGAGGAGCAGAAGCATGAGGCCAGACAAGCTGGGGGAGAACAGCCCCACCACCCCACACAGCACTGGCTGCCAACCTGCCACAGGGACACCAGGCAGTTTGCCCCCTTCTGGGCCAGACACTGAGCAAATTTCCTGCCAAGGGACACCATCAGGGAGGGTTCCGGCAGTACGGCCTGCCTTGGCTACCACCACTTGGCTTGCTTTGTGCCATCAGCCCCTCCCCAAATACCATGAGCTCGTCTGCCCCTGCAAAAGCATTTCCCTGCTGGAAACAGCTCCCTCTCCCATCCTCCTGACCCTCCCCATGTCCTGGGCCTGGCTTAGCTCCCTGCAACCCCTGACAGTGGGAAGTGATATTTATCTGTCTGCTTGCTGTCTCTCCTTCTCTCTCTCTTCCGAGAAGCTTCACCTGGCACAGGCATTAGTGTTAATATTCCCCCCGACACCCGGTAAGAGCTCCTGAGTCTGCCTGCCGCCAAGTGAGGCCCAGTTTCCTGGTCTGTAAACTGTAGATAATCGCAGAATCCTCCCTTGAGGATTACATACATGAGGATTGAGTATGATAATGCAGATACAGCATCTAGGAGAAGCCTGACACTGCGAGCAGTCAGTACATGATAGCTGAGACTAGGGTCGTGATCCATGTGTGATCAGTATCCCACGCATGCAGAGGGACAATGGACAGCTAAAATGGTGCAGACACAACTCTCTCCCACCCAGATGTTTTCCCTGGGGTGCCTTCCCGTGTCTTGCTCTCTGTATCTCTACGGCTTCTGAATCCCAGAACACCCTCAGCAGATCTCCAGGGACCTCTCTGTTGTGCTCACGACATTCCCAATGGCATAAAGTCGAAAGTTCCATCCTTTCTGATGCACAGCAGAAAGCTTGCCACAGAGGTCAAGCTCCTGAAGACCGTGATGCATGGGCCTCAGCCCTACAGCCTGGGCAGGGCCAGCTGGGCCAGCGTCGATGCCCCTCCATCCACCACAGTCCCCAGACACAGCTGCCCTGCACCCTCCACCCCTGGCTCCCCCCGCTAGCCCCTACACGACAGTACACACACTCACCTCGATGGCCTTGTAGAAGATGCTGGTGCCAATCTGGACGACCTCCAGGTTCTGCTCCTGCTCATTACGTGCACACTTGATGTAGGTCATCCAGCTTCGGTGGTCCTCCTGGCTGGCATCGATGAAGTAGCGCACTGTGCCATCCTCATTGAACACCTGGGTGCAGGTGAATCGGAGACCAAGTGAGGCAGTGCTATGTCACGTATGCCACCTGTGGCCAGAGCCAGGCCCCGTGCTGGGCACATGCACACACACTCTCTCTCCACCCTCACAACAGCCCAGGAAGTGGACTCGGCTATTATCATCTCGGTTTTCCAGCTGAGGAGAGGGAGACTCAGAGCAGCAGAGTGACTTGCCTGCGGCCAGCCGGCTAAAAGTGGCCAACAGGAAGTCAGTCCCAGGACCCCACAGGCTCCTGCTGCCTCGTCCTCCCATCCCCAGAAGGAAAATGTCTCCAAGGGATCACTGACTGCACAAAGTGGCACCCAGCTAGCTCTCCAGGGATATAGAGATGCTCCCCAGAGCACCAGACAGCACTGGTTAGAACCTCAGAGGGGACCCAGGAGCCTGGGAGGGAAGGCTGGCTCACTGTGGCATCCTGGCCTGGCCTAATCCCCTTCATGGGAGCTGCCAAGGGTTCTCAGAGATCAAACTGGACCCCAAGCTTCTGACCCAGCAACAAGTGGAGAAGGTAACCACTGGCCCAGGCCTCCAGGGAAGGGGGGAGGTGAGATTAGGTACAGCCTCTGGGCCGTCCTCCTGTTCCCTTCCTCGCACTCCTGTGACCAGGTGCGGGATTTGTCACCCTGGGCTCCTCCAGGTGGGGGCTGTGGGGGGGGGATGCTGTGTGTGTGGCCGAGGAGGAGAGAAGGGAGAGTGTGCACCAGCCTGGCCTCTGCCAGGTGAGAGCCCGGAAAGGAGAAAGTGCTCTGGGAGTGGCTTTGTCCTAAGGGTGGCCCTCCCCAGCATCTGGCACTGTTTCCGGGGAGGAGGGTCAGAAGGCCTGGGATGGAAGCTTCTCTGAGCTGCAGTTTCCTTCTGTAAAATGGGGATAATAACTCCTAGGGCTGCTGAGATAATCTGCTGGAATGCAGGCCCTGGACTCAGAAAGCGGACTCACTGCCAATTCATGGATGATCATTTCCACTGTCATTATTCTGCCTGGGTTGAGAAGCTGATCCCCAAGAAGCACAGGCCCCCTTCATTCTCCGTTCCAGCCACCCTCCCCCCAGGCCAGGGCTGGCTTAGAGGGGCTTTCCTTGCTGCTTCCAGGGTGAGGGAAAGAATGCAGGTGGCTGGGAGGTGCTCCCAGGGATGACTTTCCAGCTCTCTGCAGGACCCTGGGCAACTGACATGGCCTCTCTGTGTCTCAGTGCCACTCTGTGAAGTGGGGCCAACAACAGTCCTACTCCCTAGGGTTGGCCAGAGGAAAGGGGATCAGATTTTTCCAAACAACTGCCTCTGTGGCCCGGTTTGGGGAGCAACTTCCAAGCATCAGGCAGCATAAGGTCCCGCCTGAGGGAGCATCAGGGCCCAGCATCTGCAGCTCCCAGCAAGTGCAGAAGCGGCGGCAGGAGCCTCGGTCCCACCCGCAGCCCGTGCCCCTCTCCCCCAGCCAGCGCGCACCTCCCACATGAGGTTGTTGTTCTTGCAGATGTCCACATGCTCCGGGGCGATGACGCGACCGGTGAAAGGGCCCATCTCAGTGCCCGCCTTGATCCACGTCTTGGAGAAGATGCCGAGGCCCTCGCCCGGGATGGAACTCTGCGCGATGATCACCTCCGCCGGCAGCACCAGGCTGGACAGCTTCTGCACCTCTGCGGCCCCGGACAGCAGGATTGGGTCAGAGCCTGAGGCAGGGGAGGCCCGGCTGTTCTCCGCCAGGGCCCGGAGCTCCGTCCTGCCCGGCCCACCAACCCCAAGGCCGCCCTGGAGTGACTTCGGAGAAGCGAGTGTGTATGCGCGGCGGAGTGGGGTTGGGGGGTAGGGGCTCAGCGACCTGAGTCTCCTCCGTTTGGAAACGGGGGTGGGGGTGGGGAGGCCTTCTGTGTCCTCGAAAACAAGAAGTGCTTTCGGGCTCATTTCTAGGAGGTTTTTTTTTAAGTCTCTCCACGAATTCTCAAAGCATTCACAACCTCCCCTGCCCTCCAGCCGGGAAAAGTTTAAGAACTACTGAGCTGATGGCAGTGCGTGGTTTTACAACTGGGTAAACCGAGGCCAGCTCCCACGAGGAGGTGATAACCAAGCCGAGTCCCGATCCAGGTCGTTCGGCTGGTCACTCGGCGCTCACTGCGCGTCCGGGCCCCGAGCACACAGCACTGTCGCAGAACTCCGGACATTGTCAGGGGCTCTGATTCCTTTCAGGGTGCGGGGAAGCCCCACGCCCTGGGCGAGCTGGCAGCACTGGGAACAGACCTCGGGCTGCGAGGCAGCAGAGGCTCAAGAGAAACGCGGGCAGCGGCGGCGGGCAGTATTCTGCGCTCTTCGTGTGACCCCGAGTGCGCCTGGGTCCCTCGCTGCCGCCAGGATCCGGGGTGTCAGGAAGGGCGGCTCCCGGACTCAGGAGCCCTGACGTCGCATCTCCCGGCGGAGAAGAGCCCGCAACCCCCGGGGGACCCCTGCCCGGCCTGGCAGCCGGGGTGGGAGAGGCGAGGCGCACGGGAGCGGCCTCCGTGTCTTACAAGGTTCCCCTCTAAGCTACCTGGGAAAATACCCGGCGAGCGGGCTGGCTGAAAGGGGGGGTTAAACGGTGTCCATTGCGGCGCGGCCGGCAATTTGTCACGCTGTTAAAGTGATCGCATTCATTCGGCTCCATTCGAAAGAAATTGCTAATTCTAAATTCATTAGCCCTGGAAGAATGCTGTAGCAGTAAATTGTAGCTCAATGCGGAGGGGACTTGTTTAAAAGGGGCCGAGGAATTCCCCTTACAAAAAGGGGGGATTAGATGGTTGACATAGCGTGAATGGAAGTGGAATTAGTCTGCACGGTAAATTAAGAGAGGAACAGAAATCCTAAGGGGGACGAGAGGGCGACGCCAGAGATGCCAGCGCCAGGGAAAGATATTGTTTGCGGATTGATGAATGAGGAATGAGAACTTGAGACATCTTAAAGAAAAGAAACTTTTCTCACTCTCTCTTTCCCTCACTGGCTCTCTCTGCGGCTTTCTCTCCCGGCCCTTCCGCCCTCTGCCCCCTCCCCAGCCCCCGCTGCCTTTTAAAGTTCTTGGTTTAAGTGGGAACTTTCGCGGGTCAAGCCCAAGTTAACTAAATGAATTTAAAACCCCTTCTTTTTGAGTCAACTACTATTACACGCCTAGTAATGCTTTAAATGCCTGGAACCCGCCAGCTCAAAGGGGTGAAGGGCGGGCAGGGAGCGCAGGGGGGCGGCGGGGTCCAGCAGCCTGGACACCGCCATCCCTTCTCCGAGCGCCGGGCGCGGAGCTGCCCACCCCCCGCCCAGGCTTGGTTGCTCACGCCCTGGTTGAGCCTCCGGGAAACTGAGGCACATGGAGCATCTGGAATGCCCAGGTTGGCGCGAGCAGCTGCGACGCCTGGTGTCCCCGCCGCGTCCCGCGCGTCGCCGGGCGGGGAATCAGGGGCCGCCGGGAGGAGGGGACCCGACCGGCCTCGACGGCGCGACTCACCGCCCGAGAAGGACTGCGCCAGGACCTCGGCGGTGAAGGCTGTCTTGGGGCTGGCGTGGTGGCTCTTGTCCTCGAAGAGCTGCTCGCCCAGCACATTGCGCCAGCGGCCGTACAGGAAGCTGTGCAGGATGTCGGAGGTGATGACCTCGGCCAGCGCCAGCCCCGGCGCCTTTAGCCCGGTCTTGAGCACCAGGGCCTCAGCCGGGAGCACGGAGCCCATCATGGGCGGCCCAGGGCTCGCCGGCGCCGGGAACGGACGGCCGGGCCGACGCGGGGATGTGGCGGGCGAGAGGGGCGCAGAGGAGCGAGATAAGAGGGCTGTGACGGAGGAGAAGAAGGAAGAGGAGCAGGAGGAGGACGAGGACGCAGGAGGGAGCGGGCGGCGCGGGGGTGGCTGGAAGGAAAGTGAACGAGGGGGAGCGAGGAAGAGAGATGGAGAAATCTGCAGAGACGCAGAGGCGGCGCGGAGGCTGGAGAGACGGGGCGGAGGCGGAGGCGGTGCGGGGGGTGCGGGGTGGGTGGGAGGCGGGTGGCGGCAGAGAAACGGCGGCGAGGGGCTCTCGGACGCGCGCTCGCCTCTCGCACACACGGCCCGGACGGTCTTCCCCTTGGCAAAATCTCAGCGCCTTTATAGGAGCCGCAGTGACCCTCCTAATTGGTTATTAATGACCCCCTGACGTCGGAGGACAGGCTAGTTGTACCCGGCCGGGCTCGAGGAGCCTTCGCCGGGAGAGCTCGAGGGGCGGGGGCGCGCGGGCAGCTCCGAACTGTCTCCCCGCGCTCCTCCTGCCCCTCCCCGACCCTTCCTCCCCCCTCCTCTTCCTCCTCCTCTCCCCGTGGGAAGCGCCGGGCAGGGAGGGAGGCTCAGCCCGCGGCGAGGAGAGGAGAGGACGGAGGAGGGCCGGGGGGGGGGCTCGCTCGGACTTCAGGGACCGGACTGGGCGGGAGGGGACGCCTGGCCTCGTGACCCGCGCTCACCCACCGTCCCAGGCCGGATCTGCGTTCACCATCCCGACCCGGCCGCGCCGGCAATCACTGCCCCCCCCCCCCTGGCCCTCCCGGCCCGGCCGGGTCCCGAGCTCCCCTCCTCGGCCCCGCCCGGGCTCTCCGGGGCTCCAAGCCCCAGACTGTGGGGTCGCCCCGGAGCCTGAAGGCCCCGCGTGGGCCGCGCTGATCTTCTGCGCGGACTGCACTGCCGAGGCCGGCGCTTCGCTTCAAACGGGCCGCTCCAGCCTCCCCGCTTGCTGCCCGCAGCCGGGGTGAAACATCCCCGGTGGGAGACGGCTGCCGGGGCGGGGCTGCGGCCGCCGTCGGGGCTGGGCCCGGCCTGAGCCTCCCGGCCCTAGAGGCGCTAGGTCGGGGTCGGGAAGGCGGACCGACATCCATATTAGCCGCAGGTCGCTCGGAAAAGGCTTTCCTGCCGGATACAGGGGGATGGAAAGAGTCCCCGGACCGTCCTGTGTGCGAGCGGCTGTGCCCCAGAGCGAACGCTCTCGGAACCTGCGGGCAGCCCCGGGCCAGGCCGCCGCGTGGCTCTGCTAGAGGCTCCGGCCTCCCGACTCCTCGGCTCAGCTGCCCGCGAGCGAAGCCCGCTGCGTGCGCGCACTCCCTCCTTCTTGCCTCCCCTCCTTCTTTCTCTTCTGGCTTCCTTCTTCCCTCGCTTCCTCCCTGCTCTGCGCCCCCACCCCCATCCCACCAGGAGAATTTCTGCCGAGAGGATCCAAGGCGCTCGGAGCTCCAGCCTGGTTTCTCTCCTCTCTCTCCAGAGACAGGAGCTGCTGAGCCCGGAGCCTGTGCGGGAAGTCCACCGCTTCCTACAGGCTTTGCCGCCTCCCGGGGTTAGCCTGAAGCCCCCAACTCCAGCCCCATATACGGGAGGAGGGCATGAGGATACCTGCCCCCTCCCTGCAATTTCAGATTCCGCTAACGGATCCGGTTTTCTGGACCCTCAGGGCGTGGGTCGGGCTCAAGGGTTAGCTGGAGGAAGCAGACTCCCCAGGCTTTCTCTGCAGTGCGGGGACTTGGGCCGAGGGGCAGGGGGTCTGGCCTCCCCACAAGGAGTCACTCTCCTCATGCCCCTTGGCAAAGAGCTCCCTCCACCGCGGGGTCCCGCCTTTGCCGAGCCAGCCTCACACGTGGCGGCCACGGACCCAGGCCCCTGAGCGGCCGGTTCGACCAGTGGTCTCCGACATCCCGGGGTCTGCATCCGGGCTAGAGTAAGGAAGGCGGCAACCGCCAGCCTTCAGACCCAGAGGTCCGCCTGGAGGCTGATGCATGGGGGAGGCTGCACCGGGCAGAAGGCGCGACCGTCGGGCCCGGCGCCAGCAGAGGGCAGCGCTGCGGAGGAGCGAGGCGCCGTGGGTTAGGATCCCGGAACCTCCATTCCCTTCCCGACGCCGCCGGCGAGTCTCACCGGCTCCGGCTTGAGCCGGGGGTTCGCGTCCGAGGGGGCGGACGGAGTCCTGGCACAGGAGCCTCACTGGCGCCTTGGCCTTGGTTTCTAAGACTTGGTGGAGGGGAAAATGCTCCCGGGGCCGCGGAGACTACCTGGGGGAGCCCCACCAGGAGCCGCGAGCTCAGTTCCCGAGGCCCCGCAGCCAACCTCAGCGCCTCCGGCGTCCTAGGGACGGTCCTTCTCCTCTCTGAGCCTCAAGGTCCCCGTCTGTGCAATGATTTGGGTCGGATTTTGTGAACTGAGGTTTTTTCCCCCCGCCTTGTCTCTCTTTGGGTCAGGTTACTTTCCTCTGAAAGCCGCGATGATTTTGCCAATCCCGGGTCACACTTCACTGAGAAAAGCCCTCAGGTCTGTGGGTCCCTCCGACCTGGGGCGCCGCATTTGGGTCCTAGACCCTCCGGTCGGGGTCAGAAGGTGAAAGGACCAGGGAGCCCTATTTCTCTCCCCAGGACTCGCAAACCCAGGGAGCGCAGCTGGGGGCGGAGCAGAAGCGGAGCCCGGAATATCTTCGCAGCTCGTGCGTCCGCTGGCCCCGCGCGTCTTCATTGCACACTCAAATTTTGTGCTTCTGGTCTAGCCGTACACCCCTGGGAAAGGGGGACCTGTAGGGAGCGCCCCAATCTCAGGGCCCATTGGAATTGAGGAGCAAGGCCCCTGCGCGTGCATCTCTCCTCGCTGAGATTGCGAGGGAAAACATTGCACGTTCTGGAGTTTCTCCGCGGATGGACCGTGTCGTTTTCCGCGGGGCCCGGGCGCGGAGTGTGCCCGCGCCGAAGCCCCCTCCCCCAGGCCCGGCGGGGCCGGAGCTCGCAGGCGCCTCCCCGCCTCGCGCCCGCGGGCCGTCGCTCCGAGATCTTTTTAATATTCATGGGCGTTAATAGAGAGGCCCCCAGTATATCGGTCCATTGTGGGCGGCTCGTAGGGCTTGAATAGGCCCCGGCCCCCTTTCTTCGGCGCAGCTTCCCGAGGGGCCGGGCCAGGAGTGAATGGCCCCGCTTCCCGCCCCGCGCCCCCTCCCCTTGAGGGGAGAACATCTTTATCCCCGCCGCCGCCGCCGCTGCCGCCCGGGCCCCCATTCACGCGGCCCGGGCTCCGGGCGGAACGAATCAATCGGCCGCGGCTCTTCGGAGGTCATCCTCGTGGCCCAGGCTCCCCCTTCTCCCCGAGCCCACGGGAGTGGAGAAGGAGGCGGCGGCGGGCCGACGGACCCACGGACTGAGGGACACTTGGGGAGGGAGGGCTGGGGGGCACAAAGACGGGTGGCCGTGTCCGGGCAAGTGAAGAGGGACTTGGGGTTCCGTGGCCGCCCGGGGCCGGCTGATTTCTACTTGTTGCCCCGCGCAGGGCGGAGCGCGGAGGGGCCGGTCCAAGCCCGGAGAACCGTCCTACCTCTCCTCGTGACACGGGCTCGCGCCCCTTCGGGCCTGGCAGCGGCACCCGCGAGACCCTGGGCACAGGGTGGGGGGCAGCCCAGGGCTCCCGCAAGCCCCGCGGCCTGGCCCCCAGGGCACTTTTCGTTCTCTCCGGTGCGCCCGGGTCCGAATAGTGGGGCGTTCGGAGGGGAGGCCAGGTTCCCGGCTGCCTCGCCCGGGCTCGGCCGCCCTGGCCCGGGTGGAGGGAAGCGCGAGTCGGTCAGGCGGGGCCGAGGCGCACGGGTCCCCGCCCTTCCAGCCCTGCCGGCCCTCGGAGGCGCAGAAAGGAGCCCATTGTCCGCCGAGAAATACATTTTGGGGGGCCGAGTGAAAGCCCGTCTTTCTTTTGAACTTTAGAAGAAAGTCTTCTGCCCTCTCCCCTCGGAGGGAGAGATTTGTCCCCCCTCCCGGGGGCCCCGCGCGCCTCCTTCTCCCAAAACATCTGCCGGGGGAAATCCACCCTGGAGGGCAGATCGCGCTCGCTCTAAGCCCCGCGAACTCATTAAAAAGATATTAGCGGCGGGGGCAGGTCCTGCGCAGGTATCGATCGGCCGGAATGAGCCCGAGGAAGAAAAGGCGAAGAATTTGGACGCGCCGCGCCCCAGCCCCCTACCTGGGTCCCCCAGCCCCCTGCGCCCCAGCCCTGCGGGGGGAGTGGGGCCCCCGCGCCCTCCGCGCGTCCCGCCGTCGGTGCGTCCGGCTGCCTCCCGCGGCTTCTCGCCACCCTCCCCCGGCTCTCCTCTCCCCGCGCTGGGCGCCCCCGCCTCTACTCGGCCGCACGCGGTCCGGTCTTCTCCCTCCGCTTCCCTCCTCCGCTCGATCGCCGCCGCCGTCGCGCTCCCCCCAGCCGGGTGTCTCTCCCCCCATCCTTCCCCCGAGCTCTCTCCTCTCTCGCCTGCCTCCGGCCCCCTCTCGTCTTCCTCCTCCCATTTCTCTCTCTTGCTAGTCTCAGTCTTTCTGGTCCCCATTCCCGCCGTGGCCCAGGGAAATTCCTTCCTCGCGTGGGACCCGTGTGTCCCCCTCCCCGGTTCCCGCAGGACTGTTCAGGTCTCCAGGGCACCCCCGTCGGCGCGTACAAAGGCGCCACGGGCTGCCGCGGTGGGGCGGGGGACGCGGGCCGCACAAACGGCTTCAACAGACGTGACTCGGGGCCAGGCCTGCGCGGGGCTGCCGGCGGAGTGGCGGCCGCAGCGCCGTGAATAAGGCCAGCGCCCTCCCTCGGTCTAATTAGCCTCCGCGGCCCTGGAGAGACAAAGGCGCGCCCCGGGGCCCCCACGTCGAGCCCCTGGTCGCAGAGCCGGCGCCCAGGCCGGCGGGTGACTGGCACGCGAGTCTCTCTGGGCGCTGAGGGCAGGGTGCCCCCTCCCCTGCGCCTCCCGGAACCCTCCCCGGCCCGCCGATGCCAGCGCCGAAGTCCGGGCGGATCGATGCGGCGGGACGAGGGGAGAGACGCTCGGGGAAGCTCCGACCCCAGGAGAGGCGCGGCAATGCGCGAGACAGGCGCAGGCTTCTGGAGGCAGAGCGGGCCGAGGGGGAGGGAGACCGAGGCAGCGAGAGGCCGAGATGGAAGGATCTAGATGAAAATCAAAGTCTGAGACGTGGAGACACAGGACACGGAGAGATGAAGGAAACGGAGGCAGGGACAGCCCGAGGCCTGGGGAGACTTTCGAGAGTTAGAGAGATGGCTGAGAGACAGGAACGGGGGTGCTTCAGACACAGAGATTGGGGTGTGAGGGGAAACGGGGTCTCGGGGAAAGCAGGCAGGAGGGATGGAGAGAGAGGGAGGCTGGGGCGTAGATGGGAGATGGGCAGTGCGCTTCCCTGCCTGTCTTCCTCCAGGCCTCTGGCCTCGGCCCCTCGCCCTCACCAGCTTCCTGCCCCTCCAGTGAGTCTAGGGGCAGCCAGAAGGAAGCCTCCCCAACTCACTCACACCCGCTTTTTTCTCCAGAGGCCCTTCCCACCCCCCACTTGGCCTGCCTGGCCCTTCTTCAGGATCTCCAGGCCTTCCTGCCTCTTGCCCCTTGCACCTGCTCATCCTCCCCCTGGATGTCCCCAGAGCAGAGAGGGTTGGGACAGGGAGCTGTGCCCCACCTGCTGCTCCCCACCCACACCATCCCCTGCCTCAGGAAGAACCTTGGAGGCATTGGTCTTTCCTTGTTCAACATTTATTGCCTACTGTGTGCCAGGCCCCATACAAGGCCCTGGGGGCCCCAGGGTGCCGAGGGCAGACCCAGTCCTTGCTCCCTCAGACCAGCTTCCAGGGGGTGGGGGTGCCCTCTGGTGGGCCAGAGGGAGTGGCAGCCTCTCTGAGGCCAGCCTGGTGGCTCTAATGCCTCTCTGGCTCCAACACCACTGTCCAACTGGCTTTGACCTCATCTATAAAGAGGGAAGAATCACCCGCCTGTCTTACACAGCCCGATGTGCCTGCTGAGTGAGTTCACACCCAAGAGAAGCCTGTGGCTGTCATTCCTATTATCGCCCCCTCTCCAAAGACCACTCGGCCCCACGTGTACAGGTCCCCTGGGCCTATCAGGAGATGTCCCAGCCCTGGAGTCCTGAGGATGTGAGTCCAATCCTGGCTCCAGCAGGTGCTCACTTCTCCTCTCTGAGCCTCAGTTTCTTCATCCCCAAAATGGGGGTGACTATAGAACCTCCACTGGGAGGGCTGCCGTGAGGAATAAAACACATCATGCATGAAGAGCTCACAGGATGGAGGACTTGATACGTGGACAATATTGGCAACTCATTACATTTAAAAAGTAACGCGTGGCCATGCTTGGAAATTTGGGAAATAGGAAAGTGCGAAGGCGGGTACCAAATATAGCCTACAAAGGGACATTGAAAAGCAAACCCATATGCTAAAGCAGTTGGTCAGTATGCTGAGGAGTCTGTGGTCCATGTTGTAGGATGGTGATTGGAATGAAAAAAGAAAAACAATAGTAATCATAGTATATTTAAGATTTGCTAGGCACTCACTAAGTACCAGTACTTTTAAATACCTCACATGGATTTTCTCAATCCATCTTTATCCCAGCACACTGAAGTAGCTGCTATAATTATCCCCATCTCCCAGAAGGGGAAACTGAGCCACAGAGAAGTTAAGTGTTTCAGTCAGGAACACTTCTGGCCCCAGGCAGCAGTGGACCTGACCTTGATGGCTGCTGTAAAAAGGGGTTTATTTTTTCACATGACAGACTGCAGAGATAGGTATTGGGTATCTGTGAGCCTTGGCTCAGCAGCTCAAAGATAAGAGGCCTGAGGTTCCCTCTGTTCTTGTGGTCGCAAAAGGGCTGCTGCAGCCCTGCCATCACACATGAGGCAGGAAGGTGAAAGGGGCAGTTTCATTGACGTGCCCATGGTCACACACACTGAGCAAAGGGCAGAGCTGAGAACCAGGCAACTTGATCCAGGGCTGGGCCTTAATTACTGTCTCGTACAGCCTCCTGGCTGGGCTGCTGAGGCCAGAGGAACTGTGCCTCAGGAACCAGTGTGTTGTCTGCCAAGCCCAAGAGGCCACTCCAGGGGGCAGGGCAGCAGCTGTCCTTTGCTGCAGAGGAACTGGGAATGAGGCAAGCGGAGATGAACTCCACGGTCCCTTCTGACCTGTCCAGCAGCCTGGAGATTAGACTGGGAGCTCCTTGAGGGCAGGGAGCTTGCTTGGCTCTTCTTTGGTCTCCAGGGCCAGCTCTGGGGCCTGGCACACAGTGGGTGTCCGTCGGTGAGTGAACGATGGGGTGGAAGGAGGCATGGCACGAACAGGCTCCAGAAAGACAACGAGGCCTCTGGACTTGCCTACCTTCTCTGGGTGGCCTGAGGAAGCCTTTGTGTCCCAGCAAAGCGGCATTTGGGGACCTCTAGACCTTATCGAGCTGGCACAGCCAAGAGGCCAGGGCAGCCCAGATCCTCTGAACCCTGGGGCCCAGTCAGGATGTGGGAGGAGATGCTGAGGTGCAGCCACAAATGTTCCAACTGAAATAGAAATGAGCAAGTGGGATGACGTGTCCTCAGACCTGAGAGCCAGAGCCAGACGGACCTTCTGCAGGGGGCTGGGCCCACTCAAGGCCCTTCTTTCGCTCCTACTGACCTCAGATTCCCCAGGTCTTTCTGTCTCCAGCTTGTATCCCGTCCACACTGCGGGATGCCTCTATTGTAGCACGTCCATCATCACTGCTGTCTTAGTCCCAAAGTCGTCAACAGCACAGAGGACAAAGTGACGACGGCTCCCACTCTCTAAGAGCTCCTTTCTGCTCCCATGCTGAGCACGGGGTCAAACACACGCATGTACGACTATTGACAATTCATAGCAAGTCTGCAAGATACGTCCCAGCATTCACCCCATTTCACAGCTCAGCGACAGTAGCAAATGCCCTCTAACCTGTGCCCTTCTCCTCTCTCCATATCCTCTGGCTCTCTACAGCAAGAGAATAAAACCCCACGGCTTGTATCTTCATATCAACATGCCCCACGCAAGCCCAATGCTCCAGACTATAGAGGTGTCAGAAAATGGGTATTAAACTGGGCTGAATGGAGACTTTTAATCTAATTAATTAATTAATTAATTTTGTCTGTACTTACTAAATCTTTTTTTTAATTTTCATTTTTATTGATGTCTTAATAGTTTATAACATTGTGGGGGAAATTTTTAATTTTAGACTCACTTACCTTCTTCCACCTTTACTTATTCCCGTCTCTCCCCTCCTCTCTGTCTGGAGGCAGATTTTGGGCAATCAGGGAAGACAAACTCATTTGAAGACCAGTTAAATAAGTTGCAGTTACAATGCAGGGGAAATCTGCTGCTCCAGATGTCCAGTAAGTCACAAGTTGTATTTATTCTGGAGGCTTTTGGACGCTCCAGACTCTGAGATCATTTGTTTATTTTAATCATACAAATATTTAATGCACACCCACAATGTGCCAGGCTGAATCTGGAGCTTAGGGGCATCCATCGAGCAAGGGCGAGTCGTGCCCTGCAACATCAGCCCAGCCCCGGCAGCCCAGCCTCCGGTTCCTGGAGACTTTAGTGAAAGGTGAATTAGTTCACCTACTGAGAACTTGCACTGTGCCAGCCCTGCCTGAGCACTGAGAGGCCCAAGAGAACTCATCTGGCTTCTGTCCTCAAGATGTTGATGCTTTCTGAGCAAGCCAGGCACAGCCACAGTGCCCAAACTGTGCTGGATGTTGGCCAGAGTCTTGGAATTCTTCTCCATGGAATTTCAAGGAGAAAAGCCTTGCATCTTTGTTTTCCAGCTGATCAGAATGTCCTCTTGTTCCCCACAGCTCTCCTGAAGGTGGTGCTTAGAGCCGCTGGCCCACGGTGCCCAGTTCTGTGACGCCCCCCATGAAGTGGGGACCTGCTCTTTCACATGCCCAGATGGGGGGCTTCAAATGCGTGATGAGTGGTGAAATGCTCTCTTCAGGTGAAATCTCATGAAGGAATCTAACTTAGGAGACAGGGACAGGACTTGCAGTTCTAGCTCCAACACGTCAAGAACGTGGAGGTCATCACTCTCATCCTCACAGCAGGAAAAAGCTGGACAAACTGAAACTCGACGATTTTTCTTGGAGCCAGCAGAGAAGTGAGGTTGCAGAGCAAACAACCACCTGCAGCCTGGAGAGACGGGAATCTGGAGAATCACGGCCGAGGCCCGTTCACGAGGAGCAGGATCGCTGGGTACACAAACGGGAGGAACATTTAACTGGTGGTTTCGATGAGTTGCTGGAAGCTGGGTGTGGACTGGCATCAGAGTGAGAAACTCCTGGGGTCCCTAGTCTTGGGGGGGCTCATGCTTTCATGGGTTTTACCTCTAGGAACCCCACCAGGTGCTCTAGGGGAAGATCTGAGAGGACCCCCTAGTGTCCCTGGCTGGGGCAGGGGGAGAGTAACTCTGACAAAACACGTCCAGAGCCTGATCCCAGCTGGGGAAGGGAATTGCTCTCCCTGCAGCTCCCTCCAGCCTTCCTGCCTCACCCAAGGGGGAAGAACAAGCCAATATAGTCAATGGGGGCGGGGGCTTCCAGAAATTCACTTGGAGTTGCTGCAGCCGGAGAAGGGAGTAGGTGGCAGGGGAAAAGCTCTACCAGTGGAGAAACAGCCCAAGGCATGGCCCACTAAAAGACTGACCTTCAGCTGGAAGGTTATAGAATGCTCCCCATCTCCCACACCTCACCAGCGCACCAGCAGTACGCTCACGGTGGATTGCAGCTGAAAGACTGCAAGACTCCAGCTCTATCTGAAGAGGAATATGTAGGGAAGCCCACAGTCAAGAGAGGAGGCAGAAAAAGACACTAGGAGAATTTGAAGCCTCCTGCAGCTACAGCTACAGCAAATGTCACACACAGCCTAATTCCTAGACAGGTTAACATACACCCTCACACTAAAAGCCAATGTCCTCAGTTCCCATTGTCTTATACAACACGTTTGGCTTTCAACAAAAAATTATAAGGCGACAAAAGGCAAGGAAAGCACAATGCAGTGAGACACAGCAATGATCAGAACCAGACTCAGATGTGACACCAACGCTGGAATTATCTGACAGGGAATTTAAAACAACTGTGATTAATAATGTAAAGGGCTCTAATAGGAAAAGTGGGCAACAGGAAGAACAGATGGGTAATATAAGCAAAGAGATCAAAACTCTAAGAAAGAACCAGAAGGAAATGCCAGAGATCAAAAACACTGTAACAGAGATCATCAGTCAACTGGACACGGCTGAGGACAGAGTTAGTGAGCTTGAACATATGTCCATAGAAACTTCCCAAACTGAAGTGCAAAGAGAAAAAAGAATGAAAGAAACAATAGGATAGCCAAGAACTGTGGGACAATTTCAAAAGGGGCAACGCATGCATAATTGGGATACCAGAAGGAGAAGAAAGAGAGACGGAGCAGAAGAAATTGAAGTAATAATGGCCGAGAACTTTCAGACATTAAAACCAGGCAGCAAACCTCAAATCCAGGAAGCTCAGAGAACACCAAGCAGGATATGTAATAATAATAATTTTTAAAATCTCCCTAAAGAAAACAAACAAAAAGAAACAAAACAAATAATAACAAAAAACCAACACACAAAAAAATACCAGACCTGGGTATAACATAGTCAAACTCCAGAAAGCCATAGAAAACAGATACCAGTGGCATTTAAATAGCAATAGATTTGTAAGTTCACATTTACAGTATTTGCTTGCTAGATGGTCAGACAGTCAATGGCAGCAGTGAGGCCGATGATAGATTCAAAACAAGGAGGGGATGATGGCTTCACAGGAGCCTCAGCATCCAAGTGATTTCTGAATTGGTTGCACAATATGGGTATGATCCTGATTCAGACAAACAAGCAGTTGTTAATAACAACAGTTTTTGAACTGCTTGTTATCTTAGATACTCTTTAATAAAACTGACTCAAAGAGAAGATGTAGGAGGAACTTTCTGTTTCGAAGTTGAATTGTTAAGTAACCAGCCTCAGGCACAAACAAGGCCTCTCCTGGTTGGCAAGCTCTGTGAGGGGGCAAGTGGCTTTGCCCTATGCCCCCAGGACCGAGCATGGTGCCTTGAATACAGCTGGTGCTCCAGCAGTATTAGTTGTGGGTGTTCACTTCACAACGACCACTGGCCACGGCGAGATGCTCTGCTTGCTGGAGACTTGCCTGGCATCTAACTGAGCATGGGACTCAGTGAGGTACTGGATAAACTTTTTGGTACCATTTTGCTGGAGCAGATGCCTGCAGGCCTGCCTTCAAAGACCAGTCCAGAGTTAGCACCTTCCTCATCAGGACTGTGAGCAGCACTGGCATACCCAGATGGAAATGAGTTAAGCGAGTAGCACAAGTTGACATGTTGCAGGTCTTCAGTGGGATAAATTATGGTATAAATTATAGACCAATTGTTCTCATGAATATATATGCAAAAATCCTGAACAAAAATATTAGCAAATCAATCCAACGATATTTGAGAAGGATAGATAAATCATTGCAACCAAGTAAAGGTTATTCCAGGAATGCAAGGCTGGTTTAACATGTGAAAATCAATCTATGTAATACACTATATGAAAATTTAAAAGGAGATAAATCATGTGACGATCTCTATGAGGCAGAAAAAACATTTGAAAACTTCAACACCCATTCATGGTAAAACTTTTGGCAAATTAGAAACAGAAGGGAACTTCCTTGTTGGATAAAAGGTATGTATGACAAATGTACAACAAACATAATTAAGGGCGAATTCTTGAAAGTGTTCCCTCTGAGACCACAAACAAGACCAGCCGGGATGCCCACTCTCATGACTTTCAGTGAACAGTGTACTGGCGGTTGTTGGCCCGTGCAGTAAAGCAATAAAAAGAAACAAATGCCATAAGGATTGGAGAGGAAAAAATAACACCATCATTGTTCATAAGTGATGTGATTCTGAACGTAGAAAATCCAAATGAATCTACAGGCTATTAGAACTAATGAGGAATTTAAGTAAGGCCATTGGAATCAAGGTCAATATATAAAAATAAGTTATATTCCTACAACCAGCAACAAAGAAATGGAAAATGAAATTTAAGGGCCAGCCCCTGTGGCCTGGTGGTTAAGTTTGGTGCACTCTGCTTTGGTGGCCTGGGTTTGGTTCCCGGGCACAGACCTACACCACTCAGTGGCCATGCTGTGGCAGTGGCTCACATACAAAACAGAGGAAGATTGGCACAGATGTTAGCTCAGGGCGAATCTTCCCCAGCCAAAAAAAAAAAAAATAAATTTAAAAAACACCATTTTTCAATAACAGCAAAACATCAAAAACCCAGGAATAAATGGAAGGAAAGATGTGCAAGACCTCTATACTGAAAACTACTAAAATTATAGAGAGAAATCAAAGAATGAAACCAAAGAAGGGATATACCATGTTCACGGATTGGAAAATTTTTCCCAAATTGATCAATAGATTCAATGCAATCCTAGTCAAAATCCTAGCAGATTTAAAAACATTTTTGTGGGGAGTAGGGAGTTGATAAACTGATTCTAACATTTATATGGAAATGCAAAGGGCTGAGAATAGCCAAGGTAATCCTGAAGAACAACAAAGCCGAAGGACTTACTATAAAGGTACAGTAAATTAACAGTGTTGTATTGTTGCCAAGGGAGACAAGCAGATTGAAAAAGTGGAAATGCAGCATATAACATACTTGAGTGCATGGTGTTTTTAAAAAAAAATTATAATTAAAAATGTGTAAATACATTTAATATGCTTTATTGAAATTTGAATCAAACAACTGTGGAAGACTTGACCCCAGCTAACACAATTTGGAAACCAATTCCCGAGAAAGGGAAACTGAGATGAAGAGATGTGACCTGTTCAAGTCACAGAGGAAGTCACTGTCCAAGTAGGGAACAAAAGCCAGGCCTCTGATGTCCCACGTGACTTTCTCTCCCCTGGAATGAAGAAAAGGCAGGGATGGGGAAGAACCTTTTGACATATACACTCAGACAGGTGACCTAGGGGCATGACCTCAATCCTGGGAACAAAACCATTATCCCCATCCCGTCACCACCCGATCTTTATCATCATCCTTCCCTTTAACACAGAGCTGAAGCCGAGATCACCCGACTGCACCCCATGAATGGAAGGTGTGTGGATTTCTGGGGCTCGGTGTGAACTCGGCAGAGTGACTGCAGAGAGTGACAGCTGGGGACAGTTGGGGTCCAGGTCCCTGCTCAGGGGCCAAGGTACCCACTTCCCAGAGAAGCCAAGATTAGAGAACCTGATGCAAGAGGGAGACCCAAAGGATAACAGACTCCTTTTCAATGTACTTGAAGTAGGATTTCCTTCACTGTCATCTTGTGGGCCAGAATCGAGCAGCCTCGATCCACCCACTGACTGGCCAAAGTCATCCCCCACACATCTGTGTGTGTGCGGGGACCCTGGCTTCTCCCAGAGTTGCCTCACCTGCCCCTTGTAGGCTGCTCTCTCCTAATGACTTGGGTGCCGTGACTCCAGGGGACCAACCAGCTGGACCTGGGCTCATGGTTTCCAGGAGAAGATAGAGGGTCAGTGCTGAGGCCAACGTTTTTTCCAGATCACACAGTCTGTTCCTGGTGCTCATGGTGGAGCAGAAAAAGCCACCAAAGCAGTCAGAAGCCCTGGACTCAAGGATCACCATGAGCTGCCATCGCCTGAGTGCTCGTTACAAGCCAGGTGTCAACAAGTGCTTTGTACACACGTCACTGCCTCCTACCTCAGCCCCATGATCAGGTATGCAGTTCTCATCCCCGCGCTGCGGAGGAGGAAACTGAGGCACAGAGCGTTAAATAACTTGCCTTAGTCACGTAGCAGCTGAGTGGTGGAGTGTCCACACGTTTAGGTCTTACACTCTGCTGCCTCGGTGGGCTGCCGCACCAGGTCCCTCGAGAACCTAGTCAGGTGTCCCTCACACACATGCCTGTTTCTGCCCACGGGAGTGTCCACAGGACAAAGGCCAGTCAAGTGGGCAGGATGTGCAGTCAGACTGAGGGCTGAGCCTGGCTCTGCCACTTACATCGCGTAGTATGACTGGCAAGAACCGGTTCAAACCTGCTTCCTAATCTCTAAAATGGGCCCCAAGAGTCGTGGGGCCCTCAGCGGAAAGTAAGATACAGTGGATTCTCATCACGTGTGGCAGTTCTGTTCTATAAAGTCACCGAGAACCTGACTCAGAGAATCCTGAACCGTTGCTCCCAGGGGAAATATGGGGCCAGGTTCCTTCGAGCCAGCGGTCACAACATTTTCATCAACCGATCAATACATAACCTTGTTTTATGTGTTTCTGTTAAAAAACACCTTATTTAATATATATTTTGTCAACTCATCAACACTGAGCTCGCGGCCAAGAGCACCGTAACTGATGTCTGAACAAAGCTTATCTAACATCTACTCTTCTATTTTCTCTGTAAGGCACGTCACAGCCTTCCTGTGCTTAGGATCACTAGACAGCGCGACACTTGGGGGCCATTTTAAACAGCAAAATCAACAGAAAGCGCAAAATTGCAAAAACTGTGGTACAAATAGCTTGTGCCGTGGCACTAAATAGCACTGACTAGAGTGAGAAGGACACTTGCTGAACAGTGGGAGAGCCGAACAAGAAGGCAGGGGGCTGCCGGGTTTGCCTCAGCTGGGAACACGGGCATCGGGCCGCGCAAGTTTGTTTTGCATCCAATGACAGCAGCAGTGCAGTGAGTATTGATCTGCAGATTATACAGAAATTTTAGCGAGTAGGTGAATTTGCAAATACAGAATCAAAGATAACGATTGACTGTAATGCACTTACGGGGCCTGGCCCATGGTTGGCGCTCAGTGATAACATTTAGGACTACTTCCCCATTGCTATCAACTACCTCACTTGGTGGCGACTGCGGTGGCTTCCCTCCCGGACCGTGAGCTCCCCGTGGGCAGCCGTGACACTCTCAACTGAAGCCCTAGATGAAGCACAGTATAGAACTTGGCAGAGAACTGGCCCCTACACACTTGTGTGAATAAGAGCAGGTCACTTAACTTCTGACTCTGAGCTCTCACCTGTAAAATGGGAAGAACGGTCCTGTCTACACCCCAAGGTGTGGAGACACCCGTCAAAGGAGATGTCTGGAAAGGGTTGGAGCTCCCTTGGTAGAAGCTACTGAAAGGCCCTCAGGACGAAGACCAGCAAACAGTTCCATTGTTTCAGTGGTTCATTGATGAGGGCTGTCTTCACTTCCCCTTCCACTCCACCCAAGACGCAGGACCCAGAGCCAGCACCCCCTGTGGAATTGAGTGTCAAGCCACTTTCTGGCCATTAATCTCTAAGAGTCTATCAGGACCATTTGCATTAGCCCATCTTAAAAAACCCCAGCTGGGCCCCAGTGGACCAGAAGTGGGGCTCGGGAAACAGCGCCGCTGTAGCCAGCTTGACACTGAGGTTCCATGGTGTCCAAACGCCCTCTTGGGCCTGCCATGTGCCATCTGTGCCCCAGCCAAGCTTACTGTGGGAGCCGTAGGACAACATGGATGGCCACCACTTGAGAGGCACACTGGAAAGATAGTGCCTCCTACCTACTGAGTGGCTGGGTATCGATGGAGGCACCCTGCCTAAAGAACTCCCCACCCCGACCACACTCAGGTCCTTGAACACTGAACGTGGGCAGCTGGCAGACACTACATGTGCCTGTGTGGTGGAGGGTGGGAGGTAGGGCACGAGTTCTGAAGGCAGGACTGGGCACCTGCCCTGCCCCCCACGCCCCCAAACACACAGACTGTCCTTCCAGTGATGACCATGCAGCTTCTTAATGGAACACAAGCACTGAATTTGGTACATTTCAAGCACTTTAGCCTTCCAGGACAGCAGACTGCTGATGAAAACCATCTTCCGTGGGCGCCATGTTAATGAGAGGCCAAATTTCATATGCTTGCAAACTTTCCCCCCTGCCTCCTGCTGTACTGCACCCTGCCTTCCCCCTCAATAAAAGGTTGCATCAGAGAGAGAGAGAGAGAGATTTCCATAATTTATAGTATGGGCATTTCACTGGGGACAAGCGCTAATCTGTACTTACCGATACATTTAAGAAAATGCATCCTCCCGCAAGCCTGCACCATTTATGACTCTTGGCACAAACCGCAATGCTCAGTCTTCAATTAAGGGACACCTTAGGGTTCATTATCACACAACCGCTCTCTGTGAACCATGCCAAATGCTGTTTTGGCACAGAGCTTGGAAGATGAATTAGAAGGAAGTCTTCTCTGTAATGCCCTCTCCCTAACTCCCATTACCATCATCAGCGTTTATGCCCTCCTCTTGCCTGACCCCCTCCTTCCTTCCAAGTGGCTTTTACTATTCAATTTCTCAACGTCAAACTCGATTCTCTAGAGGTGTAGTTAAAGATGCCACATCTCCTTTTTGTCTTCCGGCTCTCAACAGGCCTCAGAATGGCTGCAGATGGGCTGTCTCCACACCCCTTTTTGGCCTAAAGGAGCCCCAGATGGTTTTTTTCCCCTTCTCTTAGAGCTTGGGGTAGAGAAGAGAAAAGGGACCAGAACTGGAAACGCACACGGGCACGGGCCGTGAGGAGGGCTCCGAGCGGGATCCTAACAGCGGCGTGCGTCTAAAGGAAGGCGAACCCGCGCACAGCGAGTAGCAGAGGCGGGGCGCGTTCAAGCACACAGCAGAGAGCCAGCTGCCTCGGGCAACGGGAAGGGGAGGAGGAAAAACGAGGAGTCCGAGGCTGACCTTCTTCATCCCTCAGGTCCCTCTAGTCCAGGGCCCACACTCTGTCACAGCGCGTCCTGAAACTGCAGGGCCCTCCGTGATTTAAACCTCTGGGTAAGGACGCCCCCTTTTTGTTTCCTTAATGAAAACAACAAAACAAAATAAGCACATTTGCTGCACTTTCTAGCTCTCCCAGCAACCCGGTGAACCACAGCGGGCACAGGGCTGACAGAATAAATGCCATCCACCGCAGAGCCACAGGCTGAGTGCAAGGACAGGGAGGGAGTGGGTCACAGGCAGCTGCAGCCAGAAACATGTACCAGGCAACTATGGGAGGAAGCGGCGGCCAAAAGCATCAGGCCAAGAGCGTACCTGGGGAGAGCCTGCGTGCCAGGGAGGGGGTGTGGGAGACGTGTGGAGGGGAGCGGGGAGAGGAGCTGTGCTGACTCAGTTACAGGAAAGCACGCCGACCCTGCTGCAGAGCTGACCACAGCCTCTTTATCGTGACTCCCTGAATCGAATCCTCCAGCTCCACTTCCGATGACAGCGGCTCTGCGCGAGGAAACTCGTTACTGCCTTCTCGGTGTCACGCCCATAGCAAGAGCTGCTTAGATGTGACAGGTAAGAGGGGCTGGTGGTAAGCAAGGCTCTCATGTCAAACTGTCAGATTATACAAAGCAATTAAAGTTAGCTGAACGACGTAGCTAGACATCTAGGTTGTGCACCAACCAAGTCAGGCAGATGCAGGGCACGACGGGCTGAGAGCTGCAGGAGTCCCGGCTCTTTATTTCAGGGGCAGCGCAGCGGGCAGCGGGAAGACCAGAGAACGGAAAGCAAATGGACTAAAAATACTTCACCCACAAGGTGTCCTGTGGGAATTTTATTATATAGAGTGTAAAAGGAATTGTCAGTCAAATAAAAAGAACATTTTTTTAAAACAACATGCATAACATTTTCCAATTGCCTTTTTTAATAGTTAGACATTTCAAGCATTATAAGGAAAACACAGAGAAAAAACCGGAGACTGTAACTTCAGTACATTTCAAACGGAATGTCCCTCAGGTCAATTAAAAACGCAAGAAAAAATAGCTTCAATTCCGTTTCTCTTTCCTTTAAAAATAAATGTTATCTGTACAAGATACACTACAGTAAACATTGGAAATCATATTATCCCTTTTATTAAATCAAAATGATTTAATTCATATTGTGGTTAATACTAGATTTATTTATTCATCTAGTTAATTTGACAAATATTAAGAAAATATTTAAAAGAAAAAAAGCAAAAAACACCTTGGAATTAAAAAATAGTTACATTTTTATGCGGTTTAATGTTCCACAGTGTTTGTTAAAAGTTATATCGAATTTCTTTTTAATATTAAAAATAACAGTATTTATATTTCTGAGAGAATAGAGAAAGGTTTTTTGTTTTGTTTTTAAAACAAGCTTGGAGGTCTTAGATACACACTTGCAACTGGTAATGGAGACATGAAAAAACATATGCGTAACACGTGAACACCTTTTTATATTACCCCTTTAGAACTCTAGAAATTATACAAACCCTATAAAATGCCCCCTCCCAACCCCTGCTGGACAGCAATACAATTATCTGTCTCAATTCAGAATTCACATAATTAATTACAATACACAACAGTTCAGTTTTTTAAAAAATGCAATAAAACCAGACAGCCAAGATACAAGAAATTAGAAGTAAAACATTTAATGAATTTACACATTTAAGAATATTTAAATACTGTTTAAAAATTTTTTAAAAGAATTTGTCACATACCACCTAAGACTTCCAAGCCACTTTCCGTTGCAACAAAAAAAACTGTAAATAAAAAGACACGCAAAAAACCAAACCAAAACAAAACAGAAACACACCGTGTTGAAATGTCACCGCTCGGAGGCACATTCTGGTGCCCGAATTTGCAGGTATTGCTCCAAAAAGAACCCCAGAGCTTACACATTTGAAATAACAAACAAAAATAATGAAACAAAAATTATCAGCAATTTTTAGTAACTACTTTTCCCGATTTTTAGAAAAATTCTGTTAATCTAAATATAGTGTTTCACAGACCAAAACAAAGGTTCTTCATGAAAAGGTTTGCAAATCTAAAAACCTCTGTTACAAACAGGTTTTTGCTCGCAATGACTTCAGGGAAGAAGAACCGCAGGCCGCCATCCTACTGCTCCTGTGGAGGAAGGGAGAGAAGTCAGTCTGAGACGGCGAGTTCTCAGTCCTCATCGTGTCTGGGGCGCTGTCGGCGAGGTGACAGGTCACCCTCTCCCCTCCGGCTCCACCACGGGCGCTGACACACACAAATGGGCCAATGTCTCAGCACCCTCCCGGCCTCACGTTGGGGGATCCGGCCCAGACAAAACCTCCCTTGAACAGGAGGTCCTGGGGTGTCTCTTTGCGCAGGGGACGCTGACGGGGAGAGGGGAGCGAGCTCGCGACAATCTCCCCAGTCACCCACCGGCCCCGACACCTGTTTCCATCGGGCCCGGCCCCAGAGGGCCAATCTGGTTGTGAGATGACCAACCAGCTTTGGGTCCAGGGCCTGTGGTAACCAACACTCTGTCCACGGGCACCTGACCGGCATCAGCGCATCTGAAACACGCCCTGCAGGAGCGCTGGCCTCCTCCCCATGTTAATAAGAAACCCGGCTTTGGCCTCTGACCGGACAGAGCCCTCCAGGTTTCCGCCCTGCCCCGCCCAGCCTTCAGAAGGCGAGGACTCGCCCTCCTCCTGCTGCCCCTCGCTGCTGGCTGGGGCCGAGGGTGACGGCCGGCATCACCGCCCTCTTCAAGAGCAGACTGCCGCGGTCCTTACTTGCAGTGCCGAGCTTGCCCAGAGTCATCTAAGCTTGGCGCTCACATTTACAGTTGGGGAAACTGAGGCCCAGAGGGAGGAGAAGAGGGTCACTCAGCACTGCTGTCTGGGGCCTGGATCTGAGGGAAGATCAGGCACTTCCTTCTAGGGGCTGCCCAACCAAGTCCTCTCCCACTTGGCCCAAACTTGTTCTCTCTGGGGCGAGGAGCGGCCCGGCTGGCTGCAGCTGGGCTCTCAGCAGACAGCGGCCATGCTGAGCAGCACCGGGCCCCGAGCTGCTCCTCCAGGGCCCACGGGGATGCGGGAGGAGAGGCTCGGGGCTGGTCTGGGAAGGCTCAGCAGTGTGGGTGATTGGCTACAGACCTGGCTGTGGGCCTGAGCTTGCCCTAATGTCTGTCCGTAGAAAGCGACCTGCTGTCTGTAATATTCCGCCCAGGCCATCGTGTAGTCCGGAGGTGAGCTGGCCTGAGGGGCAGCACTGGCGGCGTGACCTGATTGAGAGAGGAAGAAACAGGGGTTATCAGGAGCAGGGACGCACGTGGGGGAGGCGAAGGACACTGTCAGCTGGGAGGGATCCCCTCCCAGAGACTTGGGGGCATGTGAACCAGAGCCCGGGGCTGTCCCCCTCTGGACGTGGGCGAGGCTGGGGTGCCGTAAGAAGTGCCGTTAGCCCCGTGCAGCCTGGCCCCTGCTCTGCCCCTACAAGATCTTCATGTTTGTCTTGTCTTCAGAATCCCGTTCTCTGCACCTGCCTGCCTGCCCGGTCAGCTTCCAGTGCCCCACAACAGAGGGAGACAGGGAGAGAGACGAGGGAGTGCCTGGCCTGGGTGTGTACCTGGGTCTGGAGAAGACTGGGCATCAGGACTTTTACCAGTGCTCCAGGGCACGATGACTTCCTCGACCCCCACCCCAGCCCTCAGAAGGGCTACCGACCCGGGGGTGAGTCCACACAATAGGGCGAACGTTTCTTGCACAGCCTTTGACCCGAGCTTTTCAACCAGCAAGTCACACCCTTCCGACTCACGACGTGTGAGCCCTCTCCTCCACCAGTACCCGAGTGTTGGGGTCAGCAGTTTTGGAACACACAGAGAGGATTCGGTACTAACTGTAAATGACTCACTTGGGGTTTTTCAGTTGTTATTAGGTTTTTTTCTTTCTCTTTTTTAAAAACACTGGTTTAATTTCTGGCAGAGTTAAGAAAACGCATAATTAAGAAGAAAAACAAACACCTCAGCACCCATTCCAACTTCTGGCTCCAACCCTGAGCTTCCTCATCTCGTTTCTCTTCCCCTGCGCTGAAATGGCCAGGAAGAGCCGGGCAGCAGCGAGACAGTCTGGGCACAGGACGCCCCGCTGGTCTCAGTCCTGGCCAAGCAGTTCTAAAGGAGACGGCCAGGGCTGGACAGCTGTCCCCGTGTCTAAGTGCCACACCCCCCTCCAGGCCCTCTGAAGTCCAGAAGGGGGAGAACAGTGAGTGGGGCAGGGATGGCAACTACACCCCATCTCCTCTGACAGACACACGGGGACAAGGGAGACAAAGGCAGGCGTGAAGACCAAGGCACACAGGGAAAGCGTTAAGAAAACAAAGGTGACAGGGAACACAGACAGTCTGTCTCCAAGCCTGGGGCCCTGCGCGGCACTCACTCTGTTTTTTGTAATAGTCTTCCCAGGCCTTGCTGTAGTCAGGCTGGCTGCTCTGCGGCTGGCTCTGCTGGCCTGTGCGAAGAACACAAAAGCAGTCAGGCCTCTGGCTTCCTCTCAGCCTCAGCCCCCAGCCCGGCCACGCCAGGCCCTGCTCTCTGCACTCACTCACTTGCCCCTGGGCGCACACCGCTCCACAGCCTGCTCCAGGCCCTGCGGCCGGGGAAGAAGGCGGCCAGCTGCCGGGGGAGGCGACACGTCAACCTTGGAGAGGGCCTCCACCCAGGCCCACAGCCGAAGGGGTGCACCTAAGATCCCGTGCGGCTGGGCCTGGGCAGACTGCCGCCCCTCAAGGGCAACTCTCGGGAATAGCCTGGACCCCCTTCGGATGGGGTCTCGAGCTGCGGGTGAGCAGGGCCCCGAGGGCCTGAATGACTGTCTGAGGCTCCCTAGATCAGCCTTCAAATGGGACAAAGAACCCAAATGGTGCTGACCACACCCTTCAGCTGGCCCTTCTACCCGAAGACTGCTGGCTTTATCTCTGGACAAGCAGAATTGCAGGGAAGACACAGGGAAAGTGCCCAGAGACTGTGCTCAAGACGATGACAAAGACGAGGTGCACCAGTACAGGGGTTGACGGCCACAACACACACCTGATCCCAATCGAGCCGCCCGCCTTTTTGGGGTAGGAGTAGAGGAGAGGATGTGTGTGGGGTTGTTCCTGCCCCGCTCTTCACTGAATAACCCGGTGCGTTCTCTCGGTGGCACTGGCAGTGAAGACTGGGGCTGGGGGCAGCAGAGCAGCAGCCTGCCCCGGGGCATCAAGGGGGTTAGAAGACGAGCACAGCGACAAGTTGGGACCTTTCCTTCTGCCGAGGTCAGGGCTGTGTGCACATCCACCTGCTGACCCCCTGCCCTGTCTTTCCTGCTGTTGGAATCATAGCCTGCAGCAGGCAGGGAGGTGTGCTAGTAAACACATTTCACAATAAAATGTCCCCAATAGTGAATTTACTGAAGACTGAGGAGGGGCGTGGGGACAAGAACAGTCTTATGTGTGGGGCTGGGGAAAGAAATGAAGAGGGACGGGGGTAAAAAAGGGGAGAAGACCCCCCTCCTCCTCCCACTGTGGCAGGAAGGGACTCGGACCAGGACGCTAAGAACACAATGACCTGGTTTGGGGAAGGCCAGCAGTGAGGAACGTGGCAGCAGGAACTCCCTCCTCAGAAGTGGGGGCGTGGGCAAGCAGGATTTTTCTTCCAAACAAGATTTCACTGACCAAAACCAATTCTCAATTCCCATCCCCCGAACAGACAAAGCTCGACACCACAAGGGGACGCTGGAGACGGCGGCCAGAACCAGGCAGCTACTGCTGGGCTCTCTTTCGCTCACCCTGCACGCCTCCGCCAACCCCTCCTGGCCTGGGGGCCTGCAGAACTAAGCCCCAGGGAGAAGGACGTGACCCCTCAGCCCTGAGCATAAAGACATGTACTCCCTGTAGCCTAAGGCTTCTCACAGGTCCTCCGTCCTGGACAACGGGCAGATGTGAACCCGACCTGGGTCACCTCGCACCCTGGGGCGCCCTCTGATCGGAACAGGAGGAAACATAGCATGACCAGGCTCTGGGACAAGCGGGCACAGCGCAACGGGAACGGGAGACTCTAGGTGGTGGTGCAGGTGCTCACGTGAAGTTCTTTAAGATATTCTGCATGTGTAAGATGTTTCACAAGAAAATACTGGGGAAGAAAAGGAAAATCTACCACCGGGCAATTTCAGAACTCGCGGGTACTCTAGGACTCAAATCCCAATCCTTCACCTCACAGACGACGAGCCGGGCCCCAGAGAAGTGGGGACGCGCCTAAGGCCGCAGAGCACTGGCCTCCAGCCTCTGCCGGGTGCTGATCCAGCTGTGAACGTGACCAGCGACCCGGGGCAGGGTTTCACGGCCAGCACTCTGCTCTGGGGGACAGGGAAGAGCCCAAGGCCCCGGGCTCAGGCCCCTGTGAGCAAAGCTGCAACGCCTGTCTGCAGCCCGGCACGCTGTGAGGACCCTTCCCACCACACAGGCTGGCACTCAGGGGCCGAAGTAACCGCACGGACCGTCTTTGTTTCGTGTTGAAGGCTGTGCAAGACGGGCTCTCCCAGCAATAAAGCTCAAGAACGACTCCTGAAGCCAGTGTGGGGCCAGGCAGCAGGGAGCGGGTTTGATTCCAACAAGGACTTTCTCGTTCACCACCAGTTTTCTTGGAAAGGCATCACTCAGCAGAGCTAATTCTCTAACTGTGAGCTTTGTGACAAGTTCAGGAGATGGAAAGAGCCCTTTTCTAAGATGGCGCTGGAGAGAAGAGGGAGCTGGTCACGTTGAGGCCAGGGGAGGGAACGGGAAGGGCACCCACCAAGGAGGGGCCTGCTTGGGAGGGTAGAGGGTGAGGGCGGAGCTGTGGGCAGGGCTGGGCAGCAGCAGCTCAGGCCAAACCGCCCCCTCTTTCCGACCCATTCATGAGGAACAAAAGTGACAGAATCCCACAGCTCTGAGAAGGACAGAATAGATGGGAAAGAAAGGTCTGAGAAGGTGGGCCAGGAGAGAGCCAGTCCCGTCCGTCCCCGCCCAGCTGGTGGCTGTGCCATCTCCATAGAGGCCGGCCTCTGCACACGTCCAACCCCCCAGGAGGCTTTCCGACATCTCTGGGGCCCCCGGTCTGATGGCCATGAGTTGGAACGAGGGTGTTTCAGGCCCACCTGCTCCTGGGCCTTTCCATGGGGGCAGGCACAGTCCCACCTCCTCCTGAGTCACTTACTTGGGACCTGCTGTGTGGGCTGCTGCCACGCCTGGTAGGTGCTGCCCCAGCCCTGGGTCAGAAAGGCCGGAGGACCGCTGTAGGGGACAAAAGAATCACTCATTCTGGGGAGGGTCACATGTCCTCCTCCTCACCTGCGTCCACCTCCCCCATCCCTCTTGCATCTCTCTCTCCAACGCCCACTTGCCTCACCCCCAGGCAAGCACAGTGGGCCTGCTGGCAGTGGCCAGGTGCCAGCCCTGGTCCCACGGCCCCCGACTGAGAATGGTGTGCAGAGTCAGAGCAGGGCACCTACCTCACAGGGGTGCTGTGGGGGTTCCCGTTCACCTTAGCAGCAAGGTTTGGGAAGCACCCTGAGCTCCTTGGAGGAAAAGTGCTGAAAAAAGTGAAGACAAATGAAGACACTGGGCTGAGGACCCAACAACAGAAAGCCTATTGCAAACCGCCCCCCACCAAGCCCCAGCCCCAGTCCAGGGCGGTGAGCTCCCCTCGGGGACGCTGGTGGGGACCAGAGACCCTCTGCCCTCTGCGAAGGCCCTCACCCCAGCACTGGTCAGTGAGCTACGGACAGGCGGGGGACCACCAGTGAGAGGTACAGACACGAGTCCTGACACACCCAGAACGGCAGGCTTTTTGGCTGGCATGCTCTAGAAGCAGCTGGAAAGCAGGACCTCCTGGGGGGGGAGGGAATTTTTCCAGTCAAGGCCGATGCAGAAGACTCACTTTTGATGAGGTGCGGCAGGTGGCTGGCTGAAGGGGCTCTGTCCGAAGGCTCCAGGTGCTCCAAGATTGGTACCCTGTCGCGGACAGAGGGAACTCTCACTTCCTGCCGGCTGCACCCCCCACCTCTGCCCAGGCCCGCCCCAAGGCAAACCACAGCTGTCAGGAGACAGAGTCCAGAGGCGTCAAGATACCCTACGGCACTCACACTAGCCTTCCTTCCCCACAGTGGACTGATGTGCAGAAATGGCTTCTGCCCCTTGAGTGACCAATACCACCACACAGCCAACACTGGCACCACCACAACTGCCCTAGCATGTCACCCTGGGGGTAGGGACCAACCTGCTTGACTCTCCCGTCAATTTAGGCTGGCCCACGGCTCTTTCTGCCATTCTACGTCCCCTTTGAGGTGAGCAGTGGCCCATCTGTCCTCCATCAACACTCCCTTTCTTTATCTGCTTTGAGGTGCCTGAAACTAAAGCCAGAGTCAATGAACGCTGCCTGCAGGGCTGGCCACCAGGGCACTGCCAGCGGGAGTCCGGGGCAGCGCAGGGGGAAGGCTGCTGCCCCAGCTGCTCATCTAAGCCTGCGGGACACGGCTCTGGGGCCTGAGCTGCGGTGGCCCTGGGGAGTTCTGCCAGGCTTCCTTCATCGCGTCTGGGCCCGGCCCTGGGAACACTGGGCTCCGACCTGCCCCCTCGGCAAAGTGGGAGGGGGTGGTCCTCACACGATGTGAGGACTGAAAGGCACAGGAAGTACAAGGTTCTGGGGAAAAACAGGTACCTTGGACATCCAACAGAAAATCCAGCTAGTATTAAGCCAGGTGGGGAAAGGACCTTGTACGTACGCCAACTTTCTCATCTATGAGATGTCTGGCCACCTCGATCTGCTGAGGGATCCCCCTGATGGTGAATATGCGAAGGTTGGGGTCGGTGTTGGGAGGGGGGTTCCGCTGAAGCTCCACATGGGCTCCCGACTGCTGGTTGATGCTTTTGATGTTCTCGCCCCCTGCAGGCAGGAGGACACCAGACAAGAGTGAGTGGTGACTGTGACAAGCTCAAAGGTCCTGCAGTCCTCTGCTCCAGAAGAGGGGGGAAGGGTACTGTCTGCATACGGCACTCGCCTAGAGCAAAGAAGTCCTTTCTATTACTTTATAACAGTTCTAACAGAAACCAGGGCTCTCTCATTTGCAAAACCAGCTGTATGAAGTGAAGCTGGTTCTTCTCTCCGATCCAGGCTGAGGCCATAGACACCATGTGGCACCTGCTGGTCCCCATCTCAGCATCCTCTGCGGAGGCAGCACACAAGGGAGCTCAGCCTTTGGGGGCCAGCTCAAGGTGCAGCCACCCCAGCCAGAGGCCTTAGCCCAGGGAAGGCACTTCATCCTTCTCAGCATAGGAATGGCAATCTGATGGCCCCTCCAGGGCACAATGGGGGCCTCCAGCCCCGGTGTGGGCCACCACACTGGTCTCCCTCCTTCCACAGGTCAAATAGCCGCCACAGGCCCCAACAATATGCCCGGAGCCCACTCAGGCCTTTGATATCCCATCCTGTCACTTCTAAAGTCCCTGCCTCCTCTGTGGTGGGGACAGGTCTAGACAGGCAGCCCGAGAATGGGGGTCGCAGAGGCCTGCATGGAGCGGGGCTAATGAAAATTTAGTTGGACTCTTTGAAAAACCTGTGAGAGTCCCAGTCTCTTAATGAAATTTGCGTAACAAAAGCTCCACCAGTGCCAACAACGGTTTGATTCCTCTTTTGAAATTTCTCAGAACTTACAGAACAGCTCTGCTCAACTGGGGGAGCCAGAATACAGGAAAGCTTGGAGCACAGAGTTCCGCAAAACTGGAAAAAGACAATTTGTGGAAACCTGTTGCAGGTGCCAGGGAGTTCCAATGATCAAAAGGAAAGACGAAGGCCAGCTTCTGTCACTCCTCCCTGCCCAGAGTCAAAACTCATTTTGACAAAACACACTTGTCATTTCATTGTATCACGCCCACAATCTGCCCAGCACGCCAACCTTCCCTCCACCCTGCCGCTGGACACCCCGCGTGTGAAGAACCCATGGAGGAGGAGGGAAGGGGACACCGAGAGCAGGCAGAGCCTGCTTCGATCTCACTCTGAAAGGACAACTCGACAGGGGTCAAGAAGGGAAGATGGAGCCTGGGTCCAGGCGTCCTTCCTGAAGGCAGCGTGCGCGGCCCCTTCCACTGGGGGAAGGAAACCGGAGACGGACGGCACTCAGATGAAGCTTTGATCAACACCAGCTTGGGGCATATGTCAGCTTAGTTTAGGGTGGTTTTCAATTTAAAAGCGAATTAAAACTCAGCAAACCTAGGTCTTGAGCTCATGATTTTCTTCAAGTTCTGCTACAGTTTAAGAAAAGCATCCCCACGTTCTCCCTCAAGCAAACACACTTGTCTCGGGGACAGCACTGGCCAATGCAGAAAGCAGCCTGCAACTACTGCCCTTTACTCATAGATCGTGCATTTTATCTTCTTTGCTTCATGAAAAGTGAGCAGCTCCACTCCTAGGCAACAGTGTTTTGGGGAACAATGAGGAGCAAAGAAATAAACGGAGACTTTTCTACCGCACTCCCAGCCCTTGGAGGAATCCTCCCAGCCTCCACCCCGACACCACTTGGTTCTGGAGCAAGAGCACAAAAGGGTGTGTGTGTCTGAGCCTGAGAACCCCGCAGGCCCCAGACGACCCCCTCCACCGGGCACTGGGACCAGCAGCCCCACACACCCTCTTCCCTGCGGCCGTGGGGGCATGCTAATAAGGTGAGGAGGCACCACAACCCTGCATGGGGCCGGAAGGAGTTAATTTAAGTTCATCTTCCTTCAAAATGAGGTCACCAGCTTGGCACATGGTGGCTGTCTATAGACTCATTCAGCAGCCCGCTCCATTCTTCCACCTGATGGGGGGCAGAAGCAACCCACCAGTGGCCCCCGGCTGGATGTGAAATTGTAAAGTAATTAATCAAACCTGCTAAAAGGCTTGGCTGACAAGAGCAGGGCTGGCCACACTATCTGTCACCATTGCTGTATTTATCATGGAAATCCAGCAGGGGCCCAGGGAGGCACAGCGTCTGTCCAAGGGCTGGAGCCGGGGGGAGCGGGCCTGACTGTGTGTGGCTCCCTCTCCCTCACCCATGCGCCTTTCCCAGGATGAGTGCCTCCTACTCAGTCCTGGTGGGGGGGGGGGGGGAGTATAGAAAGACTCCCCCCCAACAAAACATTTACTGGGCTTTTTGAGGCTGCTATTGGACCACCAGGACACAGTATCAGTTAGTGCTTCGTTCTGCTGTCACTTTGGGACTCGCTCAGGATGACTTTGCAGAAGGCAAACTACACGGGGCTGTCCTGCGAGCACCAAGGATTCACTGAGTAAAGACAGAGAGGCTCTGCCAGCGTCCAGAGGAGAAACACAACCAAATGAAAACCCTGTTGACAAAAAGGTGCTCAAATGGCAGAGAAACCTGGATCTCATTCAACCTACAGGCACCAGCTGCATTCAGTTTCACGGCAGGGCTGACCTGTCGCGGTGCTGGGGCCACTAACAACACCCACTAAAAACTCATCAGCCTGTATACCTTGCCAGAAAATCAAAACAAACTCACACGGTTCCTACCACCTCTGAGAGGTTAATAATCTAAAAGACAACACAGACACAGGAGATAAACGTTCTGAAAGCGCATAAGACGCACGCCGTCCGCTGGCAGGGCCAAGTGCAGATGCTCGGAGGTGAACGAGGGGTCGGGAGGAACTCCCACCCTGTCCCAGCTGTGAGGATGTGCCACGGCAGCCTCAGCTTTCTGTCCGTGGAGATGTCCCCCCATCATGTTCCGTGGAATCCCAGCACCCCTCTGACAGCTAAGAGGTGACTGGCAATCAAAGAAACTGGAGACACTCTGAGGAGAAGACTATGTATTTCCTCCATGTTGTCAAATACACAACGAAGGCAAGTACGAAAGGCAGCACGAGGCTTAGGCCAGCGCACAGCAAGGCCAAAACTGCTGCTGGGGGAAGGGCCCGAGTCTCAGTCTTGCTCTCAGCGGCCTTTCTTGGTCCCAAGGCCAGCCCAGGGGAACCGGCAATGATGGCCAAGAAATCTGCCTGCTCTCTCCCTTGCTCCTCACTGAAGGACAGGAAGGAGCCATAACAAGGGTTTCTACCTAATGTTCTCTAAAATGCCTAGAAACAACTAACGAATCAATTTTCTTTTTTTGCTGAGGAAGACTGGCCCTGGGCTCACATCCGTGCCCGTCTTCCTCTGCTTTATATGGGACACCGCCACGGCGTGGCTTAGTGTGTTGGCCCGCGCCCAGGATCCGAACCCGCAAACCCTGGGCCGCTGAAGCTGAGAGTGCGAACTTAACCACTACGCCACAGCCCTAATAAATCAATTTTTATTTCCCTCCACAGGGTGTCTGTTACTCATGATAAATGTGTTGAAAGGATAAACACCATTTTCACATGTTGTGTCAATAAAGACCAAATACCGAAATCCACTAAGAGAAAAAAGTGCCACACTTGTCAGAAAGCAATCTTCACTTGAGGAAATGATCTTAACCATCCAAGTTCCTTGGAGGCGAGTTAATTACTAATCAGTTGATTGACAAACATTCAGGGCCTCTCATCTTGTGCAGGGTGCCTTCTCAATATCCTAAGCTGCTCTGACAGGCAGGTCTGTCCACACTCGATAGTGAAAAACTCGCTCTGCCCCCATTCATGAGACCCACGCAGGCAGGGTTCCTGTAGAATGCAGCGATGCCACGGTCGAGTGCAGCAAACGTATTTAGCTCCACGCCCTGGAGGTACCACGTGCGGCCTGTCTGCTCTCAGGTAGAAGAGCCCGAGGGGAGGTAAAACCCCAGCAGCTGCCTCTTACCTTTGCCTATGACAAGGCCACACTTGTCGGCCGGGACCGTGTATGTTATCTCCTGGACGCCACCAGGGGTTCCCACGCTCCAATCGCCACGGCCACGGCCCCTTCCTCTGGCTACAGCGAAGCCTCCGAAACCATCTCTTTCCTGGGAAGGAAGCAAAGCTCAAATGATGATTTCTGCCACTGCCACCAGGACTGTTTCTCATGTCTAGGGAGGAGGTTAAGTGACAGGATGTAGTCAGTGCCACACATTAGAACCTGAGCACCCGTCCACATTTCAGATTCTGAAGTGCTCTTTAAAACCAGAATTAACACAAATCACAGGCGCATTCAAGCAGGACGTGTGCAGATAAATGCATGTGGTTATATCGACGGCGCAAACAGACCCGACTAAAACAGGCAGTCAGACATCAACTCCCAAGTTTGAAGCCCAATGCCCTTTTCCCTTGAGTTTTAATTACTGGGCCCTAATCTACAGGTTTATCAGGAGCTGGTTTTCTACTCAACACCAAGCCTGCCCTTTCCTGTGGCTAACACATGCTGAGTCTACCGGAAGCCAGATATTAGATGCTCAAGAGCAACGGGCATTTGAAAGTGACATGAATGCCAATGTATGCCTTCTGACCCTCCTGCGACCAGGCTGAGATAAAGAGTAACTCAGACAGTGCTGTATGAGTCAGAACACCTTGCAATCCAAACAGAAAAAACGATAAAAGGATTTTAAAGAAAAACTGGTTGTCCCACTCCCTATAAGAGGGAGGGGACAAGTCAGATGTTCTGGCCCGCGGTCTGGGGCTGGAGAAGTCTCTGCCTCATCCTCACACTGCTCCCCCAGCAAAGAGCAAAGCCCACGTCCAACACTCAACAGAGGAAGACTCCCGTCATTCAAGGACAACACATCTCCAGCTTTTGTCCTGAGTCACGGTGGAGCAGCGGTCTGTGAGATCTTTTAAGTGTTGAGTGCGGACCGGTCAAGCTGCGAGCTCCTTCACGGAGGGAGGAGATGGACAGGCATTCAACACGGTGAAGAAAGGTTTGCCAAACCTGCTCACGCCGATTAAGAGTAAACTGAACGTTGACCCAGACTAAACCAGCAGAAAGCTGAGGTCATTGGAGCGCTTTTCTCCTGCACTCGGCTTTCGTGATAGACGAATGACAAGTAAACAAGGTAATATTAGGGATTTATGTTAAAACACACACAGCGCCAACTTTCTGGGTATGCCACAGATTCTTAAAAACAAAGTTCTCTCCTAAACATCTCACAGTCTTTGCAGTTCCGGTTCATAAATTCTTACCACTAGATAGGCTGTCAGAGATCATTCAGTGACTCTTTCCTGAACTGGTCAAATCCTAAGAACTGCCTGGGACTCTGGGTGAAACTCAAGCCCTCTCTTGGATATTCTGGTTCAGCATATCTGGGGTGGGTGTCTACAAATATGTGGCTTCAGCATGTACCCCCAGGGGACTTACGGGGTCACGTGGGGAGCACCGGCTGGTACAAACCCATAGGTTTGCTGCTGAGAAAACTAGGCCTGGGGAGGTTCAAAGGCTTGTCCAAGGCCACATGGCTAATGGCAGAGCTGGGCCTACAATTCCCAGTGTCTTGCTTCTTCCTCTAGTGCCAATTGTTTCCAACCTTTTCCTCAGTCCTACACACCTGGGGGACAGGACATGCCAGCCTACCATCAGTTATGGTGGTTCCCCAGAGCAGTTCACATCGGGAGCAGGT
This sequence comes from Tapirus indicus, assembly GCA_031878705.1. Lineage (NCBI taxonomy): Eukaryota > Metazoa > Chordata > Mammalia > Perissodactyla > Tapiridae > Tapirus > Tapirus indicus. The sequence goes on along the minus strand of CM062929.1, from coordinate 32,831,991 downwards.
GGACATGCTAGCAATGTTATACAAGCTTGCTCACATTCCAGACAAAGACGCATACGGATCGAGAGCGTGAAGACAGCTTTAAGACTTTGGAGGATCCTGAAGTGCTTTCTAAAGCTAAAGATTAGATTTTACTTAATATAATTTTATACCAAGTACACTTGATTGTTTGAAACTTGGACACTTGCACGTATTTCCCCCAATAGTTTATTTTTTTATTTTATTTTTTTTGGTGAGGAAGATCAGCCCTGAGCTAACATCGTGCTCATCTTCCTCCACTTCATATGGGACGCCGCCACGGCATGGCTGACAAGCAGTGCGTCGGCAGGCGCCCGGGGGTTCCGAACAGGCGAACCCCAGGCTGCCAAGTGCGAACTAAATCGCTGTGCCACCGGGCCGGCCCCTCCCCCAGTAGTTTAAATAGTAAGGAACTTACTGTGTAAAGAATATCTAGAGTCTGGGCTAACAGAGGCAGGAGAGTAATAAATTAGCAGGAAAAAAAATATGAAGCAGGAAAGAGGCGGAGGTAGAGACGCCACTGACTATAAACCCAGTGGGAGACGACTGACACGAGCGCTGGTTTCCAACAACGTGACTTGAGAGGGTGACTGCTCTATGGTGCCACCCTCAGAGCCCCGTGTGGCACTTTCTGCTTTTGCGGGTGAGACACCTGAACCCTGGAAAGCCAGACCCACCTGGGCTGTAAGAATAAGCTCGTTGATGACATGTGCTGCGTGCTGACACCGATCTGGGGGTCCCATGACCTGTGCAGCTCTCTCTGGACTAATACCATCATCTGTGGAACAAGGTAAGAGATGAGATTAGGAAAAGCCCAGCTTTGGGAAGAAACAAAAGTCAATCTGATTTGCAATCACTATTCCTACCATTGCCAAAGAGGCAATGAGAATATCACCAGATACGGAGGATCTTCTGGATGGGCAAACATATACAGCTACATTTTTCTTGCATGGTCCATGTCAATATTCATTTCTTATGCAATTACAGCCATTTGAAAAAGATATCACCAAATAAACTAAACTTAAAAGAACAAAAAAAGCCAAGGAAAACAGAGTTGTGCTATGGCAATAGTTTCCAAAAATTAGCCCATCATAATGTCTTCTCATCTTCAGAGAAATGAGGAAAATAAAGACAATGCAGAAAATTTTGCTCATAAAGGTAACTGTCTTTTATTCTAAGATGTCTGTCCTTTTTTTATGGTTTTAAGTTATCTTTAATTTTATGAAATCAAAATAAGGAGGGTGTTTTTTTAAGTCCTTAGTGGCAAAATTAAAAGCTGCAAATGCTATGTTGATTTCCCCCAATTTTATTTGTCTAAGGAAAAAAAAATGCTTGGAAACCTCTGGGCCAGTGTTCTGGCATGAGAAGGGTGACAAGCCAGGAAAGGAGAAGATGACAGGCTGTTCAAGGACAGAAACTAGGGCCCAGAGGAGAAACTTAGATTGGTGATTTGGTAATAGAATATTCTGTGTGTGAGAGAGAAAAGAACACATAAATGGGCTAATCACAAAGTCCTTGTTTTGTTAGGTATTTCATAACTCTTTGTAACGCTGAGGGTGTTTGAGAATCATTAAGACCAACCTGGTTTGAACTGAATCCTCACACCCGCGTCATTCTGGATCTTTTTGATCATTTCCCCATTTCTTCCTATTACAATCCCAACAGCAAACCTAGGCACAGACACCTAAGCACAGAGAAACAAAACCTCATCAAAGCTTTTTGCAAATCTGTCTTTTCTTAAAGGATATATATTTTTAACAAATAACCTGATTTGTATTGCAGTGCATCCCTGGAAAGGATATAATAAAGCATATTTTTTGCTCTTAGGAAAAATATTGTGGTTGATGATTGCATTCCTGCCCACAAGTCTGAGATTTGATCAAAATTGTTATAAAAATAAAGCAGGAATAAACCTTAAAAGTAGATAAAAGATTAAAAATGGCAAATTTATCTCCCAAATTCTATGAAATAAACAAATTATATTATATACACATTGATTATGCTAGTGGGTCTTTAAAATGTTTTTTTCCTTCATTTTCTTATTGTGTAAAATATACACAATATTTATTTTAACCATTCTTAAGTACACAATGCAGTGGCATTAATGACATTCACAATGTCGTGCAAACAATGTCGATTCTGTACCCCAAACCTTTTCATCATCCCCAATAAAAACTCTGTATCCCTCAGACAGTAACTTCTCCTTCCCCAGCCTCTGGTAACCACTTTCTACTTTTTGTCTCTACGAACTAGCCTATTCTGGGGATCTCATCTCAGTGGAATCATACAATATTTGTCCTTTTGTATCTGGCTTCTTTTACTAAGCGTAATGTTTACAAGGTCCCTTCATGTTGTAGCACATATCGAAATTTCATTCTAATTCAGAGGTTTTAATCCCATTCCACCTCATCAATAAAACAGGCTTCCTGGTTAGATATAATCACAACATGGATCACCAAGAAAACCTGAATTCTGGTCTTCACTGGGCAGTGGGAGAAGCTCTGAAGCACAACCTCAAAACCAGGGGAATGCAGCCGGCAGCTGGCTCCCTCACTGCGCTGACTGTCCCAGTCCTTCCTCACGCCCACCCCGGGCAGCGAGGGTATCTGTAGGGTTTCACAGATGAGACGCAAGTTGAATAACCTGCTCAAAGTTAAAGAGAAGTGTGACCTCCAACCATGAACCTCAGCTCACTGCCTACTGACCCGCAGGCTGAGCCTACCTCCATACTGCCTCCTCCCGCTCGGGAGCCGGAGTCACCGCGGATGCCTCGGAAGTCGGCCTGGTCTTTCTCTCGGATGATCTCTAACACCATCTCTCTTGCTTGCTGCATACACACAGATAAAAGGCATTACGGAAAACAAAATCCTGAAAAAAGGCATGATACCAGGTGAAATTTCAAGATCTAACCCTCTCAAGTTGGGCTGAAAGACTCAGAAGGCACTCAGCAGTGGGAGAACTCACTCTGATGTTAGATTATGGGACGGGGCGGGTTGCCAGCGAGGGTTGTATACTATCAAATCTTAAATGACGTCTTCTTCACATTGCCCAAAATGTCCACGCAGGTAAGGGTCCCCCCTCTTTTAAGCACAGTTGGTTCGGCACAGTTGTGCTTGGTCACAACTTGGTTACGGTCACCCGGAGGCATTTCCAGCATGGCGTTTCTTTCTAGCAAGGGGAGGGTTTTCTGAGAGCTCTGACTGTGGGCAAGTTCCATGAAAAAGGAGATATTACCAAGGTGTCCCACCACAGAGGAGCTCCAGGCAGGTAAGGGGGAAGGAGAAGCTGGAGCCTGAAAATACCTTCCAGCACTCAGAGCTCCAATATCTCAATCACCAACCAGCAAGACTACCCACCCCCGCAAGGTGACCATCTCCGAGGCACATTTGGTGTCCTCTCCCCAAAGCAAGCCCTCAGGTCAGCGCACTCCCGCAGGCTTGCCTGCCCATGGCACCAGCGACCAGCAGCAGCCCCATAGGAATCTGCACTAAGGGCAACCGTACATGACAATTCAAGGGAATGTGGGAACCCAGACTGAGTCCTCATTCTGGAAAAACCAAACCACACCAAACCAAGACAGCAGTGAGTGTCTTAGGACATTTGGAGAAATCTGAGTATGGACTGGCTATTAATGATGCTATGGGATCACTGTTAATTTTCTTATGCCTGGTTTTGTAGAACAAAGTTCTTATTCTTCGGAGACATGTGCTGCAGGATTTAGGGGTGGAGAGTCATAAGAACCACTTACTTACAAATGGGAAAGCAAAAAGATAAGTAAAGTACACACAAATGGCAAAACGATACGAAGGCTGAGGGGATACAGTGTTTGCTGTGCTCTCTTCTCAACTTTTCTGTATGTTTGAAGTTTTTCATAACAAAAAGTTAGGGAGATAAAACAACAATTTACCCTAAATATGGCAAACAGCTTCTCCCAAATAAAAAATGTGGAATAGACGTAGTTTTAAAATAAAATAATACTAAAAACCTTCTGTTATAGTTATTCCTGCAAATTCACGAAATATCAATGAAATAAGCTCTTTGCTCAGGTATTTTTTCTACAAAAGATAAAACCAAAGGCCCCAGCAGAGAAGGAAGCAGGAGGGCTGCTGGGAGGCAGGCACTCCGCTGTCCAGCACATGGCCTCCAGCTCTCTCCCGAGACTTCTACATTGTCACAGCGTGGAGTCCACAGGCAGGACTGTATGAGCCAAGTGAGGAAAGATCAGACGCAACGTGACTTTTAAAAAGCCCACCTGTTCACCTTTAGAGGGCTTAGGAACTCTGGGGAGAAGGCACTTGTGGGCCCTGGCCTGCGGCGGGGTGAGGAGCTGCACCACGACTGGAGCTTAAGGAAAGAAACCATTTTAATCCCTGGCCCTCAATCTTGTTTTAAAACCATTATTTCACATGGGTACCTGACAAAAAAAAACCTACCAACGATATCAATTTGAGGTCAGCCAAACGACAGCGTCGAGAATTGGGGGAAATACTTTCCCAGAGACTGGTCACCTCCACTGGATCAGAGCCCCGAAGCTCCCACGGGAGAGCAGCTGGCGCTGAGGCACCAGGCACATCACCCTGGGCTACTCTAGATGCAGTAGAGGCGGGGCGGGCCGGGCCGGGCCGCAGCGGGCAGCAGAAAGAGCACGCCTATTTCCCGGGAGCAGACACAACCCTAGCCCCGCTGCCCACTCACATTCCTGCTTGCAGGAGGAGCTGGAGGGCAGAACCACCCCAGGTGATTTGAAACTAAGCCCCTTACTGTCCTCTGTGGCCAGGAGCTCAGGACACAGCACACTTGCTACGAGGGCACATGTGTGCCCTGTATGGTGCTGGCCCTTTTGCTCACTTCCCACCCCAGCTGGAGGTCTTGCAAAAATGGGCCAAGAGGCGGAACAAACAAATAAAAGCCAAAGAGAGCCTGCATCGCAGGTCAACAAATCGAAAATGGCATCTGATCAGTGCTACACCATCCAAGAAAACCTTCCTCACTCACGAAAACGTTCTGTATGTGCACTGTCCGCATGTGGCTCCTGAACACTCAAAGCATGGCCAGTGTAGATGAGGAACTCAATTTTTTTTTTTGGTGAATATTAGCCCTGAGCTAACATCCGTTGCCAATCCTCCTCTTTTCGCTGAGGAAGACTGGCCCTGGGCTCACATTCGTGCCCATCTTCTTCTACTTTATATGGGACGCCGCCACGGCACGGCTTGATGAGTGGTGCGTTGGTCCACGCCGGGATCTGAACCTGCGAACCCCAGGCAGCAGTAGCAGAGCACGCAAACTTAACCTCTCCACCACCGGGCTGGTCCGAGGAACTCAATTTTTATTTAATTTGAATTAATTTAAATGCCACATGTGGCCAGTGGCTCTGGTATCAGGCAGCACAACCTTGATTCTTTTCATCATCAAACTTGGCTTGGGAAAACAGCTTACCTTAAATAAAGGAACATCCAGTTTTGTAATTTCTTTTTTTTTTTTTTTTTTTTTGTGGGGAAGACCAGCCCTGAGCTAACATCTGTTGCTAATCCTCCCCTTTTTGCTGAGGAAGACTGGCCCTGGGCTAACATCCGTGCCCATCTTCCTCCACTTTATATGGGACGCCGCCACGGCATGGCTGACAGGCAGTGCGTCGGCGGGCGCCCGGGATCTGAACCAGCGAACCCCGGGCTGCCAAGCGCGGACTAAACCGCTGCGCCACTGGGCCGGCCCCTGTAATTTCTTAAATGACATCAAAGCTCTACAAGTTACTACCAAGTGGCAACCCACATCCGGGACCCGCCTGATCCACGTTTTTTTTCCTACCTGTACTTTAAACGGGTCTCCAGTGATGCGAAGAGGCTTGTCTGCTCCCGTAGGCAATGGGCCATCCTGGATCATCACCATTTTCACACCTGTCCGCTCCTGTGGGGGCACACACACCAGTACAGCACTCATTGTCATGCGCAAGAACATAGGGTGGCACAAGAAGCTGCACAGGGTCAGGGCATGCCCACAGTAAGACATGTCCCATCTACCACAAGGCATTGCCCTCTGACCCGGCCCATGAAGCTGGCCTGAGAATGCTGACATACAGGCTGTGCTAGAGAGCTTCCAAGTGTGATACTGAAAATCATTTCCCAAAACTCTTTTCCTTTCATGGTCCCTAGAATGTCTAACTATTAAATGAGCTACTTCTATGAAACGCTAGGCACAGAGCTATGTACTCTATTTAACATCATCTGGTTGGAGCTTATGTACAGCCAGGAGAGGGAAGGGCTACCACCTCCCTAGTTCACAGACGAAGAGGCTCTGAGATAAGCTGCCCACGGTTCCAGGGCTGATGAGTCGGGGACCACAATTTGGAAAACTCCAAACCCTGAACTCTTAGAGTCCACACTAGAGTGCCTTCTACAGTTGGAGGACTGGGCTAGGAGAGAGCACACAGGCAGGTCAAAGCCCCTGGCTGCAACTTCAAAAGCCCCAAAGCTCTGAAATAAAAACTGGTTCATAACTAATTTCACAGCACAACTAACCTGAACTCACGCGAGCGTATTTCTAGTCCTTCTCTCACTGAGTGTGACCATCATGTTTAGCTACAGATTAAGAGGGTGCAGCCCCGGAACCTGCTGGGAGTGTTAAATCCTGGAACACGTTTGGCCCCACATGTATCAGACGAAGGACTCTGGAGCTAACAGCACCTAATCTTCAGGCACCACAGGCTCTGTGCTAAGGGTCTTACATATATCAAGTAACGGGTATGACCTCCTCTTCGCTGCGATGGCGAGGCCGGCACCTGCCTGCTTTTACAGACGAGGATTCCGAGTCTTCGGAAAGCATGTGAACATCGTTAAGATCACACAACTTAGGCGAGTGCTGGTGGCTCAGAGCCCCTGGCTCTGGACACAGTATTTTTATCTAGATGTTGTCACTTGATGGTAAAGGCGATCCTAACAGAGTTTCACTGCCATAACGGTTGCTGCAAGTTCATGGCGCCCCAGGAATTGGCAGCATACCTGGCACCAGCCCCGGCCACAGTAAATGTTCAGAAAATCTCTGTCAAATGGAAGAACTGTGGAACCATCTGGGCAGAGGTCTTGAGGGGAGCTGTGCACTGTGGGATGAGCAGGCAGCCCAGCTGAGGGGAGTCAGTTATGACAAGACCTTCCAAACTGGGCAGAGGAAGGAAGAGGAAGGCCTGCTTAAGGGCTGCTCTGCTAAGGGCTCACCTACCTGCAACTGCTTTATTGTCTCCCCTCCTTTGCCGATGACTAGACCGACTTTAGATGCGGGGATGAGAATCTCCTGGATGGTGCTGTTGCTGTCTATGTCGTTATGAAAGCCAGGTCCATTCCGACAGCGGTCTACAATCTGCCCCAGGAGCCGTTTGGCTTGTCTTTGGGAGGGAAGAGATCAGCATTAAATGAATGCTCTAGGTACCCAGGAAAAGGAAAGAGCACTGTGGGGAAAGCATGAAGGAATCAAGGCAGCCCTCCATCCAGCTCCAGCTCCTGCCCCCAGAACCCGGGAGGCCTCTGCCATCCGTCACGCTACGGGGCTGGAATTTAAAAGCAACACACACCGTAATACTAACGATCCAACACAGCCCCCTCCAAGAATGCCCTCTGCCCGTGCTTGTGTCTTGTATTCACTCCACACATACGTCTTGTCTCCTCTTAGAATGTCAGCTGCTCTGGTGGCAAAGGCCACCTTTGATCCCTTTGTATATCTCTCTGTTCCCCAATCCAGCATAACCCTTCTCACAGAGTATACACTCCACAGACATTCGTTAAATAAGGGCAGGAGAGAGAGCAATGAGAAAGAGGGGAAGAAAGAAAGCAGGGGTTAGTAGCCATCATTTGAATTCCAAAACTCCAAATTTCTTCTCCATAATCAACCAGACGGCTCTGACTTTTAAGCTCAGGCTAAGAATCATCAGTTAGGTTTCAGGGGGTGGGAGAAGGAGGGAGCAGAGCCCTGACACAGCTGCACAGTCACATACACCTGCAACACTGTTTGGTGTGACGATCTGGAGGCGTGGAGAGAGGGTGCAGCGCTGCAGCAGTGCAGCCCAGTCTACCGAGGTCATCTGTTGGCCACTTTCCTTTTCTGCACCAGAATCTCCCCTGGCTGTTATCTGAGGTATTTATTCTTTAAATTACCACGTACAGTCTCTTTTTCGGTTCCTCTAACAGGGAAGAATTCAGCTACTAAACAGATTGGCTGTACTGCGCACTGAAGAAAACGAAATTGTTTCCTCCTGAAGTTATAACCCTATTGCCTTGACTGCTTGGGTAGAAGAGGAAGCAGGAGTGGTTAGAGGAGTAGGAAGAAAGAAGAGAAGGCAGGGAACAGAGGCTGCCTTTTGTAGTCTTGAGCCTCTGTGTACAGAATCAGCCTCGTATATCTTCTCAGTTACAGTGGCTTTTTAATATTTTGCTTGTGTACTAGATTAACCTGTGTTGGAAGAAAAATGCCTTGGCTCCAGCAAAACCGTCCCGCTTGCCCTGTAATGCACACCTGCCAGCGATATTTATTCTGGTTCACTGCTTGCAATGTTATGGCAGAACAAGAAAATTTAAACTCATCTAGACTCCCTGAGAAATGGAAACAATAAAACAGGCCTACCTATTGAGCCAGACATAATCTTAGCACCCCTGTCCCCAAATGCAATGCTACTCAGTAGACTGAAAGAAGAAAGACAGCAGACTCTAAGTTAGTACATCCCCTTTCCCCAGGAGGATCCTGGATTTCTGCAGCCTGCATCTGGTACAAGGCTCTGAGCATGCGTATGCCAGGGTAGGAAAGCAATGCTAGTCTTAAGGCCGTTGCAAGGGCCCCAAAAGTCAAGACACCCTCTGACCGGTCCATACGGCCCTCTGAGTGGAGCAATGGTCATAAAGAATCAGTGCATTTGGTTCATAAATATCAGAAGGGCAATGAGATCAGCCCCAGGCAAAGACCTGGTGCCAGGACTCTCAATGGTTCACAAAATGACAGGCTTACTAATCCAGACCTACTCAGGTAAAGGAGATATTAACAAGGAAGAAGTAAGTTGATTAGAGCATTCAGGTGGGGTGGGAACCTGGTTTATGAAGTAGATGTTATGACAGTTGTAAGAAATTCCGTAGGGTTTGAAAAAAAGGTGATACCTTGTGTGCTTAAGGTAACAGAAAAACTCCCCTGGCGTGGCAACCTCCCAGATCCTTCTCTACAGAAGCATCTGCTCTGGTGGCCAGACTGCAGCATAGATTGACAGTGTTCAATAACAGTTTTGCCCTTCCATTTCTCCCCATTTGGGGAAGGAGGAAGAAGAGTGAAAGGAAAAAGTAAATAAAATAAACTTACTCAATACTTTCTGGGGTTCCGGTAAGTACACAGGGCCTCTCTGGAATCCCAGAACTCTCTATAAGAAGAATCAAGAAGATGAGGTGTGTTGGTGGGCATCGGGCAACCATGCACCTCTGCCTCTGTGTACAGACTGTCTCTCTGGGCTGGTTCTACAACAGCCCCACAGAAGCCCAAGCTCCCAGAAAAAGACAGTTTGCTTCCACTTGTGGAGAGATTGTTAAACTGGTAGCTCCACCCTGGATTCTCAAAGTAGAAACAAGTCCTGCAGGGGAAGGTGGGAGAACGCAGAGAGGTTTCTGAGTTGGTCCTAATTATCAGTCTCAGCTTCATTTCTGACTCACTTTTGGGCAAATAAGTGTTTGAGTCACTTAACCCACTATTCCTCAGTTTCTCCATTTGCAGAGTGCTTTAATGGTCATTTGTTTGCAAATAGGTCTGAGGTACAGTAGTAAGGAATTTAATTATATGCACATTAGGATTATTACCAGTTATTGCATGAATATCCCAAGAGACCACTGACATCTATGTGGAACTGGTCCCAGGCCATTTCACAAGAGAGGAAAATCTTACTTTCCAACACCACACATGACGCTTTACTTTGTTCCTAAAAAAACTGCCTCTTAAAATTCTTACTCAAAAAAATGAGAAATACCTAGCAGCAGTTACTGCCCTCAAGACACTGTAATAAGTATCTTTTAAAATGACAAACATTTCTCTAGTCGAATGTCTTCCAAACCCTCTCCCTCCCTTGAGGAAAGAGGTCAAACTCAAATTAGATGATAAAACTGTAAATAAAATAAAAACTCTTCTTTCTCAATCCATCTCTCTCCATATCGCACAGTCAAAACGAACCAAGCTGGGAAAGGTCCTGAACTGTGTTTAACATGTGCTAATTTAGCCAGAACCCCCAGCTGGCCTCTCTCCACAAAGGGCAGGGCTGGTCTAATCCAGGGGAGCCAGTGAGCAATTCCCAGGAGTGATCCCAAAGCCACAGACTCCTCCAGGCCCCACTAGGTCTGGAATAACATTCTGGTGCAGAAAACAGAGGTCCTAGAGCAGCAGGTGTTCGGGAGGGGCCATGCCAGGCCACAGAACTGTGGAGGGTCTCACCGAGAGGCCAGATGGGCAATCTTGTTTCTGGGCCTGCTTCTGCTCTGATCTTTCTGGTTCTCATCCAGGAGTCCAGCTCCAGAAGTGCAAGGAAAACAGCAATCACATATACTTACCCAAGCCCCTAAATTTCTAAGCAACAAACAAAGGTACCGAATCTGGAAAACTTTGCAAAATACTGATTTCTACCCAACTGAGATCTATGAAAAAGAAAAAAAGCCCTTACCTGAAGCAATCTGAATTTTGCAACCAGATTCTGCTTGAATCCGTGAAATCTGCTCACCTCCCCTGCCGATAACTGAAACAAATTGAATAGGGTCAGAATATGCCCCCTCCATTCCATATTTAACCATGCATGAATGACTTAATTAATTCAACAAACATTTACACTGGGCTCAGAGCACTACAAATCAGCTTGGCCTCAAGTAAGCCCACAGAAATCATATGTGAAACACAGCAGACAGATACAGGATACTCCAGCTGAAGTGAGGAGAGAGGTGGAGTGGGCGAGACTCATGGCCTGGAGAGAGACCTGCAGAGGGCCAGGGCTCTAGAGGACATGGTGTGCAAAGCAGTCTACTACAAGAGACACTCACAGTGAGAGACCAAAAGGAAAAGAACAGACAGGAATTAGGGAAAAAGTGGATAATGCAGATACTTACTAAATCCAACCATTTTATCAGGCACTTTGAATTCTTCTGTTATTACTGCCCTAAAAATAAAGAACATTTTGGAAAGACATATAGAATAAAGAATTTTGCAGCCATTTTAGGTCCCTCAAACTTCCCATATTGGCTATGTTGGAAGATAAGGGCTTAAAATAAATCATGCCAATTTGGCCAACAAGTCCACAACCATGAGCGTCATCTACGAACCCTTTGGGCATTAACTCCTTGAAAAGATCCAAGCCTCCCTCTCCTTGTGTCAGAGGAAGAAACCTCTGGTTCTTCATGAAACCATCAACTCCACTAACACCTGCTTTTTCTTCACACAGCTGCTCTCAGTACTGCTGAACATTTAAAAAAGATCCTTTGGGGTCTGAAGAATGCTTAGATTTTTTATTCTGGTCTCCTCTCCGGATGAAGACATACTCAACTCTTCCTCAACATTCCTTCTTTCCCAATCTTTTTACTGCTTTCTGGTCTCCCTCTAATTTATCTATGTCTTTTAGGGTGAGACGCCCTAAATGGAACCAGTATCCAACGGAGGCCTAATCAGTGTTGACCAGGACAGGATAATTACCTCACTTACTCTGCAAGGTCCTTCTGTTAAATGCCATCCCATCCATTACGTGCCTTTTCTTTTAAACAACTACTGCTGTTTCAAACAAACTTTCAAATTTGCCATATAGTGTAGTGTGGACAATATCCAATTTGCCCAACACCCCAGAAAGCAATTAAATCTAAACATGTACCTTAGGAGGAAGCTAAATGCAAGTAGTTTAAAGAAAAAAGGTAAGCATTTTTAAACATCTCTTCCATAGCTGGATTTTTACCCATCATGGAAAGGCCTGAATAAAGTGCACGTTTTTAGGGAAACTGCAGCACTCAGAAGTCATGCAATAGCACAAACAGCACTCGCCACTGGATCATTCTGACGGGAGCAAGCAGTCTCTCTGTGGAGTTTACATCCTCAGGTTTGTATATGTAGGGATTCTCTCCACCTCCTGGGATATCCGAGTTCTCCCTGAAATCAGGCACTTCTGGGGTTCCTCATCAGTAACACTGCAGAGGTTAATGCCAAGCCTCAGATGGCCGAATACAAGCTGAAACAGATGCGGGGTCCCTGTTGGGAGGGGTTTCCTGGCTGTGGTGAAGGGTAACAGTGCTCCTGGAGGTGTAGCCACGAGGCTGCTGCTCACATATGTAGCACAAGCTGTCTCCTCTCAGAAAATATCACTGGGGAATTTATAGAAGGGGTTCAACACTATCACAATACAAAATGTCACGAAACAGGCAGTTTCACAGCCTTCAGGAACAATTTTGGCAGACTTTCTTTGAGGAAGAAACATAGTAAGACGAACAGCGTTGGGCTTCCTAGAAGACAAAGCTCTATTCTAAATGCAAGGCTGAAATGCATCTAATGCACTAAGTATAAACATTTTGGAAAGTAAAATCCTGACTAATTATGGCTTTATAGGAAAGTTACATTTGATACTAACAACAACCTTATTTAAATGAATTCATTAAAAAACAAAGAAACAACAATGATGACAACAAACCAGGATAAATCTTTTGGTTAACTGATGCCTGGTGATTTCTAGAAACTCCCGAACATTTATGTAGAATACAAGAGGATACAATTGTATTATTGCTGGCAAAGGTTAAGGATAAGATGTTACAATAACAGATACACAGCACAAAATGTCATTACAGAAGAGAAGCTATGGCATGATTCCGTGTATATTTTATCCTTTTTGAAGGATAACATTGTGACCACAAATATCCTATTTTACAGACCAGTCTTTTCAAAGCTCAGGTCTTTGTATCTCTCTAAATCCTCAATGTTTAAGGGAAGGCTATGAGGGGAAACTGAGGCAGGAAATCAACTGGGCACCTATCCAAGGTCCGCTGGCAAGTCCCCATCACTACAGTAGGGGTGGACCTCAGGCTTCTGGCCTCCTGGGCCTGGGTCTCTTGAGTATCAAAAGCTTGATCTTGTGAAAGCCTGACAACTCACACTTCTTCAGACATCTTTTCAAGTGAAGAAGTGAAGGATTCATAAAAAGCATCAATCCTCAGAAAACCATCAAGCCGGGAGGGGAAATTTCACATCCTCTCCTTTTAAATTAAATGTATGTGGTCAGAAAGAGCAGCTCCAACATTCTAGAAGTCTTTAAGTTTACATACAATAATGGCTGATTTTTAATACCTCATATTAGTTTATCCCTTGAGCTTATGCTGTTTTGGAAAGGGCTACAAAAAAACTTGAATCTTAAAGAAATCTAGCCCATGGTTTTTCACACTCTCAACCTCTGACTTTCTAACACTCTAGTACAGATGGTGGATCAATAAACAATTAGAAATGATCAATAAATAATAAAACATAACCCACCGCTTACCTTTGATGTACCAAGGCCCCTAACTGGTTACCTACTGTGGCAAAGAGAAAGAGAAAAGAAAAATCAAAGCATTAGCACGGATAAACTAACTTCATCCTTACATGAGTTCTTACCATTTCAGGGGGGAAAAAAAGAAAGGCAGAAAGAAAGCAAACAGTAATTTAGGCTCAGTGGCTGAAATGAATGCGTTATATGATATGAAACAGGAGGGGACGTCTTGATCAACACAGTCTCTAACCCAGTGTCCAGCTGAATGCAGGACAAGAAATTGATCTGTGTGTCCACATGCTGAGAGGCCTGGGAGAAAATCCCGCTTGCCTAAATCCCTCTCACTTCCTACCTCCCTCCTACTCTGGATCCAGACTCGCTGTAAAGATAGCGAGAATTCCTTCTTTCTCTTTTTAAAACAAATGAGAAGATTTCACCTCCTAGCTCGGAAGCATTGTTAAGAACTGCTCCCCGGCAGCTGTAGTCACTAAGAACATGCACATATGTTCTGCCAGCCACGGGGCAACCCCGTTCTCCCTTCCCTCCCAAGAGCATAAACATTTCAAGGCGAGGACTGAGCCTCCTCCCTCCTTGAGCCTCTTCACTGACCCACAGTAGCAGTCCACATGCAGTGGACACTAAGAACGAGCAACTGCCTTTCAAGCCCATTTCACAGAGACAACAGGGCCAAACAGCCTCTTATTATGAAAACCAACTCTGTAATCACATTCCCACAAAACCACTTTAGCTATGCTTTCTCCTGTTTCAGCTATTGATGAGTGTCTCCTCACCAGCCATCAGCAAAAATGATTCTGTGGTGTTTCTCTTTTGGAAAACGCAGCCCAGGAAACAGAGTCAGCAGACAATGAAAAAGTATAAATCCTAAACATATTACAAAGAACTGAATGAATCTTACAATATGCCAACAAGAGCATTCAAAAATATATCTCTGGGGAAAGTTACAAGAAGGAAAGATATGAGATAAGTGGTGAAGGCTCAATTACATCAACTTCAGAACAAAGAGTGAAATGGTTTAACAACTGAAATATAGGACTCCAATGCTCTTCTTTCTGCTTGAACTAACCCTGTCATTCTCTGACTGTAGAGGAACTGGTCCTAAGAAGATAAAAGAAAAGAAACCAGATCATAGAGAAACAATGCTAGCAAAAAGTAAACGAAGCTGCTGAGTCAATACCATATTTCTTCTGGATCAATAGCAAGATAATGGTCTGCAGCCAAAATATTGACATCATATACTATTAATCTGCTTATCTCAGGGGTAAGAGGATTTTTTTATTGACTCCTAAAATTTTCTTTTTGCATTTCCAGTCTGAATACGACAAACACTCTCACTTGGGATAGGCAGTGTTCACAACTCCCATTCCACATGAAAACTGGACAAATACCAGCTTAGTAAAGGAATGTTCACCACACACAGCCTGCAGACGTCGTGAGAGAGGAATGTCCACCACCTAAGGCAGTGGGTAGGAAAAAACACGCCAAAGGAGAATGTCCACGACAGAGTGCCCTCAAGCTTGGTTAGCTGTTCCTATTTAAGAGTCAAGCTCAGCTTCCCCGCCTACTGTCAGAATTCCTCTCCTAGGGGTAAAGAACCCACTGAAGACAGAGGAACTAAAATGTCTGGAAATGATGAGAACACAGAGGAGAGGTGCCTTTTCCCCAAACAGGGCGACATGGCCAGACCTTGGCTCCTGGCCTGCTTGTGCTGTTCGGTAAAAGATGTCAAAAGGCTGATGATCTTCGCATATTTCAGCCAGAAAAGCCACGGAAACAGAGTAAAGGGCAACGTTACCATAAAGAGGTTCACGAGACTCAGGAGAACACTCAGAAGACGCCTGGTCAAAAGCCATCTGAAATTTTGTGCTCATCGCAAAAAAAGGAAATTCCTTTTCGTTAGCTAAGTACGTGTCACAGGTGCCACGAACACAGTATTGTTTCTGACAGCCAACTGCTTTGCTGACAAGTGGAGGTGCTTACAAAGATCGAAAATAAAAGTGCACACGCCATTATCCCACAAACAGATGGACTGCTGGGTCCACACCACCGAAGAATAAAATCAAATTCAAATCCAGAGTCAACTCTTTGAGTTGGTGGACTCTTAAGAACAAATTGTCTCCCTTCTCCATGTAAATGCTGTAGCCCAAGGCTGAAACGCATGATTTAAAGTCTCATTCCCTTCAGAAACATGCCCATTTGGTGCCTAAAAATGAAAACCAGCAGTTAGATGAGGGGCACTGGACACTCACACAGCAAACTGATAACGTCCAACTCCACAAACGGGGGCCGCTCCTCAGTCTTCATGATGAAGAGGGGTCAAATGAGGGAGGCCTATGGGAACACCTATCAAGTTCAATTTAATGGTAACTACAGTCATTTTACTGTGAAAAAGGAAAAATGCTGAATAAAATCAGTCCTATTTCCTGTTAATGGTGGATGTCAGTCGATAATGCTTCATCTCGCCTCAAAAGTTCACCTTAGCTCCGTTCTAGCACACTTGCGTCAACACGTTGCACGCAGGTGTAGTTCCCACTTATCTTGCACACCATATAATGGGAAGCCGCCTGGACTATGGAAAAATGAGCTTCCCATAGAAAAATATTCATGGTACAGTATGAGAAATTCTTTCTGAACAGTAATACTCTGCCAATTTCAATAATGATCTTTGAAAAAATAAGGCGGCTGGACACATTTTTTCCCATTAGTGAGGAGAAAAAATTCTTCATTTTTCTTCCTCCAAAAGAAATGCTAACAAAATATCACTGGGGAACATACCCAACTTTACAATATGGAACAATTTGAATAGTTAACTTGCCCCCCCCCCCCAAAACAAAGCCCAAGGAACAAAAGTGCCGTCACTGCTCATAGCAGCACAGACACGCCAGCACAGCGCACGGAGCAGCAGACCAGGCGCAGGTGAGCGCGTCGGCAGGAGAGAAAATGCCAGCATTTTTCATGTGACTGGGAAAACAAACAAACAAACCAAACCTTCCTCTCCAGGCTGTGAAAACAATCCTCCGGTGCCCTTCCTCGGAGTCTGGTCTCCTCTGACTCTGACCAATGCCTTTCCAAGCCCCAGTTAAGGTCAGTAATACAGTCAGCTGCAGGGATTTCTGCAGTTTTCAAAGGGTTTTTAAAAAGCTTTTCTCCCAAGGACAATACAAAGGCTTCCTGTGTTCTAAGGCAGCAACTCTCGCCCCAGGGCCACAGAACACTGACATGCTGAGTTCAGCTGCAAGTCCTTAGACAAGTAATCTGTCACTAATTTTGCAAATTATTATTTTTTAAAGTGAGAGTAAATTCAAATTTACCTCAATAACGTCACTCACTTGCAGTCCACAATGCTTTTGTAAGTGGAAAAGGATACCACCGCCAGCTTCACTAGATGCTTTTCTAGACGCCTCCCTGCACGAACCCACTGAGTCCTCCAAGAGCCCTGGGAGGCAGGTGCTGCTCTTACCAGTCCCATCTTACCGCAAGGAAGGTGCCCCACACCCGGGCTCTCAGAACAAGCACACGCCTGTGCCCATGTGGAATCGCACCCCTCATGGGTCCCTGCCCCTTATTTTGGGATTTTCAACACCATCAGTTAACTCTGTGATACGAATCCCTTCGGTCATTCTTCACCACACAAATGGGTGCTTATCAAGTGTGCACGGCGCCAGGTCCCGGGGAGGAAATGGTGAGCAAGGTCGTCTTTGCCCTCAAGAAACGTGGAGTCTAGCGGGAAAGCAGAAAGCTCCGTGATGAGCAGCGACCCAACCCAGTGTCCAGGGGTACAGGGATGTGAGGAACCTCACCTGCACCCATGCCCAGCTCAGGTGCCTGCTGGAGGCCTGACCCAAGGAGCACTGGAGTAAAATTAAGAGGAAAAATACGTCTATGATACTTACTTACAGCACTATGCCTTATTTTCATTTAATCCAGTGGTCATGAAATCAATTTAGGGGATCATGACCACCTTTATTAATAAATGAAATAGAAAACAGTGTATCATATATAGTAAGGGTATATATTTCATAAAGCTTTTATTTCAATTACACATGTGTTTTAATATGCACGCACTAACTAGTTCTGATGGGAATAGGAGATAGGTATTTTAAAAGTTGAAAATAACTTGTTATAATCCTTACGGTAATCTCACGAGGTACGTATTATCTCCATTTTACAGGTGACGGAACAGAGGCTCAGAAAGGTTAGGCAACCCGCCCAAAGTCACACAGCTAACCACCAGCAGAGGTGGGATTCAAACCCTAATCCAGGAGACTTCCAAGTCCACATTTTCAAGCACACACTATCATGGCAGATGAGACAGATTCAGGTTCAAGTCTTCCTGCTACCACTTATCAGGTATCTGCCTGTGGTCACACCACTTCTCCAGACATCTGTGCGATAAGGACAGGCTCCAGGATTCCTTCCAGCAGTGACCTTTTCTTATTCGGTACAGGGCCCCCCCCCCCACTCTCTCTCTAAACCCCAGCAATCACTGATCTATTCTCCATTCAAAAAGTGCTATATAAATGGGATCATACAGTACATAACCTTTTGGTACTGGCTTTTTTCACTAGGTATAATTCCCTGGAGATTCAACCAGGCTGTTGTGTGTATCAACATTTTGTTCCTTTTTATTACTGAGTAATAGTCCATGGTGTGGATGTCCTAGTTTGTTAACCATTCACCTGTTGAAGGACACCTGGGCTGTTTTTAGTTTGGGGCTCTTACGAATAAAGCTGTTATGAAGATTTGTGGACAGGTTTTTGTGTGAACCTAAGTTTTCTTTCTCAGGGATAAATGGTCAGGAGTGTAACTGTAGGCTGAACGGTAAGTGCATGTTTAGCTTTATAAGTTTTCTAGAGAGGCTATACCATCAGGTGTGTTTTTAAATGCTCCTTGGGTGGCTCTCACAACCAGCCAGGGTAGAGAGCCACTTTGGGTCACATATTTCCTCAAAGAATTCTGAAAAAACTGTGAATCCCCTGTTAATAAGACATCTGAATTTTTCCCTAGATTAACAGCTGCAAAGGATACAACAGGTATGTACATGAGCTTCAGTTAGATCTCTGTTGTGACACTGATGCTGCAGGTTGAGCTAATCCATTTTTGTGGAAAATGTCTATTTTACTGAGTTGGCTAAGCCAACTGTCAAAGCAACCAGTCACATCATACTTTGCCAGGAAAAAAACTGCACTTCCTTTTTCCAACTCACACATGTGTTAATAAGCACCCACGTGACTACCACTCACTTCTGACTGGTACTCCTAAAATGAGTGGATGGATGGACAGAGAGGGAGGAGGGGACCGCATGGGCCTCTGCCATGGGTTGTTAACCTGGATAAAATCAAAATCAGATCCCGCCCCCTTCAACATTTCTTATCAAGACTCTCATGCTTTGCTACCTGGGATTCCCCACCCAGAATTCTTGACCCACCTCTTTTGAGGCGTCAAAGGACTCTACAACCCCAGGTGACATACCATCATAAACCAAAGAAGGCAGATGTGAAAGGGACATGGAAGGCGAAGGGCACAGGCCTCCAGCGGAGAGACAGTTCTCAGAGGTCCGTCGCAGGGAAGAGGGTGCACAGAAGTGGAAGCAGTGGAAGGGGATATCTTCACATCTGTCCGTGCCCACCCAACCCCGGGGAAGTTTCACTCACCCCAGCTTGAAGACTACTGCTCAACAACATCCCTCATTTACTTCACTTTCTTTGTAAAAGGCAAATCCCTCCCTTCTAAACTGAGTTTTAGTCTTGCCTTTTCCCCGTAGCATCCATCATTATCCTCCATTCAGGGGAGGTATCAGCGTCTCTCAGATTCACTTTTCTCTCTTTCCAAAGTAGACACTCGGGTATTTGCAGGCTCCTGCCTGAGGCGGTGTGAGCCACAGGCAGTGGTCCGGACGCCCAGGCCGTTCAGCAGCAAGAACCGTGGCCCTCACCACTACCTGGCAAGGGCACCTCTCGTCCCTCTTTTCTCTTTGAAAGTCTGGAATCTTAAAAAATCTTTCTTCCTCACTCCTTTTTTCCCCTTTTCTCTTGGCTCTATGCCACAAGTACTGAAACAAAACTTGGAAAGGACCATAAAAATATTCTATCCCAATCTTCCTGTAAATAATTCACTGGCTAGTACACCTAAGAACTCGTTTTCCTTCACCCCACAAGAACATCGTCAAGATAAAATTAGCAAGCGTGGTACTATATAAAAAGGTACTACATGAACATTAAAGGGAAGTCTTTGCTAGAAAAGGCAGGCATATTTTCAAAGTCACTTGTGTGCCCTCTGCCCCCAGTAACAGCAGGAACAGTGCTTCACTCACGCAAAGTTCTGGTTAGGGTGCCACCCTTTACAGGGAGGGCAGGGAGGGCGAGGCCTGTTTGAGCCAGCTAAAAAAGCTCAAGGGGCATGATTCCCTAAAACTCTCCCGGGGCAGCAAACTGGAGAGGACGCTCTCCTTGCCCCTAGAGATGCAGAGCGATGATGAGAAGAGCGACTTTCCCAACTGCCAACCAGCTCCGGGTCAAACATTAGAAATCGCTTGTTGGGGGCCGCCCGGTGGTGCAGTGGTTTCGTCCGCGCTTGGCAGCCCGGGGTTCACGGGTTCAGATCCCGGGCGCCCGCCGATGCACTGCTCGTCAGCCCTGCCGTGGCGGCGTCCCATATAAAGTGGAGGAGGATGGGCACGGATGTGAGCCCAGGGCCAGTCTTCCTCATACACACACACACACACACAAAAAGAAATCACTTATTTCCTCAGGCAGGCAGGCAGTGGAACCTGAGACTGGGAGATCTGTTTAAGGGAACGGCGGTGGGCGGGGGAACCCTCTGTACAGCCCCCTGACTGAAGATTAAGAAAGTGTGAATCATTTGACAAGGCTGATTTCAGACCACAGGCTGGCAAACTAGGCCTGAGGGCCCGCTGCCTGTCTGTGTAAACGACGTTACTGGAACACAGCCCTGCTCATTTGTTTACATGTTGTTGACGCTGCTTCCCAGCTCCAACGGCAGAGCTGAGTAGGCAGGACCGAGAGCATATGGCCCGAAAGCCTAAAATATTCACGATATAGTCCTTTAAGAAAAGCTTGCCAACACCTGATTTAGATTAAATTTAAATTTGCTCTCAACCATTAAAGCCAAACAGTTAGCTACTACTATTCTCTTAAATTTGGAGCTTCCTTTTCACAAGATTTTCTGAATGCTAACAGGACAGGAAGAGGGAGAACTTAAGCACCAAGCATTTACTCACTCACTATGTAAGGTAGGTAGAGGAATAAAGAGCCCATCTCCACGGTCACGGCACAAAGACTCTAGGAGAGGGACACAATGTACCCTGGTATCTGCAGAATAAAGCAGAAGAGATATGTGCCCTAAGAAGGGGATAAAGGAATCGCTTCAGAAGTTCAGAACAGAATGGGATTTATTATACCCTGGTGAGGTGGGTGTGTAAAAAAGGGCAAAGGGGGAGGGAGGAAGGAGAAAAGGGGACCACAGAAGATAAAGAGGCTATGTGGCACCTAAGCAGGCACTGAAGAAAGTCAAAAGATGAGGATGAGGGGCTGGCCCAGAGGCATAGTGGTTAAGTTCCCGTGCTCACTTTGGTGGCCTAGGGTTTGCAGGTTCGGATCCTGGGTGCAGACTGATCCACTGCCTGTCAGCCATGCTGTGGCGGCATCCCATATAAAGTACAGGAAGACAGGCACGGATGTTAGCCCAGAGCCAGTCTTCCTCAGCAAAAAGAGGAGGACTGGCAATGGACGTTAGCTCAGCACTAGTCTTCCTCACACACACAAAAAAACAAAGATGAGGATGAGGACAAGTTCCTAGAAAGAAGTCTATCTACCAATTCTGAGACCTCAGAGCTGTAGGAGTTAGCCAGGTAAAGAGCTGGGATGGGGGACATGTTTCTAGAAGAGCAAAGAGAAGAACAGATGACTAGACTGCTGCGGAGTGCAGAATGGGGAAGCAAGACCAAAGGACAGGTGGGCGACGGCGAGGTGAAGAACGGCTGGACCTCCCCGGTTACCGGAAGGTGCTACAGGTCTTAGAGCAGAGGAACAGAACTGGTCAGACGGGCTCCAGCAAGAGACTCCAGCTGTAGCAGGAAGTACTGGATGGAAAGCCGTCACACCTGAGACCAGCATGGAGCTTCCCAAATTGGCAAGGTGCACCTCAAAGGCTGTTAGAAGGCGTGGGTGCCAAGACTGAAGATGTTGACAGTTAAAATGACCTGACCGGGAGCCGGAGGAAGTGGACTGACTGCTCTTCCCGGGTCCGGGCACCAAGACAGGCTCTGAAAGCTGAGCCCTAAACTCCTCTTGCTGGGTTCCCGGCGGGCTCAGGAACCGGCAGTCTGACTGGCAGCTCAGAACCGTCTTGGAACACAAAAAACCCAGAGCCCTTTCTACATCAGGAGCAAATCTGTTCCCTTGTTTCACTGCCAGCACTTTTTTAATCCTCCCATTCACATACTTGTTTGTAAACCTCAATGTCCTGACTAAACCTTACGTTAAGGTTCTTTCTGGTTGACTTAAGAGTTGAAGTACTTTTAAACAGACCCAAACAACACCTCCAAAAACTTCCAGGGGCTGAACCTTAGCCTCCCAGAGGTTAAAGAACCCAACTTCACGGGGAAGTTAGAAAGTTCACATTGCTAAAGAAGTGATCTGGTGAACTTCTGTCAAAAAAACCAAGCCAAAGCAAACAAATAAAAAACTGCAAAGCTTTTGGAAATCTTTATTGCTCAGGAAAAAAACGCCTAAATTCCTGCTTGTTGCTTGTCTACTTTTCTAAATTTTCATCTCACAAACAGCAACACTGTGAGCCTTAGAAAGCTGTCAGGTATACAAGAACATCACTCTCCTTGACAGGATCTGTTTATTCATATACTTATTCAAGAGAACAGAACTGGCCCAGTGACCCGATCTCCATCAGAAGACAAGTGACAAACGAGGCCCCAAATTCCCAGAGTTCTCGCTAAGCTCAACAGCAAATCCCAGAGTCTACGCGTGGAGACCAACTTTGAGAAAAACAGTTTGCGTAATTCTGTTATTTAAATGGTGCTTAACAGAAGAGAGGATTAACTTCATCAAACTATAACAGAGAATATAAAAAGCTTGAGGGAAATTTCTTGTTCTTCAAATACAGCCTGTTGTTACGAAACACGGGAGACCCGGCAGGATACAGACTGGTTCTTTCTCCATTCTCTTCCACTGTAAGTAGGCTTAATATTTAGGAGGAGGAAAATGAGAAACCATCTTCATTTTCTGATTACAAAGACTGAGTCCCCCAAAGGCAGACATGCAAAAAACTACAGTCCTCAAAAAAGGAGATGAAAATACACAATATAACAACGAACTGGAGTTTCAGGTGAGATTCTGAACTTACTGGTGACTTACTAGCTACATCTGCCGGCTCCCTAGGTCTCTTTATCAGTAAGTTCAGGGCCTTTTACTAACTTCTTTCAAATGGGTATGCAAAGGATTAATGGGAGAAAAAGTCTGCAAAATGCCAGAGGCTTCATTTGCAAATATTTAGGCGTTCCTTATGCAAAGGACACAGTGAATACCTATTTACTGCGTGAACAAGTTTTACACTTCAACTCCCAGTGGGTGAAAACAAGGCTGGGAGTTGTGAAACGTATTGCTCTTGATTTCTGGAAACAGTGGGCCAAAGAGACTGTCCATTAATGAGACGTGCTCAGAGCCAGTTAGTTTCTTTTTATTTTTGTATGGATGTCCCATAAGAGGAACCGAAGCATGACTGCCCTGAAAAGGTAAAAATGTTACTCTGCATTACAGCTTTTCACTAAAGCAAAAATGCAGATAATGCAATCAGTCATATTTGGTCGAAGAAACCACTGACACCAGTCAAATATAAAAAAATCATAGGGTACCATTATGGAGCAGCAGTTTAAATGGTCACCTTAGTTCTAACGGCCCTGGGGTAGATTTTCTACGTGTGTGATCATAAACATAAACAGTTTTTTTGAACAGACAAGAACTTTTACACCCAAATGACTGCTGTCCCTTTAAAATCTTCACAGTGTGAACCTATACAATTATGCCAAAAAAGTTCCACATGTAAAAACAATGGTGACCTCCTCTTTTAGAATCTCCAAAGAGACCAGAGAAATCAGTGACGCTGAATTACATTTTTTCTATGTACACAAAAACATGCCCTTTTTTTGGAAAAGGAGATTACATAATATATACTGTTTTACACCTTGATTTTCTTCACTTACTATTACAGAAATACGTACATACGTACGTGGTTGGGTGCACATGCAGACTGACAGAAGGACAGAAAGACACTGGCCTGCCCACTACATGCATATTCATGTACAACCAGTATATTTCAGAATCCCTTTTACAGTCATACCTTGCAGGAGACAAAATATGACAAAGGAAGACCAAGTTCTCTGCAGAAACACATCTGATAGATACCCTTTGCCAAGGTGCTGATGATAGGTACCTCTAAGTGGTCTCAAATTTTGGGAGGGATGGCATAGATTATATAAACAAGCCAACAAAATACCAAACAAATTAATGAATGAAAGAAAAATAGATGCTTCTAGAAAGTGCCTGTCATAAATGGGAATGGTGAAAAACCCAACAGACTGCAGAAAGGTCACCACCCTCCTCCTTTCCTTTAAGGTCAAGATGTAGCCACAGCTCCCTCAGAGCCACACAGCACATCTTAGCTTTTCTTTGGAGAAAAGTGGGAACTTCAATTCCCACATGTGCACTGGAATAACAGAGGGCTACATCAAGAAAAACTCTCAAATCGGTCCAATTATTTCCAAGATGCTACTCAACAGCCAAGTCTTTACCTTATAGGCCAGCTGAAAAGATTCCTGTATTATTAAGGCAAATATGAACTCAAATGCTGGAGAAGTGCTGAGGAAAATCATCCTAAATACTTCCCCTCAAGCATTTCTCTTCCATGAGTGACAGTGGAGAATGCCCGTAAGAAAATGGTGACACAGACTCCAGCTTAACTGGCAGTTTCACCACCATCTGAAAGGCAAAGATATTTACAGCAACTTACCTCCATCATCCAAGGGCCGCTTTTGTACTCCATATCCATACACTGAGGGGTCCACTAGAGGTGTGGAATTATTCAAGTGAGGAATTGAATCAATTTTAGCAGCAATCTACAGAGAGAATCAGATTTACATACTCAGTAACAAATCATGGCTCTATTTGAGGGAGAAAGACCCCTCTTTAAAGGGCTGTCATCCTATTTCTCCCCCTGACCTACATTAACGCAAGGCGATGTCGTGATAGGACAAGCACCTTTCACTGGGAACTGAGTTTTCCTTTGGTCTTAATAATAATGGGTCTTTACAAATACGTGCAAAAATTTGTCTTCTACGTGCAAATTACTATTTTTAAGTTATCACTTAATATACAGGAATACTGCATTTTAAGAGAAAAAGCAGGCCAACAATATGAAGAACTTTGTTCAAAAGGTTTTTATCACAGGATTCCCTTAAGAAATACATTCTCTAACAACATTTAAAAGGCCGTGTTTGCTCAAATGTTACAATTAGGAATACATCCATCCTATTTACTTTAACATCTATACAGTGATGCTGTGACCCATAGAGATATAAAACAATAAGCTGTTCTTCATCGGAAGTCCAAACAGCAGGGGGATGACCGTCTGTCTGGACTGTCTTGGTAGGATTCCTGCACTGGAGAAAGCGAAATAATTTCTCAGAGCTATTTCAACTTGTAATATTTATTATCAGTTAAAGAGCAGAACAGAACTACTAAATTTTTTTTCCCTAGAAACAAATGCTATGTAGAGCTTCTTATTTACTTTATTCTCATTAGGAAATTAGATGTGATCTTCATAATAAGTCAACTCTTTCATTTAATCAAAGGAGTATTCACAGTGACTGCTCTTGATGCTAGTCCCTGAGTGGAGTTTAACAAGCAGGGCTGCATTTCAGAGCAGCTAGCACAGCTGTCCCACGGGGCAAAGTCTATTATGGTAGTTCTCCGAGCTTGTCCAAATGTGCCCAGAAGTCTGAGACCCTCTGGGACCAACATAAATTACCTTAAACAACCAACCAACCAGAGACAATCATGATACTGAAAACCCAAGGTAGGATTAAAACATCAGGTCTCCTGGGGTCAGGACTCAGTCCCTCCCCTTTACTAGTTCTGCGATGTTGGGCAAGTCTCCTTCCTCTCTGCATGAGATCCTCTGGGTATAGTAACATATGCTTCCCAGTTTTTGAAAAGATAACAGACTGAACACAGAGGAGTTCTGTGTATGAGAAAGCCCCTCACAGGTAGCAGGGCTGTAAAATGAGGCAATTTCCCACAAATGCTGAGTGCCTACTATGTGCTGGGCTCTGTTCCAGGCACGGGGTTCCTGTGGTGACCAAGAACCACCAGGCTCCTGCTCTCCGGGACTCAGCAGTTGGTGGGGAGTCACAGGTAAACAAGTTAATCAGTCAACTGATCTTTTCAGCTTGTGATATGCATAATGCCAATAAGAGAAGATAATGACAGAGTCCTTAGGAGAGCCACTTTAAATGGGGGATGAGGGAAGGCCACTGTGAGGTGACATGGGATCTGAGACCTCAATGATGGCTATACAAAAACCTGAGGAAGAGCGTTTCAGGCAGAGGGAACAGTCTGCACAAAGGCCCTGAGGCAGGAGCAAGCTAGGTAGGTACGAGCCTGGAAGACGGAAGTTAATGTTCCTGGAGTAGAAGGAATTAGATGTGTTCTAAGAGGCTGGCAAGAGGCAGTTCACACAGGGCCTGACAGGTCATGGTAAGGGATTGGATTTTACAGGAAGGATGATGGGAAGCTACTACAAGTCTTAGTAAGGGGAGTAACATGCTGATTTATGTCTTTAGGAGATATTCCAGGCCAGGGGTCAGCAAACTATGGCTGGGGAAGCCCCTGCTCTGGTAAATAAAATTTTGTGAGAACACAGCCACAAGCATTTGTCTTCGTTGAGGAGCTGCAGAGACCACACGGTGTGCAAAGCCTACACAGATCATTTCCTATCTGGACTTTTAAAGAAAAAGTTTGCTGATCCCTGTCTAGGCTAGAGATGATGGTAGCCTGGACAGGTGCTTGTTTAAAAACATTATTTTAAGTAAATAATTAAAATACTAAGACAGACTGCTGACAGAAACTCACCTCCTACATGTAAGGCTCAGGGCAAGTGGCAATTTGCTCTAAAACAAAACACTGTATAAATCTTGCCTAACAGCATTCTCCCACCAGCTTGCAATCCTGCTCTCCATAGTTGTTTTGGATGAGCCTGTGGAGACTGGCTACTTACTTAAGATGCAAAAGTTACCTTTAAAGAATCAGCTGGTGAGGCAGGTGAATTGCAAGAACACCGCAGAGGCTTGTGCCCCACGGAGAACTGTTCATCTGCCACAATAAACTGAGCAATAAATGGCTGATGTGGGGGTTTTCAAGATTACTGACCTAGTTTTTTAAAGACGGACCAAAATGTTCTCGGTAGACAGTGAAGATGACCCCAAGAATGGGGCACAGGGGCTTATGACTATCAGTGGAACCCCCCAACAGTGTGCATGTCAAGTCACTCTCAAAGCCTGGCCCCCCAACCCTCATTCACTGCTGGTGGGAATGCAAACTGGTGCAGCCTCTATGGAAAACAGTATGGAGAGTCCTCAAAAAATTAAAAATAGAAATACCGTATGATCCAGCAATCCCACTCTTGGGCATCTACCCAATGGACGTGAAATCAACCATCACAAGAGGCGTATGCACCCCTATGTTCATTGCAGCATTATTCACTATAGCCAAGAAGTGGAAGCAACCCAAGTGTCCCTCAACTGATGATTGGGTAAAGAACATGTGGTATATACATACAATGGAATACTACTCAGCCATAAGAAAAGACACAATTGTCCCATTTGCAACAACATGGAAGGACCTAGAGGGTATCATGTTAAGTGAAATAAGCCAGAGAGAGAAGGACAGACACTGCATGAACTCACTCATATATGGAATATAAGTGAACACACGGACAGAGAGAACTGATTGGTGGTTACCAAGGGGAAGGGGGGTGGGCGGGGCACAAGGGGTGAAGGGCTACATCCACAAGGTGACGGACAAACAAAAATGTACAACTAAAACCTCACAGTGTTATAAACTAAGACATCAATAAAAAAAAAAAATGGGGAGAAAAAAAACCAAAAAGCCCGGCCCCCACACTAAGCCCCGCTCGCCCACCAGGCACTCACCCTGCTCCCTTCTGACGACTCCTCTCAGCTTCCAGATCTTCCTTCCTTCCAAAGTAGCTAAAATGTTATTCCTGAGTCCCTGGCCTTCCTTATAATTTATAAACTCTGCTTTATAAGTTGCTGGATGTCATTTTTTCCCAAAGCCGGTACGCTAAAGTGTTACAATAGTTTCCCGTTTCTAATTCTGACGGCATCAATGAGCGTCCTTCTAAAACGTGACTGAGGCTTTCAGACTTGTTCTTAAGTCTTGTTTGCTTCAGTTATCTATAATTTGTGAAATTTCCACTAAGAGAGAAGCAGTATAGAATAATGGTTAAGAGGCACAGCTCTGAAGTCAACGGCTGCATTTGAACCCTGGCTACACAAATGTTAGATATGAGTTTAACATTGTGAAATACAATTATATCATAATTTACAGTGATATTACCTTATACATTATATTACAATATACGGTACAGAAACAACGTATCTCTTTATTCATACAAATGTAACCTCATTCCAAGAAATGATTTTCAATATCTACTAAAAAATGAGTTAAAATTTAATGAGTGCTTACTATGTGCTAGGCATTCTGCTAAGAGCATTTTAAAGATGCTATCTCATTTACTCCTCACGATGATTCTCTAGGAGGTTGGTATGATTATTTCCACTTTAAGACAGGGAAAAGTGAGGCTCAGAGAAGCTGAGTGACCTGCCCAAAGTCACACAACTTTTAAGTGGCAGAAATAGTATTTAAGCCCAGGCCTGCCTGACTCGAGTCTGTGCGATTAACCACAGCACTAGGCCACCTCCCTCTCCTCCACCTACAACTTTCTTAAACGTATTTCACTTCTCGAGGACATAAAGCCTAATGATTTCCAGTAGACAGAGCTCAAGCAATTCCTCACATTGTAACTGATCATTCTGAACAGTAGCTGCTTAAGGGAAGTGAGGAACATTCTCAGTTAATGGTGTAGGTCAGAAAGAAAGAGTCACCAAGGCCAGGATATTCTAACAAAACCAAGGCCACTCCAGTCCTTATATGAAAGCATGACCTTGAGGGGACTCTGCTACTGATTTTCTACCACCTGAGTCACTTTCCCCCTTTTGGGGGAAAGGTGGGGAGGAGAATGGGCTATCTCACTACCTGTGCTATTTTAAGCACAGTAAGAGATGAAATATAAATCAACATCAGACACTTAACCTCCATTGCCAGTAGTTAGTGGAAACGAGGAACGAGGGGAGCACTGGAGCAGGAGTCAGTCAAGAGTCCTGCTTTTCCAGCCAGCTCTTCCAGTGTGTGACCTCGGGCAGGACCTCACTGGCCTTGTTCCTTGGTGTACTCACCTGTAAAATGCAGGCACAGACTACACCCGTGTTTCCAAACGGGAGTACATGAGGTGACTTCAAGAGGTGCATGGATGAGTGTTTTTAAATATATATAGACACGTATATATATTTCTTAGTTATCTCCTATGCATGGCAAAGTTTTTCACTTATGATAGTGATTGTTTCCTTTTTAAAAATATTCTAAGAATGATTTAAAAATACTAAGCAAATAGAATATTAAGGGTTCACTGACATGGCAAGAATCATAAAGGTGGTCACAAATCACTAATGTCAGGAAACATGGCAGTTAATTGTTCCCCATGCACATTTTTAGGACTAAAATTCTGAAGACAGGTTTCATAATCAAAGTAGTTCACCTTATAAACCCAAATAGTAAGCTCTGAATATCCCCATAATTTTATACTCATTAGAACTTTATACTAAATATTAAAAGGCAAAGCCATCTGAATGCCAGCAAGTCATCCACACAGTGTCCATGCTACTAAATACAGCTACTGCTGACTCTCATGGATCCAGCAAGCAGAGGGGAAAGCTCACCCCACCACCCAGAGAGCAGGAACCCAACTTGCCTCCCCAGAAGCTCTGCTCTACAGTTACCCAGAGGGGCCCTGCCTGGGCCCTGGAGAATGCATGGCTGAACTGGAAGTCTCTGCTCCCGATAGCAGGAAGAAACAGTACGTGGCTGGAGCAGTCGAGCCTAGCGGCCAAGTACAAGTCCCAGAGGGAGGGTCTGGAGGCATGGTGCACGTGGGCGAGTCCCAGATCTACATCCTACTACCTAACTGGCTACAATGAAGACAGTAGGATATCAGACTTACTGCGCCCTTACTAAGTGCCTGATGGCGCCCTCATTCAATCTTCACATGGCCTCAGAAAGGAGCAGCTACTCGTCTCACTGCTGTGGGATCTGGACCTAGTGTGCCTGGAACTGAACCCGCTGGGATAATGAGAGAACAATGTAAAGCACACAGAACAATGCCAGGCACATGGTAAGGAACAAATGTTGCCTATTTTAACCTTTAATTGAATAATAATAATAATAATAAAAATACAGAAAAGTACATGGATAAGTTTAGAGCTTGTTGAATTTTCACATACTAAAATGCCCGTGTAACCAGCATCCAGATCAAGAAACAGAACATCACCAGCACCCAGAAGACTGCCTCATGCTCCCTTCGGTCACTACCCACCCCCACCTCCCAAGGATAACCTAACTTCTAATATCAGCTATTAAAAAAAATATATTACTACCATCAATGATCTCCAGTTTGCAGATGAGGAAACTGAGGCTTAAAGTTAGATAACTTGTCCAAAGTCACAAAGCTAGTAAGTGGCAAAACCAGAACTTGAACTCAAATAGTCAGAATCCAAAGTCTTAATAACCACTTTACCACACCAGCCCCTGGGGATTTTGTGACCATCAAATGAGAAAACATATATGAGAGTCCTTGCCTGGCATCCAGCACAACACGGGCTCCATGAATGGTAGCTATTGTTGTCATGAGAGATGGGGCCCCAGCTGATCCTGCCCTAGTTACTGGCATTAACCAAAACAAGGAATTCTATACGCCAATCAAATAAGATATCAGCTCTTCTTAGTAGCTTCTTCCTGACAACTTCATGCCACCCACATTTAGGGATAATTAAATACTCCCATATCTGTGTTTGCAAAGCACTTTATAAACTACCTCTGAGTACTGTAACCTCACTGAGGAGGTTATTGGCTATACTGTCTCCCTACTAGAGGCAGCTCTGTGAGGAGTGGACCTGTGGACCTGTCTCAATCATCTTGGTACCCATGGGACAAAGGTTCCTTCACTGAGAGCTCCAAGGTTTAGCTCTAGAGAATTCATGAACCTTCTGAAACCACATACAAAACTATTACAATATCTCTGAGGAGAGGTTCAAAGTTTCCAAGAGTCTTAAAAAGGTCCATGTTCCAAAAAAGTTAAAGAACAACTTCCCCGATGCACAGCACAGTGCCCGGCACGCAGAAGGTACTCACTAAACGTTTGCTAAATTTAAAGTGGATATGAAGAAGCTCCTCTGTAGGCAAAACGCCAAGAGGACCAGCTGAGACTCTAAGCTGAAATACCATTTCAGCTGGGATCCTCCCCCTTAGGGAAGGCCCTAAAGATGACGTGTCCGTTAGTCTTCTCCCCTACCTTCCATCTAACTCCACCAGCGTCCCTTCGCCGCTTTGTTCAAAGATTCTGCTGCAGATGTCTCACTGAGATGGAAAGCTACGCAACCACCTTTGTGAAGGAATTAAGTCCTTCTTAGAATGCAGAAGACATGGGTCCAAGAACTACCGCATATATTAACTATTTGTGTGCCTCTGAGAAAATCACGTTATTCCCTTTGGCTCATTATTTTCAAACATGAAATGAGAATTATAATCTTTGTCCTGCCTATTTCACCTGGTTGTTGTGAGGATCTAGTTCCACAATAAGATAAAACCAGCTGCAAACTTACTTATTTTTGCCCTGGCCCAGCATCCAGCAAGAGGCCTTGGACTCAGCAGATCCTCAGATAGCAGGTAATCCGAATCACATCACTACTTCCAGTGAAACTCCTCAGTTTGGCAAGTGATTTGTTATCATCTGCAGTTAGGATAAAAGTGTAGTTCACCCCTCCGAAAGAAGTGTTGGCTATTCTTTCCCAAGTGTCTTTCAAACAAAACTCCAAATGCAAAACATTTTCAAGACGGATGCTTCTTAACAGAGTAAAAGGACAGCACAGAAAAGCTGAGGTGAGGGGAGTTTGTATAAACACCCAATATAACATATTAGAAAGCAAAAGAACAAAAACTTGTCAAACTTTTTTTCCAGATCCAGCTAGACAGAAGCCCTGAATGTTTGTGGGCTTGAAGTGACCACTGAGTTTATCTAGCTCAACATTTCCTGCAGTTTGATCCACAGACTGTGATTCGGTTTTATGAAAAGAGGATATGAACTGATATAATTTCAGGATATTTACAATGCAAATCCCAAACCCTTGAAGGAGTTAATGCACAGAAACATATTAAAGGCTCTGAGAAGTCCTGCAGTAAAGAACCCAAGTTACCTTTACTTAACCCTGTATTCCCCAAACTGATTTGCCCATGAGCCCTTTTCCATGGAAGATCTATTGACGGCCTATAGATCAAACTCTGGAAAAGGCCAACCAAGCCCCAGGTCATGCAGCTACTTGCAGGAGACTCAGATCTCCTAACTCTCCACCCAGAGTTCTTTCCACTAGAAATTTCAAATGAAAACTACAGATGACAGACTCACAATTTGGAAAAGTATCAGGAAAAGAAGCTGTTACTAGGCATCCCAGTGAGCAGTGCAAAAAACCTAGCAAAGCAGCGGGAACAAAGGCAGTGCCGAGAGTCAGTGCCCCGGGCAGAGGGGCAACTCCTCCCCAGCCCCGCTGACACTGCCACGCAGCACAGGGGAGTACTGTGGCCAACCCACTTCCAGAGAAGCTACAAATCTCAATTTTTATGTGAAATCATTCCAGTTTCTAAGTGTTGGCACTGTGCAGGTCAAACAAAGGGTGGCTGCAAGCCCACTGTGAGACTTCTCCAGCTTACGGGCCACCAATCTGAGAACTCTGGTCTAGGCAAATTTGTGTCTACAAAATAACTGGAACTTCAGAAGAAACCAGTTTGATGATACACACGGGCCATCAGATTTTAAAAGAAAGACAGAGATATCTCAACTGAAAATGAGAAAAGCCTTAGAGGTATACGGTGGGACACACTGTTCATTTACTATCTACTTTTCAGTACCCAATATGAAATTTAGTGTTTCCATTAAAGTGCAGTGACCCAATGGGCTCAGTCACATCATTAAACCCTTTAACGAGGACTTGCTCTTTAGGGTACTCTACTAGGTCCCATCAAAACAAAGACACAGGGCCAGCTCCGGTGCCCTAGCGCTTAAGTTCAGCACACACTGCTTCAGCGGCCCAGGTTCACTTCCTGGGCGCAGACCTATACCACTTGTCTGTCAGTGGCCATGCTGTGGCAGCAGCTCACATGAAAAAAAAAAAATAAAAAGATACAGGAGCAGCCCATAGGTTTTCTGCAGACATTGGTTTTCTTCAAGTGTTTGAGAAAGTTCAAATGAATGTACATGCAGGAGTTAGTCCCTTGTGAAATGATGACATGAGCTACTCAACCATTGGGCATGTATGACAGTCTCAGCAGAATACAACTTAAATCGACTGACCATTCAGCACACCTGATTTTGCCATGTGTCAGAAATATCATATATTAAGTGAGTAAAGGCAGTATGTCTCAAGGAGTACCCAATAGCCAATGAACACAGGCTTGTTCTTTTAATGGTGGATACACATTCTTTTAAAGGAAATTGTCTACAGCACACGTGCCAAATCATTTACTGCTCAGGCTCAAAGTGTGCAACAGCAGCACTGGGAGGCATTTTCTGGAGGACTGTGGAACTTCTGAGGCCCCACACCAATCAAAATTTCCTAAAAACAAGTGCTGGTAAAGTGTAGGTTCTAGGCCTAAAAATCTGTTAAAAGGTTACTTTCTACTGATTCTACAATGGTTTAGTCACAGTCATTCGGGTGCAGAATCACCATGATGCCTAACTCCATGAGGCACTAATTACACTGCATTTATGTGAATGAAATACTCGGGAGTTACACACACAGAGGCACCAACTGGGTCTAGATCAAAATAGGAGCTTAAAGTCCTAAAAAGCATTAGCAGTTTGACAAGAGAACTTCTATTTAGGTGATGAGTGGTAGACAGCTTGTCCAGCTTGTGGAAGGCTGCTGGGAATCTCTAATAGGCTAATATGCTGTGGTGTCACACTGTCCTATTAACATGCAAATGTGTGCACTTGATGACGGATGCTACTAAAACTATCAGCAGTGGGGTTTCTGGGAACATTTTTATATTTTTAGAAAAGCAGAACAGATTTGTATCTGCTTATCCATCATCTCCACAAGGTCCCCTTGTAACCCAGACAGACAGTCGGGGTAGAGATGCAGTGTGGCGGTGGAACAGGATGATCTATTCTGGCTTTGAGCCTATATCCCACCCTTATCAGGATCCTGCCCTTTCTAAACAACTAATTGAAGAAATACTTTATTTTTGCCAACCAGCCAATGACCTGGGAGACTGGACATGACGTTTTTTCAATACTCAGCAGTTTTAGATCATCATCAATGGGGCTGAATCAGATCACATTTCTACTTGTGTACTTCCCTACAGAATGGCTGTATTACCTGTTTGTGCCAAACACTATTAACTCACTGAACTTCACACTGCTGGGGAAAACTTTAAATTTTATGTATCTTCAAAGACTTCCTTTCCATCTAAGAATACCATTCTCAGAGAGAACTAACAGCAACAACTAGCTCACTTTGTTGGAAAGAGTCCCAAGGATATACAAGGAGGCTTCAAGACGCCAGAAGGGAAGCTCAGTGGATTAGGTGCTGGACTCCACATACCAGACTTAATAGAAACTGCAGGTTCAAATCCCAGCAGGGTCAATTCAAACTCTATTATGATCTTCCAGCTAAACTTAGTACCAGTTTACTGCTTCCTGACAAACTCATGAGGGCCTTGCAGACTGTTCACGAGGACACATAACAGGGGGAAGGCTTTGCAACCATTCAAATAAAGAAATACACTGTCTTTTATTTCCAGTTACTGGGGGGAAAATCACATCTCTGCAACATGCTGAGTATACAATGGAGAAGTAGAACCATCATCACCCAGATTCCCAAATAATATGAGATCCTTTGAGGTAAGCTTTACTATAAGCATACAATATTTTAGATTTCTAACACTCCATTCTTGCCCAGTGCAAATCTGTAAATAAACCTAAAATTACCCACAAACCTGTTTTTTTTTCTTTAGTTTTTAAAGGTCATCAAATCCTCGGAGATAGCATCAACCTCTAGTTGTTAATATTCGGAAGTAATACACTTACAGCACTGTCTCCATTGGGCTTATTACCGCTCCAGTCAATGGTGCATTTCAGAGCTGGGAACATTTCCAATGAAGTTCTCTCTGCTAGTAGTAAACACCACTGCTTCAACAATCCACATTAGGTGAGCATTTAACAGAGGGTCTCCCTCCCTCTTGAGCAGGTTTCCAAGAATACCAGTTCAACCACTGGCTCAAGAGAAGCAGAAAGTCTTCTCAATGGTTCAAAATTCATTTTATGTTCAACTACACGCCTTCTGCAAACTGAGGCTCTGAGCTCTTTAGGGTAGTGACTATAATTCTTCCTGGATACAGAAGGCCAACAAGGTGATTGTCACACATCAGCACAGGGCGAAAGCCATTACATATTAGTAGCCAGTGAGAAACACGGTTCAGGACCCTGTACTGTAGAGCAGAGCAGTGTAACACGCCGGCAGGCAGAGTGGTGGAAGGGGAGCTGGACGGCATGTTCATCCATTACAGCCACTGGTTGGCTCTGAAGTCTAAGTAAGATGGATACTCACTACTGTACTGGCTGGCGCCTAGGCAGTAAGTAACAAGTCATCAGATAAAATTTTAGGAGGAACCACAGGTTTGGAAAGTTCTGGGATCCAATATAATGTCTATAGGAGCATCAGTATTAAAATGAAAAGTCAGTATCTGGGAAACTGGTAGGGTTCCCTCCCCTGGCATACTGGAAAGAGATGTAAAGACCATATCTTCAAGCGACCGGGTGGAGACCTTCTTCTAATACAATGAGTCCTGTGGCTTTCTGTTAGGAATCAAGCAGTAATTAGTTATAGCCCAACCTTTAAAATTTCAGTTAGTATGCCTACAATTAAATAGGAAGAGATGATGAGTATAAGACACTCAGCAGAAGAAACTTAAGTTTCAAAGCTAACCTGTCAGTAAGTTTTACACACAATTCAAGGACACATTCTATTCTAAGTACCACGCCAGAAGCCAGAGTATTTCTGGCAGGTCCTATATTCATTCTCCAGGGAAGCTTGCAACCTCTTAAAAATCAGTTTACTTAACTCTGACAAAATGCACGACACTGTCAAATGGTAAAGTGTCACTGTCGGAATGAGCGCATATCACATTCTCCTCGAGAGAGGAAAAGCTATTGCCCATAAGGAATTTCTACATCTTGTGGACCATCGACACCTATTTAACATCTCCCTCTCTCCCCTCTCCAAAGAGCACCCTCGAAATATAGAAAATTCAAAGAGGATGTTTTCCAAGCTTTAAGAAGCTATTGGGCTGCAGAGTGCTGCCTTCCGTCTACACTCGGGTCCTCACCGTGAGCTCTCCAAACCCCTCCCCTCTCAAACCTCACAACCCCACGCTGGCTGCCCTGCGGGTCCAGCCCCGGCGCGGGGGCGCGATGGGGCCAGGCGTCCTGGGAAAACCCTTTCCCAGCGGCTGCAGCACCTGGGCGACCCGCCCGACAGGCTGGGCCGGGGCCTCGCGCTGGCGCCTCATCCCGCGGCTCCTCCCGGCTGCAGGCGCCCCAAGGAACGGCCGAGCCCGGCAGAAGCGTCAGCCCAGGCCACCTCCCGCCCCCAGGCCCGACCCCTCCTCCCCCTCGGGCCCGTCCCGGCCCCGCCCCGGGCCCCCGTGCTCGCGCCAGCCGGCCGCGCCCGTACCTGCCGGACCCGGTGCAGGGCGTCCACAAAGCCCTCGGCCTTCATCCCCACCGGAGCGCTCTGCCCCTGCACCAGCTCCGCCATTACCGCCCCCGCCGCCGCCGCCGCCACTCGGTCCCCCGCCCGGTCTCCCGCTCCGCTCGGGGACCCGTAGCCGGAAAGGGAAAGCCGCCCCACTTCCGGCGGAAGGGAAGCCGGGCCGGCGGACGCCTGAGGAGCCGCGTCTGCGGGGGCGGGGCCAGGGCACGTGACTGCGGTCCGACCGGAAGTGGTGGGCGGGGCTTCGGACGCGTGGGCGGGGCCAGCGCGGGAGGCAGCCGTCGGATCTCCAGGGACAGGTGGTGACCCCGCCATTCCCAGACGTGATATGCTCCAGGGCCGTCAATGATGTCGTGACAGGCCCTGGAGTCTCGGATGTGGCCGGAGATGTCCGGCTGTCGGCCATTTGGAAACCCAAAGAAGAGTGACGTGGCTTTACCAGGGCAGCACCCGAGCAGTCCTGGGTCACTAAACGCCTGACCCTGGCAGCCCTTCCAGAAATGGCCAT
This sequence comes from Tapirus indicus, assembly GCA_031878705.1. Classification (NCBI taxonomy): domain Eukaryota; kingdom Metazoa; phylum Chordata; class Mammalia; order Perissodactyla; family Tapiridae; genus Tapirus; species Tapirus indicus. The sequence continues at coordinate 32,794,755 of CM062929.1, read as the reverse complement.
TGGTTTGGAATATTGGGACTGAGCGCTTTGAAATGGCACCGTGAGGACCCAGAGGGAGGCTGGAGGGCAAGGGACAGCACCACAAAATGTCAGTCCCCTCGTTTGCAGGGAGTCCTGGGCCCTCTTGCGCCGTAATCAGTTTGCATGAGGATGGGCTAACGCCACACCTGGGGTTGCCTGGCGACACCGCTCAGGAAGGACGCTCCCACCGGAAAGCCAGCATGGTGTCCTCTTACACATTCCTTCACGAACTCTAGGATTCTGGGGAAACAGGAAATATCACAGGACCATCGTTGCTTCCCTGCCTCCTGACTCAAAACCGTATTGCAAGAGGGCTTCTTGGAATGCTTAAATAACTTTTTTCAAATGGTAGTAACTAGGTATTGATATTTCAAAGCAAGGAAATGAATCTTAGTGCTGGAACACACTTGAGACTTCGAAGTGGATCTTACAAATGAGCAAATAAAACCCCCAGAAAAGAAACAAGGCTTAGGAGCTTCAACACACATCTGGTTAGAGGCAGGTCCAAATCGGGGTGCCGATCTTTGGATTAACAAGATTGCCCCCACGATTAATATTTCCCAAGCCCTCTGGTGCCAAGGAGTTGGAGTTTAATGGAGAGTCATGTTGTCAAGCCCATGTTGAAGTTATGAAGGAGGATGAGCACTAAGAAAGGGAAATGAAGAAGTAAAATCCAATGTGACTTCTCTCGGTGATCCCTTGTGTCAGCATGCTAGGAGAGCTTCGGGTTTTGGAAAGAAGGATGAAGAGTGGCTGGCCAATAGTTAAAGAGCAGTTCTTCATTTGTTAATGACAGTCACTACTAGACTGTGAGTTCATTTAGGGCAGAGATTGTCTTATTTTTCCTTGTGTCCCTAGAATTTGGCACAGAGTAGGTGCAAAGGAAACTTACTTTGAACTGAATAAGGTGAAATTGGAATAATTCCTGGATTATGATAAACGAATTTGGCAAAATTGCAATATTGACGATTATCGCCTTGAGACAAAATGTTTCAACCGTTGTAAGACAGCACCCAGTTGTAAGACAGCAGTTACTGTTGAAGTGCAATCATGAAGCAGGACCAATACCCGCCAACACATCTCTTTGTGGCCCAGCTTGAGTGTGTTGTGTTTTAACTTAGCTCTGCTTGTAAAAATCAAGGATATAGCATCAGCCTTCAGGAACGGCGATGGTTCTACTGACCCAGTATCAGTGATACTTGTGTTTTGAATATTTTTTTAAATCTGAGCTGGGTATGTTGATTCATCCAAATTTCAGCAGGCTCTTCCTATGAATATAAATAGTGAAAAAAGGGTTATTGGCTCAAATATAAGGCACATTCCAAGGTTTGGTCCAAAGACCACAGAATGCCAAAGTGGGAGGACAAGGTTCTGGTTCTCCCTCTTTTGTTGGTTGAATAACTTTGGGCAACTCACTTATTTGTAGGGGCACAGAAGAGGAAGATGACCCGGACCCAGTCAGGTCCACTGTTATATGTTCTACACTCACCCTGGACTTCATCGTCTGAGCATTTATCACAATTGCTTTTAAATCATTGTAATTATTTGTTTATTGTCTGTCTTTTCCACTAGAATAAAACCTCTGCTAAGACAGACATGGTGTTTACCTGGTTCATTGCTCTCCCCAGCACCTAGCACAATGCCTTGCATTTTGTTGGCTCTCAATATTTGGCAAATGAATGAATGAGAATGATTTTGCCCAAACTGGATAGGAAAAGATTCTCAGAGGGAAAAAAACCCTGCATACTCTGGTTGTGACTAGCTTTGCGTATGAGACTGTCACCTAAATAAGCCACCCCACCCTTGGGTTTGGAGGTACATTACTAATGACATTGGAATGCCTCCTCCTTGGATATTACCAACTAGAAGCCACTCTCAAATGAAATTGAATCAGTAAGGAGAGTCTAGGTTATGCTTCAGTAACAAACTTCAAAATCTCAGTGGCTTACAACAATAAAGGTCATTTCTCACATGAACATGAGTGTTCATGCCACATGAATGTTGTCGGTAGGCTGTGCCTCTGCTACACGTCTTCACTTTTCAGCTAAAGCTGATAGAACAGCCTCTGTCCCCAATATTAAACATCATGGAGGCAAAGAGAAAAAAGAGTGTGGCAAAACAAGAACTGTCTTTTAAAGCTTCTGTCTAGAGTGACAGGCATTACTTTTTCTCATGTTTAATTGGCCAAAGGAAGCCAAGTGGTCAAGCATGGACCAAGTGGCAGAGAAATATAATCCACCACCAGGGAGAAACAGCAAATATTTTGGAACAGTGATACAATTTTTCAAAGAAATCAAGAGAAAAAAAAATGTATGGCAAGTGTTGTACCTTTGCCCTAAAGGGTATAGCATGGGTGGTTTCCAGTACTCATTAACTACCCTAAAGATCCTTGGCATCCAGTCATTTATAATTTGGGGAAGCCTTGCATTCCCATCCCACGATCTGCACTGTTTTTCTTTATCTCTGAGGCAGAAGTAATTCATAGCAGTAACTCTTTGTGAGTGGGGTATTCTCCATCTGTAGATTTTCCCAAGTCCCCAGACCAGAACTTTTCCAATGTCAAGTGTCCACTGGAATTTCAAGTGCAGACCAAAGAGGATATCAGCATGAAATCTAAAAAGTAAAGAAGAGTTATTAAGAGTTTCCAGCACTGACCAAGGAATAAAGACTCTCCTGGAGCACTGTTGAGCGGTGTGGTCATTGGAGGGCAGTGTGCATCCCAGCGTCAGACACATCTTACCCTGCCCTCATACCATACCGCTCCTCATGCAGTAGTGCTGCAACCTCGAGTCAGCTCCTATGAGAGTACATGCAGGGAAGTTTTCTAGGACAACGCTTGTCCAAAACAATCTTTACTCTGCCCTCACCATTAATGCTTTAGCTAGTCATAGAACTCTGGATTGTAAATAATTCTCCCTCAGAACATTGAAGGCGTCACTCATTGTCTTCTGCCCTCCAGTATTTTTTTTCATTTTTATTGATGTCTTAATAGTTTATAACACTGTGGGGTTTTAGTTGTACATTATTTGTCCGTCACCATGTGGATGCATCCCTTCACCCCTTGTACCCACCCCCCAGCCCCCTTCCCCCTGGTAACTACCAACCAGTTCTCTCTGTCCGTGTGTTAGTTTATATTCCACATGTGAGTGAGATCATGCAGTGTCTGTCCTTCTCTCTCTGGCTTATTTCACTTAACGTAATACCCTCTAGGTCCATCCGTGTTGTTGCAAATGGGACATTCAGTATTTTTTAAAACAGCTTTATTGATGAAAATTTGATGTACAGTAAACCACAAATATTTAGGGGTATACTTTGATACTGTTTTATATACTGTATACACACACGCACACACATACATAACACACTCCCGAAACCATCACTATCATCAAGGTCATGAACATATACAACCCCCCCCACAAATTTCCTCATACCCCCTTGTAATTCCTCCATGCTGCCCCTCCTTAGTTCCCCAGCCTCCCCTCCTCTCCTCCCCACCAATCCACAGAAAACCAGATCTGCTTTGTGACACTATAGATTAGTTTGGGTTTTCTAGAATTTTATATAAATGAAAACATGCAGTATGTACTCTTTTTGTCTGAGTTCTTCTACACAGCATAGTATTTTTGAGATTCATCCACGTTGTACTGTGTATCAATAGTTCGTTCCTTTTTATTGCCGAGTAGTAATCCATTGAATGGGTATACCACAATTTGTTTATCCATTTACCTGTCAGTGGACACATGGATAGTTTTCTAATTTGGGGCTATTATAAATAAAGTTGCTGTGAATTTAAGTCTTTATATGGACATATGTTATTATTTCTCTTGGGTAAATACCTAGTAGAATGGCTGGATCACATGGTAAGTGTACATTTAACTTTTTAAGAAACTGCAAACCTGTTTTCCAAAGTGGTTATACCATTTTGCAATCATATCGGCAGTTATGAAAGTTCCAGTTTCTTCACATACAGTTCCAATTTCTTCCATACACCTTTGGTATGGTCAGCATTTAAAATTTTAGCCAGTCTAATAGGTGTGTAGCATATCATGTGGTTTTAATTTTATTTCTTTAATAGCTAATGATGTTGAATACCTTTTCATGTGTTTATTTGCCATTCATATATCTTCTTTGGCGAACTGTCTGTTCAAAACGTTTGCCCATTTAAAAAATTAGGTTGTTTTCTTATTATTGAGTGTTATCTTGGTCTGTTTGGGCTGCTATAATACAATACCACAGACTGGGTGGCTTATAAACAAAAATATTTATCTTTCACATTTCTGGAGGCTGGAAGGTCCAAGATCAAGATGCCAACATGGTCACATTCTAGTGAGGGCCCTCTTCCTGGTGCATAACTGCCATCTTTTGCTGTGCCCTCACATGGTAGAAGGGTTGAGGGATCTCTTTAGGGTCTCTTTTATAAGGGCACTAATCCCATTCATGAGGGCTCTGCCCTCATGACCTAATCACCTCCCAAAGGCTCCCGTCTTCTAATACCATCACGTTGGGGATTAGGATTTCAACATATGAATTTTGGGGGACACAAACATTTAGCTTATAGCAAATTGAGGGTTCTTTGTATGCTCTGTATACAAGTCTTTTATGAGATATGTGATTTGCAATTTTTTTCTTTCAGTCTATGGCTTGTCTTTTCATTATTTTGAAGAGAAGAAAAGTTCTTAATTTTGATGAAGCCCAATTTATTCTTTTGTGGATTATACTTTTGGTATAATTATCTAATAAGAGAACTGCCTAGTCCAAAGTCACAAAGATTTTCTCCTGTGTTTTCTTCTAGAAGTTTTATTGTTTTAAGTTTTATGTTTAAGTCTATGATCCATTTTGAGTTAATTTTTGCATAAGGTGTGCAGTATAGGTTGAATTAATTTTGTTTTCATGAGAGTGTCCAATTGTTTCAGCACTAATTGTAAGAAGGGACAATCCTTTCTCCGTGGAATTGCCTTTGTACTTATGTCAAGAAATCAATTAACCACATAGGTGTAGATCTATTTCTGTATTCTCTATACTGTCCCATTGACAATGGGCCTATCTTTTCACCAACACCATGATTACTGTAGCTTTATAGTAAATCTTAAAATTAGGTAATGTAAGTCCTCCAACCTTATTCTTTATCAAAATTGTTTTGGTTATTTAAGTTCCCTTCTCTTAACATATAAATTTTAGAATTAGCTTGCTGATATGTACAAAAAAATCCTATTGAGATTTTGATTTAGATTATGTTGAATCTATAGATTAGTTTGGGGAAAATTGGTATCTTAACAATAGGGAGTCTTCCAAACCATTAATAGTATGTATTTCTGTATTTATTTTGGTCTTTGATTTCTTTCACCAGTGTTCCATAGTTTTCAGGATGAAGATCCCACACATATTTTGTTAGATGTACACCTAAATATTTTTTGTGCTATTTTAAATGGCACACTTTTAACATTTTGATTTTCAATTGTTCGTTACTGGTATATAGAAATTAATTGATTTTTGATATTGAACGTTTATCTCTAAACCTTGTTAAAATCACTTATTAGTTCTAGTAATTTTTTTGGTAGATTTCTTGAGATTTTCTCTGTGGACAATCATGTCATCTGCAAACAGAGACAGTTTTATTTTTTCCTTGCCAATATGTACGCCTTTGACTACTTTTTCTTGCATATTACACTAACTGGACCTCCAGTAAAATATCAAATAGGTGTGGCAAGAGGAGACATCCTTGAAATGGTCCTGATCTTGGGAGAAGGCATTTAGTCTTTTACCATTATGTATGGTGTTAGCTGTATGTTTTCTATAGATGCCTTTATCAAGTTAAGTAATTTCCCTTCTATTCTCAATTAACTGAGAATTGTGATCATGAATGAGTGTTGAATTTTGACAAGTGCTTTTTCCATATCGAGATGATGATAATATTTTTTATTCTTTAGTCTGTTCATATGGTGAATAACATTGATCTTCAAATGTTGAATCAGTCTTTCTTTCCCATGATAAACCCCACTTGACCATGATGATTATCCCTTTTGCTGAATTTTTATCCAATTTGCTAATATTTTGTTGAGTGTTTTTGCATTTATGAGGGATTTTGGTCTATAGTTTTCTTTTCTTGTATTGGTCTGGTTTGGTATCAGGGTAATGCTGGCCTCATAAAGTGAATTGGGAGGTGTTACCTTCTCTTCCATTTTCTGGAAGAGCTTATGCAGAACTGGTCTTATTACTTCCTTAAATGTTTTGTAGCATTTAGTAGTGAAGTCATCTGAGCCTAGAGGGCATTGTTTGTTTGTGTTTTTGTTTAAAGATTTTAAACTATGAATTAAAAAAAATCAAATTTGACAATTTCTGTCTTTTAGTTGGTGTGTTTAGACCAGTTGCATTTAATGTAATGATTGATTTGGTTTGATGCAGGGCTACCAATTTATTGTTTGTTTTCTGTTTGTCCTCTCTTTTTTTTTTGTTGTTGTTGTTCACTTGTTTCCCCTCTCTGCCTTCTGTTGGATTATCTGAAAATTTTAGTATTCCATTTTACTTTATCTATTGGCTTTTTGGCTATATTCCTTTGTGTGGTTTTTTAGTGGTTGCTACCATGTATATAAATATATTGAATGCTTTTAAACATTAGGTAAATGGTATCGAGGCCAGCCCTGTGGCCGAGTGGTTCAAGTTCTGCGTGCTCCGCTTTGGCAGCCCAGGTTTGCAGGTTCGCATCTTGAGTGCTGACCTACTCCACTATCAGCCGTGCTATGAGGCATTCCACATATAAAATAGAGGAAGACTGGCGCAGATGTTAACTCAGGGGCCATCTTCCTCAAGCAAAAAAAAAAAAAAGAGGGAGCTTGCCAGTGGATGTTAGCTCAGGGTGAATCTTCCTCACCAAAAAAAAAAATAATAATAATAATAATAATTAATTAAAAAAATAAATGGTATCATGCTCTATGTATCCTTCTGTAATTTGAGTCTTTTTTTCTTTTGGCCTCACATGTATTTTTGAGGTTTATCCACAGTCACACATGTAGCCATATTTCAGTTACTTTCACTCTGTTATTCCACTATATGAATAAGCCAGAAATTATGTATTCTTTCTCCTGTGGATAACCATTTAGATTGTTTCCATTTTTTCTTTGTTACAAACGATGTTGCAACAAGTCTTCTGAACTTGACTCCTTGTGTACTTGTATGCAAGATTCTCTAGGATGCATACCCACGGCTGAAGTTGCTGGGGGTGAGGGTGAGTAAGGAACATGCCACGTCAGGTTTGCTAGATTTGCTCTCCAACACGGACAACATCTCCAAAGTGGGGCACACATCCCACCAGCTGCAGATGAGTGCTTGTTACTCCTCATCCTTGCTGACACTTGATATTATCAGAATTTTTACTTTTTGAAATCTAATGAGTTAAAAAATTTTTAAAATAAATTTAAATTTTTAATTTTTAGATTATGGTAAAATATATGTAACATAAAATCACCGTTTTAACCATTCTTGAGTGTACAGTTTAGTGGCATTAAGTGCACGCATATTGCTGTGCAACCATCACCACCATCCATCTCCAGAACTTCTTTTATCTTTCCAAACTGAAACTCTGTCCCCGTTAAACACTAATTCTCTGTTTTCACCTCTCTCAGGCCCTGGAAACCACCATTCTACTTTCTGTCTCTACGCATTTGACTACTCTAAGTACCTCACAGAAATGGAATCATACAATATTTGTCCTTTTGTGACTGGCTTATTTCACTTAGCATAATGTCCTCAACGTTCATCCATGGTGTAGCAGGTGTCAGAATTTCCCTTCTTTTTAAGGCTAAATAATATTCCATCCTATGTATATACCACATCTTGTTTGTGCATCATCTGTTGATGGACACTTGCGTTGCTTCCACTTTTCAGCCGTTGTGAATAATGTTGCTATGAATGTGGGTGTGCACATATCTCTCTGACATTTCAATAAAATTGAATTTTAATTCATGTTCTTTTCATAGGATAAGTGCATATTAGCTCTTCGGGAAGATAAGTCCCTTGAGGGCTTACCTCCATTCCCCTTGGCAATTGGTATATAGTGAGTACTCAGAAAATAATGACTGGCTCATCGATAAAAAGAGAAGGTCATATTTCACCCTCAGCCTGTCATGGTTATGGTATCTGATGTTCAGGCTTCTTTACAGTTATTCACAGGGAGATCCTGAAATAGAAACTCACCAAGTGTCATGCATCCCTCTAGCAACAGGAATTGTCCTATGGCCCACACTCCCCAAGCCAGGACTGACTATTTGGGGCTTATTTAATTCTTATTTAGTTCTAGCAAAATAATGGCCACTTGAGACAGGAAGAGCTTTAGTGCTCAAAGGAAGGGAGTCAAGGCATAGCACAGCCAGGGACTGACCTTCAACCTTGGCTGTTCAAGTTTTGCAGGTGCTCAGCTGAGAGCCAGGGAAGACAGGATCTGCTTGACAGTGGTGGGGGCGGGGGGAGGTTGGATTTCCCAGGAATATGTGCAGAAACACTCCCACCTCCCTCCTCTCCTGTTTCCCGAGTGCTTTCCCATTCTGAACACTTGCTATACATCAGCTCCTTCAACGTTCGCAACACTCCTAGGAGATGGGCCCTGCCTCCCTGTTCTATAGATCAGGACACCAGGGCTCGGATGAGGACCTCACCACAGCCTCGCACGTGGAAGAGTGCTCCGAATGGGGCTGTATTAGTTTTCTCTTGTTGCATAACAAATGGCCACAGGTTCAGCAGCTTCAAGTGAATTTATTATCTCACAGTTCTGTAGGTCAGAAATCACGTCACTGTGAAGACTCCCTGGGGTCTCGCAAGGCTGAAATCAAGGTATTGGCTGGGACTGAGGTCTCAGCTGAGGCTTGGGGTCCAAGCTCAAGTGGTTTTTAAATTCATTTCTTCGTGGCTGTAGACCTCATGGGGGCTGCATGTTCGTAACTGGCAGGAGCGCATCTCTCTGACAATTCATCTTCTTTTAAGGGCTCACCCGATTAGGTCAGGCCCACCCAGGATAATCTTTCTTTTGATTAACACAAAGTCAACTGATTGGTAGCCTAATCACAGGAATGATATTCCGTCATATTCATAGGTTTCATCTACATCTATACAGGGTGGCTACACCAGGGGACAGGAGCTTTGCCATCTTAGAATTCTGCCTACCACAGGAACCAATGAAAGTTTCTCTTCCATATAATGAAATAAGATTGACGGATTTGGAGGGACCAGGGAGGGTGATCAACCATTCAGTTTTGCCCGGGGATAAGGGGTTTCCCGGAACGTGGGACTTTTGGTGCTAAAACCAGGAAAGTCCTGGGAAAACTGGAACGAACTGGTCACTCAAGGAGTAGAAAAAATAGACCCGTAAAAGATCACCCCCCTTATGCACCAGTTTTGCTGCCGTAGCCATCCCTGGATCGTTGTTTTGGGCTTTTGGGAGGGGGAATTAAGCAAAGTAAAAAGGAGGGGGGCAAGTGGGAAGGGGGACATAGCATTGATTGCGTCCCTGGAGAAATCTGGGAGTGGAATTAAGTTACTAAATACACTCAGTTGTTCATTCATTCAATGAGTTTTTAATTTTTTTTTCTGAATACAAAAGCAACACCGGCTTTTATAAATAGTCCCAGGAATGCTTCATATAGAAAATTAAAGTTCCCTGTGCTCCCACCTCCAGAGATCTCTACCAGTAAATATTCTCAGAGGCCATATTATGTGAGCAATACCAAGATCAGACATGGATCCAGGCACAAAGGAGTCCACAGTTTTGTTTAAAAATAATGCATAATAATAATACATGGTTATAAATAAAGTATGCTAAGAGACACCAATAATATTCAGCACTCAGGAGAGAAGGAAGTCACTTCGGGACCAGCACAGAAAAAATGAGAGATCAGAGAAAATCTGATGGAGAAGGTGGCATCCCAGCTGGGCCACATAGACATCTGGGGATGTGGCAGAAGTGCACTCATGGTGAGGGGGCAACAGCCTGAGCAAAGGTATAAAAGCAAGAAAATGTGGCATCTATGTCGACAACAGTTGGAATGACCTGGAGCCTGACACGGGGACTCAGTCTCATGGAGACCTGGTTTCTCTCTCTCTGGGCTCTGCTCCCCATCTTGAATCCATTCTCAGATTGGCAAGATGGATGCCGACAGTGATAGAGAGTCCCTCCCCTCCGGCTCATGACCACCCGCAGAGAGTGTCTGCTTTTGTCCCAATATTCCTAGAAAATGACCCATTGGCTTGACTGGGTCATGTACCCATGCCTGAAATAATCTTGTGTCCATGGCAATGAGCTTTACTGATTATGTAGGCCCTGATTTCATGCTCATAAAACACAACATTAAGAAAATAGAAAGACGGGAGAGCTCCTAACCACTTCCAGTTTGGCACTACTCAATTGGAATCGATTTTTGCCCAAATAAACTCTTAAAAAAACTAGAAAAGTAGCCACAGACTAGGAGAAAATAAAGGACTAGTATCTATGGAGTGTAAAAACCTCCTACGACTCAATAATAAAAAGACAAACAACCCAATGAAATGGGCAAAAATAAATTTGGACACATCACAAAAGAAGATGAATAAACGGTCAATAAGAACAAGAAAATGTGCTCAACGTTATTAGTCGTTACACAAATGCCAATTAAAACCACTGCACACTCACTTGAATGGCTAAAACTAAAAAGACTGACAATGCTAAGTGTTGACAAGGTTATGGAGCAACTGGAACTTTCACACATTGTTCTAGGGAATGCACAATGGTACAACCACTTAGAAAAAAATGAATAGAAGGTTCTTAATAAACTAAAACTATACTCATTCTATAATCCAGCAATTCCACTCCTACATATTTACCTAAGAGAAATGAAAATATCTGTCCACCAAAAAAGTTGTATGATAATTTTCATAGCAGCTTAACAAAGGCCCGAAACTGGAAACATCCCAAGTGGAAAGTTGAGGGTGGAGGTTGGGCATGAGGGAACTTTCTGGGGTGATGGTAATGTTCTATATATTGATAGGAATTTGGGTTACACAGTGTATACAAAACTCAGCAAATATCAAGATTTGTGTATTTTATTGTACATAAATTTTACAATCTAAGAAAAAACATATAAACAAATATTGGACTCTAGTCAATGATACATATTTAGAAGGAAGTGTAGTGATGTCTGCAATTTACTTTGAAATGCACCAAAAATAAGGTGGATTAATTGCTTGATGGAGGGACAAATAGATGGATAGTCATGAGATAAAACAAGTGTAGTAAACATTAATGGTTGAATCTAGGTGGTGGGTTGATGGGTGTTCTCTATTATATTCTTTCAATTTTGCTCTATGTTTGAAAATTTTGTAATAATATCTTGGAAAAAAAAGATGACGTGAGCCATCTTTTAGGGGAGGGACTTGAGCCATAGATCTCAGCCTTAGAGTTCTGAGATCTCAGAGCCAAAGATCTTGAGTGTGGGTGAAGGGATCAATCCACCAAGGAAAATATAGCTGTTAACAGAAGAAAAATGGATGCAGTGGAAATAAACAACTCTCGTCCACTACAAATGGTGACACAAAAACAGTTCGAGGTTGTGGGAGAAGAAACAGATTTGATGAAAGAGGATGAATTCAAATGGATCATGCTCACATAGCATTCAAGAATACATGTCCCCTGTTGGACTCATCCATCCTCCCTCATCCTTACCTAAGCATTGGACAGACTTTCCTTCTTCACTAGCTAGACCAATACAAAATCATTTAATTGCCTATGAAACTGCTTCCTTTCCTTCTGTATAGAGAATAAAAAATGACTGATCGGGATAGTTAGTTTAGATAGATACACTAACCTTTCTTCCTTCCACCCACCCACCCATCCCTCCACCCATCCACCCACCAATCCACCCATCCACCCATCCATGCAACAGTCTCTTCCTGTGAATGGATTATTGAGACCAGGGTCTCTGAAAGGCCCTTGCTTTCCACAATCCATTCTCAAGAGGAGGGCATGATATCAGGAAAAAGATAGCTAGAATGGGGGCTGGAAATGAAATCTAGGGAAGAGTTGCAAAGGACACAAGATAATACGCCATTAAGAAAGCCTACAATTGCTGTCTGTGACTGGAAAGAGATGTGAGTCAGCAGACAGAAATCGGCTGGGGTGGTGGTGGTAGGTGAAGAATATTGCACTGAATCGACTGGGTGTGGGGTCGCATTGCTAGTTATGAAGGAAAAGGAGGTGCCAATGTTTGTAGAGCAGTTACTGTCAGAATATATGATCTATTTGTTGTCCAGAGATTTCTGGAGATTCTAAAATTTCATGGCTTTTGGTCCCCCAAAGTAGAGATATAGTTAAAATTGTATGTGTGTGTGTGTTTATGTGGTGTGAAGCGGGTTGAGGCTGGAAGTATCTGGAATGGATGAGAGGCAGGCAGCCTCCTGTCTCCCAGTCACATAGGTGTCCTGTGTCTGTCTGTTCCTCATTCATCTTGGGAACACCAGTTTTCTGCTGTTGTGCTTGGCTCAGCTCTGGACCTTAGGCCAGGAAGAGAAACAATGACTACTTTACTAGAACAAGGCTGCTATGAAGCAGGAAAAATGTGGAGCTTCCAAAGAAAATTCCATCCCTGTGGCAGCAAGAAGTAACCCGGCTACATTTTCACCAAAATGTAACTCCTGGGTAAGGGCTTTTCGTCTCTAAGAGAAAGTCAGTGGTTAGGATTGCCCAAAGGATTAAAAAACCCTCAAGGCCAAGTTGTGGCTTATCCTCTGTCACCCCAGTGCATGGGACAGGGTCTGATTCCAGGGTTGAATCAGGCTGCTTTTGTAATGCTTGGGTGCGTATTCCACACTTGGAGGTGACATGTGCCTTTCTGGTTTTTCTTGTTGATTATCACAGCTTCCAAAGACTCGGGGCTCAAGAAAAGAGGCCTTGACAACAGGCCTGGGCCTCGCAGCTCCTGAGTTGTCTTTTCATAATCTCATAAAAAAGAAACAAACACAGCTCACAGAGAGTCCCCCTTCCCCTGGCCGGAGTTGATGGGTAGTCTGGTCCAGCTCCGTGGAGAGAAGGATGTTTTCCTGTTTTAGGAACAGGAAACCTGAGGCTTGCAGGTGATTCAGAAACAGAAAAATTGTGGTTTGTTTGTGAAGATAAAATAGATAAGCCACAGGGAGGACAAAGGCAAAGCACCAAAGTCAAGTCCCCGTAGACCAACAAGTAGTTTGTGAGTTGCAGGCTTTCTGTCATGGCGTTGCCAGCTTCCAGACCTGAGATCCCCTGTCCTTCCTTTCTCACTGACATTAGTAAATCGAAAGGAGTGTTACTGAGTAAAAAAAGCAAGTGAAAGCATGATATGATCAGTCTGATCACTTTATGTGAAAACGAATCAAATGCATCCCACACACAAGCCAGTCAGTTTATTTCAGAGGATAAGTACCTGCGCATGCAAATGCATTGATCGGAAGCAGGTGCGAGAAATGACAACAAAGGTCACCTCTGGAGAGTGGGGGAGGGGCGCGGGGATGGGGACCCTGCAGGCAGACAGTCCAGAGACTTTAGTCTTACCTATGATGTAATTTTCTAAACAAGTAGCATGTGTTTGTGCATTGCTCATGTAACTAAAAGTCAGTTTTTAAAAAGTCTCATGTTCTTTAGCACATAGTGAATATACCAACTGGGTGAAAAGTGTATTATGGGTCAGATAAAGGAAGGATAGAAATTAACATCTGCTGAGTGCCTCTTGTTTGCCCTCACCCTTGCAAGTCATCATGGTGATGATGATGTCAGGTAACATCTGTTGAGCTGGGGCAGCCTCGCGTTAAACCTTTTATCTATATTTTCTAATTGAAGCCTTATGAGCCTATGAATTGGGTACTATTAATTATTCCCATTTTACAGACGAGGAAGCTGAGGCGCAGAGAGCTCAAGGGACTTGCTCAAGGTTAGTACGTTGCAGAGCTGGGTTTCAAGGCCATGTCTGTCGGACTTCACAGCCTCAACTTTTAACTACAATGTTATGCCATCTGGTAAAATTTTCTCCCTGGTGACTCAGACTCCCTTACCTTCAAGAATGTTAGGAGTGGGGGAAGGAGGGAGGAAGAAGGAGGGGAAAGGGAGTCAGGGCAGAGAAAAGAGGTGCCGGGAGCACTGTGGGGTGAAACCTCAGGAAGCCCGAGAGTCCTGAGCAGGGTTGGGGACCTCTGCCGGATGCCCCGCCTAGGCTGTGGCAGTGCTGCCCAGGGGCTCGGAGCACAGGCTTTGGAGCCAGACCCCGCCCCAGTCTCAGCTCTGCTACTTAGTAACTGAGTCACCTTGAGCTGGTCCCCTAAGTCTCTGACTGAGCCCAGTGTCCTCCTCTGGAAAAGGGGTATGTATGGGGCTGCTCTACAGAATGCATGTGGGCTATGTCCTGAGCACTCTAGAAAATGGCAAGAGGATGCTCAGAAGTGCCTGCTATTAGGACTGGCATCACCAGTGGGGCCCAGGGCAGGGCCCCAGGGACTGAGCCACTTCCGTGAGCACGTCCACCCTGTGGCAGAGACCAAGGCGAGGACACTTCACACAACACGCAGCAGGAAGGTGCTCCCATCCCAACCACACCTGCCTCTGCCACCTGAGGGTTCTGAGAGCGGGTGGGGGTGCCCCAAGGGCAGGTCAGTCCTGGTCAAGGTCCAGACAGGTAACACCATCCATCAAGAGAAATGGGCAGATTCTACCAATGTCTGGCTCTGCAGCAGCCTCCCCATCAATCACACAGTAGCACCAAGGACCCAGGGGGTTCTCTTTGGAAAGCCTGGATGGAGGTGGTCTAGGTTGCTAAGCCCTGGTCTCTGGCTCTTACCAAGAGATTGTAGGGGTGTCAAATGATTCAGCACACCTTAACCCTTTGGAGGCCAGGAAGCCATGCTTTGAGGGACCATACAGCATGGAGGTGCCAAGCTGGGAAACCGCGGCATATGAGGGCTGACCTCCCATCACTTCCTCAGTCCTGACTCTCAGTGAGAGATGTCAGCAAGCTAAGGGGGAGGAGATTTTGTTAACCAGTTTCCCCTGCTACAGAATGGCCTCTTAATCTGTGTTCTGGTTACTCTCACTAAACAACAAATCGCCCCAAACATTTCCACTTTAAAACGACCATTTTGTTTTGCTCATGATTTGCGGGTCAGGGATTTGGGGAAGGCTCAGCTGGGTGTTTCTGGCTTGGCGATCTCACATGCGTTGGCTGCAGTCAGAAGATGAGCTGGAATGGTAGGGGTGGGGGCAAAAGCCACCGTTGGGGCAGGGGGTGGGTAGTCTGGGATCGCTGGGGGCTAACTGAGCATCCCTCTCCCATCATGAAGTCTCAGGTCCTCTCCATGTGGTCTCCCCAAGTGGCTGACTTGGGCTTGGTCACAATGTGGCTGCCTCAGGGCAGTTGGACTGCTCACACAGTGGCTGAAGGTTTCAAGAACAGGTGTTCCAGCAAGCAAAGGAGACACTGCATTGCCTTTTTATCCTTGCCTGGGGAATCACCTCTGCCTTCTTCTGTTGGTTGCTACTGTAACAAAAACCCACTCAGATTCAAGGGGCGGGGACACAGGCAGCACTTCTCGATGGGATGACCGTCAGAGTCACCTTGTGATAAGCACCGGGATGGGAGACATTGTTGTGGCTATCTTTGGAAAATGCGATTGATCACAGCCTGCTGTATTCCTAACCTCCCTCTGGGTTGGCCACATGCTGTCATCCTCACAGCAGGGGGCCAGCCACAGGAGAGATTTGGGACCCAGGACTGCTAGGAGCATCGTCGATTTCTTTTGAGTGGGGATGGGGGCTAAAGGGGCTGCCTGTGGCTAAGCTCATAAAAATAGTTGTTAACCTCCACAGAGGATTTCCTCCATGCCAGACACTCTGCTATGTGTCCTTTACACTCACTGTCTCATTTAATCCTTGTACTGAGTCTAGGAGGAGGGTCCATTGGCCTCCACATTTAGAGATGAGGAAACTGAGGCTTGGAGAGGCTGGAGACTGACACGGTTAGTAAGGAGCTGAGTTCCCCCAGAAATGGACTCTGAGACAAGGATCTGGGTGCAAGCAGTGCAAGATCTGGGAGGAGAGGTGGTGGAGGATCCCCGAGCAGATGGACTGGGTGATTTTAAAAATGGCCATGTACACACGGTTCATCAAGCCGTGCTATGGTGGCGTCCCACATACAAAACAGAGGAAGATGGGCACAGATGTTAGTTCAGGGCCAGTCTTCCTCACACACACACTCACACACACACACACACAAATAGTCACAGATTTCCACGAGGAGGTGAGGTCTATGACCCCTTCCCTTGAATCTGGTTGGGCTCGTGACTATGTCAGCCAATCTATACAGCAGAAGTGATGCTAGGTGACTTCTGAGGCAAGGTCATGAAAGGCAGTGGAGCTTCCTGCCAGGTCCACTGGGATGCTTGTTTTTGGAGCTCTGAGCTGCTACATAGGAAGTCTGACTACCCTGAGGCTGCCTTGCAGCGAGGAAGCCCAAGCTACATGGAAAAGTCACGTGTAGACGCTTCAGTCAACTGCCCCAGCTGAGCTGAGCGTCTGCAGGCATGAGAAAACGGTTGTTTTGTGCCACTAACTTTTGGGGTGGTTTGTTCTGCAGCAATAGTCACTAGAATGGGGCAACTGAGGCTCCATTTTTCTGGGGGTCCTCTGACCTACTGTGTGGGGCACACCTCAGAACTGCCCTACCTCCCACCCCTCATTGGTTTCTGCTTTGCCTCTCCTGTGGGCCTAGCATGCTCCCCCAGGCAGAGAGAGGACGGAAGCCCATGGACAAGCTTGTGTGTGTAGGTGCCGGCCAGACAGTGGCTGCTCAGTGGTGGAGTCGGGGCTGAACTCTGCACTCCATCTCCATGGAGCCCAGTCCTGCTTTTACACTCCCATGGGGACAATGAGAAACCCCAGACACAGGCTGGAGTTGTTCTGTGACATCTACGGGTTACATGTGTGAGGTCACACATCAATGGACAAGGACCAGCCTGTCCACCAACATATCCCAGAACTTCCCTCTTCCCATCCTTGGCAGTCTGCAACTATTCCCATTCCTGCCCAGGGCCGTGAAGGCAGGAAGCAGACCAAGGTCACGTTCCAAGGTGTGCTTTGCATGCTCACTTCTATGTTTGTCTCCCCAACCAAACTGGAGCCTCCTCATATGCTAGGAGTGGGGGCTTCAGTCTCTGGGAACCCTCCTGGTGCCCAGCCCCGGGGCCCTGCCTCTAGTACCTGGCTGGGAGCTCTGTGAGGGCGGGGGCTCTGCCTGTCCCGTTCACATTGTAGCCGTGTGCCTGGAACAGTGCCCGGGACACAGTAAATGCTCAGTAATTATTTTCAGGGAAGGAAGAAGAATGGGTGCCCAATTATGTTTCACGGGTGAGTAAATAAATGTATAAGTAAATAAATGAAGACTTCTCTGCGACAGCCCAGTACACACAACCTCCCCCTTTTCTTGAGAAGTCAGCATTCAATGCCTACGAAAAGGCAAGTCTTTAAGTCTGTTTTCTGGTTTCTCTCGGCCGCCTTAGCTTTATCTCTGAACAGTAAGGGGCCTCCACACAGCGCCTGCTTCTACACGAGATGGACTATCATAGAAACTTCACAGTTTGCATGTTTATATTCCTCCCCTGCTTTCTACATAAAAGTACTGGAACGTTTTCTGAGGATGAATTCCTGATTTACACATGTGGCAAGTTATTAAGGAAAGTTAGAAATGGCTGGTGCCAAACCCTGATTTTATGAAAATAATATATGGGTGGATAAAAATCACCAGAATTTAAATCATGACTTTTGCATCTATATTCATAAGAGAAGTAGTCTCTGGTTTTCTTTTTCTGTGCTGTATTACTGCTTGGCAATAAGGTTACGCAAATTTCATAGACAAATTGGGAAGTTTTCATTCTTTTCTCTGCTGTGGAAGAGTCTGAATCTTGGGATTACTTGTTTCATGAATGTCTGAAATAATCCAGACGTAAAACTATCAGGGCCTGGGGACTTTCTCTGAGAAAATTGTCTATCTCTTCCACAGTTAGTGCATTATTTGGTTTTCTACTTCTTTTAAAGTCAATTTTAGTAATTTTATGATTTCTTAGAAATTGTAAATCATTCATTTCATCCAGATTTTTGATCTATACATGGAATCTGCTACTAATTTTTGAAATCTTCTCCTTGGTTGTATCCCATTCCTAATGGTGTGTGTTTATTGTTCTCTTTTCTTCCTTTTTATTTTTATTTTTATTTTCTTGTTTGAGGAAGACCAGCCCTGAGCTAACATCCATTACCAATCCTCCTCTTTTTTGCTGAGGAAGACTGGCCCTGGGCTAATATCTGTGCCCATCTTCCTCTACTTTATATGGGACGCCGCCACAGCATGGCTTGACAAGTGGTGCATCTGTCCACACCTGGGATCCGAACCTGCGAAACCCCAGGCCACCGAAGCGGAACATGCAAACTTAACTGCTACGCCACTGGGCCGGCCCCTTTTCTTCCTTTTTAGATTGGTTTTTTTAGAAGCTGATGTTTCTTTTTAATTTACAAATTTTTTTTTTTTTTTTTTGTGAGGAAGACCAGCCCTGAGCTAACATCTGTAGCTAATCCTCCTCTTTTTGCTGAGGAAGACTGGCCCTGGGCTAACATCCGTGCCCATCTTCCTCCACTTTATATGGGACCCCGCCATGGCATGGCTGACAGGCAGTGCGTCGGCGGGCGCACGGGATCCGAACCGGCGAACCCCGGGCTGCCAAGCGCGGACTAAACCGCTGCGCCACCGGGCCGGCCCTTAATTTACAAATTTTTTAAAAATTGTGGTAAAATATACATAATATAAAATTTATCTTTTTTCTTAATTTTTTTTTCGTGAGGAAGATTAGCCCTGAGCTAACATCCATTGCCAATCTTCTTCTCTTTGCTGAGGAAGACTGGCCCTGGGCTAACATCCGTGCCCATCCTCCTCTACTTTATATGTGGGACGCCGCCACAGCATGGCTTGATAAGAGGTGCATAGGTCCACGCCCAGGATCCGAACCTGCAAACCCTGGGCCACTGAAGCAGAGCGCACGAACTTAACCACTACGCCACCAGGCTGGTTTACAGTTCAGTGGTGTTAAATACATTCACACTGTTGTGCAACCATCACCACCATCCAGCTCTAGAATTCTTTTCGCCTGGCAAAACTGAAACTCTGTCTCCTTTAAACACTAACCCTCCATCCTTCCTTTCCCTCAGCCTCTGGCAACCACCATTCTACTTTCTGTCTGTATTAATTTGACTACTCTAGGGACCTCATGTAAGTGAAATCATATAATATTTGTCCTGTGTCTGGCTTACTTCACTTAGCATAACGTCCTCAAGGTTCATCCACGTTGTAGCAGGTGTCAGAATTTCCTTCCTTTATAAGATTGAATACTGTTCCATTGTAAGGGTACACCACATTTTGTTTATGCATCCATGCATCCATGGACACGTGGGTTGTTTCCACCTTTTGGCTATTGTGAATAGTGCTGCTATGAACATAGGTGCACAAATATAGAAGCTGACTTTTGAAGTCACTGTCATGGGCGGGGGGGTGGCAAACGAGGAACTCTGCCCACTGGTTTCTTGCTGGGGGAAATCAGGACTAGAGGAAGCAGTGGTTGGCAAGGACCTTCTTGTCTCTTCCACAGATGAGGAAATGAGGCTCAGAGAGGACAATAATTCGCCAGAGTCACATAGCCAGGAAATGGGAGAGTCAAAATTTGAACCCAGACCTGCTGCACGAAGCACTGCTTCCCAGCCACCCGGCCAGTCTTGTCCATCCCTTCCTGAAGCTTCTGAGCCATGTTGGTGTCTGCTCATGATGGGCCTGTCAGTGGCGCAGAGCGATCCTGGAGAGAGCTGCTTCTCTGCACTGGGCGACCTGGCTGTGGGAATGTAAAACCCGTTTTGTTCATGACAGATGAAAAGCAGATGTGATTTTAAATGCTGTGCTTCGGCTGCCAGTGCCGGTGGAGCAGGGCCCTGTGAGCAGTCACACCAAATAAAACATGTTATTTAGGAGTGACTGGAAGGCAGACAAGCTGGAAACATTGTGCACGGAAGGGCTACTGCTACCTGCTCCTGAGTGTCAAAACCACTGTCCCAGGCTCAGATGTGGATCCACATTGAGGGCAGTTTCCCTCACGGTGGTGCAGCTCCGGGAGTGGGCTCAAGCTCGTGACAAGCGACTTCCTAGCTGAGTGACTCCCAGCCCCGGCACAGAGCACGGGGCTTGGTGGGGCGGCTCCCCCAGGTCTTGCCCGGTGCTGCCTGTGGATCCCTTATCTCAGAAGCAGTTCCTCAGCACTCAAGGCTCATCCTCCCAGTTTCTGCTGGGATGAGAAGGGTGGGCAGATCCTTGACCCCATAACATTGGTGAGCACTTACTCTGTGCACCATAACCAGCAGGCTGGGCCTAGGAGTGGCAAAACAGGACACTGAGGCTCAGAGAGGGTAAGGTGCATGTCCAAAGTCACACAGCTCCCATAAGCAGCTCTTAAATGTCAGGAAGACAGAGCTGGCTAGCAGGTGCCATGCTGTGTAACACTGGTGCCCCTTGCACAGACATGTAGAGGGAGGAGGTTGTGTGGCAGTGCCACGTTGTGGTATCTGACTTAGGGGGTTCTCAGGCCCTCTGAACCCAACTACTAAGAGGGCTCCTTAGACCCTCGCATAAGAACTCTGAACCAGCGGTCTGAGGCATGGCCGCAGGCCGGGGGATCCCTGCAGTGGGTGCTGGCACATCTTTCTCACTGTGGGTGGAGGCAGGGCTGAGTCTACAGCTGTAGGGAGGAGGAATGCTACAGAGGCCAGGAGCCACCAGCCTGAGGTATCCCTGACAGAACAACAGGGAGCCCAGCTCTTAGAGACTGAAGGCCTGGGATGGGACCCTGACCCAAACGCCAGACATAGGCACACATGACATCCAGCATGGATTTAGGAGACCCAGGATGTGCAGGGCCCTCAGAGCTCACACTCCAGTGGGAGGGAGCTATGGAACAATGAAGATAAACTGTTAACTGGGGCTTACTAAGTGTAAGCACGATGCTGAGCACATTGGGGGAGATTCACTCTTCAGCCTCATGAGAACCGATGGGGAGCATGTTCGTAAGAGCAGACTAACTATCTTAGCAAATAACCCCATGATAAGAGCTCATTTCCTGCTCATATCACAGACCAATGTGTGTGTGGGGGTGTTGGGTGGGGGCTCTGCTCCACACAATCATTCATGGGCCCAGGGTAGAGAGCAGGAAGAATGGCACAGGAAGTTTGAGGAGCCAGGCCTAGAAGTCGTGACACCACTTCCTCCTAATTCCATTGGCCAGCACTCAGTCACATGGGGCCTGCAAGGGAGCCTGGGAAATGTAGTCTAGCTGTGCGCCTGGGAGGAAAAGGGCAACAGTTTGGTGGACAGCAGCCAGTATTTGCCACTGGTAGAAACCATTAGTATTCCAATTTTACACTGAGGAAATCGAAGCTCTGAGTGGTCCAGTTGCCCAGCCAGGAGAGCTGGGATTCAGCTGTGGGCACTCTGACTCCAGGGAGCATGCCCTTAGCCAGCAGGCTACACTGCCTTTCTGGAACTGAGCATTGAATTAAACAAATAGGCATTGAGCGCCCACCAGGGCCCTCGTGGGGGCTGTGTGTGCGTTGAGAGTGAGGGCTCTGGCTCAGACTGTCTGCGTTCCATTCCCTCACTCTGCCTCTTTTTTTTTTTTTTTTTTTTGTGGGGAAGACCAGCCCTGAGCTAACATCCATCGCCAATCCTCCCCTTTTTGCTGAGGAAGACTGGCCCTGGGCTAACATCCGTGCCTATCTTCCTCCACTTTATATGGGACGCCGCCACGGCATGGCTGACAGGCAGTGCGTCGGCAGGGGCCCGGGATCCGAACTCGCGAACCCTGGGCTGCCAAGCGCGAACTAAACCGCTGCGCCACCGGGCGGCCCCAAACCCTCACTCTGCCTCTTACCAGCTGTGTGACTTTGGGCAGGTCACGTAGCCTCTCTGTGCCTCAGGTCCTCCCACTCCTGGGGAAGGGTCCTGGCCTTTTCTAGGCCCTTCGCTACTCTCTCCCAGGAACAGCAGGGACAGGAGAAGAAGGTGGGACAACACAGAAGAAAATCGAACAGCTCTCATCAGGAACCTGAGAGGACCAAGAAGGAAGAGAGGGGATTGGGAAATAGGGGCCAGGCTGACACCCCGTCCACGATAGTCCTCGTTTGGTGACACCGGCCCCAAGGCGGCTGCTTCTTCTTCTGCAGCCTCTGCTCTCACACACCAGCTACACAGTGCAGGGTGTCCCAGAGGGGACATATTGTCGCTCACCTCCCTCATTTTTTTTTTTTTTTGTGGGGAAGACGAGCCCTGAGCTAACATCCGTCGCCAATCCTCCCCTTTTTGCTGAGGAAGACTGGCCCTGGGCTAACATCGTGCCCATCTTCCTCCACTTTATATGGGACGCCGCCACGGCATGGCTGACAGGCAGTGTGTCGGCGGGCGCCCGGGATCCGAACTCGCGAACCCCGGGCTGCCAAGAGCGGACTAAACCGCTGCGCCACCGGGCGGCCCCTTCACCTCCCTCATTTAAACAGTGTTCTGCAACCAAGGGGACCAGTGTGGGGAGTGCTGAGGAGCCAGGAGCTGGTTGACCTGTTTCTTCACTCAACAAACTCTGGTTGTGGCCCTCGAGGGACAGGCGCTGTCCTGGGACCCAGAACCCACTGGTGAGTAAAGTCAGGCCCTCCCCTCAGAGTGCGTACAGAAGTGGAAGGAAGACCAAGGAAATGGGAATAAAAAGATGCCCCCCCCACCAGTGCTTTCTCTGTAACCAGGGTGTGCATTTAACAGAGCTGGTCCCCTCCCATCTCCTTCCTGCTTAAAATGTTCCCAGGCCCTCCCTACTCCACATAGTGTCCCCCCTTCTGCAGGATCTGGCCCTACTCCAGCCCCACCCCTTTCCAACCCCAAGCACCCCCCTTGCTGAATTACACGCACTTCTCAGAACATGTTGTTGCACGTCTCCGTGCATGTTAGTTTCCCAGGGCTGCTGCAATCAAGGACCGCAGGCTGGGTGCCTTAAACAACAGAAATTTATTGTCTCTCAGTTCTGGAGTCTAGAAGTCTGAGATCAAGGTATCCGCAGGGTTGGTTCCTTCTGAGGGCTATGGCGGAGAACCTGTCTGAGACTTCCTCCCAGCTTCAGTTGGTTTGCTGGCAATCATTGGTGCTCTTTGGCTTGTGGAAGCACCGTTCCAATCTCTGCCTTCACCTTCACATGAAGATGCCTCCTCCCTCTGTGTGTGTCTCTGTCCGGTCGTATTGGATCAGGGTCCTCTCCTGCTCCAGTGTGACCTCATCTTAACCAATTATATCTGCAATGATCCTGTTTCCAAATAAGGTCATATTCTGAGGTACTGGGAGTTAGGACTTCAGCGCACGAATTTGGGGGGACGCAATTCAACTTATAATATCAGCCTTTGCCCATGCTGTTCCCTCCGCCTAGAACGCCTTTCCCCAAGTTGTCCAGCGGGCAAACTTCCATTTGCTTCAAGAAGTCAGCTCAAGCACCGCTCCCCGGCAAAGACCTCATAGTAGCTAAGCTGAAAGGGACCTCCCTCCGTTGTGCCCCACTGTCCTTGCGCAGCCCCTGGCCAGCACATCAAATGCCTTGTACCAATCCGTCTGCCTCTTTGTCTCCCTGACTCCACCAGATTGCCATCTCCTCAAGGGCAAGGACTGTGCCTTACTCATCCTGGTGTGCCCAGCACCCTGGCAGGACCGTCACATAGGAGGTGGCCCTGGATCAACGCCCATTGAGTTAATGCATGAATTGCGAAGGAAAGAAAGATGAGGGAAAAGATGAGAAAGATGGAGAAGAGTGGGGAGTGGGCCAAATCAATGACACTTGTCCCCTCTGGCCCTCCCATCTGCCAGGAACCCTCTCTCACTGGGGAGACTTATGCGGTTCCCATGGTTCTGACAGAACCTCAAGAATCGATGTTGTGTCTGAGGTCTGAATTTTCCTGGGTGGATAGTCAGAGTTGGGGGTTGGGGACCAAGAAGAGAGTGGTAGGAGTCCTGGGGGCTCCAGGTGGTCAAGGTGGGGGTGTGCGTGGGGGGGTGCCGTGGGGAGAAGTGAGCTGGAAACTGACAGGGCTGGACCCAGCCTCCCACAGGAACAAAGCACAGTCCTTAAACACTCCTCAAACAAACATATGATGTAAATCTGGCTTTGAAATAACAATAATGATAAATAAATAAGTGAGCAGATGCAAGAGGGGGGAGGGGGGCTCAGCCAGGCCCCTCCCCCAGGACACCAAGAGGGGAGAAGCACATGGAAAAATTGAAATTAGTTGTGACAGCTGAAATTCTCTGCTCTACAGACGACATTTGACAGGGTACTTAAAAAAATAATAAGAAAAGGGAAAGTGGTTTGGGTCGCCCATGGAAGGGGGAGCCCGGGGGATTTCAAGTGACACAAGACGCATAATTCAAGCTTCTTAGATGGCAAAAGCTCTTCTTACCTAAGGGGCCTGCTGCCTTTATTTTTATCCAAATGGCTCAATTACCGCAAAGCCCCACAGAGAAAATTACGGATGTTTGCCTCTATTTTTCTCCTCTTGTCTCGACAACTGTAGATATTTTGTTTTCCTTCTTTCTCTTGCTCTCTCTCTCTCTCTTTTTTTTTTTGATGGTCTGGGGGGTGAAGAGAGAAGGCGGGTGTTCAGATGGGCTAAGGGGCTGGAGGCTTTCGGATTGCTCCTCAAAGCCTGCATCACACACAACACACACACACACACTCACACTCACACCCCACAGTCTGAGGCCGCACTACAACTGGTCTTTTTGTTTCCCATCTTCTGAGCAAACATGTCCTTGCTGTTCCTTGACTTCTTTCCTCCTCTCCTCCCCTGGGTCTTCTCCCTCCTCGGCCTCCTGCTCGCCACACCAGTGGCGGCAGCTTCCTCGGGCCTCTCCTCTACCCAGCGGGCACCCCTCCTCGCAGGTCTCCTTTCATCTCAGCTATTCCCGAACCCTGCAATAGACACAGGGAGGCGCAGAGGTGCCCATTTTCCAACCTTCTTATTGGGTTTCTCTCTTTGTCATTTTCGGAATTGGCGCTCTGGGGAGCCGGGCCTGGAGGCTGCTGTGCTCACACCTGCCTGCTCTGCCAGACAAGGGCCTCAGAACCTGCAGCAGGCTCCAGAAGGGTCTCTTTAGGGGACTCCGGGGCTCCAAGGAATGGTGTCTGAGCATCAGGCCCCAGACCCTGATGGGTGGGGACAAGTGGGTGGGTGGGGGGCCTGTCACCTCTCACTCATTCCATCTCTCTCCATCCCAGTCCCATGACTTTAGTCTGGGCCATCCTCACCACCTCTGCCCCGACAAGGCCTCAGCCTCCCTTCCCACTCACCTCCCTGCCCCTCAAGCCCCCCCACCAAGCCAGGCCCCTCCCGTGCACGGCACCCCTTCTGGCTCATTGACTTTGGGATGAAACCAAATCTCTCCCGTTGGCCCACAAGGCCCTGCAGGTCCAGCCCCCCTCTCCCCTCCAGCTTCATCAGGAATTCTCTCCCTCCACCCCCAGCCCCTTCCTGCCTGGGGCCTCTGCAGCTGTGG
The DNA here is from genome assembly GCA_031878705.1 of Tapirus indicus. Lineage (NCBI taxonomy): Eukaryota > Metazoa > Chordata > Mammalia > Perissodactyla > Tapiridae > Tapirus > Tapirus indicus. The sequence goes on along the minus strand of CM062929.1, from coordinate 32,769,097 downwards.
CCTTTTCCTCCTGGCTGCTCTCTCTCTTCACCTACCTAACTCTCCGTCAGCCTCAGGTAGCACTGAAATGTCCCCTCCTCAAGGAGCCTTCTCAGCTCACACCCCCCGACCCCCATCAGGCCAGGCCCTGTTCAAAGCTCTCATAGCCCCTGTGCGTGGGGTAATATACAAAATATTGAACAGCCACGTGGAACAGGTACAAACGATCAGAATGGGTGCTGGCTGCAGCCCTGCAGTGGGACCCTGCAGGCCCCCAGGCTGGGCAGACCTTAACCCTTCAGTTGGCGGGTGGGTGAGACCTGTGGGGTGGGTCCCAGGTGACGGAAATGGACACAGAAGTACGTGTTCCAATAGCTTAACCGCTGTGGCTGCCAGTGATTGTCAGCTTGCCAGCACCTGTCCTCCACGGGTCTCCACCACCAGTAATTCTGGGTTTGAGGTCCATCACCTGCACCAGCCTCAAAGCCCCCTGTGGGCCCACTGTGTTTCCTGCTCATTGTTGCATCTGCAGGGCAGTGCACACAGTAAGTGTTTGATAAATAGCTGTTGACAGACTGAAGGCCCTCGGGACCAGGCCCTTTCCAGGACCACTGAATTCTGTGCCCACCAGTCCCCACCTACGCCTGCATGTCTCTTAGCCGCATGCGGACAGTCAACAGGGCGAGTACGATCCATGTGAAATGTGACGTCACGGTGTCATTGGTGTACTTCAAAGACTTCAGAGTCAAGGGCCTGGATGCAAATCCCAGCCTCGGTGCTCTCTCTCTGCGTGACCTTGGGCAGCTTATTGAACCCCTCTGAGCCCCAGTGCACTCACCTGGAAGGGGGGTGCTAATGCATGTAAACTGCTTAACTCCTCATGCCCCCATGTAGCATTTGGATGATTGATCTAGAGATTTTTCCTGTCTCTTGCCTTCATTGTTAAGAGGGCTCCCCGGCTGATCCCTGCCTGTTCCTCCAGTCCACCGTCCACTTCTCCTTCACTCGACACGTGTTAACTGAGTGTCTGTTATTTTCTGGCTGTGAAGATACAGCAGCGAACAAATCAGACAAGAAGCAGCCCTTGGCAGCTCCCATCCACCAAACCTCGTGGGGCGCTGTGCAGAAGCTTCATACAGTGTCCCGCTGACTCCTCCATGCATCTCTTGGTGATAGAAGCTGTGATTGTCCTCATCCTACAGCTGGGGAAATTGAGATGCAGAAAGTTTGAGCAGTTCACCCAGGGTCACTCAGTTAGTGTCAGAACCAGGGTTGGAACTCAGGCCCTTCTGAAGCCAGATCCTGAAGAGAGATTTTTCTAAGCACTCATCAGATTGGGCCACTCCTTTGCATGATCCTCCTCAGTGGCCTCCACACTTCTGAACTCGGGACCCAAGGGTCCTGCCAGGCCTGGTCCCTGCCTTCATCTTCTGCCTCAGTCTCCCTTGTCCCCCTTGAATTCCTTCCCTCCAGCCACTGATCCTTCAGTTCCCCAGACAGGTCTAGTGTTCTCTTACCTCCCAGCCTTCACACATGCTGTTCCCTCCACCCAGAACACCCTTCCCCTCCTCTTGGTATGGTTAACATTCCTTCTCCTCCAGGTCTCAGCCAGGCCTAACCTCCTCAAGGATGCTCTCCTTATCTCCCCAAGGCTGTAAGGCAACCCCCCTTCATGTCCTCCCCATGCGGGCTTGCCCTGTCCTGAGGCTGATTCCCCCACTAGTCTGTGAGTTCCTGAGGCCAGAGCCTCATCTCCCTTTTTCAAAGTTATATCCTGAGGACACAGCACAGGGGCTGGCGCACAGCAGGAGCTCGACATGTATTTGCCGAATGAACAAATTAATGAAAAACTGCAGAAGTCGCTCCCCGGCCTCCTCTTCTCACCACGCTGCACAAGTGAGCTGTAGCCGCGTAAACACAGTAGATATTTTTCATGATAAATGAAAACGGGCAGTTATTAACAGAAGTATTGACTTTATGTAAACTTGCCGTATCTGGGGAACACAATTCAAAATGAGCATTCCACTAGAAAAACTGTTTCAAGAATTTTTTCCCTTAAAAAAAAATGTGAACAACCGGGAAGATCAATGGACTCCCTGTGTGGAGAGAACATTCCATAAAAGCGGCAGCAGCCACCTCCTTTGTAGAGAGCGCAGAGCTGCGAGGCAGAGCGGCTCCGGAGAGCGGAGCGCGCTCGACCGTGGCGCCCACGGGGGCTGCTGCTCAGCTTAGTCCAGCACCAGGACTGCAAGACAGTGCGCTGCAGGGTCAGACCTACCGGAGCGACTGCGCCAAACCACGCGGCAGCTTTTTTTGTGCTGGGGCTGGATGAGGGTTCTGGCAGGGGCCCGAGGTGTCCGGAGGTGCCCTGCAGAGCAGAGGAAGAATGTGGAGGTCTTTTGGAGGTGGGGGTGAGAGCAGAGATGTGGGGGAGCACAGGCCTTGCCGGGACCCCCTACCCCAGCCATCTCCACAAAACCCATAGATGCTGGTGTGAGCGCCTCTACGGTGGAGCTGAGGATGAGACTGGGGCTCCTGTTGGAGCTGCTGTGACAGAAGGTGGACCCGCAGAGGCAGAGCAGGAGGCCAGGAGGGAAGAACTCCCCATGCCCCAGCACAGACATCCTGGGCAGCCTCCGGTGCCCACATCCTGGGGTTGGAAGTGACTGCCACAGTCAAGAGCAGGGACATCCATGTCCCAGTAGACATCCATCGGGTCACCTCAGAGCTGGGGCACAAAATCAGGAAGGAGGGACAGCAGAGGTGCCTCTCTGTGGAGTCCCCGATGTTGAGCTCATCAGATTCTCCTGCAGAGGCCAGGATGGACCGAGGGTGGGAGACTTGGCCAGTCCGTGGCTGTCAGCCTGCAGGTCCCACAGCGCCCATGGTGGAGTCAGGAGTGTGAGGTGGGAACCAGGCAGGACAGACCCCAGCTCCGAGCTGTCCACGCTCCAGCAATAACATCTGCTCCTTCCCCTTCCTCCAGCACAACCTCCACCCTGCCTCTTCCTTACAAACGCTTCCTGGCCTACCTGAGGAGGTGGGCGCCCACTACAGCGCACCTGGGAGCGCCGCAGCCTGGAGGGCCTCAGGCGGGTGTTCACAGATGCTGCGGGCCCCTCACCCCTGCCTTCAGCTGGGAAGCACCCTGCGGGAGCGTGGTTGGGAATGCAGGCTCCGGAGCCACAGGCCCTGAGTTCGTGTCCTGCCCCCACTGCTTAGCTGCTGTGTATCTTTGGCAGCTGACCTCACTGCTGAGCCTCGGTTCTTCCACCTGTAAAATGGGTGGTTGTGACCATTCAACGGAAGGACTGTACCATTGTCACAGAGGGAGGGCTGGGTACTCGTACTGGCAGTGGCTGCTGTGGTCATCACGGCTCTTTTTCCAATGTGGGAGGCTCTGCCTTAGCCAGCCTCTGCCCCGTCAGGAGCGGGCATCTGCCCTCAACAGAACAGGCTGGGGGTCAGTTTATGCCCGGTCTGTGACCATAAGCACAGATCAAGTCCACGGTCGAGGGCCAGAATCCTGGGACCCAGGGAGGGGGCACTTGTTCAGGTTACAGGTAGAGCTGGGACTAAGGACCCAAGGATCCTGATGCCAGCCCGGGGCACAGCATCAGGAACTGGTGAACACACTCTCCCTAGAGCCTGGGGCAGGGAAGGTGGGGGGTGGGGCTTAGCCAAGGTCTTTCAAGAACAAACGAATCATAAAAATCTGGTTATGTCACTCCCGGCTGAAAACATCCCCCAGCCTGCAGGGGCGGTTTCAGACACGTTTGCTGTAGAACCTTTCAAATGAAATCTTACACCGAAAATCTAACCGTATAGCCAATGACAGCGCAGCTCGCCTGTCTGACTGTGGTGAGGCTGGGAGCAGGGCCAGCGCTGGGGCCACCTCCCTTTGGTGTATCTTCCTCCAGGTTGCTGGGGAGCCTCTGAAGAACTCCTCCAATTCCAGGGAGCTCATTTTGAACCGTTGGTCTAAAGGTCAAGTCCAAATGCCTGTGCAGAGTGTGTAAGGCACGTCACGGTGCGGCCAGCTGACCACCTGCTTACCTCACCCCCCAGCCTTCCCCCACGTGTGCCCCATGCCAGTCAGAATGGCCCATGGATCTCTGGCCCTGACTGACTCACACCTTTGGCCTGTCCCACAGACTGTTCCCTCCTCTTCCAATGCTTTCCGCCTGTTTTCCACCTGGCTGACTCCTATGTATCCTTCTAAACACAGTCAAGAATCACTTCCTCCAGGGAACCTTCCCAGCCCCTGTGGACAATGGTACAGTCCTTCCTCTCCTGGGCATACCTTGCCGAGAGCATTTGTCACCTGCCTTGTCTGGTCACTGAGTTGTGTAAAGAGGCAGTCCCATGTAGGAGCTTGGAGCTCGGGCCTCAGCCTGAGACTCGGCCTCAAATCCTGGCTCTCAGCTCCACAGCTGTGGTTCCGTGGACAAGCTTCCCAACCTGTCTGAACTCAGTTTCCTCATCTACAAAGTGGGAGTAATAACAACGCCCACCCCCACCATTCACGTGAGGATCAGATGAGATCGTGTGTGCAAAAGGGCTGGCCTGCTGTCCAGCACGTGCCATCCACACAGCCGCCCTTCCTGCAGGTGCCCAGAAAGTCCCACTAGGGGACAATAGATGCTGAGAACGGGGCTACAAAGAGACGGAAGCTGTGGATCTGCCCTCAAGAAGCTGACAATCCAGGCCAGGAGCAGAAGTCTAGATGCAGGGCAATGAGATAACGCAACACTAGTTGACCCCAGGCAGAGGAGGGTGAGTCCATACGGCTGGATCACGTGTCGCGGCCCCAAACAGATGCGCGATGAACGTTGAAACGAAAAGAACCGAGCTGGGTGCAAGGCAGGGGTGCCCTGGCTGCGCAGGTCTAGGGAGCTGCTGTGGGGAGCAAGAACCTGAACTGGGTTTGGGGAGTGGGCAGGGCGTGGACCGGTGAGGACTGGGGGGCAGGCAGGAGCACCCCAGTTTTATAAAGAGGAGGCCTCCTTATTCTAACTCTGCTACAAACAACTTGAGGCCGCTTCAGAATTGTTTCCCTTCTCTCTACCTTACTGCGTTGTCTGGAGAGTTTTCATAATAAGCACGTGTTACTCTGAAAATCAGAAAAAGCAATTAAGTTATTTTCATTTGCAAGATTTTTTTCCCCTTAAATCACACACAAAAAAGACAGTTAAAATAAAGTTTACAAAGAAAAAATAGAGGAGGCATCAGACGCAACGATGAGGGGGGTAGTTATACCGGAACCTGGGAAGAGGGAGTTGTTTTGACCGCCGGTTCACTTTGACTTGGAGCTTCCAAACGGCAGAGGCAGAAGATGAGGCATAAAAATAGCTGCACCTTGCAGCTGGGAAAGGCAGGGCTGAGGGAGCAGAGGACAGTGGCCGCACCTCAGTCTGTTGAGTGTTTCCTTGAAGCCTAGTGTCTTGCTGAACCCTCTCCATGCCCCCTGGGGAGGGGTCATCACTGCCTCCGCTGAGCAGAATCAAGGCCGGGAGGGGCTCAGCATTGCACCCGAGCTCCAGGAGCAGGAAGCGGCAGAGGTGGGCTTCAAACCTGGGCCGCTCAGACCCCTGAGCGCACGCAGGCCGGCTGCGCCCATGGCCCTCCCGCCTCTGGGGAAGGGGCAGGAGGAGGCTGCCGCATTGCCGGGGACAGAGCTGTCCTCAAGTGTAGGCGCAGGGGGTGAGGACTTGCCGCCCTCGGACCACCGCAGGCCTGACAGCCCTGAGCGCCGCCTGGGCCTTCCTAATGGAGCCCTGCTACAGTGCACGGCATGACAGTTGAGCCCAGTGATAGCAGGGTGCGTCGGTGTCTGTGTGACAGAAGGGACAGGCCACGGGCAAACCTGTAATCCTCTGATTTCTGTGAGGCTGCAGCGCTTAACCCCTTCCTCTCCAGGGTGGGCGGGGGCCACACCAGTGGGGCCAGCGAGTGACGGGTCCCCAGGAACCAGAGCAGGGAACCCCAGCTCCTCCCTCTTTCCATCCGAGGGAGGACCTTTCACTTCGGCCACCCAGCCCGTGCCTGCTTGGGTGGTGGGAGCAGCGGAGGGAGAGCTCCCCGCTTCTGCTCTTGGCCTCCACGCCCCAACTCCTTCTTCCCCTGGAAGCCAGGAGGGGTCTTTGAGAAAGAGAAATCTAGTGAGAACGGCTTGCTGCTCTCATCCCTTCCATGGCTCCCTATTGGCCTCAGGATAAAGCCAAGCTCCTTACCGTGGCCTGCAGGGTCCTTCTGGCCAAGCTCCTGCCACTTCTCCAGCCTTTCCTCTGGGCTCCTTTCTGGTCCTCCAATTCAGCCCTGCCTCAGGGCCTTTGCATATACTGTTCCTGCCAACTGGGATCCCACCACCTTTGCCCATACCCTGTGCTGGCTCGGTTCTTATCCTTCAGGTCTCAGTTTAACCCACTCTGATTCCTGAGACTGGGCTGGAGCAGCCCTCATGCTTCAGATGGTGAACTCCTGAGGGCGGGGAGGGCCTGAGCTCACTGGTCCAAGACCCACGCAGGTACCCTCTGTGAATGCTTGCAGCACCTGCTGAGGGCGGGCACTGTGATGATTCGTTTTCCCATGAGGAAAGTACTGCTCAGAGAGGCTGAGGCCACAGGCCACACAGCCAGTCTGTAGCAGAGCCAGGATTTGAACCCCAGTCTGTCCGAGGCTCCTGGAGCACTATACCAAGCTGGGAGCTGAAAGAGAGCTTAGAAGTCATAGTCCAAACCGCTCAAGAGATGTACGGGGAAACTGAGTCCTAGAGATGGGCAGTGACCCCCCGGGGTCCCATGGCAAGTTGGTGGGGAGCTGGGAGAGAATCCTGCCCCACTGGCCTCAGCCTGCATTCTTCTCCGCCCACCCCCCCCCACCCCCCCAGTGAGCGCTCCCAGCAGGAGCCTCCAGGTGCAGAGGCAGGGGAGAGAGGTGATGCCCGATGGCACCCTCCCCCAGGAGCTGGGCTCCGGCTGGGAGCAGAGGGGCTCTTCCCAGAGAGCCCCTCCCCGCCCCTCCCCCAGCCCTGCTGGCAGCTGCTCAGCACGATTAGCCAACAAGTGGCTGTTTTGTGGAGTCGCTGCTGATGTGTTTTAAGTGGCTTTCTGAGTGGGAAATGTTCCGTAGGAGAGTCAGGCAGACAAAGGGGAGCGAGTGCATTAGGTTTTATTGGTCTGTTTTGCACACATCTGACGTCACTCTTTGAAGCGAGTTCTGTTCAGCCCTGGAAGAATGATAAAGAGACAAGGGGGGAGAGTTCAGACAGACACACACTCTCACTCGCTTGCACACGCACCGCGCGTCCTCCGAGTGGAGGCATAATGGCCGGAGACGTCAGAGCAAACTGTCCGACAGATGGGGCCCGCCCTGCGCTGAAGGGGAGGCTCCGGCTGCAGAGGAAGTCATCAGGTGAAGCAGAATCACTGAATTAGCCAGCCATTGTGCCCCGAGAGGGTAATGCGTCTGCCTTTTCCTAATGGCTGCCCCGTCGCCGGAGAATGAAACCTCTTCTCATCACGCAGACGATCCAAGGACGAGTCACCGAGAGAGACGGCAGAGGGAGTGGGGAGGAGGGACCCCACCTGGGCTGAGCTTGGACAAAGGGCCTGTCTCCTGGCCACCCTCACCCCCAGGGCTTCTGCTCCGGGTTTGGTAAAAAGTAGTCAGCAAGGAAGTAGCTACCTGTGGGGGGCGCTGGGAGGGGGATTCTGGGGAGGGGCAGGGGTCCTGAGAGCGGGAGGAGTGTGGCAGACAGGCAATGGTGACACAAGGGTAGATAGTGGGACATGGTCTGGATTTAAAACAGCTTTCCTTAGCCTCAGTTCAGTGCAGCCATCTTTATCAGTCTCCCTTTCTCTCCAGGCCTCAGTTTCTGCTTCCTTAAAAGGAGGGGATTGATTTAACCCATTGTCCACCCATCCACCCACCCACTCACCTGTCCGTCTACCCATCCGTCCATCCACCCACACACCCACCCAGTTATCCAGCCAGCCAGCCTGACAGTCATTCATCTAATAAGATTTTTTTTTGGAGAAAGGTTAAAGGTATTTTATTTTGCTGTGCATGCAGCTTTGAGTCACCGAAGTAGACACACACATTCCCACCACCACTCCTGTGATCGTGGGGAGCGCTCTCCTTGGAAACCTGTCCTTTCTTACTGACGTTACTGACATCTTGTCCACTTTCAAAGCCCATTTTGCATGCTAGCTCCTGTGTGGGGCTTTTCCAGATGTACTCGTCTCTATATGATTTAAGTATCATTTAATTAAGTATTTTCTGAGCCCCAGTTATGGGCTGGGCACTCAGCTGGGGGCTGGAAATACTGAGGTGAATGAGAAGCTCACAGCTTGCAGGGGGACAGACGGTAATTAAAAATCCCAGAGAAAATAACTAATTATAGTCATGACCCCTGCTCTGTGGAGAAGCTGCCTGAGCCTGCAGGGCACCTTGGTGGAGGGTCAGAAGACTGCCTGGGGGAGGAGGCCCTGTGAGTGGGGTTGCTGAGGGGCAGGGCAGGGAGGAGATGTACGGGACACTGAGAGCCTCAGGGGGGCAGACAGGGAAGGACAGGAGACGTCCTAGCGAGAAGGCTCTGAAGAGGATTGGAGCTCTGAGAGATGGGAGGGGACACAGCGAGAGCCAGGGAGCCCGCGTGAGGCTGCGCACAGGGGTGAGACCAGGCCGGGGCCCAGTTCTCCGAGTCACGGTCCACACTGGCAGCGACAGAGGTGGGGATGAAGGGAGAGGCTGAGGAGGGCAGTCCCCGCCTGGAGGGGACCCAGTCTGGGCTGGGAATCCAGCTGATGGAAAAGGAAGACGCTCTTTTTACCAAAAGCAAGAATTTCATTCAACTCACCAAAGCTGTCTTGCTGCCCCTCAACCTCACTCCCACCCTGGCCCCCTGTTCTAGGCCTTCTTGGCAGGTCCTGGTCAGGGGCTGGAGGACAGGAAGGGCGTGTGCAAAGGGAAGAATGAGCAAGAGGAATAAGAGACTAACCATGTGTAGCATGCAGGGCTGGACTCGCCCGTGTAAGATTCCTTAAGGTGGATAAACCCTGTGTGAGGGGCACTGGGGGCTAGATGGCACCTCCCGCAATTCACTCCACTCAGGATCGCTTTCAACAAAGAGAATGCTTTCTTCCCACTTGAGTAAAAGATACACCTTTCTTTCTGTCTCATTACAACAGTAACACGTGCTTGCTGTAAGGGAAAGTCAAGAATCGCAGAATTCAACAGGCCCAGAACCTTGGAGCCCTCTTGGCTCCTCCCTTCCTCCTACCTCCATGTCCAGTCCTTCAGCTAATCCTGTGGCTCTACCTTCAGAATCTGTCCTGACCCCGACGCTGGCCGCCACCTCCACCCTACTGCCCCGGCCCAAGCCCCCATCATGGATCTTCTGGACCCGGACAGTAATCTCCTAATGGGCTCCAGACTGAGCCACCTCCTCTGTCTCTTCACTCAGCAGCAATCAGAGACTGTGCCATTGAGGTGATGGGGGACCATGATACACCTCTGCCCGAAGAGCTCTGGTGCCTTTCATCTCACTCAGAGCAAAAGCCAAACTCTTCTTCTCTGCTCACAAGACTCTGCGTGATCTGGCCCCCAACTCTCTTCTCTACCTGCCCTCCTCTCTCTTCTCTCTCCTCTTCTCTCCTCTACACTCACCCATCCTCCCCAACCAGCCACACTGGCCTTCTTGCTGCTCCTTGAACCCATGACTCCATTCTCACCCCAGGGCCTTTGCACCTGCTGCTTTGAACACCCTCCTCCTCCATATCTGCAGGGCTAGCTCAAGCCACTCTCCAAGTGTCACTACTTCAGAAAGGCTTCCCTCACCACCCTGTTTAAAATAGCTCCTTCCCAGCCTGAGGGAAGAGGGGAGAAAGGTCAGTTAGTGTTTAAGGGACACAGAGTTTCAGTTTAGCAAGAGAAAAGAATTCTGGATGTGGACAGTGGTGATGGTTGCACAACAATGTGAATGTACTTCATGCCACTGAACTGCTTAAAAATGCTAAGATGGTAAATTTTATATTATGTGTATTTACCACAATTAAAAATAAAGAAAATTCAATCATGTATGCAAATACAACAGATGGTGCTCCTACGGGTAAAACTCATAGGAGGTGGAGATAACCAAAACGCGGCCTCCAACCTGTGGGCAGGGACTGTCATTCTTCAGGACTCTACCATCGAAGCAGATGGACGGTTTAAATGCTGTTTCCAATGACTAAGCGATGCAGTGGCTGTAGGATGTGAGGGCAAAGCATTCACTGCCACGGAGTAATTACAAGAAAGAAAGGCCCAATGAAAGAAGTTTAAAAAAGCAGTCCCTTCCCATCACTCTCTACCTCTTTGCTCTGCTTCATGTTTCCTACTAGCTCTCATCATCATCTGACTTTTTACACACATACCTGTTTGTTTCCAGGTCTATGATCTGCTCCCCCGCCCCCTGAGCATGGACTCCGTGGGCATAGAAACTTAGTTTGCCCACCACGACATCTCAGAACCTAGTGGAGTGGAAGTTCACAGAATGGCTGCAGCTAGACTGAACGTGGACCCTCCACCACCTCTCTCTCCCTCCTTCTCCCTCCCAGCGATGGGGGCAGGAAATGTGGCTTCTCCAGCCTCATTCATTCAATGTGTATTTATTAACACCTGCTCTGCACCCATTGTTCTCCCTTTTAGGATCAGGGCCAGATCTTCTTTCTTTCTGTCCCTTCTGCTTTCCTCCAGGGCTAGTCCAACCCTTGGCACACAGCCCACCAGTGCCTACTGTGTGGAGAGCACCCTGTGCCCCAGCCAAACCCTCTCCCATTGGTCCCTGTCACCCCGGCTGCTGAGATGATCCCAACTGTGATGGGCTCCCATCTCCACCATGCGGTGAGGGTAAGATAAGGAGGGGGGGCGAGGACACTTGCCGAGCTTGCAGGTAAGTGATCACAGGTGTTACTTTGCTAACGGTAGTTTTTCCAAATGCATGAGGTGTGATTTTTTTCCTTCTCCCTGGCCCAACTCTGGTGACATAGGAGAGATTTAGAATGACGACAAACAGATTGGGCTTCATTGGAGGGCACCAGCTCCAGCCCACACTGAGGGAGCAACAAGAGACATTAGGGAGGCAGAGGTCCTCAGGGGCCCTGCATGGCCTTCTCCTGGTGAAAACCCACAGGCTACGGAGCCCAAAGCTGAGGTGGATGCTGGGTATTGATTACCCCTTGTAGCCGCACTAAAAGAGTCTGAAGACTGGGGAACAGGCTGGGTTTCCTCTTAACATCTCAGGCACCTGAATGAATGATTTTAGCAAAACAACAGTAAGATCCAGAAATTCCACTCCTAAGTGATAACAGATGAGTGCCTGTGAAAGTACTGTACAAGAACCTGCAAAGGAGCTTTACTGTAGGTAAAGCCCAGTGATTCGCTTTTAGCCAACAGAAGATGACAAAGGTGCAGGAATTTTGCAGATGTAATTAAGGTCCCAAATCAGTTTGATTTTGAGTTCATCCAAAGGGTAGGCTGGACTCGATCAGGTGAAAGCCTTAAAAAGAGAGACTCCTCTGCTGGCTTGAACAAGCAAGCTTCTGTGGTGTGACCTGCCTGTGAGAAGGCCATGTGGCAAAACCAGCCCCCTGCTGACAGCCAGCAAGAAAACAGGGACCACAGTCCTACAACCACAAGGAACTGAATTCTGCCAACAACCGTGAGATCATGGGAGACAGTCCTGAGCTCCAGAAAGGAACGCAGCCCCGCTGACACCTTGACTGCAGCCTTGGGCGACTGACTGGAGGACCCGTTAGGCTGTGTGCAGACTCCAGACTCACGGAAGCTGTAAGATCATAAACAGATGTTTCAAGCTGCTAAGTTTGTGGTCATTTGTTAGGCAGCAACAGGTAACCAATAGACCCCTGGAGGGAGAGTGACTGGGAGGGGGTGTGAGGGGGCTTCTGGGATGCTGGATTGTTCTATATCTGGATTGGAGTGGTGGTTGTGTTGGTGTATTCAGTAGTAAAAATTCATCAAGCTGTATACTGAAGATTTGTGCAGTTTACTGTATATAACCTACATGTAAATTTTAAAAAATTCCAGTGGAGACCATGACAGATCACCAGCCCTGGTTTTCTATCCCAGCCTCCCTCCCTCCCCTGCGCTCCACCTTCTTTTATCTTTCTAGGTACTGGGACCACTGTGGCCTCCTTCCAAGCATCAGACATCCCCTCTCTCCTTCATTATTCGTCATCACTTGTATAAAATCTCACTGACCTGGGCAGCATTTAGAGCAAAGGCAGTAGCTCCTTTCAAGTGACCATCTTTCCAAAATATAAATCCAAACATGTCACTCCCTGTCCAAAACCCTCCAGTGGCCCAAGATCCTGCATGATTTGGGTCTGACCCAACCCACCACCCGTCTGGGGCCACCCCTGTCCCAGCCACCTTGTCTCCCTCTGCTTCTTTCGGGTGGAATCTCTTTTGTTTCTTTTTCTTTAAATGAGTTGCCATGTGCTGTTCTGAAGTTACTTCAAATACTTTTTGGACACAGGCAGAGTATCCTTCCCTCCCTAACACCCTCCCTATTCTTTCTTTGTTCATCTCTAGGCTCTTTCTTTAGGGTACAGATCTTAAAGTGTACAAGTGCATGTGCAAACACACACACGTACACATATACACACCTGGTTTAACTCCAGGAGGTCCTGTATTCCAACACTTCTCATACCTTAACATGCATGTGAACTGACTGGGGACCTTGTTAAAATACAGATTCTGATCGGTGGGTCTTGGGAAATGGGCCCCGATTCTGCCTTTCTAGCAAGTTCCCAGGTGACCCTCTAGGTCCATGGGCCCTGCTTTGAGTAGGGAGGTTGCAGAACTGCCCACTCTTCCTGCTGGGGCAGGCTGGAGGAGGGTGGGAGGGCGGGTCACACGAGGACCAAGGAAGATTTGGACTCAGGGCCCCCCAGCTCTCAATAACCTTCTTCCCTCAAAACGAGGGGATCTGGGCACAGGTGACTCGTGCCTCTGGCCTCTGCTGTTGGTGGGATGTTACAGCTGAGCCAGAAGACTGTCCTGAAGGTCTGGTGTCTGCCTCACATGGCGTCAGAGGCAGGGAGCTCCACCCTGCGGCACATTGGGTCCACAGTGGTCCAGCTCAAAGGCTCTGGGAGAGACGAGCTTGGCCTTTTGAGGTGCCAGCAACACGCCAAATACCACGACTGCCACCTTTGCCCACAGGAGGCAGAAGAGCTGAGCAGGGTGAGGAAACCAGAGACCTCCCTGAACTTGCTCTGTGACCTTGAGGAGCTCCCTGAGCCTCAGTTTCCCCACCTGGACCCTAGGCAGCTGGATTCAGTAATCCCAGCTCTTGCAGGCTTGTGCCTGAGGCATATCGGTGGACGGAGGACAAGCCCAGAGATGTCCCGAGTGTGCACACAGCTCAGCGGCTGTCACAGCAGGGTTCTGGGGGAGGGGTTCCTCCTCTGCTGTCCTCACTGGCCCACATGGGGCTGTTTTCACAGCATCATTGATCCAGCTAAACCAGGGAGATGCGTTACATCTCCTCCTGGGGCCAGGGGTTGGGCAGCCCAGCTGGTAAATCACCCAGGGGCAGTGTTTTAAAGCTCTGGCCTCTGTTTTGGCTCCCTGGGGCCCAGCTCGAGAGCAGCAAGGCTGAGGGGAGTTTGCTGAAGTTTGATATGGCCCTGGGGGCTGGCAGGGCAGAGGGCTCCAGCCAAGGGAGGGACAAATAGATCAATGGGAAACTGCCATGACCTCGTGACCTCAGAGATGGCTTCAAACCATGTTCTTAACATGCCCTAGTAAATCTGGGGGTGGATCTGCCTCCCCTGGGGACAGTGGGGACAGGGGCAAGGGGGAGGTGAGGAAGGGGATGTCATGGGATTGAGAGGCCATGATCCAAGTGGCTAGATGCTGGCCAGCCTGGGTTTCTCTACTCTCTTTGTTGTCACATAATGGGGCACAGCACTTTACAGTTTGCTCTTAACTCTCCCACTCTCTGTCCTTGCTCAGCAGACTCCGAAGGGGCGGGGCTCATGGCCCTACCTGACAGTCAGGGACACTGGGCTCAGGTTTGGCCCAGATGGCCCAGCTTGCTGGTGGCAGAGCTTTTGAGGAACTGCAAATGGGTCAGCCTGGCTGGGGGACGAAATCCAAGGGGCTGAACAGGTGGAGGCAAAGCCCCAGAGGTGGCCAGGGCCTAGCTTGACATTTTCGGGGGCCACCGGAGGGTTTCAGCTCAGGGTGGGGGATGGGATGACAGGATGCAATTTGTGTTCCAGAAAGCTTGAGCCATTGTCAGTGTGGGGGATGGCTTGCTTGGGGCCGGAGGGGAGGCCGGTGTGATGGGGTGTGATGGAGATGATGAAGCCTGAGCTTTCCTCCCAGCACTGCCCCCATCATCTTCCCAGGCATTCACCTCGCAGTTCCTGGAGTCTGACAGACCTGGGTTCAAGTCCCATCTCTGTCCCTGATTTGCTATGTGGAGATGGGCAAGTGACTCTGCCTCTCTGAGCCTGTTTCCCATCCTTACCTCTGTGAGTGTGAAAGCTTAACAGCACCTGGGCTGGAGCCGTGGGTGTAGCTGCCATTATTATCCGCTTCCCCTGTGGGCAGCCTCAGCCCTGCGGCCTCAGGGCTTCTCCGGCTGCAACAACACTCCTTCCAGGTCCCCAGTGCCCAGCACAGATGGGCCGGGGGCACAGAGGCAATGCAGAGCATGGGGGCATCTGCCCCTGCCTTCCTGGCGGCATTCACTGTCCTTGCTGGACCCTGCACAGCACCCCCCGAGTGAGGCGCATCCAGAGGCCGCCGGCCCGGGTTCCAGCCTGAGCTGTGCCATGACCGGCCCTGTATCCAAGGGTTGCCCCTTCTTCTCTCTGGGCCTGTCGCCCAATTTGGGCAATGATTGGTGTTTCTCAAAAGCAACAGGCACACCTGGTGACCCACAGATGATTTAGGGTTTTGCGTGTAATTACATTGGACCCCATTGTGATAAATGTATCATCATTTCAATTCTCTCCCATCCATCCTATCATGTCAGGGACACTTGGGTTGGTGCCAATTTGTCTTTAATACTCGCTAAACTCACTGTTTTTCTTTTACGTTTGAGCATTAAAATTTTTAAAAATTCTGATAAAATACACACAACATAAAATTTCCCATCTTAACCATTTTTAAGGGTACGTTTAATAGTATTACTCATTTTTTAAGAGAGAGAGAGCAGAGTCCCTCAAAGGAAAAATAGTAAGTAGGGAATAATAGTAAGTTGGTGCCCTGTAGGCGGCAGGGGGATGACTGGTGTTCCTCCCAATCCCTCTATCGGGGGTGCCCACGGCCGGGGTTGGAGCTGGCGCTGAACTTCTGCACACACCTGCTGTTGGCAGGCGGGCAGACCCAGCCCAGCAGGGAGGCCTGGCACTCAGGGCCGGGGCTCTGGCATCAGATGTCCCTGGGTTCGAATCCTGGCTCTGCCTCTCACCAGCTGGGCGGCTTTAGACAGGTAGTTTAACCTCTCTGGGCCTTTGCATCCACCCCTGTAACACGGGGCTGCCACCCCCACCACACAGGGCCTTGTGGGCATTAGAGAGACTCCTCGAGGCACTCCACGCACCTCTCAGTTGCCGCCATCAGTGCAAACCAGGGCCAAGTGGGGGTGACGGAGGCCCGGCCGGGGGCACCACCACCCCCACCCAGGAGGAGGCTGCCCAGAGAACACAGGCCTTTCTGAATTTTCTTCTTTCTGATCCTCTCCAGTCTGCCCAGGGGTGGCTGAGGGCGTAGATTGTCTTGAAGCTCCTTCTCAGTGGAGAGCTGCCCTCGCTGGTTTGCTGGCCCTCTCCCACGCTTCCCAGGACCAGAGACAGGGAGCGGGAGCAGGCCCAGGAGATCCGGTTACAGGCGACCTGGCCTTACCTGCGTCCTTTCTCCCACAGGGCAGGGGCTGCACAAAGGGTCATGTCACTGACCACTGCAATTAAGTGGCCAGATTGCAGGGGTGGCGCGGGGTGGGGGGACGGGGTGCCTGCGCAGTCCTCTTGTCTTCCTCTGGGGTGGGGCTTTGACTGGCCGCTCCCCCAGGGCACCCTTTTGTCCCCGGCCTCTCTCTGCGTCCCTACGGCCCCAGGAGTCAGGCTGCAGCAGCTGCCTGGCCCATGTGCCAGCCCCGGCCGCCAGCTTCCCAGCAATCTGGCTTCGGACACAGATAAAGCCGCCTTTGAGAGTGTCTTGCAGGCCGCTGCAGGGGGCCTGGGGAGGAGTGCTGGGGTTCTCGGAGCTGCCAGACAAAGCCCCCTTGTTGGGAGGGCCCAGAGGGAGCAGACACCCTACTTCCTGGTGAGACCCTTCCCCTCTGGGCCTCTCCAGGGTGCATGGGGCCAGCCGGTCCCAGGAGCAGGGCCATCGGCCTCCCTGAGCCCTGGGCACAAGAGGGCAGAGTGAGTGGGGCTGTGGGGCCTGGGTTTGGGGGTACCCCAGCTGCCTCTTGACCTGGCTCTTCTCAACCACTTGAGATACCAGTTGCTTCTCTGACGCTCTTAGAATAAACTCAAGGCCCCTGAGGCCCTGGGTGACCTGGCTGTCCTTGCCTCCCCAGGCCCTCATCCTCTCTCCCTCTCTCCCCTGAGCCCACTCAATTCCTTTTGGTTCCTGGAACCTCAGGTCTTTTAAAAATTTTTTTTAATTTTCATTTTTATTGATGTCTTAATAGTTTATAACACTGTGGGGTTTTAGTTGTACATTATTATTTGTCCGTCACCATATGGATGCATCCCTTCACTCCTTGTGCCCCACGCCACCCCCCTTCCCCCTGGTAACCACTATCCAGTTCTCTCTGTCCGTGTGTTAGTTTATCTTCCATATATGAGTGAAATCATGCAGTGTTTGTCCTTCTCTCTCTGGCTAATTGCACTTAACATAATACCCTCCAGGTCCATCCATGTTGTTGTGAATGGGACGATTTTGTCTTTTTTTATGGCTGAGTAGTATTCCATTGTACATATACACCACATCTTTATCTAATCATCAGTTGAGGGACACTTGGGTTGCTTCCACTTCTTGGCTATAGTGAACAATGCTGCAATGAACATAGGGGTGCATATGCCTCTTGTGATTGTTGATTTCATGTCCATTGGGTAGATGCCCAAGAGTGGGATTGCTGGATCATAAGGTATTTCTATCTTTAATTTTTTTTTTTTTTTTTTTGCGAGGAAGCCCAGCCCTGAGCTAACATCCGTTGCTAATCCTCCTCTTTTTGCTGAGGAAGACTGGCCCTGGGCTAACATCCGTGCCCATCTTCCTCCACTTTATATGGGACGCCGCCACAGCATGGCTGACAAGCAGTGCGTCGGCGGGCGCCCAGGATCCGAACCAGCGAACCCCGGGCTGCCAAGCGCGGATGAAACCGCTACGCCACTGGGCGGCCCCTCTATCTTTAATTTTTGAGGAATCTCCATGCTATTTTCCATAGAGGCTGCACCAGTTTGCATTCCCACCAGCAGTGAATGAGGGCTCCCATTTCTCCACAACCTCTCCAACATTTGTTGTTTTTTGTCTTGGTGATTATAGCCATTCTAACGGGTGTAAGGTGATATCTTAGTGTAGTTTTGATTTGCATTTCCCTGATGATTAGTGATGTTGAACATCTTTTCATGTGCCTGTTGGCCATCTGTATATCTTCCTTGGAAAAATGTCTGTTCATATCCTCTGCCCATTTTTTGATTGGCTATTTGTTTTTTTGTTGATTGTTGTGTGAGTTCTTTATATATTACAGAGGTTAACCCCTTGTCGGATGAACAATTTGCGAATATTTTCTCCCAGCTGGTGGGTTGTTTATTCATTTTGATCCTGGATTCATTTGCCTTGTAGAAGCTCTATAGTCTGATGAAGTCCCATCTGTTTGTTTTTTCTTTTGTTTCCCTTGTCCGAGTAGACATGGGATCTGAAAGGATCTCTTTATGACCAATGTCAATTAGTGTACTGCCTATATTTTCTTCCAGGAGTTTTACGGTTTCAGGTCTCACTTTCGGGTCCTTAATCCATTTTGAGTTGACTTTTGTGTATGGTGATAGAAGATGGTCTACTTTCATTCTTTTGCATGTGGCTTTCCAATTTTCCCAGCACCATTTATTGAAGAGACTTCCCTCTCTCCATTGTATGTTCTTCGCTCCTTTGTCGAAGACTAGCTGTCCATAGGTGTGTGGTTTTATTTCTGGGCTTTCAGTTCTGTGGAACCTCAGGTCTTAATCATGATGTTCCCTCTGCCTGGAATGCCCTTCCGTGCACTTCTCACATGGCTGGCCCTCCCTGCCTCCCCTGTCCACACGGCCCCCACCTCATATCCCGTTGACTCCCCACAACGGCCCATCTAGTACATGGGGGAGCTTGTGTGTTTCCTTCACCTCGTGTCCTCAGCGCCTGGAACAGTGCTGAGTGCCCAGGACACGAGCCATAAATACCTGTTGAGTGAAGGAAGCGTCCCTGCTCCCGAGAGGGAGTCACAGAGCGAGTGCAGGAGCGGCTGGACCGAAGCCCACGTGTTTTTTTTCCCAAAGCTTTTCTAGGGGCTTGTAATCTCTCACCCACAGCTCTAGAGCATCACCCTTGGCCCACTCCCACCCTGAGAAGGGGGAGGGGCCCTGTACCCCCACATCTCTCATCACTACCCCCCTCCATCCTCTGAGTGGTGCCAAAGGGCTGGGGGCTGCCTCAGTAGGAGCCACAGCCCAGGACATCTGTCTTCACGATCGGGGCCTGGCAGGGGCAGGGCAAGGCCCAGGGGAAGACCATTGAAGACAAATGGGCGGTGGGAGCAGGGCCCGTGAGTGTAACACGGACATAAATAAATGATCGCACCAGGGATAAACAGCCGGTGGGGCGGGTGGGTGGGCAGAGTCCACACGGCAACTTCTCAGACCTCAGGCAGGAGTGGGGTCAGCCCAGGTCCCAGATGGAAAAGCCTCCAGTTTCACAGCCGCTTCATTACCGTCTTAACTGAGTGGCCGGCTGGGTCCCTGTGAGCCCATGGGGGGTGGCTAATGTCATGATTAGTCACAATTGGTGCCTGCCCCCACCCCGGGGTCAGGGTGCGGGGAGTGGCTGGTGGAATAATGGTAACTAGTGATAACAGCACGACAGTTCTCTTTCGTTGAACAGTTATCAGATGCCTGCCCTGTTTTAAGCTCTTTATGTGCGTAATTTATTCCTCGGGACAGCCCCAGAACGTAAGCACTGTTGTTGGGCCCATTTTACAGGCAAGGAAAACTGAGACTCAGAGAGAGGAAGTGATTGGCTTCAAATCCGGGTCTGCCTGAGTTCTAGCTGGGGTTGCAACCGATGTGCTCCCCAGTGTTGCTGTGGCCCTGCACGGAACCCTCAAAGGCCCTGGCAGCTCTGGCCGTCTTCCCCAGGGAGGCTGGTGAATGTGGCCAGTGGGGGCCGAGCCTGCACAGTCCTGGTTAAACAGCAGGTGCTGGGCCCCTCCCAGATCCTCCAGAGACGGGATGGGTGACAGGAACCGCTGTGGAGCCCATCTATCAGGCCTCCTCTTCAATGATGCAGTCGACCTCCATCTCTCCAGGCCTGTGGTTTTCCAGTTTCCGTGGGCATCAGTCATCCAGGTAGCTTCTTACACAGGTGGGTTTCTGGGCCCCAGACTTAGAGAGGCCCGACTCAGGAATCCACCTGTTTATCAAAAAGCATCTCACCCCCAGCGCAAACACTGCTCGGCCATTTCAAGAGTCACAAAGGAAATCAGGCCAGAGTCCTTTCAGATCGACCTGCCTGAGCTGGTCCAGAACTTAGAAAAGTGGGCTGGAACCACATCTGAAATTCTATGGCTTGTCCCCACTGAGCTCTCTAGGCCGTCACCAGCTGGGACCCCTGGAGCTTCAAGAGGAGAATGCTGGGTAAAAAGGACATTAGGAAAGAAAGGGGACCTGGAGGTCATTAAATCTAAGCCCTTTGTTTTACATTTGGGGAAGCTGAGGCCCCAAAAGGTTAAGGGAGCTGATTAAGGTCGTCTAAGTAGTTAGTAGTAGAGTCAGTCCAGCCATCCCGGGACATCAGCTGCTGGGGTGACAGGTGTGTGGGATTGCACCACTAGAGGGTCAGTACTTACAGCCAAGTTCTCGGAGGCACACACGAAGCCATCAAAATAAAGGGCTCTGTGCTAGTGGGTGGATGTGTCCCAGGGCCTGGCGTATAGCAGCTGCTCAGTTAATATTTCCTAAATGTGCACTGAGCACCATCCAGAGCAGTGGGCAGGTGCAGCCCTTGCTGTCACAGGGCTCACAGCCCGTCAGGCCTCCATGGCCTAGGAGCCAGGATAAGGAAGATTGAGCAGGGGCCCCACTTCTCCAGGGGAGGAGGCTGCTTCTCTTCCTCATCTGCTCATCACCTATGCCAAGACTTCAGTGTTACTGATCCAAGGTCAGACAGGTGAAATGAGTGAAGCTGGCTGAGTGTGAGACATTAGGGAGTGGTAGGGACTGTGGCCAACATCAATGGCATATGAATTCTAGTTTCTTTTTCAAGAAGCATTGAGCCAGCCAATAGAAAACCTTGACATACCTAAAGGCCAAGTATGGCCCGTGGCCATGGGTTTGCCACGGCCAGCATTCTGGGTAGTACTGGACGAGGAGTCTGGAGACCAGAATTTAGTTCTGCCCTCTTCTAAGTGTCTGACTTTGGGCAAATCAGTAGCTTCAGTCTCCCTATCTCTGCTCAGAAGGACTGGGTTGGGGCCACCTCTGAGGCTTTGTGCCAGGAAGCTTCTGGGAAACCGGGACAGACAACAGCAGGCAGCAAGGCTGCTGTGGCTTTAAAAGTGCCTGGACAGCCCCTGCGGCAGCAGTGAGCCACGCGGGCCACCTGCGGAGCCCTCCACAGCTGGGAAGATTAGTCTCTTCCACTAGACAACACCCATTACCATGTTCCAATAGCCATCACTTCCGCTAGGAGAGCGGCAGATGAGATATCGATTGCGCTGACCCCAGACGAGCCCTTTCCCCAGCCTGAAAGGAGTGCAGATCAGCTCTGTGCCTGGCCCGTGGCTGGCTGCTGGGGCCCTGCAGCCTCCTCCCCACATCCCCGGGTGCTTCGGGATCCAGGTGAAACAGACAGCGGCCCCACCAGGTGGGCCGGTTTGGGCTGGCCAAGGCCTGGGCTCCGAACCTTTATTCCATATCCTCGACGCTTTCAAGAAGGGCAGCTGGGGAGAGGGGCGTTTTACGTGAGCAACTGCGTACAGCCTCGAGAGGTGACATCCGGCCGGGCCGTGGGGGGTGGGGAGAAGTGGGAGGCGAGGCTGCAATGAGAGGAGGACAGTCTGATGTCAGCATCTGGGTGGGCAGCGCCAGCTTTGGGGCAGCAGGTGACAAGATCTTAACTCCACCTTTGCCCCCTGAAACTTCGGCTTCCTCCCCAGGCAATCCAGCCTGCTGGCAGCTCCCGAGGTCTTCTCCTTCTCAGTCTATGCGGGCAATGGAGCACTTGAAATGGAGAGGGCATACCCAGACTTGGGCCCTGGCGGCAGCTCTGGGAGGGGAGAGGCTGTGTCTGCCCCCTCTCTGCCCATCCCACCATACCAGCCCCACCACAGCTGGGTGCTGGACACATTGCCCACGTGTGAACTGGAATATCTTAGCAGAAATCAGCTGAGAGCAAGAGAGCAGAGGCAGGTGCAGCCTCCTGCATTCATTCACTCATTCACTCATTCAGGGGATCTGGCAGAGCAGGAGCCAGGCACAGCCCAGAGCTCTCATCAGACAAGCAAGAGGCCCTCGATGGTCCCTGCCGTCAGTGCTGTGCGGGGGGCAGCCCAGGTGGCTTCGAGCTTTGTCCACTTTCTTATTTGCCTATCATGCCCGCATACGTTTTTTGAAAAGAAGGAAGGCATTCTCCTTTTCTTAACCCTATGATTTCAAACAGTTGCACCATGGCACCAGGGAAGCTTCTGGGGCACTGAAACATTCCATATCTTCATCTGAGTGGTGCTTACACAGGCGGACAAAGGGAAAAGTTAATGAAGCTCCCACCTAAGATTTATGCA
This sequence comes from Tapirus indicus, assembly GCA_031878705.1. Taxonomy (NCBI): domain Eukaryota; kingdom Metazoa; phylum Chordata; class Mammalia; order Perissodactyla; family Tapiridae; genus Tapirus; species Tapirus indicus. Next base: position 32,747,061 of record CM062929.1, on the reverse strand, counting down.
CTTTACTGTATGCACATGCATGTGTGTGTGCGTGTGTGTATGCATTTGCACGTGTGTGTACGCATGTTGTGCCTCAACAAAAACCAACCCCATCTTCTGCCTTTGAACAGGAATGTTTTGCTTCTCCCAGGAGGCACAAGTGGGGCCCCGCTGGCTGACTGGCCTCCTCCTTGTCTCCCCAGAGCCAGAAGGTGAGTGGTGCCTGGGGTCCTTGCTCAGCCTGACCTGCTGAGGCCCAGGCTCCCAGAACCTGACTTCTCAGGACCCCCAGACATGAGAAACCTTCCATCGCCCAGCTAGAAGCTGGAGGAAGGAAATGGGGGGATTTAGAAACAACAATAAAATGATAATCAAGATGAGTTGGGAGAATCCGTTCATTCAACACAACTTCATTGAGAGCCTCTCATCCGCCAAGCCCTGTGCTGAGGGCCAGGTGATAGAGTGGTGGACACAGTGGACATGGTCACTGCTCGCGGGCTGCCTGCTGTCTACAAGGTAGATGGAACCCATCCCGGGAATGTCCAGGGCTGGGCTTTTAGGGAAAGCTGGAGGATGTGGTCCTCAACCTCGAAGGCCAAGAAAGTGGCCCTTCTCACACTCCAGGGCTCATCAGCTCAGAGGCAGCAGCTGCTGATAAATAAAATGCACACAGTTACTAAACTGTGACCTTATAACAAAAAATCGAATTGTCACACAGGCCAAACTCACATCGAGGGAGCACCTGTTCCCCTGTTTGCAGAGGCTGACAGACCGTGGTCGGAGGCCAGGAGCCCTGAGACCCATAGTTGCTGTATAATAAAATGCCTCTGCGGGTGGGCACTATTATTATCTTGATTTTACAGCTAAGGACACACAAATACTAAAGAAGTCACCCCAGGTCATGGTTAGGAGGTGGCAGAGGCAAGATTCGAATCCAGGTCTGCACAGCCTCACCTGTAAAATGAGAGTCTCCTTCTCCCTCCTTCCCTCACCAGGATGGTTGTGAGGCTCCCACAGCATAAAGCAGGAGAAGAAAGTTTCCTTCTGAACTGTCCACCCAGGGCACACGTAAAGGGCAGTTTTTATTTGCCTTGACCGGCTTCCATGATGCTGCAGAGCCTCTCTCGTGGAGCAAAGACTGAGACCAAGCTCTGTCCCTAACAGCCCACTATGTGCCTCAGTGGATCCTCCAATATACCTGGGAGGAAGGGCCCATTATGATCCCATCCTGCAGATGGAGAAACTGAGGCTCGGGGGGGTGAAGTCCTTGCCCAAGCTCTCACCGTGACAGGGGAAGTAGCCAGGATTTAGTATGCACAGCCCAAGTCTGGTCCCTGAGCTGGGGCTCCCCCCATCCCATCTGCTTGCCCACAGTCACCTTGTGAGAATCCTTTGCTCTGCTCTGGCCAGACTCTTCCCCCACCCTTCCCAGAGTCTTGCTCCAGCCCAGGGCTTTCCTATCCCACGGTCTTCTCTATCCTTTCTTTAACACTGACCATCTCTCCCTCGACCCCATTACATTAAAAAAAATTATTTATTTTTAACAGTTTTATTAAGATATAATTTACATCTCATACAAGATTCACCCTTTTTTAATTGAGGTCACATTGGTTTATAACATTATATGAATTTCAGGTGTACGTCATTATATTTCGACTTCTGCATGGACTGCATTGTGTTCACCACCAAAACTCTAGTTTCCATCTGTCACCATACAAATGTCCCCCTTTACCCCTTTTGCCCTCCCCCATCCCCCCAAGATTCACCCATTTTAAGTAATAATTCAAGTTTGTTATGAGACCTATCAACAATGTGGAAAATTAATTATGTTACTGTGTTAAGTGAAAAAATGAAACAAATGTGCAGGTACACTACGTAAACAAATTGCATTACATGCATGACTATGTATATGCGTATGCAAAAATGACTAGCAGGAAACGTATGAAAATATTAACTAGAACGTCTTAGTTAACAGGTTGGATTCAGAAATGAATTTTCTCCAATTACTTTCCAAAGTTTCTCTAATTTTCAATATCACTCTGCTAGGACACTCTGGCTGAGCCCAGGTAACCAATGGTGTGAGTTACCAACACCCCCATCTACGTCCCAATATCTATTTGCATTTCCTTATTGGCTTGAGAGCTAAGAACATGCCTAGAGAAAGATCTCCCATGTTGGGAGTGTCCTGATTCAGACATACCCAGACTTCTGTGGTGGTCTGGGGGCAACTTCATGGAAGCCTTATTACCGGGGGTCGGGGAATCTAGGGTCTCCCAAGGACAGAATCTGCCCTGAGAGAAGGTAGAGTCAATCCCAATGAGCTAACCCCTGCAGTAGGACCTGACAGCTGGAGGACAAGGTGGTTCTAGTGGCAGCTGGGGGCTGTTGGTTGAAACCATTGCCAACCCAGACCATTTGGCCACACCTGCATGCCCAGGTGGAGAGGGGCTGTGTATATGAAAGGCTAAGATTCCTAATATGTTGGTGTCCAGGCAGCCCTATTATAGATCCCCTAAGGCAGTGGTTTCCTACCCATTTCTCAGTGGAGCCAGGGTCAGGGGTCTTGAGAGCAGGGGCAGGGGCATGTCAATGCTGTGGGCAGGGGCTGGAGTGGAGTGACAGGAGGGACAAGGAGGCGAGTGAAGGCAGATCCTGGGCTGTGGCATGAGGGTTGGATTGGAATGGCTCCTGAGTGCCGAGGCACCACTCCTTGGGCTTCCAGAGTAAGGGCAGGCCCTGAACTGGGGGGAGGGAGTGTGTGTTCCTGAAGTTCCTTGGATGTGGCTTCTGAGCTAGTGAAGACTGGATATTCACTCATTCAATAAATATTTATTGAGCACTTATTATGGACCAGGCACGGCTTTGGCATCTGGGATGCAACTGTGAACAAGACAGACCCAGTCTCTGCCCACATGGAGCTCCCCGTCTAGTGGGAGAGACACTCAGCAATGCCCAGCATCCAATAAAAAACTATTAGACACACAACGCAAATCAGTGCATGCTATGTAAGGTGGTGACATGTGCTATGGAGAAGAGAAAGGCAGGGCAAAGGGTATAGTAAGTGCCGGGTTGGGGCTCTGTAACAAGAGAGCCTTGTGGCTATCTGGGGGAGGAGGTTCCAGGCTGAGCTTGGCCTGTTTGGGGAACTGCAAGTAAGAGTGGGCTGGTGCAGAGTGAGCGAGAGTGAAGGGAAGTGAGAAAGGGAGGTAGCAGGGAGCCAGATCATGAAGAGATTTGTAGGTCATAGTAAGGGTATCAGTTATCTGTTGCTGCATAATAAATAATCCAAACTTAATGCAGTAAAACAAAACTTCATTTATTCGTTCTCATGAGCCTCTAGGGTGTCAGCCTGATGATTCTTCTGCTGGTCTCGTGTGCGATTGTTCAGGCAGCTGCTGTCACCTTATGGCTTGACTGGAGCTGGAGGTTCCCGTGTGGTCCCATTCCATGTCTGGTAGTTGGTGCTGGCTGTAGTAAGGACTTTGGCTTTTACGCTGAGTGAGATAGGGGCCATGGTGGGGATGGGGGTGGGTGGGTGTTCGTTCAGCAAGGATGAGAAACTATGTGACTTATGTTAACGAGATATTAAGTGTGACCTCAGGCCAGGGTGGCCTAGGGGTATTTGGATCATGTTGTTGTTTTACTGAAAAAAATTAACTTCCACTTCTGTCCATGAAGCAGTAAGATGGTCTAGAATTATACTCCCACTGTAAACAATAGAAAATTGAACAAAACACAGGGAATAACTATTTTTAGACACTCAACAACAGGCAAAAGGACTGTGAAAAAATGGAAGCAAACAAAGGGATCCCTACTTCTGCCTAGCTTTCTGCCTCGAGGTAATTCCCAAACTGAACGAGAGAATGGAGAGGGGAAACAGAGTCCAGTGATCTTGCTGAGCTGAGAAGACAGATGGGGTTTGGGGAGCCCAAGGCAACTGAAATTTATGAGACTGATGACCAGAGAGGAGGGAGCTATGAAGAGAAAGAACGCCAGCCATCTGCATAGGTGTCCAGTTGACTCTTTGGCAGATGCCAATCTCCTCAAGCATAGAGTGAAAGCCCACGAGTTTCCACAAGAACAACTTTCAAGGAAAGAAAAATTCCTGGGAATCTCATACAGGACTGGGAGTTGTTCGCGTTTTCTCCAGCTAGAATAGACAGACTTTACTGAATATGAGACATTAAATAGGAACCCTAGAAAGACCACACCTTAGAAGTGGAGCTAAATTATCCCTAGAATAAAGCATGGACTTGCCCTAAAAGAGCTTAAAAACCAATCCTGAAAGGATCAAACGAATCCACAAGTAACTGAACTACCTCCCCCCAAAATCCAATACTCTTCAAAAGAATACAAGCAAAATCCCGCATTCAACAATGTAAGGTTACAATGCTCAGTGTCAAATTTTTAAAAATTATGAGTTGTACAAAGAAGTAGAAAATGTGACCCATAATTAGGTGAAAAGATCAGTGGGTTGGAGCAGACCAAACTGTGACAGAGATGATGGAATCAGCAGAGAAGGACACGGACGCCGCCATTATGCATATGCTCCATATGCTCAAGGATGTAAAGGAAAACATACGCATGGTGATGAGAGACGTAGGATACAGAAAGATGACCCATGTAGTGACGAAAAAAATCTCTGAAATGAAAAATACAGTTGGTGAGATTAACAGCAGATTGGATAGTGCACAAGAAAAGATCAGTGAACCTGGAGACCTAGCAGATACTGTACAAAATGAAGCTCTGAGAGAAAACGAGCTAAACAAAGAAGGAGCTGAGTCTCAGTGACCTTTGGAACAATCAAGTGGTCTGTGATACATATAATTAGAATGCCAGAAAAGAGAGGGGCAGAGACAAATTTGAGGAAAAAACTGCCCAAATGTTCTAAATTTGATAAAAATCCACAGGTTCAAGCTCAATGTAAACCCTTGAGAAACCACTCAAAAGGCAAAAAGTACAGTCACGCACCACATAATGATGGTTTGGTCGATGACAGACTACATATATGACGGTGGTCCCATAAAACTAGTACCATACAGCCTAGGTGTGTAGTGGGCTATACCACCCAGGTTTGTGTAAGTAACTCTGTGATCTTCACACAAGGACGAAATTGCCTAACAATGCATTTTCCAGAACGTATCACCATTGTTAAGTGGCACATAACTATATAGCTAATAAACCAAATACTAAAAATACTCTATCCAATCCAACAAAAGGCAGGAAAATAATTTAGCATGTGGAAAAAAACTAAACCTATAAATGGGGAAAGGTTAAGCAAGTTAGGGGGTCAATATGATGAAATATTATGTAGTGTTGCAAGTGTTTAGGAAGAGTTTCTAAGATGTAGGAAACTGTTTACGATATGTCAAAAATTTTAAAGCAGGGTACAACACCTGCCTTTAAAATACTTTAAATAGCTCTGCAAAAATATTTATAAGCATTGAAAAATATACGGCTGAAAATAAATACACTAAGTATATGCAGTGTTTGTAACAGGGTGGCAAGATGATGGGTGATAGTTATTTCTATAGGATTTTAATTTTTCAGTAAGATGTAGCCTATCATGATGGTTAAGGACATAAACACATGACCTTGGGGGTCAGCTAGGGTTTGGTTCCTGGTTCTGTCACTTGCTGAGTGAACACTGGCAAATCAATTTCTCTGCACCTCAGTTACCTCCTCTGCAAAATGGACATAAAAGCATCTACCTCTTAGTGTTGTTTTGAAGATTCAATGAGATAATGTGAATAGAGCATGCAGCAAAGTGTCTGGCACAAAGTAATATTCACTGAGTAATTCATTTATAATTTCTATAATTAGAGAAAAAATGGTTTTATTTTATTATTTTTTTTATTTTTATTTTTTTTGTGGGGAAGACCAGCCCTGAGCTAACATCTGTTGCCAATCTTCCCCTTTTTGCTGAGGAAGACTGGCCCTGAGCTAACATCCGTGCCCATCTTCCTCCACTTTATATGGGACGCCGCCACGGCATGGCTGACAGGCAGTGCGCGTCCGCGGGCGCCTGGGATCCGAACTCGCGAACCCCGGGCTGCCAAGCGCAGACTAAACCGCTGCGCCACCGGGCGGCCCCCCAAAAAAAAAATGGTTTTAAAGACAAAACTTGTTTTGAAAGAAACCCTTGGGCCAGCCCCCGTGGCCTAGTGGTTAAGTTCGGTGTCCCGGGTTCAGTTCCTGGGCGCATGACTACACCACTTGTCTATCAGTGGCCATGCTGTGGCCGTGGCTCACATACAAAATAGAGGAAGATTGGCAACAGATGTGAGCTCAGGGCGATGCTTCCTCAGCAAAAAAAAAAGAAAGAAATCCTCATTGACAAAGGCCATGGACTGGAGGTCAGAACCAGGGCAGGACCCAGAGCAACCAGCCCTCAAGTCTTCCCAGCAAAGACCTTTTGGTTGCAAGTGGCAGAAACTCCTCACCAAGCTTAGGCCCCAAATGGTAATTGGTTATGAGAACACCAGGGTGGGTGTCTCAGAGAACCCAGGTTAAGAAATGCCACCAGCCTCGATGATGTGTACCAGGCTGGGAACTGGGATTCTAAACCCAAGACCCACTCTTCCCTCTCTTCCCTCTCTGCTTTCCCAGGCACAGGGCAACCCACTAGGCCTAAGTTTAATTGTCCTCACTTCTGGCCATTCACCCAGGCCCAGTTCCTGGGAGTGAGCTTCTGATTGGCCCAGCTCAGGTCAGGTGTCCAGCCATGGTCCAATCAGATATGACCAAAGGGGCGGAGTCACAGTACACACGTGGCTGCTTTGGGCCCTGGTTGGTGGATGAGCAATAAAGGGATGCTTGTAAGTTGGGTGGACACCTCCCAAAGTGCCCATTCAATTCTGTGTTTGCTTTCTCCTCTCTGCTCAGGCTTCTCTTCCTAATCCAGGTTCTTCCTCCTCCATAATTAAGGCTACTTCAGGCCACTCAGCCATGGTGGGGAAGCCTCATGTGGCCAGTCCTTCCCCGGAGTTCCCTGCAGGATACGGGCAAGACAGCTCCCAAATATGTCACCTAAATCCTCCTTGGTTTCCGTGGCACATGCCACAGGGCCACAGTTGGTGACAAAATGCCAGGCTGCTGGGCTAGGGTCTGACCCAGGTGGGCACTTCTGGATTCAATTTTTTGCTGGAGGAGAGAGGGGTTGATTCTTCCAGATAAACAGGTTCTCTGGCAAAAGGTGGCCTTGGGAGCACTTAAATCAGGAAACACAAAGGTTGGTCTAAGAAAAGCATGATTGACTACACACACACACACACACACACACACACACACACTCTTACCCCTGTCTCCACAGAAATAAAGAAACAAAAGACTAATGTATCTTTTTTTTAATTGTCATTTTCCAGCTCCCCACTGCAGCCGCCCCCCCTTCCCTTTGCTGACCACTTTTGCAGGCTACAGGGGACCAGGGAACAAAGCTGGGGCCTGGCACCCCCACTACGCTGCCAGCCGCAGAGAACAAGTCACAATTACAAATTATCACAACAATTAGTGCCTGAGCTCGGGAGATGGGCAAAGTGAGGAGGCCCAGCTCCTCATTGTCCGCAGGTCTATTTGGTGGTGACCTTGCTCTGAAGGCGATGATATTCCTTCAGCCTGTAAACCAGATTCAAAACAAAGAAAAATGTAAATTGACAATAACAACATAGACTCAGTTCAATTAATTCAGGCAGAGCTGGGGCGGCAGGGGCAGCTGTTTGCTGTGTGAAGTTGTCTTTTTTCCTCCTCTATTCCCTCTCCTGCCCTGGCCCCTCCTGCCCTCCAGTCAGGATAATGTAATTAATTTATCTTAGGGGGAAAACATTGCTTGTCACTGTTGAAGACAAAGCGTTTAACTGGCAATGGGAGAAATGAAGAGGCCATTATGGAAACCTGGTGTGTTCGTGTTCGGAGCCATTTAAAGGGGTTTATAGAGTCATAAAATTCAGAGGACCAAGGAGGAGGGGGTGTGCAGAGTGTCCAGGGCGGTCGGGCTGGATTCGAGGTCTCTCCTAGTCTTGGCTCCGGGGACAAGAGGCTGGCTCTAGGAGAAAATGGTGGCTCTGTGCCCAGGGCATGTGTCAGGGAGAGGAGAGAGACTCGCGCCTTCTTCCTGACCCCAAGCCCCATGAGAAGGAAGTTAGTGCATAAGAACCCAGAGCTGGACAGACAGGCCCTCTGGACTCAGCTCTACATCTTCCTAGCCGTGTGACTGTGGGCAAGTTACTTAACCACTCTGGGCCTGTTTTTGGAGTTGCGAGTTTGTATAAGAAATGAGGCAACCTAGGAGACTGCTTGCAAGTGGTTAGTTTATGGTGGCTGCTGGTAATAAATGCCCATTTGCTCTCATGCATGCCAGCCCCAGGGCCACGCCCAGGCTGACCACTTGCTGCCAGACACTGCCCTCTTCCTGCAGGCCGAGGTCTGAGCTGCTTGGTTGATTTCCACAGACTCAGCAAAGGTGCAGTGCACCTGTGAGGCAGGTTCGGTTAACAGCCCCACTTGTGATTCCCAGCTGTTCGGAAGGGGTCTGAGACCACACCGCAGAGTTGGGATTTGAACCCAGGTCTGAGTGGCTTCAGATGATGTGTGCCACCCCACTGGGCCGTGGACGGTTTCCAGCCAGGTCTGCAACTCACGTATGGTGACATGAAGGTGGGAGCTGGCCAGGTGACCTTCTGCGGTTCCTTTGACCTCTTGGCCCTTTCTCTTTCTAACCTGCCCAGAACGGGGCTCCTGGTGGAGTCCCTGCAGCCGGAGAGGGTGGGACTGGATGTCAGAGGCCAAGGGCAGGACCCAGGAACCTGGGACCCAAGTGCCTAGGACCCTCTTGACTGTCACAATTGTGCCTTCTGGCCCCGCTGAGGATGGGAGCAGGCTGGGTCCAAAGCAGGCACTGAGGATGCCGTGGGTGGAGGGATGGGAAGGTGGGGCTTGTCTAGGGCGGGGCGGTGGTCAGAGCGGTCAAAGTCCCCTCAGAGCCTGCTTCCCACACCTGGGGGTCCGAGGACCCGTGAGGGCCCAGAGATTCTCACCTGAGGGAGTTGATGTTGATGAAACCAGTGGCGTCGAGTGGCTCATAATCGCCCTGCACGTTCATGCTGCGAGGAGAGAGGAGCCTGTCAGCGCCCCCGGCCTCGCCCCTGGCCTCCGAGGTGCCTCTGCGGCGGGAACAGCTGAGCCTCAGACACCCGGGCACTTCCCTGCGTTGCTCCAAACCCTCCTGGCACCTTCCTTTTCATTCCATTTCCATCCAATTCGGGAGCCCCACTCTGGGCCAGGCCCCGTGCCAGGGGCTGGGGAGCAGGGAGCCTCATTCCTGCTCCACAAACGGGCAGGTGACTCCTGGCTCAGCCAGTGCTGGCCCGGTGAGAGGCTCCCACGAGCCAGAGCACCACATCTGCCACCCGAGGACACACACTGGAGCCCGCTCTGCCCTCGGGGCTGTGGGGGCTCTGAGAGGAGCTGATGATGTCCAGTGGCCCGAAGGCCGGGGAGGCCAGGGGGCGCGCACCAGAACAGCCTCGGTTGTCACGACAGCACCGCTCAAGCTCTCAATGCAGGGAGGCCCCCGGCAGCCTCGGCAAGATTGGCCCACTAAGTCACCTGTCACCTTGTTTGTCCAACCAGTGAGGCCCTGCCTAATCCATCCTTAACCCAAAGCCACCCCACCCCAGTTGGTCATGAAAAGTGCCCGGTCAACTGCTATTGTGCTCAACCCAACAGACTTCTCTCCCCATCTACAGTGCCCATCGTCCAGATCCGACAGCCTTCCTCTTTGTGCCATTCTCACTTAGCTGTCCTTCGAAACCCTTCCCAACGGCAGTCATTCAGGTCCGGCTGCCTGGGGGTGCTTCCTAGCTCCCCCACCCCCCCACCACAGAGCTCAGGGCAAATATTCCTGCTCCAGGAGCTCCAGTCTCCCCCTTGCACAATGGGGTCTGAGTGTTATTATTGGCTCCACGTGAAATGATGCACACATTGGCATCTGATACATTGTAAGCATTGGCTATTACATCATTCATTCATTCACTCATTCATTTATTCAGTATTTATTAAGCACCTATTACCTGCCAGGCGCTGTGCCAGGTGTAGCGGAAACAAGAGCCAGAGAAGAACAGGGCCCATGGGGGCAGACAGAAGCAATTGGTCACCCATCTGCCTTTGTTCATTCCGACTCTTTGAGGACAAATTCAGGGCACTGCGGTCTCAGATCTGACTCCACACGGCCGCCCTGCATGCCTCTGGGGGGGAAGGGGGTACCCCCTCTGTTTCTCATGGGCCCCCGGTCAGGTCCTGTCCTGAATCAGCCCCTTGTCTTCATGTCTGCAGAACTCCAGCCTCAGGACAAAGCAGTCTCAAGGTTCTCGATGACAAGAAGGTGGCCTGTCCCCTCAGGAGCCTTCTCCAGAGAGGTGAGATTGGGGAGGGGGAGGGCAGAGAGGATCTGCCATTTTCTGAGACCCTGAGGCTGTGCCTCTGACTGGCTCTTTGTGGACTGTGGACTCTTTACAACACACGGGGTTTCTCACTGGGCTGCCCCACAGCTTCTTCAGGACTTGGGCTCCCTTGCCCTCCCGCCACGCCCTCACCCTGACCTTCACGGGGCACATGGGACTCCCACGCTCCCACGCTCCCCTCTCTCCACCTCCACTGGCCCCTCCAGGGCGCAAGTGGCTGAAGCCCCCAGGAGCTGGCCAGCAAGTTCCCTGAAAGGGAAGAAGATGCCAGACTTCAGAGGGGCTGCTGCTTGGCATCCCTCACGGGACGGAGGAAAGGCTGGACGCAACTGAAAGCATCGGCCTCCTCAAATCTCTTGTACTGACGTCGCTCGGGGTGATAAACAGTGTTTAATACAACCCGCTCCCCCAAACCGTCAAACAGACTGGGACACCAGCCTCGCTCCCACTGTCCGAATCGCCGGTCCCCTTCGGGAGGGACACTGTGTTCAGCCCAGGGAGAAAGCAGGGCTTGGAGCCCCTTCCCGCTCCCCCCATGTGCGTCTCTGCTTTCACCTCCACCTCTCACATGTCACAACAAACTCTCCTGCTCCCATCCCCCACCCGGGTCCCCCAGGCCGCCCCAGCAGCCCCTGCAAAGGGAGGCCCACAGCCAGGGACAAACTTGTCCCACGAGGCTGCCAAAGAGTTCCCAGAGGTGTTTCTCAGGAACTGAAAAACCTCTTTTTAAAATTGTGGTTTGGGGTGGTGGCGGGGTGGGGGGTGCGGTGGAAAAAGAGTTTACAATGATTTTTTTTACCTCCCCTGACGGTCTACAGAAAACCTCTGTGCTTTTATTTTTGTTCATTCGAGTGGCTCTGACCTGCTCTATAATTACGTTACTTTCTACCCACTGTGCCGCGGCATTTCCAGTTCTGCTACCTCTCGCGGCTTCCTCGCTGGTCCCTGTGACGCTGTCACTCAAGGGCTTTCAAGTCAGCGATGTAGAAATCAAAAAGAAAAGAGAAATGGTCGGAGACACAGTGAGAATAAATGCTCCTGCTTTTCTCTCTTTTTTCCCCCTTCCCTTTTTACTTTATTCATTTAATCTCCCTGAGTGAGACTGTAAGGCTTAATGAAGGGTTTGGGCAGATTATTAGAGGCTGTTGATTTGGAGGGGGAGGGAAGAAAGAACCAGAGAGAGAAAGAGAGAAGATAATTTGACATTTACCCCGACTGATCTAAACTGATTCGGTTATATTTATGGCTTATAAAGTGTTTAGAAAGATGGAAAGGGAGAAACTCAACGCGGCAAAGAGAAGGGAGAGAGAGAAATAACACTGACTGCCAAGCACCACGCGCACTGCAACTCCCAGCCGGCCTCCGCGAGGGGAGCCACGTCAGCCCGAGCTGAGCTGGGCCTGGGACTTGTCATGTGGGGCTGTCTGTCCCACAGGGTCTGTCCCCGCCGCTCGTTTGGCCAGGTGACTTCCAAAGAGAGGCCTGGCTCCTCGGTCAAGGCCACGCTCCTTCATGATGAAAACACAGGTGCAGATAATAGGCAACCGCTCCCTGCGACCCGGCCCCCAGGGCTCTCCCACTCTTGCGGGTCCTTCTCAGGGCCTTCGGCCTGGCCCGTCAGTGAGGAAGACCCTCCCAGTTCCCCCCTTGGCCCCCTTCTCATCTCAGGCGCGTCTTTCCTAGGCAGCCTCCTCTTGGCTTCAGAGAACGTGGAGGTGTCTACCACGGTCCAGTGTCTTCACCCACGTCTCTCCCCAACTCCACACCCATGTGGCCAGCAGCCTACTGCACAGAAAACCCAAATGCGTGATCTTTCCTCAACGACATTCCCGCAACTCGAGTGATTGCCACCGATGTGTCCCCAGCTGCTCATGACGAAGAAACCCGGGGTGGTTCTGGACCCTGCCATCTCCCTCCACACCCAAGCCCTTTCGATCCCGCTTCCTAAATATCTGCCAAATCTGTCTGCTTCTCTCTAGTCCCAGAACCATCAACCTGGGCCAAGCCACCAGCCTGTCCCACGGGGTGCCCCTGTATCCACTCTTGCCAGCTCCCACCTCACTCAGATCCATCCTCCAGAACGGCCAGAAGGAACCTCAAAAAGCACATGTCTGAAAATGTCCTTCCCTTTAAGATCTGTCTCTCGGCCCCTCGCACTGTGGCCCCTGCCCCCAGCGCTCTCATAGTGCCTGGGATGTTCCAGGCTCTTCCAAGGCTCCGAACCTCTGCACATGACATACTGTCCCTAAAAACTCTCCCGACCCCGCTCCGGTTGACGCCTTTCTTGTGGCGACCAGCTCACAGATGACTTCCTCGGGAAACTTCTCCACACCCAGCAGAGTATCCTGCGCCTCCCCACAGTCCACTGTCACCTCTCCTGATTCTACGTCAGGGTGATCCTCGGGTCGATGCCGCTCTCCCTGTCTAGCCTGTCAGTCCCTCTAGGGCAGAGTCGCTGCTGGCACTCTTCAGCTGTCTGCCCCGCGCTCGGGCCCACCGTCGTGGAGAAAGCCAGTCAGAAGAGACTCCGGACGGGAGGGTCTGTGGCAGCTGCCGGCAGGCGTGGGGGCACCTACCTCACCAGCTCCTCGTTGTAGAGGGACAGTGGAGACTCCCGGCCGAGGATGTACACCTGGCCCTTGAAGACAGACACCTGCACTTTCCCCTCCACGCGCTCCTGGGACTTGGCGATGCAGTGGCGGACAAATTCACACTCGGGGCTGTGCCAGAAACCTGCGCGGAGGAAAAGGCGAGGGAGCCGGGGAGGCCCACTGTGCTGTCTGCCTTGGGCCGGGGCACGGGGAGGACTGGGTTCAGGAGGGGCACCCCATGTCTCGCCCTGTCGTGGGAGACCATGAGCCTGGGAGGGCAGGCCAGTATCTGCCTGTTCACGGTTGGGTGTGGGCACAATGCACACTTGTAACAACCACGTCAGGGAACGAGCCCACGCGCCCCTGTGCTATAACTTGCAGGTCTCCTGTGGGTGAGGAGGTGTCCCTGTCCCTGCAATGCAGTCACCTCCCAGTGGTCAGGAGCAGGAGAGCTAACGCACTGCTTCATGCCAGACATTCAGGGAGCACCACGAGCTGGGCGCTGGGGACACAGTGGTGAAGGGACCCCTGTCCCTTGCCCACGGGGAGCTCAGTTTTGAGGGTGGCAGACAGGTGTCAGCAGGAGACCTCAGGCAAGACTTGGGCCGTGTCACCCGGGGCCAAGTGAGAGGGGTGCCCAGCATGGGCAGCTGGCTGGTGGTTTGGGGTCAGGAAGACCACGTGTGCATGACCTTTACCCCTCTGTGCCTCAGTTTCCCCATCTGTTGAGTGGAGATGACGGCATCCCCCTCCAGGACTAGTGGCTTATTGCGTGTGGAGGCCCTGGGCTCGGGCTGCTGTGGACACTGGTGTCCTGGCCAAGAGCCGGGAAGAGCCCCACCCTTCAGGATGGGCAGGCCCCTCGGAAATCAGTGAGCTGTCTTCCACATACTGCTCATCTTTTCATCCACAAATACTCTGTTTTTACATAGTAAGCACTGGCACTGTGCTAAATTCTTCACCTGGACAGTTAGCTCTTTGAATCTTCATAAACAGCCCTAAGAGAAGAACTCTCTCAGCCTCTCTTTTCTGGATGAGGAAGCGAGGCTCAGGGAAGTGGAGAAACTTCTCCAAGACGACACAGGCTGTAAGTGGGGGGCCCAGATCTGACTTCAGTCGGCCCAAGTTGTAAGGACTTGGCTTCATATGATAATCTTGGAGCTTTCCTGTTTGTGGCTGAACAACCCCTCTGGGCAGAAGGTACCTGGGAAATGTGCTACCCACCCCCTCTCCCCAGACCCCTAAGGCCAGGGAAGGCTGTGTGCTCAGGCCCCAGTCTGCCCCTGGTGTTCCTGAGCACCGGCAGGCTCAGACCTGAGAACAGCCGTCTCCTCTCTAGTCTCTGCTGCGGGAGGTGAGGAGCGAGGGGCCGGCAGGCAGGCCAGGGCCAGGGGTGGGGGAGGGACAGCGCTAGGGTAGGGTTTCTCTGAAACGGAGCTGGGAAGGTGAGCCCACCTGGGCAGCTGTGGGGCCAGATGGTAGGCGATCTCCTGCCCTGATAAAGGGCAGGGTCAGCCCCGGGTCTGCGGCTATTGTTGGAGGCACAGGCCTCCAGGGGCACCTGCCGAGGCTCTCCGTGGGAAAGGGGAGCAGGGTTTCTCGGGGATGGTGTCTGGTGGCTTGCAGAGGCGGGGGAGGGCCAAGCAGGGGAAGAAGATGTTGGATCTTCACTCTCCAGTGTCTGGCCATTTGAGTTCACATCCTGGACCCACCTTCTCAAGCAGAGTATCCTCTTTGTGCCTCAGTTTCGTCGTTTGCACAATGAGATAATATTACTAATTGCTCTCCGAGAGGTGGTGCGGATTTAATGAGAGGACGCAGGCAGAGCGCTAGGCATTCTGCATTCTCAATTTGAACACGATGAGCTCTGCCAGCCCTCACTATATCCATGGAGACAGACACCCAGAGAGGGAGAGTCTGTCCAAAGCCACACAGCAAGATTTTGAACAGCCCAGGCCTGACCGAGTACTCCTGACTCTAGCCCAGACCCCTGTGGGAGGGGACACTGATGGCCCCCTACCCCCCGCCATGCCCAGTGTCCTGGGCTCGGCTGTCTTTCTGACTAAGTCGGGATAATTAGACCATTAAGTTCTCAGGCTGGAAGACAGGCAGGAGATGGAGCCAGCAATAGGGGGCCACAGATCCCTGCGGGAGCACCTGGCCTGGGCTTATCTCGGGATCTCCCACCTCCACCCCACAGGGGTGTTCCACTGAGATTTCTTTTCCCAGCAGATCCAGCCTAGGGTAGGGCACAGTGAGCCTGGTGTGCTGCCTGGAGGAGACCTTGCATGTCCAAGGCCGGTGGATGCACTGTGGGTGGGGCCTGGGGCTTGGCCAAGCTCTGTACTAATCAAGACGACAGCCCTTCATGCATTGTACCCATTTTATGCCTGAAGAGACTGAGGCGAGGGAAGAGGTGAGCTATGACCCCTAAATAAGATGCTTCATCGGGCCCCTCCATGGTCCTGAAGTTGGGGTCCTGCCAGCATGAACCTGTGGGGTGGGGCTGGGGTCTCAGGATAGAGACTGCTCCTGGAGGGAGGGAGTCTACAAACCACATCCAGGCGGACCTCGAAATTTGAGGATGGGGTGAGAGGAGAGGGAGATGGACAGCGGTCATAATAGCCAGGGCATCTAGAAGTGGGACTGAGGCAGGAGAGCTTCCCCATGCCTCAGTTTCCCCATCTGTGCCCCGAGACCACAGGGGCTCTGAGGAAGCCAAGTGCCACAGCAGAGTGGCAGGCTCTACCATGGAGCAGCTGGACAGAACTGGGAAGAGACCTGGCCTGGTGCCCTTTATTTTACAGGAGGGGAAACTGAGGCTCAGGGAGGAGACAGACCTACCCAAGATCATAAACCCGGCCAGAGGCAAGGCCCCAGTCTCCTGCCTCCACGCTCAGAAACCACACCAGGCATTCGTAGTTATTTAGCACACAGTGGAATAGGGCTCCTCTGTGCCAGGCACTGTTCTAGATACTTCACACATATTCACGCATTTAGCCCTCACTACGAGACAGGCGGAATTATCATCCCCACCCTTCAGATGAGGAAACTGAGGCACAGGGAGGCTAAGTAACTTGTTCACGTAATCCCTGGTCTACAACATCTATGATCCCTAATGTGGGAAATTACATCCAACAGCCCCTCCGAGCTGTTGCACAGGCTGCTGCCTGAGGTCAACTGTGGCATCTGCGGTGGCCTGGACACCAGGGGCACCGGGTAAAGGTAATATTAGTAATAACTACCGGGCTAAGCCTCCTGTCCCCTCACCTCTTCCCCTTCTCCCCCATTCCGAGGTTTTGTTCCCTTTGAAACCTCCTAATCACTGTGACTCATTTTGGGATTTAGAGGGCTCGGTGGGTGACAGAGCAATAAAGCAACCAGGCAGCCTGGTGCAGAGGCACCAAGCCCACAGCCAGGGCCAAGCCGTGCCCAGACACCAGGCTCCCCTGTGCATGCTGTCACGCCCCTTGATCACCCCTTGCTAACGGCCCAGCCCACCTTCCCCCCCGCCAAGGATCTACCGGAGTGGGTGAGAACTTGGCCTCTGAAGCTGGCCTGTCCTGGGCTCAAAGCCGCTGCTCACCAGCCGTGAAACCTCGGATGAGTCTTCACCTGCCTGGGTCTCAGTTTCTCACCTCTGTGCAGCTCCGATTAGGGACTGCCCGTCGGTGCCCAGCTCAGGCCCCCGCAGCAAGAGAGGCGGCGGCCATTCTGTCCTGGGGAGGAGGCCAGCCGCCTGCCTCCAGCTCAGCCTCCGCGAATGAGCACCCCTCCCCAGAGCAGGAGCAGCCCCGGGCAGGTGCTCTCCTCTCCATCCAGCCTGCCATGTCTTAATGACTTTCCCACTTTGTAACCCAAATCCACCTTTCAGCATTGAAACCCCACTGAGCCAGAGCCTGCAGGAGACAATGGTATTTAAACACCTGTCTGTACCTGGGAAGGGGGACGCAGCTTCCTAGCTGCCAGGAACAAGAGGAGGGAGAAATAATGCCAGCCAATAACCACCGAGCCCTCTAAACCCCAAGATGAGTTACAGGGATTAGGAGATTTCAAAGGGAACAAACCCTCAGAGTGGAGAAGGGAAGAGGCGAGGGCAATGGAGGCTTAGCCCAGGTACTTATTATTAATATGAACTTTACCTGGGTCCCCCTAACATCCAGGTCCCCAGAGATATCAAGGTTGGCCTCAGGCAACAGCCTGTTCCCCCCAGCAGCTCAGAGAGGCTGTTGGATGTAATTTCTCATTAGGAAGATGTGAATTTTTTTTCTTTTTTTGGGTAAGGAAGATTCGCCCTGAGCTAACATCTGTTGCCAGTCTTCCTCTATTTTGTATGTGGGTCAATGCCACAGCATGGCTGACGAGGGTTGTAGGTCTGTGCCCAGGAACTGAACCCGTGAACCTGGGCCTCCGAAGCAGAATGCACTGAACTCAACCATTAGGCCAAGGGGCCGGCCCCGGAGACGTGAATATTATGGAGCAGGGTCAGCAGTGTTCTGGAAAGGGCCAGATAGCAAATATTTTAAGGTCTGCAGGTCATGCGGTCACAGCTACCCAACTCTGCCACTGGAGCTTGAAAGTGGCCACAAACAACCTGTGAGCGAATGAGCGTGGCCACTCCCAAAACACTTTATGGATGCTGAAATTTGAATTTCCTACAATTTCCACGTGTCATGAAATAGTATTATTTTTAAAAATTTTCCCTAACCATTTGAAAATGTAAAAACTATTCTTAGCTCATGGGCTGAACAAAACAGGCCACGGGCTCGACTTGGGGACCCCTGTGAAGCAGGACGAGGGATGGATCTGGAACCAGGAGGCCTGGATTCCAGCTCTGTGACAACAGGTAAGGCACGGAAACTCAGTCTCCTCACCTGTAAAATGGGGACCCACCCGTACCGAGTGCTAATGTCACTCACTGGTCATTGCATGCATGGGTAGCGCAAGGGACCATCCTGGTGATTTCCTAGTTAAGATCTGGCTCCTGCAGTGCCCGGGCCTAGGGCTGAGTTCTTGGTCAAGGCAGGCTTTCTATTGCTTTTTCTTTTTCTTTTTTTGCTGAGGAAGATTCGCCCTGAGCTAATATTGGCGCCAATCTTCCTCTATTTTTTAGTATGTGGGCCGCCATCACAGCATGGCCCCTAACAGAGTGATGAAGGTCCATGCCTGGGAACCTAACCCAGGCTACTGAAATGGAGGGCACAGAACGTAACCACTAGGCCACTGGGGCTGGCCTGGGGTCAAACCCCCAGCTAGGCCACTTCTGGTTGCATAACTGTGTACAAGCTCCTTCTGCTCTGAGCCTCAGTTTCCTCATCTGTAAAAGGAGCTGGCTGCAACTCTCCTCGGAATGTTGGAAGGACCCCCTGGGATGGCTCCTGTCCCCACACAGTGCCCGGCACCCAGCATGTGCAGCATAGACGCTGGCTTCCCTCCAGATGACATGCGATGCCTCCGTGGCCATGCTGGAGTCACGCAGACCACAGGTGGCAGAGGCATCGGACCCCTTGGGGAGACTGGCTCATTCCCCGTGACACCTCGTGAACAGGGCAGGTCCCGGGATCCCCTCCTCGCTCCCTCGTCCCCTGCCCTCGCTCGACCCCCTTCAACCTTCATCTTTCAGGCTCCCATGAGGATGGCCGTGGGCGAGGCGGGACTAAGGAGGTGCCGTGCGGTTAGGGAGGGCAGAAGACCAGCGGCCGAGTCTACGCACCGGTGTAGACCAGCTCCGCGAATTTCAAGCCCAGGCCTTGTTTGATTTTGCGCACTTCCCGATCCATGGTGAAGGCCTCGATGTCTAAATGAGCGTGGTAAAGGATCGTCCCCGCTGGGGTCTCGTAGATACCTAGCCATTTTTCCAGGCAGGGGGAAAAGGAGAAAAAAGAGAGAAATGTGTGAAACCCAAACTGTCAGCAAATGACAAAAAAAAAAAAAAATAATGACTCGTCTGACAGGAGACAAGCCGGTCGGACCCATTCACTCCCAGCTTGCTGCAAAACGCATCTGTCATTATGTTCATGCTGGGGCCACGACAGTCCACTCTGTGGCTTGTGGAGAAAATGTGCAGATGCCCCCCTTTGAAGAGGCCCTCAGACGGTGGAAAATGACAGGGTTTCGGAGCCGCTCCCCCCTCCTTCCCAACGCATGCCCACCGGCCCACGGCTGAAAACCTGTAATTAAACCGACTGTGGTGGAGCCCAGGGCCCCAAATATCCCTTCCTCCCTTCCACCAGGGAGCCAGGGGAGGGGACAGCTGTGCACACACATGTACACATGTGCACACACATACTGCCTTCAACCAGCAGCTCCCCTGCAGCCATGTCTCTGCAGATAAATCCCGACTGGTGCGGTGGTGGAGGGCTGGCAATCATCTGTGCTGACCCCACTCTACAGATGGGGAAACTGAGCCCGGGAGGAGAAAGGACACACCTGGGAACTGAATCCAGGCCTCCGAGTCCCTGACTGGTGCTGTCGCTCGCTGCCATGTGGGTCACCTGGTGATGGGGCCCAAACCCGGAAGGTTGTGGGGACGGTCTTGCTCAAGCCCCCTCCTTGCATCTCAGGCCCAGTCCCTCCATCTGCCAAACAACCTGCTTGGACCAGATGGTCTCCGAAGTGACGCAGAGGCGCCCGGCCCCGGACTGAGCATGGTCCCAGGAGGAAGGTCCGATTAGCAGCCCCGCTAGATCTGAGCACACTGGAGCACCAAGCAGCAGGACTGCACATGTGCACACAGCCAGGCTCCCTCTTGCACCAGCACGCGGCCTCTCGAATTAAGTGTGGGGGCACACAGGGAGCTGACCATGGGCAAACCAGCCCTGTGTCCACTGTCCCGATGGAGGAGAGGCAATAACTGCCCCATCCCCACAGTGCTACCCCGAAAGTTTCCTTTCTTCCCGCCACATAACCTTACAGCGGTAAAGGGGCACGTTTTCAGTTATCCTGAAGGTTTACCACCATCATCTTTCCCCACTGCCCTCTTTATAAAACAGAAAGGATCTGTACACCCACGGTCGTGGCAGCGTTATTCACAACAGCCAAAAGGTGGAAGCAACCCAAATGCCCATCAACAGATGATGGATAAACAAAATGTGGTATATACACACAATGGAATATTATTCAGCCTTAAAAAGGAAGGAGATTCTGACACTCGCTAGAACATGGATGAACCTGGAGAACATGATGCTAAGTGAAGTCCGCCAGTCACAAAAGGACAATTACTGTATGATTCCACTTATATGAGGTCCCTGGAGTAGTCAAATTCTTAGAGGCAGAAAGTGGAATGGTGGTTACCAGGGGCGGGGGGAGGAGGGGACGGGAGTTTGTATTTAATGGGTGCAGAGTTTCCGTTTGGGATGATGGAAAAGTTCTGTGGATGGGTGGTGAACGTAATTAATGCCACAGAACTGTGCACTTAAAAATGGTTAAAATGGTAAATGTTATGTTATATATATTTTACCACAATTTAAAAAATGTTTTCAAAAAACTCCCAAAACCGGAAAGGAGATTATTTTTGACTTGGAAGTCCAAAGGGGACAAGGGCAATGCTGAGTCCGATATGACTAGCCAGAAATTTCCTCCTCTGAGAACTCCTCTGTCTTCGCTCTTTATGTCCGGGAATCAAAGAAACATCAGAGCTCCAAGGACAGGTCCTCTGGGATCACCCAGTTCCCATGCTCTCGTGTCCTCCTAAAAACCCATTATTCAAACACAGTCTTAGGCAGAAGCCCAGCACATAGATAGATGGCCCAGGCCCTGCTCGGGGGAACAGAGGTCCCTCTGCAATCCCTGGGCTCCACCAAGAAGTCCCTACAATGCTGAGCTGGTCCAACACACCAATTTGACAGATGGGCAGACTGAGGCCCGGGAGGGAACTGACTTGCCCAAGGCGAGCCAGACAGCATCTGGATGTCCCGTCTCTTCTCCAGGTTGCCTCTCAGGGCCGTTGGCAAAGTGATCCAGTGCTCGCCAGAGGAGGAAAGGGACCACGTAGGTCTGAGGTGCCGGGGCCAAGGAGGAAAGCCTGGGTCCTCACCGCAGCTCCGCGGTGTTCCCAAGCAGAAAGGAGCCTCTCTGGGGGTGAGTCTCCCATCGGCAAACCCCTGATATCCTGGTCTCGGGGGACGTGTGTCAAAGCCCCACCTAGAGATCAGGAGGTGAAATGATCACAACCTGCCACAAAAAAGCCTGTCCTGCGTCACTTGTGTGGCCACAGGTCTCGGGCAACCTCTGCTGTCCTGACCCAGCTGTGACCTTTTGGGGGGAAATGGCCTCCCCAGCAGGAAAACACCAGCATCCCAAATTTATGCCCCAGGCCAAAGCCCTCCACTCCCTGGGGAGTTCCTCAGGCCCTCGGTGGCCTCATCGTCACTCTTGTAAATACAGTTCAAACAGGCTCCGTCATCCAGAGCAGCGTGGCTCGGAGCCACGAACCAGAGATGGGTGGAAAGACTGATGGAGATGGAGACAGGTGGATGGCTGAGAAGAGCCACTGCTGACAGCATGAGAACGGGGGGACATGGCAAATCCATGAGAAGCAGACACGGGAACTCCGCACGGGAGTCGGGGCCACTCATGTAGGGGCAGCACGGTACCACCAAGGGGCTCCTGATGGCCCCAGGCCACGGAGAAGTCCCGATGGTTCAGCATTGTGTTTACAAAGACAGCCGTGCGCAGACGTGGAAATATCTGCCTCCAAAATGGCAGAAATAACCACAATACAAGGGGCAAGTTTTCAATTATCCTAGAAACTTTATCACCAAGAATAGTCATTCCCCAAGAACCACCTGAAGCAAGACACTGACAAAGGTGTATTGGTCTTCTCATCCTGCCTTGTACTAGGAACCTAATATTTACCGGGTTGGCAATGGGCCTTCTAATTACCAGTTTTGCCACGTTTTGGAAAAACCCCCAGACTTTCAAAGCCCGTCCTTCTGTTGGCACAGATAGTCGCGACAGTGCCATCCCGGGCAGGCCAACAGCAGGAGCCCTCCTCGTGTTCAGCTCCCGGGGACCCTGGAGGCCTCCCTGCTTTCCTGTCCTCGGCTGGGCCAGCTGTGGGAGCTGTCCACGCTGTATTTGCAGGGCTGGGGCTGGGGACCAGAGGTCCCACGCAACTTACAACTTTACAGAGAGCACCCAGCTCAGCTTTGCTGTGTGACATTGGCCAGCCTCAGCCCCCTCTCAGAGGCCCAGGCAACTTGTCTGGAAAACCGAGAAGGTTGCAAGTGTCTGCTGCTCTTCCTTCTAACTTCCAATGAGACCTGAAGGTAAGTACCCAGACACACCGCCCCCGGCGTGGCATGCATACTGACAGTTTTCTCTCTAGAACAGTGTAGCCAAAGCCCCAGCATCACCTCCCCACAGTCCAGAGAGGGGACAACACCGGTGGTGTGCAGGGCACGTGGAAGACATCTATATTTCCCAGTGAGGAAGAGGATGACTTGCCCAAAAGCCCTCCACTGCTGGCCCATCATAGCCATTCCCCAGGAGAAGAGCAGAGGGCACCTGACAGGCAGAGCTGCCCCCCCTGAGCCCTCAGAACCAGCCCCATGGCTGTCAACTCTCCACGGCACCGTAGGAAGAGTCGTGGGCAAGAAGAAAAGCCACAGCCAGGAAACACACGAGCACAATTAATATTCCTGCTCCCTTCCTTAGGAGGTGTTAAAGTTAATTGTGACTGATCAAAAAGCTTGTTTTCAGGTTGCTGCTGTCGTGTGTGTGTGTGTGTATTTTAAAGATCTTCCCTCTCCTCTCCACGGGGGTAGGGGGTACAGATGATTTCTGTGTGTTTCTTCTGGAAAAAAATGACTTTAAAAAAATCAGTGACACAAACCTGATGCTAAAAGACTATGGATTTGGGGCTTTTGACAGTCGGCATACAAACCACTGTGCAAAAGGAAGGAGGAAATGACAGCTGAGTCTCGGTGTCGCTGTGGAAGAGACAACAGACATCTTCGGAATGACACGCACAGCGGCTCCAAGTGTCTATTTTCATCTCCCCGTGTTTACAGGAAAAAGACAGAGGTGTCAGCAGTTCTCTGCGGACAGCTTCAATCACACCGTAATTACTGCCAAGGCGGAGCGGGGAGTGAGGAGCTGGGGAGGCCGGGGGTGGGGGGAGAGTGGACCAAGGAGGAAGAGGTGGGACCAAAACAGCTGCTGCTGC
This sequence comes from Tapirus indicus, assembly GCA_031878705.1. Lineage (NCBI taxonomy): Eukaryota > Metazoa > Chordata > Mammalia > Perissodactyla > Tapiridae > Tapirus > Tapirus indicus. The sequence continues at coordinate 32,723,866 of CM062929.1, read as the reverse complement.
CTAAATTCTTCTCATCTGTCCCTGAGGCGGCCGGGTTAGCCCGATTGAGCAACTGGGCAGAACTCGGTGGGTTCCACCAGCTTAGCCGGGGGTCAGGGAATGGAAGTGGGGGTTAGGGCACCTGGACCAGAGACTCTGGTCCTTTGGGAAGGCAGTACCCAGAGGGAGGGATCAGGAAAGGCCAGGGGAAGGGAGGTTGGCTGGAGCCCAAGGGCTCCCCTCTTAGGTACCAGGGCCAAGGTTAGAGGCGGTTGCCATGGTGACAGGGAGGCAAGTTATGGTGGGTCTCTAGCCATCCTCTATGTTCCTGGTGCCCTGCAGGCCCCACCCTGGGAATCAGGGTAGGCCTCTGGGTGAGTGAACACCTTTGCTTCACAGATCTCCCTCCACTTTCCATCTGGAACATTCCATCCGAGCAGACCCTCTGGGAGGCCTGGACAGGTGGGCGGGCAGGTAGGTAAGTGGGTGGGCAGCCCTAGTTCCTTCTTAGCCAGAAAGTGGAGGAGTAAGGAGGAAGTGAGAGTGAAGGGGAGAGTGGGAGAGAGATGGAAGGGTGGAGGGAAGAGGAAGAAGAGAAAGCAGGCTGTGGAGGAGGAGGAAGAGGCAGGCAGGCAGGGGTGAGACCCGGAGGGGCAGGGCTGGGAGGAGAGGGGCGCACCCAGCGCTAGAGAAGGAGGGAAGGTGCACGGAAGGACATGAGCTGGCTCCTTCCCAGCTTCCCTCCTGCCTGCCTGGCCCCCCTTTCTCCTCCCCACTGATTTCATTTACTTCACTTAATTAGCCCCCCTCCGGAGTTAAAAAGATAATGTGATAATGACGATGTGAACAGCCACAATACAGCGAAAGCTACTCCATCTGCAGCTTCCCCAGCCCCCTGCCCCCTGACCCCATGGCCCCTGGTGCCGCTAACTGGGCCACCCCAGACCCAGGGCCTAGCACTGCCCAACTCCCTACCCATCCACCCCTGCCCCCCCCAAAACAAGCCCTTAACGAATTTCAATTACGAGCTTTGTAAGATCAATACAAATGACATTTTCCCCTGTTCACCGAGATACAGACGATGGCGTCTTCCTGCTCTGCCCTCAGTATAATTGACAATTAGCAACTTCTCCCGTTGCTGTAGACTTCCAATGAGACTTCCAATACAAACCTCGTAGTGGGGGAATCCACAACGCCCTCACTTATTGCCCCCGTTTCCTTTCTCACAACAAATTACTGGGCGTAGAGAAATAAAAACAAGATATCACCCTCAAATTACCAAGCAACTTTCTTCTCTCATCCCCAAACCCAAGAAAGTAGGCAAGTTAGAACTTCCAGAGGGAGACGTCAAGATCACCTAGTCTGGGGCTGCCCGGTGGCGCAGCGGTTAAGTCCGCGCTTGGCAGCCCGGGGTTCGCGGGTTCGGATCCCGGTCGCCCGCCGACGCGCTGTCTGTCAGCCATGCCGTGGCGGCGTCCCATGTAAAGTGGAGGAAGATGGGCACGGATGTTAGCCCAGGGCCAGTCTTCCTCAGCAAAAAGAGGAGGATTGGCAACAGATGTTAGCTCAGGGCTGGTCTTCCTCACAAACAAAAAAAAAAAGATCACCTAGTCTGCCCGACCTTTGACAGCAGGAGTTGCAGAGAGGGAAAGCAACCCGCCTAAGGTCACACAGCAAGTTCTTGGAGTCAGAATCCTGGTTGTCTTCCTGAAAGACTGTACAACTCGCAGACTAGATTCTGTGCTTTTCGGGGACAGCCCCCCACAGGCACACACACAGAACCTGGGCTGAGCTGTGTTCTAGGAACCTCTTCCTGGGGGCGGTGGGGGTAAGAAGCCAAGGGAGTCAGAGCTGACTGATAACCCCGAGGCTCTGACCTTCAGTGGGGATGACACTCTCCATTCTGGGGGAAAGGTGGAAAGTCTACCGTCCAGGCACAGCGCCCACTGTGGGTCAAGAGCTCTCTGCAGCTGATCCACACAACTACCCATTTCACAGACGAAGAAGCCGAGGCTCAGAGAGGCTAAGTTGCTGTCCCAACGGTGAAGAAGCCAAGATGGGGCTCAAATATGGCACCAAAGCCTGGACCCTTGACCCCGGCTCTTCGATGTGCCTCCTCCAGGGCTCCAGGGACTTGGCCCCCAGACTTAACCCGCCACCCAAGTGGCCACCAGGGGGGGCCTCCTACCTTCTCTGCCACGGCCCTGGAATGCCCCTGGTCCACCCTCTCTATTCTACAGTCTACTAGTTGAAGCCTACTCTCTTGCCACTTCCTCCAGGATGTCTTTCCAGAATAGCCCAGTCCGAGCCTTTATCACTACATCCTTCAGTTCAAGTCTGCCATCCCTACCCAGCAGGCTGCCATGTCACAGGGTGACCTCAGGCCAGTCTTTATCTTTCCAATAAGGGAAGGCAATTCATCTTCACCACACGTGCCAATCCTGATTGATTGGTAGTGACTGCCTGCTGCACTGAGACACATCCACTATCAATTAGTTATGTCTACCACAGACACAGGAAGAGCATGACAGTAGGTGCTGTCATGGACACCTCTGAGCCACACTGACAGCTCCCAGAGGGCAGAGGCTGCCTTTGCCCTTTCAGCATCCCCCTGGGGCCCCCAGCATTCATGGAGCACCTCCACTGCGCCAGTTCCTGCTATTATACGGGGGCTAGAACCTGGATTCCGACTCCAGAATCCAAGCCCTGAGCCCTCCACTCCATGCCTCCCTGGGTCTGGGCATCAGTCCTGGTCCTGCCACCAGTGAGCCTGTGACTTTAAGCCTTGGTGTCCCCATCTGCAAAGTGAGGGTGCTGGTCTCTGGCTCCCCAAGGTCCCTCCCAGGTCTGCTGTGGAAGATTACATTGTGCGGGCTCCCAAGGGCAGACTGAGACAAAGGGACATTTAAGCAGATGTTAATACAGGTGAGGGACAAAAGTAAACGAGGATAAAGGAGCAGCTAATTGGTAAGATTGTTCTCGACAAGGCCTTCCCGAGAGAGTTTCAATTAGGTTGTTTCTCTCGGATAATAGCCGTGTTGTGTCGAGGAGGGAAAAAACCACACTGAGGAGGCAAAGCAGCCACTTCCCTCCCCTCCCCCCAAGCCGTTTGAGAGACATTCAAACAGGTCAGAGCTAGAAGGATCCGACTCCCACCCCTATGCTTACACTGCACTCGGGGAAACTGAGGCACGGAGACAAGCCCAAGGTCATTGGGCAAGGCAGGACAACCCTGGGGTGAGACCCTGGGCGCCCGCCTCCTGGACCCGCGCGCCTCTCCCTGACAGCTGGTTTGCTCTCTTTGGACTTTAGAATCTTAGTAAAAACGTCCTGAGGACAAAGGGCCTGACCTCGGCCTGGTTTATGTGGTTGTGTTATCGTTTTAAATTGGCTCCAAGCAAAGCGATTTGAACACCTGCCACAACAGGGGCCCCGACACCACCACCAGTATTCAAAAATTCAGGTGCCCAATTCAGGGGCTCTATCTGCTTGCCCCCGCCTCTGAGAGCTCCAAAGAACATTCCTTTATCACAGACAGACCAGCACTGCTTTATCCCGGACACACAGGGACATGAGATCCCCTTGTATGGGGAAACTAAGTCGCAGAGGGGAGGGTGTGGTGGAGATGACTGGGGAAGTGGCTGACAGAGGGAGACAGGGGGCCCTGGTCACTAAGAGGAGACAGAGGCCCCTGTCTGGGGACCAACCTCTCCTCCCTCCTGGCCCAGCCAGAGGCAGACACGCTGGGCAGCCTAGAGGCCAGCCAAGGTGGCAGCCACTCTACACAGAGGCGGAGCCCTGTCCATGCCTGGAGAAAGGGCCCCCTGTGCCACGTGGACCCTGGGACAGGCCCTCAGGCCCTGGAGGCCCACAGCGCCCACCCCTGGTGGGATTCCCGCCCTGCCCGGCCGGCCGGCCTCCTCAATGTGGACTTAATGACCATGAAATCGGGCCTGCATGGTCCGCCCCCAAACCTGGCCGACTCGCCCAGGGCACAGAGAGGAACTCCAGGCCTGGCCCTGGCCTCGTCTCTCCTCTGAGCCTCTCCTGGACCCCCAGACTCCTCTCTGCTCGTGGGACAGCTCTTCTCGTAATACTCTCAGAAGTCAGTGGCAAAAGACCCCACTTCACAGGGGGAAACTGAGTTGGGGGGGAAGGGCTTGCCCAAAGTCACCCATGTAGCATGGGAGTAGCATCCGAATGGGACAGGGATTTCAGGGGTCCCTGGGGTCCCTGGGAGCTGAGGAACACCCCGAGGGTGGCGAGCAGACTCACCTCGGGACTTCATCCCGATGAATCGGTTCTCCACGATGTCGATGCGGCCCACGCCGTGCTTGCCCCTGTGGGGAGAACGGGGCACCCAGAGTCAGGTGCTGCCACAAGGCTTGGAGTCACATGCCACCCAGCAGGCTGCCACAGCTTCGGCACAGCTGTGCCCACCCAGAGCCACATGCAGGCATCAGGCACCGTCTCAGGATCCAAGACTCAGAGGACATCTGAGCCAGGTCACCTGGTCTGGCTGGCCACTGCACAGGTGGGGGAGCTGGGCCCAGAGAGGGAAGGGATTGCGGGTCACAGTGAGTTCAATTTGCAACTTGTTACCTCCATCCTGGGGCCTTGTGTGGCACCAGCCCTAACCACTGCTCATCTTTCCTTCTACTCTGGTGTCAGATCCAGGCGAGGGCTTGGAGGCTCCCGGGGGGGCTTGGCCGCAGACCCCTGGCGTTGTTACCTTCCAAGGCTGAGGGCCAATCAGGAGACCTCGTGCCTATGGGGCTGTCTGTGCCAAGGCTGCCTGCAGGACGCAGGCCTGTCCTCCTCGGGCCCTACACCTCAGGCTGTGACCACCAGCCACAGTGGCCCAGGCCAGTGCTTGCCCGACATGGTGGCTTCCCAGGAGGCCGGGCAGAGCAGTGGGCACTCACGCGACTTCGTTCAGGTACATGAAGAGCTCCAAGGATGTGTGGTGGGTGGTGCCATCCTTGACGTTGGTCACCTTCACGGGGACCCCTAGAGCGGAAGGAGAGGGCGGTGGACCTGCGGGCCGGAGCTCCACAGAGGAGCCTGTGCCTGCCACCCCGCCCTCTCCCTCCACCCGCAACGCCTTAAATGGATGTGACAGATATGGACTCCAAATGACTCCTTGAAAAGCCCTGTGCAGGTTGAGGCCTGCCGGGGGGAGAGTTGGGGCGAGAACGCCCCCCAGAATGAAAGGGAAAATGCAATAAAAACGCTCTCCCCCACCCTTCCCATTCTCTCTGCTCCTTTTGCATTTAGGGGCTGTGAAATTGGAACCAGGCCCTGAACTAATTGAATTTCACGCTCCACCATTGTCTTAGGCCGGGAGCACCTTCTGTCCCACCAGTTACCCGGGGGCCGCCTGGCCGAGGTGCGGCTGAGCTGGCTCACACACACACATACAGACACACACTCACAGCCCCCTGCCACGTCTGTCAGGCGGACCCCCGCGCCCCCGACCCTGCACCCCAGACCCGCCCGCAGCCATCTGATTGATGGGGGTGAAACGGTGCCCGCTCCAGCAGGCGAGGTGTCGGAGGCGTCCGTGAATTCTGAGAAGTCGGGTCTGGAGTGGCAGGAGGGAAGGAGGGAGGTGGCCGCTGCTCAGGGAGGGGGGGGCCGAGCTGAGGGGGGTGGCGGCGGGAGGGGGGGGCGGTGGGTGGGTTCGGAGTTGACTTTGAATAGCAAGGGGCACTTTCTCGAGCGGTGTGAAATGAGCAATAAATGTATTAGGGGGCTAACAAGAGAGCTGCAACAGTGACAAAGAAAAGCTGTTCAAAGTTGGCGGCTAATCCCCCACCCATCTGCCCAGCTCATTACCATGTCGCCGGCCATCGGGTGCCAGTCAGCGCTCAATAGCGGCTTTCGAATCTTTATTAGCGGGGCGCCGCTTGGAGGGGCTTCACTCAAGGCGCTGTCAGCCCCGCCATTCTTAACCCCCATTTCCAGGGGTTTTATAACTTGGTTGTAAATTGCTATTAAATGTAAGTCTGCCCAATAATGAACCTTAAGCCCCTCTCGCCACTCCCGCCTCTCCCCTCTCCCTTTCTCTCCCTCCCCGGTCCTATTATGGCCTTTGCCTTGGACGGGGCCTGCCCAGAGAGGAGCTGACATTGTTGGTGTCACTGCCGGAGAAAGCCTCTTAGCCTTTAAAATAGTTAATAATTAGATTAAAACTTCAAATAAATTAACTAGAGGGTGAATGGGGAGTGGTCAGGGGAGGGTTCTTCTTGTCTAATTTTTTTTTTTCCCAGACAGTCCCCGAATCATTAAAATGGATCACGTCTCTTCTCCGGCTCAGCCCTGGGGCTGCCCGATTGCTGGAGGAAAGACTGCCAGAGCCTTGTATCTGGGACCTTCCGCTGCCTCCTGCTCACCTCCCACCCTCTCCTGGGCTCCCGGGGGATCTGCTAGAGGTGCTGCTGGGTGCACCCCACTGTCTTCTCAAAGAGGCCCCCCGCCCTTGAACCAGGCCTGAGTCAGACAGAGTGGGCGCTTAGAGCTCCAGCTGGCTGGCTGTAGGGACCTCAGACCACAGGCCCTTCGGTTCCCAAGTGGCATGAAATTCAAGGGTTTGAACAGATGGGGGCATGCAACGAAGATGCCCACGGGCTTGGCCAGCCTCTTGGAAAAGGCCAGGAAAAGGCGGATTATTCAAGTACTAACAGCCTCTATTTCTCACAATCTCATTCCACGTGCCATACGTGGCACCTATGAGCATCACTTCTGTGGCTCATTTTATAAGTGAGTGAGCCTGAGGCCCAGAGGGGTGAAGATGATTGTCAAGGTCACACCAGCACGAGAGAGAGCAGGGATCTGGACCCCCACTTCCCCATCCCTGAGCCTCAGTCTCTGAGGTGCCCTGGGAAAAGCCAAGCTTCAGAGCCCTCTCTCTCTGCTCCCTGCTCCAGCCCAGGCAGCCACCTTCTGGAGGGATGGGCCGGCCTCCTTGCCTGGGTTTGGGATACCCTCATACCCCCTCTCTCGGTTCCTCCAGCTCCTGTAGCACCACCTCCTCCAGGGAGCCTCCCTGATTTCTGCAGCCTCCTGGAAAGGTCCTCTCCTTGGACTCCCCAAGCGCTCACTCTGAGCCTGGTCCTGCTCTTCCCATTACCAGGCACGCCTTGCCTTCCCCTCTGTCCTCCAGGGCAAGAGGTGTCCCTGGTGCCAGGCTGGAGGCTGGGCACAAAGGCCAGGCCAGCAAATGCTTCTTGTTGATAGCAGCGAAGATGAGGAGATCAGGACACCCCCACTGCCACGGGGAACAAGAGTGGCAGCAGCTTTGAACTGGGGGTGCAGGGGTGGGTAAAGCATCCAACAGCTAACGTGGGACCAGCTGAGGCTCTAGCTGTGGGTCAGAGGGGGCCTGAGGCTGGCTCTTTAAGACCTTCCATTTACGGAGCACCTCCTTGGGGCTGGGGCCCTGTGCTGGATGCTTCTCATACAGACCTCGTTCTACACCATGAAGACGCCAGCCAGCAGGCGCCCTTTTATCCCCAGTTTACAGATGAGGAAACCGAGGCCCGGTTTGTGAGTGACTTTCCCAAAGTCACTGCTTGGGGACTGGAATGCTCTCACTCTGGACCTGGTGGCCATGAGCCTGTGTGATGGGCAGCCAAGTGCTTCCTTCTGAAGCCTGGAGGCTTCCATGGGTCACACCACCTGGGGACGGGGGCCGCTGGGAACCCCTGAAGCCCCTATCTGAACTTGGGCATCCAGGAAGGCAGGAGGGAGGCAGAGGGCTCATGCCCAGGCTCATGGGCGAGGGGAAAGGAGCCAGGGCCCCAGAGTCCATCCCTCGAGCCCCAGGAGGTGAGCGCCCACCTTGCTTGAAGTCAATCTCGAGGATGTCAGGGCTGTCGGGGGCTTTGGCCGGGTCCTGGGTCTTTGTGTAGAGGCCTGGAGGTGCTTGGTTCTGACGAAAGACAGAAAGAGGTTGGAGGAGGGGGTGTCCTGAGCCAAGCCATGCCATGCCAGTCCTGGACACCCTGCACCCCACCTCCTCCTGCAGAGGTCTGCACCCCTCTCCAGAACCAGGGGGGCTGCAGCACGTGCCACTGGCTGGCGCAGTCCAGCAGCCTCCCAGCCCCCCGCCCGGAGCCAGCCCCGCTTGCCAGGGGCCCGGGAAACAAAGGGCTCAAGAAATCAGACAATTTTTCCCCTCAACTTGATCTCATCTTTTTCTTCGACGCCCCCACAGCTGGAGGTAGAATAGCAGGAGAGGAGCAAGTCAGGCAGGAAAAGTGCGACTTCGGAGGAGTGAGGCGGCGGCGTTTGGGGGGCTGCCCGGGAGTGGGCGCGCACGCTCTCGCAGGCGCCGGGAATTGGGGTTTATTCTGCGCTGACCGCAAAGCTAATGACTACGCGTGACCCCAGCAGGTGCTCCGGCGAGCAGAGCCGTCCCTGGGGTCCCCGAGGTTAATACTCACAGGGAGAAAAGAGAAGAGCGGAGCAAAAACCCATTTGAAAACACATCAACCTTATGTATATTTTTTCTCGGGCGTGTTGGGAAACGGGCCTCTTGATGCAGCGGTGGAGGGGCCGCTGGCTGCCTGGAACTCTCAGAACTCCCTCCCGCCTCTCGAGGCCCCAGCCCCCCCAGGCCGTGGTTTGGACACTTGCCACGGTGGGGATGGGGCCTCTGGGGCCTGACTGCTCAAGTCCCTCCTGTGGGCATCCCGGGCCCAGCTGGTGTCATCCACCTGCTGACGTCCTGGGACGTGCAGTCCCTTAAATCTTTGCTTTCAAAGCCCTGCACACATTCACATGTCACTTTCCAACTGCAATTGCTTTTTCGTCTCAGCAGCCCTGCTTGGTAAGAAGTTCAAGTGCTGGTAGCCCATCTACAGACGAAGAAATAGATGCTGAGGGGGAGGGGCTGTTCTGTGCAGCATGGACCCCATGGCACAGGGCAGGGACCCCCCCAAGGCCCTCAGCAAATGTGTGTTGGATTTTAGAGGGGTGGAAAAGACCCCCAGAGCCAGGAGTCAAGACCTCAGGCTGCGGGGCCTTGGACAAGTTGCTCTAACATCCTCGAGCCTTGGTTTCCTCATCTGTGAAATGGGGGAAACGATACCTGCCCTTGACTCTCTTACAATTTAAGCATATGGACATTTTTATGTCTTTTACTGGACGTGAAAATCTCCCAAGAAAATGCCCACGAGGTGCCAGCTGTCACCTGCTCCACAGGCAGGAAGAACAGCGAAAGAGTCCCCTGGTGACACCTCCCTCTGAGAAGAGCCCCTCCAGGAGAGGCGGGGCCACCAGAAGTGCCTCAGTCCCACACCTGTGGTCATTTTGCCTGTTGGCTCTATGTTAGGGGGACCAGCCATCCCGTTTTCCACACGCCGAGAAACCCCCCAGTCCTGGGCAATCCGGGACAGTTGATCCTTCCAGCAATACTTCTGAGCTCAGATGGGGCCTGTGATAGAGCCCCCCAGACCTCCAAAGTGCTGTGTGACTTGGGGCCAGCTGCATCCCTTCATCTGTTTGCATTTGTGGGGCAGGAACAAGGACCCAGAACCGACTCAGATATACACCCAAGGAAGAGGAGGGCCCTTAAGGATCTCCAGCCTGATGCCTCCATGGACCAGATAGAAAACCAAAACCAAAGAAGCAGCTTGTCCAAATTACACTGCCGTCCCCACAGTGTGGGAGCCAGCCCCAGACCCTGGACTCCCTGTCCAGTGCTCTTTCCATCTCCCCGTGCTGTTTCCCAGCCACTTTAGTAACCTGAGGGCTGAGAAACAGCACCAGGAATGCGGCCAGAGATGGCCAGCATCCTCAGCCACGGGGCGGACATCAGAGAAACGCCTGGCTCCCCAGGCCCCACTGACCTTGCTGACCACCGCATTCCCTGGCACAGACAGGCCCGAGGGCCGTCCGCAGCCAACAGGCATAGCGAACCAGGACTTGGGACCTCTGGGTGACCGACAATTCCAAAGCCCCTTCCCCACCTGCCTGGGGTTCCTCACTGGCCCCCCAGCCCAGGCTGAACTCAAACCAGGGTGCCCGAGCTGGGGGGGCCCATGCCGCCACCCAAGCTCACCTCCCCCCCACCTCCACCTGTGCTGTGCACCAGCCTCCTTTTCACTCTAGTGCTTGTCACCTTCCCTGCCACACTTCTTAACGGAGCCCAAACAGGGCAAGAACGTTTGCATGGGGAAGGAGAGAGGAGGTGGGAAGACCCCACAGGACAGCGTCCCCCAACTCCACGGTGGAAGTCGGACACAGCTGTCGGTGGCTTTCGACACCCTGACAGCGCCTATTAAATAAAATAACTAAATAGAAATAAAGTGACATTTGCTTTGCATTCCAAGGTGGCTCAGCCTGCCTTCTTTTTACTCTCCCTCCTAAAAGCCCAGTTCAAATGACAAATAGTTTGTTGCCGAGTATCAATACCATCTATTTATCCACCCCAGCGGGAGGGCTCACTTCCAATGTCATCTTTGGGGGGGGCGGTTGGGGGGGAGAGAAGAGAGTGAAGAAAAAGAGAGAGAGAGAGGGAGTGGGGGGTGGGGGGAGAGGGCGAAAGAAAGCATGAAACAGGGCCGGGAAGGAGAAATTGGAAGCAAATGGCCCATGAACTAAACCACGATGTAGAGGCATGATCGATGCTGCAATGGTTTATTCATCCATCAGATATGGCGGGCCGGCGCTGAATGAACTCTTTCACCGTGGGCCCTATGAAGTTAAAGCAAGTAAATTTCTATCTTTCTTCGCATTAGCTGCCTCATTGCCCTTCAATCAGCCCTCACGGAGGCAGAAAATGGCTCCGCCATCTGCCTGCAAACACTCCCTTCTGCAGGTCTCCGGGCTTCTTTTGGAGAGGGGGAGGGGGCCCAGGTTCCCGTAAGCTCTGTCTCCCTGGATCCTCCCCAGGGGGCCGGGGCTGCCTGGGGCGTAGTGTTTCTCCACCATGGTGGGTAGCACCCCGACCCCCCACAAACGAGATCCAGAGATGCAAGGGAGGGTCCTGGAGTTTAGCCTGGGGGCATCCCTGGTGGGCACAGGTGCCCACAGGGCAGGCTGGGAAAGCCAGACCCTCGATTCCTCAGCCTGGCCCCACACTGCTCCGTGGGAATGATGTTTCCCCTCCACTGATCCACCCAGCCCAGCCTTTCCTGACTGATGAGAGGAATCCTGAGAAGAACTTGGCCCCTTCCTCTCAAAAGAATCTTCGCTGGCCTGAGGAGGGAGGGCAGGACCCCCGGCTCCATGACTGAGGCCTTGCCCTGTGCCAGGGACAGGCCAAGCGCTTTTGATGCTCCAGGAGGGAAGTGCTGTGGTTTCCCACTGCAGGAGGAATTGGAGGCTCAGAGAGGTTGGGTAACTTGCCCAAGGTTGCACAGCAACAGAAGCAGAGTTGGGATTCAGACCCAAGTTTCTGATCTCTGGGACTCGAGCATTAACCTTCCTGCCTTGATCGTGGCAGAATCCTTAAAAAGACACTCTTTAGCACGTACTCATCCATCCACTGCCCTCATTAGACAGGAGGCCTGAGAGACAGGGGCCCCTGCTCATGGTCACACAGCGACCTGTACCCCAGCACTGTGAGGGGTGATTCCCCCTCTGGCCTTGGCTCTGCTCCCCCAGTCCTGAGGTGAGAGCCACAGGCTGCTTGAGAAGGGGTGGGGAGTGGTTTCCCAGCATGCGTGGGGCCCAGCGGGCCGGAGGACATCCCGCCTGGAAGCCACTCTGTGAGACTCAGCTTCTCCTGCCCCCTTGGTGCTGACTGACTGGCTAATTAGGGGTGGCTGGCCCAAGTGTCGCGAGGTCAGCGGAGCATGAACTGGAAAAACCTGTGGCCAGCAGGCAGCAGCCCTGTGGGGCCATCAGTCCCCAGGGGGCAAGGGTGTGTGCTCTCTTGAGTGACGGGGAGGGGGAGCAGGCGTGGGCAGTGGGGGAACCACAGAGGTCAGAGGGCCAGTTCCGGCGATGGGGTGACCCTCACCGAGCAGCTGGTGCCCTGGGGCAAGTCGTTTCTCCTGGCCTCGCTTTCCTTACCCATAAAATGAGGACGCTCACAGCCGGGAGCCTAGGAAGGCAAGCCAGGAGAATGCTAACCCCGGGTCTGGCCCCAGAAATGGTCACCAGTACATGTTATATTATCGCCAACATGACCAGGAGGCTGGTTCCTGTGGGGGAACCATCCTGGGACCCCTGCCCGGCAGGGCTCCAGCTCTCCCCACCCTCCCCAACCCACCCGGGCATCCTCCCCTCCAGCTGGCCTTCTAGGATCCCCGGGCCCAGCTGCCCGAGCACCCCCCAGCACTCTTCGCTAACGGCAGACAGGCGGCCCACCCCACCCCCAAACCAGCCACCCGCCCGGGTGTGGGGCTGAGCCAGGGAATGGAGACACACTCCCTCCGGGACAAAGAGATTTTTCTCTTCCCAGGATAGATTTCGCCCTGCCTCCCCCATCTCCCACAGTGGGCAGGGGGAGATACAAAGGGAAACCCCCCAGGGAGAGAAATCCTAAACTTCAAACGAGGCCGAGGCCCAGCCAGGCCAGCCCCAGAGGCTGGGGACAGGGATCAGGGCGGCCTGCCGTGGGCGGGCACAGAGCACACACCAGACAAATGGGTCCTGAGGCTGGAATCTGTGCCACCTCCCCTCCCCTGACTGCAAGGCCTGGGCTGAGAGCTGGTGGGCACAGGCGGGGCCCTCCCACGAGTGCCTCATCTGCCTAATTGCTTCTTTATTGTCTCACAATCACCCTCTCTCTCTCTGCCGCCCTGAAATATTTCCTTCCCCTATTCATCCCAACAGCAATTAGGAAAAGAGTGCCAGGCAAGGAGGGGGGATCCTCAAACACAGCGTGGAGTGGGCAGGCGGAGGGGGCCCAGTGGGGAGGGTCGGGGAACACAGGCAGGGCTCAGCCCCAGCCCCACGCCCAGACCCCTGTGAAATTTCAAACTAGGCTACGAACACATCAGCGGAGAACAGCTACCACCACAGACGGGAGGAGATAGGGGATTACCTTGGGATTCTCCAGGATTCCAGCCTCATAGCTGCAGGGGGAGAGGGAAGACAGGGGTCAGTGAAGGGGAGGGGGCAGAGGGACACAGCTACACCACGCACACTCTCCACCCCCCCCCAATACAAGTCCTGTCTGTCCTTTTCTCTCTGCCAAAACAACTGCTGCCAACCCTGCCTGGAACATTCTGGGCCCACCACAGTTGGCTGTGGAAGCTGCAGTTTGCATGGAAGAGCCCGGGACGTTTTCCTCAGTCTTCTGGGGCACCGCCCCAGAGCTCCACATCTGGCGGGACTTTGCACATGCTGCTCTTTCTGCTTTAAATGCTCTTCTCCACACCCTGGCTAACCCTCTTCTTCCTTGAGGTTTTAACCACGAATACCACTTCCTCAGGGAAGCCCTCCCTGATAGCCCAGCCGAGGCAGGTGCCCACTGTCCCCCGCCCCCCCGCCCGGGCTCTCAGCAGAGCTGCAGTGAGAGCTGTGAATGAGTTGAGTTAGAGGTGGTCTGTTCTCCTCGAGGCCCCCCGGCTCTGTAAGGGCAGGAATGAAGCGTGTGGGGTCAAAATGACATCCTGACCCAGCGCAAGCAGGTGCTCACTGACGGCCAGAGCAGTGGACAGGCGGGTCATGTCCTACCTGATGTGCATGAGGTTCTCGTCCATGCTCCACGGGTTCTTGGGGGTGACCGGGATGGGGATTCCGTGTTGCTGCGGGTAAGAGTGACCCAGGGCAGGCATGAGGGAACTTGAATTAGACGTGAGGTTTTCTTTCAAGGTCGCAGACGTCCTCAAACTCTGGCCCCCATGCAGTCAAGATCCTGCACCACCCCTGGTCTCCTGCTTCTCCCCCAGGCTGCCTGGGGAGGGAGTGAGGGCCCCGTTGCTGGACAGGCCCATGCAGAAACTGCCAGACTGTGTGTCTGAGATGTTGTAGAGCGGATGCTGACCTTGGAGGTTCCTTCCAGAAGATTCTGAGTCTACACTTCAAGGGCCCCTGAAGCACTCAGAGTGTGCCAGGCACTGTTCCGAGGGTCTCCCCGCACCCCTCACTGGTCCCAACTGCGACCCTACAAGCTGGGGGCTGAATGGACGGAACTTCCCCCGTGGATCTCAGCCAAGGCGTCTGCACCCACAAGGGTGCTTCACGCTGACCCAAGGAAAGGGGTGATGCTCATAAGAGCTTCTAGCTCATGGCACTTTCTGGAAGCCGCCCCTCTCCCCCTGCCTAGCACAATCGCCACACACATCCCTCTGCAACCCTGACAGGGCACAACCCAGGCAGATTGCTCCATCCTCCCCATTGGTTCTGACTATGTTCTGCTTCCCAAATGACCCTTCCGTTGTTCAGGGAGAAAAGCCATCCTCCCCAAGACCCTGGGCCTGAAAGGCTGTTGGCGACCACTCTGAAGGCCCATCTTACCGAGCCTTTCGGATTAAAGATGAGGCTGGTTCCCTCAGTGGCCCCACGCTGCCCTGGCTGACACCTGGCTGGAATCCAGCACAGGCATTGCGTTCTGCCTTCCCCTCTTCCTGCTGACGGGGTACACAGGAAGCTAAGTGGCCTGGCCCCTTTAAGCCGGCGAGACCACATGCTCTACCTCCCAAGCTCCCTGTCAGCTCCTCGGCGGCCCAGGTGGGTTCTAGAACCTGGGAGGCTCCAGCCTCAACAGCCCCCACCAACATCTTCCCGCATCTCTCCTGATGGGGCTCTGTTCTCATTCCCACGACTGGAAGATTCTAGAGGCCTCCTCCAGGGAGCCACCCTGTTTCCTTCATCACCACTTCATTTATTTCAAAACAAATTAGGCTAAAACCCTCTGGGGTTTGTTTTTTCAACCTTTACCAGAAGACTCGCTTTAAAAGAAACAGCCCACATCTAATCTAGAATTTGTGCAGTCTTCGATTTGAACCACAGGCAAACGAGAGCACCTCATTTAGAGGCTGCTCAGTGTTGGGGGGCCACTTGTCTCCCCCCAAAGTTGCCCAGAATCAAATCCACGGGCTCCCCCTGTGCTCTCTCCTGGTAGAGCGGCCAGGTGTGGGGACCAGGGTCCTGTGCAAGACGGGCTGGAATCCCCGCGGAGAGGAATCCCGGGGCCGAGAAAACCAGCCGCCAGGTTTGCTGGAGCCTTGTTTTGGGGGGTAGTTTGGAAACATCGTTGCTTCTCTCTTTCCCACTGGGCCTCCGTCAGAGCAAGGAGAAGAGAAAGGGGGGGAGGCAAGGAAGAGGACAAGGATGGCAGCCACTCCTCGGCAGGGAGATGCACACAAATGCCAAAAATAGGCACAGCCCCTGACCAAAGAGGTCTGTTTCCCCTCCCCTCTGTCCTGAGGTCCCCCCCACCCTCACCAGAAACTAAACCACCTTCAACGTGTGGACAGGAGACTGCCTTGCTTTCCAGCTGCCTTCCTTGTAGGCTGGCTTAAAAAAAAATTAATAATGGTAGCAAGATAAGGATGGGTGATCCTGAGTGTTTTTCACTTGGATAATGGACTTGGCAGGGAGATGGCAAGTGAAGTGAACTCGTGTTTCTCACAAGCCTCGTACAGCACCTCTGGGCCTTGGCGACTTGTGGGTCTTGAAAGCAGGGTTTCAAAGCCCCATTGATTTCTGTCTCAGCTGAATCAGGTCCTGCCTGGCTCTGAATTTTGCACAAAGCCTCGTTGCTGCTCAGTTATTCTAGTCATTTCCTGGGTGCAGAAACACTGCCTCCCTCCTAGAACATCCCAATTCCCCAGAACGCAATTCTGACACCAGCCTCTGAGACACGGTGGGTGGCCGAGGGACCCAGACTCGTCCTTCCGGGGCAAACTTTCCTGTTCAAAAGGTTATTCGAGATAGAAGCTGCATGAAGCACATTCTCCCCAAAATCTGGGAAGGAGGACCCACAGCGCTCCCGAATCTCACGCTGTCTGGGGGTTTAACGGAAACAAGGGCAACGTATTGACCAGCCCAGGCCCTCTCTTGAACCACAACCGCAGGCGTGAGAACGTAGATGGGGCGGGGGTTCCGATTCATTATTCTTAAAGATGAACCGTGCTTCATATTCTGTATCAAGGAGA
Source organism: Tapirus indicus (assembly GCA_031878705.1). NCBI lineage: Eukaryota > Metazoa > Chordata > Mammalia > Perissodactyla > Tapiridae > Tapirus > Tapirus indicus. Next base: position 32,707,826 of record CM062929.1, on the reverse strand, counting down.
CGAAGGGGGAAAAAAAGGCCTCACCAACCCAGTTCCCTTAATAGCTCCACTATTTGAGAATTTGTTTGGCAACATATGGGCTTGCTCTTGTAAACTCCCCTCTTAATAATAAAACAACAGATGGTAGAGGAGATCTTTCCTCCGAGCACTCCAGGTCTTAATGGGATGCTGGCGGCAGGGGCAGGGCTGTGTCCCCGCGGTGTCCCCTACCACGCAGCACCTTGGCTGCAGCAAGAGCTCGCAGCCAGCCCTGGCGACTGCTATTTAAAAACCTGAGCAATTTTCTGGTGTGTGCACCGCGTTGCTTTCCCCGTCTGATTGATTGAGGCTGTTTGTCAAGGGCTGCCATCGAGTCGCTAAAAAGAAAGGTACCCTGGGGCGCAGCTAAGGATCTTGATGCAAAACTTCTAATGTGTTTTACTGCAACTTGTACTTCAAAAGGGCTGGCGTGACAAAGGCCTTTGTCTGCCCCTGCCCCTCGGAGTGCCTACCTGTTCCTGGGAAAGCACTGGGGACAATTAGCAGCCAGGTAATTGAGGGGCAGAAAATAGCCTCGCTCACACCCTCGGCCGTCCCCTGAGCGACACACAGCAGAGGTGGCAGGAGAACGGGAAGCAGAGGGGGCCTGGCGTCCTCTGGCTCGATGGACTGGGGCCTCCCCTTGGAGAGGCCCAGTCCAGGCAGAGATTCAGTCCCCCAGGCATGGGGCTCAGTCCTGGCCTCGTGACACCGGCCCAGACAGCCCCCGAGGAGGGATGTGCTGGGAGGGCAGTAGGCAAGGGCTGGGATGGTGGTGGAGACTCAGCCGTACCTTCGCGTACTCCATCAGATCGTTGCGGCCCTGGAACCGGTTGTAGAACTCGGGCATCCTCCAGGGAGCAATGACCTGGACACGGGGCAGAGTGTCAGAACCAGAGGGCCCAGCTGCTGGCTTCTCTTAGCCCCTAAGCTGCAGAGTTGGCTTCTCTTTTAAGGGGCCTGGGGCTCTGATGGCCACCTGGGGGGTCTCCTGCTGTGTCCCCAGAGGGGATGCAGTCCATGGGGGGTGGGCAGGGGACCCCATTAGACAAGGGAAGAGTGTAGCTTGCCACACTGCTCCATGGCAGAATGGCCATGTGTCCCTGGGCAGGTCCCTGCCTCTCTGGGCCTCAGTCGCCCCACCTGAGACCCGAGGGTTTGAACTAGATGGCCCTCAGGTTCCTTGCCAGCACCGGGTCAGAGGGCCAAGACTCCTCTGGGGACTAAGGGAGGGTCCATGGAGCTGTAATCACCCAGCCTGGCCCTGTTCCAGGATGGTGGGACCCGGCGATGATATACGGCCCCGCCCACTTCTTCTCTTGCTTCCCTTCCTCTGCACCTCAGAGCTGCTGTGGGTGGGATAGGACGGGGAGTCAGGAGGAGTGAGAGTCTGACTGAGGGGACCGAACTCATTCCAGCCTGGGGGTACCGGGGAACAGGTCCCCAAGAAGAGTCCCCACACAGCCCTGGAGCCAGTCAGGCCCTGCCTCTGATGGCAACAACCCAGTTGGAGGGTGGGAGTGTCATCTAGATGGAAAAGCCAGTTTGATTTCTGGGCTGTGGAGTGATGGGGGTCGGGTGGGGGGAGAAGGGCTCCCCCAGCCCTACAATGAGCAGCCCTGGGACCAGGGAACCTGGATCATGCTCTGGCCTCATCCCAGCTCCCAGAGACCAGCTTGGGCCCCTGCCCCCACCCCATCCCAGCCCCTGGGCGTGGGCTCCGCAGACAAAGACCCAGAAACCGGACACTCTGGCCCCCCAAGCTGCTGTGGGAACACAGAGAGTGGGGGTCAGGGGAGGGTCCCCATGCCCCCGGGCTTCTCAGCCCCGGGTGTTTGGGGTCAAAATAGATCATTAGAGCTCATTCTGCTCACCTCCAGGCCCTCGCACCCTGCAAGCAGCTGCCCGCTGGTTAAAGGGACAGACAAATATGTTCCACTTAAAAAAAGTGGATCCCCCTTACAGCCCCTTGGGGGCATGGGAGGGGGCACATATGTAGCTTCGCCCAAAGTGGCCTCAAAGGAGCTCAGACTGACACCTGTGCTGTCCAACATGGCAGCCAGGAGCTACATGTGGCCACTGTGATCTGACACGTGGCTGGTCCGAACTGGGATGTGCTCGTGTAAAACATACGCTGGATCTTGAAGACTCAGTCCAAAAGAAAATGTGAAACATCTTATTAATACTTTTTTATATCAATGACGTTGAATGACAATTTTGGATACATAGATTCAGTAAAATATATTATTAAAATGATGTCACCTGTTGCTTTCTAGCTTGCTTTATCCATTGCCCACGGGGCTTGCATTAGTGGCGAGCGCTATATTTCTACTGCTGGCCTGAGCACCGTAGGCCTGGAGCCTGGCCCGAGGCCTGCACTGAGTGCGCCCTCAGTAAATATTGAATGAATGAGTGAGTGAAGGAATGCACGAATGGATGCACGGACGGACTCAGGCCCAGGTCCAAGGTCAGGGAGGGGCAGGGGCAGTGCCTGATGAGGGCTCTCATGCCTGAGTGGCATGCCACAGGCAGTTGATCCCCCAAGATCCTCTGATTCCCATCCCAGGAAAGGATCCACGACGCCGGGGGTCTGGGCTCAGGCAGCCGGGGAGGAGCCAGGGCCTCAGCTGGGTGGCCCTGACCGGGGCTGGGAGGGCTGTGAGCAGCCCAGACAGCAGCTAACCGTGTCCCAGAACTGTTCCAGCCGGCACCCAGGAAGCCAGACCTGGGAACGCCAAGGGCACGGTCTGAAGGGCAGCCACGTCTTTCTGTCCACTGCCCTGACCTACTGAGGCACCTGGGCAGCATCCTTGGGAAGGACAAATGGTCAGGGAGAGAGGGCTGTGCCCCTGCAGCCGGTGTGAGTGAAGGGAACTCTCTCTATGGGAAAGAGGGGTGCCACCCACCAGAGAAGATTCAGTGCACACTGTGCCTGCCCTGTGGAACCCCCCAGAACCCTGTGCCCCGTCGCCCAGGAGCCTCAGCCCCCACTGCCCACCCCTGAGGGGAGGAACATCTTACCTTGATCTGAGGGGCCAGTGAGTAGCAGGTGAGCTCAAACCGGATCTGGTCGTTCCCCTGAAACACGGAATTGGGGCTTATCAGGAGCCACGAACGGGGTGGGGGGTGGGGTTGGGGGCAGTACCCTGTGACCTTCGACAGGAAGCCTGAGGGCTGCTCAGCCAGGCCCACTGGCTGGTTCTCCTCTCATCACCTCCAGCCTCACAACCTTCCGAGGTGGGTACTATTATTAGCCTGTTTTAAAGATGAAAACGGCTTTCTCGGAGAGGAAACACTAGCTCCTGCCCTCAAAGTGTAGTCAGGACTCGAACCCAGGACCCCGAGTACGGAGCGGAGCGTCAGGCGTGCAGGCCAGGACGCCATGTGTCCGGTGTGTGTGCTGAGTTGTGAATGTGGTGACTCCCGTGTGTGCACTGGCCTGTGCATGTGTGTGGGGGGGGGCGTGTGGCGGGGGCAGGGTGCACCTATCTGGGAACACGTTGGGGCATGCACACATGTCATCACGTATGTGCACACGTGTGCAGGCCTGCGGGCCTGGCCCCCTGACACTCCAGGTCCTCCTCCAGGAAGCCCCCCGAGCTGCCCACTCCTCAGCCTCTTCCTGAGGCCCCAGTGCCCCAACTTAGAGACCAAGTTCATGGTGCTTTGACTCCCCAGGTCCATAAAATCGGGACTCCCGTCTCCTCTCTGAGCCTCAGTTTCCCCATCTATGTAAGGCTGGTTGGGGGAGGGGTGGATACAGGTGATCAGTCATGGCCCTTTGCTCCTCAGCTCCTCTCTGCACAGACAGGGAAACTGAGGCCCGGACAGGGAAAGGGACACAGGCCCAGAGCCCGGCCTTGTACTGGCCCCTGCCCCCACCATGCTTGTGTGGGTGGCCCTGTCTCTGCGCCTGCCACCTCTCCTGCAAAACGGGGCTCATGCGACACCCCAGGGAGCCGACGATGGGGGGTAGGAGGAGGCCGCCCACAGCGCTGGCCTCAGCCAGCCCAGCCCAGGCCCCGAGGGACAATGGCCCCGGCGTCCTGCCTGCCTCCCATCAGCTCAGCGGCCGGAGGGAGACAGAGCGCCGCGGAAATGACAGAGGGACCTTTCGCCTACTGTGAAAACTGCACGGGAGCAGCCAGCAGCGGCAGGAATAACATGTCATTTTCCAGAGTCTTGTCAGGAGACGCAGAAGGATAGGTTCCAGCCCCTCTGCGGAGCCAGGAGCTGAGGGGCCAAGGCTGCCCTTCTCCAGTCTGTCTCGGGCCAGGGGCGGCACTGGGCCAGCCCCCCACTCACCCTCCATTCAGTCCCTTTAGTGAGCACCTACTGTGCGCTGGCTGTCACCGCAGAGAACCACCTGGGGCTAGTGGGATTTTTAACCCTATTTTACAGATGAAGAAAGCATCAGAGAGGTGAAGTCACTTGCCCGAGGTCACAGAGCCAGCAGGCAATACTCCCATCCTAATAGGTCCCATTCAGGTCACGCGTCTGAGCTCCCTACATAATGAACTCACTGAATCCTTACAGCAGCCCCTGAGGCAGGTTCTATTATTATCCCTATCTTACAGATGGGGAAACTGAGGCACAATGTAGTAACAACTGCCCGAAGACGCATGGCCAGTGCAGTCCTGGAGCACTGGCAGCTTCCACACAAAGCAGATTCATTTCACATTAGTAAAGCCCACGGTGCTGCGCATCCTGGCGATTTTGTCCCCACGGCTTCACGTTTCCCCCAGACAATGGTGGCTTGTGTGTCCTGGACAGGCACACTGGGCCGGTGTCTGCCCATCCAGACCCGCGTGCAGACGCCCATCTGTTCTCGAGCCAGAGACCCTCGCAGAAGCCAAACACGCAGGCTCCCTTGGTTCAAACTCTGTCCCAGACAAGAGCCAAGGCCCATCCAGTCCTTCCCTCCCTAACCCCGGGACCTCAACCCCAGGGCAACCCCAGGGCTGGGGAGGAGGGACGAAGCTGTCACACACACCATGTGTGTCCTCGTGCTGATACACATGCAGGTGTGTGTAAGTGGGGGCGCAGAGTGCACCGGGACTGGAGGGGCTGGGGGGTCTCCCATCTGCTCACGGGCTAGCCATACAGATGGTGCCATTTACAAAACTCCTGCCCCCGCACCCCTGCCCAAGTCTCAAGCTCACATTTCCAGGCCCCTCTTCCAAAACTGTGGGGAGGAAGGAGCCCCACCCTAGCTTCTGCGCAGCTCTCTGGTGGGGAGGGATCAGGTCTCGGCAGGATGTGGAGGGTGGGACCCAGCTCTACCTCTGCACCAGGAGCTGCCGGGCTGGGCCCTGGGAGGGCAGCTGCCTCTCACCACCAGGCTTCTGCATGGGCTGTTCCTGCAGCCTGAGGTGCCCCTCCCTCTTTGTGTCACTGCTAACTCTTGGTCCCCTGGACATCTCAGTGTCACGGTCCCGAGTGCCACTGTGAGCCCATCCTGTACCCGCAGCCCGGTGCGTGCAGTGAGTGAATGAATACATCAAGGTGACACCTGTGAGGCTGGAACAAAGACCCCCGAGGCCCTGGTTCTCTTCATCAACTCAGGAGCCAGAAGCTGAGAAAGGCCAGCGGCTGAGCTATCCAAACGGCCAGAACCTCAGGGTCTGGGCTCTCCTCCGCGTTACAGACCCCTGCAGTCTGCGTGCACCCCAGCTCTTTCTCCTCGTTGTGAACCCCTTGCAGAAAGTTCTGCCAAGTGTCCTCCTGGGATCCACCTCTGGGATTGCCGGCATCCACGGCCCACCCCACACAGCCCTGGTTCTGCCTTCTGGGGCCACACGGCCTCGCTCGCTCCGGACGCCCACCTCCTGACACGTGAAGTCAGAGCTGCCCACTCCAGCCAACCAGACCACAAGCCCCTGCAGGCGGCCGGCCCCTCCCTCCCTGCCACCTCTTTGTCTCAAACTTTGCATTTCTCTGGAGCCCACCCTGGGCCTTCCTGGTCCCCCCCTCTCACACCCCCCAGTTCGAGGAAATTATCTCTAGAGGCTCTTGGGGGCTTCCCCAGGTTCTGTAAATAAGGTGAAACTGAGGCCCAGCAGTATGCCTTGCCCATCAACCCCAGAAGAGAGGGAGGGTCCAGGGTCACACTGGGACCACCCCCCATCCCCATCCCCTGTGGCCTTCCCACCGCTGGTCTTGGAGGCCCCCAGAGATGTTTCGAGTCTGACTGTCCCTCTTTTGGACACTGGGTGTGAACTGCAGGCACATCCCCAAGTCCCAAGGGGCCACAGAAAGGCTGCAGAGGTTGTTCTTCTCAGAACCAAAGCCCTGCAGGACCAGAGTGGACCAGAGTGGGGAACAGAGGACGCTAGGTGGCCATGGCCTCCTGCACCGGCTTCTCTCCAGGGTCAGCCCCAGAGGCCTCAAACCCAAGCCTCTGGTGCCCTCTGGTGGCCAAATGGAGCAACGCACACAGCTGCTGGTGGCCACTCCCAGCTGCATGCGGGGCTAGTCCAGGGGGTCTCTCCCCCGATCCCAAGCCAAGGCCAGACCCACCACTCACCGACCCACACACTCCACCAGCCCTGAATGCCACCCATCCTCAATCCTGATGGTTCTGTTGGAGAGACCTCCTCCAGGCAGGAGCCTTTCCAGAATCCTGATCTCCTGGCCTCGCTTAGAGACCTCCTGGAACAGGGAGCTCACTGCCCAGCTATTTCATCACGGACAGATGAGATGGCTCGGATGCTTCTTTATTCTGTGCTGACATGTGTTCTCACTGACCTTCCGCTGCCTGCAGAAGCCCCAGAAAGTTCTGATAATCATCTGATTAGGGCACCTCCCTTCCATTGAGGGTTCACTATGTGCCAGGCCGTGCTGGGCAATTTACTGGAATTATCCTACTGCTCCTGACTGACCCATGAGCTGGTTCTATTTTATCCCCATTCTACAGATGAGGAAATGGAGACTCACGGGGGAGCCAGGAATGTGAGCCCAGCCGTACGGACCCCTTAGCCCCGAGTCCAGAACCTCTGGGTCCTCCTGCACCCTCTCCTACTGCCCTCGAGTGGAAGGCACCATGCACATGCCCGTCCAACAGCCCAGGTCCGCCCATCCCTCCTCATCTGATTTCCCATCATCCTGCTCAATGTGTGCTCGACTGGGGTGTTTGTGAACACAAGGGTGTGTGTGTGTGTGAGACACGCTCAGCAGTCCCCTTCGTCCACAGGAGCCCACCATCTCAGTCCAGAATAACCCCAACATGCCACTGGGGGTGTCACTGGCCACCCCCTGATCCAGCCTGGGGCCCTCCCGCACCTCCTTATCTATTGCCCTTGGGATGAGCCCAAACCCCGCAGCACGGCCACGGCCCAGCCCTGACCCTGACGCCTCTCTCATGGCTACAGCTCCTGCTCCACGCTCCGAGACAGGCCTCTTGTCTCCAGGCCTTTGCACAGGCTGTTCCCTCTGCCTGGCACACTCTTCCCATGCCCTGTTATTCATTCACCTATACGTTTCTTTTAGGGCCATCCTCTGCTTCCCTCAGCCCCTTGCTCACTGCCCCCATGGCTCCCCCAGCATGGACTCTCCAGCCGCCTTATCATGCGTCCATTCTCCTCCCCCTTGCTAGGACACAGGCTCCCCGAGGGCAGAAGAAGGGGCCTAAGAAGTTCAACGCTGTTGCCACGCCCAGCAGGCGCCCAGCCTTTTACAGACACCCAGTACGAGCTTGCTGACCTAGTGCCCAAGCGAATGAATGAACAAATATATGAGCTCTCAAAGACATGAACCACTGCCTCCCTGATGGGCTGGCTGTTTGCAAGGCCACCCTCAAATCACATCTCTTCCGTCTTAATCTTACCCGTAAGTGTCCCCACGTCACAATGAGCCAGGGCCTGCTCCTCCCACCACTGCCTCGACCAGCCCAGGGTCTGGTTAGCACCGGTGTGCTGGTGGGGTAGTGAGCTCCCTGTCACTGGGGAGGTTCAGAGTCTGCTGACGGTGGGGTTGTTAAGCAACCAACTCCTATATCAGGCTATTGGCGTGGTGTCCACTGACTTTGAGAGCTCATGACTCAAGATTCTTTATAATAACATTGCTTGACAGTTGTTAGCATTGCTAGGAATCTCGTTTCTTGGGCACTGCCACCTCAGGACAGCGTGCTGAAGGCCTTCCTGCCTTACACCCCACAGGGTCCTGCCTCGGTGTGCACCGGCACACACAAGGGCCGGAAGTAGGGGGTGTTTCATAGGTTGAACTGTGTCCCCCATGAAGATGAGTTGAAGGCCTGGCTCCCAGTATCTCAGAAGGTGATCTTACTGGAAATGGGCTCTTTACAGAGGTAACCAAGTTAAGATGAGGTCATGGGTGTGCCCTAATCCGGTATGACTGGTATCCTTATAAAAGGGAGAAACCTGGACCCAGAAACAGACACACACAGAGGGGAGACGGCGTGAAGATGCACAGGGAGAAGGCCACGTGAAGAGGGAGGGTCCGCGTGATGTAGCTACAAGCCAGGGGACGCCTGAGCCACCAGAGCCAGGAGAGGCCTGGAATGGTTCCTTCTCTAGGGCCGTCAGAGGGAGCGCGGCCCTGCCGACACCTTGAGTTTGGACTTCTGGCCTCCAGGACTGGGAGACAATGCATTCCTGGTGTTTAAGCCGCGCAGTCTGTGGGACTTTGGTCACAGCAGCCCCGGGAAACGAAGACGGCCGTTACGCCCATTTTGCAAATGAAGAAACTGAGGCTCAGGGAGGGGAAGGCCTCACCCAACGGCACGCAGACCTGGCAGAGCTGGGATGCCAACCCTGCTCTGCTAGCTCTGGGTTTCCGACCCTTTCCGCTACACCACACGGTGACACACGCTCTGTGACCTTGGCCAGTGGCAATGTCCCCAAGCCTCAATGTCAAGTTTGCCAAATGGGGTGACATCATTCCCACTGCACGTGGGACACGCACACGGAGCTCAGGGTGAGGCCGTCACCCCGGGACTCATGACCTCTACTACGGGTCCTCTCACTCAGAATGGACAGACTGGCCGCACGCCTGACGGCTCTGGGTGAAAACCTACAGGCTGGAGGGCCGCCCATCACCCGGACACCTGTGTCCCCCTTCCCAGGCTCCTCTGCCTCCTCCTCCCCTGCCCGGCCCCCGGCGCTGTCCATCCTCCGCCTCACCTTTCCCGTGGCGCCGTGGGACACGTACTTGGCGCCCTCCCGCTGGGCGATCTCCACTTGCTTACGGGCGATGCAGGGCCTGGCGAGAGAGGTGCCCAGGAGGTAGCGGTCCTCGTACAGGGCACTGGACTGGATGGCGGGCCAGATGAACTCCTCCACAAACTCTCTGCTGACGTCCTCGATGAACACCTGCGGGGAGGGGAGCCTGTGAGAAGGCGCCTCGGCAAGGACGGGGCCCGGTCGGAAGACAGAGCCCCGGGAGTCTCAAATGGCCTGCGACTAAGACAGACACCGCTAATGAATCCTGGCAAGCTGTACCTCTGCTTTTCCTTCTGCATCTGTATTAGACAGCACTAATCAATCCAGCACACAGAACTGTTACTCTCTCTCCAGTGCTCGTGGCAGACATTGCTAATCAATCCTGATACACCATCCAGCTGAAACTACACGTGGTCATTAAATCCCTCCCAGCACAGCCTGCTGGGCCTGAGGTCAAACAGTTGCCTCCGAAGATCTAAAGCAGTAGGCAGATGTGACCCACGAAAGCCAGGCATTTTGTCCTCCAGGGCAGTTGGCACTATCCGGAGGTATATTTGGATGTCACAACTGGCAGGTTGGGTGAGGGGGTTCTGGCATCTAATGGGTAGAGGCCGGGGATGTTGCTAAACATCCTATAACGCATAGGACACCAGCCACGTGTCCATCGTGCCAAGTCTGAGAAACCCTGATGGATGGATGAGGAGAGGTTTTCAAAATGTAGACCCCCAGGATCCCCAAGACCCTTTCAGGGGGACTCTGAGTGAAAACATTTCTTGTAATGACATTTAGCCTTTTCAGTATGTTGACATTCACACCGCATATGCGGAAGCAATGATGGGGGAAAGGGCCAGCCCCTCGGCAACGAGGAGGGTGGAGGCACCAAACTGCTCCCCGCCACTGTGCTCTGCACGCCTCGCTGTCCCAAGGCCAGTCCTCTTAGGAACGGTCTTGAAGTGAAAATGACTGCTCTTGTTAACTCTTGACCCTTGAATACAAGACGTGAAGTTCACGTGAAGCACTTCTGCTGTGTTCCGACGTGAGCTGCAGGCCGAACTAGCCACTTGTTTCATAGAACATCGTTTTTACTTGAAGGAAGGACTGACAGACAAAACGTGGTCATTCAAACTTGGGGTTTTGGACAATAGTTTCACAGAAATGAATGAAGGGACTCTGCCACTTCAAGGAAAACTGAGTATTTGTCGCCAAGCATAAAATTCAAGCTTTCCAGTGAAAATTAGAATTATGGAAAACTTGTATCTGACATGGTGAGCTTGACAGCTTCCTAATACTTCTGATGTGAGTGGTGGCGATATCTATACAGGTGAAGTTTCCACATTTTTGTAACGAAATGTATCAGCATTTGGAAGATCTATATAACTCAATGAAACAATGTTTCTCAAATGACAATGCACGATGTTTCACAATCTTGCATGAGAAAAAGATCTGCTCAAAGTGCAAGATGCTACAGTTTCAGATTCCCCATGACACTAATCTTTGAAGAAACTCTCACTTGTTGAGTTTGGTGTAGTAAAGAATGTCTCCGACTATCTGGAAAGGGTGTTAAAATATTCCTCTCTCTTCCAGTGATACATCTGTGAGGCCAAATTGTCTTCCTAATTTCAATCAAAACAACACATCACAGACCAAACGCAGAAATGTCTACAAGAATCCGCCTATCTTCTGTTAAACAATACATTAAGTAGATTTGCAAAAATGTAAACCAATGCCACTCTTGTGAAACATTTTTTGCTTTGGAAAATAGTTATTTTTCATATGTAAAAATGTTACTTATGTTAACATGTAATGTGTTTAATATCTTTTTTAATGAATTAATATTTTTAAAATTTCATCTTGTATTTCTAATGTAATAGTATTGATGGACGTAGTCCACAAAAACTCTCTGGGGCCCTCAATAATTTTTAAGAGTGTAATGAGGTCACAGGATTCTTTGTACTATTTTTTGCAACTTCCTGTGAGCCTATAACTATTTCAAAGTAAAATGATTTTTTAAAAAAATGAAACAAAGAATGAAAGAAAATGAAAATGAAAACAAAAGCAATGGGAGCTACATCTGAATGTTATATGCAAGAAAATAAGCATAAAAAATTCCAAATAAGTAATAAGAGTATAGCAGGGGCCTGAGAGCAAAAGATTTGAGAGCCGCTTCTCTGGAGGAAGGAACTGAGGCCGGATCTTTACACCAAAGTCACCACATGGTTGGCCGAGACTACACGACCGTCTCCAACACTCAGCTGTTCTTACCCCACTTTCCCAGCTCCCGCTCGGACCAGTCCTCTCCGAGATTCGAGGGGACACCCAACCAAGGAGTGACATCCAGTTTTAGGCCTGTGGCCAGTGACGTGATGTGGGGCCGCAGGTGCTCACTCCCTCACACACTCATGTTAACATGCTAATTGAGCCTTATATGTGCCAGCCTCGTTTTTTAGGGTCTGGGAACCCTGCAGAAGTGCCCTTAGAGGGAACCAGTTCTGATCGGACAGGCAGGCTGGTGGCCTTTTACACCACCCCTGCCGTGTCCCCTGCCAACTCCTCTAAGTGAAGAGGCATGACGTCGGGGACTTCCCTGTGGGAGCATCTCACACTTTTCACTGTGAGCCCATGTGAGCGGGGAACACGCTAACCACATGGGCCCCACACCCTGCACGGGGCCTGCCTGCCACGTGATGAGATGCTCAGTCAATGCGTGGAACTCAGCTGGAGTTTTCTGATTCTGTTGAATGGGTGGAAGGAAGGGGGATCGACAGAGATGAAAGAGGGATGGGCAGGCAGTGGATGGGTGGGGAAGAGACAGGAGGAGGAGGGCTGGCTGGGTGGAGGAGTGGCTGGGGCACAGGAAGATGACGGCGCTCACACACCTGAAGGCAGAAAGAATTGATCTCATACTCCTGGAAGCAAGGGGACAATTGAAGCGATGCAGGGGACAAGGAGCTCTGGGACAGGAACATCCACTGCTGCCCCCACCATGTCAAAACCCCACTTCCAGACCCAAGTCTTGCATCCTACTTTGTACCTTTTTGGCCCCGAGCTTCAGCGCCTTCTTCCTGGCTTCCTCAAAGTCTTCCTTCTGGCCAATGTTGGCCTGAGGAGCAGAAGCAGAGGCCCAGTCAGCACAGGGGGCAGAAAAAGAGCAGAAGAATGTCAGCTGCCCTGCTCCTCCCCCACCCCACCGCCGCCGAGTGAGCCCTGGACGAGCACCATCCACACACACAGCAGCCCTCAGTTGGAGGTGGTTTCCATTTGAGGGGCCAAGGTCACAGTGAAAAGGAGAAAGGGCATAAACCAGGGTGTGAAGAAGCTGGAATACTTCCAGGAGCCAATACTTGCTGCTGCCTGGGAGACTGGGAAGCTGCGTCTACGGGTCGAAGGACTGGCTGAGCCTCGCCCTTTGCACCCAGCTCCTGGGACGCAACGTTTACTGTCACTGCGTTGAAGGTCTAAGGCTCCCTTGAACCCATCTATCTCTTCTCTCAATCTCCCCCAAAGCCAGTACAAAGATCGGCGTGTCAGGAACTGCCCAACCCCCAGCTCACCTCCCCAGCTGAGTGCAGCAACTCGACTGACCCAAGACACCGGGTTCCGATGGGCCCTGTCTAGACACTGACATGTTTTCTGCTGGCTGCTCTCTGGTCTGCTGCCCAGAACTTGGCCGTGCATTCTGCTCCTCAGACTCTGGAATCTTCCCAGAGCTTAGCTGCGGGTGCTTTTCTGAGGTCACTCAGATTTAAATCTGCCCAGTGGTAGCCTGGGGTCTGGACCGCACGGTGAACACACCCCGGGCTCTTTGCATACACTCAAGGCTGTGCTCTCACCAACCAGGTGACTGAGCCAGGCGCTTGCCCTCCCTGGGCCTCACTCCCCCACCTGAGCGACAAGGGTATGGGGCGCTGTTCCGTATGGTATACTGACTTGAACAGCAAACAAACCACTCTTGGCAACAGCTGAACTTGTCTGTCCAGAGCGCCATCCTCACTTCCTCTGGGAACAGAACCTTCTTTCTTGAGACCTCTTTCGACAGGGATGGAGAGGAGCAAATCACGTCTCCTGCTCACTGTAGGGGTGGGCCCATGACCCAAGCCTAGCCGATCAGAGCCCTCCAAGACACAGCCTTGGTGACCAATGCCTGGTGGGCAGTGACTCAGGCCAATGAGGGTACCCCTGGGTCCTCCTGTCAGGGTCTCTGGGGGAAGCCAAGTAGTGAGGAAGACAGATCTGGACAAGCACCTAGATCCAGCCTTGCCTGAAGCCATGCCACACCTGGACTTCTTAGTTACATGAACCAAGAGCTATCTTATTTTTTGGCTTTTTTTGCTTAAGCTGGTATGAGTTGGCTTTCCAGAACTTGCAACCAGGAGTCCTGAATAGCACAGCCACATGGAACATTCAGCGGCTACCTCTAGGTTCATCAGAAGTGGATTAGGGATGTCTGCTATGGACACTGAATGGGGGACCTAAGCTATGACGTTTGACCTGTGACCTATTTGCCATCCCAGCAGTAGGTGATCTCCAAGGGTTCTTCCAGCTCAGCCACTGCAGAATTCTACAATATTTGCAGAATTATTGGGGGCTGACAAAGGACTTCTGGAAAGGGGAAGACTGTCTGCCTTCCCAGGGCCTTCAGCAGGCCCAAGCCCATGGCCCCTCTCCAAGCCGGCTGGCCCAGCAGCACTACCAAGCTCACTTCTGGTGTCCCCCCTCCAGTTACGCCCATGACAGCCAGCCTTCCCTGTGCTCTGGGGAGCATCTCAGATTTGGGGACATCAAGGATGCTCATTTTACAGATGAAGAGAGTGACACAGTACAGTAAGAAGTATTTTCCTACAGTTCAGGCTTAGAGAGGGGAAGCCGGGCTTGGACGAGTGACAAAGAGCAGTCGGGCAGGCTGGAGGGGCAGCAGGACAAACAGAAAGACAGACAGGCCGGGCGCCCCCTCACCAGGTAGGCAATGACGTCATAGCCCTGTTCCTTCAGCCACACGAGAATGCAGGAGGTGTCCAGGCCGCCGCTGTAGGCCAGAACCACGGAGCCTTTGCTGGACATCTCGTCTGGAGGGGTTAAAGAGTGTGGGTGACCCAGAGCCGGCCCCTGCTGGCTGCTCCCTCCTGGCTGCCCCCAGCCCCACCTTGGCCTCGGGCAGCCTGACTCCTGGGACAAGCCGCCACTGGGGGGCTGGGGACAGGGTTTTCTCCCAGTGTCAGGGCCAGCTGAGGAGCTGTTCCTTCCTGCCGCCACACCCCCCTTCCCGCCCCAGGGCACTCTGACCCTGCACACTGCGTGCACACACCCACATACCACACTGGGGCCTGGGAACGCTGACAGCAGAGTTTGGGGCTGGCAGGGGGGAGGCGTGTCTTGGAGCCGGTTCCCCACACGCTAGAGAAGGTGCCTGAGGCTGAGCTGTTTGAGCCAAGGCCGGGATGGGAAGAAGACACAGGAGAGCGTGCGGCAGCCCATACATCTCCAGTCAGAACCGCTCGTTGCTAAGCTTGGCCAGTGCCAGGTGTGGCCCTGGGGCCTTGCATGGCTCACCCTGCACCCCCACTATGACCCCCATGAAGAAGGTGTTGTCATGCCCGCTGGGGAGGCAGAGACCGGGGATCAGAGAGGCCAGCAGCTGGCTTGAGGTCACAGAGCACGTGTCTGTGTCTGGCTCCAGGACCTGGGCTCTTCCCAGCATGCAGCGCTGCCTCCCACCTGCAGGTGGAAGAAAATGCTAGGGGCAGAGCCCCGCCCCATGTGCCTCTCCCACCTGGGGCCTCAGGCTCTTTTCACATGCAAGTGCCTCTGCAGGGGAACACCGGAGACCTGGAGCCCTGAGCGGCTCAGCGGAGTCAGCTCTGAATGTGCTCATTTGGGAGGAGATCAGAGTCCAACTCCTCCAGGGAGCAGGAGGAGAAACTGAGGCCCAGAGAGGAAAGGGACAGGTGGAGGCATAATACCTCTCTGTGAGCAGGGGGTACAGGTGACAGATCTCTCTGCAGCAGGGACAGATGTACCATTTCCCACTCTATCCCTCTCCTCGGCTACACTGAAGCTTCCAGAAGGCACCGGGCTTCCTATCTCCTTGCCTTTGAAGCTGCTGTTCCTCCATCCAGAAGGCTCCTGTGTACTGAACCCTCAGGCTGCATTAGGGCTGCCCTGCCTCCCCCAGCACTCTCCACATGGCCCTGAGAGTAGACACTATTATGCCCACTATGCTGAAGAGGAAACTGAGGGTCAGAGAGGTGAGGTCACTTACTTGAGGTCATAGGGTCAGCAGGTAGCAGGGCCAGACTTGGACCCAGGCCATCTGGTTCTAGCCTCCGTGGACATGGCCCCAGCACCCCGTGTTTACAGGGGGCATGCTTGTTTTTGGTGGGAGCGTTTACATGGAGTCTGACCAAGGTCAGGGTCCTTACTGGACACTATTGGGAAAGGCCATGGACACCCCTCCACAGATCCACGGGAGCCCAGAAGGGGCATCACTGGCCATCACCATTGCAACGATGCAGGCTCCTGTATATGGGAAACTCCCCATGTGCCCGGAGGTTCAGAGAGGTGAAGTGCCGTGCCCGTCACCCAGCCCTGTGTGGCTAGAACACACATCCTCTGTGTAGTCCCCCACATCTCCCAGGCCAGCCCCGAGGCTCACACACCTTATGCCCTTTGCAGTTGAAACGGGAAACAGTTCATGGAGCAGCGAGGTTGGGGGGCGGTTCTGATGGATGCCCAGAACTCTCCCCTCCACTGGGCATTCAGCCACCTGCCAGGCCCTGTCCCTGGGCTGCTGGTGACTCACCAGACCCTGACTCTGGGGCAGTGGATGGTGCCCATGGTAACTGCAGCCAGGCAACGGGCCATCGAGGATGGGGGGAAGGAGGTGGGAGGGAGGCAGGAAGTACCTGGGATTGGAGGTGTGGGTTCCCGGCTTCCAGAATCTGTCTTCACAGCTCGGCGAACCACTCTGCAAAAGCAGAAGCTGCTCAGCTGCCTGGCACGGCAGCCCAGGTGATGCCAGGGGCCTTAAACCTGCCCTTTCCAGCTGCCAGAATCCCCTTGGGGAAACCTTGCTGAGCAGGAGATTTGGGGAGGCCCAGGAAGCACTCGGAGTGTGTGCTCCCAGCCCTGTGTGTGTGTGTGTGTGTGTGTGTGTGTGTGTGCGTGCGCCCGTGCAAGCGCAATGGTGCTGGTGTGTGCTGGGGTGGGGCGTGTACCCTGTTGCATATGTTTTAAACAGCTCTACTGAGGTATAATTGACATACAATAAACTGCCTATATTTAGAGGGCCCAGTTCAGTGAGTCTCAGCGGGTGTCTACACCCGTGAAACCATCCCCACTGTCACCAGGAGCACATCCATCATGTGCTGAACTCTCCCATTTGTGTTGTCCCCATTTTAGAGACGGGGAAACTGAGGCTCGGGTTAAGGAACTTGCTCAAGGCCTTGCTCAGCTGGTAAGTGGCAGGCCAGGATCCCAGCCCAGATCAGCTGGGCTCTGTAAGCCATTGCCCGTAGGAACAAGGTGCAGGAAGAGAAGTGCTGGGGTAAGGTGCGGTCCGGGAGGCCGCAGGGGCTCAGATACCTTGGGGTGGGCGCAAGGAGGGAGAAATGATGCAGGCCCAAGAGTCATCCAGCTGTTGGAGTCACTCCTGCTCTGCCTCCACCCGAAGACACCTGGAGCCAAGATGGTGGGCACCAGAGTGGGGGAGGGCAGCTCCATGGAGACAGACCACCTGCACCTGCCCTGCCCTGCCCCAGTGATCCCCCGTGTCTTGTATGTGGTCCATCATAGCACATGTCATGCTGTGTCCGAACTGCACACCCCCCACTGTGAGCTCCATGGGGACAAGGACCATCTCGCAGACAGTGCCTGGCATGTGGCAGGCACTCAGAACAGCGCTGCTGATTCTGCTGTTTGGAGGTCAGTTCCTCACCTATAAAAAGAGAGGATTAAAATCCCCCCAAGGGCTGGAATTCCATGCATGCTCTCATCCAGACACTAGCGAGCCCCTCCTGCCAGGCTGTGTGCACGCGTGGGCACAGAGGAGTGAAAGAATGCGTGCATCTGGGAGTGAGGGAACATGTGTGCCTGTGCCTGCACGTTTGTGCCTGCACGTGTGTGGGTGTGTGGTGTTTGGGTCTGTGTGTGTCCAGAGATTAGCGGGTCAGGTGGGCTGAGAAAATGATTCAATCTGACCCTGGCGCTGCTCCTGCCCTCCCAGCCCCTGGTGAAGCTCCCCCTCCCTCAGCCAGCAAGGCCCCTGCGCTGTGGATGAGGCCAGGCCTGCGCAAAACCAAGCTGAGGCCTCGAATAGAGGGAAGGCGAGACGGGGAGATGAGAAGGAAGAGGAGCCACAGTCCAGGGAGAGAGTACTCACTATGGGCAAAGCACGGTGGCTGGGGACCTGAGTTGCTTAAGCTGCTCAACTGCAGAACGGGGGCGGGCGAGAACAGCCCGTCCCACAGAGGGCGACTGCAAGGATTCCGTGAGGTGCTGGGGAAGCCGGGCAGCAAGCCTGTGCTCACTAATCTCTCCTTACCACGGCCATGGCTGACCTCGGGCAAGTCCCTCGCTCTCCAGGCCTCGATCTCCCCACTCGCACAACAATCTGAAAGCCCTTCTGGTTGTGACACCTCCAGACACTGGGCTGCCTGCCTCGGGGATGTGTCTAGCAGATCCTGGCTGGACTGAGCCTCCCCGAGTCCCAGGCTTGCCCCCCCACCCTCCAGGAAGGGCCCAGGGCAGGTTTCCCAGCTCCCAGTGCCAGCCCAGCCACCCTTCACCAGAAGAAGGACACCTGGGGGGAGGGAAGACGGGGCCTCATGCCAGCAGGCCTGCAGTCTGGCCTTAGTTGGCAAGGCAGGGGACATTCTCCATGGCCCCAGCCAGAGCCATCCCGCCAGCTTCCTGTGAATGTGCCAGGCCAGCCTGGGCACTCACTCAACACTAAGAAATTTCACATGCCTCTAAAAGGTCACAGCTGGGACAATGACAAGAGCAGATACTATGTTCAGTGCCACACGTGCGTCACTTCAAGGTGGGGACTGCTATGATCACCTATTTACAGATGACGAACCTGAGGCTCTGAGAAGTTAAGTGACTTGTCCGGGTCACAAGCTAGGGGACAGCAGTGCTGGGACTGAAACCAGGCTGACTGCAGACCGCCTGCTCTTTACTGCTCAGGCCCTACATTCTGGCCTCCAGGAGACCACAGATCATCTCCCCTCACCTTACATGTCTCTCAGAAGACAAAACCCCAGTGAGTCATCACCTATCAGCATTCTGCTTCTCTGTATGTCAGGGCTATGGGCAGTGAAGTTTCCTCTGGAACCCTTCCCTGACATTCTAACTCAGCTGAGCCGGGTTTATCAGTTTTTAAAAACCCTGGCTCCACCTCGGCCATAGAATTCTCCCCACTTTGGGGCTTCCTCATTTTAGGATTAGGGCACCCAGCACTTTGCTGCCCCCATTGTGTCTGATAGAGCTAGGCTGCAATTCCACACTTTGACCAGGAGGTGGCGCTGTAACATTTGCTTGACAGACTGGGCTACTTTCATCTGCTCCTTTTTGCAGAGAGACAGACAGGGGAGGGATTTCCTTGACAACAGACAGATGAGGAAGCTGAGGGCAGGAGGCTCGCCCTGGGCTACACACTGGATTCCTGTGGCCTGACAATTAAATCAGGAACACTGGCTCTCTTAGGGACACCAGCACTCCAGCCAACTTCCTCCACCCAGGGTTAGGGGTCATTTGGGAGCCTGCCTTGGCTCAGAAAGGTTGAGTCTCCAGTTTCAGTGAAAATGCCCCGAGGTAGGTGGTAGGAGGTCTACTAGACCTCACCAGGCCCTGGTGACACACTCAAACTCTCTCCTAAGAGCATTTGGTTATGGAGCAAAGAGCGCATTCACTCATTTGTTTATTCTACTGCTAATATTGAAATGCCTATGGGTACCTGGCCTGTCCCAAGTCTCAGGGGGACCCTGCCCCACAGGAGGGAGCCAAGGCCTGGAAGATCAACATTGCCCAGTGTGACAGCAGAAATCTGAGCCTCAGACCCTGCATTCCAGGAAGGTTATCTCTTTCCGTATGGGTGCCCACAGGCCAGGCCCTCGCTATAGGGGCTGCGTGCTCAGAACTCTTAAGGAAGGATCTGGCTGTGCTGGCTTGCCTCCAGGGACCCACGGGGCAAAGATGAGACGGGGCATGGCAGGCGGAGTGCTTGCACAGCAGGTGAGTCTGGGCCTGGCCCCCCACCACGAGTCAGGCTCCTGGGGCCCCGAGCCAGGAAAAGCGGTTACCACCAGAACCAGCTGACCCCACAAGCCCAGAGCAGGCAGGCAGTTGACGGGGGGGGGGCATATGGGGGACTCAGGGAGCTCCGACTGCTGAGGGGGGGCCCTCCCCCACCTCACCCCGTGCCCGGCCTGTGGCCTAGGCGCGCTCAGCAGACAGGACTCACCACTCATTAACTAGCACTGAGCAGAGCCAGATTTACTTCTCAGCATAGAGCACAGTCGCTTCCCCTGGGACAAGCCCCCACCTCACCCTGGGGCCCCCGGCCCTGGATCTGAGGGGGATGGAGGGGGGAGGGAGTTTAGAATGGAGATGCCTCCAGTTTCTGTCCATCACCAGAGCTCCCGCCTCTCTCCCGCCCCAGAGCCTAAGGAAGGAGGCCTGTCTCCTGTTCCCAGTCCCCAGTCCCAGCATGGCCCGACCAGGAAGGCACTCCTCAGACACAGCGAGTGAATGGACCCGAGCACCGCCCCCCAGTCTACAGAGACCTGCCACAGTCTTACTGTTTCCTGGCCCCGAGCTTGTGCCGGGATGACAGATGGGGAAACTGAGGCTCAGAAAGCTGGGAGGCTGACCCCAGGCCTCACCCCGGCGTGCCTGCCTTCTGGGCTGGGGTCCACTGACCTCCAGAACCCGCCCTCTCCTGTCAAAACCGCGGGCTGAGAGGGGGGATCAAAGCCCGGGGCCTATTTGGTCCCTCCCTGGGGAAAGGACAGGCTTGCTTCTGCCGGCGACGAGCAGTCAGACAGCGATGCCCCGGAGGAGGCGCGCCAGCTTCGCAGAAGGGAACGCGGAGGCGGCCTCGGGTCACCGGGACTTCCTCAGGGCGAGCCCGGGCGCAGGAGATAAGGGCTTCCTCCATTTCACAATGACACGCCCGCCCTGGAGGGCGCAGCCGCCCAAGGGGCCAAAGGCAACAGCCGCCGAACAGACATTTCCTGGGGAGCGGCCCCTCCTCAACCCGGCTCCCCGAGCCTGCCGGAACCCGGCTCCGCGAGGCCACCGGCCCCACCTGGGCGGAGAGCGCGACGCCCGGAGACTGTCGCCCCGTCAGGGGAGGGAGCCCGGCCACACCCAAGGCACCGGGGCGGGCAGCCAGGGTCAGGAACCCACGTGCGGGGGGAAACTGAGGCTCGGGGCTGCGGGAGGGGCCGGTACCCCCAAGCGTACGGGGGGCGAGGGGCAGAGGCGGGGTTGAAACTCTGGTTTCACGCAGAGAAAAAGAGGCGGGGACAGATGGGGTGAGGGGACAGGGGCGAGAGAATTGGGAACCCCTACCCCCTCCCGACTCCCAAGCTCTCCATTTGGGGTCTCGCGGCATAGAGAAAGATGGGTCAGAGCAGGAAAATCCAGGGAAGGAAAATCGGCCCACAAAGGGGACAAATAACCCAACACACCCCCGGAGTCGCGTCCCGGCCCCATCCCCGCGCCCCGAGGAACCCAGGAATCCGGCCGCCGGGCGTCTGAGCAGCGGGCACGCGGGCGTCGGTCCTCTTCCCTCCCGTCCAGGTCCGGGCCCGGGGAGAGGCCGCCCTAGGCTGGGGAGTGGGAAGGGGACCCTGGGCCTCTCTCGTCTCGGGGCTCCTTACCGCGACCCAGGCGGCGGCAGCAGGCGGCGGAGCAGGACTGGCTGCTGCCCGCATCCTGCATTATAAACAGCGGGCCGGAGGCAGGGCCGGGGACCCAGGACACGTGGGGGGACGAGCGCGACAGGCCCCGCCCCCGGGCCCGGCCCCCTAGCGGAACCTCTCAGCGTTCGCGGCCACCTGCGGGTGGGCGGGGCCCGGCCCTCCCTCCCTTCTTGCCCCTCCCCCTTTCCCTCCTCCTCCTCCACCTCCCTACCTCCCTCCGGGTGCCGGCACGCCCTCCCGAGGGCGCACGGGCCGGGGCGCACGCGGCGCGGGTCTCCCCGCCCTAGCCTAGGGGCCGTCGGCTCCTAGGGCGGGGCGGTGGCTGGGAGCCGCGCGACTGTCAGGGTCACCGCAGCTGTCCTGCCAGAGACTTGCCGCCTGGCCCTTGGGGAGCGGTCAAACGCTTTGAGGTGGGAGTGGGGATACAAGTTCCTTAGGTGCGGTGAGTCTCCTGCACACTCACGTCTCCATTTATGTCTCGTGGTGGCCTTTCTGCGGACCTCAAAGCCCCCCCACCTCCCGCCCCCGTGAGCCGGAACCCATTGTACCGTGAGAAAACCGAGGCCGAGGTGGTACTAGAAGAAGGAGGTTTCATCCCTCAGTCCAGGGCTGGTTCCTGGCTGTCTCCCCAGAGCCTGGCACCTGACCAAACTCCCGAGGGCACCCAGTAAAGAGTGAATACGAGACTGGCCAACTGCTAACCGCCGGCCGGCAGGGAAAGCTGAAGTTCACAGACGTGGAGCTTCTTGCAAAAAGACGCGGAGTTGTGACCCCCGTCTGGCCTTCAGAAGCTTCTGTGTGTCAGAAGTTTCCCAGCCAGGTTTACGGGCACCAAATCACCAGTCACTGCAACCACAACCCAGTAAAACAGCAGGTCCCAACGGGTCCAAGGCAATGCCGGAGTGAGGACTGACCCAGGAGGGCAGCTTCCCAAGTCCTCCCAGCCCTGAACCCCCAGGAGGTGGGAGCCCCGGGTGGCGCTGCTGGATTTGCCACTCAGCAATCTTGGAAAAAAGTGGGAGGACAGGTGATGCTAAGGGCCTGTCCCAGGCCCCTCCCTGCAACAGACAAGCAGCCAGAGGAAGGGACCCTCGGCAGAGAGGGGTGAAGGCTGCTTGCTGAGTCCCTCTCAGTCCCTCTGCCAGCCAGTCCCCTCATGCTCTTGTCTAGTCACTCAAGCCAGTTTGGGAGCTGTGAGTCCTTCCTTCAGGAGGGAAAAGGCATCAAACCAATTTACAAGCAAAGCCACAGCTTAGTCTCTGTGAGCCCCCCAGCCTGTGCCATCCGAACCCCTGAAGTGGCCGTTGTGGCGAGGGGGCCCCCATGAGCCGCGTGGGGCTTGGTGACTGAGGCATCTCCTGCCAGGAGGTGGTATGGGCAGTGGCATCTTGAGCTCACTCACCGGGCCACCTCTGGGCCTCAGTGAGCCCCTGGCGTGCCACACTAGCAGGAAGCGAGTGAGGAACAGCCATCAAACAGTACATGGCAGCAGTCGGGCAGTGCTGGGCAGGTTCCTCCCCCTGCAGCTCCCTTTCCTCATCTCAGAGCTGCCCCAGGGGAGAGGGAGCATCACACTGTCTCCTCTGAGTCTCCATCCCATGACTTTGTGCTCCGCCCTCGGTCCTCATTTCTTCCTTTAAGAAGCCACTGCCCTTCGAGAAAGTTGAGGAGGGCATGGGTGGGTAGGGATCACCTCCTTGGAGTTATTACAGAGGAAGTGAAGAGGGAAACTGAGGCAGTAAGGCCTGATATTGCCTCAAGCTCCCCAAAGTCAGTGGTGGCCCCAGAGAGAAGCCCCCTTACCCAGACCTTAGAAAGAGGGCGGGGTGAGGGATGGGCCACACACAGAGAGAGGGTGCATCTTCCTCAAGGCCACACAGCATGTAAGTGGCAAAGCAGGACTAGAATCCGGCGTCTGAAGCTCTCGTGCAAACCCTCTGCTCTAGCTCAGGCTTGAGTTGAATTAACGGAGGAGCCAGGGTCTCAGTCCCAGGGCCACAGGCTGTGGGGACCTTTGCTCCCTGCTGCGGAAATGGCTCCAGCCCAGGGAAGTGTTCCTCCCTGGCGCACAGACATTGGGGCCATGAGGGACAGTGAGGTCACAGCTCTCCTGAGAGGAAAACAGGGGGGCAACCGCCAGCAGGGGCCCCACCCACTGGGTACCAGGGTGGATGGTGGCCCAGAGGCGGAGATCAAGGTGAAGGTGGACTGCTGGCTTCTGAATGCGCCACTTCCCACCCGCTCCCCTCCATCTGCCCGGTGGACGTCCGCACCCTGCCCCAGCCCTCACCCTGCAGAGTGGATCCAGGGTCCAGAGTGTGGCCAGAGGGCATCCCCCACCTGGGCTGAGCCACCACGGCCTCGCCTTTCACCACACCCTGGTCAGGGCTCCTCAAGGAGCCTCCACACCACTTCTCAGGTAAGTGAGCTCAGCTGGCCTCTAAAAGCACAGCAGCACCCAGGCCTGACCAGGTGGAGAAACTGAGGCACTGGGGTCTGAGACGTTCATATCTTCTGAAACATCCAGAGTCTGCCTCTTTCTCTCCACCTCCACCTCCTCCACCCTGGTCTACCATCTCTTACTCAGGCCACTGCAATAATCTCCTTGGGAGTTTCCCTGCTTCTCCCATTCACCCACCCGAGTCCTTTTTCTACCCAACAGCCAGAGAGTTCTTAAGAACAAGTCACTCCCTTCTTAAAACCCTTGGGCGGTTCATTTTTCCCATGTTGGTTCCCAGTTGTTCTAGCAACATTAGTTGAAGACTTTCCTTTCCCCATTGAATTACACTGGCACCTTTGTTGAAAATTAATTGACCATAGGAGTGTGAATCTATTTCTAGACTCCCTCTTCTGCAGCATTGATCTATTTATTTATCCTTATGCCAATACCACACCATCCTGATCACTATAGCTTTATAGTAAGTCTTGAAGTCAGCTGGTGTATATCTTCCAACTTTATTCTGTTTCAAAACTATTTTTGCTATTCCAAGTCCTTCAAATTTCCGCGTAAATAGTAGAAATAACTTGTCAGTTTACATAAAAACCCTGCTGGGATTTTGACTGGGATTGCAATAAATCTATATACCAGCTTGAGGAGAATGGACATCTTAACAATATTGAGCTTTTCAATCCATGATCATGGTATATATCTCCATTTATTTATATCTCCTTAAATTTTCCAGCATTTAAGAAAACTCAAAACTGTTTATTCAGAAGTATTAATTGCTGTTTCCACGAGCAATGAGAAAGAAACTCAAACCGTCAGATCAGCGTGTAGGAAGCTACATGTTGAGGTGGTCTTCGTTTGTGGTAAATTCAGTTTTGATTTTAAAGCAGAAGTGTATCTCCGAGATAGTGTTGAAATACGTGCCCTTGAGTGTCACAAAACAGCTCCTTTCTTTGATGTGAGATCTCAGGTAAGAATCTTTTAAGGACAAAGACTCCCAGGACCCAGAGCCAGAAGAGCTACAGGATCATCAGGTCCCTGCAGGTGAGGAGGTGTCCCAGATGGACTAGGCAGGGCTGGACATCCTGCAGTTGGGAAAGAATGTGTGGCTGTTATGGGAAAGGCCTGGGGTCTGTGGTCAGTGTGAACAAGGTCACCTTTGGTGCTAGAAGAGGTAGGGCTTCTTGGGGTCACAGGTCTGGCTGCTCCAGCGCCCGGCTTTGAGATGGATATTTTATTGGTCACCGTGCCAAGTGGAGCCCTATTCTTAGGCAAATGCCCAAGTCTTCTATTTAGAGAAGAGGAAGACCTGGCAGGTTGGGGCATCTTTGCCGGGTGGGACAAGAGGCCTCCACGTCAATGGGAGTGCCAGACGACCCATCTTGGCTCAGATGTCTGAGCAATGTTATATAGTTTTCAGTGTACAGGTCTTCCTACCTTTATTAAATTGATTTCTAAGTATGTTAAGCTTTTGGATACTGTTGTAAAAGATGTTTAAAATGTCATTTTCCAGTTGCTTCTTGCTTGTATATAGATAGTCAGCTCCAGTGGTCTAATGGTTAAGATTCCACACTCTCACCACCACTGCCTGGGTACATTCCCATCAGGGCACCACACCGCCCTTCTGTCAGTTGTCACACTGTGGCGGCCTGGTGTTGCTCTGATGCTGAAAGCTATGCCACCGGGATTTCAAATACCAGCAGGGTCACCCACAGTGGACAGATTTCAGTGGAGCTTCTAGACTAAGACAGACTAGGAAGGACCTGGCCACCCACTTTCGAAAAAATTGGACACGAAAACCCTGTGAATAGCAGGGGAGCATGTCTGATATGGCGCTGGAAGGTGAGAGGATGGCGCAAAAAGACCGGGCAGGGTTCCGTTCTGCTGTCCGCAGGGTCCTAGGAGTCGGAATTGATCGATGACACTAACAACCACCACAAAGTGTATAGATATATAGTTGATTTTTGTGCATTGGCCTTGTGTTCTGCAACCTTGCTAAATTCACTGACTAATTCTAGTAGATTTTTGTAAATACCGTAGATTTTCTATGTAGACAATCACATTATCCGTGAATAGAGGCATTTTTACTTTTCCCATCATTGTCTTTGTGCCTTTGTTTCTTGCCTTATTGCAGTGGCAAGGACCCCCAGTGCACTGTTGAGTAGAATTGGTGAGAGTGGCCCCCCCGCCCTGTTCATGACCTAGGGGAAGGCCCTCGTCCAGGCTTTCCCTCTGAGCGTGATGTTAGTGGGAGGTTTTTCATAGATGCTTTGCATCAGGTGAAGGAGTTCACTTTTATTCCTAGTTGATTGAGAGTTTTTATCATGAGTAGGGGCTGAGTTTTGTCAAATGCTTTTCCGTATCTCTTGAGATGATCATATGATTTCCTCCTTTATTCTATAAAGGTGGTGGATTACACTGATTGATTTTCAGGTGTTGAACCCACCTTGCATTCCTGGAATAATTATATCTCAATATGATTGATTTTTAAATTTTTAAGGGAAAAAAAAGACATGAAGAACATAATCAATCACAATGTGGAGACCTTATTTGAATCCTGATATTTTTTTTAAGTATATAAAAGAAATACGGTCTTTATGAGCAATTAGAAGTTTGAACACTGACAGGATATTTGCCGAGAGCGATGAACTGCTATTGATTTTTAGAGGTGTGATGATGATATCGTAGATATGGTCCTAAAAAGATTTTTTAAATTTTGGAGATATATTCTGAAATGTTAATGAATTGAAATGTTTTTTTAAAAAACGTTGATGGTCCTCCATCACTCTTAGGAGCAGATCTAGAGCCCTGGTCTCCCTCCTCCGCCCTCACCCACTGCGCTCCAGCTGCACTGGGCTGCCTGTGGTTTCTTCGATGTGTCAAGCTCTTTCTTACCTTGTGGTCTTTGCACAGACTGTTCCCCGGGGATGGCTCTCTGACCCCTTCCCCTCCTCCCACCAGATCAGTCCCCTGTCACGTGCACTCTCTTGATGGCACATAGTAGGCACCTGAAGTCTCCAGCAACGAAGTGGAGGAACATGAGGACTCTGGTCCCTTCTCCCTCTCCCCGCTGCTGTCGTCTTAGACCACCAACCCCTCTCACCTGCACCTCTCACGAGACACCTGACCTGTCTTCCTGCCTGTGCTCACCGCCCCCTCCAATCCACACTGCAGCCAGGGAGGCTTTTCTAAGGGTTGGCTCTAACTGTTGTGGCCACTTGTCCGAACTGCTGAAGGGCGCAGTCAGTGGCTGTGATCTCATTAAATCCCGCAGCACCCACAGACATAGCTTGCACCGCCTGTGCACTTAACCGTGGAGTGGGCCCCTCCTGTCCTTGGTCTCTCCCCACTGCCTCTCAAGGGCTCTGAGCCTGCTGGTTGTGGAGGGGCCTGGGAGTGCAGAGACCCCAAGCACCTTGCCCTGCAACCACCAGAAGCCACTTTGCTGCTGCCCAGGCCTGGGCACTGGCCCCAGGGACAGAGAGTGTCCTCTAGGCTGGACCCCAGGTTGTCAGTCCCTGCCTGGAGGGAACTCAGAGTCCAGTTGTTGGGTTCTTGGAAAAGCCACATCAGGGAGTTTAATGAGTGACCTGCAGGGCTGTTTTCCACCCCGGAGGGTTCAGAACAGCCTCAGAGGTCAGGTGGTACCAGGGGGCTGGGCAGCTGGACAGGGCTCTGGCCAATGATGGCGGCAGCTGGAAAAGAGAAGTGGAAAACACCCCGTTGGAGCTGGCTCTGGCTGAGCTCCGTGCGGAGGCACCTCCTCTACTCGGCGACCATGACCATCGCTGTGGATGTGGGCGGGGGGGCAGAGGGGAGCACAGACTGGGAATCACAGGCTGGATTCAGGCCACATCAGCCACTGGCTTGCTGCAGGACTTGGGGCAATTGCTCCTTTTCACCAGCCTTCGTCTCACAGCCTCAGATGGGAAATTTAGGAGAAAGTAGGGGAGGAGGAGGCTGGACTGAACGGACACTCCCAGGTCTTGAATTGCCCTGGTCCCTCCTCTTCATCTTGCTCCTGGCCCTCCCTCTTCTGCCCCACCCTCCGTCCTTGGGGAGTGGAGGCAGCAGAGCCTGGAGAGTGGAGCCCCTGGGCTGTGCAGTCACACTGGCCTGGGTTGAGTCCTTCTCTTCCCCTCCAGGCTGTGTGAGCTTGGACAAGTGACTCACCTTCTCTGAGCCCCCATTCCCTCACCTGTGAAATGGGCATACTATGTCTTGCCTTTGAAGCTCCTTGGAGAGTTCAATAAACTCAGGCCCATGAGGCATCGGGCATTTAACAAACCACAGTTTTACAAACACAAAGGGCCAGGGCGAGACTGGGGAGGGGCAGGCAGGAGAGAGTAGGTGTGAAAGAGAAGTCGGCACCCGTCTCTGCAGGCCTCATCTCTAGAGTGTGAGGCCCGGGGCTGACCCTCTCTTGGGCTGCAGAGTCCCTGGCTCTGTCAAAAATTAACAGCCCAGCAAAGGGCAGGGCTCAAGCTGTGACCCCTGGCCCCCAGGGTTGCACAAAGAGGGGCATTCAGCCCAAGGAAGGCCCTCACAGGGGGGCTCTGGGGTACGGGGTGGGTGGGGCATGGGAAGCCCCTCCCTCTCTTCTTCCCTCCTGCCCCCAATCTCTCCTCCACCCAGCCTGAAATTCCACCATTAGTGACTTCTGTGGTTTAAACCAGGGGTGTGCATGCAAACTACTGTCCTCACCTGTGTTTGTAAAGCCTGCAAGTTAAGAATGGTTTCTGCATTTCTAAATGGTTGAAAAAAATCAACGGAAGAATATTTCATGATGTATGAAAATTATATGAACTTCAAACATAAGTGTCTATAAATAAAGTTTTATGGGAACGCAGTCATGCTCATTCATTCGACTGTGGCTGTTCTTGTGACACAACAGCGGGGGGAGTGGTTTCAACAGAGACTGTATTTCCTCAAAGCTGAAAATATTGCCTCTCTGCCCTTTACGGGAAACGATCCTTGGTTTAAAGGAAACCAGCTCTGAAGGTGGATGTGCCCCCGGGAAGATCCAGGTGGGGCTGAGAGGGGGGAAGCAGGAGTGGCAGAGTCTAACATTAACCTGTCACCTGTCAGCAAGTGACTGGGTCCTGTCCCCTCTCTGAGCCTCCTTGTTTCCATCTGTAGATGACACATGGCTTTCCTCTCTGCTTTCCCCAGCATTGCTGGAAGCTCCATTTATATAGTCAGGTTGTCACTCACTCCTTAGTGGGAAGTAACTCAGACAGCTTTCCTCACAGCCCAGATGAGGGAAGGAGGATGCTAAGGGGAGGTGACAGTGTCACACTGTGTGCGGGGAGTAGGGAAAAGGATCCTCCCTCTCCAAAACCACAGGCAAAAAAGATGGCCTCTTCCTGTCAGATGCTGTATCTGGTCGCCGAGGCAGGGGCTGCAGCCAGCCCAGGAAGGAGGGCCGGGACAGGGGCAGTGAGGGGGAGCAGCGCTGGGCTTCTGCTGAGTCCCCTGAGACCAGACTCTGTCCCAGCACACTGGAGGCACCCCAGTACACACATAGATGTTCTCATCTTGTCCCTCCCCAGCTTGCTCCATCAAAACCAAAGTCCCTCCAGTGGCCCAAAGGCCCCATAGGATCTGCCCCCACCCTCTTACCTCTCTGACTGTCCCTCCCTTGGCCTCCCCTGTCCTTGCCGGACCTCCACCACCAGACACCCTCCTGTCTGAGGGCTCTGGTCAGAACACCCTTCCCCCAGATGTCTGCACAGCTTCCTCTCTCACCTTCTTCAGGTCTCAAATGCCAGCTTCTCATGAGGCCACCCTGACCGGCCTGTTAAAACTGCCCCCACCCCCCGCCTCACCTCCCCAACTTGGGTTTTCTCCCCAGCGCCCTTCACTACCCGACAGGTACACGTCTCACTCTCCATTTCCCTTCTGTTTATAGACCCTTTGCCACTAGAACGTGAGGTCAGGAGCACAGGGACTTTGTGTTCACTGCCTGGCACACTAGAAGGACTTAATGAATCTTCAGTGGATGAGTAAATGACTGAATTTAATGAATTCATTAAAAATAATTAAGAATTATTCTTAATTAAGAATACTTTTTGCAATCCATGTAATAGATTTCATTCTCTTTTAATTCTCTCCACGGCCCTCTGTGGGGTGGGGGAAGGCCCTAGTGTCATATTATTGGATGGGCACACGAGCCCAGAGAGGTGCCCGGGCCACCCTACTCATGGGGAGCCAGGCTGCTGGACTCCTGCTCCAGTGCTCCTGGACCAGAAGGGTGGTGGTCTCCCTCCTAGCCAAAGCCCCTCCTTACCAAAGCGAAATAATTGGACAAAGAAATCCAGTTGGTTAAAAAAAAAACGTTTTTATAGTATACATACACATGCACTGGGTTCAGGATGACAGTGCCAGGCGTGGGGCGTGTGGCAGCTGCTGCCGTCCCCACAGGGTAGGGTCTGCCCCTCCCCTCTGGTGTCCTGCTGCGCTGTGTCCTGGCCCAGGTCCCCCTGGGGCTTGCGGCAAGCCTGGAGGAACCGGGTCATCCATTTCGGCTTCACCCCAGCCCCGCCTGCGGGCTCTGCCACCTAAGGGCAATCTTGGACACCTGCTGCAGGGCTCCACCCCCACGGGGGCAGGGGAAGCTCCGGTCCTCGCTGTCCTGGGGTCAAGGCTGCAGGCAGGGTCGTGTTTGCCGAAGGTCTCTCTGACGCACAGGGGCGGGAGAGGATGACGTCGCTTGTCACAGCAGGTGGCGTGGGCAAGGGCCCCCTGGGTGGTGGGGGCTGGGCCGGCTCCTCCCCGCCCCTCATCGCCGGAGGTCGGTGACCCAATAGCTGCTGCCATGGCCGCGCCCCTCAGTAGGGGTAGGGGGACACGGCGATGAGCAGGACGAAGACGCTCTGGTGGCGCGGCGCCGCGGCGCGCACGGTGAGCCGGTAGAGGCCGGCGCGGGTGAGCGCACGGCGGGTGTAGACGGCGCCGAGGCCGGCGCGCAGCGGTCGCAGCGCGAACGGGCTACCCGGGTCGGGCTCGAGCACGCTGAGCTCGGTGCGGTTGGCGGGGACGCCCGCCTCGGAGAAGGCGGCGAGGCGGGCCACGTCGTGGTGGGCGCGCACGCCCAGGGGCAGCGGCAGCAGCTTGTACTGCAGCGTGGAGGGGCCGCCCGCGCTGCAGTCCTGCGAGCAGCGCCGGAAGCACGTCCTGCGGGCGGGACAGACGGACCGACGCCGGTTGTCATCCGAGCGTGGCCCGGCCGCATAAACCCGACCTCTCCCCGCACCCCCGCAGTTCTCCGGTGCGCTGCCCGTCCCCGCTCCCTGTGCCCCAGATGCCCTCTCTACCAGCGCCACTGTTCGCCCACTTTAGTCAGCAAACTGAGGCCCGAAGAAGCCAGAGACGCGCCCTTTCCCACGGGAGCAGGCGCCGCCAGCGGACTTTCCCAGCCCACGCCCCAGGGCAGCCCAGCGGGCACAAGGCGGCCATAAAACTTAAACCCTACAGGTCCGCCCGGAGCCCCAGAGCCGAGTCACCCGCTCTGGATTTGCAGCAGGAGAGCGGGGCTCAAGACGCGTGCTCAGCCCTGCCGCGAGTCCCGGTCCCCCACAGCCTAGGCTTCCCGATTTGATTCGCAGGGTCCGGGGAAGTCACCGCCCCAGGATACTTTCCCCGATGGCTGCAGCGGCCACTCGCCGCGGCCAAGGTCCTCATGTCTCTGCATCTTTGAGTGTCTGCAGCCACAGCGAGTGGTGTGGAGGAAATGTGTTTTGTTTGTGTGTCTGAGTCGGGGGGGTTTTCTGTGGGTTTCTGGGTGGTGTTTGTGTGTCTATGTGTGTTCCTGTGTCCAGGGATTTATGTATGTGTTTGTGTGTCCCTGTGTGTACCTCTCCCAGCCCCCTGTCCAATTCGCTGCTGACTCCGGCCTCTCTGGGCCCCCAGTGCTCCAAGCTGGGGCCGCAGCAACACCGTGGGGTAAAGTTCCAGGCGAGCTGGCACCCTAGTGGCTGCAGGAAGGTGCCCTTCATGAGGTCGCACTGCCCTGTGGGCACAGAGGCCCTGTCCAGGAGCTCTGCAGTGTGGACCCCACTGGCCCCAGGAGGGCCTCTGCCTGAGACGTGGCCTTCCTGGAGGAGGGGGTCTGGACATCAGGAGCCAGAATGTAAGCTGCCCAGCTCTTGGCAGACAACGCGCCCCAATTCACCCCCCAGCCAACTCTGCCCTTACCCGGGGCTGGAGCCCTGCCGGTAGGTGGCAGGACATGGCGTGTCCACACACTGGTAGCTGCCACGGGTGTTGAAGCACATCTGGCCAGACCCACACTCGATGCCATCCTCCTCGCACTCATTGATGTCTGGGTGGGGAGATTGGGAAGAGATGGGGGATGAAGACGGAGCAAAGTGGAAGGGCCCAAGGCAGGAACCAGAGAGGGCACGGGGGTGGTCAAGTGGGAGAGAAATGCCTTCGGAGGACCAGTTGGGGGTCAGCCCCTCTCCCCTTGTCTCCAGCCAACCTGACCCGCGACAGCCCAGCTGGCAGGCCCCTGGCACCTCCCCATCTCCCCAGGTGGGCACTCTAGAGCTGGCTGGAGAGCCTGGGAGAGATGCGGGCTGCCTTCTGCCCCACAGTGCCCTCTGCCCATGAGCCGTGTCTGCCCCACGGGAAGCCCCACCCTTCTCAGAGGACATCCGCTGACCCCCATGACAGAGAGTGAGGGATGGAGACAGGCAAGGCAGGCGTGATCCCCACTTTATGGGGGGGGGGGCAGCATGACCGGCCCCAGCCCTGGAGCACGTCAGAGAAAATGTGCTGATTGGGAGCTAGAGGACGTTACTACTCCCAGCAGCAGCTGCCTGTGCTGGCTCTGTGCTGGTTCTGTGCCCACGCCCCGCA
The DNA here is from genome assembly GCA_031878705.1 of Tapirus indicus. Lineage (NCBI taxonomy): Eukaryota > Metazoa > Chordata > Mammalia > Perissodactyla > Tapiridae > Tapirus > Tapirus indicus. The sequence continues at coordinate 32,675,400 of CM062929.1, read as the reverse complement.
GGTCTCATCCAGCCATTTGGGGGACTGTGGCAGCCCCATTTAGCAGGAGACTGAGGCTCAGAGAGGTGAAGTGAGTTCCCCGGGACACACAGCGGAGCTGCGATCTGCTTTCAGAGATCCCGTGCAGTCTCTTAGCTCCTGCTTGGAGTGTGGTCCCGGCCTGGCTGGGGCATCTGGGGTGGCCACTTCACCCTTCTGAGCTCGTCTCCCTGCCCCTCCCTCACATGAGAGGGTTGAGAAGGGTCTGGAGAGAGTGGACTGGGTGAGAGACGCCCCTCCCGGCGAAGCCCTGCCCCGCCCCCACCCCGGCAGCCGCTCACCCTGGCAGTTCTTTCCGCTGGGGAGGAGGCGGTAGCCAGCGGGGCAGAGGCAGCGGTAGCTGCCCTCGGTGTTTTGGCAGGCGTGCTGGCACAGATTCTGCACCCGACACTCGTCCAGGTCTGGCCGGGGCACGGGCGTGGGGGAGGGGGGCAGAGATACACCTTGAGTCACAGACGCCCAGGGAGTCAGACGCCTGCCCGTTGGGCTCTGGGCAAACCAGGGGAGCCCCCGACTTCGGCGGCCAGGCCTCCTCCCCGCCCTGCCCCACCCAACTCTGGACTGGGGTTAGGAGAGTCCCCAGGCTGGTGAGATGGGAACCCCACCCTACCCACCCCACGTTCATCAAGGCAGGGTGGGGAGACACCGGTGGTCCCAGCACAGACCCCGCTGCCCAGATGGGAATGCTGAAGCGCATCCGCCCCCGAGGCTGCCTCCCCTCGCCTCTCTGCAGCCTCGGCAGTTCTGGGGGCTGTCTCTGATCGCCCAGCCCCATGCCCACCAGTCCCTGTTCACGTTTTCATGTCAACCTGGAACATTCTCCTTTACTCCTGAAAACCTTCCTCCCTGACTGCTTCACCTCTGTGCACCAAAAGGGGTGTTTCTCAAAGTGGGTTCCTGGGAACACTTGCCCAGGAGCCCCTCCCTCTGGGCAAAGTGTCCTGAAGCCAAGTGGTTTGGAAAACACTCCGAACACCTCTCGGAAGCCCCTTGCCCATCAGCACAGCCAGGGCTCTGGGATGCGGTGTAGCGAGGAAACAGCCGTCTGCTGCACTGCCACCCGCTTGCCTGAGCTCCAGTTTCCTTTTATCGCTGTTATTATGTAAGTTTCAGGCGTACAGCATTATAATTCGACGCCTGCATACACTACAAGTGCTCACCACCACAAGGCTGGTTACCAAGCCCCAGCTTTCTCAACACGGGTGTGGTGCCCACCCGCCCAGCCTAGGAGCGCGAGGTAACATAGTGGGTGGGATGGTTGGGGCTCGGCCTTACCCGTGCAGACGCCGTTCTGCCGGATGAAGCCAGGGGGGCACCAGGCCCGGCCCACGCTGCTCAGGGCTCCGGGGCCCCGCCGCAGGGAGACCCAGGCATGGTAGGAGCCACCAGGGAGGGGGGCACGGGGCCGTAGCCAGGGCAGCAAGGGGCCCCCGTGACTGACGGTGGTTACATTTTGTCCACTCCGCTCCAGCGGGGTACAGGTTTTGCCGTCGCGGAGGAGGGCCTGGCCCGGTGGGCACAGACAGCGGTAGCCGCCCTGCAGGTTGTGGCACTGGTAGGCGCAGGCCCCAGGCAGGTGCAGGCACTCGTTGATGTCTGCAAAGGAGAGGGGCCAGGCAGGGCAGGGTGCGAGGGTGGCCCAGGGCTCACACAGCCGCTCTGCCTGGCTCCAGCCATCTCTCTGGCTCTCTGGCCTTCCCCAGAATCCAGCTGCCTCCCCCGCTCTACGCAGGCCTGCCTCCAAGCCTTCCCTCTCCTGGACAAGCCCAGCCTCCTCTCCCACTCCAACCTCCATGGCTCAGAGGCCCAACCTTCCCCAGCCTCATCCCAGACTCCACTGTCCTCAGTGGCCCTCCCCTCAGCGTCCTGGTGAGGCCCATTCTACCTGCTAAGCTTCTCTGAGACCACCCACTTCTCTCCACCTCCTCCTTCTCCTGAGCGACCAGGGAAGGTGACCTTGCAGGGTAGGGGTGAAGTTTGGTGCCATACAGCAGGCAGAGCCCGGATCCAGGCACATGGTGGGTGCGCAGTCAGTGTTGGCTGCTGTTTCGTTACTCACAGAACTCAACATCACCCTTGTCATCAACTCTCTGCCTGTGAGCCAGGCGGTGCTGACCAGGGCCCCAGTGAGGGGGTGGGTGTCCCCATACCTAGGCAGGGCAGGCCGGGGTCCTGAAGCCGGTACCCCCTGGGGCAGCCACAGCGGTGCCCGCCTGGGGTGTTCTCACAGATCTGGTTGTAATGACACGCGTCCGACTGCTCCAGACACTCGTCCACATCTGGGGAGGCAGGGGCGTGGGCAGGGGTGGGGCTGACCCTAAGCCCCTCCCCCAAGGGGCATACCATGCTTCTCCCCATCTGGCCTCATCCCTGTCCCCTTCTGCGGCTTCAGTGCCACCAGGGGGAGTGCCAACGTTTGCAACCACCCCTCCCAATTACACCAGCTTTGGAGGGTAAGAAGGTTCTGGGTCCAAAAGAAAGAAGGGGCTTAAAAGGCGGGCCTTGGAGGCAGAGAGTCCGGGTTTGGGCCTAGCTCTGCCATATCTCTTGGTCCTTGAGTAAGTAACTCTCCCTCTCTGAGCCTCAGTTTCCTCATCCACAGAGAGGGGTAAGGGTGGGCCCTCTTCATGGGATCGTGGTGAGAAAACTGGGTCATGCGTGTGAAAGGCTTAGGAGCTGGGTCCATGGCAAGAGCCACAAAAAAATGGTGAGAAAGAAGGAAGGGAGGGCGAAGGAAGGCAGGAGAGCCCTACAAAGAGGGCCCCCTGGAGGCCCTGGGCCACTAAAGCAGGATGGCTGCCTCTTCTGAGTTCAAGGCCCACCATGCTCTCCCCCTCCACCGATGGCTTTTTTTGGAGGAGCCAGGAGGACCCACAGCTGTGAAACCATAGGCTGCTGGAGGAGGAACGACCCTAGAGGTTACCCATCTAGGGGTGGCACCCAGGTTTCATCTCAAAGGCCAACTGCAACATAGTGGCTGCTGGAGAAGCTGTGTTGAGAAGGATTCAGAGGCTGTGTCTAGGCTGGGCCATGATCCATGAGGGGAAATAGGAGAGTGGCAGCAGATGTAGCAGGGGGACCTGGTCCCCCTTCATCGAACAGATGAGAAATCTGAGGCCCAGAAAGGAAAAGACACTTGTCCAAGGGTACGCGAGTTGCCAGCAGCCAGGCGGGGCCGGACTCAGACCTCCCGAGCCCAGCTCAGGCTGTCTCCCCAGCCTCGCTGTGCCCCTTCACCTTCACAACCGGCTCCGTCAGCGGCCACCCGGGAGCCGGGCCCGCAGTTGGGGAGGCAGTGGTAGGACCCGAGCAGGTTCACGCAGCGCTGACCCTCTCTGCAAAGGTGGGCATCCCACGCACACTCGTCCACATCTGGGGGGCGCACGGGGCAGCGTGAACACAGGTCCCCCAGGCCCTCCTTGCCACCCCGACTCTGGCCCAGCCTACCCACACAGGCTCCGTCCCCAGGCCCAGGACCCCTGGCGTGAAGGTCCCCACCTCCTGGAGCTCCTTCCATCATCACGCCCCCTTGCCCAGAAAAACAGCCCCCCCCAAGGGACCTGAGGGCCTGGGCCTGCGGCCTCTGATATGAGGTCACAGACTGTCCCTTTGGTGTCCGGTGGACACTTGGCAGCGCCAGGCCCCACTGGTGAGAGGGGAGGGACGTGGATGGAGGGGTCAGCGTCCAGACAGTGCTGCAGGCTCAGATTTGTTGTCCAGCAGCTTCACTGAGGGGACAAGTAGAGCAGGCAGGCAGGTGGGTGTCAGCTCACTTCCAACCCCAGTTGACTGGAAACGACCACTGAGTGTTGGGAAAGCTTCCGAGGTTGCATCCAGGCTCAGCAGGTCTGAATGCCATGGGCATGTGGTGGCCACATGCCTGCCTTTGGGGATCCCCATCACCCCCCAGGACTTGAGCTCTCCCATCTGCAGGAAGTCCTGGGAGAACAGGGCACTGGAACCCCAGGGTTGGCATCCAGTGCCCTCAGGTACAGGCCATCCCCTGAAGTGTGTGCCCTCTGACCAGGAACCTGGCACCCCCTGCACGCACTTGGGCCAGGTCCAAGAAGAGCCTCTCCACTCGGGGCCCACTCACCTCTGCAGTTCCTGTCGTCCCTGGCCAGGGTGAAGCCGGCCGGGCAGGAGCAGGAGAAGCGGCCGGGTGCGTTGTGGCAGGAGTGGGAGCAGGGACTGGGGCCACCTGAGCACTCGTCCCTGTCTGTGGGGAGAGCTGGTGGTCTGCACTCACAGGCTCTCTGGCCACTTGGCCAGGACAGACCATCCATCCCAGGCTGAGAGGCCTCCCTCGTCCAGGCCAGAGTAGGGGAAGTGCTCACCCACACAAAACTCTCCCTGGGCATCCAGCTCAAAGCCCTCCGGGCAGCCGACCTCGTTCTCTTCTGCAAAGCAAAGGGGACAGGCCCTAAGGACACGAGGGCAGCCGTGCCCAAGGCCGCCCAGGGACAGAGAGCTGCCTTGGCCGTAGCCCAGGCTTGTAGCTCCCTCCTGCCAGCTTGGCGAGGCTGAGGCCCCCCAGCAGCGTGCTCAGCCCCTGTCCTGAAGAGGCCGGTGACCAGTGAGTCAGCGAGCCCACTCCCAGCCCAGGCCTGTCAGGAGCACTGGCTGGGGGTCATGCCACGAGGGGCTCCCGGTGGGCTGGCCACATCGTAAGCGGGGAGACGCAGGAGAAATCATTAAAGAAAAGTACGAAGCAGCAGGTCCAGACGTGCGGAACTGCATTCCTCAGAATCCAGAGGAGTGGACGCGGCCACCGGCCGTGCACGGAGAGCATGCAGAATGGGCAAATGACAGCATCTGACGGGGGCAGCAAGCACGTTGCAGGGGTGGGGGCAGTGTTCTGGAGACGGAAGGAGACCAGACTGCCTGAATCATCGTAAGGACAGCCCCCTGGGTAAAGCAGTCACTGGGGGCCAGGCGAGGGCTTCAGACACGGCACCTCTACTCCCAACACCCTGCGAGGCGCGCAATGTCATGCCCATTTTACAGATGGGAACACCGAGGCTCAGAGAGGGCCTGGGCATTGCCCCCAAGGTCCCGCAGCCAGGAAGTGGTGCAGCTGGGTTCGAATCAGGGCCTGTCTGACCTCAAGCTATGCTCTTACCACCGTCCCATGTTCAATGTTAAAAAACACTGGGACCTCAAACTATGGTAACGGGTGTATCTTTAGCAACCATTGGTTGAGAATATCTGGCATGTTCATGTAGGTCTCCAGGGGTTCCAACAGTGGCCCCCGGCCCCCTGGCTGGGACCTCTGATGTAGGCACCCTTGAGAAGAGGGTGGGGTATGGCTTGAGTCTTGAACATCAGCCTGGGGGTTGGACCTTCACCTTGGGGCCTGGGGAAAGGTTCTGGAGGATTTGAATGGGAAGAGCTGTGTCCCTGCTGGGGGTGTGGAGGCTGGACGGGAGCAAGGACAGGTTGGAGACGGGCGGACAAGGAGACGAGCTGTCTCAGTCCTGAATCTGGTCCATGGTCAGTGGATGCAGGGTTGGGGTGTCATCTCGGCTTTCAACCACGTGCACTTGGGGCCCCTGGCAGATTTTGAGCTGGGGCAGTGGCGGGTGGAGACAAAGGATGGGGGTGCCTCACCAGCTTGCAGGGCTGTGGTGAGCTGGAAGCTCAGGGCCTCGGCCTCGGGGTCAAAGGCGGAGCTGACAGCCGAGGCCCGCAGGTGCTGCACCAGCTGGGGCTGGGGGCCCCGGGCCGCGTCGTACTGGATGCTGTGGTTGCAGCGCAGGAACGCAGGGAGGCTGTCGTGCAGGAAGCGCTGCGTGGAGCCCACAAAGAGCCGGCCGGGCCCCATCTGCACATAGCGCTCCTGGAAGTCCTGGAGGAGGAGGAGGGAAGAACATCTGGGATTTCAACTTCCAAGCGGCCTGCGACCCTCAGCCCCCCACTCAAGGGGCTGGGGGATGCTGGGGGAGGAGAGCTGGTGGGCCTCTCAGCTCTTCCTCCAACCAGCTGGGCATCCTGGGGCAGGTCACTTCCTTTGGGCATTCCTGTTTATGGAATGAGGAGAACACCTGTTCCCAAGGGGCGGGGCCTAGAGCATCCCCGCACTGGGCTGCTAGTCCCCCTCTAAGTGCAAGCCAGGCACGCCCATCCCCTGCTCGGATGTCAGGAAGGAAAGTAGCCCTGGTTGATGGGGGCTGGGTGGGGGCACGACACCCATTCTCTCTCACCCACCCCATCTGCACATCCCAGGGCTCGCCCCCACCTGCATTTGGAGATCTGCGTCAGCTAGGCTCTCGGGGACCATGCCATTGACCATCACGTCGAGGAGCAGGAGGCCGTCGGGATCCAGGCCCCGGGCCACCTGGGTCATCGTGAGCAGCTCCCCTGCAATCCACACCCGCCCAGCCTGGAGTCACCACGGGGAGAGGCTCCGGGCTCAGGCCTCAGCCCCACCCGGCCCACCTTGGGGGACCCCCTGCTCACCTGTGGCAAACTCCACATGTGACTCCTGCTGGAAGCTGCCCCCCGTCAGGGAGTGGCCATTTAGGGCGTCTCCACTCTCTCCAGCCAGGGCCCAGTAGATGGGGGCGATGGTGACCACGAGCACCCGCATCAGAGGCCCTGGATGGGTCGGGGCGCAGAGTCTAGGTTAGGGCTGGATCCTGAGCGCAGCCACTCTCTTGCTCAAGGTCCCTCTGTGGCTCCCTATTACCCCTGGGAGAGCTCAGCCCCTTCCCTCCCTGCCCAGGCCCAGCTCTGTGAATACCTGGGTCAGTCATTGGGTCAGTACCTGGGAGGTGGCAAAGACAAATATCTACTTCATGGAGTAGTTGTGAAATTAATAGAATAGATTTATACAAAGACGTGCAGGTAAGTGGTTGATATTCAACTCAATTCAACAAACATGGAGGGCTGCTGGGCCACCACACAGCCTGGAACTGCACAGACTGGCACCGCATATGTGCTGGACCGACCTGAAAATCAACCAAGCCCCCTAGCTCGCAGACACCTTCCGGAATAGCCTGGAAGAGGACAGATTGTTCTGAATCATTGACTTTGAAGGAGAGTCAGAAAACAGCCCTGGACATGGATTCTCAGACCTTCATGTGATGCCCAGGACTCCTCTCAGGGCAGCGGGGCCTCGGACAGGGGAAAGGGAAACCCCCGCTCTCACTTGGGTCAGGGATGGTCCAGCTTCTCAGCTCAGCTGCCGGCCCGGAAGAGCAATGTTCCCACGAGCCGGCTGGACCAGGTGCACGGGAGCAGAACCTTCTCTACCTCTCCGTGCCTCTGCTCCCCTAAACAGAGCCTGACCCCCACCCCGGCTCGGGGCCAGATGCTTCTCCACGACTCCTGCTCCTGCAGCTGGAAGACGCAGCCACGTCTGGGCAGCGTCTCGCTTCATGTGCTCTCTGCTGACGGCCAGCCTGGAGTGACCCCCAGCCAAAGTCCCCTGACCCCACTGTCCACACAGGCCTGCGGTCAAGGGCAGCTGGAGGAGCTGCTTTTAGGGAAGACTTGTCAGCACTGCCCTCTCCCTGCTCTGGACCCCCGTGAAGGGATGCAAGAGGGCGAGACAGCAGGGTCCATTCCGTCAGGGTCTCCAACATCCCTCCAGAACATTCCATTTGCTTAGGACACACTATTTTATGAATCTGTTTGAACGTAGATATTTCTTGGTTCTTTGGCCTTCTAGCTAATTTTACTTCCCACATTTCCCCCTTTCTGTCCCCTCCTGCCTGCATCCCTTAATCATTATTGGTGATCACTTTACTTCTCTATCAGCTCTTGTCTTCACAGTGGAAAAAACCTCCCACCGCAATCCGTGGTTTCAAAAGTCACATCTGACCCTGCATGCACATAAGCTGACCGTCTCACACTCTCTTGGTCTGATCTTAAATGCCATCATTCTGTTTTGTTGGGGGTTGTGGGGTGGGAGGGAGTGGCCGGCATCTAACCCCACTTTGGCGTGGACTCGGCTCTCAGTGGCAGTTGATTTCTCTGGGAATCAGGCCTTGAACACAGGCTTTGCCTCCTCCTGGGTCTAGCACGGGTCAGAGGGTCCTCAGACGCAGGAGACCCTCTGGCCCCACTTACCCACAGTCACAGGGATATGGCTGATGCTGCTCTGGATGGTGGTGACCCCAGAACGTGCCTCCTGTTGCACACTGGTGTTGAGGGCGGCCACGCCAAATTCCTGGCCATTGATCACCCCGATCATGCTGCCCCTGCTCCCCCGGGGCTCCCCTATGAGGAAAGCAAAGAACAACAGTGACACACTGTCTGCCTCCGTGCCCTCAGCATAACCAGGGACTGTTACCCATTTCACGAAGGGGAAAACTGAGGCTAAGAGCGGTGAAGTAACTTGCCCAAGGGCTCACAGCTAATGGGTGACAGACTCAGTGCCCGGGGGGTCCTGGCTCTGAGAAAGGAGGGAGGCTTTTGAGAGGAGCCCTGCACTGGGATGTGGCCGGCTTCTAATTCTGGCTCTGCCATGGCCTTCCTGGAAACCTGGGCAAGTCAGGCCCCCAAGCCAGCCACACTTGAGTTGGCCTATCTATAAAATGAGGAGATGGGACCACAAATGCCCCAAAGACCTGTAGGGTTCTAAAACGCCAGGAGCCCACGATGGCAGGGGCTGGCACGCTGGAGGAGCCAGGGCTGAGAGGCAGGGCACCAAGCCAGGAAATGAATGCCGCCACCTGAACACCCCCCATTCCATCAGTGGCCCTGGCTCCAGCTGCCCTGCAGCTGGCCTGGCTTTGGTGGGTTGGGTTTCTAGCAGCCGCCAGGCAGTCTGCAAGCAGCCGCTCTTCAGCACTAATCAAGTGGATGGTGCGGGCACAGAGGGTGCTTCCTCTGGCTAATGGGCCAGCTGTCTCACTTGGAATCCGGGGGGCGAGAGACAGAAGCTAGCCTGTCTCTCTGCTCACCAGCTCTCGGGGGAAATTAACAACAAATTGCCTATGATCTGTCAAAAAAATAACATAAAACACTCAACTGCCAGGACCCTAAATGGTAAATCAGGGGGCTGGTTAATTCTGGATTCCAGGAAGCAGTGTCATTTCCTGCAGCCCACGGCTGGGGTCTGAGGAGATCTGGTGCCCATCTGGGATGTCTCTCTTCAGAGCCTGCAGCTCCCAGGACTATGGGAGGGACAGGAGAAGGCCAGGAACCCCTCCTTGGCCTCGTCATAAGGGGCTGAGGAAGGAGTGGGGAGCTGCAGGTAGGCAGGCAGCAGCATGGCCCCAGCAGCTTTTGGACGGGACAGGAAATTGGAGACCAGGAATGACAAGCCACTGCCACTGACTTCCTCAGACGTGGGCCACACAGCAGCCTCTTATTTCCCACACCAGGATGGGCCCCCCGGGCCGATGGGAAAGGAGGGAGAGAAGACAAGTTCACAGTTGGGGGGCCTCAAAACCTTCAAACACCTTTTACCTAGCAATGCCCTTGAAGGAATTTATCCCATAGAAATATCCAGGTCAGCACACGAAGATGTGCACCACAGTATAGTTTTCGGAGGGGAAACTGGAAAAAAACCTGTTGCTTATTTAACAAAACCAACAGCAATTAAGTTTAAAAAATGTTCCTGTGGAATGATATGGAACCATTAAAGAAGACGTGGATGAGGTTGATAGTCAGGGGTGTTGTCCAAGAGAAAGTGAAAATGGCAGGTTGTAAAGATAACCTGCAGATTCGACCTCATCTGTAAAAAGAAAAAAGTGTAGCAGGATATACCCCAACTAATAGCCTAAGCTATTTCTGTTAATTGAAATATGCGAGGTAATTGATAATTACTTTTTTCTTCACAGATTTTTCTAAATTATCTGGCCTTTCTACAATTAGCATAGAAAAGGTAAAAAAAATAGTCGTTTCCATTAAAAAAGTAAGGAGCCTGTTTTTGGGCGAATTGTGTCGCCCCAAAAAGATGTGTTGAAGTCTTGATCCCCAGACCTCAGAATGCGAGCATATTTGAAGATAGAGTCTGTACAGAGGTAACCAAGTTAGCACGAGGTCATCAGGGTGGGCGCTAACCTAATGTGACTGGTGTCCTTCTATGAAGGGGAAATTGAGAGGCACGCACGCAGGGGGGAGGCCACGTGAACACAAAGACAGAGAACGTGGAGGGTGATGCTCCTACGGGCCAAGGAACACCAAAGATGGCCAGCCAACCACCAGAAACTAGGGGAGGGGCATGTCACAGGTCCCAGAAGGAATCAACCCTGCCGACACCTGGATCTTAGATTTCCAGCCTCTAGAACTGCGAGACAATAAATTTCTGTTGTTTAAGCCACCCAGTTTGTGGTACTTTGTCATAGCAGCCTGGGAAACTCACACAGAGGCCGTGTGCAGACTCTGTGGTCTGGGTTGGGGTCTTCACCAAGCTCTGAAACAGCGGGAGGGTCTGCTCAGACCTGAAGCTGCCCTGGAGACAGCATCTGAGCTTGGGTGTCAGAGAACCACTGAATTTTCAGAGCTGCCTGTGTTGCTGTTCCATCCATGCCTGCGGGAGATCAGGAGACCAGGGGCCAGAAAGGGTCCCACAGGTGGCTGGCAGTGGGTTTCAAGTGTCAAAGTGTCAAGTCCCAATCCCAATTAGTCCAGAGGTGCTGCCTGGAGAAGTGTTCTATGGACAAGGAATCTGTTGTGTGTGGTGATCGATTAGTGATGTCTACCACGGACAGGGACAGAAACACAAAGCCACAAATATGCAGTATTTACTACAGAGGCACAGAAATAATATCCAGTGACTTTCCATTGTGCAGTCTGAGTCATCTTACTGTGATTTCTCAAGATAGTCCTTATCTCAGTTTTAGAGTTTGGTCTGAGCCAAGGGGGAAGGGAGCTGACTGAGGAGATCCAAGATGGCAGGGGTCAGCAATTGTTACTGACCACCTACCGTGGCCAGACAAAGCTCAGGACAAATGCTAATTCACAGACTTTTCACAGCAACCCCCAAGATGGGCACCACGGATGCCCTTGTTTTATTCTGCCTACTTCACAGGCTGGGGAGCATCCAAAGGGAGGACATGTGTCTGCGCCAGGTAGGCTGGAAGAGCCAGGGTCCCCTGTCCAAGATGACAGGCAGACACCTAGCATCTCAGGGCCTTAGCTTCCCCAGCTGTAAAGGGCAGGGTAGAGAAGATGCTCATAAGGCCCTCCCAGCTGGCTCATTCTAAGTCTGTGACTCTAAGCAGAGAGAAGAGTCTGGGAGCTGGCAGGGCAGTGGGCAAGGTCCCCCCCCAAACAACACACATGTCCCCCTTGTGCAGGAGATCCCGCCTCTGTCCACGAAGGTCTGGGCAGGGATGCCCCATACCTCTCACGGCCACGAACGCCCGGGCTGTGGCAGAGCCCAGGAGGTTGTGAGCAACGCATTCGTAGGCGCCTGCGTCCCTGGCCTCCACTCGCTCCAGCCACAGGCTCCCGTCCGGCAGGGTCCGGAGCCGCTGGCTGGCCCCCAAGGGTTGGCCTGCACGCAGCCACTCCACCGTGGGCACCGGCTCTCCTGTGGCCTGGCACCGCAGGGCCACGTCATCCCCAGATCTCACTGTCACATCCTGGGGCTCCACCTGGAACACCGGGCCACCTGTGGGAAGCGCAGGGCAGCTTGTAGGAACATATTATTTTCATGTATTCAAGTGGCACATATTCATCTAGACAGATCAGAAAATATAGAGGCAGAAAGGAGAAAACAGAGTCACAAATGATCCTCCCACCGATTATCATTCCTGGGTTTTTCCTTCTAGACAATGTTTCCTTAAGAGAATGCGACCACATTACACAAGCTGCTTCTTTTTTTTATTTCACAATAGATCATAACTATCTTCCCACACCATTAAATATTCATTTTTAGTGGCTACTTGGTATTCCACTGTTCGGATCTACTATGATTTTCTTAACCACATCCCTATTATAGAACATTTAGCTTGTTTCCAGTGAAGAGGTGACACTTGCCAGAACTGCCTCTACTTGATGCCAGACGACATGGGCAGACGTGGGCTCTGCCACTTACTGGTGAGTGATTCTCACCAAGTCACTCCCTGACCCTCAGTTTTCTCATCTGGAAGATGATAATTCCTGTCCACTTACTACTACAGATCCTCCAAAATGGCTAAAATGAAAAAGATGGAAAATGCCCAGTGCTGGTGAGGATGTGGGGCGAGCAGAGCCCTCAGATACGGTGGGTGGAAGTGCAAATTGGTACAACCACGGGAAAACTGTCGGCCAGGGTACTAGTTTCCTGTGGCTGCTGTAACAAATGGCCCAAACTGTGACCAGGGAACCAGGCCAAAAAAGGGTTACTAAGGATCTGGTCAATAACTAACATGGTCTGTCAAATGTTTTTTGGACAGGACGAAACTATGTGATCTGTTTTGCAGAAATTGCTGTCCCCGTTTTGCAGATGTTCCTATCTTGCAGAGAAACTCACATGTTTGCAGCAAGACCCCTGCAAAATGTCCCACCTCCAAGCGTCCTAAAGTTACCTTAAACTCATTAGCATCTTAAATTCTCCTCCTCTGGGAGGCCCCAAGCAGCCATTTTCAGATCACGATGTATGTAGTGGCATGTTTATCTGCTACTCACGCCCCTGAATGAGCACAGTTTACACAGTCGATACAAATAAACCTGTTGTCCTCTGCTCTCCTGTGTATAAAGTCTCCACCGGCACTGAGCTCCGGGAGACACTACTTTTGGGAGAGATCCCTGGTGTTCTCCATTGCTTGTGCCAGCAATAAACCTTTTCTTCACTACTTCTGTCTTGGTTGTGCTTTTTGGCTCTGCTCTCACCGAGAGATGAACCCATCGAGTTCGGTTACAACACTTGGTGGCTTAAAACAGCAAAAATCTATTCTCTTACAGTTCTGGAGGCCAGAAATCCAAAATAAGTTGTTTCATGGGGCTGAAGTCAAGGTGCTGTGGTCCCTCCAGAGGATCCAGGGGACAATCTGTGTCTTGCCTCTTCCAGCTTCTGGTGGCTTCTAGCATTCCTTGGCTTGAGGCTGCATCACTCCATTCTCTGCCTCCATCTTCACATCGCCTCCTTCTCCTCCTTTTCTCTCTCTCTCTCTGTCTAATCTCCCTTTGCCTCTCTTAGAAGAACACTTGTGATAGCCTTTAGGGCCCACCAAGACAATCCCAAGAAAACCTCCTCATCTCAGATCCTTAACTTAATCACGTCTGCAAAGATCCTATTTCCAAATGAGATAACATTCACAGGTCCCGGAGATTAGAACGTGGACGTATCTTTGGGAGCCAAGTATCAGCCCACCACAGCCAGGAGCTCCCAAAGTTGAACATCTGTGTACCGTATGTCTCAGCAGTTCCACTCCTGGATCAGCACGCCAGCAGAAATGTGTATGCATGTTCACCAAAAGACAGCACTGTGTTCCAGCACAGTCACGGCAGCACTGTTCATAACTGCCCCGGCCAGATGCTGACCTACAGTGGAATCCATGAACAAACTGTGGTACATCCCCATAGTGGAAACCCACACAGCAATGGGAATGAATAAACTCATTCCATGAGCAATCTCACACACAATGTTGTGCACGAGAAGCCTGACACAAGAGCACACATGACGATTCCACTTAAATAAAGGTCAAAAATAAGCAAGAACAAGACTTCAGCTATGGCTGAGTGAAGAGGCCAGCAAATCGACTCCCCCCAAAAAGTGCAAAACCTGACAAAATTGTCAAAACCAACTATTTCAGGGCTCTAGAAATCAACTAACGGCAAACAACAAATTGAGAATCATTCATTCATGAAAAGCTTCTAGAACTTTGGGTAAGAAGAGTGGAAGTATGCAGCCTTCCTGCCTGGGGCTGCCCCCATCTCCCTCCCCCACCACTCCCTGGTCTTCACAGCAGGGTGGGTAGGGCAGGGCTGCCTACAAAACCAGCAGCTTTTGCTGTCACAAGGGGCCGACCTGGCTTCAGCAGAGGATGCAAATGCACTCTGAGAAGCCAGGGACGTTGTCAGGAAAAGGAGCAGAACTGGCAGGAAGCAAGTGGGGAACTGGAATCTCTGCTGGCCTGAGGTCGTGGCCCTGGTTGAGGAGACCAGGGGACCAGCTGGAAACTTAACAAGGGGAACCTGGAAACAAGGAAGCCCTGGAAAGGCCAGATCAGCTCTCACACATCCCTGGCTGACGCGGAAAATACGCACCTGTGCAGGGGGATCCCAGAGGGCGGGGGGGGGGGGGGGGCAGGGGTCAGAGCCGAGGTTGACTTGCAAATTGCTGCATTCTGAATTGAATTATGCCACAACCACCCCCAGATGCACTGAGGAGGATGGGAGCTGCATTTTCTTTGCCTTTAATTTTCAGAAGTTTGATGATGATGTGTCTTGGGGCAGACTTCTTTGAGTTCATCCTGTTCGAGTTTTGCTCAGCTTTTTAAATTTGCTGGTTTACATCTTTTGTGAAATTTTGGAAATTTTGAGCTCTTGTTTCTTTGAATATTGCTCACCTCTCTTTCTCCTTTCCCTCTGGGACTCTGGTGACATGAATGTGAAATCTTTCAGTGGAGTCCCACAGATCTCTGGGGCTCTGTCCATTTTTTTTTTTTCCAGCTTGTTTTCTCTCTGTTGTCCAGACTAGGTAAATTCCGTTGTTCTATCTTCAAATTGACTAATTCTTTCCTCTGTCCTCTTCATACTGCTCTCACGCCCACCCACTGATTTTTAAATTGTGTTTATTATTAAAAATTTAGTGCTAAAATTTCCATTTGGCTCTGTTTTATATCTCCCATTTCTTTGCTGAGACCTGCTATGTTTTTTTGTTTCAAGCATGTTCCTAATTGCTCACTGAAGCATTTTTATGATGGCTACTCTAAAATCCTTATTAGATTATTCCAACGTCTGTGTCCTCTCAGTGTTGGTGTCTGCAAATCATCTCTGGTCATTCAAATTGAGATTTTCCTTGTTCTTGGTATGACGAGGGAGTTTTTGGTGTATACTGGACATTTTGAGTATTGAAAGACTCTAGTTCTTACTTAAGTCTTCCATTTCAGCAGGCCTCCTCTGACACTGCCAGGGGAAAGGAGGGGCCACCTCATTACCTCCAGGTGAGGGTGGAAATCCAGCTTCCCTCACTGGCTCCACCAACACCCAGAAGAGGGAGGCGTGCTTCACTATTGCTGGGCAGCGTGGGAGTTCAGGGTTCATACCAGACGCCACCCTGGCTGGGAGAGGGAAGGACACCTGGTGTTGCCCCCCACTCGGCCTCCACGACACTGTTGGGTGGGGGAGGCTCCTCGTTGCTGGGCAGTGGTGCAACTTTCTCTTCACTAGGCCTCAGCTGACACCACCTGCCCCGCCAGTAGGGGAGAGGGCACCTCAGTACAGTGGGGTGAGGGCGGGAGTGGACTCTCCACTTGGTCTTTGTTGATGGGGCTTGGGGTGGGGCTGCAATTTTTTCATGGTGTTTGGCTGGAGCAGGGTGGTTATCATCTAAAAGTTTTTTTCTTGCTCTGCTGTCCCTTTCCTGGTCCTTTAGCAAGAGACAGTGGGCTATGGGGGCTCTTTGTGTGTGCGTGTTAGCCCATTGGTATTTCCAGATTGCTGGCTTCTCAGGCATCGTGCCCAGGATATAGGAGGAAAAAGAAAAACTAGGGAATTCACCACCATATCATTCCACAGGTCCCCAAATCCTTAGTTGATCTTCCTCCTTTTCTCTACCTTTCAGAGTCTTTCAATGTTTGTCTTCTATGTAGAGTCCCAGGTTTTGAGTCATACTTAGCAGAGGAACTGGGAGAAGGACATCTATGCCATCTTGTCTGGAACAAGAACCTACACCCTTGCTCATCCATGACAAAAACTCTCAACAAACTAGGTGTAAAAGGGAAATTTCTCAACCTGATAAAGCGCATCTACAAAATACCCACAGCTGACATCATACTTATAGTGTAAGGCCGAATGCTCTCTGCCTAAAAGGGAACAAGGCAGGGATGTCTGCTCCTGCTGCTTCTGTCCACCCAGAGGGTCTAACACACACCAACGCAATACAAAGACATTAAAGGTCTCCAGAGAGGAAAGAAGGAGGTGAAACTCGTAGATGACATGGAGAAAATCCTGTACGTAGAAAATCCTAAGGAATCTGCCAAAAAATTACTAGAACTGAAAACCAATCTAGTAAGGTTGCAGGATTCAAGACTAAGATGCAAAAATCAACTGCATTTCTATATATTAGCGATGAAAAATCAAAAAATCAAGCTAAGAAATCAATTCTCTCCACAATAGCATCGAAAATAATAAATACTTAGTAATCAATTTAACAAAAAAAGTACAAGACCTATACTCTGAAAACTACACAACATTGCTGACAGAAATGGGGTAAGATCTAAATAAATGGTACAGAACAACTGGATATCCATATGCAAAAAAATCCAGAGGAATTTAGATCCTTACCTCACACAAAAATGAACTCAAATGGATCACTGGCCTAAATGTAAGAACTAAAACTAAAAATTATAGAAGACAACGTGACCTCAGTTAGACAAAGATTTCTAAAATACAACACCAAACACAATATCCATAAAATACAAAATTGATAAATTTGGGTTTCATTAAAATTTTAACACCTTTGCTCCTCAAAGGCACCATTAGGAAAATGCAAAGACAAGCCACACACTGGGAGAAAATATCTGCAAATCATCTATCTGATAAAGGACTTATATCCAGACTATATAACTCCTTAATAAGACAAACAGCCCAATTTAAAAATGAGCAAAAGATCTGAAAAGACACTTAGCCAAAGAAGATATATAAAAGGGTAATAAACACGTGAAAAGATGCTCGATATCATTCGTTATTAGGGAAACGCAAATTAAAACCCCAGTGAGATTCCTCTTTGTACCCACAAGGATGGCTAAAATAAAAAAGACTGGCATTACCAAGTGCTGGCAAGGATCGCAAAAAACCAAAACCTCATACACTGCTGGAGGGAAAGCAAAATAGTACAGGCAGTTTGGTGGTTTCCGAAAAAGTCAGCTATCCCCTGAGCATGTCAGTCGGCAATTACACTCCTGGGAATCTACCCAAGAGAAAGGAGAACATATCCACACAAAGACTTGCACACACATGTTCATAGCAGCATTATTCATAAGAGCCAGAAACTAGAAACAATCTAAACATCTAGTAACTGGTGAATGGATAAACAAACTTGTATATCCATACAGTGGAATAACATTTAGCAATAAAAAGGAATGAAGTACTGATATACACTGTAACACGGATGAACAAAAACGTCGGTCAACGAAAGAAGTCAGAACCAAAGACTGCACATGATTCCATACGAAATTTCCAGAAAAGGTGCATCTGCAGAGACAGAAGGCAGATCAGTGGTTGCCTGGGGCTGGGGTGGGAGCAGAGATTGACTGCAATCGGGTAGACAGAACTTTCCGAGTGATGGAAGGGTTCTAAAAATGGGTTGTGGCGAGGGTTGTACAATGCTGTAAATTAACTAAGAATCACTAAACTGTACTTATAATGGGTGCATTTTTTCACTTTTAAAAAACTGTAGTAAAAAACATATAACATAAAATTTACCACCTTAACCATTTTTAAGTGTGCAGTTCGGTAGTGGTAAGTATATTTACATCGCTGGGCAACCATCACCACCGTCCATCTCCAGAACCTTTTCATCTCGCAAAACTGAAACTCTGCACCCAGTAAACAGCTCTCCGTTCCCCCTCCCCCAGCCCCTGGCAACCACATTCTACTTTCCATTTCTATGAATTTGATGACTCTAGGGACCTCATATAACTGGAATCATACAGTATTTGCCTTTTAGTGTCTGGCTTATTTCACTTAGCATAATGCCTTCAAGGTTCATCCATGTTGTAGCAGGTGTCAGAATTTCCTTTCTTTTTAAGGGTGATAACATTCCACCATATGAATGGGTGGATTTTATGGGTTATAAATTATACCTCAATAAAGCTGTTGTTTTTTTTTAAAGGCAAAACTCTGAGCAGCGATTACCTGGGGAACGGCGGGTAGTGACTGGAAGGGGGTACGATGGGAGAGTCTGAGAGCTGATATCATTCTATTTTTGATCCAGGCGCTAGTTAACTTGGTGGGTTCACGTTAGGAAAAGTCACTGAGCTATACACCTGTGACACACGTTCTTCTCCCTAGGCGTGTTCATCTTCAATAAGAAGCTTTACTACAAAGCCCTATCTAGACTATCTCACGGGGTTACTGTGAGGCTCACATAGTGCTTTGTAAGCTATAAGCTGCCTGGCAGAGGCAACAGCTGACACCGTGACCTCAGTGGTAGTTTTGAGTTTTGAATAAACAGGCCCCCGGGCCTGGCTGTTGGGTCCCGGGGTGTTCATCAGCCCGACCTGATTCCCACCCCACACTGAGGAGACATTTCACAGGACGTCAACTGTGGTTCTGAACAGATATTTGTAAGAGAATTCCAAGTCCCTGGGCCGCCTCTCTGCCCTCCGTTCTTATCGGACGGCCTGGCCGCACCAGCCACAGCCGCAGCACGGCTGCCCCTGAGCGCCCCCTTCACGCCGTCCCCACCCAGGGCCCGGGAACGGGCGGCCGGGACTCACTCTGCAGCACGAGGACCAGCACTTTCTCCACTGCGCCCACCTCGTTCTCCGCCAGGCACCGGTACTGTCCCGCGTCCTCCATCTGCAGGTGGGCATGGGAGGGGCGGGGCTCAGGAGAGGAGGACCGGGGGAGGAGCGGCTCGGGACAGCTGGACACGGAAAGGGTGACTGGAGCAGGATCCATCTAAGGAAGGAGCTTAGAGCATAAACCAGCCTGGGCTCTGGGATTCCATCACAAGGGCCTCTGTGGCCACTTGTCAACAGACATCCAAAGAGAATCCAGCCCCGTCACAGCTGGAACTCGGGGGTGGTGGCGACTAAGTGGAGCCACAGGCTGCAAAAGCATGATTTAGATCCAGCTCCTCCGCGCTGTGTACATGCAGCACATTATTAGGGAATCTTTGGAAAGAGGGTTCCATGGTCGAACAAGTTTGGGAAACACCGAGTTAGACAACAGCACGTTTCTGAGCTGAGGGATTTCTCAGGGCTCCTCTTGTGCCTGTGTGCACCGCGAGGCCTCCAGATTTGCAGCCTAAGATGAGCTTGACGGGACGGAACTGTGGATTTCTGCATGACGGTGGACTTGGGACACAGAAGGGAAGCTGAGCGGGGCTGCCCCAGTGCCCAAGGCTTTGGAAACAGTGTGGAGTAGGAATCAGGAGATCTGGGGTGGGGTCCTGCCTTGGGCACTTGCTGGTTGTGGGCCTCTGAGCCTCAGTGTCTTCATCTGTAAAATGGGGCACTCTTCCCCGCCTACCCTGCCCCGTGGGGCTGTTAATAATAACATTTATTGGCGTTACCCAGGGGCCAGTCGCTCTTAAATACTGGGTAAGGGTCATCTCACTGATGTCTCACTATAAACCTCTGAGGTAGAAACAATTATTAGCCCCACTGAATGGATAGAGTAACGGAGGCACAGACAAGTTGTCACCATAACTGGAGGTCACAGTCAGTGGGGACAGAATCTCTGGGCAACAGGCAGGAAAGTGCTCTGCAGACTGTAGAGGGCGGTGCCAGCCTAAAGAACCCTCCTGAGCAATCAGAAAACGCCAGGGTTGTCCCAGTGGCCCCACCCAAGGCGCCAGGCCCCGTCTTGCCTCGGTCCTGTGGATGGTCAGCGAGCCATTCTGCAGCCGGTGCCGGAGACGGCTGCCCCGCAGAGGAAGGCCATCTTTGATCCAGTGGACGTCAGGCGCCGGGTCTCCATGGACCACACAGTCCAGCCGGACGCTGCCCCCCACAGGTTCCACCAGGTAGGAGAAGGCCTCCCCTTTCAGGATGGGAGCCTCTGCACAGGGTGACATCAGACAAGGGGTCAGAAAGGAAGTTCCCTTCAGGCTCAGTCTCCTGTAAACCCATCCCCAAAGGCCTGCCTGCCAGACCCCAGGGGCCTACAGAGGCTCCTGCTGGCCCCGCATGACTGTGTACGGTCAGTGCATCAGGGATGGCAAACAGCTTCAGTGTCGAGGGTCAAGTGAAATGGACCGGCAGTGGCCTCCAGGAACACTGTGCTGAGAAGGATTTGAAGTTGAGTGGGATTAGTGCTGTGATTGATTAGTGATGCCTGAGACAGGTACGGGAGGGATGGCAGTGTTTCGAGTGTCATATACTCATTCTCATGGATGGATTACCCCAGCTGCAGACTGTTGGGTCCTTTGGAAAACAAGGACTACCTGATCATTAGGACACCTCTGTTGGACACAGCAACACTAAGATGTCCCTGATTCCTATTTCACACAAATCTTAAACCACTCTTGGATGCTCTGTGCCAATTTTCATCCTTGCTTGTTTCTTGAGGTTGAATTCACCAACAGCTGCAGCTGTGTCCTGGTGTCTTAGGCTGCTTGTTCCCCTCCATCAAGCCCCACCCCACCCATCCTGAAGTTGAGCACACTAAGTCACGGCATCACCATGCTGCCCCTAGTGGAGCAGGGCTGTGGGGAACAACCAGCAGGCTGGCAAGCTTCAGGCATCTTTTGCCAGGGTGCTCTGGCCCCTGTGCCCTCCTCCCACCCTGGCACCAGACAGCTGAGCGTAGTGCTGCAGGCCAATGGTCAGATCTCAATTCTACCCGCAGCCGGGTCCTCTGGGGAGTGTAAAAAACACTGACGCCCAGGCCCCACCCAGAGAAGCTGCTTACTGAGTCGGGGGTGGACCCCGGGCCTCGGTACTGTGTAAAGTCCCAGGGGATTCTAACGCACAGCCAGGGTGGAGAATTACTCATTCAGAGGTCAGGAGGCCAGCTTCTCAGAAAAACCAATAGATCAGGTTCAGCGGAGTCTCGAGAAAGGCCACATGGCTCACGCCCTACCCTTCACGTGGACGAAGCTGACCGCCTGCACGCGGCCCACTCTGTTCTCGGCCCAGCAGACATAGGTGCCACTGTCCTCTCTGGTGACTGCCACCCGCTGCAGCGTGCTGCCCCCGTCCTGTTCGGACACCCCCTCTGTGGAGGAGAAAGAGATGCCCAGGGGGCTCTGAGCACAGGGCGCCAGGGACCTCCTGCCCTGAACAGTTAACTCAGGCCTGGGTACCCAGCAGGTGCTTAATAAAAACACAGAAAATGAGTGTCCCTTCTCCCTGGTGCAAGCCTGACCACGTCAGACCCGTTCACGGCAGGCACGAGCCACGTTAGAGGACACGGCTCAAGAACCTGCCTTTTCTGATTTTGGGGTCCACACTGTGAGTGTGATGGGTGGCCCAGAGTATTAACACACAGCACTGAGAGAAACATTGCCGTGACTTGCATACAGATGGAGTCCATTAATGGACTTTGTGCCCCCTGTTGTGGGTCAGACACTGCCCAACACCAGGAATAAGGACAAGAGCCACCACTGACGGGCGTTTACTCTGGACGAGGCCCTGCCCAGCGCGCCCCCAGCATTAAATCACTGCAGCCTCAGGACCCCGTGATCTCCATTTGAAGAAGATCCTGGGCTCAGAGGGGCTGAGTCACTTGCCAAGCGCCCTCCCCAGCAAGCGCTGGGGCAGAGCCTTCTTCGAGGTGTGCACAGGTGGGCAGAAGCACACGATTCACAGAACCCGGACTTGGGTTAGGAGAGTCCGAAAACATCACTTTGCAGTGGAGGAGACTTAGCAATTCATCAATTCAGCAGGCATTTACTGAACACCAACTGTATACCCCGCAGGCCCTCTGCCTCCCTAAACATCCCCCGGGGACCAGGTGGGAGGACAGAGCCCCCGGGAAAGGGGTTTGCCGAGGGGCCCGCAACGGGAGCCGTGGCGCTGGGCTGGAACACAGGCCCCCTCCTGGCCCTGAGGCCTCCGGGGTTGAGTCTTTTTCGCAGGTGGCTCCTTGCCGGGTCTGACATGTGACTCGTCACATACGGCCACGTGTGTTGGCCCTGTCTGCCCGCCCAGGGCCAAGTCTGGAGACCGAGAACCCGCAGGACTGACTGACACCCTCTTCCTCCCCACTAGGCTGGGTCCCCTACCTGCCTGCCCTCCTCCATCTCCCAGGCTCCCGGGTCTCCGGCCCACCTGCCCCCAGCAGGCCCATACCTGTGACTGGCCGGTCGTTGACAGTCCAGCCAATGCGGGGGGTAGGGCTGCCCCGGGCCACACAGCGAAGCCACAGCCTGTCCCCGAGATGCAGGCTGCGGTCCCCAGGCAGGATGGTGAAGACAGGCAGTGCCAGGATGGTGAGGTGGATGTGGCGGTGGGCACGGCCCACAGGGTTCTCAGCGGTGCAGGTGTAGGTGCCAGCATCCCGGCTCTGTGTGCAAAGGGAGGGGTCAGCCTGAGAACGCCCCCCCCCCCAGCACGGCCAGAATGCCCCCGGGGACCCGCTCCCCGCAGGTTCCCATGGAGCACGCAGCCCAGAGAGGCAAAGTGACTTGTCCAAGGTCACACAACTAGCAAAGGGCTTGGCCTCAGCATTGCACCAATGCGCCTCCCTTCACAGGGCTCCTGCAGCTGCGTAATCCGAGCCCTGACCACGTGATCCTACCAGTTCCCATTCACTGGAGCTCGACCTGCACCAGCTCGTCCCTGCTCCCGTCATCCCTGGGGCAGGTCCTACTTTTGGTCTCTGGGAGGAGGAGGTCCGTGGTGCATTCGAGCGGAGCCGGGCCACTCACCACTGCACCATCTGGCTCCCTGTGTGTCCGAGGACCCCAGACCCCCTCCGGCTGCGCCCACCGAGCAGACACCCGTCATCTGCAGAGTGGCCCGTTTTGTAATTACAGAATCTGAGTGCTGATGGGGGACGGGGGTGGGGTCCGCCCACGCCCTGGCTCAGGTCAACATGGACATGAAACTAAGACCGACCAGGTGCAGTCTGAGGACACAAAGTCATCGCCGACCCCACCCCCTGCCCTGTGCAGGGCTCCTCCCGCCCCCAGGGACTAGCCATAGAGGTTCTGATTCAAATCTTGCTTCTGCCTCTTAGCAAGAGCATGTCCGGGAAAAACTGGGTACACTCTGAGCCTCAGTTTCCTCATCTGTCCTCAGGGACGATAACACCTATTTCCCCAGGCTCCGGGGATTAAAAGCTGCCCAGCACTCAGCACAGAGCATGACAGACGGGGTGCTCAGCAGACGTTCGCTGCTCTTGTTCCGATTCTCCCCCTTGGTGCTCCCGGGGTGGGGCTCTCACCTCCAAGCTCCTCACCAGCAGCTCCCCAGAAGGCTGGATGGCAAACTTCCCCTCGGCTCCAGACACAGGCTGGCCATCCTTTTCCCAGGTGATGTCGGGCTCGGGCCTGCCGCTGGCCGAGCAGGGCAGGAGGGTGTGGGAGCCTTCGGTGGCGGACACGTCAGGGAGGCCAGTCTCGATCACGGGCGGGACTGTAGAGAGAGGGTGTCCACTCGGGGCCTGGGGCTGGGCGGGGGGCTGCACCTGCGCCAGTGCCCTTGGCACCTGGCCCGCCCCTCAGCACCTTCCTCCACCCCCATCTGCTGCCCCACCAACCCCAGGTCATAGGCCATTGCCCATGGTCTGGACAACTTGGGGACTCTAGAGTTTGGTGACCCCACTGCACACACAGGCACACACAATGACTAAGGGGACAGAAATGGCTATTGTTACTGGGAAGCCAGAACGAATGAGGGATGACCGGGCCAGAGTGGGCAGAGGGGACCGGAGTTACTGTCTGGAGCCAGACCTTGGGTGCACAATAGGAGATGTTTCTTCCTGAATTCCTTCTAGAATCACAAGCTGTGCTGGGGTAGGGGAGGGCACAGGGATGTGTCCCACCTCAGGGGCCTGGAAGCCCCTAGCTCGCCAGGGTCCACCTCGGCCCCTCCCAGGGCGCACCTTGCACCACCAGTCGCGTTCTCCCCACGGCGCTGCCTGCGCTGTTCTGAGCGATGCAGAAATAGTTCCCGGCATCCTCTGGGCTGGCACGGGCAATCCGCAGCTGTCCGCTGGGGAGCACCTGGGTCTTCACTCCTGGATTTGGCGGGAGGACATTGGGGGCCGGTGGCTGTGGTAGCAGGACCCCCGAGGAGGGCAGGAGGGTGGCTTGGGCATTCTGTCTGACCAGGCAGCAAGTGACCCCCATGGTCACAGGGTGTCAGGGGGACAGAGTGAGCACAGAAGCTGGACCCAGAGTCCGGCCAGGCTGCCCCCTCCCTGACCACCCAACCCAGCCCCCAAGCGCTCAGGTAGACTCTTGGGCTCTGGGTGGTGAAAGGAGAAAGGAGGGCAGGAAGGGACATGGGGACAGGGGGTGGGCACCGTGCTCTGGGCAGGGGAGGGGCTCGTTGGACCTCCCGGCAGGTGTGCGGAGGCCCCCGGGGCAGGAGGGCAGACCCCAGTCCCCACTGTTCTCCTCCCTCAGGCGCTGGCTGCTAGGAGACTCACCTGCAGGCAGGCTGAGCCCCTCCCTCTGCCAGGCGATGCTGGGCCGGGGGATGCCCGAGGCCTCGCAGGGCAGCAGCACCTCCTCCTCCGCCACGGCCCGAACCACGCTGGGCAGTGGTTTCACCACAGGGGAGGCTGCAAAGGAACGGGGCTGCAGAGGTCTCTGGGGACGCCTTTAACACCCAGGCCCCTCCAACCAGGGGGCCTCTGAGCCCCGGAGAGGCAGGTCTCTAAAGGGAACAGGGGTTCTGGAAACCTCTGCACAGAGGACACAGGTGGGCTGATTGTTTTCTCCCAAAGAACCCCATCAGGGAGTGAGACCAGAGGCAGGTCTGGGCGTCTGGAAGCCGGGGGCATCCCTCCCTCCCCAGCCGCACCGGCTCCCCTGCGGTCTCAGCTGACTGGGCCGGGGGACCTTACCTTGCACGGTGAGGACCACGTGCTTGTGGGCCACGCCCGCGGAGTTGCGGGCCGTGCAGGTGTAGCGGCCAGTGTGGATGGGGAGGGCCTGCCCGATCTCCAGGGCGCCTGTGGGTGGGAACGGGGCATGGAGAGGGGTGAGGGGACGGGGACAGACAGCCCCAGTGATGGAGCCGCAGGGCTTTTATACACCTCCACCCTGGTGTCCTCGGTCCAGGCCACTCACCCTGCCTCCCTGCCCATTTGTCAGCAGCATGGGGGAACCTGGGTTCTAGGCCTACGGCTGCTCCCTACCCTGAGCACGATCGCGGGCAAGTCCCTTCCACTCTCCGGACCTCAGTTTCCCCATATATATAATTAGGAATCAGACATCTGCCACTGCCCTGTCTGGAATCCCTGGCCCATCCATAGTTCCACAGGCTTTCACTCTGCTGTCCTCACCATGCTCTGCTCAAAACTCACCTCCTCCAGGAAGCCTCCCAGGATTACTGCCTCCTCTGTCCTCCCTTTGCCGTCCCTCCCTTAGCCTTGGGTGCTCAACAAACACCATTTTAACCTTCTCAGACCACAGGCTGTACCTCAGCAGTCGAGTGAAGTGGTTTCTAAACTGTATTCCGTGGACCCCTGAGGGCCTGCTGGGTGGGTGAGGGGAGGGAGGCCCACTGGACTCTGAACCACCCTGCAGCCCCCGGGGCAGACCCAGATGGAACCGGAACCTCAGCTGTTTTACACGTTGGGCTTCCTGTAACCGCTTGTCAGAAGGAAGGGTCCTTGTGCTTGGGCAGAGTTTGCAAACCACACATCTGGCCAGTGGGTCTCAGGTTTTAGGATTTCACTAAGTAAGCAACTAACAAATAAATTTAATTTAAATCCCCATAAAGTTGCCAACTTTTTATTTTGGTAAACAAAGACAAGTTAAAAGTCACCATCTGTTATCACCTTAATTTCACAAAAGAAATGAACTTGCAACACCGAAATATTAAGAAAAGCATAATTTCAGAATAAAGGACAATCCTCCTAACGAGGTAAAACCAGCTGTATGGAAACTCTCACGCAGCTATGATTTTTCTCATTTTCCATGACAGCACTGACGGGCCAGCTAGCATCCGGGGGGCACTGATGGATGTCAACACTCTAGTGCACGAGGGGGTACCAAGGCCCAGAGAGGGCGAGGGGGTTCTCCCAGGTCACACAGCGAGGGAATGGCAGAGCCAGGCCAGAACTTTCATCGTGCTCCACTGCATGGCCCCGTGGGCTGCCTCCTGCCCAGTTCCCTGGTCCCCCCTCAGCAGCAGCTCCCGGGGCTCACCCTTTCTTACCCGAAGGCGAGACACGATAGCCACTCCCCCGCACCCCGAGCTGCGTGCCCGCCTTGCTCCAGGACACCACGGGGGCCGGCACGCCCGTGCTGTGGCATGTGAGGACAACAGGCGCCATCTTGGTCACAGTGAAGTCCGTCTGGTCGTCGGCAATGGTGGGGGGCACTGAAACGCAGGACAAGGTTTGAGGCCCCGCAGGGTCCGGGGGACACACAGCCCCGGGCCAGGCGGAGGAGAACTATGAACAGAGGCTGAGACACCAGGTGATGTTCGTGACGAAGGGCCGGGAGGGAGGCAAAGGGGAGAGGTCACACCCGCTCACTCAGGAAGCACTTCTCCTGGGCGCAGGGGCGGTGGTGAACTGCCAGGTTCACACACGAGCCAGATACCTCAGGAGTGTTTCACAGAGAAGGGAGCTTGCTGGGAGCTCAGAGCAGGGTAGGCCAGAGAAGGCCTCTGGGGGAAGTGGCTTTAATCTGAGATCTGGAGGAAAAGCAGGTGTTGGCTGGGTGAAGGGTGAAGGGAAGAGTGTCCACAGCAGAGGGAGCAGCATGTGCAAAGGCCCTGAGGCGAGGAACAAAAAGCTGAGCAGCATGATTGGATCTCAGAGGCAGGCAGGCCGTGGAGTGAGCTGAACCTGACGGCATCAGTGGGGCCAGCCTGCACAGGACCTGGTGGGCCCAAGTGACACCTTGCATTCTATCCCAAGGGCAGTGGGCAGCCGTGGAGGAAGGGATTTCAACCACGCTGATGACAAGGTCAGATGTGGGTTTAGAACATTCTGGATTGGGGAGAGGCCTTTCCTGCGAGCTCCCATGTGCCAGGAACTGTGCTGGAGCCAGGGTTATGTCAGTGTGGCCAGGGTGGGATCAGAGAGGGCCTCCTGGAGGAGGTGGCCTATGAAGCACAGGAAGGCTGAGAGGGAAGCAGCGCAAGTCCCTGCAGGTAGAGAGAGCACCCGGGAGAGGGAGGCGCTGCCCCCGGCCCGCACTCACCGTGAATGGTCACCCGGTAGAGCCTGTGGGCCTCGCCCACCCCATTGCTCACCACACACTCAAACTGGGCCGAGTCCTGGGGGCCGGGGGCTGTGAGGAGCAGGGCGTTGGAGGGCAGGAGCCTGGGACAGACAGACAGACAATCATCTGCTAAGTGACCAACCAGTCGTGGCCTCCCTGCCTGGAATCTGAAGGGGGGGTCACATGACTATTTCCCCTTCCTGTATCTGGCCCCCAGCCCCAACTCTTCTAGAAGTTTCCACTCCCAAAGGTCCAGCTGTTGAGTTTGTGGGCGATTTTAATCTCCATCCCTGTTTCTCTATAACCGTTTCCTACAGTCACCTCTACGATAACTTCTATAATGCAGTAGTGACCGTGTCCAAACCCCTGACCAGAACTACTTGTGCTTACTGAACACCTGCTTTACTCAGAAGCTCCAGGAGGACCTGGCACCTAACACAACAAACATCTGGGGAATTAACTGGAGAGCTGACTCCTCTGATGCTCCCGGTGGTCATTTCATGATCGGCTGCATTTGACAGACGGGAGACCGAGGCTCCTGCAGGAGCCACGGGTCCAGACTCAGCCAGCAGGGACTTGGGCTTCCGTGTACATTTTAATTTATTTTTTAATTTAAAAAAAATTTTTTTGGTGAGGAAGATTGGCCCTGAGCTAACATCTCTTGCCAATCTTCCTCTATTTTTTTTTTTTTTGTATGTGGGATGCTGCCACAGCATGGCTTGATGAGTGGTGCGTAGGTCCGTGCCTGGGATCCAAACCTGCAAACCCCGGGCTGCTGAAGTGGGAGCGTGTAAACAACCACTATGCCACGGAGCTGGACCCCTATTTTTTAATTTTTTTGCTGAGGAAGGTTCGCCTTGAGCTAACATCTGTTACCGATCCTCCCCTTTTTGCTGAGGAAGACTGGCCCTGGACTAACATCCGTGCCCATCCTCCTCTACTTTATATGGGACGTCGCCACAGCATGGCTGACAAGCGGTGCGTCAGTCTGCGACCGGGATCTGAACCTGCAAACCCCGGGCCACCAGAGCACGCAAACTTAACTGCGTCGCCACTGGGCCGGCTCCAACGTGTACGTTTTTAAACAGTGACAGTAATGGTTTTAAAGGCCATACATTTTCTGTTTGGCTGTATGTCCTGAATGCCCCCACGTCCTGCCAGGCATCTCAGTGTAAAGATGCTCCTGGCCTCCGAGGTCGGGACACAAGCTCTGGGGCTGGCTCTGATGAGACCCTGAGCCCGGCCCCGCCCTGTTTCTGACCCGGCCCCCTCCATGAGCCGGGCACGCCCTCCCCCACCCGGAGCATCCCCAGCTCAGTACCGGTAGGCATCCTGCTGCAGGCGGAAGTCCAGCTTCTGTCCGTCCTTCCACCAGACCACGAGGGGCTTGGGGGAGCCGCTGGCCTCACAGGGCAGCAGCGCAGGGGTGTGGGCGGTCAGGGTGAGGTTGGAGGCGCTGGGGGCGATGGCGGGAGGCTCTGGGGAGAGAGTAGTTGTCAGTAGACAGGGTGCAGGATGGGGCAGGGGGTACCCCATCACCAACCCATCCCCGAGGAGGTGGGAGAAAGTCCCCATGGGGACCCTGCAACAGGATCCCAAAGCTGGGGTGATGGGGCCTTTGCTCCCCTCTGAGGCTGGCATCCCCCTAACCACCTCCCCTTGAACGAGCTCTGGGGTGCAGCTCCCCACCAGCCCCACCCGAGGCCCGGGCCCACCCGCGGCCTCCAGCAAGGTGACCGACTGGAGTGGAAAGAGCAGACTAGAGTTCCTGGTTCAGCTATTTGAATCTCATCCTCTTAAAGGTGTTACATGTTGTGCGTGTTTTATCACTCGCTCAGTATACGAGCAGAGTGGTGAGTGTATGTAATATGTGCACAAAAACAAATGTGCGTCTTTTGAGTGTATGTGCCCAGAACTTTTTATGAATGGGCTTCATGATCAAAAACATTTGCAGACCGTTGCTCTTGGCTCCTGACAGCTAGGATGACCCAGAAACGAAGCAGGACCGGGCCCAGACAGAGGGTGGATGCGGAAGGCAGGGACATACCTTCCCTCGTCCACCTACCGAAAACCCGGAGGTCAAGGCCTTGCCGATCCGAGCCCGCAGAGTTGGATGCCAGGCAGAGGTAGTGGCCGGTGTCCTGGGCGAGGACCGGCTGGATCCTCAGGGAACCCTCCGGCAGAACCTGCAACCTGAATCAGAGGGAGAGGTTGCCACGGATATGGCAGACTAGAGAGGTCCTGCGAGGCGCCGGACCCCTGGTGGAGTCTCCAGCAAGACCCCCGCTCTGCCCCAGCCCTTCCAGCAAGAGGGTGCTAACTCAGGAGTCCCGCATCCACGAGGCCAAGGTCAGGGGCTCACAGCCAAGGGCAGCAACCGCACCTCAACCCAGCATCAGAAAGGGTGAGAGGGGCCGCTTCGGCCTCCTGCGCTCCCGCCTGGGCCCAGCCTCTCCCCAGGAGCCAGCAGGCAGCGGCACCCCCACTCTTCCTGAGAATGGCCCCTAGATCTGAGCGCTGCCCCTTCCCAAGGGCCAGGTCTGTATTGTGTAACCCCGCCCCCGGCCACAGCTGATTGGACTGGGGAAGAACATGTCACTCAGGCCGGGCCAATGGAATTCTCCGCCCTGGGAATTTGGACCTGGGGTTCACAGACAGCTCTCCGGGCTCAGCAGGCTGTGTGCACTGAGGAGCACAACTTGGGGCCTGGGGGAGCCATCTCCCCCATGTTCACAGAGAAAGGAGGTGTAGAAAACTGGTCTGAGAGAGGCAGGAAGCCCACACCCAGAAACAGAGATTAGCAACCAAGAGTCAAAACCAGACTGACAGACAGACGGACACCAAGGGTTCTCGGCACCCCTGAAGTGTGGGCACGCCTGCCCTTCGGTTCTGAGAAGACCCACGTCCTGACGGTACGGCCACCCTTCTGCTCCAGGTGGGTTTGCCGCAAAGAGTCGCCTGAGAACCTCCCCAGTGCCCTGCCCTTCCAGCTCCCACCTGGGGCTCCCAGGATCCAGGGGGGTCCCGTCCTTCCGCCAGCTCACGAGGGGCGGGGGGGCACCGTCCACCCGGCAGGGCAGCAGGGCCGTCTGGTTCACGGAGGCGTTCACCGCGGGTGGTCCTGGCCGGATGGTGGGCACCGCTGAGGAGGGCACAGAGGGAGCGGGTGCTGGGAGCCTGTCGCTCTAAGGGGGGCGGGCGGGGCGGGTGGGGAGGGGCCCACTCACTGTGGATTTCCACGCGGAAGGCCACACTGGTGCTGCCCGCTGCATTGTGGGCCGTGCAGCTGTAGTCACCCCCGTCGGCCGTGCTCAGGGCCTGCAGCTGGAGGAATCTGCCCTGCTCTGGGAACTGGGTGTGGGCGTCCACCTGCAGAGCCCCCAGGGTGGAGGGACCCTCATCAGCGTTGGGCCGGGCCAGCCGAGCCCCGGGCATCATGCCAGGAGGACCAAGGAACCAGTGGGGCCGGACAGTGGCCTCTGCCCCATTCCAGGCTGGCGTGCAGCCCCTGACTTGATGCCCAGGACCCTCTGGGGAAATAGTCTCCTGTGGGAGGGAATGAGCACCCCGCCCCTGGGGCTCTGCCTGTCCGGGATGTTGCAGAGGGGACGCATGCTCAGATCAGGAGCTAGAGCTTCTACCAAAAGATCTGCAATCCTCGGGTCCACAGCCGCAAACTGGACCCATTTCAGGGGCGAGCACAGAGAACCTCAGTAACCGGCTCCAGGTCACACAGCCACCAAGTGTTGCTTGATGGTGCAATGGGAAGAACACAGGTATGTATCAGAAGCCCTGGGTGCAAATCTTAGCCTTGCCTCAGTGTCCCCATCCATAATATGGGGTGACAATAATAATAGGGGTGGAGAATGTCAGGAGAGCAGGCATGGAAAGTGCTGGCACAGAGCAGCCCCTCGGCACCTGGGATCCAGTCTGGTCAGGGTCTGGGACCTGACAGGGACAGCAGGCAGTGCCCCTGGGTCCCCAGCCTGGCACCCACCTGCAGCAAGATGCCATCTCGGTGCCACTCGATCTCGGGCGCTGGATCTGCCTCCACTGAGCACTCCAGAACCAGCTGCCCCGGGGCCAGGCCAACCACAAAGCGGGGGCCTTGGGGCCCAATAACGTGTGGGGGGGCTGCGTGGAGAAGAGAGGGCATGAGAGATGGGCTCACCCTGCAGGTCCCGTCCTGCCTCCCTCTCCTGCCCCCACCCTGGCACCCCTACCTTGAACCCTGACCCGGAAGCTCTTCTCAACTTCGCCGGCAGGGCTCTGGGCCAGGCAAGTATACAGCCCAGCATCACCCACCTGGGGACGGGGCAGGGTGAGCACCTACCTCTGGCCCCAGCCTGCCCACCTCCTGATCTGGTTTCCTTCCCACACAATGAAGGACCCAGGATGCAGACTCAGCAGGCCTGAGTACGCATCCCACCTTTCCAACCAACCCATTCCCCTCTCCTGGATGTTTCTTCTCTACCTCCCTCTCACTTTTGCTTTAGGGCTAGGGCAAAGCCTGCCTCCTCCAGGAAGTCCCCCTTGACTGTACCAGCCCTTCTCTGACTGGGCTGGAGATTTATCTAGTTTCTGCATCAGCCTTGGCTCTGGCCTGGCTGGGAGATCCCAAGGGCACAGCCCAGGTGGGTCATCTCCACACCCTTACACCCCACACAAAGGAGGAGCTCGGATAAATTTTGCCAAGGGGCGCCAGGTCCCTCCCCTCCCCTCCACCAGCCTCATCCCCCAGCGGGCGGGGCAGCAGCACCTGCACCCCCTCCACCCAGAGGACCCGCCCGGCTCTGTTGCTGTCCTCCGGCCTGCTCAGGGCCTGCCCGTCCTTATGCCAGGTGATGTTGGGTAGGGGGGTGCCTCGGGCATCACAGTGGAGCTCCAAGGGGGCACCGGGGGTCAGTGACAGCTCTGCAGGCTGGCCTGAGTCCTCGATGTGGGGGGGATCTGCAAGACACCCCCTCCTGGGTCAGCTGTGGGGCCCGTATGCAGAGCGCTGGGAGCTGGGGCTCATCCCCACCGGCCCAGCATCCAGACACTGACAGCAGACGGGGTGGGTTGGGGTTGTGTTGGAGGGTCCCAGCCCCTGCAGCAAGGTGAGCGAGGTGTCCCATATGGACGGCTGTTCCCCAAGCCCCCCTCCCAGGTGGCAGCCCCAGTGGGGGCTCACCTTCCTCACCACCTCCTCCATCGCCCCCAGCGGCCCGCCCTCCCCTCCCTGGCCCAGAGAAGCCGATGCTGGGGGCAGAGGACCCACCCATCACCGTCAGCTGGAAATGCCTCCTTGCTTCCCCCGCCTCGCTCACAGCCACGCAGGAGTAGGTCCCAGAGTCACCAGCTCCCGCTGCCTCCAGCTGCAGCCCGGGCCCCTGTGCGAGGCTCTGGGGCGACAAGGGCTCCCCATCTTTCATCCATGACACTAGGGGCAGGGGGTTGCCCCGGGCTTCACAGGGGAGGACCACCGGGGAGCCACGGACCACTGCCACGTCATTCTGAAACTCCACTGGCTCCAGGACAGGGGGCTCTGTGCAGGGCAGAAGTGTGGGCATGAGTCATTTTATTTCACGCCAGGCGGCCCTCATCCCTGGACCTTTGCACAGGCTGCTCCTGTTGGCCAGAACACACTTCTTCTGGACAATTCCTTCTCATCTCCAGTCCTCGGCCCGGACCTCACCTCCTCCAGGAAGCCTTCCCTGAACCCCCGAGGCCAGGGGAGGTGCCTTCTTCTGTGCTCTCATGGTACCCTCTCCTCGCCCCGGGATCACTAGTTGCCTGGAACGCCTACGTCTCTTTACAGAGTTGTTTCCTGCACTGACCTCCTGGTGTCAGGGGCCATGTCTGCTCACGCTCGTATCCAGGGCCTGGCAAGACCCCGGGACACCACAGTGTCCAACGACCACTTGTGAGATGAATGAATGAGCAACTGAATGAATCTCAGACCAAGTAGCCATGTTGGCCCTGCTTTGACCCCCTGAGGGCCGACCCCTTGTTCCACCCAGAGGGGAGGCGGCAAGGCCAAATGACCCAATCATTCCGCCCCCCGCTCCGTACCGTGCACCTGCAAGGTGAAGTTTCTGTCGGCCACACCAGCTGGGCTCGCGGCCACACAGGTGAAGACGCCGGAATCCGCCAGCTGCACCTGGGAAATCCTGAGGGGGAGAGAGAGGCGGGCTTGGTGGGAACGGTCCCTCCCTTTTCTGTCCTGCCCCTGACAGCTTGCCGGCCAGAGGGCAGCTCTGCAACTCACACCTGAACAAGAGCAACCTCCCCTTACACCCCTTTTCTGGCCCCCAGCGCCCCCAGAATAAAGCCCCAGACGCCTGCCCCGGCCCCCACTGACTCCTTGACCACCTCTCTCTGCAGCCAGACCTCCTGCTGCCCAGATTCCAGGGGTTCCCCTGCCCCACCCCCTTCTTCTAGACAATTCCTTTCTGCCTCCAGGACTCACCAGAGTTGTCTCCACTCCCTGTCTCCATTGCCTGTCCCCCCACTTTATCTTGAGCCCCCTTTCGCCCTGACCATTCCTCCTGAGAGGCTCTTGGCAATGCCCCCGGCGACTCTGAAGCGTGTCTTTCTCTCGACTTCTGGGACAGCACATTCTCCTGGGTCTCCTCCTAAACCACGTCCCCCCCGTGTGCCGCTGCCCCTCTGTTGCCGGGTCCTTTAGACCCGTCCTAACACTAGCAGCCCGCCGCGCTTCCGCACCCCTTCCGCAGGGGGCTGCAGCCAGTCCCGGCTTCCAACACCACCTGTCTGCTGACACCCCCAAACGTCTACCTCCTGAACCCCCGAGTGGAGCAGCAAACTCCACTCGGATAGCCTGGCTGCCACTGTCCCTGATGTCTCAGAACCTTTGCAACCAACATGTTCAAACAGAACTCAGGCCTCTCCCCTCAGCCTGCCCCTTCCTCAGCGGTCCCATCGCAGACAACGGGGGCCTCAACCTTCCGGGTTCCCAGACAAAGGCCTCAGAGTCACACCACTCCTCCCCGTCCCTCGTCTCTGCACAGACACTGCCCGCTCTGACCCCTCCATGCACGGCCGCATGGGGCCTCCCGGGATTGTTGCCACAGCCCCTAACCGCCCTCCCCCCCGTCCTTGGCCCCACAGTCTGTTGTCCACACAACAGCCAGAAGGATCATATAAAAACCTAACTTACAACCCAAAAGAATTTAGAGACTCGAACAGATAATGCGTACACCCGTGCTCATAGCAGCATTATTCACAATGGCCAAAAAGCGGAAGCAGCCCAGGTGTCCATCAATGCATGAGTGGATAACAAAATGTGGTCTATCCACACAATGGAATATTATTCGGCCTTAAAAAGGAAGGAAATCCTGACTGCCACACGTGGATGAACCTTAAGGACATTATGCTACATGAAATAAGGCCAGTCACAAAAAGACAAATACTGTATGATTCCGCTTGGATGAGGTTCCCAGAGGAGTCAAATTCGTAGAGACAGAAAGGAGAATGGTGGGTGCCAGGACTGGGGGGAGGGAGTGGGGGGGAATGGGGAGTGAGTGTTTAACAGGGACAGAGTTTCAGTTTGGGATGATACAGAAGTTCTGGAGACGGATGGTGGTGATGGTTGCACAACAATGTGGATGTGCTGAATGCCACTGAACTGTACACTTAAAAATGGTTGAAATAGTAAATTTCATATTATATGTCTTTTACCACACAAAAAAATGTCACATCATGAAGGTTCTCTGCTGAAAACCCTCCCAGGCTCTCCCTCTCTCCTTAGGAAAACCCAAGTCTTTCCAAGCACTTACAAGGTCCTATGTCACCTGGCTTCCTCCCACCACACCCCCCGACTCTACTCCTTGAACATGCAGGCACATGCCCACCTCAGGGCCTTTGAACCTGCTGCTCCAACACAGCCTGGAAGCTCCCTCCCTCACCTCCTTCAATCTCGGCTCAAGTGCCATCTCCCCTGAGCATGAATCGCTGACCGCCCTAAAATGGCACCCTCCACTGCCACCTCCCACCCCTTACCCTGCTTTATCCTTCAGAGCACGTATCCCTTGTGACGTTTCATTTTCATATCTATTTTCCCTCATCCTCCCTCCCCCCAGCCGCAGGAGCAGAGGCTTCATCTTGCTCACTGCTCTATCCCAGTGCCTGGAACTGCACATGGAACAGCAAGCACTCCCTAAGTGTGCATGAAGACTTTGCTCAGACACCTTCTTCCAGGAAGCGTTCCCTGATTTCCTCCATCCGGGCCAGGCTGAGTCAGGTGCAACTAGATGTCATCACCTGGATCTGTGCCTCCCCCACTGGGCTGTGAGCCCCTTTCACCTCTGGAGTTCCATTTGGGGGTGGCACCCTAACTCTCCCCATCATAAACCTCTGTACATTTATATTATTTTTATTCTAAAACCCATTCAGATGTGTTTTTAAGCTCCAGCTGCCTGAAGAGTGTGTCTGGGGCCTGTGATCCGCTGGCCGGCGGGGCCAGGGAGCCGCTCCCTTACCTGAGGGTGCGGCCCGAGCTGTGGAGGTGGGTGCGCTGGGAGAGCGGAAGGGGCAGGCCGTTCTTGAGCCAGCTCATGTGGATGGGCGGGGAGCCCCGGACGGGGCACGCTATGGTCACCAGCTCCCCGGGCCTGGTCACCAGGGTCCTTGCGCCCTCTGCCCCTTGCTCGATGGTGGGAGGCACTGGGGCAGGGAGAACAGAGGGGCAGTGAGGGGCTCTGGGGCGGGGAGGTGGGCTCCTCCCAGGGGAGTTCCAGGAGGCGGACCCACGCTTAGACCTTCGCCACAAGCAACTGTCAGGTACAGGGGTTCAGAGCCACACCCACCCCAGGTGAGGACGCAGCCCACTGCCGGGGGGACACAGCGCACCCATGGCTCTCTTCCATCTCCTTTATCCCCCGACTCTCGCGCTGCACCCCCGGGCTGGAGCGGTTGTGCCCTCCTCTGAGGACTGGCTCACAGCGTGGGCATGGCTGGGGTTCGAACCATGCCTCCTGCATCCAGACCCCCAACACCCTCCAGCTGCCCCGTGGAGGCCCCACGGCCATCAGGCTGCTGTCTCGGGACAGTGGGCCACCGGCCTCTCCTGGCCTGCGGCTGCTCACCCAGCACGCTCACGGTGTGCAGCCTGGCGTCCTCCCCGGCCACGCTGTGGGCCACGCAGGTGTAGGCGCCTGAGTCTGAGGCCCTCAGGCCCTTGAGCACCAGGGAGCTGCCGTCCAGGTAGAACCTGCGCGGGGAGGGAGAGCCGAGGGCAGGTGCATGAGGGTCCACAGGCCCTGCCGCCCCGGGCGTGGGGACAGCACAGGCCAGGCCTTACCGGAGGTGGGGGCCCACGCCCTGGCCGAGCGGGCCACCGTCCTTCAGCCAGACCACCTCGGGCGGTGGCTGCCCATCAGCCTCGCAGTCCAGTCGCACCTCCTGCCCCTCCAGGACGCTGTGCTCCCGAGTGGCGCCCGAGCTCCGGATCTGGGGGGCCACTGTGGCAGGGGCTGTGGTGAGGCCCGAGGCAGTGGCAGGGGCTGGCATGGGGGTGGGACATGGGGAGGGGGCAGGGCGCAGACGTACCCAGCACGGCCACCACGAAGTCCTTGCGGGCCTCGGCCTGGGCGTTCTTGGCCACGCACGTGTAGGTGCCAGCCTGGGTGGGCTGCAGGTGACTCAGCTGGAGGCGGCCCCCCCGGGAGACCACGCCGTGCACCACGCTGCTCTCTGTGGGATGGAGGGGCGTGCCAGGCCTTCTCCTGCACAGACCTCCTGCCCCAGGTGCTGCCACTGGGCCCAGACACCAAAGTCATGTGACTCACTGAGCAGGTGCCTGTCCCCCACACTCACAGGCTGGACAGACCCCAGGAATCCTTGACTCACCCACCTCCTTCTTGTGCTCGTAGGGAAACTGAGGCCCAGATAGGGGCCTTCCATCACCAGCTTCCTCAGCCTGGTCTCTTTGATTGCTCTGTTCCTTACAACCACTTCCTATTTCCTTCCACTGGGACATTTCTTCCCAAGGGACCTCACTCCCTTTAGGGTCCAGGACTTAGTCCTCTTCCTGTCGACTCTCAGGCCCACCTCACCTCCCACCCTCCCTCCCGCGCCCCTCCCACTGATCGAGGCTTCCGATCAAGATGAACCAGCCACTCACTGACCCCCACACAGGTCATGCTAGGGGCTCCTCCTGGGCCTCTGCTCAGGCTGCATGCCCACCCCCAGCGTGGAATCCTCCCCCTTCCTTCTCTCCAGCAGCACCTCTTCCCCGAAGCCTTCTCTAACTGCACCAGCCCAGGCTGACCCACCCTTGCCCAGATCCTCATCTGTCCAGCCAGCCTTTCAACACAAAATGTCTCGAGCAACAGCGCCACGTCCAACTGTGAGCTAAAGATGAGTAAATCACAGTCCCCATCCTCAAGGGGTTCAAAATGCATCAGAGACAGTGAAACAGGCACAGTCCTGTGTGACCAGCCCTGAGAAGCCCCTGACGGAGCCAGGAGAGATCAGGCCAGTCTTCCGGAGGAGGGGAGTCTCAGCTGAGACTTGAAGGTGAGTACAAACCAGCCAGGTAAAAGTGGAGGTGGTCTGGAGTGAGCATTTTAGGGAGGAACCAGGGTGTGCCAAGAGCTGGAGGCAAGAGAGAACAGGACCAGGAACAGTTCTGCTCCCAGGTATATCCCAAAGAGAAAGGAAAACATACGCTCACACAAACACTTGAACACGAATGGTCACAGCACATATTCATCAGAGCCGAAAGGTGGAAACAACCCAAATGTCCATCAACTGATGAAAGGATAAACAGAGTGTGATATATCTACACAATGGAATATTCAGCCATAAAAAATGAAGAAACAATAATTTACTAATTTAACTTAAAAAAGGAATGAAGAACTGACACATGCTACAACATGGATGAACCTTGAAAACATGATGCTAAGTGGAAGAAGCCAGTCACAAAAGGCCACATACTGTATGATTCCATTTATATGAAATGTCCAGAATGGACAAATCTATAGAGACAGAAAGTAGATTTGTGGCTGCCTAGGGCTTTGGGGGGAAATGGGGAGTGAAAGGTAATGGGTATGGGGTTTCCTTTTGGATGATAAAAATATTCTAAAATTGATTATGGGGATAGTCCATGAATATATTAAAAATAATTGAACTATACACTTTAAATGGGTGACTTGTATAGTACGTGAATTATATCTCAATAAAACTGTTATGCAGAGAGAGAGAGAGAAGGGTAGCGCGAGGAGCCAAGAGCAGCTGGGTCTGTCTGGAGCATGGAGTGGGGCACAGAGAAGCGGAGTGGCTCCTGGCCCCACAGGGCCTGCTGAGCTGTGGTTCTACGGATTAGAGTCAGGGAAGGATTTTCAACAGACAAATGACCCACTCAGAACTGCACTCTGAGATCCCTTCTGCCCTGCGTGGAGCCTGCATTGGAGGCACAGAGTGGGCCAGGAGACCAGTGTGGGGTGGGGTGGGGTGTCCCCCCCACGGCAGGGTCGGGGGGACAGTGGTGGCCAGAATGGGGAAAACTATGGGAGGAGAGCAGTGGGCTGGCATCTGAGGCGTTTACCAGTTGACAGGACGGGGATCCGCTGATGGACAGACAGGAGGGGGGAGAGGAAGAGAGCAGGGCAAGGACAAAGGCTTGGATGGAGGTGACCAATAGCCGGCCAGGACAGAGCTGAAAGGGGAGCAGCTTTGAGGGCCAATACCAAACCCAAGGTCAGGCCAACTGGGCCCTCAGCACCCACCCTGCATTTCCGTCTTGTGGGAGCCGACTGTGGGCACAAACTCAAGGTGCCCTCGAGCCCCCATGGGAACAATCCCAATGTAGGGTTGAAAGACAAATAGGAGTGGGACCAACGGTGATGGTAGCCTTTGATTTTGCCCAGCAAGAACATTTAACAACCATCAACTCCCTTCTGCTTTCATTGTTGTTTTATTAAGTAAAGGAATATTTGGCACTAAAAAGTTAAGAAGGATGTGATCCACTCACCAATAGGCATTCTGTCCTTCAGCCAAGTGACAGTGGGTGCAGGGACCCCAGTCACATCACAGGTCAGGACCAGGGGGCTCCCGGCCACCTGGCTCACCATCTCCGTCTGGGGGTTCTCAAATGTTGGGGGCACTGCAAGAAAGAAGCCAGATCCCCAGAATCCTAAGACTTTGCCTCCCACTTCCTTCCTCTCAGGCAGATCAGGGGTGCCTGAGAAGCCTTTCCCTGTGGTTAGGAGTTGACATTTTATGCTTTGTCATTGCTGGAGACATGGGTTGTTTTATTCACAAATGTAAACAGAACCAGCAGCTGGCTATTTCAAAACATTTAGAGAGCAGAGCCCAAGAGGGGTCTACTTATCTCAAGGACGGTAAATGCATGCCTCACACACCAGCAGCTCCTAGCCTATACCAGGGCAGACATCACTAATCGATCCCAGCACTCTCTCCCGCTCAGCCAAGATGAAGTCACACACTCCCCGCAGCCACTACTAATAGAACCGAGATGGCTGTGCTCAAGATGAAACATCTTTGCCCTGAGGAACCAGACATCCCCCCTGCCCCCTGATCATCAAGGTAGCCAATAGGAGAAGGGGCTCTGAGCTTTGAGCAGCAAACCTGGTATCAACAATTTTAGACCATGGTATTCAGAGGCTCAGGGTTGGACCCGTCTGCTGCTCGCCTGGTGGGGAGGCTACTGGCTTTGCCATCTGTGGCAGACAGCTGGTGTCCCTGCACCTGTCCTTCACATCTTGCACAGCAGTTTTAGCTGAGCACACGTTGCTCAGGTAGAAACCACATTTCCCAGGCTCCCTCTTTTCTGTTTCCTGTGGGCTGGGACAGGATGCAATGTGTCCCAGCTTCAACCATGGGGACGAGGACAACACCCCAGGGGCTGGGAGATCAACAAGATGAATGGTCCTAGGTCTCTAAATTACCACTTGGTAATTTACCTAACCCTTGGTGGGTCCTGAGCTACCCATCAGCCTAGACACCCTCCTCTGGGCTTTTGGATGAGAGAGATAAACTTCCCTCTCATTTAATCCACTGTATTTTGGGGGCTATTTGTTACACAGCTGAATCTATACCCTGACTGACAGGACATCTGACCCCAAGAAAATCCAGCCACACCTTCATCCTCTGAGTCCCTCGGCAGCTCCAACAGCTCCCCCTCACCCCCAGCTTGAGCCACACCCAATCAAATGCCATCTACGTTCTGTCCTCAGGCTGACGGGACAGGCCCTGTGGGCTCACAACGGAGGTGACATGGCCCCAGGCCTCTGAGTGTCTGATCTCTGAGGCTCCCATCCCAGTGCTCACAGGCCATGCCTGAGCCCAGCACTTTACAGAGGCGGTCATGGCAGTCCATCCATTGAGTGCTTCCCAGGTGCTGTGTGGGCAGGTACTGCCTTTAGCCCCTTTTACTGAAGATAAACCTGAGACTCAGGGGAACGAAGTCACTCTACGGAGCCCCACAGAGCAGGTCACAGGCAGAGTCCTATTTGGATCCAGGTCTTAATTCCAGATCTTGTGCCCTCAACACTCAGTAACCCCACCTCTTTCCAGCTATGCCCTTCCCGTCCCTGGCAGCCCTCTGTGCTCGCAGGCTGGTCCCCAGCTTACCCTGGACAGTGAGGACGAACGTCCGCAGGGCCTCCCCGGCCGCATTACTGACCTTACAGCTGTATAGACCTTTATCTGACACCTGGGACAGAGAGAGCACGTGGTGATGGTGTGCATGGGGCTGGGGTGGGGGTACCTAGGGCTCCCCAAAACATCCATGTTCCAGAATCTTCCAGAGCAGGGACTCCCCAAATATGCTGGTCCTGCCTGGGAAGCCCAGGGGAAATGGGACCCTCTGGTCTTTCCCAAGAGCCTAAAGAAGCAGAAGGACCAATGTTGCAGACCTCCATCCTCCCCTGGGCCCCCCTGTCAGCCAAGCCTGGAGGAAAAGATCCCCTTGCTGTGGGGATGGAGCTGGGCCAGGAGAGAGAAGCTCAGGATGCATTTCCAGAGCAGCAGCAAATATTCACCCAACAATGAGTATCTAACGCACATCAGGGAGGGTGGGCAGAACAGACTCCCAGGGAGTCATAACCAGAAGGGCCTGGAAAGAGCTTCTAGATCCTGGGGAAACTGAGGCAGGCGGTGGGGAAGGGAGCTGCTCAAGGTCATTCTCGGAGTCAGTGCAGAGCCGGACCTGGAGCCCTCTGCTCTTCCCACGTCTCCCACCCTGGAGGCTGCTGATCAACTCGGTTTGGGGTCCCACAGGCCGAGGAGGCAGCAGCCCCCACACCCTGCCACACAGCTGTCCACAGCCCACCCCCAGGCTCACCAGGACCAGGAGGTGACTTTCCCACAGCAGCCCATGACTGCCACGCCACCAGGCCGCTCACCTGGGTGTCCAGGATCTCCAGCCTCTGGCCACCCAGCAGAGCCTGGGTCCGCTGAGCCAGGACCAGGGGCTGCCCGTCCTTGTACCAGGTCACTGCCGGCTCAGGTAGCGCGTGTGTCTCACAGCTGAGGTTGGCCTTGTCCCCAGCCCGCACCAGGACCGCATCCTGGGAGCCTCTGGGAGCCTGCCTGAAGGTGGGGGGAACTGGGGCAGCAGACGAGCAGAGTGAGGTGCTGCGGCCTTCCAGTGTCCTCCTGGCCCCAGCCACAGGTCGACAGCCTGTGGAGGCTCACAAGGGTCACACGGTGGACCCCACCCCAGGGGTTGGCACAGACGCAAGGACATGGAGGAAGATAATCCAGGCCAGCATGCCAAGGACCTGTGGGTGACCTGGGAAAAGCCTCCGGTCCTCTCTGGGCCCCAGCCTCCTAGACAGGGGAAACACTCCAACAGCCCTCCAGGGCTCTTTCCCACACGGGGCAGCCCCAGCTGGGTTAAGAGCCCTTGCGGGGGTCCCTGCAGCCCCTTGTCCTCCAGCAAACCAGTGCAGAAGTCTCCACCCCTGGCTGTGACCCCACAGGACCTGGCACAGTGTCTGGTGCACAGGAGGTGAACACACACAAATGAATGAATCAGCCCCGGGGCTAGAAAGAACCTTCCAGTAAGTCCTGACTGGTGACATCTCGGGCCAGCTTTCCCCCAAGAGGCTTCTGAAGACCAGGAACCCCGAAACAGCTTCACGCCGAGAGCCTCACCATCAGACTTGGGAAGGGCCCTTCCCGGGCCGGCTCCTGCGGTTGTCCCGCTGCCCCTCCTCAACTTCAGAGCTCACTACGCCCCAGGCACTGGGCTAAGCGCTCATGTGCCATCACTGAATCCTTACACCAACCATCACTTTACAGATGAGAGACCTGAGGCTCAAGAGAGGGGGAGTGACTCGCCCAAGGACACAGAGAAAATAAGCGCACAGCTGAGTTTCGAACTCAAGTGCATCCAACTCTTCAGACCAGGATCTTAACCACCGTGCCGCCCGGACACTGTCACTGTGGGAGGGTGCGGGCATGCCAGGCTCCCCCAGGGAGGGCTGCCCCTCTCCTGGCTGTGCTGCCCAAGGGCTGCGGGGCTGAGGGCTGCCTGAAGGAGCAGGGGTCGGTGCAGGTGGGGGACAGACAGGACGTACCCAGCACGCTAAGCTGCACCAGCTTCTGGTCCCGGCCGGCGGCACTGAGGGCCTCGCACACGTACATCCCGGCGTCCGACGGCTGTGCCCGCGTCAGCTGCAGCGTGTGGGTGCCTGCAGGGGAGCCGGCCCCTCACACCAGCCCACGGGCCCCACACCCACAATCCTAAAACCCTCCCAGACTCCCAATCCGGTCCCAGGTTTGGGGAAGCAACTCTGGCTCCCCATGTAGCCTCAGAGCTGGGCCCCAAGCCTCAGTTTACCCACCAGGCAGGAGGAAGACCTTTCCTCCCAGGGAGAGGGCCTGGCCATCCTTGTACCATGTGACCTCAGGGCTCGGGTGAGCATGGACGTCACAGGGGAGGGAGACGCTGCTGTTCAGGATGGCGGTGACCCGCTCCGAGTTCAGACCTGCGATTCGTGGTGGGACTGTCCCCATGGCCACCAGGATGAAGAAAGACACTTTGAGAATGCACACTGGCAGAGGAGCAGAGAGCCGCAGAGTGACATACAGGGCCTTTATGAGCTCCTGGAGCTCCCCTCCAGTGCACCTTCAAACGACACCGCGCAGCAGCCCCTATTTACCATAACCGTCCTACAGACGGGAACACGGGGCTCAGAGGTCAGAGAGGGAGAGTCACTTTTCCAAGGCCACTCAGCTGGTCGGGGGCAGAGCCAAAATATCAGTTCAGGTTTGAGTCCTAGACCTTGAGTGCTCAACACTGTCATCCCTCTGTCCCTGGGGCCAGAGCTGCCCCACATCTGGAGGCAGAGCTCACGGCCACTGAGGTGCATGTGTCACAAGAATGCAGAAGTCAAGAGGGCCTACTGCAGGGCAGTGAGACCCCCCCACTGGGTGACCTCTCTGAGTCTGTTTCCACAGCTGTAAAATCCGGCTGACCTCCTAGCACTGCTGGAAGGGGTCAGCCCAGGGAAAGTGCTCAACCCTGTGTCAGGTACACAGTAAGTGCTCAATAATGGTGCTGTAAGGCCTCGGAAGAGCTGTTCTCCAGAAGCTTCTGAAGTTGCTTAAAATCATCTG
The DNA here is from genome assembly GCA_031878705.1 of Tapirus indicus. NCBI lineage: Eukaryota > Metazoa > Chordata > Mammalia > Perissodactyla > Tapiridae > Tapirus > Tapirus indicus. Next base: position 32,631,641 of record CM062929.1, on the reverse strand, counting down.
GGGTTGGCTCTTAGAGACCAGGGTCCCTCAAATGCTCTCTGTCCTGGGATATGGCTGGCGCCAGCCCGGGATCCCTGAGCCCTGAGCATGGGCCCAGAGCCCAGGAGCCTGGAGGCACCGAGGCGGTGTTCCTCGGGGAGGGACGAGCTGCTGTGTCTGCCGGCACGGCTGACCCACGGAGCAGAGCGGGCTGGAGCAGGCCCAGAGCACCAGCCGCTCCTCAGGTGGGGAACCCAAGGAGGGGCGGGGCCGCCTGCTCAGCCCAGCTCACCTTGCACCCTGAGGGTGAAGAGCTTCTCCACGGAGCCCGCTGGGTTCTCGGCCACACACATGTAGCTGGCGGCGTCAGCCACCTCCGCCGTGGACACCTGTGCATGCAGGGAGGAGGCGCTTGGGTTCCTGGGCCTCCCGGGAACCTCTGTGAGGGCTCCCTCCCATCCACACCAGGCATGGCTAGCACCTGGAGGAGCCCCCTCAGAAGGCCACCTTTGTCTACATGGAGCAGTGCGTAGGGGGCTCCCCTGAGGGGCACGCGCACCCCACATCCGTCTAGGGCTTCCTGTGACATTCGGCGGGGGGGGTGAGGTTCGTGCTGGGAGATTCCCTATAGCAAACTACATGGAGACAACAGCCTCCGCCGACCCCAAGGACAGCTGCTCTGTGCTGTGCTGGCGCCGGGCGTCCTGCGCAGTGTGGACGCTGGGTGGCCGAGGGTGAGAGGGCACAGCTCTAAGTGTGGGACGGCATTCCCGCAGAGGGCTGCCCCATGCGGCGTGGGGCTCTCGGTGTGGCACGCATGGGTGTCCTTTTCAGGTGCTCTGTAGCCTGTCCCTGCCAGCAAGCCTCCTCCCAGAGGATTGTCTGGGGGCCGAGTTAAACCCTGGGTGCTCCAACATGGTTTTGGGCAAAGAGCCTCATTCGGCGTGGATCACAGCAGCTCCTTGGCTCCCAGACCAGCAGCACTGAGCTGAGCGGGGGGATGCCCTGACCTGCAAGACTTGTCCGTCCTCCAGGATCTGCAGCCGTGGGCTCGGGGAGAAAGGCAACCCGTTCTGGAGCCACGAGATGGTGGGCGTGGGGGTGCCCAGGGCGGGGCACTGCAGGCTGACGGTGCTGCTGGCGTTGACTGTCACCTCCTCCACCAGCTCCTCCGTGTCCCCCAGGATCACAGGCGGGGCTGGGGGTGGGGGAGAGGAGGGTGAGGAGCAGGCGGCCTCCTGGGAACGGTCCTTGGGGGTGGGGGATGGGCATGGAGGCGAGAGCAGCACTTGGTGCCACACGCTGGTGGGGGCTCCTTGTGCCCTGCTCACCAAGGCCTCCCAGGCCCTGATGCGGCTAATGAATCTGGGGCACAGAGAGGTCTGTGATTTGCTCAAGGTCACACAGCTAGGGAGCAGCTCATTTGGAATTTGAACCCAGTCCTGTGTGGTTCCAGAGCCCAAGCTTGTCACCCCTAATCACCAACCTCCGAGCACAGCAACATGCACTCTACCCTGACCCCCTCCAGGAGGGAGGCCCTCGGGGGCCTGCAGACCTGAGATGCCCCCGCCTCCAGGCCGGGCCACTCACTCAGCACCATCAGCTCGTAGTGCAGCCAGTCCTCGCCCACTTCGTTGGAGGCCTTGCACGAATACCTCCCAGCATCCTCTGCACGTACCAGGGGGATCTGCAGGACCCGGCCTCCTGCGGGGACACGGGGACAGAGGCCTGAGCAAGGGCCAGGAAACCCGCTCTTTCCTCTGGAGGGGACCCAGGACACCTCACTGCCCCTGCCTCATCTGTGAAATGGACAGAATCTGCCGGCCCTGCCCAGGCCGTGGTCGAGGGGATCAGATAAAGGGCTGTCCCGGCTTGCTGTGTGCCGGGGCCTTGGCTGGGCATCTTCCTGGCCTCCGACTCTGCGTGCTGTTCCTACTCCCATCTCACAGATGGAAAAACTGGGGCCTCCCAAGAGTGCCCAGCAGTGCCGAGCCCAGCTTCTTGGTGAAGGCGGAGGGAAGGGGCAGCGAGCTGGGCAAATGTCCGGGCAGAGGTTCTTAGGAGGCAAAGAGGCAGCTCCCGGGTTGTGGGGCGGGGATGGGGGTGTTGGGGGGGCGTCACCTGGGACGCTCGGTGATCAAGAGACAGTCAGGGCCAGACCTTGGATCTCTGGGGGGCTGGAGCTGGTCTCCAGCAGAGATTGTGGGCTGGCGGGTCGCTGGCCCAGGCTGTGGTGGGCCAGCTCCTCACCCTCCTCTCCCCACCACAGAGGAGGAGAACCAGGGGCTCCTTACGTGCAGAGCCAGGGGACAGTAGCCGGGACCAGGGGGGCAGTGGCTGCAGTCAGGGGTCACTCGATGTGTGAAATTAATCTATGGTCAAGGTCATAATAAAGGTCAGCTTGTGACCACGACCACTATGTGCCCAGGATTAGGGGTCTGTGGCCAGGGTCAGAGGTCAATGGGGTTGGAGGTGAATGGCCAGGACTGGGGGGTCAGTGGCTGTGGCCAGGGTTCAGGTAATGGCTGGGATTAGCCTACATTCAGGATCTGAGTGAGGGATCAGCATGTGACTGAGCTCACTGTGCCCAGGATGTGGGTCACTGTCCAGGTTACAGGGCAGTGGCCAGGTGAAGGGGTCAATCCAGGGGTTTCCAACAGGAATAAACAGCCTTCAGTAAGCACTGCCTCCCCCAGATCTCCAAGAGGCCACTTTCTTTTGCGAGGACCAAAGTCCAAACCCCGAAATGACCCTGCTCATCTGGAGACCTGGGCAACCCACCTCATCTCCCCCAGCCAGCCCACCACTGGCCCCAGCGTCAGGACACACAGGGTGAATCTTAAACCGGGAGACCACCCAAGCCCCCGTCATGAGACAATACAGGGCTCTGTGATGCAATTCCTCCCAGTTCTGGCCCACCCCACGGGGCCGGGCAAGCAGCCCAGGGAAGCCAGGCGTTTCTAAGTGCCGCCCCCCTCCCCCGCAGCCTTTTAATAGAAAATCATCCACAAAAAAACTATTCTAAAATAAAAGGATTGTTTTACAAAATTAGACAACTTTAAATAAACAAATATTTAAACTGGTATAAAGAATAAAAAAGGTCACCTGAGCATGAGCATGGACCCCAGTGTGGTCCTCAGAGCCCAGAAAGAGCCTCTTCAACGTTTGGGGTCATGAGATCTTAATAAAGGCACCAGCTTTGGCAGGTTATTTCAGGACATTACAAATCTTGAAGCCCAGAGGTGGGCACGGCCCAGGGGAGAATCTCTGTTCTAAAAACCAGAGACAGAAGGGGACCCTGTGTCTGCCTTCAGACAGGGGCAGAACTTCTAGCCCGGGTTACAAAACACGGTTAAGGTCCAGAGTGGTCACGTGCCCTATCTGAGGTCACACAGCAAGTAGCACACGGGATTGCTCAAGTGACTTGTAGACAGTGGAGGAGACCAGCTCAGACGTGGGTATGACCCTGGTCCCTGCCTGCAAACGCCCCGACTTCTCTGTGCAGCCCTGGCTCACCTTGCAGAAGAGACACCCCGTCCGTGGCAGAGAGGGGCTGGTCCTCCCTGTACCAGGTTAGCTCTGGGGCGGGGACCGCGTTGGTGTCGCAGTACAGGTAGGCAGGGTTGTTCTCCAGGATCTCCCGGTATTCCGTCACTCCGCCCCGGGCCTCTTCCCCCTGGGATGGTATCTCTAAGGCTGCACTGGTGTCTCCCATCTTCTGGAACATGGGGGGCACTGGGTGGGGGGCAAAACCATTAGGACACACAGCTGAGGGATGGGGATGAACCTCTGCTCAAAGAGACTCCCATCCCAGCCTCCCCCAGGAGCGGAAATTCCACCTTTTGAGCCAATTCCTTAGGTTCAGGCAGCTTTTAAATGCACTCATGCCTTCAACTCGTGCTTACTGAGCAACTACCATGCTGGGCACTAGGATAAGCTTCCTGCTCTCTGCAGCTCATGTCTAACAGACTCAAAAGACTTCTCGTGACACGCTGATATTTTTCAGGAGAGGAAGCCAGATACTAACTTTAGCCAGAGTTTGTTTATGGGAGCACAGAGGCACAAAATCATTGGCTTTTAGAAGTGCAGGGGGCCCTCAAGGCCACCTGATTTGGGGGGCAGTGATGTCTCCAGGTCACGAAGTCAGTTAATGGAAGAGCCCAGGCCAGGGCTGTGGGGGCCAGAGGTGCCAGACAGAGATGAGAAAGGGTACGAGGGGCCCAGAAGAGAGTCCTCCTGCCAGGCCACTCCCAAAGCACTGACATTCCCCACCCCCAGCCACCCTGCCTCCAGTCCCAAGGGTCCACACCCCACCCGGCCCCGCCGGCCCCACACACCCTGGATGAGCACAGTGAAGTCCTGGTCATCCTCGCCAGCCACATTGGTGGCCACGCACAGGTATCGCCCCGAATCCGAGACCTGTGTGGGCCGGATCTGGAGCAGCCGTCCCTCGCCCAGGATGCAGAGCCGTTGGTTGGGGGTCACAGGCTTCGGGGAGGAAGGAGGGTGACGGGGAACAGAAATGAGGAGGCAGCAAGCACCCAGACCAGTGTACTTATATTTTAATAAATTTTTGAAAATACAACATAAAGTGATAGAAACACCCTGACAACTTTGTAAAATCTGGATAACTTAAAAATGGGAAGAGAATTAAATGGGTGAATATAGACTTTAATGTTTATGAGACTTGTTCCCTATAAAGAGTTGGAATTCTTATTAAAATATAAAGGGCGTGGCAGGGCCCAGGCCAGCTATGGGGCCAGGTGCTTTGACGGCCTTTTCTGGAAGGTCCCAAGCAGAACCATGGGGACCCGGAGGTGAGAACCTGAGGCCACCCAGGGTGTCCCGTGCTCACCCGTCCATCCTTGTACCAGCTGATGGTGGGTGGGGGCACGGCCCAGCACTCACACTCCAGGGTCAAGGTACTATTGACCTTGGTCTTCACTTCCTTCACACCAACTGCCCCCGAGGGGTCGTCCTTGGAGATGGAAGGGGGGACTGAAAACCACAAGGCAGTCTGAAGAGAAGGCCTGAGGAAGGGGTGTCGAGAGCCTGCACCCACCCTGGTCCCAGGACAGTCCCAGAAATGAGGGGCTGGCTCCCGAGAGTGGAGGAACAGGGACCCTGGAAACTGACCTGCTCCTGGGGTGTTCACTTAGGGGAGAGAGCGTTTGTCTGCGATGGTTACGGGACAGGGCAGGTTTGAGGCAGGGGATTTCCTGGGGTGACCTCTGGGAGCCCTTCTGGGAGTCCGAGGTCTCAAGTCGTGGAGCCTCTCATTGCACCACAGTGCAAGTGACAGAAGGAAGCCAGGACTGGTGTGGGTCTGGGCGTCCACGTGGCCCAAGTCCTAACTCACCGTGACCTAGTGCTTTGGCCCTAAAATGGGGAGTGACCCAGGCCACCGGGAATGACACCTGGTGACCACCAGGGGAGACGAGCCACGTGAAGGCGCTGGGGGTGTCAAGTGCAGGGTCCCGGGCGGTCTCCTGCCCGCCCAGCTGGTGCCCTGGAGGGTCCCCGACTCACCGAGGACTTCCACGTGGTAGTTCTTTGTGGCCTCCCCGAGCTCGTTGGTGACCACGCAGGTGAACTGGCCTGCGTCTTCCTTCTGGGCATTCAGGATCTGCAGCCCGTGGGTGCCTGCTTGGGGGGGCAGCAGCCAGGGTCACCCCCAGGCATGAACCCAGGCTCACCAGTCCCCTCCTCTGACCCAGCCCCATGACGTGTCACCTGCCCCCTTGCTCCTCCCCCCACAGAGGGCATCACCTGGGAGCAGCTGGATGTTGTTTGAGGCCTCAAACGGGGCCCCGTCCTTCATCCAGGTGATGGTGGGGGAGGGGAAGGCCAGCGCCTCGCAGATCAGAGAAATGGGGTTGTTGACGGTCACGGTCACCTCCTCGTCCGCACTGTCCTCAGTCACTCCCAGGATGGTGGGAACCACTGTGGTGGGGCAGGGAGGGTGCTCGTGAACAGAGACCTCCAACCCTGGGCCCGAGGATCCGGGAAAGTCTCAGACCCGGGGCTTAGCTTCGGTGCTTTCGCTACTTGCATTACACGGATGGGAACTAAGGCTCAGAGGGGACTTTGTAATCCTCTGAATTCAGGCCTGGGTAACCCAGAGCCCAGGCTCTCCAGCACCAAGCAAGACCATAGGGGAAGCTGGACAATTTCTGCCTCAATTTCCCCGAGAGCCTCTTAACATCCAGACTACCTAGGAAATTAACCAGAGCCTTCTCAACTCTGTGGTTCCAGTTTGCACCACTCCCTGAGCGGAGCGGGGGGCCGTGGGGGGCGTGGGTGTTGTGGTTTTGTTCCCTGCTGAGTCGAATAGCTCTGCTTTCACTGATCCTAAAATTTCCTCCTTCTGCCCCTGCAGGGGACTCTCCCTTTTACCAGCAGCATTTTTAGAAACAGATTTTGCTAGACCAGTCTGTATTCCTCTCATTTTCTAGGTCCCTGTTTCTCCAGCCGAACAAGACAGCTGGTGCTGCACTGCCCTCTGGAGATGGACGGCCTGGAGTGAGCCTCATCACCTCTCTAAGTCTCAGAGCTTCATCGGTGACAAGGGGACAAGCACATCTCCCACCTCCTAGGGTTGTTGCGAAGATTCAACCAATAGGCCTGTCCAAATGCCTGGTCCATGATAAAGTTCAACCAATAGAGCCGCTATTATTATTTCTGCTGTTGAACTTGGAGAAGTAGAAGGAAAACTAGTAGAGTGCTTCGTGGTAAGCTGTCGTGTAAGGAGCTGGTCACCTTGGTTCTCCGTTCTGTCAGCACCCAGGGTGGCCAGGAGATGCCCAGCGCTTACCCAGGACGCTAAGCTGGAAGTGTTTGGTCTTCTCCCCCACGGCGTTGGCTGCAATGCAGGAGTAGTGGCCGGCACTAGACAGGTTGGCCTGAAGGACCTGCAGGAGGGCTCCATCTGGAGAAATGTGGTGGGCGTCTCCACGAGCCAGGGGCTGGCCATCTTTGAACCATGTGACCTTGGGCTGTGGGTGGCCTGGACGCAGAGGAGAGGCAGGTGGGACAATTCAGCAGGATTTGACCAGGTCAGCCCAGAGGTCGGAGGCTGCTCCAGGGAGAGGCAGGAGACATGGATGCTCCATCTCAGTCCAGAGGCCCGCACAACAGGGCAGGACACAGAAGCAGCCACCTAGCCTGGCCCAGGCCCTTTCCTGTTTGGTTTGATTGCCTTTTCCTTACTGAGGAGTGGGCAGAGATGGCTTGGTACAGACAGGTAAGACAGAAAGACAAGTTATTCCTTCCATCCATCTATCCATCCACCCACCTATCCATCCATCCACCCATCCATCCATCCATCCATCCACCCATCCACCCATTCATCCATCCATCCATCCACCCACCCATCCATCCATCCATCCATCCATCCATCCACCCATCCACCCATTCATCCATCTATCCATCCACCCATCCATCCATCCATCCACCCATCCATCCATCCATCCATCCACCCATCCATCCATCCATCTATCCATCCATCCATCCACCCATCCATCCATCTATCCATCCATCCATCCATCCATCCATCCACCCACCCATCCATCCATCCATCCATCCACCCATCCACCCATTCATCCAACTATCCATCCACCCATCCATCCATCCATCCACCCATCCACCCCTTCATCCATCCATCCATCCACCCACCCATCCATCCATCCATCCATCCATCCATCCACCCATCCATCCATCCATCCACCCATCCACCCATTCATCCATCCATCCATCCACCTATCCCAGCCTACAAACATTAATGGGCGCTGACTCTGCCAGGCACTGGGGAAGCCATGGTGACGAGGCAGCACTTGGGTCCTCAAGGAGCTCAGGGCCTGCTAGGGTATACAGAAGTCACAAGGCCACTACGGTCCAGTATGGTCAGTGCTGGGATGGGAAAGCACTGGGGCCTGTGGGAGCCCAGTGGAGGAAGCCCACCAGGTCCAAGGGGTCGGCCAAGGACTCCTAGTGGAGAGTCTTGAAACTGAGATCCATAGTCAGGGGAGCAGTGGGGAAGAGTGTTTGGGGCAGAGGCACAGCGAGTGTAAGATGAACAGGGACATGGCGCCTGGTCCAGATGTAGAGAGACCCTCGGTGGGGAGCAGCGGGTCTGGCGGCAGGCAGGCCAGATCCCCGGGGCCCCTCCTTTCTGAAGCTACCCTCTCACCCCTCTCCCAGCCCGCCGTGTGTGGCCCTTACCTGTGGCGTTGCATGTAAGGTGGGCTGTCTGCCCCTCGGGGACCCTGATGGCCTCCTCCAGGAGGTCGATACTGGGAGGAACTGGGAGAAGCAAGACAGACAGTTACGGACCGGGGTTGGCCCATTCAGGCTGAACAACCACAGAGCAGGAAGCTGAGAGCCCATGGCATCTCTTCAGTCTCCCGTGCCTCGGTTTCCCCATCCCCTCCTGCTTGCTTCCACGGGGCAGTGAGTTTAATAAACATTTGCTGCTGGCTGAGGGAAGTGCCAGAGGCTCAGGGAGGAGGCCCGATCAGAGGAAGGCAGTTGGGTGGTGTTGAAAATATGTGCCCCCTTCCACTTTGGGCTAGTCCCTGCTGTTTCTGGAAAGTTCCATGGCAGCCTCAGAGCAGAGGTTGCTGATGAAGAAACGAAACAAAGCTTGGCTTCTCCCTCCTTCCCTGCCAGGCCCCTGCTACAGCATGAGCCCTTAGTCCTGGGCCCCATCCTGGAAGCTTCCAGGCAGGAGAGGCAGGACCGGTGGGGCACCCGCGAATGTGGCTGTGACATACCCAGGACCTCCACGCTGAAGTTCCTCCACACTTCCCCAGCCTCGTTGCTTGCCAGGCACGAGTAGAGGCCTCCGTCTCCCTCCTGTGCCCGGGTCACCTTCAGCATCCAGCCACCTGGTGGGGGGGCAGGCTCCAAGCATGAGTATGAGCAGCCTTCCGTCCCAAGCTGAGCCCGGACTGCCCACCAGGAGGAGGAGCGTGCCCGGCATTACAATTAGATTTGTATGTGTCTGCCTCCCCCAGTGTTCCATTCCTCAGATGGGGAAGCTGAGGCCCAGGAGGGTAAACAGGTGGATCAGCCCCACGGACATTAGACATCCCCCAGGGTAAGCTTGAGGATCTTGTGCCAGTAGGAAAGATCTGTCACCCGGCTACTCCTGGTTCTGGGGACTGGCTGTGGGTAAAAGGACAGTGTTGGGCTACGTAGTTCTGGCCCAGGTCAGACACCCATTCTACTCTGACGGACCCCGTAAAAGGCTACCTTCTCCCAAGGACCCCTCAGAGGTGAGCCAGCTCCTCTCAGAGGGACCCAAGGATCTCCTAAGACCAGCCCAGGGAAGGCAGATACACAGGACACATGTCACCCCTGCCATTCCTGCACCCAGGGCAGACATCACTAATTGATTGCCGCTCTCCTTTCTGCTGGGCCCAGGTATAGTCTCTGAATTCACATCATCACCATGTATCTGGCAGCCCCACCAAGTGCTCAGAAGTGGTGCACAAGGGAAACTTATTTGCCATCCCAGCTTTGGCTGTGTGGAGTGATTGACGGGTCACTGAGGCTGAGCTCCAGTGGGCTTTGAAGTCCCTGCAGGATTTGGATGGGACACTGCCTCTTGGGCCTCAGTTCCCCCGTTTGTATACCTGCAAGAACCATCACAAACCAGCTTTGTGAGGAGGATGATATTCAGAGGAGGAGGTGCTTAGGTCAGCCTTTCCAAAAGTTTGTTACTCTCCTGTGGGATATTATGTAAATGTCATGAGAATTTTTTGCTGCAGAACTTATCAGAACCTTGAGTAGGCAAATGGTCACTGTGGGTCTCCAGGAGTGGAGAAGAGCAGGAAGCCTTTTCCAAACTTATTTAAATCCAATTTTTTTCCCCAGAGCACCTCACCTGGCCAGTGTTTTGGGGTGCACTCTTGGGGGACCAATAGCTGAAAGGGTTATCTCCACCAGGCCTGGCAGCTCAGGGTCAGAGATCATGGGCATGAGATGGACAGAGGCAGAGGGCCAGACCTGATATCCAGATACTCCCCCAGCTGGCCCCTTACCTGCCAAGAGGTAGGTGTCCTCCCCGGGGCTGATGGGCTCCTCCCCTCGGAACCAGCGGACCCCCGGTGGGGGGACGCCCGTGGCTTCGCAGAGCAGCGTCAAGGGGCTGTGCAAGGCCACGGTGATGCTGGTCAGTGGGTCCACATCTCCGACAAGCTCTGGGGGCACTAGACACAGAGAAGCAGGCGCATTCAGGATGCAGACGGGGCCTGTGTGCTCCTCCCCCACTGCCCTCCCTGAGGATGGCCGCCGGCCGTCGGGAGACACTGAGGAGCTGACGTGACAAGACCAGAGCCACTCACGATGGAACGAGGGAGTGGCCACGGGCCAGGCTTGGGCGTCAGGCAGATGCCCTGGGCCTTAGCTTCCCCAGCCCCTAGGCAGGATGCCAGGAGGATTGGCGGGAGCAGGTGTAAGGTGCTCAGCAGAGTGCCCGGGATGGAGCAATTAGAGCAGAGGTGAACACGGACGGGCCCTAGATCCCGCGGCACAGCGAGCGGCCGCTCTGCAGTTCCTAAGGGATCCACTCAAAAAGGAAGCCACACTCTCGGGCGGGGAAAAGTGGGCGAGGCTGGGGATCCCAGCGACCCTGGGGGCATGAGGAGAGGGCCCCCTGCCCCCTCTCCCACCTTATCTCTTTCTACTCCCCGCCTCCACACTGGGGCATACAGTAGGAGCTCAATAAAAGATTGGAATCACGAGGCTGTTCTAGCCACTGTGAACGTGCTGTGTCACCTCCTCCAAGCCTCCGCAGAGTCTGTTCCCTCTGCCTGGCACACTCTTCCCCTCACCCCGGCACCTGGTTAACTTCTACCTAGCTTTTACATTTCAGCTAAAAGGTCACCTCCTCCAGGAGGCTGCCCTGACGTCCCATGACAGTATTCAGGGTCTCCCTGGTCTCTCACAGGCCCCTGCATTCCCCCGTGAGTATCCAGACAGAGCAGGGGAACAGTAAACAAGGAAGAGAGGGAGGGAGGGAGGGGAGTCCGGGCTACGTGGAGCCTGTCCTGATTCTGAGAGCAGTGTCCGAGGCTCCCCCGGACAGCAGCTCTCCCCAGGGGCCCCACTCCTGGAAGAACAGGGGTGACCCCAGGAGCAGCTTCGCCCTCTCCAGTCCGGCCCCCCTCGCCCCCCACCCCCCCACAGGCGGCCGGTCCTCACCCAGCACGGAGAGCTCGAACCTCCTCTCAGCCCTCCCAGCCACGTTCTCGGCCACACAGCTGTAGCGTCCGCTGTGGGCAGCCTGAGCCCGCTCCACGTGCAGGCTCTGGCCCTGGTCCTGCAGCCGCAGGCCAGGCTCGGCCCCCACGGGCTGGTCGTCCCGCTCCCACGTCACTCTGGGCGGAGGCTTCCCCGTGGCATTGCATTCCAGAGTGGCCTCCCCGTCCTGGACCACGGAGACCTGTGTGTAGGGCTCCTGAGGGCCAGCGATCTGAGGAGGAACTGGGGTGGGGAGAAAGCGCGTCAGGGAAGGCTACCCACCGAGCGCCAGGCTCCAGGCTTGCCCCCTCTTAGGCCTATGTTCCCCTGCCCCTCGCTGGCTGTGTGACCTTGGCCAGGTGACCTAACCTCTCTGGACCTCCATTTTCCATCTCTATAATGGGATCGTAACAGTACCCCACGGCCCCTCTCCACCCCCGGGAATCCCGGGGGGCCTGCTGTTTGGGGAACAGCTCACAGCACAGCCCTTAAGACGTGTGAGGGGCTTTCTTCCTCAGAAACCAGAGGCTTCCTGGAGCTTAAACAGCCATGGGACGGTTGTGGGGGGATTATCCACAGATGGGTTTCTCCCCAAGATGCTGAACAGTGCTTCTCGGTTTGTTTTCTAGAACGATTTTTACAAGGCTGAGATGTTTAACCTAAAGACTTAGGTTTCCATGATCTATAGGAGCCTCGTATAAACTCTACATTTCTTTCAGTTTCCAACTGTTTCAAGATGTGTGGAGTTTTCTTCGGGGCCACTGGGGGCTCCGTGGGATCCTGTCGCCCCATCTCGTGGTTGGATAAGGGGCTGTAAGAAGCTGACTGGGAGGGGGGGTGAAGACACCACCGGTGACCTAAGAAGGGACGTGGACACCACTGGTCCTGTCTCTGCTCGGATTCTGGAGGGGGGTCTGCCCTGCCAGGGTGCCGGGTTGCCCACCCTTCCGGCCCCTTCCATGGGTCCCGGCCGCCCCAGCCCGGCTCACCATGCACCTCCAGCTGCTGGTCCTGGCTGCTGTTTCCCGCCACGTTGCTGCACTCACAGGTGTACGTGCCCTCCTGGGCCCGCTGGGCCTGTCCCAGGTACAGCAGCCGCCCCACTGCCGACACCTGCTTGAGGCCGGCCCCCTCCCCAGGCAGGGGCTGACCTGGAGGCAGTGAGAAAGAAGGCCCTGGTCCCTAGTCCTTCCACCTGGAAGTTGGTCCACCCACCCCTCCTGGCCAACTCTTGCTCACCCTTTAGGTGTCCATTTAGACATCACCTCCGCCAGGAAGCCTTCCCTGAGTGCCAGATCCGATCCTCGCACCCCATCTGGGCTCCCACAACACCCAAGCTTCTCCCCATCACAGACCTTCCTGCAAGTGTCCTGTCTGAATCCCACCCCAGCTTGGGCCCTCCAGGAGGGCAGACCCTGCCTCACCTTCCCCCTGGGATCCTTAGAGGCTCCCCAGGGCCTGGCACTTAGTAGGGCTCAACGTAGGCCACTGAATGAATGACCCCTCCATCTAGCTACAGTGACCTGGGGAGGGGGACCGAGCAGCTGGGACCTGGCAGCGAGAAGACTCCGAAACAGGGGAAGGACTTTAACCCTCGAGGCCCTGGCTTCAACACGAACCTCCGCCATCCTGCACCTGCTTCTAGCAGAGCAGCCCTCTGGGGTCCATCAACACATGTCCCAGCAGGGGGAGGACCCAGTGGCCTCCCTCTTACGTCTCCTCTCTGTCCATGCGCTCTCCCCGGTGATCTCAGCCTGTCCCACCTCTCTGGATTTATTCCTAGTCCAGGCCTCTCTATCTGAGCTCCAGACACCTGCCTCTGACGCCCAGTGACATCTCCTTGAGTGTCTAACAGACCTGGGACCCAGACCTGCCCCGCAGGCTCTCCATCTCAGTGATGGCAGCTCCGCTCTCCCAACTGTCAGGCCTGACTTGTCCTCCTTCTCAGTCCCCGATCCAGCCCGTCAGGAAATCCTGCCAGCACCACCTTCGAAATGCATCCAGACTCGGCCCCCTGGCGTCTCCTCATGGCTACCCGCCTAGTCCAGGGGACCAGCGTCTCTCGCCTGGAGTCCTGCCCGAGCCTCCTCACTGGCCGCCCCCTCCCACCCTTGCTCCCAATGGTCTCTTCTCAGCACGGCTGGCAGGGTGAACCTGCCAGAGTGTGAACTGGATTGTCCCCCCTCTGTCCAGAGCCCTGCAGTAGTCCCATCTCACTCGAGGTAAAAGCCAAGACCCTGACAATGGCCTCCGATCCAGCCCCCATCGCTCTGGTGACCACCTCCTGCCCTCCTTGCTGACTGCTGCAGCCCAACTGGCCTCTTTGCCATTCTTCAAACACACTTGGTTCATTCCTGCCCCAGGGCCTTTGCACCTGCTATGACCTCCCCCTGGAATGCTTTCCCCACCATATTCTCACGTTTTCCCTCACCTTCTTTAAATATGCTTGGTCAAACGTCCCTGGCCACCCAACTTAAAACTGCAAATCCTACCCCCCAGTGCGTATTCTCCCCCTTTGTGGCTTTGTTTTTCTCTATAGCTCTCATCACCTATGGTACCAAGGCATTCACTAATTTGTCGTTTATCATCTGACCGCCCCACTCCACTGCTGTAGTTCCAGCACCTAGAACACAGCCTGGCACAGACAGGCTCTCAATAAATATTGGTTAAATGCATAAATTCCAAATATTTATTGAGGACCTATTTTGTCCCAGGCCCTGTCTTGGAATTCAGTGGTGGCCAGGACAGTGCCTCACGGGGCTCACAGACTCCCAGAGGAGCAGACATTGAAGGACTGAGGGGGGTGAAATGGCAAGTTAACACACAGCAGCTGTGTCAAGGAGGCACCACCGCATCTGGTGTGGGGTCAGGGAGGGCTTCCTGGAAGAAGAGATACCCGAAGGGAGGCCTAAGGATCCATCCAGCTCTCACTGGCCGGGAAGGGGCCGGGGGCCCAGCAGACTTGGGGACTGAACAGAGAGGGGCTGAGGGAAGTGTCATTTCTGTAAGCAGCAGCCCATGCCCTGGGGCCAGAAGCCCACCCATCTCCCTCTGGCTAGGCTCTGAGGTGGGGGCACCCAGCGAGGGGGGAGCAGCCTCCTTGGGCAGGGCAACGAGGGCGGGGCTGGGCGAGGGCAGCCATCCTACCGTCCTTCCTCCAGGAGATCTTGGGGAAGGGGATGCCCCGACAGTCGCAGGACAGCCTGGTGGGGTGCCCCTCTGTCACAGTCAGGGTGCGGGGCTCCCGCGAGGGGAACGCTGGAGGGACTGAGCGAGAGCAGAGAGGGTGTGAGGTGGGCGGTGAGCTGTGGGCGGGGATGGGAAGGGGACGGGGTGGAGGACGGCTTGTCCTGGGACCCAATCACGGCAGCATTTGCCAGGGGCATGAAGCCAGCGCTGGCAGGGGCAGGCAGAGGGACCCCAGCCCAGCCCAGGAGACCCTCACCCCAGACGTTCAGGTTGTAGTGTTTCTCCGAGCGGCCCGCCTGGTTCAGAGCCTCGCAGGTGTAGCGGCCTGCGTCCCACACGTCTGCTCTGTCCACCTGGCCGAGAGCAAAACGACCCATCAGTGGGGTCAGCATAGAGATGGGGTTACCCCTGGACAGACTGTGTGACCTCGGGCACGTCACTTCATGTCACTGCGTCCCAACCTCCCCACCTGGAACCTGGGGGCAAGGACGGCACCTCCCGCACCGTGAGGTTTCCAGAAGCCAGTGCCCGCGGTGCCCTGACTGGGCCCGGCACATGGAACGGGCTCCCTAAATGGCAGCCCTGCCAACCTCACCCCACTTCACATCCACAGCCCAGCCCTGCTCCAACAGAACAGACCAGAAGAGAAAGTGGAGAATGAAGAGTGGGGGTGGTGGAGCCCTGTCCTCGGGGTCGGATCCTGACATAGGGGGTGACGGAAGAGGCAGTGGCTTTGAGAAACAAAGGGAAGGAGGGGCAGGCATTCCAGGCAAGGGAAACCAAACGGTGGTGCTCAGAGTTGGGAACGATCATATCACAAGGTGTAGAGGGGCGGGAGAAGGAGGAGCAGGTTGGGTGGAAGGTTCTCCCCAACAGCTAGAGAGGTACCCCCTGCCCACTGACAAGGAAGAGCGGTTCTCTGGGGCAGGTCGGGACCTCACAGGCGTTCTTTCTAAGAATCCCCAGCCACCCCAGAAGAAAGGTGCCAATGTGTTTACAGGTGAGAGGCCTGAGGCAGGTGTGGACAGGACATTGCTTAAGGTGGCACAGCCAGGAGGAGGCGGAGCCAAAATTTAAATCCAGGCTGACCCCAGAGTCCCTGGCCCCAGTCAACCCCTGCCCTGCTGGGCCAGATGCCCGATGAAGGGCCTTGGATGCCCAAAGGCAGGCAGGCTTCTGAACAAGGAGTGAAAGACAGGTGGACAGAGAGCAGCTCAGCTTCATGGGGCCCCAGGGGGCCCTGAGGGCTCAGTCCTGGGCTTCGCTCTCCATCCCCATTTGGCTGGCAGCAGCTCTGACGGGGTCAGGAGGACGCGCCCCAGGCACTGGGACTGCAGGGGCCTCAGGTCACGTGGAGGTGAACTGATGGCCGCAGGGGCACCCACAGGCCCGCCCTGCCCAGGGCTCGGCTCCGCTCTCGGTGGGGGCCGCTCACCTCCAGCGAGGCCTTGTCTGCGGAGAGGCGGACGCCGGGCCGCGGCTCCAGGGGGCGGCCGTCCTTCCTCCAGCTCAACACGGGAGGGGGCATGGCACGGCTGCGGCACTCCAGGGTCACTGACCCGTTGGCCACGACGGACACATTCAGCTCTTCCCCAAGGATGCTAGGAGGCACTGTGGGGGGACAGGAGAGGGGCTGTGTCAGGCATGTGGGTGGGGCCGGCAGGACAGGGCCAGGACCGGGGTCAGGCCTGGCCACTTCCAGCAGCCAGAGCAACGACCAGGGGATGGGGAGTCCCCATTAGGATGGGGGCCCACCCCCTGAGCCATAGCCATCTTGTCCCGCCCTCAACAACCTTGGGTCCTGCTTCAAACGGAGGCCCCCAAATCTGAACAGGACCGTGGATTACAACAACGTTAATATCCTGATGTGATATGGAAATTAAGTTGTACAAGATGTTACCATGGGGGGAAACTGGGTAAAGGGGACCCAGGATCTTTGTATTATTTCTTACAATTGCATGTGAATCTACAATTATCTTAAAATTTTAAAAAAATTAATAATATTTTAATTTTTTAAAAAGTTTCAAAAAAGCAGCTCCCCAGCCGCTTCTTCCCCTGAGACAAACAAGCAGGGCAGCGTGGGGGTTAAGAAGGCAGGGTCCCAAGTCAGAGCTCCTGGATCGGAGACACCGTGAGGCCCTGGAGACGTCACTCAGCCTCTCTGGCCTCGATTTCCTCATCTGTAAAATGGGGATGATGAAAGTACCCGCCTCCTGGGGCCGCTGTGAGATTAAACGCAATGACACAGGTGAGCACTGGGCACACGACACCTGTTAACTCTTATCTTGACTCCAGCAAAGGGAAAGAGCTGGAATCAGAGCTCCCACCTGAGGCTCCACAGTTCCCAGAGTCCTCTGTGTGGGGAGCCACAGAGTCCCACAAAGTCCCACACGACGAAATTTAAAAACAACAGCGACTATGGCTGGGCTTCAACAGTGTAGTGAATCCTGTGACAACCTTTGAGGTGGGCGCTGTCCTCGCCCGGGGTTCACAGATGAATAAAAGTAGGCTCAGAGAAGCAAAGTGACTAGACTCAGGTCACAGGGCGAGGAAGTGGCGGAGGCAGGATTTGAACCCCAGGTCCACTACACTCAGGAGCTGGTGCTCCTAACCACCACCCACACTGCCTGTCTCGAACGGACTGTGACCCCCGTTTGACCCAGGACAGTGGGAATGTCTGTTTCCGGAAGTTTGGCCTGGTGCTCCTGCTACGCCGTGCTCCTTCCCCTGTTCCCTGAACACGGAGCTCCTGGGCGTGTGGGGCCGCATACCTGCCCACCCGTCCACGCTGGGGGAGCTCACACTCCAGCTGACCCCCACGTGAAGGCGGCCACAGTCTCAGGCAGGCACCCCACTCCTTGGATGTGGCCGGGGATGCCCCAGCCCCGCCTTCCGGAGCCGCTGGCCTGGACCAAGTGGCCCCCTGGGCCTGACACTCACTGTGGACATGCAGGACGACGTCCCGGCGGTCCTCCCCCACTGCACTCACGGCCACGCAGGAGTAACTGCCAGAGTCAGAGGCCCGGGCGCTGGCCAGTGTGAGGACCCGGCCCCCGGGGAAGACCTGTGCCCCCAGAAGGAAGCCCACGTGCGGTCAGGCTCTGCAAGGGGCAGCACCCACCCTTCACAGCCTGCCCCAGACCCCGGAGCCCCCACCACGCAGAGGAGCCGCAAGCTGCACCCAGACCCCAGGACCTCTGCCGGCCGGGCAACGACCTCGGTCCTTGGAAAGAGCCCCCAGAGCAGAGCCGTGGCCGGCGAGCCCTTGAAACGGGGCCAGCCCCAAGTGCGAAATTTGAAAGCGTTTGTACGAAAAGAGAATGGAAAAGGTCATGTTAACCATTTCCTATATTGATCACGTGATGGAATGATCCTTTTTGGAGATACTGGGTTCATGAAAATGTATTCTTAAAATTGGTTTCACCTGTTTCTTTTTATTTTTTTTTTTAAGGCAGCTACTAGAAAATCTTCAGTTACACACCCGGCTCACATCTGCGGCACGCGTTATGTTCCTGGAGACCGCACAGCTCTACACCCCCCGTGCAGCAGCTCCCCTTCCTCCCTCCAGACGGCCATCCGGGGCGATCACCCCTGTCCCTCACCTCGGAGCCCCCAGGGCCCGACCTCTGCACCCAGCACCTCCTGAAGCACCAAGGAGGCGAGCCGGGGCCACCCAGCCTACTGACCTGGAGGCCCGAGGTCCCTGCAGTGGACACGGGGTTTCCATCCTTCAGCCACATCAGCATGGGGCTGGGGGCTCCGGTGGCATCACAGGTCAGCCGGACCGGGGCGTTGAGCAGCACAGGGCCTGGCAGGCTGGGCGGCACTGTGATGCGCGGAGGCACTGGAAGGCGGGGGTGACAGGGGGCACAGGCTGAGCCCCACGGGAGGCGAAGCAGGCAGGGCCCCCACAGGAGCACACGGCCACAAACAAAAGCACAGGGCGGCCACTCCCAACACGGCGTGCACTTCACAGTGCTCAAGGCTGCTCATCGCGTGCTTTCAACACCTCTGTGAGGCTTCTACAGATGGGAAACTGAGGCTCAGAGAGGGCAAGTCACCTGCCCAAGGTTGACCAGCTAGAAAGTGGCAGAAGCAGCACCTGAACTTGGGTCTTCTGATCAGCATGAGGTCACTGTCATGGGGATGGTGCAGGGTAAGAAGGCTGGAGACCCCTGGGCAGCTTTGCTTTCCCAACTCAGAGGTACCAGATGCAATACTATCCTACAGACAGTCCCTCTTGGGCAGAAAATGGTCGAAAGGATTCAACTGTATCTGGGAGACATGAGTCGTGATGTCCAGGGCCCCAGCTTCCTGCCCAGCTGCCCACTGCTCTTAGGGTAAAGACGACTTCTCCAGCCTCCATCTGGCCACCAGCACCACACAGGCCCTCCTCTCATTGTTCTGTAAGCTCCAGGCCCTCAGCCTCCTTTCAATTTCTTGAATTCCCCAGGTTTCTGCAGCCTCAGGGACTGGCGGGTGGTCTCCATGTAGGAGTCCAGCTCTCACAGATGCCCCCCAGCCTGCCCAGGCCAGGTCAGTGCCCCACTTCCAGGCACTCAGTCGAATCTCACCTTTACTAGCTCTTATCACAATGATCAGGAAACAGTACTTCGGGTAAATATCTAATTACTGTATTCTCTACTCTGAAAGTTCCTGGGTCTGTCTTATTCATGGCTGCAGCCCCAGGGTCACGTACTCAACACATGTGGTTGATGGAAGATGGATGGATGGAGGAATGGACGGTTGAATGGAGGGATAGGGGGGTGGATGAACAGATGGATGGTTAGACGGGTGGATAGACGGATGGGCAGAGGATTGGACAGATGGCTGGATCAATGGATGGACAGTTGGGTGTTCCCATGCATGGACGGATGGATGAACGATGGATGGATGGATCGATGGATGGATGGATGGATGAAAAGACTGACAGACAATGGATGGAAGACAACTTTTTAGACAAGGACCCCCTTAGTCCCAGGGCAGCTCACCATTGACCCGCAGACCATACTGCAGCTCTGTGCTGCCTGCCACATTGGACGCCACGCAGCGGTAGCTCCCAGCATCAGAAAAGCGGGCTCCCTCGATTAGGAGGATCCTCCCATCAGCTGACACCGTCACTCCCTTCCGGGCAGAGACAGGCTGGCGGCCCTTGAACCAGGAGATATCTGGGGGAGAGAAAAGAGATGCAAGGGGTCCTGTCAGCCCTTCAGGCTGTGCCTGTGTAGTGGGCATCCAAGAGAAGCTTCCAGGGTGGCCACAGGATATGCCTTTATCTCAGGCAGAGAGAAAGCCAGAGTTCTCCAGGAACAGGGCGGCATTGTCTGAGAGCAGACTGACTGAAGGCAGAGAGGAAGCCCCAGGGGTGGAGGCTGGGGCAGCCAGGAGCCGGCAGAGTCAGAGCCAGCCCGGCCCCCTCACCTCCTCCCCTGCCAGAAGACCACTCATGGGGGAAAGCTTTAAAGGAGTCTCCTAAGTATGGACCGACTGCATCTTCAGCTTCCTGACCTATTGCCAGGGCCCATCCCAGAACAGCGCTCCCCCATGGGAGATGCAAATACCTCTAGAGCTCGCTACCCCAGGCAAAGCAGGGGCACCTGGTCCAGATGGGGGACAGGAGCTGGACCTTCCTCCTGCGCCCATCCTGTCTGCCAAACACTCACACCTAGACCCAGGCTCCCAGCCCTTTCCTCAGCTGCCGGTCTAGAGAAAATGCCCAGATGGACAGTAACTCGGTGGTCCTGGTCCTCGCCCCCAGCCCCGGGGCAGCCCTGTGAAGTTACAAACTAAGCAGAAGCCTCGCAGATTTGCTTCAGACGCCAGCGCAAGTGCTCTGAGCCTGGATATGACGGGCACGTAATGGGCACTGTTGAATGCGCACAGCAGGAGAAACAGCTGTCGAAAAGGAAGAGAGGAAAATGCAGGAAATAGAGGGAAGGCATGCTGACTTCCTCCTGTTTTGTCCACAGCCAGAGCGGTGCCTCTGCCTCATTAGATGGGGAACGGGGGTCGGCTGGAGGTGGCTTTCAGTCAAGAGGAGGGGTCTTACCGGGAGATGGCACGCCCGAAGCCAGACACTCCAAGGTCACTGAGGCATTTTCCAGCACTGCCTTGTTGACTCGGCCCGGCTCAATGTTAGGGGGCACTAGGGGACACAAGGAGAGCCCTGGCTTGGGGGGTGCGGGCTCCGGGCAGCTCATAGCCATCCCCAGTGTGCTTCCCCAGCCTTCCCCAAGGGTCCCGGGCAATAAGGTCCTGACCAAGGAACCCCAGTCCTGGAGCAAGCCCAGGAACAAAGGCTTTGGGCTGCAATCCTTATTGCAATCATACAAGGATGACCCCAGCACCCAGCCCCCCAGGTACAGTTGACATCCAGCACAGCAGGGAGGAGGAATCCCAGACAGTCACAAAAAGTGACAAGTGCGGGGATTTGCCCACACACGCAAGGACGTGCATGAACCCCAAAATGAATAAAACCTGCAAAGTTAAATATGATTGCAGACTAGTTTATCCTCTAAAAATCCCAGAGAAAATGACCCAAAGGGGCCACAGAGCAAATGATGTTCTACTTCTGAAGTTAAGTGCAGGACTATGATTTTAAAACCCTGTCCCCATCCCGACCCCCCCACAGCAGCCCTGAGGGCCCACAAGGGGTCACCCACCATCTGGCATCCATGTCCTCACCCAAAACCTTGAGTGACACATCCCTCTTGCTCTCCCCAGCCAGGTTAGTGGCAGCACAAGTGTAGATGCCTTCATCCCTCAGGTCCACCTTCTCGATCTAGAGGAGGAGGAGGAGAAAGAGCAGAGTGTGTGCCATGGGGATGCGGGGGGGGGGGGCACACAGCCCAGAACTGGAGGGTGGACAGAGCGATGCTGGGACAGGGCGAGCGGCCAGGCTGCAGCAGACCCCAGGGGCAGGAGACGCGGGGCAGGCGGACAAGCTCGGCCCTGGGCTGGAGTTCTGAGCCACACGTTCAGATTCCAGGGAATCCCTCCAATCTTGGGGATACTTCCCTTCCCCTCATTTTCTCCCTCTGACAGCTGAACCTCTGGAGACCTGGACCAGGCTGAGGGCCCCTCCCTCTTCAGGCCCAGCACCCCAGGGTCCCCTGAGCAGTCCCAGGCTGAGTGGGCTCAATGCTTGTCCTGCCTTCCATGCTGCCAGGGCACCCCTCAGGTCTTCAGGGCCCCCAAAAAGCGGCCCCTCCACCTGTACCCAGTTGCCCCGCCAGCCCTGGGACCCCTGCACGTACCTGCAGGTTCCCCTCTGAGGCTGCCAGAGCCACCCCATCCTTCCACCAGCGGAGGCTTGGGGTAGGCACCCCAGTCCCTGCACATCGGAGGGTCACAGGCTGCAGAAAAGGGGCTGTGATGTTCTCACCCCCGATGATGACCACCGATGGGAGCTCTGGGCAGGGAGAGAGGCAAGGAGGGACGGGTCAGGGTCAGGAGGCGTGCAGTGGGAACCCAGCAACCCCCTCAATGCTTGGGGAGTAGAAGTGGCCTTGCAGGGATGGCCTCTAGCCTCTCCCGACTCAACCCCCAGACACCTGGCTTAGAGGAAAGAGTACCAGACCGGGAGCCAGCAGAGCAGGTCTTTCTCTTTAAAAATTCTCCCATCCATCCATCCATCATCCATCACCCATCCATCTATCCATCCATCATCCATCCATCCATCATCCATCCATCCATCATCCATCCATCTATCCATCCATCATCCATCCATCCATCCATTCATTATCCATCCATCATCCATCCATCCACCCATCCATCCATCCATCTGTGCATTGAGCATCTACTCTGTACTAGGCACAGAAACACAGCAGAGAAAGGTGGCCATGGTGCTGCCCTCTCAGACTCCCACAGCTGGGCAGCAGAGACAGACAACCAAACCAGTAATCCCAATACACTAGGGAGTGTACTATGGCCACGAGAGGCTGGGCAGTGCAGATTAGAGCCATGGTGGAATCAAGGAGGGCTTCCTGGAGGAAGGGGTGTTTTAGGGCACACCTGAAAGATAGGCAGTAGCTAGGCAGGCAAAGAGGAAGAGGGAGAATGTTCCAGGCAGAGGGAACAGCAGTTACAGGCTTGAGGTGAGGCAGCTGATGTATTCAAAGAGCTGAGTGAAGTTCAGTGTGGTCAACATGAAGAGAGCGAGTGGAGAGAGGGGAGGCTGGGAGGTGAGCAAGGGTCAGTGGACTGGACAGATGACAAGCATGGTAAGCGGCTAAGACCAGCCTCTCACACCTGGGTCTCTTTGGGGAGCTGGGAAGTCCAGCCCAGAAGCGCCATCCAGAGATGAGCCCCATGCCCTTCCCAGGTCCCCCAGGCCTGCCAAAGGCACACATGGCCGTGGCCCCTGGCTCCACCTGCCGCAGCACCTCAGGCTGCCTATGGCCCCTCACCATGCACAGACAACTCCACCTCGGCCCCAGCAGTGCCTGCCTCGTTGGTGGCCTGGCAGGCGAAGAGGCCCGCATGGCCCAGCTCCACGTGGTCGATGTGCAGTGTGGTCCCCTGTGAGGCCACCTGCACCCCGGCTAGCTCCTCGGCTGGGCGGCCATTCTGCAGCCACCTAAGGTGGGTCGGGAAAGGGACAGGTCAGCCTGAGACCAGGGAAGGCTGGGGGGGCAGGAAAGCCAGGAGGCCTGGCAGCATCTCCCGCCTGTCACATGTCCCCAGCCCCATGGCCTCTTTCACACTCCTGGGAAGGGGGAGCATCTCCCATCCCCAGCCACCCTGAAGTATTCACTCTCTGCCCACCCCCTCCCAGCCCTGGCCTCCACCACCCCATACGCACTGGATAGTGGGCACTGGGGAGCCTGAGGCCTGGCAGGGAAGTTCCAGGGGCTGTCCCACGAGGGTGGTCACCTGGCCCAAGCCTTCAGCCACCAGGAGCTGTGGGGGCACTGCAGGCAGGACCCACCATTGGGTGCTTGGAGCTGAGCAAACCCCAGTCTAAAGCCCTCCCAAGTCCCCAGTGCCCCCAGAGCAATGTCTAAGCCTCATCTCACCCTTCAAGTCCCCCCATAAATGGTCCCTCCTCCAGGAGGCCTTCCAGGACCACCCAAGGCAGGGTGAGTGGCCACCCTGGCCTCCCCTCAGGTTTAGCCTCTTTACTCAATGTCTGTCTCCCCCCCAGAGCGAGGGCTCAGGAGCCCCGTCTGCCTTGTGCCCTGCTTCATCTCCACCACCACCTGGGGCTGGCCCAGGGTTAATGCCTGAGAAACACCTATCGAATGGAAGAAAGCAAGCAAAGCCGCCCCGCCCCGACCAACCATCCGTCCCCAGGACCAGCGCCCACAACCCAGCTTTGGGTCTCAGGGAGTTCTCCATAAATGGCCCTCCCACTGACTGGAAGCATCTCCTGGAACGCAGAGTGGTGTCCTTTGTCCTGGATGACCTGGCCCAGGGTCCTGGGCAGGAGCAGGGACCTTGACCCCGGGGTTCAACCCTGCCCCTCCTCGCTCTGTGGGACCCCAGGGCTCAGAGCCCTCATCTGTCTCATGTAAAACAGAGACACTGGTCACTTCTCCACCTGGCAGCCCTCAGGGGGCTGCAGGGATCAGCGCACAGGAGGTGTGGGAGGAGGGGCCCACAGCCCAGGTGACTGGGGCGGGACAGGCCTGGGCTCACCCTGCACCTCCACGGAGTATTGCAGCACGGCCTCCCCGGCGGGGCTGCTGGCCACGCAGCTGTACAGGCCTCCGGCCGCCTCCCCCGGGCTCTCCAGGCTCAGCGTGTGGCCGCCTGCCTCCAGCCACGTCTCGTTGCTCTCCACCACAGGCAGCCCCTTGTGGTACCAGGAGAGGGTCGGGGGTGGGCAGCCTCTGGCCATGCACTCCAGCACCAAGGGCCTCCCGGCCACGGCCTTCACCACACGAGGCCCTCCACCAGCGCCCTCAATGGTGGGCGGGACTAGGGAAGAGGCACAGGGCTGCTCAGGGACCAGCAGGCCTGGCTAAGCCCCTCACCGACCCCACCCCGTATGAAATGTCTCCTCCCTCACCTCCACTAGCTGAAACCCCCATTCAGATACCACCTCCCCCAGGAAGCCTCCAGCAGGCCCCTGGTTGGAAGTATCCTCTCCCCCCTCTGGCCTTGGGGCACCAGCTCCCCGGACACTGCTTGCATCTTCTCTCCATCCCTCCTGCCCTGCAAACTCACCATGAGCAGAACAACAGCCTGTCTGTCTCCGGTATCAGCGCACAGTGAGTCTCAACATCTGCTGAGCTCAAAGTGATGGGCTCCCCAGGGCCCAAGACCAGGGCCACTGCTCCTAAAGTTCCCTCCCGGGCTTGAGGAAGTGGACGCCTGGGGCAGGCCCAAGCCCAGACGGCCTGGCCTGCAGGGGCTCCTGACTTAGCCCTTGATGGCCAAGGTGGTAGCCAAGCCAGGGAAGGGGGCTTCTCTCTTCCTCTTGGGGAAGTCCCCAAATTGCTGAGCCCACAGAGCCATTGCCATGGACATGGGGTGATGATGGACTGGGATGTGCTTCTTAACCTTGTTTGGGTCACAAGCCCCTTCAAAAATTTTATGAAAACAGACACATGTGTTTTCCATTCAGTATTCAGGAGGCCCTCAGATCCCTGAATAAGAGTCCCCAGGCTGGCAGCTGGGCTCATCCCCAGAGGCTGCCCACAGACCCCACACAGCCCGGCTTCCCTTCGGGGTTCCCCAGGGCTCCAGCATCCAAGCCGTCTGCATCTTTGGGGGCCAGAGCTCCTGAGCTGACTCCTTGTGAGGGGGAGGATGACCCCACTGGCCTACATTCTGCCCTCTCAAATTCCACCTGCTGAGACCCCTCCCTGCCCATCTACACACACCCTTTCCTCTGAGTTCATGCGTCCTCAGAGCCAAGCCCCTCGAGGCCGGCCAGCACGGAGGTTAACAGTGCAAGGTTTATAGTCGGACCCCTGGATATGAACTGGCTCCCATCACCTCCTAGCGGGGTGGCCCCGGGCCAGCCTCTCATCCCAGAGCCCACTACCCTCATCTGCAAGAGGGGAGATGGGGCCGGAGTCCCTGAACCAGCCGATCAAACCAGCTGATGCTGCGAAGAGCCCCAGGGGTCGGCTCACAGAAGTGATTCACTGAGAGCAGTTAATTATTCATAGTGGTCATGGGGTCTGGGCGTGGCTTAGAGAAAAGCCCTAACCCATGTGGGGATACCTGGATTATCAACTTGGCTCTACCTGGGCCCCTGGACAGGCCCTTCCGCTCCCAGCCTCAGTTTCCTCCCCTGTCCGAGGGAAGCTGGATGAGCTGAGATGACCCTTCTCCCTGGGTAACTCCTTTGTCCCACTGTCCTGGGCCTTCAGCCACTCCCCTTCCTTGGAGACAGATAGAGGCCACCATGGCCCAGGGTCCCTCCCACTGCCCCACCCCCCAGCTGACCACTGCTTGATGCTGCAACCTCTGGTGCTCACCATAAACGTCCAGCTTGGCGGCCTTCTCCACGACCCCCGCAGGGTTGCTGGCCTTACAGGTGTAGAGGCCGGCGTCCGAGCCCTGCGCCCTCCCCAGCTGCAGCTGCCTGCCACCCCTCATGTAGACGGCCTCAGTGCTGGGGGGGAGCGGGGCCCCGTCCTTGAACCAGATGACGTCAGGAGTGGGCACTCCTCGGGCCTCACACAGGAACCGCGCCGGGTGGCCCTCCATGACGGCCACCTCGCTTGTCTCATTGGAGCCCCAGATGGTGGGAGGTGCTGAGAAGGGCAATGGGGGGGGCAGTCACAGGGAGCCCCACCCCCCAGAGCGGCATGCACGTGTCCGCGGGCAACAAGCACACGCACAGGCTTCTACTGCAGCGGTGGGAAGGTGTGGGGGATGGGAAGGGGTATGTCTGGGGACAGACAGGAGAGGCCAGCTTGGGATATGCTGACGTGGGAAGCAAGCCCAGTTATCCCAAGAGGTCACATGGCACATCACGCTGCAGGAGGTGGGGGATAGGGCCACAGGTTTGGGCTCTGCACCCCACTCTGCCCCTAACTGGCTGTATGACCCAGGGCAGGTCACTTCCCTTCTCTGGGCTTCAGTCTCCCCATCTGTAAACTGAGAGGCTGAACCAGATCAGGGGTTCCCATGGGGCAGGTCACACACCGCTGGTGGTACCCAAGATACGGTTCTAGGGGTCCATGGGCATGGATGAAGTAACACCGCATCTCATCGTGGAACAGCTATATCCTTCCCAAACCTCCTCCATCCTGATTATGACAAAGGAAAGGCTCTGTTTGGTGTGACCGTGTACTTAACCTTTCTAGCACTTTCTACTCTGCCTCTTTCTACTCTGCCTACCACAGAGAGAACAGACACAGCTCAGCACGCTCTGCAGGCAGCTCCCGCCTGAGGATTTTTGCCAGTGCTCTCTATGGTAAATTTGTTTTTACAGCTCCCCCCGCGAAGGCCAAGTGGCCCTGGTTTCCCACTTACAGCTGAGATATTAAATATCTTTTTATTTAGTTAGTTAGTTAGTGAGGAAGACCAGCCCTGAGCTAACATCTGTCGCCAATGCTCCTCTTTTTGCTGAGGAAGACTGGCCCTGGGCTAACATCCGTGCCCATCTTCTTCCACTTTATATGGGACACCGCCACGGCATGGCTGACAAGCAGTGCGTCTGTCCAGGCCTGGGATCCAAACCTGAGAAACCCCGGGCCGCCGAAGCAGAGCGCACGAACTTAACCACTACGCCACCAGGCCAGCCCCTAGATATTCTTTTAAATGAATGTGTTTCAGTGTAAAGAAAAGTGACTTGATGTAAGGAAAAGGTTAAAGAAACAACTATCCCCAGTATCAGAAATCATAAAACGTGTGAAGCTGAGATGGGGACAACGGGATTTGAGAAATGCTGGTCCAGCTTCCCTCTGTCCTTCCCCTGCAGCTCTCCTGGACAGGGGGCTCGCTCCTCAAGGGCCCCCATTTCTGCCCTCGTCCTCCCTCCATGCTGTGGCAGCTGGCGGGAAGCTTGGCAAGCAGCCCATGGTGGGGGCCAGGCTCACAGTGGATTCTGAGCTGGAAGTCCTTGGTCTGCTGGCCGGCCGGGCTGAAGGCCACGCACTGGTACCGCCCCTCATCCCCCAGGTGACTGCTGGTGATTCTGAGAACCTGGCCCTCTTCCTGGAGCTGGAAGTGAGGGTCTCCCAGAAGGACAGGCCTGGAAAGATGGTCAAGAGAACACCACCAGTAAGGCCGAGGTGCTGGCAGGTGCGAGTTGCACAGAGGGAGCCTGCCTCTTGGGAAAAGGAAGGTGGACAGATTCACAGTCGCTGAAAGGTGCCCATCAACCAACCGAGGAATGGAAAACAAAATGTGGTCGACCCCTGCAATGGAATATTACTCAGCCACTAAAAGGAATGGGGCACTGACACCTGGGGCACAGGTGTCCTGGGGCACTGACACCTGCTACAACATGGATGAACCTCGAAAACTGTGTGCCAAGTGAAAGAAGCCTGACACAGGAGGCCACACATATGATGGCATGAAATGTGTATGAAATATAGGTAAACCTATAGAGACAGAAAACAGGTTAGTGGTTCCCAGGGGCTGGGGGGAAAGGGGCAAGGGGAGTGACTGCTAATGGGTATGGAGTCTCCTTTTGAGGTGATGGAATGTTCTGGAACTAGACAGAGGTGGTGATTGTGCAGCCACTGAAGTGTGCACTTTAGAATGGTTAATTTCATGCTGTATGAATTTTACCTCAAAAATATAAGGAATTTAAAAAAGGAAAGGAAGGCAGGCTGAGTGATGAGGAAAACTTGCCGGGCGACACTGGGCTGTCACCTGGGTGATCCCCGGCTGGGGCAGGAGGCACCCACGCTGCCCTCGGCCGGGCCCTGGGTGGCACGGCAATGCTTGTCAAGCGCCCTGCAGAGTTCAACCCCACAGAGTCCCCCATCCACCGGCCCAGGCCTGGGCATCACCCCCACGCCATCCACCAGGGGCCACTTACTGCCCATCCTTGGTCCATTCCACTTGGGGCGTGGGGACCCCTGAGGTCCGGCACTCTAGCTCCACATCTGCACCAGCCAGGCCCAGAACCTCCTGGGCGGCCCCGGCTCCGAGCATGGCAGGTGGGACTAGGGGCCAGAAGGGGTAGGAGGTGAAAACTCCTCCAACCCGCAGATCCCAGCCACCGCAGGGCCTTGGCCTATGTGGGTCCCCCTGCCAGGTGCACCCTTCCCTTCTCCCTCCCATCCTTCACTGGGAGCTCCCCAAACCCCCACTGGATGGGCCCCTGCTCTGTGCTTTCTCAGCAGCCTGCACGACTCTTTGTAGCACATCACAAAACAGCAATCACTTGGTTAATTCTGTGATGGCCTAAGGTCTGCCTAACAGCTCTGTGAGGACCAGGACTGGGCTGTCACGGGCCCCTCGGTGTCCCTGGCTCTCGGCAGGCCAAGTCTCCCCTCCCCCCGGCAGGCCTATAGAAGGGTAGAGGCTGCAGGGCCAGGCACCGTGCACGGAGCTGGGGGGCTCAGGCCTCACTCACTGAGCACAAGGAGATTGAAGTCTCTCTGGGCCGTCCCGGCCTGGTTCTCCGCCCGGCAAGAGTAGAGGCCAGAATCGCCCTCCTGGATCCTGGGAAAGTGGAGGGCCCGGGCCCCATCCAGGAGGCGGTGGCTGCCCACCTTGGGGATCTGGGCAGAAGAGGCCAGAGGGAGCTGGTGAGTGAGGTCCAGCCACCCCTCAGGATCAGCAATGAGGAAACCAAGGCCCAGGGAGCTGCTTGGCGAAGGGAACCCGGGGCTTCTGATTCCCCGAACAGTCCTGTGCCCTCTCCATCATGCACCCTCCAGGCTTCATCGTGAGAACACAGTCATTCACTGCTCTGAGTCCCAGTGCATCCCCAAGGACACTGTCACATCTTTGCACCACACCTGGCACATGCAGGAACCCGTCCAGAAGGCCCATGTCCTACCCAAATCCCACCCGCAGCCCAGCCACCCCAGGGGACACCCACCAGCTGCCCATCCTTGAGCCACACGATCTCAGGGGCTGGAAAGCCGTTTGCGTCACACTCCAGTGTCAGGGACTTCCCGGCCATGCCTGACACGTTGGTCCTGCGCCTGTCCTCTCGGATGCGGGGGGTTACTTCGGAGCAAGAAGAGGAGGAGCTGCCCCTCTCTGGAGAGCCGCAGCCACTTGGACCCCACCTGGGCCACTCCTGGCCTGGACAGGCAGCCCCAACTCCCACTCTTTCCCAGATTCTGGGGCCCAGGATGCTGGCCCCAGCCCCTGATCTGGCCACCAGGAGCCACGTGGACCTGGGAATGGCTGCAGCATTTGCCCTGGGACCCATCACCCTGGTGGCACCCAGGCACTGTGCCACTCTCTCTGACATTCCGCTTTGCAAGATGCTGGAGCTCCCAGATCTCTCCGGCTCTACACCCGACCTATTGTCATGGTCACCGGGGAGGGTCTCCCGAGTTGGAATCCCTGAAGGTGGGGCCTGGGTATGTCTTTGCAACAAACTTCCCAGGCAAGTCATTACATGGCGAGCCGGGGTGGCTGGTCATGGGGAGGTGGAAGGTGGCCCATTAGGAGCCATTAAAACTGCTTCCCCAACTCCCTCTATGATGCCTGTGTTAAGGGGAAGGGCCCCCTCCCTCCGCACACAGCACCAGGGATGGGGGTGGGGGAGGTTGGGAAGGATCTGAACCTTGGGTTAGTTTCAGGAGCTTTTACCAGAAGTGGGCTTTCGGGCTCTCCACCGCCATCTGTGCTCATTTTAAAATGAATTTACCTACTAGGCCATTTTAAAAGCCATTTATGGAGTTCCAGGTTTTTCCCTTTCCACTGTCTCTGTGGGGGTCTCTCTGGGGAAGGGGGTGCCCACACAACCGGCCACTCTCCCAACAGCCTCAGGCCCTCCCCCCGAGGCACTTGGGGGCAGGGACGTGCAGCCTCCCCTGGGTGAGCTCTCGGGCCCTGGGGAGCTGGTGCGGCCACACCTGGGCGTCCTGGGGTACCCTCGGGAGGTGTGTACAAGCCATCCCCCAGCTCTGGGGTCCCTGCTCACCATAGACCACCAGCTTGGCTCTCCTGGAAGCAGAGCCCGCCTCGTTGGTGGCCTGGCACTCGTAGTCACCGCTGTCCGTGGGAGAGACGGAGGCCAGGAACAGAGACCCTTCATCCAGCACCGCCAGGCCCGGATGGCCACGCAGGGGCTCTGAGGATGGGCCCTTCCGCCACGTGACCTGTGGCTTGGGTGTCCCTGGTAAGGCGCACAGAGTCACGAGCATGAACACCCCGTCCCCTCCCCCTACACACCACATGACCTCTCCTTGTGCAAATGTCCCTGACCGTCCGGTGGGTCCTTCCAGGCACTTCCTTGGCCCCCAGGCTGGGAGGAGCAGCTCCCTTGGAGCTGCAGGTGCCCAGGCACCCGCCACCCAATGCTGTGTGTCCCAGTGCTCCCAGTGCCCTGCGGGCCACAGGCACAGGGGCCAGGAGCCCTCTCTCTGGCTCCCTTCTCAAAGAGGCCCCACGGGGCCACCCCGTTTGGAACTGCACTCCCAACCCCGCATGGCCCTGTGCTTTCTCTGCCCATCACCTCCAGCTTCCTAATGCACAGAAGATGCACTGACTTGGGTTTTTTGTCTATTGCCTGTCTCCTCCCACAAGGGCCAGGGTCTTGGCTTGGTTCTCTGCTGCACCCCCAGCAGCAAGCCCAGGGCCTGGCACACAGTAGATGCTCCATCCATGAATGGGCCTGCCGTGCCCAGCACCCATATTGTGCCATCAGATGAAGTGTGACGGTGGAAGGCTCCGGCTCGGCTCAGCCTGCTCTTCGCTTCTCAGGCATGGGGCCGGGCGCTGCTGGCCACACACCCCAGCCCCACCGTGAGCGTCACAACACCCTGGATTCCGTTTTCAGACACTCCTCATGTCGAACTGTCCAATGTCTGTCTCTGCCACCAGACGGTCGGCTCACAAGGCCTGGCACACAGTGGGTGTGCTAGAGACAGCCAGGCACACAGTAGGTCCTCAGATGAGTGTTGCAGGAACAACCCAGCCTTCCAAGCAGAACACATGCCCATGAGGCGGTGGAACCCAGCAATCAGGGCTCAGGTCACGTGAGCCCCAGCTCTGCCGCCTCGCTGAGTGGCCTCTGGACAAGACAGAGCCCTTGCCCAGGGGGTCTGTCTGCTCAGCCCTCCTACCTCCACTAGCGCCAAACAGGAAGGGGAGCCTGCGGGGGCTGCTCCCCTAAACTCACAGGTCAGCACCCTCGGCACCTCCATCAGCCCATTTTCCACTGCCACCACTAGTCATGGGGACGCGCAACCATTGCCACATTAACACCCCACACTTTATCTGCCGTCTCCACCCGCAGTGCGGGCGCCCTTTGTAGACACGCTCTCTCTGTCTTGCTCTTTTATTCTCCCAGCTGCGGAGGGAGGCCCTTCGGAGGGAGGGGGCCCCCTCATTTGGGAGGGCATGGGGGCGGGACAAGATGCGGCTCATCTGAGGCATCCCAGATGTCACTTCCTTCAGGAGGGTCCCTGCTCCGCTCCACCCTGCACTGACTGCTCCCGCCTTAAAGTGCAGGGACTCTGCCTGCTGCTGTGAGGGAAAGAGGGCCACGTCCCCCTCGCTCCGGGCCAGTGACTCAATCCCCCTGTGCCTGCTTTCCTGTGGAGTCCTTGGGGCCTACCCAGGATGCCGCCTGAGTGGCCCACAGCCAGGGCCTGCTCCCCACCGGGGGGACACACGCACGCTCACACACACACCATGCTACATACACACACACCATACCACATACATACGAGACCACATCACACACACCACACACACACACCCACACACACCACACATACACACGCATCACACCACACACACATACTACACCACATCACACACACCATAGCGCACACACACACACACTCAGCCCCTCTCAGTTCCTTCAGCTTGTCCCGAACTCTCACCACAGACCTGCATGAAGCTCTGTGATGGGAAGGTTCCAGGCGACTCAGCTGTCGCTGAAAACCACTTGTCCCGCCTCCCCTGTCCCATTTCACAGGGGCCGGGAGAGCAGCAATGAGGCGTCAGGACCACTGGCAAGTGGCGCCAGCTCCCACCCCTCGACCCACCCCATGAGGAGGAGGCCGAGGTGTCACCAGGCAGGGACCAGGGGCTCGGGGCTGCAGTGCGGCTCGTCCAGCGGGAGCCCAGTGGGAGGGCAGGAGGCCGGCAGGCCGCGCCGGGCCAGGCAGTGTGCAGCCCGGGGGCCTGGGTTCCGCCGACACGGCTGAAGTCTGGCCTGGAGGACAGGCCCCTGACTGGCCAGGGATGACTGTGGGGTGATGAGCCCCCGGAGGACACCGGAGGGCAGGGTGCCAGCCTGGGTGGGTCCCACCTCCCACCTCCCACCTCCCGGGAGTGCCTGCTGTTACCAGAGGCCGACACAAAGTGGCACCCCGGCCTAGAGTGGGGACCCCGGCCTAGCAGGTGGGCAGCCCTGCAGACCCCCTCAGGTGCCAGTGTTCCCCCTGCCTCTCCTCCGGTCGGTTCTGGGAGCTCCCCTGGGCCCTGTGGCATGAGGAAGCGCGGCTGAGACTAGAACCAGCTCTCCTGGCTCCTGCCAGGTTTTTCATAAGTGCCCCTTGCTCCTCGGACGCCCAGACACCCACCCTTCCAGAGAGAGCCCTCGGTGCACAGGGGAGAAGGTGCCTCCTTTCACCAGCGACGGAAGAGCCCAAGGCCAAACAAGACACCTGGGGCAACTGGGGCAGGCAGTGGGACGTGCTGGTGCTGGGGGCGGGGGAGGTTTACAGAAAAGCAGAGTCACCCATTCCACACATGTCCCCGAGCCCCTACCGCATGGGCACGGTGTCCCGACCTAAGACTCGCGTTGTCCCATGAGCCCTCCCAGGAGCCCTGCGTGGGACCCCACTGTGCAGATGAGAAAACTGGGGCTCAGAGAGGAGGTGTGAACTGCCCCACGCTGCACAGCCTGGAGCACCAAAGCAGGCTTCAGCACTGGGCATTGACCAGAGGTGGCTGTCTCACCCCACACTGTGCTGCTGCCCCAAAGGGGCCCTGAAAGGGCTGGTTTGCCTGGGGCCACGTGAATCCATCCTCTCTGAGAAAGTCTGGCTCTTGGGGAGAGGTGGGGACCACCGAGCCCCAATCCTAGGATCCTTGGGCCCTCCTCGACCTCAGCTGCTACAAACCCCAGGCTTAATGGGCACTTGAGTCTGGGGCAAACCGCACCACACTTTGTGAGTCAGCTCCTGGCCGTGTGACCTCAGGCAAGCTGCTTAACCTCTCTGGGCTAGATTGCCCCTAATAAACAAAAGAGATAATGCTAATACCCATCCTACAGGGTTGTCGATGGGATGAAATGCCTGGCATGGCCCTAGCTAGGAGTGAGGACCCCATAACCCTCCAAACCCACGGGGTCTACCCACAGTGAGTGACCCAGGGTGAGGGGATGTGGGCGTGGCCCCTCCCCAGCCCAGCCCACCTGGCCCAGCCTCACCTCTGGCCGGGCACGGCAGGCTGGCGTTCTCTCCCGCCACTCTCTCCAGCAAGCCACTGGTCTCGTCGGCCCCCCAGTACGGCGGCTCTGGTGGGAGGTGACATGGTCATACTCACACCCCTGAGCCCAAAGCTTGGTGCTCCCCCCGCCAGTGGAGAGGGTGCCCCCTCCCGAACCCCAGGCATTAGGGGTGCAAGCCCTCAGGGAGAGTCAAGTCAGGGCAGGTGGTGCTGGCTCGCCCCCTGCACGGTGGCCTAAGGAGCAGCCACCAGGACCACCCATGACCCCTCGGGCTTGGGAGGCTGAGCTATGGGCATCATGCTGTGCTTCCCTCCAGCAGTGGCTTTCCAAGTTTGTTGTAGATTCAGGCAGTGAAAATGCCAGCACTGCTGATCCAGAGCTGTCTATGCACCAGGCACTTCGCACACATTCTCTCGCTGACCGCTCACGTACTATTGGGCCCATTTTACAGGGGAGAAAACTGAGCGTCAGACTGGCCTATGGTTGTCCAGAAGCCAGACCCGGGCCATACCCCACAGCACCTTGTGTCCACCCCAGAGGACGGAGCGCCCACGGGGCTGATGGAGGCTCCCTGCCACAGGGATGGGGGCTGGGAGGAGGGAGGGGTCACGTCTCAGAAGCCCCGGCTGCTGCTGGGGGAGGTGGGAGAGGTGGGCTCTGGGGTTCAGGGGGCTCACCCAGCACCCTGAGCTCCAGCTCCCAGGCGTCCATGCCGGCGTGGTTGGAGGCCTCGCAGCGGTACCTCCCGGCGTCGGAGGTTTGGATGGCGGCAAAGTGGACGGAGCCCTCAGGTGCCCCGCCCCGCAGGGCCACCCCATCCTTGGACCAGTTCAGCCGGGGCTCTGGGTGACCCTCAGCCGCACAGTTCAGGTCCAGCGCTTCTCCCGCCAGCACCTTCAGGACCCGTGGGCCCGGCTGCACCTGGGGGGGGACTGACGGGGCCACGGGGAGGGGTGTCAAGGCAGGGGAGCCCCAGGAGGGGGTCACAGAGCCCAGACCCACCCAGAGGGCCTGGCCTGCCGCAGGCTCCTCGCAGCTCTGGATGTCACCAACCAGCAGAAATCATCACGGGGGCAGTCTACCGCTGACCACTCCTCATTTTGTCAGGACAAGGCAGTGGGACACCCCATGTGGCCCCCAAAAGTGAGTGGAATCTGGCCTTTCACCTGAACACACGTGCTCTCATCAAAGAATCGCTCCTCTGTGCTCAGCTTATTTCTCTTCCACCCCTCACTCCTCCCAACCGCCCCCCACTCCTCCATTCCCACCCCCCTCCACCCCCCACCCCCATCCCTCCCACCCTCCCCACCCTCCACCTCCCATCCTTCCCACTCCTCCACCCTGACCCCCACTGTCCCCACTCCTCCACCTCCCACTCCTCTGCCTCCTACCTTCCCCACTCCTCTACCCCCACCTTCCCCACTCCTCCACCCCCCAATTCCTCCTCACTCCTCCCCACCCTCCCCACTCCTCCACCTCCTCAGCCCCCACCCCCCGCAAGCCCAAGTGCACCCAACACCATTTGGGAATCACCTGCTGGGAAACAGCCAGCTCAGTGCTACATAGGGAAACTGAGGCCCAGGGGGCGGAGAGACTGACTCAGAGTGGCAGCACACACAGGAGGTTTGAATCCCAGCTCCGCCCTCACGGCCACAGGACCCTGCACCTGCCAGAGCCTCAGTTTCCCCTCATCACAAAGCTGCCCCAGGATGAAGTGAGATGGGGCACTAAGGCGGCCGGCACAGAGCCAGGCCCCCGTTGGGGCCTAAAATGCTGCAGCGGGAATCAGCCTCCTCACTCCCATCTCGATCTCCCTTCCCTGGGCTGTGGGGAGGACAGTGGGGTCATTTCTTTCTCATCCACGTTTTCAGGTCACTTTCCCATCCTCTGTCTCATCGGGTCCGTCCCACAGGGTGGGGGATGCTGTGCCCATGTTGCAGATGAGGAAACTGAGGCTCAGAAAGGTTCTTGACTTGGCCAGAGTCACTGCCCCGTCGGCTGATCAGAGGGAGAGCTGGAACCGGCCCCACCCCTAGGTCTGAGTGACCAGGTGTCCAGGCAGCTCTTGGTGGGGCCCACCAGGTGGGCCGGGGAGAATTCTCAGAGCCCAGGGCGGGCCGCCCTGCTCCAGGCACAGCATGGGAGACTGGGACAAGTATCCCAGGCCCTTGGGAGGTGCTGAGGAACACCCACTCCCTTCCAGCTTTGGAGGAGGGGCCCAGAGATAGGACCATCCCTGTGGATGTGGCCCCTGGGCAGAGATCCGCCCCTCGGCCCAGGGCCTCGCTGTCCAGGAGCACAGGGTGTACACGCCCTGCCCACCCACTGTCCAGTCTCTCTCACACACACTTGCTGCAAACAATAACAGCTTCCACTGTGCTAATACCCCTTCTGACAACTAGGGGATGGGCATTGTTGTGGCCCCCACTTTACAGACGAGGAAAGTAAGGCTCAGAGAGGCCAAGCAGCTGGCCTAAGGTCACAGAGCCAGTCAGTGGCGGAGTCAGGATTCAAACCCAGCCCGGCCGGCTCTGAGGCTCTGCGCCTCACCCTGTGCCCTGCTTCCGTCCGTGTCTCTCACAGGCTCAAGCAAACCCGCAGCAGAGCTCTGAATCCCCTCCCTCTCCGACCCTCAGCCTGTCCGCCTGTAAAATGGGGAGCTAGCTTAGATGTGGAGTCGGCTTGTTTCTGTAAAGGGCCAGATAGTAAATATTTTAGGCTTTGCAGGCCAGATGGTCTGTGTCTCAATAACTCATTCCAGCCACTGCAGCACGACTCCGGCCACACACAATATGCAAACGAATGTGTGTGGCTGCGCTCCAGTAAAACTCATGTTTATGGACACTGAAATTTGAATTTCATATAATTTTCACATGTCACAAAATACTACTTGTCTTTTTTTCTCCCATCATTTAAAAATGTAGACACCATTTTTCACTCATGGGCCATGTGAAAACAGAGGGTGGGTCAGATTTGGCCCAAGGGCCGTGGTCAGCTGACCCCATGTCAGATGATTGGCTCTTGGGGATGACAAGCTCCCTGCTCTTTGGTGGGGGGACTCCACCGGCTGGCTTCTGTGAATGGGATCTGGAAACCCAGGTGATCGCCCACTCCTGGGCCTCCAGACGGGCCGGGGACCAGAGCCACAGTGGGGTGCTTAGGAGCCTCATTCAGAGGGGAAACCACACAGTGGAGGGCCCAGCACGGGGCCTGGCATACAGGAGGCGCTCACTAGAAGGCAGCGACTCCTGTCGGAGTGTATACAGTGCCTCGCTGAATGGGCGTGGGGCAGGCAGGGGATTGGAAAGGGCCTCTCTGGGAGGCTTCAGAGGCTCCCAGCAGGAAGGGGGCTCAGAGTGGCGTCCCTCTGAGCATCACCGACCCTGGGCTCCAGGGCTGGGCCCACGCCTGACGCAGAGATGCCCTCAGACCCACCCTCCACGGCTCCTCCTTTGTGGGTCCCCCTCTAGACCCCCAAGTCTCCACTGCCCTAGGCCCCCACTGGGCCCTGCTCGCTGTTCTGTGAGGGCCTCTGGAAAGCCTCTCCAGGCCCCAACCAAGGGGTATGGGGAAAAGAGGAAAAAGTAGCGGAGGAGACAGACAGATGGGGTTTAAGAAAGACAGGAAGTGGAGGCGATGGGAGGAAGTGCTGGAGGGCGCCATGGAAGGGTGACAGAGCCTGGTGGTGAGACGGAGGAGTGAAGAAAGACAGAGGGAAGGGCATGGCGAAGGGTGAGACCGAGGCCCCCAGCCCGGGCCCTACCTTGCACCTGGAGGATGTAGTGCCGAGAGGCGGACCCCGCGGGGTTACTGGCTGTGCATTCATAGAGGCCACTGTCACTGACCTGGGCCTGGGCCAGATGTAGGGAGCCCAACGGGAGGAGGCCATGCCTGTGGGAATGAGGGGCACTGGTGAGACCCCAACTGACCCCACCTCAGCTGGAAAGGCCTCAAGATCCAACTCGAACCAGCTGCCTCCCCCAGGAAGCCTGCCTGGACTGAGGCAATGTCCACCACCTCCCCATCACTCCTCCCCCATGCCCACCTCCACTTCGCTGAACCACCAGGACATGGCCAGGTCCCACTCCAACTGGTGTAACAGATAAAGAGCACTGAACTAGGAGTCCACTGGCTTGGGTTTGAGTCCAAACCCTGAACCCTTCCTAGCTGGGTGAAGCAAGTCCCTTCACTTCTTGGAGCCTCCATTTGCTCATCCGCAAAATGGGCATCCTCAGGGGGCCTGTGTCTGCGGCTGGTGAAGAGACTCCAGTGGGCTCAGCCCAGAGCCTGGTGCCTGGTCGCTGGTAACTCCCCCTTCTCTAGCCCATGCTGTTTCTCGACCCTGCCCTGAGAAGGGGGTGCGGACCCCGTTGGAAGCCCCCCCCACGACTTCCAGGGAGAAGCTGCCAGTCCAGAGGCCCTCCGCGTCTGAGTGCCAGGGTCAGCCAGACTCCAAATCCAGTGCTTCTGGTGTCCTATTGTCCAGAGCTGTGTTGGGCCCCCAGGAGGAAGCTGTGGAGGCCCCCCATCACTGCCCTCCCCAGTCCGGCCCACCTTGCTGAAGTCACCTGGCCTCCATCCCACAGGGATCCGGGACCCCCGGCCAAGATCCTGCAGCTGGGCTGGACCCCAGGGACCCCTGCAGACATGATGTCACCAGCCCATATGTGCTGGCTCTGTGTAATCCCTGCCCCCGTAAGACAGGGAGGGCAGCTGTGGCCACCAGCCCTGGGGGGCCTCAAGCACAAGTGGCCAGCACGGATGTGGGGACCCCAAAGGCCAGCCCCCCCAGCCTGAGCTCACCAGGTTACAGCCGGCTCTAGAGCCCAACGGGCCTGGGTCCAGTCCCGGTCCCCACTCCCCTTTCTGCTGCACCTCAGTTTCCTCCTCCACGAGAGGGAGATGACAGGAGCCCCATCTCCCAGGCAGCTGCAGGCAAAGTGCTGGGCATTCACTTATCAAACAGGTGCCAGCAGTTCACTCTGTGCAACCTCGGGCTGCTAGCTCTGCCCTGCTGGACCCGTCTCCCCATCTAGAAAGTGGAGTAATAATGCCCCTGCCCAGCAGCCTCCTCCCCCAGCAGGCACTTGGGGCAAGTTCTCTGAGGACAGTTATGAATGACACACTGGGTGGTGGCCTCTAGAGCCCAGGCACCGGGCCGGACCATCTGTTCTGCCCCATGCTTGCTGTGTGAGGTTGGGCAAGTCACTTAACCTTTCTGTGCCTCATTTGTTTCATTTTCGAAAACAGAGACAACAGTAGTGCTTATCCCTCACAGGGGTGTCCAGAGAACTGAATGACCGAATTCACAGCACAGTGCCTCCGGGAACTCAGGTACACAGAGGTACTCAGCAAAAGCCAGCCGTTACCATGGTGATGACAGTGCATCCATAAACAATCTGCAACGCAGTTTTGCATTGTTTGAAACACTTATATAAATGGCATCGCGTGTGTGTGTATGTGTGTGTGTGTGTCTGTGTAGGTCTTTACCCCTTTTTCACTGTTGTATAACATTCCTTTGCATGTTCATACTGCAGTTGATTGGTTTGTTCCCCTTTTGGTGGACATTTAAATACTTAAATTTTTAAATTTCCTTCCTTCTTTCCCCCCTCCCTCCTTCCCCTCTTTCTCCCTTTTGTTCTTTCTCTCTTCCACCAGCAGAGCTCTCTGCACACTGCTGTGTGTGTCCCCCACGCCCAGGAGCAGGACTCCTGGGCCACAGGCTCACACCCCGTCAGCTCTCACAGGTAGAGACTGCATCACTCACACCTCACAGGACAGGGCTGCTCGTGAGACTCTCCGGGATATGTGAAAATATGCAGATTCCCAGGCCCCACCCAGAGACTCTGCTGGGGTGGGCGAGCAGGAATTGGGGTTTTACCAAGGCCCCAGCTGGCTCTGATACAGGTGGTCAGGGGACCCCTCCTCCTTGGGAATACTGCACAGGGACACAAGGAAGTGCCCCTGTCCAGTGAAGCAGCACCACGAAGCAGATGGGAGTGGGGCTGTGACGGCAAGTGGTCTGGGTGTGACCCACCGTTCTGCCTCTTACAAGCTGTCCCTGGGCCAAGGGCTCCACCTCCCTGAGCCTCGGTGTCCTCATCTGGCGTCACGGGAGTTGGCAAGGAGGAAGTGGCACAATGCAGAAGAAGCTCACAGTGCCCAGGACATAGCCAGCGCTCACTAAAGGGCCCTGCTGTTGGTCAGACCCCCCCAGTGTCTGTGTCCTCGCCCCCCATCTCCAATCAGCTGGGCAGCCCCGAGCATGTCCCCTAATCTTCCAAAGTGGAGGAAGAAGAGGACAAATGCCAGACAGACGCTTATTTGTCCCAGCGATGGGAACACATTTCCCCTGCGTGGCTCCACTCCCTCAGCGTGGCTTTTCTCATCACAGTTTTTTTCAGGTGAAATAATGTTGACACCGCCAAACAAGAGCCTAACTCATTTGAGACTGAAGCATGTACCCTCAATCACACTCGGGTAGGGACACTGTTCCCTCCAGGGACATCGCTGCAAACCTCGGCGGGCAGAGCAGGGACAGCGTGGGTCAGTGGAAAGAGGTCTGGGCTGGGAACCAGAGTTCTGGATCCAAGGTCCAATTCTGCTATAGGCATGCTGTGCAACCTCAGGCAGGGCAGTCAACATCTCTGAATCCCAATTTCTTCATATTTGAAAAGGCAGCTCTGGACTCCTTTATCTCAGAGGTTGCCTTCTAGTTCTGAGAACTTTAGAGTCCAGAGAACCCTCGCGCTCTCCCTCACCAAGCCCTTAAAAGGATAGGAAGTGGGAGCTTCTAGGAAAAAAAAAATAAAAGAAACTTCCAAAAGTGGAAACAATTTTCAACAATGAAAGCAGGCATCTTGTCTTTCTATGACCAGCCCCCAGGTCGTTTTCCAGAAGGGGAATGCTGCTCACAAAGGAAGAAATGGAAAGAAGGGAGAATCCGTCTCACAGATGGACAAGCGGAGGTCGGCAGAGGCCTCCCCATGGCACCCTCGCCACCCTGGCTTGTGACCACCTGTCACCTGTGGGCTCCAAGAGGACACACCCCTCTCCGTCTTACCTGCCTGTTTCCCCAGAACCTAGTCCAGACCTGGCACGGAGCAACCCTCGCTCCGGCCAGACTTAGGAAAAAGATAAAGCAGCAGTCATGGGGTCTGGGGCTGGCTGGACGGGACGGGAGGCCCGGGGGTTCCAGGGCAGCACTTCCGCCCCCTCCCAGCTCTCCCTCCACTTTCCCAGAGGCTCCGCAGCAGGTCTGGGGCTGCAGCCTGGGGGGGGGGGGGGCAGGGGAGAGGTAGGAGGAGGTGGGGGCACACTGCTGTGTGCATGTGGGGTCGTTAGCAGCAGCCGCTCCACCGTGGGCTGAGCAGCCAGATGGCTCCGCATGGCGCCCAGATGAAACCCCGGAGAGGTTCTCAGGGAATTTCCTGTTTATGACATCCGTCCATCGGCTTGAGCCTCCGCTGTTGGCTGCGCGTTCCACACAGCCACGCAGATGGGGCCGGGGGAGACCCGAGGGGCCCACCTACCCTGGCCGTGGAGCCCGGTTCAGCCAGCTGCTCATTCATTCATTCATTCACCCATTCGACAAAGAGCCCCCGGGTTCAAGGTGGGCCGGCTGCCACTGGGGTGGAGGAGACGCTCCTGTCCTCAGGTTGCTCGAGTCTGAGTGGTCTATCTGCACCCAGTCCCTCTTGCTGTGTCCCATGCTGCTCCTCCTCTGCCCCCGTGTCTACAGGGCCGTCTGCAGCACTTCTAACCTCACTGCGAGCACCGAGCTTTCCTGGAGGAGGGTCAGTGGCTGTCGAATGAACAGCGCTCCCCACAGTCACCCAGCCGGCCAGAGGGCTGATCCTGAACCACAGACTCCCACCACACGTCGGTGTACACCGGCCCGGACGGTGTCTGCTGGGGCCGGGGTGGGGTCTGAGCCTGGGCAGGGAAGGGCCCTCCACCGGCACCCGTCAGCCTGGAGGGCACCCACCGATGGCTGCTCTGACCCACATCTCCTTGCTGGGCTCACCCACACAATAGACCCTTGCAAGGAAGTCCCAGATGGAAAACCAAGCTTGAGCAATTTAGGAAGAGGGACCTGATACTGACCAAAGGGCCAAGCGCAATACGGGGGAGAGAGAGAGAGAGAACGTGCCATCTCCCGAACCCAGCAATGCTACCAGGGACGGCCATCAACTCCTGAGCACCCCCCCCGTGCCACCGCACGGCCGAGCCCCTTCCATGCACATGCTCACTTGAAACTCCCAACAGCCAAATCAGCAAGGCGGGCGGATTCTACCCTCCTCACCCGATTTAGCAGAGGAGGAAACTGAGACCCAGAGAGACAGACCCTGCTGTCCACGGCCATCCAGCTGGTCAGGGCAGCACTGGGACTTGACCTTCAGACTCTGCAATGGCGCTCCCAACCACCTTGGTGCTCTAAATGGTGGGCTCTGAAGTTTTGTTCACATGAATGTCCCCCAGAGAGAGCTGCTGGCCGTAGGCTGACAAGACCCGACCTCAGAGCCACCAGGCCAGGAACCAGCATGACCTGTGAGTGTCCACCAAGGTAAAGACCCCACGAGGGGCCCTGAGCAGTCCATGCCAGGTGCCTGGCTTCCGGTGAGGGAGCAGCTTTTCTCCTGGGTCACCAGAACCCAGCTGCAGCCCCCTCCTCTCTGCTCTGGGCTAACTGGGCCAGGAGGGGGCGGGTGTGCCGACTGCCCTGCAGTATCCTGGGGATGCTCCATCTTCTCACTGTCCCCTCCCCGCCAGCTCCCGCCTCCCCTCCCCCTGGAGCCAGCTGGGTTCGGCCCTGTGTGGGACCCTGGCCCGCTGCCCCCGGGAGCCAGAGCCGGAGCCAGGAGCCCTCGCAGCTGTCCCAGCTACACATCAGAACCACAAACAAACACTGTTGCCTAGAAACACCGCCTCGCCCCAGCATCCCCGGCTGAATCCTGGGACCGGAGCCACTAGGCGCTGTCTGGCCACTAGCGCCTGTCCAACCCTGTCATTTCTCAGACGGGGAGACTGAGGCCCCGAGAGGGGAAGGGTCTTGAGCTCACTCAGCGAGTTGGGGCGAGGCTGGGAGGGACCCCAGGTCCTTTGTCGCCTGATCTCACGCACAGCCAGAGCCCATGTCTTCTCTCTCCCATGCTGTTTCGCCACAGTCCTAGGCACACGAGATGGCTCCAGAAATCCCTGACTTCAGTTTCGAATCCACAGTTCGCAAGGGCTTTTCCCAAACAGCAATCCCGCAGGGCGAGAATCACCCGGCGACCATTCCCACCCTTGGACTCAGCCGTTTGCTTTCAGGACTATACCCCAAGGAAACGACCCAGAAGATAAAGAGAAGCATTTATGCAAGGATGTTCCAGCAACTCCATTTATTACCACCGGAAACTGGCAACAAAGCACATGCCCCAAACAGGAACAGCTTAGCAACGAGACATGATGGCCCTGGAATGTTATTCTGCCCTTTAAATAAAAAGCAAGTGATACGGGCCAGGATGAATCAATTAAATGGGGAAAAGCTATCAAAGATGAGGGCAGAAGTGAAGAGGCACTAAGTTTAACTCCATGAAAGCATCTACATGAACAAACTGGATGGGGTCGTGGACACAAGCGGTGGTTTAGAGTTTAGTGGCTACTCAACTCCCATTCTGTTTTCTTTCTAGAAAGGACTTTCTGACTCAGAGCATCAAGGATTGCTGAGAGCTCAGAATATCCTCTAGACCCTCCAGAGAGAGCAGTGGCCTGCCTGACCTCGGCCCAGAAGCCTGACGTGTGTGTTCTCATGTCTGTGTCTCTGTGTGTCTGCGTGCTTCTGGCTGTGTGTCTGTCCATGTGTGTTCATGTCTGTATCTGTGTGCATGTCCACGTGTGTTCATGTCTGTGCATGTCCGCATGTGTATGTGTGTATGTTAGGGCCAGCCCAGGTGCTGGAAGGTCAGGACCCCAGTTCTCCCCCACCCCATGTGCTTCTGTTTCCTCCTCAGTGCCCGGGGCACATGCCACTCACCCCACCCAGCTCCAGGACGGCTGGCAGGAAATGAGGCCCACCCCTGCCCAAACGGAGCTGGGGGAGGCCTTAGAGGCTCAACCACATTGTGGTTCTCCACCTGACTGTACCACAGAGTCACCGGGGGGCTCTGAAGACGCACCAGTGCTGGGGCTCTGCTGGTGACCCTAACCACAGCCAGGGCTGAGAGCCCCTGGCCAAGGTCAGCTCAGGGTCAGGAAAGACAGGCCCTGGGGAACCACGGAGCAGGTGCAGGGCTGGGGGGTGGGGCACAAAGATGAGGAGGCAGCTCAACCAGGTGAAAGGAGCCCAAGGCCCAGCCCGGGGGAGGCGGGCAGTGGGGAAACTTGGTGAGCAGCTGGCGCCTCTCATCAGGAGGAAGCAAGCTGGATCCTGGAGGCAGACAAACACCTACGACTCATCGAAATAAGTTCTCAAGCCTCTAGAATAGCAGCTTTGAAGCTGAGCCTTGGGACTCCCTTGGAGAAGGAAGAGGAGGTGCAGACAGACAGCAAGCCCATCCCCACCGCCCCCAGCACCACCACCGCTCTGTGTGTTTCCATGTTTTTTCAATCTCCCTTTTCTGGCAGAATAGCTGTGGGACTAAGGGGAGCTGTGTCCCCGAGACACGGAGCTTTGTCCTGTGCGGGGAGGCTGTCAGGGTGTCGCAGGGAGGCCCAGAGAGCCATGGGGCCCAGGGCCTGCGGAGGACGTTGAAACACAAT
This sequence comes from Tapirus indicus, assembly GCA_031878705.1. NCBI lineage: Eukaryota > Metazoa > Chordata > Mammalia > Perissodactyla > Tapiridae > Tapirus > Tapirus indicus. The sequence goes on along the minus strand of CM062929.1, from coordinate 32,586,979 downwards.
CTAAAGCTGGTGAAGTCAGTCACAACCGCCAACAAGCAGGAACAACGCAAATGCCCCTGGACTCGCGGGGGATAAACAAAAGGTCGTCCATCCACACAGCGGAACAGTCTTCAGCCACAAACAGGAGCGACGTCCTGATGCCACTACAACGTGGCTAAACCTCAAGAAGTGATGCTCGGTGGAAGGAGCCGGGCACAAAAAGCCACGTATTGTGTGGTTCCATTTATCCGAAACATCCAGAACAGACAAATCCAAACACAGAAAGCCGGTCGGGGTGGGGCAGGAGTGGGAAGTGGCCGCCAGTGAGTATGGGGTTATTTGGGAGGGTGCTGGAAATGTTCTAAACTTGATGGTGGTGATGGTTGCACAACTCCGAATATATTCAAGAACATAGAATTGTACAGCATGTGAATTGTATCTCAATAAAGCTTTTCTATTAAACAAAGTCGGTGAGAATTAAGTGAAGTAAGAGATGTGATGATGATAATTTTTTAAAAGCTAGAAATGACGCCTTAGTTTGTGAACAGCATCAGGAGAACGACATCAAAGGGAGCAATTTTCCAGCACTTACGGTGTACTAGGCACTGCGTCTCCATCACGCTATTGCATACGCCGTATTTAAACAACGCCCACTTTACAGATGGACAAACAGGCCCAGAGGACCAGTGGCCCCCGGGGCCACGTGACTAATGAGGAACCAGCTGGGGTCCACACTCGAGTCTGACGAACTCCAGGGTCTGAGCTCTTCACCCAGGCCCCCCCCAGGCGTATTTTCCTCCCTCATTTAGATGGACTCCTGGAATCTCATAAATCTCAAGAGAAAGCTGTAAGCCAGCAAGAAGTGGAGAGGGCAAAGGAGAAAGAAAAAAACTCTAGGATTGCAAAAGCAGCTCTCACAAATTTATGGCTCCCCGTGGATCGATGAACGCATCCCAACAGAGAAGGGTGAACAAATGGGATTGCAGTCCCCGTTTCAGTAACAACCCATAAATAAGCAAGCACCTGGCTGGCTGCCACCCAGCCCAGGACCCAGGATCCAGGACTCAGGACCAGGCTTTCCAGGGAGAGATGCAGGCTCCGCCAGGCCCCCACCCCCCAGACGTGGAGCTGCAGAGACCCCACAGGGCGTGGGGGGGGGACTGCAGACCCAGTCCAGGCACAGGAGCCTGGCCGCATCCAGAGCGCAGGCCTCCAGGTTTGGAAGGGCTTACTGAACAGATGTTCTGAGATGCAGAGACCCATGTGTGGGTGTCAAGGGGGTGGGGGTGCTCAGAGACCTTCTCGGTCTGCAGCTTAAAGAACTTGCCAGGGCTGATGTCACCAGCCAGAGATGAAGTGCCCCCCCTCCCTGCCAGGGTCAAGAGCCCCCCCAGGAATTTCGAGGCTCTCTTGTCTGGAACCATCACCCCCCACACCCCTGCCTGGGGGTATGGCTGGCTTTGAAGGACGCCCAAGCAGCCTCCTCCCTCTCCGCCCACTCCCAGGATCCCAGACGGACGGTCGGACAGAAGCTGAGTCAGAAAGCCCGGCCGCCAGACACCTGGTCTGTGGAGCAGGCGAGGACGTAGCACGTGTCACAGTCAGGCGGCCGTCCAACGGTGGCGTTGGTCTTTTCTAGCTGGGTGACCGCGAGCACTCACCCTCCCTCGCTGAGCCTCAGTCCAGCTCAGGGAACGAGGCACATTCAAGGGGATGCTGCACGCAGCACCCGGCGGCGGGCACGTGACACGCTGGGCACACATGATCCCAGAGGGTCTCACCCTGAATGTCCGCGCACCCACGGGTCCACTGAGAGACTTCAGGGGCCCATGGACAAAAGCACTGTGTGGGGAATCGAATGCGCATGCCCCCGGAGGTGTCCACATGTCCCACACCTGCTAGGTCACTGGCCACCTTGAGGCCAGTTTCCCCTCAGACCACAAGCTCTGCCCCTTCGCCGACCCATGGCCACACAACTGGTGTTACCTGTCGGCGACGGGTGGCACAGGGCGGGAGTCCTTGGTCCAGGTGACCAATGGGGGTGGGGAGCCCTGGGCCTCGCAGTCCAGGGTCACCTCGTCACCGGCCATGGCCGTGATTCTCAGAGGCTCGTCTGCATCACGTGACCCGTTGACGTGGATCCGGGGCTGGGCTGTTGGTGGAAGCATGCGGGGACCGTGAGCAGAGCAGGGACCACAGGTGGGGGCTGGAGGGGAGCGGGTAGCTCCCCCAGGAAGCAGAGGTGGCACTGCCACCCCACAGGTGCAGAGGTGGGTGGGCTCTGTTATAACGGGAGAGCGCAGGTTTCCAGGGGGCTCAGATCCGATGGTCTCCCTCAGTCTTCCCTCCTCCTCTCCGCCACCCCCTCCCTCTGGAAGCTCCTCTTGCTTTGATGGCCCTGACATGGTCCCTCCTGCCCCAACACCTCTGCTCCTCTAGCTTCTCTTCATCCCGCTATCCCTTCCCCGAGGACATTCCAGCAGGTTCTATCCTCCTTCTCTTCTCTCTCTTCCTTCTCCCCCTTGATCATCCCAATTATTCCCATGATATCAACGCCCAGACGGTGCACACCTCTTCCCGTGGCCAGTCGGGCGTTTACAATAATCTGTGCACATCACCTCTCTCCTATGAAGCTGGAGGCTCCTGACGGCAGAACCGTCCCCCCCCTTCCTTACGCCCCCCGACATGTCTAGCCACATGCTCATACACTGAAGGCAGCCAGTACGTGTCTGGGCACCAACAACTAAACCAGCCAGCCAGCTGGGGACATCAAGACCCATTCAGCCCTTACATGCTCTCCTGTACGGCATTGGTACAGACAGGAAATCCCCTCTTTAAAAATTTTCTTTTGCAACATAAAAATATTGGCTCTAAGCTTTTATGACAGAAGAAAATTGGCTGTGCATTTGCTCACTCATCCAGTCAGTCAGTCAGTCCAGACAGACAGACAGTCACGGAGTGCCCAGCCCTGTGGGGATGCTGGGAAATAGCAGCAGAGCAGACAAGTCCTACCCCTATCCTCACAGCACCTGGGGCCCAGAGGGAACACTGGGACCAAACAGCTCAATACACAACCAGTTATTTACTCACAGTTGTGCTGGGTGCTATGAGGGGGCATTGCAGACAGTTTACAGAAGGTGACTTGACTCAGCCCGAGGGATCAGAGCTGAGATCTGATGGGTGGGAGAAGTTGGCTGGGCCAAGAGGTGGGGGCAGGGCATTCCAAACAGAAGGAACTACACGTGCAAAGGCCCTGAGGCATAATGGGACATTCAAGAAACTGAAAGGAGACCAGAGGGTCTGGGGCACAGAGAGTCACGGAGAGAGATGGGCAACAGGGCTGCCAAGGTGGGCGGCATCCAGTGTAGGGTCTTGTGACTTCCAAAGGCTGCCCCCCATCTGGTTACAAAGGGTTGAGTTGGAACCACTTAACCACACTCCCAGGGACAATGCTCTAAGGGAGGACAGTTTTGGCCTAGGTGCCCTTCAGATGGGAAGAATTTAGAGGCAGGGTTGAATTTAGAGGCAGGGTGTAAGGAAGACATAGGTAAGGCAGATTGTCCATGCCCTGCCCCCAGGCCTACAGCGCCCGGCTCCCAGGACAGGCGCGGCCATCACTCACTGTTGACAGAAAGCCGCATCTCCTGACTGGAGAAGCCCACGGCATTGGTGGCCGTGCAGACATAGGCCCCTGCATCCTGGGCAGACGGCTGGGCAATGACCAGGGTGCCGTCCTTGCTCACGTTGTAGCGAGGATCCCTGGAGTTCAGGGCGTTGGTTTCCTGCAGCGGAGTCACAGGTGACATCAGCAGAGCCCACACCCCACGGTAATTTGCAGCATTCCCCTCCCCACGATGCGCTGGGCCTACCTCTCCGGTGACTCTCACGGGAGCGGGCTCTGCCTACCTTGGTCCAGGTGATGGTGGGGGTGGGAACTCCTGAGGCCACACAGGGAAGAGAGGTTGGAACCCCTTCATTAGTGACGTGGTGGGTGGCAGTGGGCTGGATTCTAGGTGGCACTTTTAAAAACAAACCAATTTCATAAATCAACGTTCATCGCAGCATTATTCGCAATAGCCAAAAGGTGGAAACAATCTTTTATCAAAAGATGATGGATAAACAAAATGTGGCGTGTACATATGGAATATTGTTCAGCCTTAAAAAGGAATAAAAGTTTGATGAATACTGCAACATGGATGAACCTTGAAAACATTATGCTAAGTAAAATAAACCAGACACAGAAGAACAAATACTGTACGATTCCACTTACATGAGGTACCTAGAGTAGGCAAATTCATAGAGACGGAAAGTAGAATGATGGGGGCCAGGCGCTGGGGGAGGAGGGAATGGGGAGCGAGTGTTTAATGGGGACAGAGTTTCAGTTTGGGAAGAGGAAAAAGTTCTGGAGACGGATGGTGGCGATGGTTGCACAACAATGTGAATGTACTTAATGCCACTGAACTAGACACTGAGAAATGGTGAAAATGGTAAAGTTTAGGTTATGTATATTTTATCACAATTTAAGAAAAAAACCATTTCAACAGAAGAATCCAATTAGCCTAGTATCTACAGCCACTGCCGCTATAAATTCATGCCCCAGACGGAGGGCCGCCTGTGCCTGGGAACCAGCTGTACCATTTCTCTGCTCTGGCACTTGGGGTAAACCACTTAATCTTTTGGTCCCCATATTCCTTGATCAGCAAAAAAGCTAAATTAACCCCAATTCCCTGCCCACTCTCTTGGGATGGACAGATGAGAAATGGCAGAAGATAGTGTTCACAGAACACAGTGAACTTGAAAGCAAGTGCCAGATCCATTCTGGGCACCATCCAGATTTGCAGGCATTAAAACAAGGGTCTCCAAGAGGAGTGGGGGAGGGCAGAACCGGGCATGGAGGAGTCGGGAGGGGAAGCCAGGAGCCAGGGGCTCTGACGGTAACACTCGGAGATTCTTTAGGGAGTTTCCAGATTCTCCCAGGTGGCCATAGCCAGCTAGTCAATTAACATTTGTTGAATGGAAACTACGTGAGCCAAGAGAGACCCGGCTTGTTCACGCCACCCCGCCAGCACAGTGGGGAATTACGGGCGACACGCTCTGCAGAGGGGCCTGCTTCCTGATCCTGTGATCTTGCTGAGTTACTTCCTCTCCGAGCCTCAGCTGACGTAACCTCAGAATGGGGAGTCTTTTGAACCCCACCCCTCGGAATAGTTCTGAAAATTAAGTGAGACGTACACAGAACCTCGCAGAGGCCCGGCACACGGCACACGTGGGCTCAACCTTGGATCGCTATTATTAATCGGAATTACGAGGAGACAGAACACCTGGGTTCTAGACCCAGCCTCCTCTGAACTCTGGTTTTCCTCCATAAAACGGGGAACAATGCATTCTTCCCGTTCATCCCTCAGGAGTTTTATGAAACAAATAATAATAATAAAAAAAAGGATATTAACATACTTGGTAAATGACAAAATATAACCAAACTTAGTTTAAACTTCTCATCTTACATTAAAAAGAACGGTGATGCCTGGTTAGGTGGGGAAGGGAAACAGGGACTCCCAACACTGTGGCTGGGAGAGGAATTGGGCAAAATGCACTAAAAGCCCTAAAATTGGGCAATCTCCATGACTCAAAAGTCAATTCCACATTAATGGGTTTATCCTAAGGAAAGAATCGGTTACGGAGACAAACGTGGAGCACGAGGACATTTATCCCCAGGGTGTTCCCACTAGTGAGAAACTGGACATGAGGGGACAGGTTAGACACTCATGGCTCATCCAGACAGGGACCCTCAGGCTTAAACGGGGGCTCCTGAGTATTTAACAGAAAACAGTCATAATATATTGTCAAGAAAAACACTCAGGTTGCAAGATAGCAACATAATGTGGTTCCAGCTTGGTTTTTAAATATGTATGTGTATGTATACATAAAGAATTCATAGCTAGATGGATAGAAATATACATATATAAAGAATTTATTTATAAAAATGTATATAAAGAATGTGTATATTATGTAAAAATAATTTATATGCAATGCATATAAGGAATATATACAATTTATATGTTACATATAATTTATTATATATATGTACAGGGTGTGTGTATGTGTGCATGTGCAAGTTTGCTTATGTATCAAACATGAAAGACACAAACCAAAATGCGAAATTATTCTGGTTCTTCTCAGCTATTGGTATTACGGGACTGTGTTTTTTTCACTCGTCCAATCTCTAATTTTCCTACTGTGAAATATGTACCATTTGTGCAATTTTCTTAGACAAAGGTGTTCAAGATTGGCTCCTCCCACGCGCCTTCCCCCAACCCAGGCCGGCCCCCGCCCCCGCCCCCACCTTGGGACCCCAGGACTCACCCTGGACCACCAGCATCACGTCCCTACGCTGAGAGCCGGCCGTGTTGGTGACCACACAGCTGTACCTCCCCGCGTCCTCCTGCAGTGCCCGGTCAAGGTGGAGGCTGCCGTCTGCCCGCACGGAATGCCGGCTGCCAGGCGGGAGCTGGTGAGGGTGAGGAAGCACCAGCTCGGACCACGGTGAGAGCCAGCTAAGGGAGAGCTTATCTCTCAAAAGCCCACTGCCCGCGAGGCCAGCAGGGAGCAGGCTGGACTGAGAGGTCAGGGGTTCAGAGAAGGTGGGGGAGCTGGGAGGTGACGCCACGACTGCCCAACCCCCAGCCCTTCCCTAAGACTTGTCCACCTCACAGACCCTGCAGGGCTAGGCGGGCCTGACCCCGAGCACACCCTGAGCCCACTCTCCCATGGCCAGCTGGACCCCGGCCAGGTTGATGGGAGCTTCTCCTGGGAGTGTGGGCTTGGCCCAGAGCCTCTACTGCGGGGAAAGCAGAGCCATGCGGAACAGGAGGGATGTGGCCACAGCAGATGTGGTCCCCGAGACAGAAGCAGAGAGCAGCTCCTGCTGGCTTCGCAAGTCTGTCCTGCCAGGACCAGGGTGGCAGGGAGTGCTGGTCTAGAAAAGATGCCCAGCCAGTCCATCCTTGGTGAGGGGCCCAAAATCTTTCCTCCAGGCCTGAGCCCTCTTTGTCCTCCCTGTCCCTGTCCCGTGAGTGTGGCTGCACATCCTGCTTTCAGGTACCAGGAGATGCTCCTGTGCTGTCTTGGGCTGACCGAGCTTGAGGGGCTTTCTGTCCCTGCACTCGGCAGCTGAGCAGGTGGGGTTCCAGCCGATGTCCATGGGGCTAGAACAGACTCCGTGTCTCCGGCCACTCCTGTCCTGGCCTTGACGAGGCCCCAGGCTGCTCCTTCCCCACACGCCCATCGGCTTCTACTCCTCATCACCCCACCCCACACGCCCAGGCAGGGTTCCTCCTCGTGGTCACATCTAGTGACACTGGCTGCAGAGCGAGTCATGGACACCATCAGCCTCTGCAAAGCCCGCACCCTCCGGGAGCAGGACCCTGTTTGCACTGCCCCAGGGTCCGGACAGTGGGGCTGGGACCAGGGCAGCGGGAACAGAAAGAGGGTCACACAGTTGCTGCCTCCCTGGGTGGCCAGTGTCTGCCCATCTGCTGTTATAGTCTCAAGGGCACAAGGACCCCAGTATGTCTGAGGACAGGGCGGAAGAACTGAGGGAAAGAGAGAGGTAAAGAAGGAGTGAACAGGATGGGGAAATAGAAGAAAATAAGGAAAACCAAGTGGCTATGAACGGATAAAGCAGCCACTGTGTGCCCAGCAGGGCGCTAGGAAGTCGGGCGGATATTAATCTGCACAGGTCACACCTCTGCCCCGAAACCATCAGAACAGGGGTGACGAATGTGTCGTGTCTGTGCCCCCCCCCAAACCCCTGCTCCCCAGCCCTCAGCACGGATGGAGGCAAGATGCTCCCGCTGAGCTCCAAGAGGGCCAGGAGCCACACGGATCCTTGGCAGGACTTTAGAGGGCGATGGATGCTGTCAGCGCATTAGCAGAAAAGGTTCTGGAAAGAGGCAGAAAAGAGAGGGAGGAAGGAGGAGGACATTCCAAAACAGGAACAGCAAAGTGTAGGCTGGGGTATGAAGGTGACAGCCCGCTCCGTCCCCAAGCACCACTGCCCGCTGATCCCGGAGGAGTCAGCACTCACGGGTCGGCCGGCCTTGAGCCAACGCCTCTCAGGGAAGGGCCTCCCAGCCAGGATGATGCAGGGCAGGGACACGGGCTGCCTCTCCAGCACCCGGACGGTGGAGGCACTGCTGGCGATCTGTGGGGGTGCTGTGGGGAGAGGAGACAGTGTCGGCTCGATAGATTCCCAGAGGGTGGTCATCTGGGAGATAGAGGCCCCCACTCCCCACTCCCCAGTCTCCCCCTGCTCCCCAGGGAACCAGTGGAAGCATCAGGATGGGGGATCCTAAAGGGTCAAAGGGCACACTTCCTGGGGCACACTGCCCAGGATGCAGGGACCCAGATGCTTCTCTTGGAGAACCTGTCCATAGACACCTCTGGCCCAAAGGATGGGTGGCCATGGGGGGGCCTCCCTGGGGGTCCCTGGCTTCCCCACCTCCCGGCCTCTCCAGATCCACCAGCGAACCGTATCCAATCACCACGAGCCGGGCCTCTGCCTGGACCTTCCCAAAGACATTTTGAGCTTCACAGACATATGGGGCCTCATCTTCAGGGACCACACCTGAGGGCAGGACAGAGGCAGGCCTGACTATTGGGCACGCCACAGCTCCAGCCCCCACGGGCTCCAGCTCCCCAGGCAGAGGGAGCCCTCAGCACAGCCCGGCCTGGCGGAGGTTGGATGGGAGGGCTGGGATGCCAGAGAGGAGAGGGATGGGGGATATAGTCGGGCCTTGGAAGGATGAGAAGGCCTCAGCTTGCTCATCTGCAGCATCGGGATAATTTATCAATCCCTGTGCCTTGTAGTGTGACTGGGAGGGGCCAATAAGATGATGCAAATACAGTGCCCAGCGTCTGGCCTGGCGGTAGTAACAGCAGTAGTAGTGATGATGATGATGATGGTGATGACAATGGTTAACATGTATAACACTTAAAATGTGTCAGGGACTGTGCTACATGCTCTCCGTGTATTACCCACACAACCACCCCCTAAGGTGGCCTGTAATTAAACCCAGGTGGTAGGTATCGTCATTATCATTAGTGTGTCCAGTTCAGAGTGGTGGAATGACCTGACCAGAGTCCCATCAGACACAATGTGACCTTGCATCAGCCTGACCCATGGTCAGTGCTGGGGCTCAGGGTCCTGCTCCCGGCCCCCCAGCCCGGGGGCTTAGGGTGTCGGAAGCCATCCTGTCTCCCCTGCCCACCCTCCACAAGCCCAATCTCTTACTTTCAAAGAACAGCATTCCCGAATCAGGGTGCCGGGTCCTGCCGCGCTGCCCGCGCCCCAGCGGCTGGCCGTCTCCACGGCGCCAGGTGACTGTCGGGGGCGGGCGGCCCGTGGCCCGGCATGGCAGGAGGGCGCTCCTCCCCAGCTCCACCGTGACGTCCCGGGGCAGCTCCATCAGCTGGGGCGCATCTGCAGGGAGGTGACTGGTCAGCCACGCCCGGCGGCTGGACCGCTCAGCCCCCCAGGAGACTGTTCCCGAGGCCCGCCTCCCCTCCCACCGCTGGGAGTTTGTCCGTCTTCCAGCCTCGCCCTCGGGAACCTGACACTGACTCATTCCCAGGGACCCAGGGCCAACCTGAGCTTGGCGGGGTCCACCCCCAGAGAGCTCTCGGGGACGAGGCAGAGGGAGCGGCCTTTGGCGAGATGAACCAACTGACACGCCTTGTACCCCTGCGTGGGGTTGCAGGGGCCTCACTGTGCCCGGCCATGCAGGGGGCAACAGGCCTGCTCCTGGCAGCCACACTTCCCGGGAAGCCCACCTCTGAGGGGCTGCAAGTCATGTTCCAGCCACAGGAGCCTGTGAGACCCTCTCCCCCGCCCGCTCGCCCTCCTCCTGGGCCGCAGGGAGCCTCCTCTTGCAGGTCACAGCCCCTTCTGTGAACACCACCCCAAAGAGCCAAGTTCATGGGGAGATTACAGGTCATCTTTACTCTCTTCCCTACACCTTTCTCTGCTGAACTTTTTGTAATGAGCATAGAAAACTCTACAACAAAATCAAAACATGCTTATTATAAATAACATGACCTTATACTTTACAGTCCAAACGGGGGGCCCTTGAGAGCGAAAATGGCCATATTAATAATTACGCCCAGACAACAGACGCAAACAAGGACTGCCTGGCTCACCGGAGCCATCAAAAAGTCGCACACACACACAAGGGGTATATTTACCTAAGTTTTGCTTCACACACCCCAAATCCCACACCCTTTACCCACTGTTAATAGTTTGTAGTGTTTTTCCAAACCATTTTTCTAAGCATTGTCTTACTTTTGTAATCAGGGGAAAATAAGTTATTTCCCAAAACAGAACCTCATGATCCTTTCTGCCCATCGGCAGGCCACGAGCAGGTCCACCTCCAGGCAGGTCCGGGCACTGTCCTCGGGTCCCTGTCCCCAGACCCAGGACCAAGAAGGTCCCTGGCTTTTTTTAATACTTTGCATCAGCACCATGGAAAATCCTCCACTTCTCTGTTCTTTCCGTCTCTCTCCAGAAATCTCTCCCGGTCATCCAAATCATGACATCAAATTTCCCTCCTAGCCTCGGGGATTAGGAACGTTCCAGGGAGATATAAACACAACTTGGAAAATGACTGCAAGGAGGAAGATAGTCCTGGAGTCAACCTCAGGCACCACCCGCTCGCCTCTTCCTTCTCGCTGGGGCCTGGCAGCTGCTGCGGTCCGGAATCCCAGAAAGCCTGAGCTCCCGGCTCCTCTCAGATGGGGTCACGGCTCCCGCAGAGCCCTGGCCCCGGGGGGCACGGCTTTGCCATCCCCCCATCCTGGGCACACCAGGCACCCCCAGAGCCTGCCTTCCCCAACTGCAGGACCCAGCTCAAACCTCCCTCCTCCAGGCAGGCCTCCCACCCACTGTCTCCGTCCAACTGCTTCTTGAACCCTCCCTCCTTAGCCCCCAACGGCCCAGCTTGGCCTCCTGACTGTAGGATATCGGGAAGCACACTCTCTTCCCCTCCTCCTCCCAGTCCTGAACTCCCCCCGGGGAAGGATGGCTCCTTTATAATAATAAGCAAATAATAAGTATAAAGGGGAGCATTTGGAATGCCCACTCAGTGACAGGCATGGTGACAGTGCTTTTAGAAGCATGATTTCATTAATTTCAGTAAACGCATGCAGGGGATATTACACAAGCCCCATTTTATAGAGGAGAAAACTGAGGGTCAGAGAGATTGATGAACCTGTCCATGGGCACAGCTCAAAGTCAAGGGCAGAGCTGGGATCAGAGTCCAGGTCTGGCTGCTGCTAAGTCGCAGGCTCTCAAGCGGTGCACCCCTGCATCCCCCTAGGGACTCGGGGACAACCTGGCCGCTGTCCTGGCCAGAGCCGCACCCAGCTCCTCTACCCTGTCTCAGGCATGAATCCCAAAGCAGTCAAATCCCAGATTAGACCCCACCCGGAAAACGGTGACTCGACCTCCTGTGCAGCCATCCCACCATCCTCACCAGGAGCCCCCAAATAAGGAGGGACCCCAGAACCCTCATATGCCAGAGCTGAAGGTCCTCTGGTCCTTTTGTTGGGCAGAGGAGGGGAGGGGGGCTGGCCCAGTGCTCTCCCCGGGGCCTCATCCTCGAGGCTCAGCCACCTCTGCTTTCAGGCTCTGAGCCCCCCCGCTCCCAGGTGACCCTCTGCAGTAGCCCAGGGAGGGACCATGAGCTCGCTTCACTGCCATCTGATTTCCCCAGGGACGGCCCTGTCTGCCTTGGCCAAGGCAGGTTTCGGGGACAGGGGCTGCAAATGCCCAGGTGGACATCAGAGCAGCTGCCAGTGCTTCCTGGAAAGGCCCAGGTCTCACCAGCTGGGAGCTGCAGCCTCGTGTTTGTGGGGAGGCGGCTCTGCACGGGGGGGCCTGGAATACCCAGGAAAAGAGAACGGTCCCACTGAAGAATGCGGGGGGGGGGGCCGGCAGGACCTTGAGCGATGCCCTGGACCTCCCGCTGGGCCTCCCGGAGCTGCCTCTGCCTTCCCCCGCTTCTCCCCTCTTCAGAGGAGCTAAGGGTGAGGTTAACTGCACCCAGCAGGTGGGGCCACTCACCTCCCCAGGGATTTTCCAGAAGGAAAGGCCCCCATGGATTCTAACGGCCGGAGAGAAGTGACCATGACAGAGGTGCTGACTTCCCTTCCTCCTGCTTGGCCTCTGGGTAGGGACACTGGCCTAAAGGTCCACAGCCTGGGCAGGGCTATCAAACTGCCTCTGCCCCACTGGGCACCCATGGATGACCCCTTCACCGCTCTGGTCTCAGTCTCCCCATCTGGAGAGAGGTAACTATTTTTACTCTGATTCATAATACCTCAAAGTTCCAGGGCTCTTGATCACTATCTGGAGACCCTGCAGCCCCCAGTCTCCTCTGCCATCCCCCCAGTCCCCGTGGCTCAGCATCCTGGGGCGGGGCTGGTGAAGTCAGCTCAGGAAGGAGAGTCCAGTCAGCCTGGACTCAGTTTGGCTGGGAGGGGTGGGGGGTCTCAGGCCCAAAGACTGTGCAGATGGGCAAGGTGGACCAAGGAGAGGCCAGCCTCAGGCCCTGCCCTGCATTTAGATGAAACCCAGGGGGCCTGAGACCGAGCCAGGGGCTGGGGGCCACGACCTCCACAGCCCCCTCCCCTGAGGACTCCTCTCCCCATATAAAGCGCCCGCAATCGGGCCTGGAGCTGCAGCCGCACTGGCCAGGGCTGCAGGACGACTTTCAGGGGCCTCTTCCTCTGGAAAAACATATTAAAAATCATATTTTATGACTGCATTGTATAAAGATAAACACAATCCAGGCTGGAGTCATTTTTATCTATTCAATAGTGTTCACTTTTTCTTCTGCTTTTAAAAGAAATTAAAATCAGAGCATGGTCCTGGGCCCCTAAAAGTGTCACAGGCCCTGGGCCCATGCCTGCTGTGCCCAATGAAGAAGGTGCCCCGAAACTCACAGGGCCCAGCTCTGCTTCTCTCCTGCTCCCCACTAAGCAACCAGGGGCTTCGGGTGGGAAGAGGAAGCATGGACTGAAATGAGAGGACAGAAAGAGGGATGGGCGCACAGCCATTTAGAGAGAAATCCAGCAGAAGATACTTAGCTCAGGGTCGTTTTTTAAAGTGACAGAAAGGGCACTGAACTTGGGGAGGGGGCACTGGCTGTGGAGCCCGGTCACCAGCCTGCGAGGAATCACCCCTCTCACTCCATCTCCCTGGGCCCCTGTCGGCCCGGCCCAGCCTACGGCAAGTCGTACCAAATGTTTATTTCATGCAAGCCCTGAGAGACGCACACGATCCCATTAAATCTCTCAGGGACCCTATGAGCCAGGCTCCACTATTATCATCCCACTTCACAGATGAGGAAAGCGAGGCTCAGAGAGGTAAATAACTTGGCCAAATAAGCAGCAGGACCTGAATGCTGACCCAGGACTCTTGACTGCCCAATGCCAGGTCCAGAGGTGACGCAGAAGCGCCCTGCCGCTGGTCCACAAACGCAGGCACTCGCTGTCACACAGGAGGAGGCTGCCCCCCTCCTCATGCTCCAAATGCCACCAGGAAGCCAGTTCCCAGCTCAACAGCAGGAAGTGGGCACAGCGCCCACCCGTTCTGACCCTGCAAGGCTCTGCCAGCCTGGCCAGGAAGGCTGGACCACAGCTGCCACCCAGATGGGCAGGAAATTCAATTTCCCACCATTGCTGCCAGGCCAGCTTACCCCAGACACACAGGTGCTGGGCCACTGTCCACCCCTCCCCTGACCTAAAAGCCAGAGGCCACCAGTGGCCCAGTGCCCCAGAGGCCCGCCTATGATGCCAGTCACCTCCTCCCTCTGACACAGGGAGATGGCTGCAAGGCCAGTGGCTGACAGAAGGAACGAGACCAGGCAGGCACATCAGCCTGGGCCCCAATGAAATAAGCCTTTGCTGAAAAGAAATCAGACATGGGGCAAAGGATGAGCTGGCCCTGGCACATGGCAAATATGGAAGTGTTAGCTTATATTTTTACTATCATCAGGCTCTAAGCCCACGGCTTACCCACCCTGCCCCACCCAAGAGCCCAGCCACACAGTGCGCTCTCTGTAGGGAGTCTGAGCACATTGCTCCCCTCCGGAGAGCCTCACACAGCCCCGCAGGACAAAGCCCAAACTCTGCCCAGCTCCCCGGCCAACAGTGAACACTGCTCCCCAGCTTGTCTCCTGACTGATTGCTTCTGGGTTCAACTTAGACATCACCTTCTCCAAGAAGCCTTCCTGGCCCTGAATGTTGGGTTGGCTCCTTCTCTGAGCACCCACAGCCCCTGAGGATGCCATTTCCAAATGCTCTGAACACTGAGCATTCTAATTGCCCTCTGTCCTCTCTCCTTGACCCCATGAGCAACACGAAAGCAGACGCTGAGCCTCACCTGCTGTGGTGTCCCCAACACAGGGCCTGGTGCATCGGCACCTGATGACCACGTCTTGGAGGAATGGATGATGGAACAAGCGAATGAACAAAGGCTACGGCTATCTCAAGCCTAGGAGGATCCCAAACCTGAGATGGCACTGTCACTCCCAGGCCAGACCCTCCTAACTGGGTCCACTTCAGCCAGGGCCCTGCCTTCCATGGGGAGCCCCTTGGCCATCCTGCCCAGCCCAGACAAGCACATTCTCGATTCTGTGCGTTTGCCCAGAACTCCCAGCACCCGTCTCTCCCACCACAGCCACAGCAAACCCTCAGAGCCCAATCCGTCCCAGCTCAGTGTGCCAAAGAGCTGTGCCCACAACTTCCAAGCAGTCCCCAGTGCCCGGGATCCAGGCCTGGAACTCAGACATCATGGCAATCACAGCCACAGTCACATACCAGCCACAGAAGAATCCAGACTCCTCATGTGTAAAAAGGGGATTATCACTCCCCTGTTTGTTAAGCACTCACAATGGGCCAGACCCTGTGCTAAGTATCGTATCCCTGACATCACTGAAACCTCACAGCAACAAAATGAGGGGAGTCTAGTCAGCCCCACTTATAGATGGGGAAACTGAGGGTCACTGACTTGACCAAAGCACATAGATGGTAAGTGATGGAGACAAGACTGGAACTCAGGTCTCAGGGATGACAAGGTCCCAGCTTGAACCAAAGTGTCTCTGCGGTAGGCAGCCTCCAGGACGGCCCCGATGACCCCTGCCTCCTGCTTTCATGCCCTTGAGTTGCCCTCCCACCCATCTTGCACCCGGGTTGGTCTCTGTAACCAACAGAATACAGCAGAAAAGATGGCGTGTCACTTCCAAGACTGCAGCTGGTTATAAAGACCACAGCTTCCATCTGGATTCTCTCTCTCTCTCGGCTCCCTTGCTCTGGGGGAAGCCACATCACGAGAAGCCTTCTGGAGAAGCCCATGTGGTGAGGAACTGAGGCCTCCTTCCAACGGGAGTGAGCACAGAGTGGATCCTCCAGCCCCAGTCAAGCCTTCAGATGACTGCAGCCTCAGCCAACGTATGAACTGCAATCCCGTGAGAGAGAGACCCTGAGCCAGAACCACCCAGGAAGCTACTCCCAGAATCCTAACCCTCCAGAGTGGGGAGATAATAAATGCTTACTGTTTTAAGCCACCAAGTTTTGGGGCAATCTGTTACACAGCAAGAGGTAACGCATATACCATTTCCCTCTGACATCCCTTGTCCCACCTGCTCTGGATCCACATGATGTGAATTCCACACTGGCCAGCTATGTGGTAGGTTCTCTCCTCCTGCTCAGAGGCGGGGGTGGGGGGCAGGCGAGGACAAGGTGCACACTCACGTCCAACCTCCAGCTGGATTTCCGCAGAGGCATCGCCCAACTCATTGACAGCTCGGCAGGTGTAGATGCCAGCATCCCTCTCCTGAGCTGTCGGGATCCGCAATGTCCCAGAGCTGGAGCCCTTGGGGGCTAGAATCATCTCAAGACCCCCTGGACCAAAGATGAGGAGGCATCAGGCAGGTGCCCACAGTCACCATGGGAGGCCAGGGGATCAGGCTGCCTTCCTGACCCTGGGCTCCTGTGACTCCCCAGGGCCAGGGCCTGGGAGGGAGGTGGGGGGGAAGGTTCCCCCCAAAAGTCAGGACCCCTATTGTCTAATGGGGACAGGTTTCAGTTTTGCGAGAAGAAAAGAGTTCTGGAGGTAGAGGCAGTGATGGTCATACAACAGTGTGAACGTACTTAACACTACTGAACTATACACCTAAAAATGGTCAAGATGGTAAATTTTGTGTTATGTGTATTTTACCACAATTTAAAAATTTTTTCTAAGGTCAGCGCCCACGGGTCCAGTTCCCTGAGCCCCTCTGTTGACCAGGAGTGAGGCCCAGCCTGTTCCCCTACATGTGACAGGCTCATCACCCAAGAACTCCTTGCCTGGGGCTCCCTCCTGGGCCCTCGTCCCCTGCCCGAGGTCCAGACCGATGTTTGGATCTGCTCTGGGAGGGGCCTAGGGTCACCCTGAGATGACCACCCCCAAGCCTGCCTCTCTGAGGCCTCCCTCATTTCTCCCGCCTGTTGTCCGCCCCAGGCTCCTGAGGCCTGACAACCGTGATTCCGATTGCTTTTTAAAATTTAATTTACTTTAATTTTTAGTATTTTTAATTGTGGTAAAATATACATAACACAAAATTTTAAGCATTTCAAGCGTCCAGCTCAGTGGCATTAAGTACATTCACATTGTTGTGCAACCATCACCACCATCCACAGAGCTTCATCTTCTCAAACTGAAACTCTGTCCTCATTAAACACTCGCTTGCCATCCCCTCCCCCAGCCCCTGCCCCACCCCTCTCCTTTCTGTCTCTATGAATCTGACTTCTCTAGGGACCTCGTAGAAGTGGAATCACACACTATTTGTCCTTCTGTGTCTGGCTTATTTCACTTAGCATGTTTTCAAGGTTCCTCCATGTTGTATCAGAATTTCTTTCCTTTTTTTCTAAAAAAAAATTTTTTTTAAATTGTGGTAAAAAAAACCCCACATAAAATTTACCATCTTACAGTTCACTGGTGTTACTACAGTCACACTGTTGTACCCCTTGAATTTCATTCCTTTCTAGGGCTGAATAATATTCCATTGAGAGATCCCCTTTGAAAAAGGGCTCCGGGGCTGGGCTGGTGGGGCTCTCGGCCAGAACACGCAGTGACACAAGCACTGAGTAAGGGGTCCCGAGGCCCTGCCACCCACCAGCTGGTGACCTTGGACCACAGGCTCACACTCTGAGCCAATACTCCGAGCAACTACCTGCCTGTCTCAAAGTCGAGGAGGGGCTCTGAGAAGACCGCAGACAGGTGCTACAAAGGGTGGAGGGTGCCCAGGTGGGAGGGGCAGTACTGGTGGCCAGGCTGATGCTGAGAAGGAGCCAGTCTTCTGCTCCCAAAAAGACTGAGGCAGCAGCCCCAGGACCCACGTCCGCTGGTGTGGGCACAAGAACTGCTCCGTCAATCAAACTTCAGCTCGGCGTCCGGCCCCAGGAAACACTCCACACCCGTTAACTCAGGACAGTCTTGTTGCCATGACCCCCACTTCTCAGTCACATTGTCATCGTCACCATGGAGAAGAACACCGAGCCCAGCCCTGCGCCAGGCTCAACACTTTACACACACGGACTCATTTAATCCTCACACGACCAACCTAGCTTCGATTTTCCCCATTTTCCAGATAAGGAAGAGGACTCAGAGATGCCAAGACACTTGCCCAAGGTCACCCAGGGGAGCCGGAATTCACCTCTGGGTCTACTCCAAACCCTGCTCCTAACTACTGAGCCGCATCGGCTGTGTGGACGCTGGGCTGGGGTGAGGTGAGGGCTGCTAGAAACGGCTGTCTCCCCAGACACCCCACTCAGGGTGCCCCGCAACGACTGTTCTGGAAATCTGACCCTCCGGGGCCCCAGTGGGACAGTCTGTGGGCCCCTCCTCCACCCCACGTACCTCGATACCAGATGACCCGGGGCGGGGGCACCCCGGATGCCTCACACACCAGCACGGCCTCCTCCCCAACGGCGGTGAGCACCACGGCGTTGACGGCCGAGACCGACGGGGGGTCTGTGTGGGGAGCAGATGGGGAATTTGGGACCAACCCACAAACTCCTAGCGCCAGGATGTGGCTTTCCACAGCTGCGGAGAGGAGGGCGGTGGGGGCAGAGGTGGAGCAGAGCACCCGGCCTCCTCCCCAGTCCCTTCGGTCGGGGACAGTCACCCCAGAAAGATCCAGGCACGGCTGGTTTTTAAAAAGCTTCTCACCCAGGGCCTCAAATTAAAGCCAGTCTCCTAGGAACAACCCCCCCCCACCCCGGTCGTTCCTCATTGAACTTGCCACAAATGCTGAAATCCTACAAGGGCTACAATGCCCTCTAGGGGCTGCCCGCCCCTCCCCTGTCCCTCTCCCCACCCGGCCCCACTCACTCCACGCCAGGCTCCTTGCAGCCCCTTGAGCACCCAGACTCATTCCGACCCCAGGGCCTCTGTCCCGCCCGGTCCCTCTGCCTGGAATGCTGTTCCCACTCCCGTCTCTGGCAAGGGGCACCTCCTCTGGAGGCCTTGGCTGGTCCTGTGTGTAACAGCCATTCCCCTCTCGTCCCCACCGGTGCATCATCCATCTCACTTCCTGCTCTGTGCTCTTCACAGCACCTGCAGCATCCGAAATACCTTATCTATCTGTTTCAAGTCTGTTTTGCGCCTCCCCATCAGAATATAAGCTCCACCTGGACAGGGAGCATGTGTCCACCACCGCACCCCAGTGCCCAGCACACAGTAGATGCTCAGTAAGTATCTGTGAATGGGAGGGAGGGAGGGAGGGAAGCCCCCTCCTGAGATGCCCGTGGCCCCAGTACCTGTGTAGTAGAGGGTGACCGTCTCCTCGTCTGTGCCAACCTCATTAGCCGCCTGGCAGCTGTAATTCCCAGCATCCTCTGGGGCCACTCCCTGAATGATCAGCGTTCCCTGGGCATCCACGCGGATTCTAGGTCATGCCATGAAACATGTTCAACACAGGGGCTGCTTAGGTCAGGCCACAGAGGGTTGCTCCAGTCATCGTCAATAACAAATTAATTAGTAACATCACTAGTGACCGCCATTCTACACTGACCGCTTGCTCTGTGCCAGGCTGTGCGCTCAGCACTTACAAACACTGTCTTTTTTCATTCATGAGGCTCAGAGAGGTAAGGTGACTTGTCCAAGGTCACGTAGCCTGAATGGCAGAGACAGGATTCAAGCACAGGTCTGCTGGACTCTGTAGCCAGAGCTCCTGACCCCGAGCCCACACTGAGGTATCATTATGTTTCCAAAGTGACCTTGCTCCCGAGTCTCAAATGATCCCAGGAGGAAGGCAGGGCAAGTGCTGCTCCCCATTTACAGAAGGACACCGAGGCTCAGGGAGGTCCCCTGTGAGTTCTTGTCCACCTGTTTCCAGTCCCAGAGCCCCAAGCCCTGGGCCCCTCACCTGCTGTCCTCTTGCAGGATGCGACCCTCACGGCTCCAGGAGATGTCGGGGGCAGGGTACCCAGAGGCTGAGCAGCTGACCCTGACCTCCATGCCCTGGGAGAAGTGCTGGGACCCAGCGTGGATGCTGACCTGCGGGGCCTCTGTAGTTCAAAGAGGGGACAGGCAGGGAAGAGCCTGTCACAGCAGCCGTGTCCCCGGCACCCAGCCCTGGGCCCCCTCCCCTCCCCAAAGCCACAGATGGCAGAGACATGGGAAGCAAAGGCCCTGAAGGGCCTGAATCCCGGGAGTGGCTTCCTTGGGAACTGGTGTTGACCAGGCGGCCACCCAGGCCACAGGGCGAGCTGACTGCCCAACGCCCCCAGCAGGAGCCTCACGCTCCCTAGAGTTCTGCCCTGGACTGAGCATCTCGGAGAGGCTTGGGAGATGTCAGCAGGTCTGGGGCTGGGATGGCTCTCATCTCCAGTGACCCTGAGTGGCCCCCAAGGCCTGCACCACAAGTATTGGCCCCAGACTTAGGTTCTAGTCTGGCCCTCAGAAAGCTGACAATACAACGGACTTGTCAGCTCAAACAGACCTCACAGGCCATCTCATCTGGAAATGGTAAGCACACCCCTCCCACACCAGTGGCCTAGATATGGCCTCAGAATCCTTCTCAACACACTCCAGGCAGCCAATCAACAGTCAATGGCACAAGAACAAACGCTTGTTCCCACACGCTCACTTTTACACGTGGGGAAATGGCACCCCAAGGAGGAGGATCTGCCTAAATCCTGGTTAGACCCAAGGCCACATCCAGATGGGTGCTCTTCCCACCGCCATCAGCTCAGTGCTGCCCAAACCCTGCCAAGCACATCTGATCTCTGGGCTTTCAGAAGTTTCCAGTATTCCAACCCTGTCCTACATATTGGGTGGGGGGTGGACAATGGCCTTCCTCAACAGCATGGGAAAAGGACAGGACACAATCAAATTGGCTTGACCTACAACAGTCGAAATTTAGGTTAGATATGAGGATGAACTTCCCAACAGTGAGAACCACTAGACTTAGGCTAGGAGGCTACAGAATCTTCTTTCTCCGAAGGTTCAGAAAACACTGAAAGGGCTGGTGTTGCCTGCCAGAGGTGATGTGTGGGAAGAGGGAGGGGTCGATGGGCTCTTGGGGTAAATGCTAGGTAGTGTGTGGAATTGGGAGGACACAGCAGCAGGAAGAGCCTCACCTCGCACCAGGAGCCAGACGGACGCTCTTGTGACCCCATTGGCATTGCTGGCCATGCACTGGTACCGCCCGCCATCACTGGGGATGGTGCCGCTGACCTCCAGGGACAGGTTGGCCAGCTGCGTGACTCTGCCTGTCGAGGCCGACAGGACTCGCCAGTCCCGAATCCACGTCAGGTTGTAGGGGTCCTCACCCAGGACCCGGCAGGACAGGATGGCGGTCTCCCCCGGGGACACAGTCACGTTGGGGTCAGGGACCAGCCGTGGCGGAGGGTCTGCAGCGACATGAGCACAGGGGGCACTGAGGGGCTGACATGGGGGTGGGTGCCGTCACGCAGGCCCTGGTGGTGTCCAGACGCCGGAACCCCGTGCTGGATCCCTCAGGACACATTGGCCAGCATCTGCTCACCATCCCGGGACGGTGCCACTCTGGGGCGGGCTCACGTCCCCAGCGCCATCACACACCCGCCAAGAGCTGCATAGCGTGTGCATGCTTTCCACACGAGAGCCAGCTGCAACATTTGACAAGAGCTACATCACTTTCACACCCCGTGAGCCAATAATTCCACCCTGGGGAATAAAACCCTCAAGAGGGAAAGAATGATGAGAACAAATCTATTCTCTGAATACACAGCAGGGCTATCATAACGGCCAACTTGTGGATCTAACACCACTGCCCCAAAGGAGGGAAGAGATAAGAAAACTGCTATCTCGACGGGAAAAGCCATCAGAAGTGACAAAATCAGAGATCATCCAATCAGGGATGTGGGCCTGAGAACCCGCAGGAAGAAACGGGCTACGTGTGGCAATGACCGTGGTGTCCAAGCACACGTGTGCTCAAGAACAGCATCCGAACTCCACGCCACTGACCACAGTATTGTCACAGCAACTGGAAATGACAGTCCAGGGCAAACAGGGAAACGGGATTATGGACTGAATTAAATAGCATTAAGGCGTTAGTGTTCATTTTTTTAGGTGTGATCATAGAATCTTTATCATACAGGAAAATCTCCTTTTTAAAAAAGAGACCAATACTGAAATGTCAGGATGACTACAATTTAGTGTAAAATGGTTTAGCCAAAAAGTGGAAAAGCAAATACAGCAAAATATTAGCGACTGTGAAGTCTAAGTAATGGGTGGGGAAGTTTCCTTATACTGCTCTGCTTTTCTGTGCTTGCCACTTAGAAAAAGTCAAATTTTGTTAATTCGTGCCATAGAAGCGTATCTGCTGACGTGCTACATTGTTAGGTGATAAAGAATCAGGTTGCTATAGTATGTATAATATCACCCCATTTTGGTTAACACACACATAGATAAAGGTCTGAAAGGAAGTAAATCAAAATGCTTTCGAGGTCATCTCTAGCACGGAGGGATCCCAGGTTATTGGGATCTTTGGCTTATTTGTATTTTCCCAGCCTTCCCACGGGGGCATGTGTGATGCTGGGTGAGATCAGACAGCGCCAAGGGGGTGATCTCACGTGCGCTGGGTTCCTTTTCTTCTCTTCAAGACAGCTTAGGTTCATAATTTAAAAAATAAAGCCAATTTCATTTGGAGACGGTCTGTGGCATTTCCAACCTTCCTGAGCTCCAGGTGTCACCCTGGAGGGACCTGGAGGCATTAAGGGATGGGGACTGCAAGACGGATGGTGGCTCCAGAAAGGGCCTGGGGGCTGGCCAAGCCTCAGAGGCCAGACCAAGAAGTCGGGATGGGACTGAGGGTGGGCGGGGGACACGTGGCCGGAGACCGGGTTCTCAGCCTTCCTCCAGCTGAGACCCACAGGCCATTTCTGGGTGAGACAGCCAAACGGGGGCCAGCAGGCAGGTGATGGCGTGGGCAGCCAGATTCTGGATGATGGACAGTCCCCAGCAGCTGGCTGGCTGGCTGGCATGCTCCCCCATGGATGGAGACACCCCGGGAGGACATCCCAGAGGGAAAAATCAGGAAGGGGGTGGGGAGGGGATATGCAGAGGGACAGACCTGTGACGACAATCTGGGCCTTTGCTCGTCCCGTGCCAGCCCTGCTGACCGCTGTGCACTCATACACGCCTTCCTCGGCCTTGGAGGCCCGTGGGATCTCCCAGCTGCTGTTTCCTGACTCCCTGCAAACATGGAACAGCTGGAGACACACAATCACACTGACCCCAGTCAGGGTCCCCCAGCCTCGTCTGGCCCTCATGGGGCTTGGTCTCCTGAATCCTGCCCAGAGGGAAGGCCCCACCTCCTCTTGGAGACTTGGTAAGAAGAGGCAGGCAGCCAAGGAAATGCAAATTCCACGATATGCTGTGTGACTTTGAGCAAATCCCTTTCCCTCTCTGAGTCGGGCTTCCATCCATAAAGGGGAGAGTCTCAGAGGGTCCTTCCTGCTTTGATCCCCACAGAGCTGGGTCCTGCATGGGTTGAGTTTCCCGGAAGGTGAGGAAGGCCATGGCTCCTTCATGGGGTGATGACCCAGCAGTGGTGGGAGCCTCAGGGACTCCCCTCCCACTTCCCTGGCTGCTCAGGAGGAAAGTATGACCAATACCAAGGTCCCTTTCCTGCCACCCACTCCCCTCAGATCCCTCCAGGGCATCAGGACCCCTGGAGCCTTGTGCCTGGGGACAATGGCCGGCCATCAGCCACTCACCAAAAGTGCCTCTCCTCGCCCAGCCTGGCTCCGTCCCGCCGCAGCTGCAGCCGGAAGGGGAGGGCGCTGTGCACAGAGCAGGAGACCAGCAGGGGCTGGTGCAGGTGGCCGTGGATCCTGGGGGGCATGCTGACCAGGGGGGCGCCTGCAGGCAAGGACCAGCACTCAGGATTCCTCCCTGCCGCCCCACAGCCTGTCCTCACCACACCCAGCGACACAGAGAAGCAGAGACAGCCAGGAGCCAGAGGCTGGAATCGATCTCTCGCTCCACCACCCTGTGGTCACAGAGAGCGGGTCGCGTCACCTCCCTAAGCCTCAGTTTCCAGCTTGGTAAAATGAGGTTAACCACGGTGCAGCCTTCATCGTGTTGTGAGGGGCCGGTGGGAGGTGGTGCGGAGAACGCTCTTGGCAGAAGCCCAAGACATGACGCACTCTGCCAGTTAATGCTGGCGTTGTGTCTACGGTCTGTGAGAAGACTGGCTGAGACGGACCGGGCTGTGTCACCATCTCCTCAACTGTATGGGACAGAGGAGTGGAACCGGTCCTGCAATCTGATGAAATGCTAGCCAGACGGGGCTCTCCCGGGTGTGGGTGGGGCCCGTCTGCCTGGAGGGTCAGCTCTACCCAAAGATGTTGGAGGGAAGCCTTCTTTAATTTAAAAATAAGCATAGTTGGAGCGTGGCTGCGAATGCAAAATTCACACGCATTTTTGAGATAAAATAAGAGACTTCAGTGAATCTCACAGCTTGGGATGAGCCCCTTGGGGCCCCCATCAGACGCCACTGTGCCCCGCCTGACCCTGGTCTTGGGGTGACACATTCTCTTTCCTTGGCTATTGGAATTGCTTCAATGGAAAAGTCTGAGAACGCCCCTGCAGGGTCAGCTGCAGCACGCCAGGGCTTCGCTGGGCGACTGCGGGCGTGCACTCGCCCCTTGTGTGGCTCTCTCCCTCGTCCCCACCAGAGATGCTCCAAGGGTGAGACAACGCCCCGGCCCTCCTCCGAGCTCAGAGCTGGGGGTGGGAGGGCGGCAGTGACATCACGCTGTGGGCTCACTGCCACATCCCAGGGGAGAGGGTGTCAGACCATCCAGCCACGTCCTCGGCTGTGTGCAAAGCAGCCACTGCTCACCCACACATGCTGAAAGCTCTGCAAGGCCAGCTTGGGCTCCCTCTTCTACTGGTTGAATGGGCCCAGGGACCCCAGGCCCGGCCCTCACCACCCCCACGTCTCCAAACCCAGAGCCCCTTGCTCCAAGCCTAACTCCCGGCCTCCCAGACCTGGAAGGTAGGGGGGGAAGCAAAAACCCAAACCACATCCCTCCCCCCGCACACACACACTTTAATCTAGAGCTGAGATGGAGACCAAAGAACAGGGGAGAGAGAAACAGAGGCTGCTATTCCCCTGCTGAAATTCCTTCAAAGCTGTAAAGGCCAAGGGAGGAGGGGCCCACAGACCACAGCAGGCAAGTGGAGGCCAGGAGGCTGAAAAGAAGGGTCCTCAAAGCCCTCCACCTCGCCACAGGCACCGTGGTGCCCATGCTGCATCCCTATCTGAAGTGAGCAGAGGAGTCTGCCCCCTGCTGATATCCCTAGCAAAGAAGGTGTTGGCATGACAGTGACATCCACCTCTGTGAGCCCCTCCAGGCCACCGCCAGGTGAAAGGGGGGAGCGGGCAAGGGGAAGGAATGAGGCCCAGTAAGGAGGCTGATGCCAGTGAACTCAGGCACCCCCACTAGGGCCAGAGGCAGAGCTGGAAAGCCAGAGACGCCCTGCCCTCTGGGAGCCTCCACCCTGGATGGTGAGACCTCAGGGACACATGGGAAACCAGCAAAAAACCACACATGTGGGAACCAACACAACATGACAAAAGATGGGATCACAATATCATCTGTGCCCACAATGACATAACAGTAACAGCAGCTGCCACAGGTGGAGGGCCCTGGCCCACAATTTCCAGACCCTGGGTGCAGCCTCAGAGCACCTGAGAGCTGTCTCGTTATGTGCATCAGCTTACGGAACCCTCAGAGCAACCTATGAGGTGGGTGGCCTCAGTTTCTTCATCTATAAAATGGGGACACGTCTCAGAGCTATCCTAAGCATTCAGTGAGCTAATGCATGGCAAGCGCTTGGCCCAGGACAGTCTCAAAGGAACTGCTCAGAACGGTGACTAGATCAGTAATAATTATGACAGTCATTATGATTATGGAAGAGCATAGCCATACCCACTGCCCTGGCCACTACTGTGTCGACAGTGCCTAGCACTATGACCAACACAAAATGAATGTTGGAAGGACAGGTGGATGGATGTTTGGATGGACGAATGGGTGGATGGGTGGGTGGATATATAAATGAACAGGTGGGTGGATGGATGGATGGATGTTTGGACGGATGCACAGATAAATGGATGGATGCATGGGTGGATAGATGAATAGGTGGGTGGATGAATGAATGGATGGACGGATGGATGCACTAAATGCTTGAGCTGAGGGCTACATCTGAAGCATCTCAGTATTTAGCATAATGCCTTGCAGAGCTTGCTGCCCACAGAAGTTTAATGAACAAACATTTCCTAATTGAATCTAATCTAATCAGGGAAGTCTTCCAGGAAGAAATGAGTCTCCAAGGGAACCAGGGAGCTGGGGGTGGTAAGAGCCAATCACTCACCTGGGGTCACTCCACTGTAGGAAACTCCAGAGACACGGAGAAGGGGGTTCCCTTCGTGGTCCTTGCCTTTCACCTTGAGGTAGAAGCGCTCCTGGGGGGCATGGAAGGGCGGCCCGCCCCACAGCTGATGGGTGGATTCGTTGGAGAGGGGCCGTGTGGGCAAAGTCAGGAGGGGCCGCCCTGAGCTGTGTGAGAGCTCCACCGAGTCCACGCGGCCCGGGGCCTGCAGGCCCGTGGAGTTGATCATCAGGGAGATGGGCACCCCTGCAGAGGGAAGGGCGAGGAAGGAGGTGCTGGCATCTGCGTTGGGCTCCAGGATCCTCCCCAAGCAGGGGCCCTAGGAGCACAGTCAGGGACCCAGCCTGCTTGGCCCTCCTTCACCGGCTCCCTCACCCTCTCTTCCCCGTGCCAACTACCCTGGGGGTTGGATAAGGAGAGAGGGGCCCTGCTACTGTCCGTGGTCCTGAAATGCCACTGTCCATCCAACCCATGGCTGCATCACCTCCACTCCACAGGCTCGGGCTTCATGGAGTAGAAGCGGGAAGGGGCATCTCCCACCTCCCCCGCCCCCCATTAACTCTGGTGTTGGCCATCATGAGGCAGGCCCCGAGACAGGCCGAGGTGAGATACACACCCTAGTCTGGGGACTCTGACTCCTGCCCGTCCTCTCCCTGTGCTCAGCTTTCCTTTTCTATCTTATTAGAAATACACTTTCAAACCATCCCAGAAAAGACAGAACTGGACTTGGGTTTCATAATTTCCTTAGTTGATTTGGGAACTTCTGTCAGGTCTCTCCCTTTTCAGACAGCTATTAATTTTTTTCTCTCAGAGATCATAAACCGGGGACCAGAGGGTGTGGTTGGTGTGGTCCCTGAAATGCCTTAAAATTTTTGAAGAAATGTCAGAGAATCTGGAAAGGGCATATGAAAATCTAGAAGTCCAGACTGCTTTAAACATCAAGTGTGCCAGTGCCGGGCCCCATTACCATGCTGTAACAATCAGCCAATGGCGTGAACGGCAGCTCCCTGTGGCCCAGGCACCCACGGTCCAGTTAGCTACAGTCTCCCCCACTCCCTGATGCCCCTGGCCCTGAGCCCAAGTGCCAGTTGCTATTTATCATTTGTAATTGCCCTGTGCTCTTTCTCTCTTTTTTTGAAAAGTGGGTCTTGGACCTACATCTTTATCAACAGCAGAAACCTGAGAGGGTCACATGTGGCCTCCTGCACCCTTTCCCACCGGGGACTGGCCCCAGGGACCCTTCAGTTTTCAATCCCCACTCTAGCACCCCACTTAGGATTTCTTTTCTCTCCTGGCTTTAGAATAGGAACTAAGTTTCCCTGCCTCTCCCCTTCCTGCTATTGGCAAAAACAAACACAAAATGAGCAAGCAGCCCCCTTTCCACTTTGAAGATACTATTGCTGGTCCTGGCAGGGAAACCAACAAGGGCTGACAAGAATGACAAACAGTAGAGAAGATATAGACTCGAAAGAAAGCTCGAAGGGTCCTGCAGGTACTATTTTTGGTCACTATGCAGTGGTCTAGAGTTAACCTGACCTGGTCTAGGTCCCTCCCCATCTCTCTTCTGAGCTGGTTCCAGCAAAATCCTTTGAGTGGCCCCATGGCGAGGGACCATATTTTCCAAACTATAAATTGGGACCCCCGATCTGGCCACCAGATTGTTTTTCTGGCATGGAGCTCTGGCAACCTGAGCCAGGAGCCCCTGCCTGCTCTGGGCTCAGCCTTCTCCAGGTGGAACCACGACGGGCACACGGGCAACCTCAGACCCCAGTGGGCGCCTTCTAATCAGAAAACTGACCCTGCGCTTCCAACTTCAACCCCCGGGCTACCAACCCCATCAGCCCCCAGTCCATCGAAACGTCCATCAGGACACTCATTCCTTTGGAGTAAGACATCGCTCTCCTTCTCAGGTGAGCTACCAACTCACCAGCACCAGCAAGTTTATGGGACTAGCCCGATGTTCCCCGGAAAACTGGAGAAGTTGGGCTCTAGACGGACAAGATTTGACAAAGAGAAAGGAGAAGGTGTGAACTCAGCAGTAAGAGGGACAGCAGAAGGTCCTGGAGGCCTCAGGAGACAGGGAGGAAGTTCTAAAGGTGAATGGTCACAGCGTCACCTGGGCTGGGGCTGATGGAGAGGGCACTGGCCCTGGGGCTCACTGTGTTTGAGAGACTGGCTCAACCCGGCCCCTGCAGGGCCCACTCCACGGTCACACACTCACAGCCTGTCCCCAGCGCTCCCACGCTTCCCAAGGCAAGCCCACCCTTTGGCAGGCGGCTCTGCATCGCCCCCGGTTCAGGAGTGCTGTACCTTGCAGAGGCCACTCGATGGTGTGGTTGAGGTCCAGGGAGGGCCGAGTGGAGAAGCCGGCTCGGAAGTCGATGTTGCTGATGCCCGTGATCCGCACTGAATGACGGCCGCTGCTATAGACCTAGCACGAGCCGGGCCCACGTCACCGGGGCGTCCGACCCCAGCACCCCAAGGCAGGAGACGGGCAACCTGACCCAGCTCAGGGTCAGCAGGTGGAGTTCTCCTGCCTTGCAGGTACCTGCTCCTTACCTGCTCCTCGGGGACCCAGCATAATGCTCCCCAAGTGAAGAGGAGGAAGCCCAGCTGACAGCCCTGTCCTGAGCGGGACTCGAAGCTGCCCTGCCTCTCCAGCTGCCCCAACACCCGCTAGGCCTGTCTGTCCCCTGCATGGGTAACCCATCTTGGGCACCAGAGCCCTTGGCTTGGAGATGCTCAGAGTCTGAAGGGGAGGGGTCGACGCTGCCACTTCACCTGCAGCATCGAGCACAGTGCCTGGCACCCAGCAGGCGCTCAGTAAATGTTTGCCAAGCAGCAGGCACGCAGGTCCTTCCGAGGCAGCAGGCCCCATCTCAGGACACTGTCGGGAGCCCAGCCTGCCCCCATCTCTGGCTTCCAGCACCTTGCAGATTAGAGCAGGTCTCACTCCCTCTGCCAGCCCTGCTCTCTGAGCCACTCCCCCCAAGGTCACCCTTGCTTCTTTTGTGCATTCATCACGGGACAGGGTTCTGAGCCACAAGCCGGCTCAGTCACCCACCTCTGACACTCAAGTTGTTACTTTAAGGCCTTCTTAAATGTTCCCTAACTAACCCCAAACCACTGCACTTTCTCTCCCTGGTGCAAAGCAGAATGCCCTTCCTCTGTTCTCGACCCTTTACTTCTATTGATATGCCCACGTCAGCACCCACTCTCGACCCCTCAGCTTCCCAGGAACCCAGGCTCCCCGGGGCAGGCAGGAGGGAAATGGCATCCACTCGGTGAAGCTGTCTCCCCCTCCCCCGGAACCCAGTGCCCCCTACCTTGATGGACCACAGTCCAGGATGCTCAGGCTTAAAGGCCACAACCCTGGCTGAGTCAGGGATGTTGAGGAGCACGTGGAGGCCCTCGTCCTTCTGCAGGATCCTCCCTGTGGAAGCCCCAAGGACTGCTCAGTCCCTGACCCTTTCCTGGGGGTGACAGAGGCTCCACCCTGTCCCCAAGAACCCACGCCCCCCGAACACCAGCCTCAGGCTTCCCGGAGGAACTGACAAGAGGGCTCTAGCGGTGCCCAGGCCTCGGCCTCATTCTGCACTCAGGCCTCATCCCTCCCCAGATGCGGGCTGTACACCTGGCCTCTATACCTGGGTGCTCATGACATCCTAGGAGCATTGTGGGGCCAGATGGCCGGGTCCAAATCACTCTGACCCTGGGTGACCCTGACAAGTCACCCCACCTCCCAGAGCCCCAGCTTCCCATCTGTATGGTGTGCCACTAATCCTTGCCCAACCAACCCACCAGGCCACTGTGGGGATCCCCCAAGAGACCGCGGGGAAGGCTCCCTGTGAGCCTCACATCGCAGGGCCTGTCGCTATTTTAATTCCTCTTGCTCGGCTGTCACCGGCCCCCCTGCTTCCTCACCCACCACAGGCACCCTCTCTGCCCTCCACCTGGCATCATCCCCATCCTCCTTGTTCCCAGAGCCTGCGTCCAAACCCCCTGCCACCCCAGGTCTCTCTCTTTGTCCCCTCCTGGACTCCCAGCTCAGTCTCGGGGCCAAAGAGGAGGCCGGCCCTGGGCGCACGTACCCAGTGGGTCTCGGACTTCGATCTCGGGCCCTGGGCCGCTCAGGGAGATGGTGACCTCCTTCAGGCTGGGGTCGAGGGGGATCCTCCACGAGTGCTCACCCTCCTCCTCGTGGTCCGTGGACAGCAGGTGCACCTTGGAGGCCTGGATGGCTGACTCCACCCACTTCAGCACCTAGGAGGCAGGTGTGAGAAGCTGACGCCAGCAGGTGCCCTGATGTCTTGCTTGCGCCTGGCCCATCTGAGGCAGGTCCCTAACAGGCTGCCAGCTGTGTGCAGAATCCGGTCCCCACGTGGGTTTTAGGCAGCATACAGGCTTTCCGGGTCACCCAAGGCCACTTCACTCCCCACTGCCCTACACCAGGCCTGATTCACACGTCGTGACCCTCCTGGCCTGTGGGCTCAGGGCCACGACACCTGAACGAGGCATCCAGAGGACTCAGCTCAGAGGGGAGAAGCAAGGGGTGTCCCTCTGCTGGGAAAACTCTCCCCTCCTTCTTCACCCAGCCAACTTCAACAGCACCCATCACTTCCTCCAGGAAGCCCCCCTGATGCCTCCTACACACGGATGAACGCTGCTGATCTGGACTCTCCTCCAGACCAATGTAGTTCACTGCCAAAGGGGCCTCAGACTGTGCTCCCCGAGGGCGCCATGCTCTCTAAGCAGGACGGAGAGGATCTGCTGCAAAGACAATCTCCTCTTGATCCTGTTCATGATGTTGAGAAACCATAAATCCTTGGTTTCTATAGCTGCTTACTCATTCTAAAATCTTGCATAGTTTGGACAGTTCCCATCGAATATCAGGTAACAGATAAGGACTCTCTCTCCAGAATACCATATCGCTTAGGTGCACATTTAGAGTACGATTTTCGGGGGTTCTCAAGCTCCCTCACAGACCACCCCCATGAGTGCATTGAGCCATGTTAACAACCTTGGGTCCAGTCTAAGGTGGTATCTCACTGAACACAAAATTATTTCGTTTCTCCAAATCCTTACCATGGCCTTCAAGACCCTGTGTTCTGTGGTTCCCCTGTCCAACCTGACAGAGCTGGACACTCTGCCTGACTCTCCCCAGGCCTGCTGGGCTGGACCCCCAGCCTCCCTAGGCGGCCCCGCCACACACGCTGTTCTCTCTGCAGACATGCCCTGCCTCTCTTCACCGACCAGCTCCTGATATACTCAGGCTGTTTCCCCTATTGGCCTGGGAGCCCCATGAGGGCAGAGACCCTCTCCTGTGCCCCCAGCTCAGGGCTGGTGCAGGGCGGGTGTTCAGGAAGTGTATTCACTGTGTGTGATCCCGCGGGGCACACACCTCTGGAACAAGGCCATCAGCCTCGCCTCAGGTGTCAATTCCACCCCCTCCCCGGCTCACGCCTCCTGTGCAACAGCCAAGCCTCCCAGGTTTTGAAAGAAAACCAGGAAAGAATCTGAACCATCTCTTTCCAGGCCAAGTGACTTCAAGAAGCACCCTGTGCAAACCCCAAAACTGAAACAAACGAAACACGAACCTAACTGTACAACAAATTGGGACCAAAACCACGGAGAGAAAAGACAGCTCCAAGTGAACTGAGGACCCAGGGGCTCCACTGTACTTTCTCAGTGGGAGGCACCCTGAGGACAAAGGAACTGCAAGGAAATGTTTCTTCACTTGTTGTAAGTTGGCAGAACTATCAGCATTGTGATTGTGAAACTGTTTTATGTATCTGGCAGGATCAAGCAAAGAAGTAAAGATGTTAATGTTTTCTGAACGAAGATTTTCTCTTACAGCCAGTGTAAGAGAGATGTGCAAGTATTTTATTTATATATAAATTCACTCCAAGTGAATTTAGAACCCAGTGTTTTCTGAATTCCATTCACCACAAGGGTTCCTTGGAGAAACGGCTGATTCCAGGCCTGGGGCAGGAAATTTACAAGGTAAGCCTGGGGCAGCTGGTGATTCCACAAAGCAAGGAAGCTCTCAGAGACTGATGGGGACACATCAAAACGACACAGGAACCAGCTGGAAAGAGATGCCATTAGCTAAATTTGGGACAACTCGAGCCAAAAAAAGAATAATAACTGTAATTAATTGAAACACATTGAACTATATAATCCACGTGCCCATAATAATACGCAAAAAAGAAAAGCAAAATTCAAAACAATAAAACCTCACTTGCCACCAATGAAGGCAACTTCTTACAGAGAAAGAATCAAGTGTGATCCCTACCTTTTCAACAGGAATTGCGCTTCAGAGAAACCAAATCACCCCTTTTGATGAGCAAAAGCTCTTTTCATGAAAGAATGGCCACTGATGCATGTGGAAGAAATGATGCAATTAGAAAAATCAACATTTTGCAAGCCCTAATGAAATCATTGTTTCAGGCAAACATCCTCAGCAGATGCTAAACCACTAGATGAAAAGGTGAGGGGAACTAAATGTCCCCATGGAGCCCGAGCATCACCCCACCGACCACTTGAGTCATAAAGGGAAAACCGTGGCCTTACAATGCGGAGAGCTGGCTGTCACCACCTTGACCCAGTAATCAGGCTTGTCATCAGTAATAGTAGGATGATCAGACATTATCTGCTCCCTGGTGTGAAGCAACAGAACATACACACAGCACCCGCTATGAAACAGTCCTGCCAAAGATGTTGGCATCCATCTAATCAGTCATTTAGAGCTGACTCCCAGTTGAGCAGATGTACAGGGTAAAGTTAATGACACCATAAGGAAACACTCCGATGAATCCGGAACATGGGACATTGCACAACCAGTGCCTCTCCAACAAGTCAACGGCATGGAAAAAAGGGTAGATTGCTCCAGATTTAAGGGACTTAATAGACATCAAACCAAATGAAATGCACAGCCCTTGATTAAATCCTGATTGGACAAAAACTGTTACAAAAGATGTTTTGAGGGCAATTAGGGAAATTTGAATATGGACTGGGCATTAGATGACACTAACAAAGTAATACTCATTTTATTAGATGATATTAGGTTATGTTGGAGATCATCCTTTTTAAAAAAAATCCATGCTGAATTATTTATGGATAAAGCGTCACGCTTCGGCAAAAAGTATAAAAAGAGAGAGATGAAGCAAAGATGTTCGTTGCTAAATCTAGTTGGTACATGTGTTCTTTTTAATTTTCTATATCTTCAATATTTTTCAGAGTAATTTTTTAAAGTGAAAGTCATTCAAAAAGAACACATATGCCATGACTTTAATATATACCTGAGCAACCATGGTGATGTGCTGTTGCTTGCCAACTCTACCCAGCTGGCAGTGGCGTCCTGGAATACTGTTTGAAGAAGAAATGTGAAGCCACATACAGCCTCAATTAGAAAAAGTTCTGTGATTGATTGGCCATGTCTACCATGGATGTGGGGTTAGGAAGTAGTAATTTGCATGCTACCTATTGGCCATCCTTGCTCTAAATCAGAGTCCTTCAGCTCTGCCTACCACATGATCTTCCGTGGAAGGGAAAGGAAAAAAAAAAGGGAATTGGAAGAATTGCCTAGGATTTAGAAAACGAATGTTTTGTTCAGACTGAGCTGGAACATATGTGTCTAGGTTTTATAGCTAGATTTCAGTTATCACAGGATAAGGATTCTGTGTTCTGAAAACCCATCTGTTTATAGACTTGGAGTGACTTCATTCTTCTGTTTTGCCTCGCTTTCTAAGTAATGTTTCTCTTGAAAAGGTCCCACCTGTCTTCGCCAGGGAATGGGGACAAGGCCTCCATCCACGCGGGGGTGGACTGGAAGGAAGCAGCAGCCAAGGGCTCCCAGCTGGAGAGGCGGACAGAAGCTGGTGAAGTAAGTGGGGCAACTCCCCCGACAGCAAAGCAGCAGCTCTGTGACCGCCGTCCTCTTCCCCGGGGCCAGGCCTTGTCAGGGGTCAGGAGGACATCGTAACTGAGCAGAGCTGCCAGGACGTGGTGGCAGCACCAGTTGACAATTACCCAGACAAGTCACACCCGCTACTGTGTTGCAACTGTCATTACAAGCTCCTTCTAGGATGTTCTGATGGGGGGAAGATGTCTAGTTCAGGCTACTGAACCACAGAGAGGGCTGAGATGGGACAGAATGGCAGTGACCCCGCCAGGAGGCAGTGTGCCCACGCGGCCTGCCCTGTAAGCGCATCACCACTGGGGGGCTGGGGGCTGACCTCTTGCCCGCACAAGGCCAGATGCCCCGTAGGCGAAGGCCTAGGCACAGGCCTTCAGGACCCCGCCATGCCCCAGGGCTTGGAGTGGAATCTGAAGAGCCTGCCTCGCAGAGAGCCTTCATGGAGCAAGCTCAGTGTTTACTTGGGAAGGCAATGGTTTCCAGATGTTCGGGGACCAGGGGGGCCTGGGAGCCAGAGACGCACTGGGACTCCTCGCTCTGTCGCTGATGGGGAGGGAATGAAAGAATCTGACACTGCTGCCTCGGCCAGATGGCTGCCGCTCGGCCCTTCACGACAGATAAATCTTCCCCTGGGGCTCCTCCCAAGACACTTGACAGCCAGGCCGGCTGAGGAAGCGGAGAGGAGGAGCTGGGGGGCCAAACGGGCCTCAGAGCCACAGATCAGAGCTGAGGGCCGGATTCCGGGGCCGTGTCAGGAAGCTCGCAGGCAGCAATGGAGAGAGAGCACTAGGCCCTGCCCACAGGGCACTGGGCCCTCGTTCAGGCTCCACCTTCCTAAGAGCCTTCTCCATAGAGAGCCCTTACTTTTCAGGGGGCTTCGCTGGAGCCGGGGGGGCATATTCCGGGCTCCCCACCGAAGTGCAGCCATCACTACCCCTTACAAGGGCTTCCCTGCCCGGTGCCCGGCCTCAGGCCGAGGTCTTCCCATGCACTTCCTCCTTTCACCCTCGCCGCCGTCCCACTAGGCAGGGGCTCTCATAACCCAGCTGTGCACACGAGGAAATGGAGGCCCAGAGAGGTAAGTACAGTGCTCAAGGTCACACCGCAGGGAGGTGGCAGGTCTGGGGTCTGAAGCCGGCATGTGGTCTTAACCCTCCTCCACATGCCTCCTCTGGGAAGGGTCCAGGATGAAGTCATCTCCGGGGCCTGGGCCTTCCGATCCATTAATCAGAACCACCTGGTCAGACCTCCCCCCTCCCCCATCCCCCATCCCCCACTGACTTAGAAAGGTGGCTGACCTTTTACCTAGTTGATGCGCAGAATCTGGGCAATTGGTCATGTCTGTACCTGCTGGTGCTAGACAGGGCAGGGGTCCAAGCCCCCAGAACGGGACTTCCCAGGACCCAGGAAGGCTGCAGGAGGATGGGGCTTACCCGGCAATTCTGCCTCATCCCACTGGGGCTGGTGACAGTATGCTGAGCTGGGTCTGACCTGGGGGAAGCCTGTGGGAAAGCTGTGCTGGATCAAAAGGGTTCTTGGATCTAGCTAAGTCTTGATCAAAAATGCGCACCTCTGGGACAGACCCCCAGGGCCATGTTGCCTGCCTCCCCATCTGTTCAAGGATGGTGAAAGCTCCAAATTAGCCTTGCAGGGGGAGGGAGGGGATCTTCACCTTCCCGAGTCACCCTGGAACCCCAAAGGGGATCCCTGGTACCAGTCAGGCCAACCCCACAACTGGAAATAGCTAAATGCTCAGAGGCACTGGGACCCGAGCTTGACGGATTCTCTCTCACGCCCAGCACCTAAAGCTGCACTGGCACGTGGCAGGTGCTCAAGAAACGAGGGCACGAGAGTGCAGGACGGGGTGTCCCGCTGCACGGGGCGCACTGCGCGAAGGTAAAAGGACGCACAGCACATGCAGGGTTTGGGGACTTCCGCAACTTCTGAGGAGTCCTCCTCCCAGCTGCAGCCCCCCTGACTCGGGCAAAGGCACCGTCCCCTCTCCTGGAGGGATGACCACAGCCCTGGCTGCCCCGGCCACTTTCCCAGGCTTGCTGAATGTCTGGGAACATCTGGGAAGGGCCAGGTCCAAAGCATTAAGCTAATGAACAGCAGACTTCTGTGTCTGGGAAGGAGAGGAATCCAGGCCTCCGCCCAGAGGCAGCCAGTCCTGGCCATCGGGGGGCCCACCGAGTCAGATGCGCCGCCCAGCAGGCTCCCACAGCAGGAGGTTGGCACCACGGCCAGGAGCCGGTGGATTCACCCCAGTTCCCCTGCCCTGGGAGAGAAAGGGGAGCCCAGCCCCATACCTGGGCAAGCAGTCCTCTGCCGACCTCTGCCAACCTGCCCAGCAGCCCTGCCGTCTGATTTGCCCCTGGCAGGAGCCCACTTCTCGTGTCACTGCCCAAATAGGTCTCCCCCAAAACAAGGACCAGGTCATCCCCCCATCCTGAGATGCCTCCCAGCCCCGCTCAGGCGGCTCAGTGTCAGAGTCGGCTGACACGCCAACAAATAAACACTAATGTGTCGCAGAGAACCATAAACGCCATCTGTCAATGGGGAGTTAAGACACACTAATCTAAACACGGCCCTGGAGACCGTCTCTTCAGTCCACAAATACACAACACACGAAACCCTCTCCCGGAGGCGACAGCAGGGCCGGCTGGAGGCCCGGCCCGCCTCAAAGATGCTGCCTCCCTCGTCTTCCTCTTCCCAGAGCCTCAGGCACAAGGGACCCCGTCTGTCCATTCACCAGCTATTTACTGAGCACCTGCTACGTGCTGGAGACTGTGCGTGGGACACAGCAGCAAACAGCCCTTGGGGAGCTCACAGCCCAGTGACATTAAATAATCACACAGTTATAAAATTACAATTATGTAAAGCAGCACAGGGAGCTGGGAGAGGGTACAAAAGGAGACTTAATCTTGACGGGAAATCAAGGAAGTTCTCCCCGAGGAGGTGCATTTCAGCTGAGACCAGGAAGACAAGAAGGAGCCGGGGGAGGAGGACCAGGAAAAATAAGCCACATGAGCAAAGGCCCCGGGGTAGGAAAGACATGAGACATTGAAGAAACAGCAAAGAGGCCAGCGTGCAGCAGCGGTGGACAAGGGGGAGAACACAGGTTTGGGGATCAGAGAGGCAGAGGTCAGAGAAGGGTCTGGACCTTCTGCAGGGTCCACGGAGAGGGACCTGTTGGCCGGAGTTGTTTTAGAAGGATCCAGTGGGATGCTGAGGCTGGCTCATACAGGCTCAAGAAAGTCAACTGTGAGCATCACTTCCCGGTTCTGCTCAGCGACTTCATGGCGGCAGCTTGAAATCAGCTAAGATAGGAGCATTCACACCACAGAAATGGGCGGTCTTGCTCTTTCCAGGGAGGTGGTTGTGAAACATTTACCAGCTCGTCACTGGAAGGATCCCTCTGGCTCCTGGGAAGGAGTGGGCATGTGGGGCAGAGGGAACGAGGGAGAGCCCTGAGCAGCTGACGGAGCCTGGAGGAGAGGAAGGGCAGGCACCTGGTCCAAGAACAAGGCAAGGACACAGAGACCTGGTCAGTGCCAGGCTGAGCGAATCCAGACCATTGGCAGCCCTGCACTCCAGGCCACAGGGCCAAGCAGGCCACTCTCTGCAAGTCCCCAAGCAGGATTTTGTGTCCCAGCGACACAGCCTGAATGGGATGGTCCCCATGCTCCTCCCCCACCCCAGGGTTCCCTGACTTTGGGGAAACGCTCGCCCCACACCTCCACTTCTGCCAAACTTTGCTAGGTCCATCCTGCCAGTCTGGACCACCTGTGGGACCCAGGCTAAAACCCAGGGTGCTTCCTCAAGTCCTGGCCTCTTCACCTGCAAAATCGGAACCCCGTGGCACCTACCTTTGGGGGGGGTGGGAGGGTTTGGTGAGATGATGGCATGAAGCCTGGAGCACAGGGCTTTGGCGCCAGCCACCGGGTGAGCACTCAGCCCTGCTCACCCATGGTGGCTCTCCAGCCACTGGGCAGAGCCCCCGAGAGGCACAGGATGGTCAGGGAAGGCTCACCTCGGTCACCTGCTGCTTGTCCAGGTGGAACACCTGCCCAGAGCTGGCGGCAGCGATCTCCTCATAGGCCAGGTAGCCAGGATGAGTGCGGTCACCACAGTCCCCCGTCAGCACGAAGACCACCTGGAAGGGGAACATGCAGCCTGGCTCATGGCTTCCCGCCACCTTCTTCAGGTGTGAGTGGCAGGGCTGGGACCAGGGAGGAGTGGCCTGGGGCGGGCCCTTTCCTCTCTCTGGGCTCAGGTGACACACCTGTAAAATGGGAAGGATAAGAGAATCCCTCCCTTGGGGATCAGGACCCACACACGTTCAGCCCAGGGCCAGGAATACAGTAGGCGCTCAATAAATGGGAGTTGTTATTAAATCTACAAGGAAGGGAATGGACATCGACTCCCCTCCAAGTGGCCCCTGGAGGTGGCGGAGTCAGAAGAATGTTGGAGAATGAGTTTGTTCTAGATGGCGGAACAGAGAAGCCGCCCCAGCCCTTGAGGTCCTCACCGAAGGATGTTGCGTCCCCACGCACATCCCTCCCCCACCCTCACTGCAAACGCGAGAAGCAAAAGCCCAGCCCGTCTTCCAGACCCAGAGACAACGGGAGAAGGACGCTGTGCGCTGCGGAGACGGGGAGCAGAGGCGACGCCAGGAGGAAGATGGATTGCACAGACTTTGACAGGGTGTGAAAGGAGGAGGGTGGTGTGGTCTTTATCAAGGATGGCCTCGCCAGGGAGGCTTGAGCCACGGCGGGCGGGGGCCCCGGAGCATGAGAACACACTTGGAATTCACCAGACCAGCTCGGTCCTGAGGGCTGGCCGTTGTGGCTGGACAAGGCTGGACTCCAGACTGTGGAAGAGAAGCGCCCGGCCTCCGCTCTCGTGGTGGGGGCTCGGGCTGCCCGAGCTGGAGGCCCCAGCCTCCCCAGGACCCCCTCAAGCCCCCAAGGCCGGGTCGCTCACCTGCGACTGCTTCAGCTGCAGGAGCCGCAGCACCTCCTCCTTCTTCTGGTAGTCCTTGGCGCGGGCATCCGAGAAGACGTAGATGAAGGAGCGGGGATTGGCCACCTCCACGGCAGCCTTGATGGCCCCCACACTCATCTCTGGGCAGTCACCACCTCCCTGGAGGTCAGGGGCGTGTCAGCGGCTGCCACCCACCTCCTCCAGATGGGGCCCACCCAGGGACACTGCTGAAACCAACGGGAGGTGGGAGTCCCCTCGAGCTGCCTCTGTCCCGCCCATCCGGGGGTCAGGCCAGGGCCCCAGTCACTCCCTCCCCTGAGACACAACGTAGCATCCAACCTGCTTTAACTTTGGACCTGCAGCATCACTCACTCACCCACCCATGCGAGACTGACACGGTCCCTCCCATGGGTCTGGGGTGGGGGGCAGACTCTACACTAATAGGCATGACAGGACTATTTAATTACCATTGTGATGAGAGCTACAAGTGGGGGAGGAGGGATGGGAGCCACGGGACATCCAACAGATGCCCCAAAGAAGCCACGTGGTAGCCGAGGCTGGGAGGATAGAGGGGTGGAGGGGTCGGCCAGGAGGACAGATGGGCAGAGGAAAGCACCCAAAGCTTTGTAACCCGCCCTGTAACCTCTTCGTAACCTGCCCTGGAATCGCTCCTGAAACACACACTCCTCCCCTCCCTGCCCACCTGACGGGCACTCTCTTCACGGGGAGGGATCATATCCTGAACCGTGCAGGCTTGCACACCCAGCACCAGCAGCAGGATTTGCACGCAGAAAGTTTTCAGCAAACACTTTTTTCCTTGGTTCACTCATTCACCCCATAAGGACTTACTGAGCCCCTAGTAGGTGCCAGGCCCCGTTCTGGGCCCTGGGGGACCTGGTAGCACCTAGACTCATATGTGGGGTCCCTGCTTTCAGGAAGTTGGTGGTCTTGGTGGACGGGGGGAAGGACTGATGCTGAACCTGGGTGTTCACCGTGGCAGAAAAGCCCAGGTGGCCATGGGGTGGCCTGGTCTTGGGCCTGGTTTTAGGGGTTTGAACTGACCCCTAGAACATCGTCCCTCAGTTACCACATACCTCCTCCTACCACCCCTTCATCCCTTCACTAAATAAAAAGCACCTACTGGGTGCCGGGCAGAGGGGCTCCTGTAGGTAGTTGGTTAACTAAATAAAGCAAGGCCCTCCAAGAAGTAGAGATCCCCAGGACCCCAAGCTGGGGTGCAGGCCACAGGCAGAGCTGGGAAGCAGGTCATGGCGGTTGCAAGAAGCCGCCATCTTGGCCCCTGGGTGGACTGGGAAGAAGGCACAGGGGGCCAGCAGCCAGGGGCGGGGCGGCCCACCTGCACGTTGAGTTTTCTCAGCTCCCTCTGAAACACTGCTGGGTCCGCCGTGAGGGTCACCGGGTAAATGTCTGCAGGGAGGAGAGGGAGAGGCCAGGTGGGCTGGGACTCCAGACGCACGGCCTCCAGGGGCTGGGCCAGCAGTCACACCACGGGCAACCAGAGGTGAGAGGAGCTGCGGCCTGGGCCTCAGAGACCCCTGCAAACGGGGGAGAAACAAGGGAGCAGCTTCCAGGCCTGCCAGGGTCAGACCACTCAGCACCCTGTCCCCGCTCCAAATCCGGGCCCGAGCTCCAGGAAGCACAGAGATGGGGCAGACGGCAACCCCCAGTTCCTCCCTCAGAACAGCAGTTCTGCCATCTTCTGTCCCAGGAACCTCCCTCTACCGGCCCACCCGCCCCTACCGCCAGGGGGAAAGGAATCCTGGGAAGACAAGGAAACAGAGAAGCAAACGAATCATCTGGTTTAGACCACACAGCAACCGTCCAACACCAGACTGGTCACCAAGAGCAAATCTTCCAGAAACACCATCCACATATTAGCTCATTTAAAAAGAGCAAAATTAGGAGCTGGCCTGGTGCTGTAGTGGTTAAGTTCACATGCTCCGCTCAGCAGCTCGGGGTTCACGGGTTCAGATCCTGGGCGTGGACCTACGCACCGCTTATCAAGCCATGCCGTGGTGGCGTCCCATATAAAGTAGAAGAAGATGGGCACGGATGTTAGCCCAGGGCCAGTCTTCCTCAGCAAAAAGAGGAGGATTGGCAATGGGTGTTGGGTCAGGATGAATCTTCCTCACCAAAAAAAAGAGCAAAATTAAACCACAAAGGTTGATGACACCAAATGTCGGCGAGGATGCAGAGCAACTAGAGCTTTCGTCCACTGCCCATGGGAGTGCAAAATCGGTAAACAACTTTGGAAGACAACGGAAGTTTCTAAAAAGTTAAATGTGCACCCACCATACGACCCGGTCATTCCACTCCTAGGTGTTCACCCAGCAGAAATGAAATCACACGTCCACACTAAGCCTTGTGCCCAAATGTGCACAGCAGTGCATTCCTAATAGCCCAGAGCTGGGGACAAGCCAGAGGTCCATCAGCCGGTGAAGGGATAAATAAACTCTGCTGTATTCACATAATCAAATGCTACTCAGCAAGGAAACAGAACAAGCTACCCATCCAGACAGCCACATGGACGAATCTCACAGACGTAATGCTTCACGAAAGAAGCCAGACGCGAGAGAGAGCATCCTATACGGTTCCATTTACAGGAAGTTCTGGAACAGGCAGAATTAATCTAAGGCGGAAAAAATCGGAACAGAGGTTGTCTGGGGGATAG
Organism: Tapirus indicus; assembly: GCA_031878705.1. NCBI lineage: Eukaryota > Metazoa > Chordata > Mammalia > Perissodactyla > Tapiridae > Tapirus > Tapirus indicus. The sequence goes on along the minus strand of CM062929.1, from coordinate 32,545,417 downwards.
GGGCGATTCACTTGGAGGAGATGCAAAGGAACTGTCTGAGGAGACAGAAACGTTCTATATCGTGACAGGAGTGTGGGTTCCACGGGCGCATCCGTTTGTCAAAAGGTAACCGTGAAGACTTGTGCATTTCAATGTCTGTAAATTTTACCTCATAAAAAATAACTATAAAAACCCATCATCACTGAGTAGGGGTTGGAGGGGGTGAGGAGGTACAGATGAAACAAGAATGGCAGAATTCTTTTATATTTGGTGATGCCTGGTGACGGGTATATGGGGATTCATTATACCGTTCTGCTACTTTGCATATATTTGAAACGTTCCCTAATAAAAAGGTTTTTTTTTTAAATAGCAGTAATTGAAAGCCACAGTCAACATAAGACAAGGGCACCAGTGCCTGAAAACAGGGCTAGAAGGTCCACTTGCCGTGTGGACACGTGCACAGTGGGGGTTCTGCAAAGTTGTGTGGACATCAGATTTCTTAGGAAAATATTTCTTTTGAGTCTTTGGTGAACTCTAGTAATGGACTATTTTTAGTTCAGGAATTCTAAACTTCAGTCACCCTAAAAAAACTCCCACACTCGGCAACTAGTCAGCAGACCTCTGTCCTTCTTAGATGATTCCTGTGGAATTATCTGGCACACGTCCACAATGATCAGGAGGAGCGTGAACACTAGCTTTTCTGCCGTACACGTGAAGACTCTCCCCCGGAGGGCCCTGCCTCTGTGTTCTGTATTTATTCATCATGTCTAACGCCCCCTTCCTCGCTGGCAACGACCCTTACCAAGTCTTCCCCCAACCTCTCTCTCTCAGAACTCTGCAGTAACTAAATCAGCCAAACCCTCGGCCTTTGACCTCAGACAGATCTGACTGGAATCCTGGCTCCATCCTTCACCAGCCATGGGGCCTCTCAGAGCTTCCTCCACTGCCCTAGCCTCAGTTTCACCATCTGTAAAACGAGGCATATAACACCACCATCCCTCCTAGCTGAGAACCACCACTGAGAGAATCTCGTGAAGCCAGGTGGGGACACAGAGCAAAGATTCAGCAAATGGGAGCTGGCCCTGCTGATATGAATCACCTGTGCTCCAGCGGGTGGCCTCACACGACGGGCAAAGACAGCCTTGCTCCAACATGAGGTCCTCAAATTCTAGTTTGACTGAGACAAACAACAATTTTACTCAACATTGGTTATTTCTTTATTATGTGATAACGTATGTTCATTGTAAAAAAAAAAATGACATTAATGATATTGACATTTACTAAGTACTAGGCATGTGCTGAGATGCTGCCTGTGTATTAGCTCACTGAATCCTCCCTGGCACCTGGTAGGTCCAAGTCTTACCCACATTTTACAGAGGAGAAAATGGAAGTCCAGAGAGGTTAAGTAACTTGCCCAAAGACACACAGCCAGGAAGCAGCAGAGCTGGGTTATGAGTCTATGTCTGTACAACTCCAGAATCTGAGCTCTTGACAACTGCTCCCTGGGAACTCTACACAGAAATTCCTAACATGCAGAAATAAAAGGGAATTCTACCAACCAGAGATAGTCATTTTTATCTGTATATACAACCTTCAAAACTTTTATGAACACTTGTAAACATATATTTTACATAAATGCATACTATTTTAAGCAGAATTTCTACTGAAGTATAAAGAACATACTATTTTTGACCTGATTCTTTTCACTGAACAACATATTGTGAGCATCTTTCCAGAAGGGCAGATACTCAGTTCAAATCATTTTTAATGACTACAAAGTATTTCCTTTGTATCAATGTCTAATAATGGACTTGCCTGATCCCATATTGTTTTGTTTCCAATTTTTATAAGGAACATTGTTAGAAAGAACGTCTTTAGATCCACAGCATTTAAGCACCAGTTCAACTGTTTCCTTGGGATACAGTCCCAGAAGCAGAATTGCTGGGTCAAAGGCGAGGGCATTCGTAAAGACTCTGGACGCAAACTCAGTAACCTCGTAAGTGTCCTCCCCGTCCCCAGACCTTCCTGCCTCTGACCCATCCTACCTGCCGATGCTGCAGAACCCGCCCTCGTGCCTGGTGCTGCTCACATTCTCCCTACTGAGAATCGACAGCAACTGCTCATTGCCTGTAGGCCGAGTGAAGGGTCAGTTCTGAACCCGGTGGTCCCATCCCCCCATCATGATCCATCAGCGATATCGGCCCACCCCAGTGGTTCCCAGTGCTGACCAGTGCTGGGCTGACCACGTTCTCTCCCATTTGCAGCAACACGGGAAAAATAGAGTTGGTGAAGTGGGTATCATAAATAAAATGCACTCCAGTTGGAAGGGCTGCCCTTTACCCCACGGTCTCTGTGCTTCCTACTTGGGGGACAGAGGATTGCTTTGTCTCTCAATGGAGGGACAATAATAGTTAAATGGAGTTGATTCTGTTCATGATTCTAACTGGCAAGATAAAAAGTTGGTCACCTCTATCAGTTCCCTCTGGTTCTTTCTTCTCTTTTAGTTTTTTTCTTTTCTTTTCTTTCAGATTTTTTTAAAACAATTTTACTGGACTGAGAAACCCAAAGTGGGCAGCCCTGCGGTGGAAGGTGGGGAGAATGCCAGATCCACAGTCTAAGGTCTGGCCTTCCGTCGCCAAGGTTGTTCTGGGAGATTCTGCACTCTGGGATAGAGGAAGATTCTTCTGGGAAATCGCTCAACCCCGACTCCCCCACACCCCTACGCAATGCTCCACAACAGTGACGTCCTCATCCGACCTCCTCCTGTCCCAAGCACTCAGCCGGCACATGCTGAGGACCAGGGACTGCGTGGCTAACACAGGACCGGGAAATTCCAGGAGCTAGGGAGGATCTCCCCGGGCTGGAGAACCTGGAAAGGATTTTAAGTTGGCCTCTGTATCACTTTCCTATTGCTGCTGTAACAAATTACTACAAACTTAGTGTCTTAAAATAACACACATTCATCTCTGGAGGTCAGGAGTCCTAAATGCAAGGCATCGGCAGGGCGTGCAGAAGGGCTGGTTGGTCACACTTAGGGAGGGCCGGCCAGATGGACAAAAGTGTCTGTGATTCCTCTTGAGGTAGAGGGTGGGGCCCAGAAAGACTGAAGGCAAGAGTTTTCAAATGTCTGCCTCAAGTTCTGAACAAAGAAGCTTCTCAGGAGAGTGCACACTTCACACACACACACACACACACGAGTCTGTGCTCTCTTCCTTTTACTGAAGAGATAATCTCCAAACCAGCTCGGGGCACTGGGTGCCACTGACCAGCCCCGTCCTTCCAGGGCAGGACCAGCTTCCAAGCTGCCAAGAAAGGGTGAGGGGCATGGAGGTCTTCTAGCCCCCTGTCCTCCTTGCTGCTCACCTGCCCGCCCAACTACCCCCCACAGCCCCAGGCAGTGAGACAGAGACGGATGCCTTCTTGTCATTAATGCTGGCCCACAGCTTCATCTGTCAGTGCTCACACCTGCCGCACCATCATCACTCACCATCCCAAGGATCCCCCAGAAAGGATGCTCTTAGCAGACGGCCATTTCAAGACTCATCTGCCAGGAGGACAGAGAGTAAGGGGCCAGGACAGGGAAGCACAGGGCAGGACGCCTGGCTTGTCCCCACGCGAGTTTACCCACTGAGAGGGGTCGCTTGAGCCCCTCTCCATCTCCCTCCTTCACCCTGTCCAGCAGGGCTGGCTCTGGACAAGCACCAGCCATCTTACATCGTAACATGCTGCCCTTCCTAGAATGACACTGGCGATGATGTTGATGATGATGATGGTGATGATGATGATGACAATGTTGGTGGCGGTGGTGGTGATGATGTTGGTGATGATGACGTGGATAATGGTGATGATGGTGGTGATGATGACGATGTTGGTGGCGGTGGTGGTGATGATGTTGGTGATGATGACGTGGATAATGGTGATGATGGTGGTGATGATGACGATGTTGGTGGCGGTGGTGGTGATGATGTTGGTGATGATGACGTGGATAATGGTGATGATGGTGGTGATGATGATGACGATGTTGGTGGCGGTGGTGGTGATGATGACGTGGATAATGGTGATGATGGTGGTGATAATGTTAAGGACAGCTTCCATGCACTGAGAACTTATTATTTTACAGGCTTCTGCTCAGTCCTATTAACATCCCCCCATTACAACTGAGGATGCCAAGACCTAGAGAAGTGAATGCCTTTGGTGAAGGTCACACCGCTAGTAAGTGGTAATCAATGTCTGTACTAGTTTCCTGGGGCCACCATAACAAAATACCACAAACTTGGTGGCTTTAAACAACAGAAATTTATTCTCTCCCAGTTCTGGAGGCTGGGAGCCCAAAATCAAGGTGTCAGCAGGGCGATGCTGTCTCTGCAGCCTCTAGAGGAGAATTGGCTCCACGCTTTCTTCTTCACTTCTGGTGATACTAGCAATGTCTGTGCTTTCTTGACTTATAGACACGGTCCCTCTGATTCTGCCTCTGCTGCCACAGGGCCTTCCCCCGGGTCTGTCTCTGTGTCTCCGCTTCTTACAAGGACACCAGTCGTGTTGGATTGGGGCCCACTCTATTCCACCATGACCTCATCTTAACCAATAACATCTTCAATGACCCTATTTCCAAATAAGCTCAGATTCTGAGGCTCCAGAAAGGACATGCGTTTTCTGAGGACACTGTTCCACCTAGAACAATGTCCAAATCCACACATTTGGCTCCAAAGCCTGTGCCCTTTGCCACCGGCCGTAGTGCCTCAAAAAACAACAGTGATGATGATGATGGTGATGGGGACGGCTACCGTCCCTTACTGTTTACTAAGCACCAGGTTCTGTTCTATGCCCTTGACAGACATTGGCTCAGAAAAACCTTACAGCAACCCATGAAGTCTACTATTCATTATCCCCATTTTATAGATGAGAAATGGAGGCCCAGGGAGGTAAAGCAACCTGCCCAAGGTCTTACCACAAGGAAGCAGCAGAGATAAGATTCAAACCGGGGTCATTCTGACCCCAGATCCAAGCTCTCAACCACACACGAAGCTGCGGACACGCGGAACTTGCTCCCCAGTCCCTTAGTCCTGATCCTGGAGGGGAGGGAGGTTCATGATGAAAGTGGGCACTTGCCAAACAGCTGGGCAGATGTGGCGTGCAGTCCCTCAGCATGGGGCCCACTGTCTGAGGGGATGATGAAACCCATGACCTTGGCTCCACTCGCGCTGCCCTCGAGCATGTGAGCCCCAGAAGCCTGGCCCGGAACCATCCCTCCATAGGCGGGTTTTTTCCACTGGACAAGAGGAGGGTGTGGAGCCTCTGGGACATGGGAGGATCACACACAGGCGGAACCACCCAGCCCCTCGCCCAGCCTCGTGTGCCCAGTGGAGCCGGTTAAGCCCACAGCCAGGCACCAGGGGTCCAGTCTCAGCAAGACCTCACCTCCAGGACTCTTCCTGAGGTCTGCCTTTCCCCTCCTTCTCAAAAGTGGGGCTTGAATTCTGGGGCCAATTCTGGATGCGTGGATACCCCCTCCTCCAGCCACAGTGACCCCAGGCAGGGTCCCACAATCTGCCACCATCGTGGGCAAATTGTGTCCCCTCTCTGGGACTCAGTTCTCCCACCTCTAAAAGGCAGGGCTGGAGAAAATGAAGTCTAGCTTGCGAGAATTCCTGCAGTGCCTGAGCCCAAGTCTGGGTGAATGTGATTCCCTTGAAGACACCCCCAAAGGGCAGACGTGAAGAGGGGCAGGAACCAAGTGGCTCTGTTCAAAGAGCCAAAATGGCCCCAGAACCCTCCTCTGCCTCCTCCTTGGAGTCCAGGAGTCCAGAACCCGAGTCTGCCGAGGCCTCCTCATAAGGGCCTCTTGCCCAGTAGATTCCGGCTCCTCCCCGAGTGTCCACATCAGCCAGTCCTCACTGTCTGTGAGGACATACCCTGACCCGTACTCCTGCCAGCCTCAGAGCCACTGTTTCTGCTGTTCCTTCTGCCTGGAATTCTCCCCTGACCTAAACAGACCGTCCCCACCCACCCAGCTCCTCTCCATCTCAACCCAAATGTCACTCCTGTCTCCCCACCTCTTTGTAAGGGGGACCACACTGTGGTTAACAAACTTGGCCCTTCAATGAGGGCCTGGCTGGACTGAAGGTGCCACAGCAAGTTGGCACCCTGCCTGCCCCACAGTAATCCCCGGAGAATTGCACATTGAGTGAGTGAACAACGGTCTGTTGGGGATCCCTGGGGACCAGGCTCATGCTGCACAGGTTGACCTAATGCAACCAGCCCGGCCCGGCCCCTCAGGGAGGCTCCTGCCCCCAGACCCAGTATCTCCTTACCTACTGCTCCTCCTCTCGAATGCACTCCAGCCCATCTCTCTCCCCGCACCCCTGCCCTGCACAGACTCATGCCTGGAAAGCTGCCCTTTGAGGAGGTGCCACCGATGACAGGGGTGTCCCTAATCCAGCTCACGGCTCCCAGGCAGCTCAGACCTCCCGGCCTCCGAGGAGAGAAGCACCGGGCCCAGGACAGGGGGTTGGGTTCTCCCCTCGGAGTGAGGACTGATGGGATCTATCTCATGGTGAGAGGCTGGTTAACAGCGATACCAACCCAGGGTGACAGTAAAGACACACACACCCCCAGAGCACGCAGCCAGAGGCCACAGCATCCCCCCTCACAGGCAGTTCTGTGACCTGAACACGTCTGCTCCGCCCACCTGCGTCCTCGCCCCTGACCCACTAAAACCACCTCGTCCCTGGACAGCTGACAGTGCGCCTGGCGACCCAGAGAAGATGTTCAAACTCACCAAGAACCAAACATATGCAAATTAAAACGGGACACCACTTCTCACTCATCAAATTAGCAAAAAAGGGGAGAGTGATGTCCCCAGATGCCAGCAGGGGTGTGGGAAAAACGCAGTCTCCTCCTCTGGTAGCAGGAGGGCAAGACAGCACGGTGTTCTCGGAGGACAGCCTGGCAGATCTGTCAAAACTGAAAATTCCAACAAAGCAATTCCATTCCTAGGAATTGATCCTACGGATATATTTGCAAATGTGTGTGTGCTTATTGTAAAGAAACTGAAAGCAACTTATTTCCCACAATATGGGAATGGTTGGATAAATTAAGACAAGATTAGAATATAAGATCCTCCCCTGCAGCGTCTGATGTAGTCATTAAAAAGAATGAGGTGGATCTATATTTCCTGGCATGGAAGGACACCCATGACATATAATGTGGGGGAAGGAGGGAGAGGAAGCAAGTTGCAAAACAGTATTCACAGTATAATCCCCTTCTCTCTACAATAAAAAAAGTGTGTATATGTAAATGAGTGAATTACACGTGCACACACACGGTCTGGAAGGACACAAAATTGTTAAAAGTGTTGGCATCTCTTGAGAGTAGTAGTAGTAGAATATTTTACAAGCATGTATTAATTTTGCAATTTTTGGAGGAAATTTAATAATTTAAATCATTACCTGTAAGAGCTAAACCCTGATGCCAAAACTTGACAAAGAGCACAAAGAAAGAACATCACTTACTGATCATACATGTTGAAATGAAATGCAACATTCCCAAACAAAACCCTGGCAAACAGAATCCAGCTGTTTATGAAAGAACCATCCACCACGACCCAGCAGGGCTTAGGCAGTGAATGTGGAAATGGTTAAAAATGAACGAATCACATCAATAGGTCAACAGAAGAAAGAGAGTATGAACATCTCAACAAAGCCAGAAAGTCACTTGCTGAGATTCAGCACCCATTCCTATTTGGGTTTTTTGTTTTTACTCTTTCTTAGTAAATTAAGGATGAAAGATCTTCCTTCACCTGACAAAGAAAAGCTCACACCAAGAGCCAACATCACACAGCAGTGTGCAGTCAGAAACAGGACAAGACCGACTGCAGCCCCCAGTGTTCTTCAGCACTGTTCTGACCGTTCTAGCAGATAAAAACCACAAAACATTTCAAACAAGGGAAATATTTGACTGGAAAAGAGAAGACGGTATTATAATTTGGACAGGCTGCGGTGGTCAACCCAGCGAGCTCAAGACTTTACCCCCTAAATTAGAACTAGTTAAAAAAAAAAAACTTTGGTAAGAAAGTTGGATACAAAATAAATACATGAAAACGAATTGCTTTCCAGCACACTAGCAATACTCATTTGCAAAAAATGTCATGGAAAACAATTCCTGGTCAAATAGTAACAAAACACAAAATATTCAGAAATGATCTTAAAAAGAAATGGGTGGAACCTGTAAGAAAAAAAAAACACCTATAAATCTTTACTAAAAGAAATAAATGAGTAACAAAAGAGGAGGCACGCCTTCTGGATGGAAACAACAGAACTTTTTTTAAATGATAATTCTTCCCCAAATCAAGATGTAACACAGTTCCAAGCAAAATCACAGTGGGAATTTTTTTTGGAAGTTGACTAAGGTTTTCTATATTTCATCCGAAAGAATAAATGTTTGAGAATATTTTGAAAATGAACACGATGAATAAAAAGAATATGAATAAGATGCTGGCCTAAGAAACTTTGGAAATGAGTGATTCTGCAAGACTAAAGGCAAGAACTATATTCTAGCTGTTTCCCACAGCAGTGCGGGTTAACAACGTATGTGCACTGGAACCGGACAATTAAGTAAATGGATGGTGGATGGTGGATGATGGGAGCCTGGTTTGTCACTGTTGGAGTGGGAGGTTACAGATAACCAAGGGAAGGAGGTACTAAATAAATTGATCCACGTGGTAATAAATTAGGGTTGGAGACAGTATGAACTCATGTTCAGCTTAATATAGATACAGACGGTTACATACTGAGATATTTATAGATACATGTATACATACAGGCTATATACATGACGTATATCTCCTTGCTCTGTCAGCTAAGGGTCTAGACGCAATGACACCCCAGCAGCAACAAGCACACCGAACATTTGGACTCTAGTTTCTAATGCCATTTTTTAATAAAAGGAAGTAGGGCTCCTTGGAGAAATGGCTAATTCGAAGACTGGGGCAGGAAATACATAAAATGAGTCTGGACTATCTTGTATGTCAGAAAGTAAGACATGCTTTACAAAACCCCACAGCAACGGGAGTAAGTCAGAGACAAGAGCCAACTGGAAGAGCTTCCACTGGCCAAAGCTGGAAAAATCTGAACAACAAAATAAATAAAGATTGGATTATAACCCAAAGCACAAAATAAATATCCATGAGTCCATACTGATATATGTATAAACAATTGAGTAAGTAAATAAGTGGGGGAGAAGGGACAACTCTCTTGTCCAGAAGAATTCCAAATAACTGATGTAGATGCTCCACCCCAAGAAGGTGGAACACAAGTTCCTACTTCTTAAGTGTGGGCCGCGCTTAGTGACTTTCTTCCAAAAGGGACAGCATGGAAAGGAAGACAGAAAAGAGTGACTTCACAGTGGAGACACCTGACAACCTCAGCCAGGTGGTCAAGGTCAACATCAACAGTGACCAGTCCCACCCATAGCATGAACCCTTGACATGATGTGACGAGAATGTCATTGTTCCTCTGTGGTCTTCCTCCCAAAACACATGACCCAGTCTCACTGGAGAAAAACCTCAGACAAATCACGAGTGAGGGAAAAAATATCCGAGCACTACTCATTGAAACTGTCAAGGTCATCAAAAACCAGGTCTGAGAAACTGTCACAACCAAGAAGAGTCTAAGGAGACATAATAACTAAATGTGATGTGGTTCCTGGATGGGATCCTGGGACAGAAAAAGCACACTGAGGAAAAACTGAGGAAATCTGAATAAAGTATGGATGTCAGTTAATAATAATATATCAATACTGGTTCATTAATTGTGATAAATGTACCACAGTAATATAAGACATTACTAATAGGGAAAACTGAGTGCTGGGTACCTGGGAACTTTCTGTACTATTTTGACAGTAATTCTGTAAATCTAAAACTTTTCTAAAATAAAAAGCTTATTAAAATTTTTTAACCATCAACAGACAAATAGATAAAGAAGATGAGGTGTATATATACACAGGGAAATATTCAGCCATAAGAATTCTTTCACTTGGATGAAACTTGAGGGCATTATGTAGATGAAATAAGTCAGAGAGAGAAAGACAAATACTGTATGATCTCACCTTTATGTGGAATCTAAAAAAGCTGAACTCAGAGAAACGGAGAGTCGCACGGAGGTTACCAGGGACCAGCGGGTGTGGGAAATGGGGAGATGTTGGTCAAATGGCACAAACTTCCAGTTAGAAGATAAATAAGTTCGGGGGAACTAATGTACAGCATGGTGATTATAGCAAAAAATACTGTATCGTATACTTACATGTTGCCAAGAAAGTAGATCTTAAATGTTCTCACCACAAAAATGAAATGGTAATTATGTAACGTGATGGCGTTAGCTAACGCTTTGCAATATACAAATGTATCAAATCAACTCGTTGTACACCTTAAACTTATCCAACATTATACATCAATTATATCTCAATAAAGCTGAGGGAAAAATTTTTTTAAGAAAAAAGGATACGAGGAGGCATTTGCCCTATTAGTATATATTAGAAAGCCAAATAATGAATATAAGGCGCTCCTAACACAAGAACTGTCGTGCAACGGGACAGAATGGAAAGCCCAGATAAATTCTTAATAGATAAAGTAATTTGGGATCGAGGTAGGATCCAAATGAATGAAAAAGAAAGGATTATTCGACAAAATGTAGCTGAACAATTATCCTATTCCAGAAGAATTACATTAGATTATTTTTCACACCGTGCACCCTTTTTTTTTTATATTCCAGGTTAAAGAATTAAATATGAAGAGAGAAAGAGGAAACAAATGAAAAAACCTAGAATATGTACCTAACTGATTTTGTGATAGGAAAAAAATCTTCCTAAGCACGTAAGTGAAGAAATTAGAAAGGGGAAAAGTCAATAGATTTTGCTACAGAAACATTTAAAACTTCAGAGCATCAGGAATCACAAACAATATTAAAAGGCAAACAACCAGGAAAAATACTAACCACATAACAAAAACAGTTAATATCATCGATATAAAGTCCTCACTGATTTGGTAAGGAAACCACTGAAACCCCAATGGAAAAATAAACAAAGGAACTGACAATTTACAAAAGAAATTCACACCAAAAAATCTAGTGTGCACTTGAAAAACGTACTGAACCTCACTAGCAATTAAAACAAGAAGATATTTCCCATCTTTTGAATTAGGGAAAAGATGTTTTTATCCTAATTCTCAGTGCTGGGGGTGGCTACTCTGAAACGGGCCCCTCAAATGCTTCTGGTAGAAATTTAAACTCCCGAAACATTCCGGAAAACAATTTGAAGAATTGCCCACCCACTCGGTGTGTTAAAAATGGCCTAGGAATTCCACTCCGAGACACTCAATTCTACAGAAAAACCAATCAAAGACACAAAGATTTACACACGAGAGTGCTATTTGCAACATTTTAATAGAGAAAAACTGAAAACAACCTAAATTTTTAGCCAAAATGAAGCCATTAGCAAAATTCTAGCCTTTTAGTTTGGGAACATATCACTTTTTACATTTAAAAACTGTTAAAAATATTTCCAAAGCACAGGTCCTGGTTTATCTCCAAGCATGCGCAGTCCAGAACCACCAATATTTGCCCTGCAGAGTTTGATCCTTGGGGTTTAGAATAGGGGTTCCCTTGAAGAAAGCCCTCCCAGGGTGCAGACCTGGGGGGCCTGAATGGTCAGCTAAAACCCCAGTTTTTCAAGGGCCCCTTCCGCCAAAGGGAATTCCATTGGCTGATTCAAAAGACACAGCCCAACCCAAAGCACAGCTCCAGTCCCTGCTCAGAAACCGTTGGTGGCTGCTGACAGCCCATAGAAGGAAATGTAAAAGCTCCAAATCAGTCCCGGAGTCCTAGCCCAGGCCAGTCTCGTCTCTCCCCACTTTTCCGTTTCACTCCTCCTACACCCGGGCTCCCACACACACCTGCCCCTACATGTCCCCCACCCAAATGGTCCTCCAGCCTCACTCCCCATCGAGCGCCACGTGCTCAGGGAGACCTCCACCTCCACCGCATGCCCACATCCCCATCAACACTCACTCCTGTTCTAGCCCTCCGCCAGTGCTGCCTCCTCACAGAGCCTTTGGTTAGTCCCCTCCCTCGAGGACCAACGGCCTGCAGCTCGTACCTGAGCCACAAGTGACGCTTTCTACTCTGCCTGGCCCGTCCCCAGCAGGCTGCCAGCTCCTGGTGTGAACCCTGACCTCTTCACGTTGGGGCTCAGTACAGGCTGAGGTCTCCCTCCCTCCATGCCTGGACCTGGGGGTGTCTATAGGGAGGGTGGTTTGGGGAACAGGGAGGAGGACTGAGTCTCTTGTTTCACAGAGGATGGAGTGAAGGTCGGAGAGTCGCACACCGGCTCAGCACCCGGAGAGGAGAGGAAAGGCTGGGGGATGGAATGCGGGCTTCGAGAAGCTGATGGCAGAGGGGGCAGTGAGGACAGCCCTCAGGAGCCTGGGCCCCGGGACGCTAGGGCCGGCTCCAACAGGCTGCTAGCCTGCTCTGCAACTGCAGCCAAGCATTGTAGAGATAAATATGGGTTATGAATCAGAAATTATGTCATCCTGGCAGGTGGCCTTGGGTAAGTCCCATCAGGGTTCCGAGCCTCAGTTTCTCCAATCGTAAGAGAAGGGAGTGGATTAGTCTCTAAGCTCCCTCAGTGTGATGTCGTTGGAAGCCCAAGGATGATCCAGAAAGGGAGTGAGAGAGTTGGGGGGAGGGAGGGTGACCCGTGTCAGGACACCTCTCACACCCCAAGTCCTCCCAGCTCCCCCAGCCTTGCTGCCCTCTGACCCCAGGTGGGAGCTGTGCTTTTGATGCTCCCAGAAATCTTTTTCTAGACCCCTGACTTCTGGGCTTTGAGCTGCAGAGCCCTACCGGGCCCAGAACTCCTGGAAGCAGAGGGACCTCCGCGCCTCTGACACCAAACAGCCTGGGGATCGCACAGATTATGTCACACCCACTGTTGCCTATTTTTCAACCCTCTGTAATGATGTTGTGATTAAGAAAGGCAAATTCTTCTAAAAAGGGCTTACTATCTGACACAGCCTTGGGTCGTTGTGTATTAGTACAAGAACACTTTGCAGTACAATTCTGCAAGGAAGCTGCCATTTTTATTTTTTCATTTTTGGTTTTGTAAGACTATTTTTCTGAACAGAGAGGTGAACAGATGCAGACACGCAATAAAGCAAACGGATCCAAATAGTAACCACAGGATCTAGGCGGTGGCCAGGCAGGTGTTCAATGTACTTCTTTCCCCCCATGTTGCTGTAAACCTGAACTTTTTCATTAAAAAATGTTGGAGAAGAAGTGGTCCTGCTACTCAGAAAGTTAGGGATCAGCAGCCGTTTTCCCTGAAACTTCCCACAGTGGGGTCTCCCTTTCAAGGACATGTCCCTAACACCCAGCTGAAAGGAAGGGGGCTCCAGGGAAGAGGAGGAGCTGCCTGCGGGGGGTGGGGTGGGGGGGACCTGGCAGTGAGGACAGGGCAGGTGGAGATGACCTCGCACGCCAGGGAGCTGCTGTTTCCTAGAGAGAACAAGGGAGGGGCAAGACGCGGCAGAGGGGAGTTCACCTGCCTTTGGGGGCTTTTCTGGCCTCTGAAGCCCATGCTGGGAGCCAGTTCTAAGAATTAAGAAAGAGTAAAAAGCAAATCTTGCAAAGGCTCATCGCGTGCCAGGCCCTGGACACGAACGCCTCCTTTCAACGCCTCAGCAAGTTGCGGAGCCAGTTCTCGCCCCATTTCATAACTGGGCAAAGTGAGGCTCGGGAAGGTGAGGCCAGTCGCTGAAGTCGTACAGCCAGGAGGTGGCTGCACGGCTTTTGAATGCAGTGCCCCCGGCTCTCCGCCACTAGGCTGACAACGCAACCTGGGAGGCGCGGGAGCGGGGAGAGCAGGTTCCCTGGGGGAAGAAAGGGGCTGCTGCCAGGCTGGCCCCAGGTGCCGGGGATCGGACAGCGCGAACGCGCGAGAAGGCGCCCCCGCCCGGCCGCTGCGCAGCCCGCGGGCGTCCAGGTGCGCCCGGGGCGCAATCGCGGGCCGGCGGGCAGTGCGCGCGCCGCGACAGGGCGCCCGGGTGGGGCGCGGGAGGCGCTACCTGGATCGTGGAAGGGCACCAGCGCGTAGTTGGCGATGGCCTGGCTGCCGCTGCTCAGGCTGCGCTCCAGGATGCGCGACGCGCCGTCGATCACCTGCATCAGGTCGTCCCACATGGAGCCGGTGACGTCTAAGACGAAGGCCAGGGTGGCAGCCCCCTTGGTAGGGGGCAGTGCCGTCCCGGGCTCGCCGGCCACCGCCGCGGCCACGGAGACCGCCATCAGCAGCCGCAGGAGCGGCGCCCCGGGCATCACGCTGCGCGGCCGACGGACTGCGGCTGCCGCGGGGGAGGCGCGCAGGGCGTTGCGAGCGCGACCGTCCGGTGCACCCAGCGGCCGTCCGATACGCGGCTGCGGCCGGTGCGCGCTGGACAGGGGCTCGCGGCGGGGTCCCCCTGCTGGGAGTCCGAGGCGGGTCCTAGAGCCCACCCCGTTCAGGGTCACGGGCCCGCCTACCCTGCTCCCCACACCGTGACTCAAGCTTTCCCGGCCCCGCTGCTCTCCAGTCCAGACCCGAGGTTAGAGGAGGACGCGGGGCGGACGGCAGAAGGGAGCTGGGGCCGCGGCCAAGGCGGCCAGGGATGGGGACGCACGGGACGCGGCGGACACCTGCGCCTCCCGCCGACGCGCGCCCGGCTGCGGGGGCGGAAGCAAGGGTGGGGGACGAGACAGCCCCTGTCCCCGAGGCCTGGCCCCAGCGGGCCCTGGCTTTTTTTGTTGCTTCCTCCACCCAGTCGCCTAAAAACTACCCCCTACACACCCAGACACACCCAGACGCACACAAACTCTGCAATGCCTTTTCTTTCCGCAAGGATCTGCACTTCCCAGTTACTGTAATTATTACTGTTGTTATAATCAAGCACCATACATTGAGCACCTACTGTGTGCAAATTGTTTTCACAGTTATTTCCTCAAATGCTCACTGCAACCCTAGAGGGAGGCACTGACACTAAACCCATTTTACAGATGAGCAAACTGAGGGGAAGTCATTTGCAAACTGAGGGGAAGTCATTTGCCCAAAGTCACGCAGCTTTCAAGTGGTGGAGGCAAGCCTAGAAGCCAGATCTAGAAAGATTCCAAAGCCCCTGGGCCCTGCTGCCTCCCCTAAGTGTTGAGAGACATTATCACAGGTCATCTGATGCCTCCAGAGGATGGGGGGGGGGGCCCATCTACCTCACCAGATCCCATGGATTGTGTGGGAAGGTTCTGGGACATATGTGAGGTGCTACTGGTGCTGCCTGGGGCCCCCTTTAGCCATCCCCTCCCTGACAGCGCTCCCTTCTGCTCCCATGGCTGAGCACAGGCTGTGCTCTCATGGCTTATTTCTGCAACTCTCTCCCCACTGGCCCACGAGTCCCTTGAGGGCAGGGCTGTGTCTTGGTTCCCCCCATCAGCCCCCAGTTCCCAGCCAGTCCCTGGCACTTGGTGGGGACTCACTAAAGGCTGCTGGAATAAATAAAGAAGAGATGGCTTTTGTGGGCCTGCCTCATTTTGAAAGCCACATGGAGAGGGTAGCTTGGCCCCCTCACCCCTCAGTCTCTCCTTTGAGAAGACCATGCTCCCAGGACAGGGACAGGCAGCCCCGCAGACGTGGCTGAGGGCTCTGGGTCTGTGATGGGTGGTGGCGGGGATTTCTCCAGCTCCTGCCCCTCCGGAGCCCTCAAGCAGGAGGAAGCCCCCCCCCCCCACTCCACACCTCCTCCTTCCCCTTCAGTCTCAGCTCACTTCCACCTCTGAGGCCACTTCGGCACCCGTGCCCTGTGGCCCCCAGCCCCTTGTCTGCCCCCTTGTCCTAGCACTGAGCACGCTATCACCAAAGTTATCTCTGTGGGTCTGCCCCTCCCACCCCAACTGGGAGCTCTGTGGCAGCAGACCCCTGGTGCCTGGCACAGGGTAGGTGCCCGAGGAAGGTTTGCCACATGGACGAGGCAGCAGGTATCAGAGAGGCCTGGTAGCTGGGCACTGGCTATGGGGGGAGGCGGCACATGTTCTCAGAGACCCAGGGCAAGACCCTCGTGTAAGAAGGGCTGGGGTCCAGGGGACACAGTCTCCGTAGAGCTGCCTGTCTCACGGGAGATGGTGGCAGCCAAGCGCTCAGGCCCAGGGGAGAGAAGAACTCACAGCCAAACTCACGGGAGGTTGTGTCACCTGCACTTCCGAACACTGGCTCTTTAAATCTCCCTGGACTAAGGCCTCCATTGGCCCCAGAGCCTGGGCAGGGCTGGGCCAGCTGTTGGAGAGAGAAGAGAGGCCCCAGCTGTGGGAAGGCAAAGGCGAACAGGAGCCAGGAACCAGGCAGGGCTCAGAGACGGGGACATTTCAGGCACAGTGCAGGGGACATTTGGGGACAAGTAAGTCCTTCAGTCATTCACTCCACAAACATTGGCTGAGCCTAAGCTGGGTGTCAGGCACTCTGCTAGGCACTGTTGGGGGAGGAGGGGCACACAGATGCATGAGACAAGCTTCCTCCCCTGGGGAGAAGAGACATGTAAACAAATAATTCTAAGTCAATGACATAAGTGCTAATAAAGGACTTACCAAGAGCTCTGGGAGCTCACAGGAAGGAGTGGCTGAGACTCAGGGGTCAGAGGAGGCCACAGAGTGAGGTTGAGAAGCCTTCAAGAATAAAAGGGAAGGGCATTGGAGGAGCAGGAACAGCATGTGCAAAGGAAGAAGACACCAGAGACCTGCTGCCAGCCCAGTGTGACTGAAGGGTGATGGCAGAGGAGAGGACAAAGGCCAGATCTTGAAGAACCTTAAATGTCCTGTGAAGGGTGTGGGATTTCTCCAAAGGCAGTGGGGAGCTCTTGAAGAATGTCAGGCAGGGAAGCGACCTGATCCAATTCATGTTTCAGGAAGGTCACAGTGACAGAAGTTCAGAGGGTAGATCTTGTGGACACTCAGAGGCCATAAATCTACTCCCCAGGGACACAGGGCAGAGCTGGCCCCAAAGAAAGCAAGATGCTTCTCCTCGGGCTGATCCCGAGGGCAAGTGGGATCGTGGATTTGAGTCCTGAAATAGCCTTGTGACCTTGAGCAAGGCCCTCGCCCTCTCTGGCCCTCAGTTCGCCCTTTTGTAGAATTATTTGAGATGGAGGAGGGCTGACGAGATGACCTCGTGCAGGCCCACCGCTCTAGAACTGCCTCTGCGGGGTCCCTTGGAGACACGGGAAGGATGTGCTAGAACTTCTGAGTTCATTGTGGCAAAGCCTCCCCCAGTTGCCATGGAAGGGAGCCTTGGGCAGGCACCCCTCATGCCGTCCAGGGTGGCCAGGGGTGCCGCCCCAAATGTGGCCCTCTCCGGGGGCTCGGTGCATCACAAGAACGTAACCATGATCATCCAAGGGAGCAAGGCCCACAGTACCGAGCAGGAGCGCAGAAGGCCCAGAGAAAACACAACTGAACCTCATCAATCAATTTCCATCCCACCACCTCACCTCTCCAGGCCGCCTGGGACCTCACATTTTTGAACTCAAGATAATCCACATTTTTCCCTTATTTCCAGAAGGAGCAGTCTCAGCGGAGTTGTTTGTTTCCTAACATACCACGTGTTTGCTATGGAGAGCACCGTGGGCCTGGCCCATCCACTTAAAGGAAGCATGCACTGTTATCTCTCACCCCACCGCGCTCAGCCTTGGCTTGGAAATCCAGTCCTGTCCACTGCGTCTACACTGGGGATCCAAGCCCAGCTGAGGGGCTGGATCAGAATCCAGAGTTGTGGATACTTGGCTGGTCAAAGAAAAATGGCCCCTCCCTGTCAATGGGCCTTCCTTGGGCTTCCTTATGTTCCACTCCCTAAACGCATCCTAGTCTCGGCCAGTCAGATCCTCTGTGATTCTAAGAACCACCTCTCACCTCATCCCACCCCAGCCCTCCTCCTGAGGGAAGCTGCTCCGTCCTCTGAAAGAGTTAAAATACTAATGGTGGAGAGCACTTGCCCCATCCTCATTGAGTGCCAGACAGTCTGCAAAACACTTCCTCATTAGACGCCCCCTAACAACCGCTAAGGTCAATATTTACTCTTCATGTGACAGATGAGGAAACTGAGGCTCAGAGAGGTGAAGTCCTGTGCCCAGGCTGGACTTTGCATCCCCGTCTGCCTTTCTCTCGAGCCTGTGATCCGCTCTACTGCTCCACACTGCCTCACAAACGTGGGGGGTGGTTTGTACAGGATTCCCAGCACACAGAACTTCCAGAACTAACATGGAGCTTGGTGGGCAGCTCCTTGGGCAGGACTTGAACTCAAGCTTCAGATATTTAGCACTTTTGAAGTGCTGAAAAGTCACACCCGACCCGTATTTAACCAACTGCCTGGGCAAAATGAGGGAAAAGAGAAACGACGGTGTAGACACGCAGGTGAATCTGCCCATTGTTCTGTGGACACATGCCCAGGGCCTGAGAATTGGAAACAGTCTCAAAGCCTTGTTTCTCTCCTCTAGGAAGGAATTCAAGAATCAAGTGAGGGCCCTGGAAGACAGGACCAGCAGGGAGTGGAAGGAACTGACAAACAACTGAGGGAGATGGAGCTACTGCGGAGGAGGAGGAGCCAGGAAGTCAGCATCTGCATAACCCTGCGGAGGGCGCCAAGCCACCAGGCACTCCAGGGATTTAAAGCTGAGTGCAATCCCTCTATGGAACCAGGCTCCAAATCACATGTACCATAAGGAATGGTTTGAGACCGTCCCAAGAAATATTTGAGCAGCTCAAGAGACGCAGGAACTGTTGCCCATCCCCATGTTTTCAAGAACAAACAATCAAATGAGCTAAACCAGAGCCAAGAGTTAAGACTTGCTCCCACCACCCAGACCTGGCCCATCGTCCCCTGGATGGAGCTCATGCGCCGCTGAGCCTCCGAAGCTGTCATCGGGGAGAAGGAGCCCACTTGGTTGGCAGGGGTCCTTGCTCACCGTGCTGTATACTAAGCCTTGTTGTCATTTATGGCCATGATGTCACCTTTATCATTGTCACTGGTAGCTGGCAAGAATATCCAGAATGAGTTGTGGTTTACTATCTACCCCTTTTGTTCTTTTGCCTTCTTGCTCTCTCTCTCATAACTAAAAATTCCATTGAACTATTTTGTCCATCTTGGCAGATGCAGTTGGCCTCTTAACATAAAATTCTTCCCCTCTTCTTCCTGGAAACCTGGCTTTCCCCTCTGACTTTCTGGTTCAGGTGTCTACTCTTCTTCCATGTGACTCAAGGAAAGGGGCCCTTTCTCCTCTCCAAGGGAAATCCTGATGGACTAGGTCACCCTTGTGTCCCACTCTCCTTGCTTGTGATTGGGCTGGGAACGGGCATTTGATGAAGTTCCGGCCAACGAGCCATGAAAGACTGTGGGCTAGTGTGTTTCCAGAAGGGACACAAAAGAACAAAGCCAGAGAACTTACACCACCTGATTTAAATTCTTCCTCTACAGCAACAGTAATTAAGATGGTGTGGTGCAGGCCAAAAGAAAGATGAACAGGCCAATGGAACAGAGAAGAGAGTTCAGAAGTAGATCCACACTTACACAGGCAATTGATTCCTGACAGAGGTGCCAATGGGGAAAAGGGAAGTCTTCTTCAGCTAATGGTGTTGGAACTGGATATCTGCATGGAAAAGCAATGAACCTGGATCCCTACCTCACACCATACACAAAAACTAATTTGGAATGATTCATAGGCCTAAGTGTAAAAGCTACACTGTAAAGTTTCTAGAAACAGGCACAAATAAGAAAGAGCTCCTCTTCTTCCACTTGATGTCATGTCTGCATAGGACCCCTGGAACTTTGCAGGCTGAAACCACAAGGAAGCCAGCCTGATGAGAAGAGGAGATGAAAGAGAAGAGCCCGTTGGAGCTGCCCTACACATGGCTTTCTTGTCATGTGCAAGAATGCATTTTCCTTCATAGTTGCAGCAAACAAAACACCAAGTACACTGATTTTCATGAGTAGTTTAAGAGATTATGAAACAAGTTTTTCTATACCTAGATTTCTTCTTATATGTTGACTTTGGAGTCTAACCCCCGAGCAGGCGCTGAGGTACCCCAAGGAAACAGCTGTGATGTCCACTGCAGAAAGTGACCCATGAGAAAGTGTCCCCAAAGGACAAAGACCACATTTGACTCAGCTCATTCATAGACCCAAGACCTAGCAAGCACCTGAGCTCAGTGAATAAGTGTTGTGTGAATGGGTGGATAGAACAAGAGAAGTCCAAGTCCTTCCATCCATTGTTTTATAAACCTACAAGCTTAATCAGTACAATTAAAATACCAGAAATAGTATCCTAGATCCTTTAGCAATTGCCCTTAATTTACACTTTCCCATTATTTGAATAATTTCCTCCAGGTACTTGAAGAACATAGAATTGGACAGTCTTTGTCCTGGGGACAGGGTCATTAAAGCCAGCAATTCTATAAGGCCCCACCTGCCCCCAAATCAGGAGCCCTCCTGTCACAGCCATGGTTCCCCTCCTGTCAGGCGTAAGTGCCTACCACTAGCACCACTTCCTCTGTGTTAAGTAGCAGAGACAAAGGATTCACTCCAGAAGCTCCTGTGATACAGCACTTGGCTCAGACAAGACATCTCCAGCCTTTTCCCATCAGTACATTAGCCTGGACTGTTCAGCAGACCGGCTCTTTCCAACCAGAAGATTCTGAGAGCCTGTCTCCAAGGTAATGGAAGGGAAGCGTGACAGCCAAGAGAAATCACTGCGAAGCATTTAAAGATGCCAGGTCAAGAAGAGCAGGGCAGCAGGAATACATGATGCGGCAGCCGCTGTGAAAACCAGTTTGGCGGTCTCTCAGAATATTAAACATAGAATTACCATATGGTCCAGCAATTCCACTCTTAGGTATATACGCCAAAGAATTGAAAACAGGTGTCCAAACCAACACTTGAACACCAACGTTCACAGCAGAATAGTCACAGTAGCCAAAAGGTGGAAAAACCCAAGCGTCCATCACAGATAACTGGATGAACAAAATGTAGTCTATGCGTACATTGCATATTATTCAGAAATAAAAAGGAATGGAGTACTGGCATCTACTACAATGTAGATGAATCTTAAGAAAATTATGCTAAGTGAAAGGAGCCAGACACAAAGGGCCACATATTATATGATTCCATTTATATGGAGTCACATAAATGGAATCTGGAAAGATCCAGAACAATGAAATAGGCAAATCCATAGACAGAAAGCAGATTAGTGGTTGCCTAGGGCTGGAGGTAGCGGGGAGTGAGGAGTGACAGCTTAGTGGGTATGGGCTTTCCTTTGGGGTACTGAAAATTTTCTGGAACTAGATAGTGGTGATGGTTGCACAACATTGTGAGCGTACTAAACGTCACTGAATTGTACACTTTAAAATAATTTAAATAGTAAATTTTATGTTATGTGTATTTCACTACAATTAAAAAAAAAATGCAGGCATGGCTGCCCAGAGAGGCCAGCTGGGGACTCCCTCTGCCTCTGAGTGAAGCTGAGTGCAGCCCCTGCGGTGGGGGTGATGGATTCTCCCACCGCCCTGGACCCCTGCCCCCTCGTCTCCTTTAACCTCCTGCCAATTCAATTTACCCTCAGGAACGCTTCACCGAAGGATCCGTCATGTCATTGAGATGATGTCAGTCAAGGAAACAGGTGGATGCTGACAACTGGGCTGCCAGCTGACCTTTGATTAAAGCGGAGAATTGCAAAGGGAATCAGATTAAAAACGTTTAAATTAATGGTGCCTGAGGCTGCTTCCCCCCATTTGGAAGAATCTGAAGGAGAGATATGAGGCTCCCCGGCCGGGACAACAAGTCATGACCTTCTTAGCACGAAGAGGAGCTGCTTGTCAAGTGCCAAGATTTATGGGGTGGGCTCTGTTACAAAAGGATTACCTCTCACTTGACATTTAGGAGACACAGGCCTACCGTGCAGGAACAAAAGCGTCAGGAACAGAGCAGTTAGTGGCTGTTGCACAAACGTGCAATATACATACACCCCATAGCGTACATTGTTGTGAGTGCTGGCCACCCAAAATGCTAAAATGCCAGTTACTCGATTTCCTATCCTCCCTTGCAGCTGAGGCATAGGTGTGTCATGGGTTCCATCCATCAAATACACTTGCACCTGCCTTTGAGTCCAGAGCCAGACACAAAGAAGCTGGTGGCCCCTTGGTGGCAGGGGCAGCAAGATCAAGTTCCGGGCGTGAGGGGCAGTGGTGTGAGCCGCAGCCTCTAGTCATCAGACTAAGGCTGTGATGGCTTCAGGGACTTGTCTCCACCTAGTTAGCACTAAGCATAATTGTCTAGCTCTGTGTGAGCCCCCAATAGTGCTGCTTAAATCAGCGAAAGTTGGTTTCTGTTGCCTACAATTAGGAACGCTGCCCCATTCCTTCTGGTAATGGATTCCAACAGACTTTCCCCAACCAGAGTGGTCATGTGACCCAGGCTGAACTAATCCTGTTGTCCCCTCCCTCCAGCTACAGTGATTGGTCTAGAGATGGGCATGTGACCCAAGCCGAGCCAATCCACATCCTTCCCTTGGATGTTTCTACTGGGGAAGAGTCTCTCTTGCTTCTGGGGTGATGGGACTCAAAGGCTATGAATGGGGGACACCAGCACCCGTCTTCCCACCCCCAGGGAGGAGACCGTCTGCAGCAGGAGAGAATGAAGCTGGCAGAGACAAGAAGCCGAGAGAGTAAGAGAGAGAAGCCTGACATCCTTCCAGTCCCAGCTCCGCCCCCCAGACCTCCTGTGGTGTGATTACATGACTTAAGTTCCTTTTCTTGCTTAGGCTCATTTGGTTTGGGTTTCTGCCTTTTATAGCAAAAGTCCTAAATATTGAAGGTGGAGAAATGTTGCTTTGTTCAGGAGATGGCCTCGTGGGCCTGTCTTTGTCTTGAGACGGCAACTGACTTATCGCTAAAAGGAGCAAAATCCCTGAGCACTGAAACGCCACTGGCAGGGCAGGCCAGTATTAGTCAGTCAGCAAACATTTAGTGAGCATCCTTCGAATGCCAGATCCTGGCCTAGGTGCTTTCACTGTATGTGAAATGATCTAGCATCCAGCAAGCACTCAGTAATTGCTGGGCACAACAAGATATTATGATTAGCCCTAATATCTCCTTCCCATTTACAGCTCAGGGGGTTCGGTGGGAGGGGAGAGATGGGAGGGGGTGGGTTCAGGATCTGGAATGGGTTGTTTTCCCCTTTATTCCAAACATTTCTGATCAAGGCCCCACCTCAAGTGGTTCCTCCCAGCTCTGTGAACTTGAAAAAGGGAAAAATATATTTTTTGATGTAACCAGGAAATTGTGCTCACTGAGGGAGTTGATGACCTGCTCTTGGAGGCGGTGATCCACTTCAGCTACAGAACTTTCATAATGAAGGAGTTCCCTGAATTCCGACTCCTCACCTTCTTGCCAAGTCTCCCCTGCTGGCATGGGGAGCACAGTTCTGTGCCTTCTGGACCTGGAAAGAAAGAAAACCTGCTCCCCCAAGCTCCTGTAGGGTTCCCCCAAATTAGTGCATTGAACACGGCAGCTTGGCCTCTGTCTGACCTTCAGGCCCAGCTCGGCAAGAGGTCTTAGCCTGAAGACACACAGGGGTGACTCAAAGGCATCAAAAAAACAAGTTGGTCTTTACTGAAGACTCTTGGAGTATTGGGAAAGGGGGATTACACCTCACAGTACCCCACTCCGCTGCCCAAAAGACCCCCTTCAACACTCCTTCCCCAAAGGCCTCTCCTCCCCCCAGCTGCCCCTCTAAATTTCTCTCCTCCTCTCCCTCACTCC
Source organism: Tapirus indicus (assembly GCA_031878705.1). NCBI lineage: Eukaryota > Metazoa > Chordata > Mammalia > Perissodactyla > Tapiridae > Tapirus > Tapirus indicus. The sequence goes on along the minus strand of CM062929.1, from coordinate 32,521,571 downwards.
AGCTCTCCTCTCCCTTCCAAATCCACTATTTTCTCCTTCCCATAGCCATGAGCCCTTTGAAAATGCAAATTAATTTAGTCCCTTTAGACTTGTCTCAACTTCTCCAATCATCACCCCTCCTCTGCCCACAAAGTTTCAAGGAAAACAACAAAATCTTCATGAGGAGGTCAGGAAGGGGGAAAGGCAGTGACTTTCCAGATTCCATCAACCTTCCCTCCCAAAAATGTCATAAGAAGAACATAATGATCAATAAGTTCTAGGCACATGTGTTTGGGTGTACGTAGGTCATGCCTGAAACTCAGCCTTTAACCATGAACTCCCCCTTTGGGAGCAGGGGGACCGGTGAGATGCAAACCCACGTGCGTCTGCCTCCCAAGACGGTGCAGTGAACAGCACCCACGTGAGGACTCGGTCTCTTGGTGACCAAGCCATCTCGTCCTTCACAAGGATCATTTTGTCCCCTACTTGACCGACTCCTACATGCAGTGACTCAGCTTCTCTCAGGAAATGATAGAACAGTAGACAGACACCAGCAAAGATACAGAACAACTGAACACCACCATCAACCACCTCTATCGAATTGATTTGTGTAGAACACTCCACCCAACAACATCAGAATTACACATTCTTTCCGACTGCAGCTGGGACACACCAAGACAGACCATTTCCTGTGTCATAACAAACCTTCGCAAATTTAAAGAATTAAAATATACAAGGTATGTTCTCCCACCATAGTGGAATTAAACAAGAAATCAATAAGGACAATGTATCAAAATACTTGGGGTGCAGGTAAAGCAGTGCTTAGGGGAAAGTTGACAGCATTAAGTGCTCATATTAGAAAAGAAGAAAGGTCTCAAATCAATAATCTGGGCTTCTATTTTAAGAAACTAGAAAAAGCTCAAAATAAATCCAAAGCATAAGGAAGGAAACAAAGATTAGAGCTAAAATCAATGAAGTTGAAATCAGAAAATTACACAGAAAATAAGTAAAACCGAAAGCTAGTTCTTTGAAAAGATCAATAAAATTAATAAACTTCCAGCAAGACCAACAAAGAAAAAAGAGAAAAATTACCAATATCAGAAATGAAAGAAGGGATATCACTACAGGCCACACAGACTTTAGGGAGATAATAAGGGAATAACCAGGACAATTCTATGCACATAAACACAATAATTTAGATGAAATGGACAAATTCCTCAAAAACTACAAAGTACCAAAACTCACCCAAGATGAAATTGATAACCTGCCTCATCCTAAACTAATAAAGAAACTGAATTTGCAATTTTAAAACCTACAAAAAGGAAGACTCCTTGCCTAGATAATTTACTGGTAGATTATACCAAATATTTAAAGGAGGAAAAAATTCTACCCAATAAAAGAGAAGGGAACACTTTGCAATTCATTTTATGAGATCAGCATTACCCTGATACAAAAACCAGACAAAGACATGCAATAAAAGAAAACTACAGATGAATATTTCTCATGAACATAGATGCAAAAATCCTCAACAAAATATTAGCAAACCAAAATTAGAAATATATAAAAAGAATAACACACCAAGACCAAGTGGGGTTTATCCCATGATTAAAAGACTACTTCACTATTCAAAAGCAATCGGTGTAATCCACCATATGAACAGCCTAAAAAAGAAAACTCACATGATCATATCAATTGATTCAGAGAAAGAATTTGACAAAATTCAATATCCATTCATGAAAAAACTCTGCAAATAGGAATGGAAGGGAATTTACTCAACCTGATAAATGGTATAAAAAAAAAATCCACTACAGCTAACATTGTACTTAATGGTGAGAGACTGAACTCTTTCCCCCTAAGATCGGGAACAAGGAAAAGAGTCCACTCTCACCACTTCTTTTCAACACCATATTAGAAGTCCTAGTCAGTACAATTAGGGAAGTAAAAAAGGAGGCATCTAGATTGAAAAGGAAGAAATAAAACCGGCCCTTTTTTCAAATGACATGATATTTCAGGATAGAAAATTCCAGAACTAATAAGTGAGTTTACCATGGTGTCAAGATCCAGGTCAACACACGAAAATCTATTTTATTTCTATATACCAATATTGAACAATATGAAATAAAATTTTGAAAAACAATACCATTTTACAATAGCTCCCCAAAACGACAGACGTTAAGTATAAACCTAACAAAACATCTGTAAGATCCATATGCTGAAAATTACAATGTGCTGATGAAAGAAAGCAAAGAAAACCCAAAGAAATAAAGACATACTGTGTTTATGGCTTGGAAGACTCAACATAGTAAAGATGTCAATTCTCCCCAAATTGATCTGTAGATTTAATGCAATTCCAATACAAATCCCAGCAGGCTTTACAATATAATCAAACCAATTCTAAAATTTATACTGGAAGGCAAAGAAACTAGAATAGCCAAAACAATTTTAAAAAAGAAGAATATAGTGGAAGGAATCACGCAACTCGATTTTAAGACTTTCTATACAGCAACGGTTCTCAATCAAGAGTGTGGTGCTGGTGAAGGAATAGCTACAAGGATCAATGGAACAGAAGTGAGAGTCCAGATATAGACACACATAATTACGGCCAGTTGATTTTTGACAAAGGTGCAAGGGCAATTCAATGGAGAAAGGATAGTCTTTTCAACTCCTGGTCTTGGAACAATTAATACCTGTATGCAAAAACCAACAACAACAACAAAAAAAAGAAACTTCACACCTTACACAAAAATCAACTCAAAATGGATCATAGCTTTAAACATAAAAAACATAAAACTACAAAGCTTTTAGAAAAAACTATGGGAGAAGATATTCATGACCTGGGGGTAGGCAATGAGTTCTGAGCCATGCTACCAAAAGGACAATCCATAAAAGAAAAAACTGACAAGTTGGACTTCATCAAAATTAAAAATGTTTGCTCTGCAAAAGACACTGTTAAGAGAATGAAAAGATAAGCTACAGACGGCGAGAAAATATTGGTGAACCACATATCAAACAAAGGACTTGTGTCCAGAATGTATAAAGAACTCTCAGAACTCAACAGTTACAAAACAAACAATCCCAAGAGGACACATGGAAGGTAAATGTACCATGTGTTCAACAGCATCAGCCACCGAGGAAACGCACATGAATGCCACTGTGAGATGCACTACATACCTAGTAGAACAGCAAGATAATAAAAAAAGACTGAAAATACTAAGTGCTAGTGAGGATGCGGAGAAACCGGAACTCTCGTTCACTGCAGGTGGAAATGCAAAATGGTACAGCTGCTCCAGAGAACAGTTCAGCAGTTTCTTAGAAAGTTAAACATACACTTACCATACGACCCAACTGACCCACTCGTAGGTATTTACCCCAGAGAAATAAAAATGTATGCTCATACAAAAACTTATACATGAATGTTCATAGCAGCTTCATTCATAATCACCCAAAACTGGAAATGACCCAAATGTTTTCCACCAGATGAATGGATAAACAAACCATGGTACGTCCACACTACCCTGCAACAAAGAGGAATGAACTATCGATACAACCACCAACGTGCATGGATCTTGCGGCATTAGGCTGAGAGAAAGGAGCCAGCCTCAGAAGGCTACACACTGCATGTTGCTGTGCACCCTCTGGAGCTTCCCAGGTGAAATCCGAAACCCGTCCCCATACAAGGAGGGAAGAGAGAGACCAAAGGCAGAAGCAGGCCACTCCAGATTGGTAGGTGGTAGTTTTAATAAGCAAGGGAACTTACTTAGAAGGCTTGTCTTGACGGCCACAAGACAAGTACATCTCCACAGCCCTCCGCTGGAATCTTAAAGTTTATATAGAAGCCTTATGGGGGTTCAGTCACTTCTACCATCCAGATGGTCTCAACACCACCTTACTCTCTCAAGGCTGCGTCCTGAAAATGGCTCCCACTGTGGACACGGTAGGCAGAGGGCACATTCCAAGGACAGGGCTGGAGGTGAGGAGCCTCCAATTGCCTGGGTCCAGCTTGAGGGTCAACTGGTGGTCATGTCCTCTCAATGACCTCTTGCAACACTGCATGCTTCCATTGATATGACATTCTCAAATAGAGGAAACTATAGTGATACAGTGACAAGAAGAGATCAGCGGTTGCTGTGGGTTAGGAGTGGGGAGAGTGTGACCACAAAGGGATAGAGTAAAGAAATTTTTTTGAGGTGATAGAACTGTTCTGGATCCTGATGGTGATGGTGGTTACACAAATTTACATGTGTTAAAATTCATAGAACTTCACACCAAAAAAGTCAGTTTTACTGTATTTTAATTCAAAAAATAAAATTAAAAACTGCAGAAGCCTAAAAAGATTAGTGTCGAATAGTAAGAGCTATCAATATATAGTTCTGAAAGGAATTTAATATATGAGTTTTTAAGTATTTTTCTTATCATAAAAACAAGACATGATCATTATACAAAATTAGAAAAACCAATGACATGATGAAAACTTAAAACAGTCCTTAAACCAGTTTCCCAGTGTTAACTTGAAAAACCTCAAAATAAGTTTATTCCAGAATAGCCAAAAGAACTGCAATTCGCAACATGCATGTTATGCCGAATCCAGAAAACAAAGCAGGGGAGCTGCTTTCATAGAGAAACAGGGGGAGTAGGGAGGGCTATTCTGAACTGAAGCCCACTGGGGGAAAGTAACAGTTCGCGGCGGCAAAGGCTTCTCATTGGCTGAGCTGCCGCGTTCCTCATTGGCTGGGCTGCAGCGTTTCTCATTGGCTGGGCTGCAGCCTTCCTCATTGGCTGGGCTGCAGCCTTCCTCATTGGCTGGGCTGCAGCATTTCTCATTGGCTAGGCTGCAGCATTCCTCATTGGCTGGGCTGCAGCATTTCTCATTGGCTGGGCTGTTGCCCAGTGGAGAGAGAAATCTTCCTTCAGTAGAAAAATGCTTTACTTCCTGTCCAAGATGAGAGCCTCCATCTCTCCATGTTTGGTGTACCTGATGACGTGTGATGGGGCCTGAGAGCTCCCCCTACAGGCCCTCCCAACTCCAGTTTAGTTAAGGTTTCTGTTACTGATTTCCACACCAGGGATAATGCTGTTATTTTCCTGGTGACTATTATTTCTCATTGGCTGGGCTGCAGTGTTCCTCATTGGCCTCTGTCTTTGCCTTCTGGCCTAGTCTGTTTGGGCTGCCAAAACAAAAACACCGTAAACTGGACGGCTTATAAACAACAAAAATTTATTTCTCACGGTTCTGGAGGCTGGGAAGTCCAAGGGCAGGCTGCCGGCAGATCCCGTGTCTGGAAAAGCTGTGCTTCCTGGTTCCTAGACCACCGTGTTCTGGCTGTGTCCTCACATGGCAAAGGGGCGAGGGAGCTCTCTGGCCCTCTTTTATGAGGATACTAATCCCATTCATGAGGAGTCCGCCCTCGTGACCTCATCTAACCTAATTACCTCCCAGAGCCGCACCTCCTAATACCATTACCTTGGAGGTTGGGATTTCAACATGTGAATTTGGGGGGACACATTCAGTCCACAGCAACTTATTTTTAACAAGAATGACCTAAGCCTGTGCCTGTAGTTTTGGAATCTGCTTTCACTTACAATGTCATTACAGAGTCTTCTACAACTTGACTTTTAGTGGCTCCTTTGTAATCCGTTGTACCATGGGTGGACCATAATCTATTTGGCCAATGCCCTATAATCAGACATTTATGTTGTGTCCTATCTTTAATATTATATACATGAAAGCAAAATTTTCAAAATGATAAAAACATAATTCTCATACAAATAAATAGTGTTACATGGCCAAGTGCATTAGCAAGCGAGGGAATCAGCAGAATGACAAAGCTGGTTCAGAGAGAACATGAAAAAGACTGGGCTTATCTACAGTTAGTGAAAGAAGGAACCCCGACATAGATTGCTGAAGTAGATACAATACTGGGATTGTCTTTGGGGTTATTTTCTACCCAGCAGAAAAGAAAATCTTTGCACCTTATCAGTTGTCTACAAATTAGCCTCTAACTTCACAGAGTTGTAAAATATCTGATCCCTAATTGGCGATTAGAGTCAAAAGAAGTTACAACTCTTGAGAGAATCAGCTGAGCCTCAGGTGGGCTTGTTAGAACACGCCCTCACATGACCTTAAAAGGATGCCCAGCCCTCTTTTTGCCTTATTTCCACTTTTTGAGCTGTTTTCCTAAATACAAATAAAGCAATGATGATTATTGTTATTACTTTTATTCACGTTCGGTGAGCACCTGGTAGCTGAATTTCTGGACATATTCCCAACTATTTTCAATGGAAAATTTTCCATAAGCAGATTTCTGAGTTGAAGAGTGCACATATTTATGGCTTTTGATATATATTGTAAATTGCCCTCAAAAAATCTGTACCATGAGCCAGCCCTGATGGCCTAGTGGTTCAAGTTTGGTACGCTCTGCTTCGGCAGCCCAGGTTCAGTTCCCAGGCATGGGAACACACCATTCATCTGTCAGTAGCCATGCTGTGGCAGCAGCTCACACAGAAGAACCAGAAGAACCTACAATTATACACAATGATGTACTGGGGGCTTTGGGGGGGGGGTTAAAAAAAAGTCTGTACCAATACAGCCTTCTTATTCTCCTACAGTCTCCCCAATATTGAATGTTATTTTTAAAATCAGTACCAATATGGTAGATGAAAATGTGTTATATTTATTTTTTTGTATGTATTTCTTGTTTTGCTAATGAAGTTAAACATGTTCAGCATGCTTACCCGCCATGAAAATAGGGCTTTTTAAAAAATACGATTAAAAAATCTACCAAGAGTCCAAGTGTAATGTTAATATCCATTTACTCAGCCTCTCCCAGCCTCCATTTTCCCTTCTGTAAAATGGGGATAATAATACCCACCTCCAAGATTGTTGTAATCAGTTCCCTGGGATGATCACCTCCCAAATAAACCCTTGCCCTGGAGTTCTTGACTCAGGACCTTTTCTGGGGGATCTGAAATTAACACGGGGACTGAAGCACACTTGGGCGGTGACCACCCAGCACAGTCCAGAGAGAGAAAACTTCAGCTTTAGACCTGGAAAAATCCTGGGCCCTGCAGGCGACGTCCCTAGGATGGGACTTCAGCCCCTGACCCTTAGAGTTCATCACGTCAGGGCCCTTCTGACCAGAGCGGGGCTTCCTGCGGAGGTCTGCCTGGGGGAGGAACAGCAATGAGGATCATGTTATTCGTTGAGTGTTTTCTGTGCGTGAAGTTTCTGGTCATCATCCCGGTGCGTCTCACACTGACCTGGAGGCAGATCCTGCTGTGGGCCCCACTTTGCAGATGAGTAAACAGTGTGCTGTCGCGGCTGGTGGAAGATTCCGTGTGTGATGGCGTCTTCCTCACCACGAGCGCGCAGCGCGTGCGCAACGGAAACCTCAGTCCCGCCTGCACCCTCCCTGCGCTCCGGGCGCGGACGGGAGCCTCCGGGAGAGTCTGTCCTCAGTCCCACCCGCTTGCTTCGCGCCCACGGATCCATATGGGCTTGGTCACCCTCATCTTAAAGACTCGAGAGCACAGAAAAAGGAGTCCTGATGCGCGCTACAGCGCGGACGAACCTCAACAACACCATGCGAAGGGAAAGAAGCCAGCCACAAAGGGACAAATCTTGTATGAGTCCATTTATGCGAAATATCCAGAATAGGCAAATCCATAGAGACAGGAAGTAGACTAGCGGTTGCCAAGGGAGAGTGGGAGTGACTGCTTATGGGAACAGAGCTTCTTTTTAGGGTGATGAAAATGTCTTGGAACTAGACGAAGGTGGTGGTTGCGCAACGTCGTGAGGATGTTAAATGCCGCTGACCTGTGCACATTAAAATGGTTAATGGTCAACTCTGTTACATGAATTTTACCTCAATAAAAAAAAAATGAATCATGAGAGGAACAACTTTGTTGCCTAATGTCTAACTCAACATGTCAAAGTTCACACTCTCAACTGACGACTACCTGTTGTGTAGTGAGTAATATACACCACCAGAGAGTAAGGCAAACTTCGTGAGAGTAAGATCTTTTCTTTCTGTGTTTTTAGTATGGGTCTGTTAAATATTTGAAGCCCATTCCATTGATATAATTTAGTTTGGTCTTTCATTTTTGTAGAGCATTCATAACACGAAGGTGTTAAATATATTCTTTTTTCAATTGTAAAACACACACGTGCACACACACACGAAGATTAAGGAAGAAAAGCTGCTCAGAGTCGCCAGCTGGTGCTTCTGCTGGATTTGAACCTGGTGCGGTTGAGTGGAGGCCAGGGCGTGGGTGTGGTGACCCACCATGGACAGTAGGGACCGGGACTCCAGAAGTGGCTGCATCTCCTCTGGGCTGGTGCTCCCTGGAGAAGCTCCTCCCGCTTGCAAGAAAATAAAGACACATTTCCAGTCATCTCATTTCACTTTATGGGAAACATTTTATTGTTCTTCCTGGTCCCTTGCATCTTTCTAAGCTCTCACCTTCCCTCTGGCACTGAGCAAACCTCAGCCCACTTTGTTCTGGGTATTGATCTTGGGAATTTCCAAGGATCGATTCTAGCGACAGAGACTGTCAACAGCAGAGTTATATTTGATGCAAACTCAACACAGGCCCTGGGGGGGCAGCTTCCCTGCTCATCTTACCATGTGAGTCCTTGTGGTTCCAGAAAAGGGAGGAGGGGGAGCAAGGGCAAGGGCAAGTCTGAACCCCTCCTTGGATGCACTTCGCATCTTTGTCTTGAGGGCAGAGACTGTGAACACCTGTGTCCCGCCCAGCAGGAGGCGGGGGCTTCCCCCTGTTGTTTGCACAAAGTGTCCTTTATGCATCTTGAGGATTTTAGGGGTGCTCCAGAGATGGCTCCGTGGGCAGGTGTGGGGGGCACCTGGAGGCAGGGCAGAAGCCACGTCAGCACCGAGGGAGCCTCCCTCGGCTACTGAATGGTTCAGCTGAGTTCCTGACTCAAGGCACTCTCCTCTCCAGAAATCTGGACCCGGACCAGGATCTGGCGTGCAGTCTCACCAGCGGCTGAAGCGGTGAGAAATAAAAGCTGAAAGCCATGTTGCCGGACCAAAATTGGACCCGATGAAGGGGCAGCATCTCTGGGGTGGGGAGGATGGACAATAACAATAGTGTTAACGGCTTCCATCTATGAAAGGCCTTCAGACACATCATTTCACGGATTCTCACCGAGAACTCCATGAGAAATGGGCTTCTGTTATCCCCACTTCACACTTGAGGAAACTGAGGCTCAGAGAGGTTCATATTCAGTATCACCCCAGATCCCACAGCTGGGACGGGTGCAGCCAGGACTGGAACCCAGGGAAAGAAGATAAGAACCAGCTCTGCTGGTGAGACGGGAAACTTTAGGAGAAGAGGGGAATCCTTCCCCCTCCCCTGCATTATTTAATTGGCAGCCAGATGGTACAGCAAGTGGAATGGCTTGGAGATGTCTTGAAACCAGCCAAAAATGTTGAAGAGAGCGGGCTTTCCCAGGCCCCACCCTGCCCTGGAATTCCAGGCTTCCCCAGGCCACGCAGTGGCTGATCAGATCCCTCCTTGTGGGAAAAACCCCTTCTGCCCTGTCCTAAGAGTGGCCAGGAGGGCGAGGACTGGGGTCACAGGAGTGGCTGGCTCATGGCCTCCTTTGCTTCCTGGAGAGTCCAGGGTAGAAAGAGGCTAGAATCCAGCCAAGGACACCCAGCTGGGGGCCAGCGGCTCCAGGGAGCCAAGGGTCTGACTTGTCTTTGCACCAAGAAGGTGACATTTCCTGGTGGAAAGTTCCAGACTGTGGGAAGTGCCGGTTCTAGGTGACCTGAGAGAGAGGACACCAGGTGATAGGTCACAGTGGTGGTTACAACTTTGTGTCCAGTAGGGCTGGCCTCAAATCCCCACTGTCCCATTTATTAGCTGTGTGACTCCAAGCAAGTCACTGAACCTCTCTGGGACTCAGTTTCCTCATCTGAAGATGGGCATAAGGACAGTAGCCACCTCACTGGGCACAAGAGGACAGCACACAGGTGCAGAGGTGGCAGAGCCACGGTCGAGGAGGGGCTGAGAGCCAGTGTGAGACTCGCCATCACCACCACAGCAGCAGCAGCTGAACGTGGGCACTTCCTGAGAGCCCAGCGCCAGCCAAGTGCTCCCTGTTCTGTCACATGATGCCAAGGACCTCACTCTGCAAGGTGAGTCCCATGATCAACCCAATTTCACAGCCCCAGGCCTGCCCAGGCTTGCCGCCTCCATTCCTGCACCCTGGGGCCCCCTCTCTGGGGCAACCCCCTCCCACCCCCACCTCCCAGGTGGGACCATCCTCCCTGGGCCCAGCCCCTGCCTCCCGCTCCATCCCCTTGCCTCCGCCAAACTGCCTCTGAGCTGCTTCTCCCTACAGACTCAGGCCCGCTGCTGATGGGCCCCAGCTGGGCAGGCCTCCTCCCCACCCCCACCCCAGACCTCACCTCCTGGGGCACCAGGCATCTGAGAGAGACCAGTGGCCACTGCCCAGATCTGAACTTAACAGAACCCACCTCCCCTGACCCCCTGCCTCTGGCCAAAGACAGTTTGATGGGAGCCTGGAAGCCCCTTACAGACTGTAAGACTGGGCAAGCACTTCCACTCGGCTTCAGTAGCCTTGTCTGTGAAATGTGGGGTGGTAATACTGGGACCGGCCTCAAGGGGGCACTGCCATAAGGGTTAAATGAGCCGATGCGGGTGAACCCAGCATACAGTAAGCATTCAGCGTTAGCCGTTATCACTCCCTTGCTCAATATTGTTATGATCACTTTGCTAACAGTTAAAATGGGCAAGTTACAGAGAAGAGCCATCAGGCCAGGCTGCCCAAGACGCACATAAAGAGTGCCTCAGGGCGATAAGCTCAGACTGTCCAGGCCTGTGCTGGTGCCAACTCCTGGAAGGTGGCCTGTGTCTCTCTTTCTGTGTGGATTCATATCCTGGAAGAATCTGATGTTTCGTTGGCATAGAGGCACCTGCCCTGAGCGCCATTTGCTTCCTCTCTTCCCCCAGGTTGGCTGTCTCCTATAATCCTCCCTCTGCACCTTTGCACCTGCTCTTCCCTGCCTAGGACGCCCTTCCTTCTCCTCTTCACCCATTCCTGCCATTCTTTAAGGCCAGCCCTGGTCCCTCCTCCTCCAGGAGGCCCCCTGGTGACTGCAGGTGGGGAGAACCTGCCGTATATTGGGTCACTTGGTTGGCAATTCCCATCTGTGGCTGGTGGTTCTGACCTTCTAGGGTGTGTCCTGCTTCTTGAGCCACCAGCACGTTCATGAAAGGCTGTAGCACTAGCCTGACATTGTGACCACTCAGCGTGCACATACCAGACGCCCGTTCATCCCTGCGGAAGCTGGTGAAGTCAGCTTTAGGCTGCTGCCTAGAAATCACTTAGAAAACAACCAGCATTGGGTCAGTTGATGTGACGCATGAGCTTTGGTGTAGAATCCGAATGTCAGAGTGAGCTGGAGATCTTCCCTGATGTTGATGATGATTCCCTTCCAGTGACAGGGAGCCCACTGCCTTCTCCCAGGCCGGCCCATTCCACCTTCACCCCCAGGTCCCAGCTCTGGCCTCTGACGTTGCCCAAATCTGCTCCTTCTAAAGCAAGAAGACCTTTTGACATGTTACATATTAATTGGGTCTTCAGAATCCTCCAGAATTAAGGTGGGCCCTCTACAATATCACAAAGACTTCCCCTCGCCCCTGGGGCAACCAACAGTCCAGTGATTAAAATAGGACCGACACCCGGTCGGATGACAATTCCCTGCCCTTCATCCCCACTCTCTGAGCAACGCTGTTTTACTGTTCATACATTTGTTACCTCTAAGATCTGCTTATGCGATGGATTTATTTCAGATCTCTGGGGAAAGGGCACAATTTCTGAGGTGGGAGTTTGAAGAGACCATGAGGCGTTCTGGTCACCCTGTCCTGAGGCCCCTGGCAAGGTTGTTCCTGAGCTCGTGAGGCCAGCCTGCCCAGTCCCCTCACTGTGGCTTCCCAAGGAAAACTCAACTGGCCTAGTTTTCTGGGGCCTCCCAGGGCCCCACTTATCGGGGCCTCCTCTCTGCCCCCTGCCCCCACTACATCCCTAGTCCTTCAGCAAAAGCAAGCCCTCCCCCAGGAGTCCTTCCCACAGGGACCCTCGGTCCCCTGAGCCCGTGGGGGAGGACACATGGGAAAGGAAGAGGGGATGGGAAGGCGTGAGTGAGAAGAGGCCACGCAGGGAGCACATCGCACTGTATAGTTTTTTACTAAGTCACTTGGGAAACACTGAGTTTCAACACAAACATTTGTAGGTGGCATCTGATCATTTAAAACGACCAGCGGATCACTCAGTCTATTAGGTAGGATATAAATTTGGCTGTTGACATAGAGACCTAGGATGGCTTAATCAAGGTGGAGGTGTGTTTCTCTCCCTCCTAATGGTCCAGTGTAAATGTCCAGGGCTGGTGTGGCGGCTCCATGGGGCCAGGGACCAGGATTCCAGGAAGGCTTGTTTCGGGTCCTGGGTCCAGCCCGCAGGAAGGGGGAGAGGACGGGAAGTTGTGCTCATCGCTCTCATTCCATTGAGCAGAACGGAGTCACGTGGCCATGCCCCGCTGCAAGGGAGGCTGGGAGATGTAGTCCTTTATTCCGTGCAGACCTGTGCGCAGCTGAAGAGGGGTCGGGAAACATGGGAACAAGTGGAAGCCTTTAGGAGACCTGTGTGAGCTCACTTTTCCTTTCCATGCCACTGCCCTGACCAGGCTCCTCCAGATGAGGGAGCCTGGAGGATATAAAGTTTCTGTCCCTGGATGTGAGCTGGACACTGTCACCGTGGGATGTGCCTGAGGAACAGGCTGCAGTGGGCCCACCCCAGGAAGGTTGCAGGAAGGAGGCAGCCACAGTAGGACAGGGGTCGGCATCGCACTCCCCACCCCCATCCCCACCGCCCACTCTTCTCCTCTCTGTGCCTGGTGATGCCCTGAGCCCAGCTCTGCTGAGTAAAATTTAGGGAGATACTTTCTAACATGCAGATGTGAGTTTGGGGTTGGGGGGGCAGGGGAAGGCTCTCTCTCAGTGGGGAGAAACAGGGCCATCCCGGGGGGTTCACCCATGCTATCGTACCCAGGGAATAGCAGCCAGTCTGAGCCATTCTGGTAAAGCAGGTGGCCCAGATGGGGAGGAAGAGACCAGATCTTTGCCTCCACAGGACCTCACCCCACAGCGGGCTGCCCAGGGTAGGCTGGGCCGGGGGCAGGTCAGTGCAGAACTCAGCCTGACCCCAGAGCAAGGGACTATGACCCACCATGTGCCCACAGCAGCAGGGGCTCTGAACCTTGTCCCCATAGATGCCTCCCAGGGCTGCTTGGAAAAGACCGGAGCCGCCTCCAGAAACAGCTAACGCCCACCACGGGCTCACTATACACTGGAAACATCGCCCCTCCACTCCCCTCACATGGGCCCTTTGAGCCAGATCCAGGTTCCCAGAGAGAGGTGCTGTGCCCTTCTTTACTTTCAATGCTTCGGTAGAATCGGGGTGTGTCCAGCTCAGGGACAGTCCCTTAGTACTGGAAATACCCTAGTCAGGAGTCCGCTCTCAAGGGCATCGCATTAGCATTTTAAATATGTATGTTATTAAAAATCTACACCACACAGTCTGTTCATTGGCAAAAGGATGTTAGAAATCACTTTCCATAGAGGTGTGAGGTGGTCCAGATAAATGGTTGGCTAGAAAGATGTCCCCGGAGCTCAGGTCTTTGCACCAACAATGGAGAGAGCTCATCAGTCTGAGGCCTCAGTGCTGTGGGGCAGAGCCCTTGGGGTCCTGGGCCCCCTACTCTTTGGAGGGACAGTACAGGTGTATGACTGTCCTGTACCTGCTTGCTGGTAAATATTTGGACATTTGCCAGGATCAGACTTGCTTTTGTTGTTAACATTCCATCCGGTGGCAGGATTGTGGGGGAGGGCTGTGGAGCCATCGCCTGCCTCTAATTGGGGGTCCATGTTTTTACCAGAAAATCCTGTCAGTTAGAACACATGCCCCATGTCAAGTGGTGGAACCTGGCTGGGAACCAGGTCTGATTCTGGAATCTGTGCCCCTAACCACTGTCCTACACTGCCTTCCCACGTTGCCTTGATTTGCTCCCATGTATCTGGAGGAGGTCTGGCGTCTTCACCCCAGACCCTGCCAGAGGGAGGCACAATGCTGGGTGCCCAGCGTGGCCATGGAGGGTGCCATCTTTGCATCCCCCTTTTCAGTGGCTGCTTGAGCCCCAAGTGGAGGTTCTTGGGCCCGCCATCTTTGTCTCGCAGATGGTGTTGGTGTGACAATTCCTTTCACAAAACCAACTCTGAAATGTGAACTGTTTTTGTGGGTGGTGGCTCATTCTAGTGTTGGCTGCTTGATCTCATCAACCTACACGGTCACGTGTCTTTCAAGAACTTTTGGCCAAGAGCAATAATATATTTCTAACGAGCAGTTATGCTCTTGATGCAACGTCACCTTTCATTATTCTCAGAATTAATGTTTCCTCGGCAAGCTCCACAAAGCAAAGACCGTCACCTCCTCTGATCCCCCCTCTCCCTACACACCCGGCATATGGCAGGGCCATGTATATTGAGCAACACTTGGTCACTTGTCTGGAGGGGAAAGAGAACCTAGGCTCCAGGCCAAGGGGAACAACAACGGAGGGCAGCCACACCGACTGCCGAATCTCGGGGTGCTTGAGTCCCAGAGGAGCTACTTGTGTACCCGCCTCCCCTCCCGACACACCCCTCCATGGTGTGAGTGACAGATCTCTGGGTCCCCAGTGCCTGGCGCATCACGGGTGCAAGAGTCACATCCAGGTGAATGATTAGCCTGACTCCCGGGCAAATGGTGGCAGGACTCCTCCTTAGAACCCAACGGGATGTCCTGCAGTGAAACAGCTCCCCAGGGCTTCCCAAAGTGTGGTCCCCAGCCCAGCTGCAGCAGCCTGGCCTGGGAACTTGTTAGAAACGCAGGTTCTTAGGCTCCACCCAGACTAACTAATCAGAAACTCTGGAGGTGAGGCTGGCAATGTGGGCGTGAACAAGCATCCAGGTGATTCTAACACATGCCCGACTCTGAACATCGCCAGTCTAGGCCGATTGTTTTCAAACATTTTTCAACCTTTAGAGAAACCCTTTAAAGACTCTCCCGTGGATGAGACAGGCAGGAATTGAGACGCTGGCTGTGATACACGGGGTGGGGGCTCACTCTGCCGAACGCTTGGCCTCCCAGAAACACTCCTTGAAACATTCTGCTTTAATCATTACGCCCGCGGCTCTCACTTTGCACATTCTTTCTCTTGGGGAAACTGGGCAGACGACACCCAAAGCAAGAGAAAGGGTGTCACGGGAGGAAGAAGAAACCTAAAATGAAATGAAAAAGAACAGAAACAGACAAAGCAACAGGTCCACACAAGGGAGGCAAGGACAAGTCAGGAAGCGTGTTTAATTGGCGTGACATGGACGACATACAAGAGGAGCAGGAGAGGAGGCCTGGGCATGCCACGTGGCCCCAGTCCACCCCCAGGCCTCACCCGGCCCCTGCCTGCACCACCAGGGCCAGGGCCTGCCCCTCCCTCAGAGACACACCCAGCAGATTCAGACAGGACAGCACCCCCAAAAGAGGCTCCAAGGGGCTGGGAAGGCAAACAGAAAGAAAAGGACTAGAGCCAGGAAGCATCGCCTTTTTTTTTTTTCCATAAGAGTTGACCAAATTCCTTTCCAAAGTTGCAGGCTCTGGGTGGGGGCACCAGACATTTCAGACCCTGCACCGGCCTTTCACCTCTGCGAGGCGCTGTGATGAAATGACTACGTTCCTGTCCACTCCCCACCACGCCCTGTGAGGTGGGCTGAGCAGAGACTCTGGCTCCCATCTGAGAGATGGAGAAACTGAGTCCCAGTGAGCAGAAGCGACTTGCCCAGAGTCCTGGAGAAAGCTGGTCAGTCAGACTGGGAGCATGTGGCCCTCCCTGGGGCCAGGGGCCACTGCAAAGATATGGGAAAACGGAAATGTACAGGCTGGGGGGCTGGGGGGCATGTGCTGCGTTTGTCCCAGTCCTGCGGTAGCACACCGAGCCTGAGCCTAGATGCCAAGACAGAAGATGGGACCAGCTGTTTATTCAACAAAAGCCTTTTATTCATTCAAAAATCAATCATTGGGTTTATTCCGCAGATATTTAAAAAAGGGGGGGCGGGCCAGGCTTCCCATCACAGTGCCCTTCTGCTAATTAACTTGCTATCCCTAGAGGAGACCTCGAAGAAGGGCATCTGGGAGACATGCTGCCAATAATGGGGGGCTGGAGGCCCAAGGCCTGGGGGAGGTCAAAGCCTGCCCCTCGCCTCCCCACCTGCAGCCTCCCTCTGGAATCACCTGTTTGACTGGTTGGGGCCCCCAAATGCCTTTGCAGCCCATCGCCACCAGGGGGCGCTCCCATGTTCCCTTGGATCCCCTAGGAGCTGACTCTGCGCTGGGAACCGGGTAGCTTTCCGCTGGGCGGACAGTGGGGCTTTCTCCAGGGAGAGGCTGCGTCTCCCCCAGGGGGGCCTGGGCACCCCAACCCCTCCCCCACACACAGAGAAGAGACAATGTCCCCGAAAGCCCAGGTGAGCCTAGGAAGTTGGTTGTCAAGCTGAAAAGCATTTCAGAGGAAGAGGGGGACACGTACTCTAAACATCGCCTGGTTAAATACTGGAAACTCGTGACATCCTCCTAAGTACCATCCACACAGAGTGGGGAGCAGATGTGGACGGGCTGCCCGAGCTGGACCCTGCTCCTGGGCCCAGGGAGCCAGGAGGTGCAGAGGGACTGAGCCCGCTTCCGGCCGGTCTGGAACCCCCAGAGAGCAGCATCTGACGGGGCTGGGGAGAGAGGCCCACGGGCTGCTCAGGATTCCAAGGGTGTGGCAGCGAGAGCCCAGTGAGAGGAGGGGACAGAACTGTCCCTGTCCGGCAACCTCGGGCACAAATGGCCAGTGCCCAGCACCCTGCCAGGAAGAAGCGTGGCCCTTCCGGCAGCTCTGGGCTGTCTCGGGGCCTGGACCCAAGGTGTGTCTGAGGCATGGGTCCACAGTACCACCAGCTAAGGCCAAAAGCCACACCCGTGGCTCCAAACCAAAGGCCAAAGGGCACGAAGGTGGGAGGAAGGCCTTGCACACAGATGCTCCATAGATGTCTAACCTGGAGGGGTCCACATGCTTAACCCTGGGTAACTCTCAACCACAGTCCCTTTCTGCCGATGCCTCCAGGATGGGCTGTCAACAGCTCCTTCCCACTGGATCAGAAAGGCGAGTTGAGGCTCAGGCCGAGGCCGGAGAAGCAGCCTGCTGGGAAAGGCCCCACCCTCCTCCCCTCCAGCCCCACGTCACCAAGTTCATATGCTGCCCTAGGAACCTAGGTCACAGCCGGGCCGAGGAACTGCAGGATTTGACGGCGAGTCCTGGGCCTGAGCAGGAAGATGACCACGGGGGCCTCAAGAGCCCAGCCTTCAAAGTCGCCTGTGAAAATGGAACTACTGCTCCCCATCCCCGCAGGACCTGGGTGGCTTACAAGTGGAGCCAGAGTGCAGCCAAAGGGTCTGCTAAATGTGGGAAGGGAGAGTCTGGGGTTGGCTGAGGTTTCCAGCCCCAGGAATGGAAATGCAAGCCCAACACGGGCAGAGCCGCTCTCTGGCAGAGGGTAACGAGCAGGAGAGGCTCTGGCCTCCTGGGAAAGTGCAAAGTGGAGACCAAGGACAAGTCAAAGCAGGAACCGAGGCCCGCTCTTCCTCTCCTGGGGTGGGATAAGCAGGGAGATGACACGCTGCTGAGTTTGCAAGGCAGCAGCAGGAATTCTAGACTCAGGCCTGCCCCTAAATAGTCTGGGAGGCTGCTTCTCAGCCCAGAAGCCTTCCCTGGGTGAGGACTAGTTCTGGGCCAAAAGATGGCTCAAGAGTCCAGGAGGGACCAGGAAGCACAGCAGGGAGGCACAAGGTGTGACATCTGACCCACATACCACAACCAGTGGCTGCCGTGTCCAAGAAGACTTGTGCCAAGAGACAAAGCAGTGACTCAGACAGTCCCCGTGTCAGCAAACGTAGCCACAGACTGCAGAATCGCAAGCTGCAGGAAACTCAGGCCTAGAATGTACAGCGTTGGCGTGGAAGAACCTTCAGGTCAACCAGCCCAAGCCTCTGGCTCTGCCGCTGGGGTAGCTGGGGCCCAGAGAGGCAGGGGGTGGCCCACGATCACAGAGCAGGGCCAGCCTCGGGCTCCTGGCCTCTGGTCCCAGGTTGTCTGACTTTCCTGGTGGTGATTCTGGGGCCACCCTATCTCAGTGGCAGGCAGAACTAGAAGCTTCCTGTGAGCGCACGTGAGCCAAAGCCCCAAGAAGGGGCCACTACCTGGACAGGATTGCCTGCAGCCCTTCTCTCCTCCCCTCCCTCCCAGCATTCAGGGTAAGAGAGGGAAGGGAAGAAGGATGCTGTGCGGTCTCCTGGGCAAGGCAGACAGACAGGCAGAAAAGCAGAGTGGGAGGAAACTGAGAGACCATTTTCAAAAGCCACCAAAGGGGGAGAAGGAGCCTTTGCTTCTGCTCATTTGCTTGCAAAGACCCCCCTCTTCCCTCTTTCCTTATGTAGCCAATCCCCCTTCTGGCCCGCAGCCTCTCCATTCTCCATGCTACTGCAAACACGAATGCAAGAGCTGAGAAACTGAAAGATGCCCCCTGTTGTCCTCAGAAAAGATGTTATGGACCCACGGGAGGACACAGGACAGGGAGGAGCATGGACAGGGAGCAGAGAAGAAGGGTTCAAGAAGGAGGCATTTGGGCTGGAGGGAACAGTGCATTAGCCATTTAAGAAACCCACCTTTCCCCTCTCCAAACATCGAGCACAGTATCTGAAAAAGAAAAAAAGGGTTTTTGGCTTCTTGGCCACTGCAGGCCACCATCCTCCCAAGCACTGGGCAGGTGGGCGAGGGCGTGCACATGTAAACGGTGGGCCCCGCATCCCTGGGAGCTTTGGACACACGAGGCAGCAGCAACAGTTAACACCAATAAATAAAAGATATCAATTATATATGTATAAAAAAAAAACCTCACTTTCCCCACAAAAAGCACAATACTGTTATCACAAAAAAGCATTATCATCAGAATTACTCATCCTAGCCACGCAGGTGGTTTTGCTGCTAGAGGATGGGGGACCAATGACGTTAATCAGGCAGGCCCCCCGACACCCTGAGCCCACCCATGGCCAGGCCGTGACTTCCGTGGCCTCTCCGGCTGCCCAAGGACGAGGCAGAGTTCTCTGGGTCCCCGAGGCCTCCTCCCCATCTGTCAGTCCGTATCTTCTAGGACAGAAGGTAGTTTTTTTTTCTTTTTCAATGTCTGTTTGAAATAAAAAACGAAAGCACACGCACAGGAGAGCTGGGGGAATGGAGAGGCTGCCGACGCAGCAGCCGAGGCCCTGGGTTCGCGGAGGGCTGCAGCCTTTTCCGTCCCGTGTTGCTGTTTTCCGGACAAGCAGAGGCTGTTGGCAACTGGAGCCACTGGCTTCAGGTGGCGGGTGGGCGCAGGGCTGGGGGAGGAGAGCCGGGCCTTACACTTCCAGGGCCGCCCGGCTGGGCGTGGATGCGGAGAAAGGCTGGGTGGACACAGGAGGGTGGTGTCGGGGCTGAGGTGGCCTCATGGCAAGGGGGGAGGTGAATGGTTCCTGGGCATCTGGAAGACACAAGGAGGGGAGGCGGGCTCAGAGCTGGCCACTAGGGATGCACACGTGTGTACAGAGCTGGAGGGGGTGAGGGGTGCAAATAGAGGCTGACATGGCATTATACAGAAGTCCTAAAAATGTGCACATTCTCTGATCCACCCATTCAGCGCTGAGTATTTATCCGTAGGAAATAAATACGATGTTTCCTACAGTATCATCTGTAATAGCAAAATTAAAAGGGAGGGAGCAACCCCAGTGTCCACTCCCAGGGGACTGGTTGGATAAATGAGGACATAGGTACAGGATAAAATCGTTTGCAACCATTAAGAGCAATGCAGGAAATGGCCAATAAGCACACGAGAAGATGCTCAACAGAACTGGTCATCAGGGAGACGCCAATCAAAACCACAACGAGACACCACTTCACACCCCCAGGATGGCTGTCATCAAAAAATCAGAAAATAACAAGTGTTGGCAAGAGTGTGGAGAAATTGGAACCCTCATCCATCGCTGGTGGGAATGTAAAATGGTGCAGCTGCTGTGCACAGTTTGGTGGTTCCTCGAAAAGTTAAACATAGAATTACAAGTGACCCAGCAATTCCACTTGTAGGTGTGTAGCCAGAAGAACTGAAAATAGGTACTCAAAGAATCCAAGAACACCCATGTTCATAGCACCCATTCACAATAACCAAAAGGTGGAAACCACCCAAGTGTCTGTCAATAGATGATGGATGGACGAGAGGTGGTGTGTTCATACAACCGAATAGTATTCAGCCATAAAAAGGGATGAAGTACTGACATAGGCTACAATAGGGATGAACTTTGAAAACATTATGCTAAGTGACAGGAACCAGTCACAAAAAGTCATATATTTATGATTCCATTTATATGAAACACCCAGAATAGGCAAATCCATAGGGACAGAAAGTAGATTGTGGTTGCCAGGGGCTTGGTGCGGGGAGGGGATGGAGAGAAACTGCTTAATGGGTATGGAGTTTGGGTTTGGAGTGATGGAAATGCAAGTGTTGTAGAACTAGACAGAGGTGGTGGTTGCACAACACTGTGAAGGTACCAAATGCCATTGAATTGTCTACTTTCACATGGTTAACCTGATGTTATGCGAATTTCACCTCAATAAATTTTTTTTAAAAAGCAGCAGCCTGGGGGACAGTCACATCTGTTACACTCTGTGCCATCCACAGATCCTTCCCGTAACGTGCTCCATACCGTGTTTAAATCGCATGTCCCTGCTCCCCGCATTGCACAGGTGTAAGTGTCTGATCCAAAGGGGGCCATTTCCCTGATTTGTGTGAGATGACTTGAAAACATTGTCTGGGCCAATCAGAAGCGATGCGGAGGTGGCCCTGGAGGGGCAGGAAGGCCCCGCAGGACCAGAGCTGAGGTGGCCATTGTGGTGCAGGCACAAAGGGCGAGAGAGGCCCGCGTCCTCTCAGCCTTCCAGGCCCCCGTGCCAAGCCCGCGAGGCTTGGCTGAGTTTCCAGTCACGTTCTTCGCCTCCCGCGGCCACCTCTGAGCCTCGTGACCCGCAGCATTGTCTCTGCTGGTGAGAACTGCACGCGCGACGAGACTCAGCAAATGCACTTAAATCCATCAACTCACGATTATACATACATTTAAAAAACTTCCCCGGTCACCTCTAAAGGATGTTAGAAATCCAGCTCATTTTGAAAACTGAGAGAAAGAATTAAGTATCCATCCTGTCTTTCCTGTTAAAAACTAGGCCTCGAGGTAACCAAATAGTTGACGAGGGGATGCGTCCCCTTGTAGAAGCAATCCAGCCAACAACGCAGAAGGAAAGACGGCCTTAGAATGGCACCATTTTGCACCACCTAATGAATGAAGGAATGAATGAATCGAAGCAGTGATCAACATCATATCACGTGCCACCTGATGGACACAACCCCACTCACGAAGTGTCCTTGCAAAAGTGGATCGTACCCAATGCCAAGCCTGCCTGTAGACCAAACTGCCCATTTCCAGGAGGAGCAGGGAACAGACGAGCGTGTTACACCACCACGGGTGCAACCAGCAAACCCAGACTGCGGGGAACACAGGCTGCCTTTCTTGACAAACAGCAAGAGAAAAAGGGAAGGGGGAAAACTTACAGATTAAAGCAAAACTTATGAGATTTATCAAAAAAAGAGAGAGAGAGACCAATCAACCAATTCCAATACGTGGCCTTCATTCAGATTTTGATTGCAATAAATAAAAAATTGTGAAAAAAAGTTGTGAGAAAAAGGAAACTGGAATACCAACTGCAGGTTGGAGGGCATAAAGGAATTATTATTGATTTTTTGGCATTATGGATTATTTAAAGAATCGTTATCTTTTAGACACACATTTTGAAAAGTTTATGTGTGAAATGATACGATGTCTTGAATCTGCCTTGAAACCCAGTGTGTGTGGGGGTGTGGGAGGGTCTGGATGGTCCAAGTCTGGCTGTGAATTGGTGATTCTGAAGCAGGGTGATAAGTGCATAGAGTTACACCATTCTCTAGTCCACTGCCTGTGAATAGTAAACGTTTTTGGTTGTTGTTTTTTTAATCTGCCCCCAAATTTCCAACAATCTAAGTGTCCCACACTGTGAGATGGGTTAAATTATGACCCACCTATAGAACGGAATACTACGCGGTTATTAAAAATGATGGTCTCAGATAACATTGACCAATGGAGAAAATATGCATGATCTCAGTTCCTGAATCACGCAGTGATTATATAACAGTAATTCACCTAAGAATTATGATACTTCAGGAATCTGAGAAGGCAAATAAGTCACAAAAATGATGGACACAAGTTGCATATAATTACTATTGAGTAGGTTCTAGGGCAAACCTGAGAAAAAGAGGAAGGGCGATTTTCGGGAAGAGCTATAGAAAGGTGGATCTTGTCACTCTGAAAAGCTTGTAGAAATAAAGTTACACCTTCTTGGCCAACACAGCACTGGTGAGGGTGAGATATATGCCTGCACAAATCACATTAAGGGAACCCAGTGTGGACACGACAGGATATGAACTTTAAGCCAAGTTGGGTAAAACACGTCAAAAACCTTTTCTTCGTGTCGAGTCTCCAAGAGAAACAATAAATGTTTCCTTTAAGTTGTTCATTAAGAAAAACCAACAGCCAACAGCATATGGTTATGAACTCACTGTTGCCAAGGAAATATATCTGCACATATATTCAGAGGAAACTGTGAGACAAAAACAAATAGGGTGAGTCAAAAATAATTGCACATTTTAAAGAAATTAATTACATTGTATGACTTTTTCTTGGGGAGATACATCTAGAACCTGTGTTGGTATTGCTTTTTCCACAGCCGGAGGAAACAAAGCAGCGGGTCATATGACAGCTGCCACTGAGGCCACTGGTGGTAACTCACAAAAGGGGACTCGGAAAAATTTGACAATGGATCAGAATGCACCGTGGGACCCAGAGCTGCATATTGAGTGGTTCTAAGATTATAGAAATAACTGGGATAGTTCCTTACAAATTGGTTTGATTATATGTTTCTATGTGACCCAGTTAGTGAGTATTAAGTTCTTGTCAGTGTTCAATTCTTTTGAATCACTCTGGGCACAAAATGTTCACAGCGGTTACACCTGGGTTACATATGAAGGTTTTTAAAAAAATAAGCTTTTTTATTGAGGTTTTCTTTTTAAACATATTCTAATGTCGCTTCAATGAAAAAGGATTTCTTGTGTATAATAATAATAATAATAATAGAAGCTTCAAAACAGTGTAGGTCTCTTAAACAAAATATCAGCAAGTCAAATCTGATGATACATAAAAAGAATAGCACATGATGGCAAAGTGGAGTTTATTAAGAATGCAAGGGTGGCTTAATATTCAAAAATCAACCAGTGTAATTCATCATACTAACAGCCAAAAAGGGAGAAAAGTCATATGAGCATCTTAGCAGATGCAGAAAAACAATTTAATGAAATTCAACACCATTCATGGTCTTTTTAAAACAAATAACTCCTAGCAAACTAGAAAAAAAAAAGAAACTCCTAAATCTGATAAAATTCTATCTACAAAACATTTACAACAAATATCCTAACTAATGGTAAATTATGAAAGCTTTCCTCCAAGACCGAGAGAGAGACAAGAAAGCTCACCTTCACTACTTCTATGTGACATTACACTGGAGGGCCGGCCAGCGCAAGGAAGCAGGAGAAAGACACGAATGGCAGAAGGATAGGAAAAGAAGGAATAAAATGTAGACAATCCAAAAAAATCTAAGGCAGACTCTTAGATTTAACAAGTGAATTTAACAGGATCATGGATATGTGATCAATAAACAAAAACCAATTGAATTTCGATAAACCAGAAATAAATGGAAACTACAATTTTAAAATGACTATTTATAATACCATCAAAACCATCAAATTTCTAGGAGTAAATCTATCAAAAGATGTGAAAGACCTTTTAGCTGGGAACAATAAAATGTTACAGAGAAAAAATTTAAAAGACCTAAATAAATAGAGATATACCTTTTTAATGGATTGGAACACTCAACATTAGAAAGATGCCAATTCTCCCCCAAACTGAACTGTAAATTCAACGCAATCTCAATCAAAATCCCAGCTTGTGTTTGTGTGTGTGTAGACATTTACAAGTTGATTCTAAAATGTATATAGAAATGCCAACAGCCTAAAGCAGCCAAGGCATTCTTGAGAAAGAAGTGATGGGATGTCACCTCAAGGTTAGGTTATAAAAAGACTGTGGCTTTCGAGTGACGTCAGCATCATGGCGGAGTGAGATTCCCTCTTTGAATCTCTGCCCCCTACGACACAACGAAAACATCATTCACATTCCAACAGAGCTCAATCAAACACTACGAAGGACTTCTGAGAAACCCCTGCTGCCATACATCGGACGGTGGAGGCGCTGGAAGCCCAGGAGAACGGGAGGAGAGGTAGGAGGTTGTACTCCCCCTCCCCAATCGATCGGCAAAAACAGCGCGGTTCGCGGACAGAGGGGGGAGGGGCGGCCCACAGCGGGGAAAACTAGCGCCATCCAGGTGCTCTCACAGACTGTCGCGAGATCCCCACGGGGAAGCGACGACGGACTGTTTAGGGGGTGTAGCAAACACCCTAAGAGAGCCAGAAAGGAAACCCCCGGGTCAAGCGGAGAAAGAGAGGACCCCTCCCCCCACACACCCGGCGTTTCAGCATAATCCCTCCGGGTGCTGCAGCCGCCTCAGAGCAAACCGCTCGCGATCTCCATCTAGTGGCAGCAGGGGGAAACTGCAGGACTAACTTTAATCATGACGGGTAAAAATAAAGCCGTCCCCGTCGGATCCTTGCGAAAATATGTCAGGGCTACAGACCAAAAGGAAAATGACAAACACCCAGAAACCAACCCTGAAGGCACAGAATTTGATAACCTGAATGAGAGAGAATTCAAAATAGCTATCATAAACAAGCTCAACGAAATACAAGAGAACACACAGAAACAAATCAACAAATTCAGGGATTATGTCACAAAAGAGATTGAAACCCTAAAGAAAAACCAATCAGAATTATTGGAGATGAAAAACAAAATCAACGAGATAGTGGAAAAAATGGAGTCTTTAAAGAGCAGAACTGACAATATGGAGGAACGAATTAGCACTATTGAGGATAGCCACGCAGAAATGCTCCTGGTAGAGGAGGAGAGAGAGCTAAGACTAAAAAGAAATGAAGAAATTCTTCGAGAAATATCAGACTCAATGAGGAAAAGCAACATAAGGATAATAGGTATTCCAGAAGGAGAAGAAAGAGAAAAAGGAGCAGAGAGTTTGTTCAAAGAAATAATAGCTGAGAACTTCCCCAACCTAGGGAACGAGAGGGAAATAACAGAGAATGAAATCAATAGATCACCTAAATATATAAACAGGAATAAAAAATCATCTCGCCACATAGTAGCAAACTTGAAGAATACCCGTGACAAGGAAATAATATTGAAGGCAGCTAAACAAAAAAACAAAATAACATACAAAGGAAACCCCATCAGGCTCTCAGCTGATTTCTCGACAGAAACTCTACAGGCTAGGAGAGACTGGAATGATATATTCAAAATCATGAAAGACAAAAACCTTCAGCCGAGAATACTTTATCCAGCAAAAATATCCTTCAAATACGATGGAGAAATAATAACTCTCCCTGATAAACAAAAGCTAAGAGAGTTCGTCACCACAAGACCCCCACTACAAGAAATGCTCAAGAAGGCCCTTAGGCCTGAAAAAAAACAAATGAGAAAGGGGATACAAAGATTTCAGCAAGGAGAAAAGCAAGGAGACTAAACCAGAACAAAATACAGTTGGAAAACATCAAAAATTAATTCAAGCTCATCACAGGAAACACACATTCATGACACAATCTGGAATAAAGAGATAACAAATAAGGAGGGGAAGAGGTAAGGGATTGAACTGACCCAGCCTCAGGAAAAAGGAGGCATCTGAAAATGTACTTTCTTATCCAGGAGATCGCTTATATAAACCGCACGGTAACCACTAAACAAACAACCAGAAGAGAACCACACATGACAAATAAAGAGAAAACCAAGAGAATGAGCATGCAGAAATACCAAATTGAATTTGCAGCCCGAAACACAAGGGACAAGAAACAAAGGAAATGCAAAAGAACCAGAAGATGAACAATAAAATAGCGACATTAAACCCTCATATATCAATAATCACTCTAAATGTAAATGGATTGAATTCTCCAATCAAAAGACATAGAGTGGCAGGATGGATTAAAAACCAAGATCCAACAATCTGCTGCCTCCAGGAAACACATCTCAGCTCTAAAGACAAACACAGACTCAAAATAAAAGGATGGAAAACAATACTCCAAGCTAATGGCAAACAAAAGAAAGCAGGAGTAGCCATACTTATATCAGACAAAGTAGACTTCAAGATAAAAAAGGTAATGAGAGACAAAGAAGGGCAATATATAATGATAAAAGGGATACTTCACCAAGAAGACATAACACTTATAAATATCTATGCACCCAACACAGGAGCACCAAAGTACATAAAACAACTGCTAAAAAACCTTAAAGGAGATATTAACAATAACACAATAATAGTAGGGGATCTTAATACCCCCCTTACATCAATAGATAGATCATCCAGACAAAAAGTCAATAAGGAAATAATGGACTTAAACGAGAAACTAGACGCAATGGACTTAATAGATATATACAGAGCACTCCACCCAAAAAAAGCAGAGTACACATCCTTCTCAAGTGCACATGGAACATTCTCAAGGATAGACCATATATTAGGAAACAAGGCAAACCTCTATAAATTTAAGAAGATTGAAATCATTACAAGCATCTTTTCTGATCATAATGCTGTGAAACTAGAAATCAACTGCAAGGAAAAAACTAGGAAAGGGGCAAAGATGTGGAGACTAAACAACATGCTACTGAACAACCAATGGGTCGTTGATGAAATTAAAGAAGAAATCAAAAGCTATCTGGAGACAAATGAAAAGGAAAATACACCAAAATACCAACTCATATGGGATGCAGCAAAAGCTGTCCTGAGAGGGAAATTCATAGCAATACAAGCTCACCTTAACAAACAAGAAAAATCCCAAATAAATAACCTTAAATTGCACCTAACAGAATTGGAAAAAGAAGAACAGACAAAGCCCCGAATCAGCAGAAGGAGAGAAATAATAAAAATCAGAGCAGAAATAAATGAAATTGAAACCAAAAAAACAGTAGAAAGGATCAATGAAACAAAGAGCTGGTTCTTTGAGAAGATAAATAAAATTGACAAACCCTTAGCCAGACTCACTAAGAAAAAAAGGGAGAAGACTCAAATAAATAAAATTAGAAATGAAAGAGGAGAAATTACAACAGACACCACAGAAATACAAGGGATTATTAGGGAATACTATGAAAAACTTTACGCCAACAAATTGGACAACCTAGAGGAAATGGACAAATTCTTGGAAGCGTACAACCTCCCAAAACTGAATCAAGAAGAAATAGAGAATCTGAACAGACCAATCACAAGTAAAGAGATTGAAACAGTCATCAAAAACCTCCCCAAAAATAAAAGCCCAGGACCAGATGGCTTCCCTGGAGAATTTTATCAAACGTTCAAAGAAGATTTAGCACCTATCCTTCTCAAACTATTCCAAAAAATAGAGGAAGATGGAATACTTCCCAACACATTCTATGAGGCCGACATCATCCTGATACCAAAGCCAGACAAGGACAATACAAAGAAGGAAAACTACAGGCCAATATCGCTGATGAACATAGACGCAAAAATCCTCAACAAAATATTGGCAAACCGAATACAGCAATACATCAAAAAGATCATACATCACGATCAAGTGGGATTTATACCAGGGACACAGGGATGGTTCAACATCCGCAAATCAATCAACGTGATACGCCACATTAACAAAATGAAGAATAAAAACCACATGATCATCTCAATCGATGCAGAGAAGGCATTCGACAAGATCCAGCATCCATTTATGATAAAAACTCTCAACAAAATGGGTATAGAAGGAAAGTACCTCAACATAATAAGGCCCATATATGACAAACCTACAGCAAACATCCTACTCAACGGGGAAAAACTGAAAGCCATTCCTTTGAGGACAGGAACAAGACAAGGGTGCCCACTCTCACCGCTCTTATTCAACATAGTACTGGAAGTTCTGGCCAGAGCAATTAGGCAAGAAAAAGGAATAAAAGGACTCCAAATAGGCAATGAAGAAGTGAAACTCTCACTATTTGCAGACGACATGATCCTATACATAGAAAACCCCAAAAATTCCATTGGAAAGCTACTAGAAACAATCAACAACTACAGTAAAGTGGCAGGGTATAAAATCAACTTACAAAAATCAATTGCATTTCTATACACTAACGATGAAAAAACAGAAAGAGAACTCAAAAAGACAATCCCATTTACAACTGCAACAAAGAGAATAAAATATCTGGGAATAAATTTAACCAAGGAGGTCAAAGACCTATACAATGAAAACTATAAGACACTATTGAAAGAAATCGAGGAGGACATAAAGAAATGGAAAAATATTCCATGCACATGGATTGGAAGAATAAATATAGTTAAAATGTCCATTCTACCTCAAGCAATCTACAGATTCAATGCAATCCCAATCAGAATCCCAATGTCATTCTTCACGGTAATAGAACAAAAACTACTGAAATTCGTATGGGGCAACAAAAGAGCCCGAATAGCTAAAGCAATTCTGAAAAAAAAGAACAAAGCTGGAGGCATCACAATCCCTGATTTCAAAATATACTATAAAGCTACAGTAATCAAAACAGCATGGTACTGGTACAAGAATAGACACACAGATCAATGGAACAGAATTGAAAGCCCAGAAATAAAACCACACACCTATGGACAGCTAATCTTCGACAAAGGAGCAAAGAACATACAATGGAGAGAGGGAAGTCTCTTCAATAAATGGTGCTGGGAAAATTGGATAGCAACATGCAAAAGAATGAAAGTAGACCATCTCCTATCGCCATATACAAAAATCAATTCAAAATGGATCAAAGACCTGAAAGTGAGACCTGAAACTATAAAACTCCTGGAAGAAAATATAGGCAGTACACTAATTGCGATTGGACATAAAGGGATCCTTTCAGATTCCATGTCTACCCAGACAAGGGAAACAAAAGAAAAAATAAACAAGTGGGACCTCATCAGACTAAAGAGCTTCTACAAGGCAAATGAAACCAAGATCAAAATGAATAAACAACCCACCAGCTGGGAGAAAATATTTGCAAATCGTTTGTCTGACAAGGGATTAATCTCAGTAATATACAAAGATCTCATACAACTGAGCAACAAAAAAACAAACAACCCGATCAAAAAATGGGCAGAGGATATGAACAGACATTTTTCCAAGGAAGAGATCCAGATGGCCAATAGACACATGAAAAGATGTTCAACATCACTAATCATCAGGGAAATGCAAATCAAAACTACACTGAGATATCACCTTACACCGGTTAGAATGGCTATAATCACAAAGACAAATAACAACAAATGCTGGAGAGGGTGTGGAGAAACGGGGACCCTCATTCACTGCTGGTGGGAATGCAAACTGGTGCAGCCTCTATGGAAAACAGTATGGAGAGTCCTCAAAAAATTAAAAATAGAAATACCGTATGATCCAGCAATACCACTCTTGGGCATCTACCCAATGGACGTGAAATCAACCATCACAAAAGGCATATGCACCCCTATGTTCATTGCAGCATTATTCACTATAGCCAAGAAGTGGAAGCAACCCAAGTGTCCCTCAACTGAAGATTGGTTAAAGAAGATGTGGTATATACATACAATGGAATACTACTCAGCCGTAAGAAAAGACACAATTGTCCCATTTGCAACAACATGGAAGGACCTAGAGGGTATTATGTTAAGTGAAATAAGCCAGAGAGAGAAGGACAGACACTGCATGAACTCACTCATATATGGAATATAAGTGAACACACGGACAGAGAGAACTGATTGGTGGTTACCAAGGGGAAGGGGGGTGGGGGGGCACAAGGGGTGAAGGGTTACATCCACAAGGTGACGGACAAAAATGTACAACTAAAACCCCACAGTGTTATAAACTAAGACATC
The DNA here is from genome assembly GCA_031878705.1 of Tapirus indicus. NCBI lineage: Eukaryota > Metazoa > Chordata > Mammalia > Perissodactyla > Tapiridae > Tapirus > Tapirus indicus. Next base: position 32,491,272 of record CM062929.1, on the reverse strand, counting down.
AATAAAAAAAATAAATAAAAAAAAAAAAGTCAATAAAGCAAGAGACAATGTCAACTGAAAAAAAAAAAAAAAAAAAAAAGACTGTGGCTTTCATCTCGAGTTCTCTTGCTCCCTCCCTCCTGGAAAGCTCACTCTAGGAGAGCCAGGTTGTTAGGCAGCCCCATGCAGTGGTCCACATGGTGAGGGATTGAGGGTACCAAACCATATGACTGAGCTTGGAAGCGGGTCACCCCCAGCCAAGCCTTCAGATGAGACTGCAGCCCTGGCCAACAGCTGATGGTTATCCCAGTTTACCTGTGACTGAGGGGTTTCCTAGGACGTGGGACTTTCAGTACTAAATGCAGGACAGTCCTGGGCAAACTGGGATGGCTGATCACCCTCCTGACAGCTTGACTGCAATCTCACAAGAGACCTTGAGCCAAAGGCACCCAGCTAAGCTGTGCCCAAATTCCTGACGCTTGTTCTTTTCAGCTGCTGTTTTGTAGTAACGCAGGATGCAGCAATAGAAAACTACACAGCACTTCACAAAAGGAGACATTAAAACGGGTGATACACATATAACAAGATGCCAACTTCAGTGCTCATCAGAGGAATGCAAATTAAAATTACAACGAGCTATCACTACACACAAAACAGCTAAAATTAAAAAGAGAGAATATCTAATGTTGGTAAGAATGTGGAGCAACTGGAACTGTCACACACTACTAGAGGGAGGACGAAATGGCACAACGATGTTGGAAGACTGGTAGTATCTACTAAAGCTGAATATACACATATCCTATGTTGTGGCAATTCTACTCTTAGGTAAATTCCAACAGAATGCATCATCTGGACGCCAGAAATCACACACAAGAGTGTTTACAGCTGGACAGGATCTTGGGGGTCATTCACTCCCTTCCTCCCAGCCAACACAGAAGACAGAACAGAGAAGAGGCAGAGCAGAGGGAGGAGAGGATGAGAAAGAAAAAAGGAAGGCAGTTCTCTACCAGCAACAGAGGACTCTGTGGACATGCTACCATTCTGCAAAAAAAGAAACTGCATTTGAGCTGTCGATCGAGAGAGCCAGGAGCTTAGGTCTTCGACTGGCCACCCGGAAAGGAGATGAGGAGCCCATGCTCTCCCAGGCCCCTGGTCCTGGCTGAGGACTAAGTGTTCTCATGTTCTAGGTGTTTTCAATCCAGGGAAACTTCTATTCAAGCAAACTCTCAGGCTGAATCTGGGTATATAAAAATGACAAAAATAGGGGCCAGCCTGGTGGCATAGTGGTTAAGTTTGTGCGTTCTGCTTTGGCAGCCCAGGGTTCACGGGTTTAGATCCCAGGTACGGACCTATACACCACTCGTCAAGCCATGCTGTGGTGGCGTCCCATATATAAAATGGAGGAAGATTGAGACAGATGTTAGCTCAGGGACAATCTTCCTCACCAAAAAAAAAAAAAAAGAAAAATGACAAAAATAGAGGGGCACTGGCTGACTTGAAGGCCTTGCCTCCTGGGCCCCCCTACCAGCTGTGCCCCCACTGGGCAGACGCCAAGTACCCCCAGGAAACCCAGGTAATTCTCTGCCAACCCTACGTGTCCTGTGGCTGAGTTATCTCCCTCCCCCACCCCAAGCCCCAAGTCCCCTCCACTCACCCCAGCTCCAGGCCCTGGACTATACCAGCCCGTCGTAGAGGGACAGCGCCTGCACAATGGAGGGGTCTGCCTTGGACCCCTCCTGGAACTCCTGCAGCGTCAGCTTCCCATCGGCGTTCTGTAAGCACAGAGAGGCAGCTGAAGGTGGAGGGACAACCAGCCTCCTAGGACAGGGGCTCTGACCCAGACCTTGGACACCCCTCCCCTGGAACCAGGGCTGGGCCCAAGAGAGCTCCCCAAGTTAGGTCAGGAGGGAGGCAATGCAGCTCCCTGGGTAAGAGAAGTTGGGCGCTAGGCAGACATGGGCTCTTCCCAGACGGGTGGCCTTGGGCACGTGACCCACATCTCTGGGCTGGTTTCCTCACCTGGGGACGGGAGCTAACGGCATGGCCTCCTCAGGGCACTGGACTGAGTGCTCCCTGAGCTCAAGCTGCATAAAGTGCTCGGCAACCGGGAAGCGCCCCATAACTCCGTAGTTCCTGTTATCATTGCTATTAATTCCCATAAATGGGGGTTAATTCCGAAGGGCTGAGTCTAGTGCATTTCTCTGGGCTCCCTCTTGGAAGGGCATTTAAATGGCTCCTGGAGCAGTCTACATGGACCCCAGGAGGATCCCAGAGGGAGCTCACGCAAAGGGACTTTAGTAGGTCTCTTGGGGGAGGGGATGGTTTGGGCCAGAATCCCTTCCCCTGGAGCATCTCTCAAGGAAACCTATGAGAGCAAAAGAAAAAGACCTTGGAGACCACCCACCCCACCTCCCACACCCAGAGAGGAAAGCGTGCTGAGGGGTCCAACAAGCACAGCAGCCCCTCCTCGAGGGTCGCCCACTGTGTGCCCGGCACGTGCACTTGATCTGCTGGGATGCTCACGGCCGCCCTAAGAAGAGGCGCTGCTCAGGGGGGAAACTGAGGCTCGTCACCTACCCAGGGGCCCACGGCCGGTAACTGGGGAAGCCAGAATTTACACCCAGTCTGACTCCAGGGCGGGCTCTGTTTCCCTAAATAAGGGAGGTATGCGTCGGGGGACTGAAGGAGTGCCTGGCTTTGGCACTGAATGACATGGAACCACCCTGCGAGACAGCTCGTCTCCTTGCTCTGCACTCTGTCGACACGTCTCTGGATTGTCACCGAGAGACAGACACGGTCTGAGCCACATCTTCACAGCCTCTCTGACGTGTGCTCATCTCCCTGTTTCAGTTGAGGAAGAACAGGCCTCAGGCTCAACACTTTCAGGCCGAGCCCGGGGATCCGCCAGAACGTAATAAGGCCGATGTCACCATCATTTGTATTCTTTTATTTAAGGCAAGTAACACTGGGTTTCTTTACCATCCTGATATCAAATCCCCATCTAAAACAAAGTTATTTCAGGTTGAAAAAAAAGGTTTGATTTAAAGAAGGGTTTCTTATCCTGCCGTCTATGGAGAGAACTCAGCAGGTCTATAAATTTAGATGGGAAAAAATGAGTCTTTCTTTCCGCTAACCTCTAACTGAAATTTAACTTTTCTCTCCATGATGAATCTAGGTGATGATCCCCAACAGAACCAGCAGTGCCAGTGACTCTGTCAACTGCAGGGGTCACGGCTGCTGCAGGCATCACGCATGTGCGTGTCACCGTTTTGAAGGTACCGGGTGGTCAGATCTACCGCAACATCTATCTCCTGCGTTCATGAAGGAGCTCGTGATCCAACATCACAAATTCTTCTTCTTTTTTTTAGGAAGATTGGGCCTGCGCTAACATCTGTTGCTGATGTTCCTCTTTTTCTTTTTTCTCCCCAAAGCCCCAGTACCTAGTTGTGTATCATAGTTGGAGAGTTGTAACTCTTCTATGTGGGACGCCGCCACAGCATGGCTTGATGAGCGTGAGTAGGTCCGCGCCTGGGATCCGAACCCGCGAACCCCGGGCCACCAAAGCAGAACGCATGAACTTAATCACTATGCCACCGTGCCGGCCCCACAGATTCTTTCTAAAAAATATTTTGAAAGCTATCTTCCAAAATAATTTGCTTCCTTTTTTGATCCTATGGATTTCATTTGATGCACGTAAAGCCATTATTCTGGAAAGTCCACAGAAGACGTCTCCAGAATGCCAAAGGGGCCCATGGCAAAAAACTACAAAGATTAAGAATCTTAGCTGATAAAAGAAAAAGTGTTGGGCAAACTTTCTTAAAACTCTGGATGTTTGATGGGGATGGCTGCTGACTGGGCCAGTGGACATCACAGCAGGCCGTGCCGCCTGCCTTGAGCCAGGCCCATTGGCGGTCAGTGGCACCTATGGGGGCGGGTGTCCACTCCCCGCCCACTGGGGCCCGAGACCGGGCCCCACACCTTAGCTCCCTGCACAAGGTCCAGCCTCAGCCGGTCTCACCTTGTCCATCATGGCAAAGATCCGGTCCACCCTCTTCTCGGGGGTGTTCTCCTCCTCGGGGAGCTCCACCGTGTTCCCCTGCCGGCGACAGACTAGGTAGGGACTGGGCTCCTGGCGCTCCAGGCTTTGGGCTCTTGGCCCAAGAATTTGCCCCCCAGACCTGGGGTGGTTCCAGATGAGGACTGACTCCCCCCGGCGCCCCCACCATCCCTGCCATTCTGCTCTGGAACATCCCACCCACTCCAGCCCCCACCTACCCCCGAAGGTGCAGAAGTGCAGAGTGACCACAGGCAGTGACCCCACCTGACCACCTCGCCCCCCAGGCGGGAGAGCAGCCACACAGGGGTGGTTCCTCCGGGCCTGGCCCGGTCACTAAATTTGATGCCCCTCCTGCCACCCCCCAGCCCACAGGACCAGGGCCTCTCACCACCATCTGGTAAATGGCGTCCACAATATCCAGCATCTCGTTCCTGGTGATGTAGCCGTCGTTATCCAAGTCATAGAGCTTGAAGGCCCCTGCAATCAACCAGTCAGGGCTGTGACCCCGGCCTGGAGCAAGGGAGGCTCTGCCACGCCCCTTCTCCCCTCTGCACCTCAACATGCAGTTGGGACCGACAGCCCCGTTACTCATTCCGTCCATCCACAACATGGACACGTGCACCATTTCAACTAGGGTTTAAAGAAAAGAAGCTAAAGGTAAAAAGGAGGGGGCAGTGTGTCTGCGAGAGCTGAGGCCTCAGGGGCTGGTGCTGAGGGAAGGAGATTCTGGCCCAGGAGGAGCCTCTCTCCCCAGGCCCACTCCCCTTCCACAGTGACACTGCACCCCGCTGTGGTCAACTTAGAAAAGAAAACAATATGCCTGGGGGAAGGGGTGAACTTTTGCATGAATAAAATCCTCTCTTTTATTCCTAAAGAAACAAAGAGAGAAAGAAACTGTAGGGTTTTCTCCTTGCCGGACGCAATGCTGTGTAGACGTCTCAGCAAGCAGTGAGTCCTGGCCCAGCTGTTTGCATCTTCTCTCCAGATTCCCCTCTGTGCGCCCCACGTTCCAGCAGGGCCTGCACACTCTTCCCTCCATGTCCTTCTCTCGTCTCTCCCCAGGGCCGCGCACGCTGTTCCCCTGCCTGGAACCCTCTCCCCTCCCTGTCCAGCTCTCACTCTGCCCCACTCACTCCTGACTCATAACGGTCAACTCCTCTCCTGTGGGCTCACACCTCCCTCCTCCCGCCTCGGCTGCAGTTTTATGGGATTCTTTAAATTAATGTCCCTGTGCTAGACTGACGGCCATGAGAGCAGGTGCCTGTCTGTCGGGTTCACCCCTGGACGCCCCGCCTCCTGCGCAGCACTAACTCGTGGCTGTGTGGTCAGTATCTGTTGGGTGAATGTGTGAATAAGTGAAAATGAGCTCAGTCATCAAAACAGCGGCCACCTAAGTGGTGGATGCAGCACGGGAACTGGTCCTTTAACTGCAGGCTGTGCTGCCCATGACCCCATGTCTGCACCTGTCGGAATGCCCGCTTCGCTCCTGCCCCATCTGTCCACCCCACCTAATTAAGCCACGTTCCTCCTGCGCGGCCACCTCCAGGAAACCTCCTCTGACCTGGAAAGGCAGGACGCTCGGGCCACTCTCTCAGCCCTGGACAGTCGGCCTGGCCCCATTATCTGGCCTCCCTCCAGCCTGGGGCCACCCAGCAGCCGCCTGACAGAGCCCCGGGGCAGGACTTACACCGCAGCTTCTCGTCCAGGGTTCCCCTCGAGGTCACTGACAGCGCCTGGATGAACTCAGAGAACTCGATCCGCCCGTCCTGACAGGAGAGAGAGGGGCGGGGGTGGCCTCGGTCAGCGCCCGGCCACCTGGTAGGCTGGACCTTGGGTGGGTGGTGGTGGGCAGCAGCAGGCACCAGGTCTCCATGGCCAAAGGACATGAGTGGATAAGGGACAGGAGAAGAAACAGGGAGGGGGAAAGGAGTAGGATTGGAAATGGGACAGGTTGGGCAGGAGGGACAGGAAGAAGGAGTCAGGCTAAAGGGAGAGCCTGACGCCACATGTGATGGGAGAAAGAGCCAGAAGGCACCATCAACACACACACACCCTCTCTGGGCGAGAGCCGCCCGGAATCCCCTTCCCCTTGGCCTAGAACCACAGGCTCAGCGGCCTTGGAAGAGGGCAGGGCTCTTCCCGGGGCCAGACAGGGTCACTGTCAGCCTGGAGACACCTGGGGAGAAAGCCAGGGCACAATAGAACAGAGCCCACCCGAGGGCCTAACAGCACGAGGCGTGGAAACAAGTCACAGCAAACCCACCGTGAGCACAGGGGAGCCAGGAACAATGCGGGCGTGGGACAGAGTCCAGAGGACTGTGGACGCCCCATCAGTGGATATGCCAACTGTCAGCATGGCCATTGCCAGGAGGGGACACATGCTACAACACGGATGAGCCTCAAAAACGTGATGCTCAGTGAAAGAAGCCAGGCACAAAAGATCCCATACTGTATGATGCTCAGAGCCTCAGTTCCCGCGTCTGCAAAATGGGAGTATTAAAAGGACACACCCCGCAGGTGGCTGGTTGTAAAGCTTCACTAGAAAGAATCCACGTAAAGGGCTCAGCACACGGTAATTGCTCGGAAGACGTCAGTTATGACTATAAATCCTGCTATTATCCCAGAGGCATTTGCATTTTGCTCTTGTGAGAAAAAGGTCAAGGTATACATACGTGTGCATATATGCACGTGTGCACATGCTACATGTGCGCACACATATCTCTGTGTGGTACATGTGTGCGCACATGCAAGTTCATGCGTTGTATGCACGTGCGTGCACTTGTGTGCAGAGTAAATGTGTTCATGCATGCGTGTGCATATGTATACACGTGCATGGGTTGTGTGTGTGTTTGTTCATGTGAACATGTGCATGCATTTGTGTCTTTATATGTGTGCGTGAGTGCACACATGTGTGTGTGTTCCTTCTCCAGAAGGGAAAATCAGCAGGAGAGAGTGGGTGTGGAGACGCTGTGGGTGCCCGCGGGAGCTGAGCAGGCTGCCGCAGGAGGGAGGGGACTGGGCTGGCGCAGGCCCCGTCGACCCCCGGCTCACCTTGTTTTCATCAAAGACGTTGAAAACAAACGTGGCGAACTTGGTGGGGTCTCCAAACGGGAAGAACTGCTTATAGATCTTCTGGAAGCCGGCCGCGTCCAGCTGCCCGCTGGGGCAGTCCTTGATGAAGCCCTTGTACCTGGAGGAGGCAGACCAGGCGAGAGAGGGTGGAAGAGACGCCGACATCACCCACCTGCCAGGATCCTGCCCGGTGCCCCAGAGGGACAGGGCCACACAGGGGTTGTGGGCTCATCCCCCCTCTGCCTCTTGCTAGCTGTGTGACCCGGGACAGGTGACTGCCCCTCTCTGAGCCTCATCTGTACAAGGGGGATAAGAGTTGCCATGAGAATTAACCCAGACACTGTGCCTAGAGCACCTGGCCACTCCAGCTCCGTGCTCCGCACAGGCGGGATAAAACAAAACTCACACCGACAACCCCCCAAAGCCGCCCTGTTGCACAAGGCCCTCCCGCCTCCCCCACCTTCCCCACTGAGCCCCTCCTGGCACCACAGAGCCGGGCGGGCTGGTGGTGCTGGCGGTGCTGGTGGGCAGAGCCACCATATGGGGCCGACAGCTGGCTCCTCCCCCACGCCTGCACCCCCATTATGCACACCCCCTTCCCCCACCTCTGTTTCCAGAGTACTGCATAAACAGACATGGGGACAGTGCAGCAAGCTCGGAGGGCACCCTGGTTTGTTCCCACTGGACTTGTCCACCCTGCCTTCCCAGTGCCCACACAGGACCCTCCAGATTCCCAGCCGGCTGACGGCAGCATGGCTTTGCAGTCCAAATCCCGGTTCTGCCATGTGCTAGCTGTGCAACCTCAGGCAAGTGCCTTCACTTCTCTGAGCCTCAGTCTCCTCATTTATAAAAAGGGACGGTTATCACCCATCTTGTCAGGATTGGGTGAGATGATGATGTAGCATACTTGGCACAGGGCTGATCTTTAGTATGATAAACTCAAATGTGCTGTTTTAAACCAATTCATGAGTTGGCTCCTGTGTATAGCTTAGCAACTCCACCTGGGATGCTCATCCCTGAGGAGGAGTCCCAGCACAGAGAGAGCGATCGGCTGTTATCAGCTACCAGCTGTGACCTCCGCGGGGCCACTCTCTGCTGGGGACTCTGCAAACCGCATTCTCCTGGAATGCCCATGACAGCCCCGCAAGCAAGGTACAGCGATGAAGCCCACTTTAAGGACGAGGAAACAGAGGCTCAGAGGGGGATCTGCGAGTCCTCGCAGCCCAGACGGGGGCAGCAGTGGGGATCCAAGGTCAATGCTGAGGGGGCCGGATGCTCAGAGACACTGGATGCTGAAGACGTCATACCTACCCCACTGTGCTCTGTTCTAATGGGACCACGTGAAGATCCCACCCTCCATCTCACAGCCAAGGAGAGGTTCTGGAAGCACTGCGCCTGAGGCTGCGGGTGGCGCCAGGACTGGGGTCCATACATAGAGGGAGCATGTAAAGAAGCGCTGTCCCCCCACCCACCAGAGAACAGTCTAAGGGGCCTGGGATGGGCGCTGGATGCACGAGGACCTGAGGGGACATGCATGGCCCCCAAGGAGCGAACCTCGGGAATTCTGCGCCCCAAACAATCGAGGTCAGATGTCAAAAAGAAAACAAGGCAAGACTCTTGCTAACACATCAGCCGTTCCTTAGGGGTGAGGGAGAGGCTGGGAGGAGAGCAGAGAAGATGGAGTGGGGGTTGGGACTTCCCTCCTAGGTCAGGCTGGAGTGGGCACCCACTGTCCCGACAGTGCCCACGGCAAGCATGAGGTCTTAAAACAGGCTAGGCCTCGGCGCCGCTCCCCACCCTCCCCCTGGGGCACCTCGAGCGGCCAGGGGCCCAGGGAGGTGGGTCCTAGCTCTGTAACTGGGGTCACTGCCCCGTCTCCCCCTCCACCTGGGCCTTTGACAACAGCCCCCACTGGGCACTGAGCTCAGCCTTCATGGACAGTGCCCCACACAATCGCCACCTCAGTCCTTCGCGGTGGGTTCAGGAAAACCCATTTCGCGGATGGAGGCACTGAGGCACAGGGGTACCCCTCCCACAGCAGGTACCAGGAGGGGACTTGGCCCTCCAGCTCCCTCCCCTTAAAGTCTCCTTCCCAGCCCGGGGACTCTGGGCTCAAATCTTCACACCTGGGCCAGGAGGCAGAGCCAGGGAGAGGGAGCGGAGACAAGACCTGGTCCCTGACCCCAGGCCCCCAGCCAGGACAGGTCCCTGGGCAAGAGAAGGGGACAGGCCTGGCACCAGGACTTGATGATCCATGCAGAGGCACGCCCCACCGTCACCAGATGGCTCTGGGTGCCAGGAAAGGGGCCATTCCTTCCCCTCAGGCTCCCCACAAGCTTCCCGTTTCTCCACAATGGATGTGTGTCACTTGAGTGATTCTAAAAGATGATTAAAAACAATAAAGAGAAAAGAAAAGGCGCCCAAAGGCCTCACCCCATATTCACTGCAGCATTATTCACTGTAGCCAAGAAGTGGAAGCAACCCAAGTGTCCCTCGACTGATGATTGGATGAAGAAGATGTGGCATATATATACAATGGAATACTACTCAGCCATAAAAAAGACAGAATTGTCCCATTTGCAACAATGTGGATGGACCTAGAGGGTATTATGTTAAGTGAAATAAGCCAGAGAGAGAAGGACAGACACTGCATGAATTCACTCATATATGGAATACAAATGAACACACGGACAGAAAGAACTGGTTGGTGGTTACCAAGGGGAAGGGGGGTGGGGGGTGGGGGGTGGGCACAAGGGGTGAAGGGTTACATCCACATGATGACGGACAAAAAATAATGTACAACTAAAACTTCACAATGTTATAAAATATTAAGACATCAATAAAATTTTTTAAATAAATAAAAACAAAAGGTGTCCAAAGGCTTTTCCTCAACAGGTCCCTGCAGGTGGCTGACAGGGGCCGGCTCCCCGGAGGGCAAGGCGGTGGGCTCCGCGGAGCAGCAGAGGGAGGCATCAGCGCTGGGAGCCAGGGTGGGGCCAGCAGCGTTAATGGGGTGCGGGGGGTGCAGGGAGGCCGGCTCCAGGGGGAAGCCTTCAGGGGGCCTGTCCGGTCACCCCTGCAGAGGCTGTCACGTCATTCCAGGGCCCCAGCCCCCTTCGGTGACATGAGCAGGGCTCCAGGAAGCCCCCCCACAGGGCTATGCCCAATCAATCAAGGCAGCCCCAGCCCGATGGCCCAGCCTCCTCTTCCCAACCTCCCCACCCCCATGTTCCACACCCAGACACACTATCTAGAACTTGCCATGCCATCTCCAACCTTCAGGCCTTTGCACCTGCAGATCCCTCACATACAAAACACGTCCTCCCCCTCTTCATCTGGCGAATCCACTCGTTTACCAGGTCCTAGCTTAGATATTGCTTCCTCCAGGAAGTCCGCCCAGGTTCCCCACAGGCTGCCCTGCTCCTCTGCTCCCACACCCCTGTGGGTCCCCAGCACAGCACGGACCACAGTGTGTCATATTTACCTCCAGGCCGTCCCCCACCCGACTGTGAGCTCCCTGACACCACGGTGCCCCGATGCCTGGCCCAGGGCCTGGCACATATGAGGGCTCCGGAAATGTTTGTCCAGTGAGCTCAATGAATGAGCTGAATGAATGAACGGGCACACAAACTGCCAGGCAGGGACAGAGTGAGCAAGAGCCCAGGTGTCCCATGTCTTCCTCCTGAGCCCTGGGGACCAGAACCTGAGAGCTCTCGGGGGATGGTTAGAGAACCCATGATGTGCTCCCACCCCTCCGTGGACTGATGGGGAACTGGGGGCCCAGAGAGGGAGAGAGACTGGCCCAAGGTCACACAGCAAGTTAGCAGCAGAAACAGGGATCAGAGCTGGGGCTCCTGCCTCCCAGGTTCCCACCTCGCCTGCCCTTCCGGGGAGCCAGGCTGCACCGCCCCCATGTAAAGGCATGGTAAAGCGCCTGCTACCCAAACATTACATAACCCCACTGTTCATCATCAGAGGGTGCAGGGCACCCTGCCTGGCTGGAGCAGAGGGAAGGGGCGGTCTGAGCTGCCCCCGACACCCCAGTTGCCCCCAATGCCCTAATTCGCCCTGCAAGTCACTGCAGCTCCGAGGCCAGGACTTTATGCCACGGTCCAGTCCTGAGGTGCGGCCCCCACTGGCTGGCTGCTTCGGGACACCCCGCACCAGGCACACACCCCGTCCCCATCGCAAGTGCCCCAGGGAGCTGCTGCCTCATAATGAAGTTCACGCCCAGGAATTCCTTCCCGGAAGACTGGGAGCTCTGACTCCGTGCCCCACCCCGGCCCAGGCCTCAGGTCCCGACAGGCCCGGGCTCCTCCCGCCGCCTCCCCCCCCCACCCTGGCCCCACAGGCTGCCGGGTGCCTGCCCGGAGCCGCGGGCCCTGTGCTCCAGTCCTGGCCCGTCCTGTCTCGCTGTGAGGGCCCCCAAGCAGACCCCTTCCCTCTCTGGGCCTGTCTCCTCGTCCCGACGCATCTCTCCGGAGGCCACCCCCACAATGTCTTCAAGAGCAGGGGTCTTGACTCTCTGGGGGCCCGAGACCCCGTTGGGAACCGGAGAAGCGGTGACCCTGAGCCCCGGGAATGGGCACAGCCGCCAGCGCTGCGCACACGGGCCCAGCCCCGCGCACGGCTCTCTGACAAGCCCGTTTGTCGCCGGCTCCGTGAGACAGTGGAGACGAGAAGAGCAAAGCCTGGATTCGACAACTGCGTGCTCACACTTCTTTAAAAGGGGAGGGAAAAAAGAAATCGGTCATTTCGTAGAAACACTGAAGGCTGAATGCCACTTACAAAACACACCCACTCGCACCGGCCTCCTCTGTGCACACTCCGCCCCTGGCCGCGCCAGCCTGTGTCCCCCAGGAGACTCCAGGCACCTCGTCTCTCAGTCCCTGCTGCCCCCAGCGCCCAGCACTGGCCGGGCACATAGTAGGTGCTCAGGAAAGATTTACTGAATGAACCAAAAAATGAATGAGTGAATGAGTGAATGAATGAACGAACGCTCGCCACAACACACGAGTCCAATTCCAGTTCAGCTTCTCGTTCTCTGAGGGCCTGGAGCAAGCCCCAAAGCTGCCAGGGCCTCGGTTCCCCAAAGGCCCCAGCCTGCGAGAACTTTCCGGAATTCCCTGCTCTCAGTTCCCATGGAACTTTGTCCTCTGGGACGCAGCTGGAAGCAAGGCCCGCATCGCCCTCCATGCTTGCCTCCCTCCACGCCAAGGGGTAAGGACTGCAGCGGCTGCTTTCTGCAGCGTGAACGGCAGGACATGCAGAGAGACGAATAAAGAATAAAGTACACCCCAGCTGCAGTCAGCCAAACAGCTGGTACCGCTGAAGCGGCTGCCTCTTCCCAAACAGCTCCCTTCCTGCCACCCCGCCCGGGGCTCCCTGGACACCCGACTCCAGACCATCCCTGAGGAGGATGCCTCTTGCTCTCCCCGCCCTGTCCTCCCACCCCCACTGCCTTCAGCTTTGTGGGTTTCCTGGAGCAAGAGCCCCGAGAGCCTGGGCCATGGAGGGGGAGCGAGCTGCACCCAGACTACACACACACACACACACACACACACACACACACACACACACACACACACGGAGCTGTGCAAACTGGGCAAGTGTCTCCACCCCTCTGAACCTCAGCTTCCTCAGAAAATTTGGAAAAGAGAAAAGATAAGAGAAAAAAAGGACCCATAAGCCATGATGCCACCACCCCAACACACCCGCTGCCAGCCTCTGGCCACTCTCCCATCCTCTTCTCCCTCTGCGCGGTTCTCATCGTGGAAGGGTGTCCACTCAGGATCGTGGCCTCTTCATCTTCTGGTGATCTCAATTTTCACAGCCATCTTTAAGGGCCTGGGGCTGCTGCAGTTTCTTAATCAGTCCCCATTAGGGTTCCTGATCTTCTACTGCGACAAAGCGGGCTCAGAGTAGGAACTGAGACGGGTGGGGCGGGGGAGGTGCCGGGCTGGCTGCAGACCCCGACACAGGCCTCACCTCTCGAAGCCTCCAGCCTCCTCCCTCTGCCAGATGTAGAGCACTGCACCAGCAGCCCCGGGCTGGGAGCAGCCTGGGAGCGGCCAAGATGATGCCGTGGGGCACCCGGTGTGGAGCCTGGTGCGGGGGAGTGCCCCGTTGGCACTGGCCCAGGCATCACATTGCTGTGACCTGGCCTGTGCCCCTGACAACCTGGGCCCCCACCAGCACCGAGGCCTGAGTTCTAGTCCCACCTCCGCCTCTGCTCCCTGGGTGGCCAGGGACAAATCACAGAATCCTGTAAGAACCCCGGTGCCCCTCCTGTGTAGCAGCTACTAAGTCAGCACAAAACAAGATGCTCCTGTATTGAGCTGGAGAAGCAGGGCTGGGTGGTCAGCAAAGACCTCTCCGAGGAGGTGACACTGGACTGGAGATGCCAAGATCTGGGAGCAGAAGGAACAGCAGGGACGGCAGCTCTGAGGAAGGAACGAGCTTGGGATGGGTGAGGGACAGCAAGCGTGGCTGATTCCCAGTGCACCCGGGGTCAGGGTAAGGTCAGGGACCTCGGGGAGCCCTGAGGGCCAGGCAAGGGTTTAGGGCTTTACGTTAGTGCAGTGGGAAGGCGGGAAGGGGCTTTAGACAAGAAAGAGAGAAACACAGGAGGAAGCTGCAGCTGCGCCCCTGCTGAATCCACCCGGGCTCTCACAGAAGGGACAGGAGAGCCGACCCCTGCGGCCCACTGCTCTCTGCACGTCCCTCCCTCCTGCTTCCCCACTCCCACCCCAGATGCTTTCGCCCTAAACTGTTTGCTGCCTGGGTGGGCTGGGCTCAGGAACCCGAGTGTTCCCAGGGGAGGGCGGGCATCGGCTCATTCCCCAGCTGCTGGGCGCCCCAGAGCTGTTGAGAACATGAAGGGGCATCGGCTGGAGGTGGTGAGAAAGGTCCTCTGAAAATGGGCCAGGGCATCTGGGACACAGGTGCTCATCCTATCTGTCTCCCGTGCAAAGGCCAGAGGGGATGGTGGGCCTCGTACAGTCCCAGTGAACCAGTGAGGTTCAGGCCAATCGAGGGACAACAAACAGGTTCATTTTGTGTATTAGAAACAATTGCACTGGCTGCCCGGAGCACTGGAGGAGACTGATCCAGAGCACCACAATCTGTGATCCATTACCAATGTCTGCTGTGGGCAGAGGCAGGGAGAGTGGTGGTATGAGTGTCACTGTTGACTCATCCCTGATCTAGCTTGGCCCTGTGGGAGGTAGGGATGTGGGATGTAGCCATTCTAGAATACAACAGTGAGGTGGGTGGTGGGCTGACCCAGCAGGGCCAGAGAAAGGCATTGGGTCAACTATCTTCTAGCCCTGAAGGCACCACCACAATGAACCAAAGGACGTTTATGTGAGGGCCACAGAACTTTCTGACAAAGAAAAGATCATTTCTTTCTCTATAAGCTCTTTAGGGGGAGTTCCCCTACAGCAAGGACTGGGCGACACAGGGCCTGGGGTCCCAGTTTTGTGGTGGAAGCCTCAGCACCTGCTCTCTACTGGACACCCTCTTTGGCCTCCCTGCTGTTCCTCAAACACGCCAAGTCTATTCCCACGGCCGAGCCTCTGTCCTTGCTGTTCCCTGTGCCCGGAACACTATTCCATGGCTGAGTCCTTGTCGTCCAGGTTTTAGCTCAAATGTCAGCTTAATGAATGAATGAAAGTCACTCCACCTGTCTGGGCCTCAGTTTCCCCATCTACATAAGGAGGAGGAGAACCTCAATCTGAGGATTGCTCCATGGATTGAACTGATGAAGACATCAGTATTATTATTTATCATTATTATTACCACCACCAACAGAGAGCAGATTACCAGGCTCTGTTCCAAACGTGTTATATGAATTAGCTCATTTATTCTTCACAATATTCCCATAATTTGACTATTTTTACCCTCACTTTCCAGGTGGGGAAACTGAAGCACCGAGAGGTCCAGTAACCTGTTCAAGGTTGCTCAACCAGGACGTGGAAAGTGGGGACTCAGCCCAGCGGCCTGGCTCCAGAGGCCTCCCACCTCTCAGGAGGAGGCCCAGGTGCGAGCAGGGGAGGACAGGGGCTCAGGGGCCTCGTCTAGGAAACGCCCTGACGGCATTGGGGCGACTCCTCTGGGTGACCGAGAGCGAGAGGAACGAGGCCGCGTCTGAGAGGGAGCCCGGCCCACAGCTCTCTGGGGAAGCGTCTGCCTCTCTCCAGGACAGACCTCGCCCTCCCCTGCCCCGCCCTCCTCTGAGCCTCGTCTGCGAGGAGATGAGATCCCCAGATGACAGCTCCCGGGGGTCAACACCTTGTACTGAAGTCCCCGGGATGGGCCTGCTGGGCGCTGAGCACCCACTCTGCCGGGCCTGGGGACACGGCAGCAGACAGGGCAGCATCGGCCCTCAAGGCCAGGAGAGGAGGCAGGGAGGGACGGAGACGTGTAGCTCCTGCCCAGTGTGTCCCAGGCTGTGATGGGGGCCCCTCACCCAACCTGGGGCCGGTGGGGGGTTCAGGGAAGGAGGCCCAAGGGCCAGGAGGTGGCAGCCACGCCAACAGAAGGAGGGGTGTTCCAGCATGGGGAGCAGCCCGGCCACGGTCAGGAAGCCCTGGAGAGTAGGGTGAGTTCGGGAAGGCGGGCAGAGGACAGGGAGACTGGAGGGGTCAGCAGGGCCAGGCCAAGCTGGGCCTCATAACCACGTAACCATGACCGGGGCGTGGACTTCACCCGAGGTCCAGGGAGGGTTTAGGCAGAAGCCTGGCACGCTCAGGTTTATGTCTGACAAAGACTCCTCTAGCTGCCATGTGGGAAGGAGGGAGATTATGTACAGACGGGGAATCCAGGAAGGCTTCGTGGAGGAGGTGACTCAGGTGAGCTTTGGGAGAGCAGAGCTCAAACTGCCCAGGAAGGAAGGGTGGGGTGTTCCGGAAGGGAGAGCCTGGGGATAAGGACCTAGAGGCAGGGATGTTTCTGGAACACTCGTCTGGGGACATGCAGAAGTGAAAATGAGGTCGAGGCAGGTCAGGCCCACGTTGGGTCCTAGGATGTGGGAGAAAGAGGAGGCAGGGGCTGCTCCTCCACATCCATTCCCCCTGCCAGCTCATCATCCAGGTTCTGCCCACCTGGTGGGGGTCCAGGAGGGGCCAGCAGGGCACCCTCCGCACCCTCAGGGACACAGAGAAATAAGGAATGGCCCCCAGGGGCCCGGCCCCCACCAGAGCTCCTCCAGGAGCCTCATGGCCTGAGTCCTCACCTGGCCCCCAATGGCCCAGGGGCACATCCTAGGCCTGTTCCCCATCCGAGCCGTGGCCAGAAGACCATCGGCAATGGCTGTCATCTCTTGGGCACCGTGCCACGACATTTACAGGGGATGTCTCCCCAGGGCCTCATCATTCCTGTCATATACATGGGGAAACTGAGGCTTGAGGGGCTGGATCACTTGAGGTCACTTGGACAGGAGAGGCGAAGCCAAGACTCTAGAGTCTATTTCCAAACCACCAACCCCTACTGGAGGTCTCCAAGCTCGCCTCCTCGCTCCCCTAACCCCCCAGCTCAGGTGTGTCTTAGAGCAAGAGCATCTCCTGTCTGCTTGACACTCCACGATGACAGACAATATGCCACTCTCCTCTCCCGCCCAGGGCAGGCATCACTAATCCATTCCAGACCTTTTCCTCACTGCTATTAATCCCTCATTTGCTCCATGACATACAGCCTCAGAATCCTTCTTAACATGGCACTCCAGGCAGCCACTAAGGATTGATCAGACACCCAAGAGGAAACCTATTTACCATCCTTGATCCAGTCTAATCGCTCACTTTATAGAAGGGGCGGCTGAACCCCAAAGGGGAAGAGACTTCTCAAGGCCATGGGACGGTTTAGTGACAAAGCTGGGCCTGGGACCCAGGCTCCTGACTTGTTTCTGGTCCAATCCCTTCCTTTTGGTGAGCAGGGCCTGGGATTAACACTTCAGGGGCTGGTGGTCCTTAGAGATACTGTCCAAGGCAAGGAGTGACCAAGACCCCACCCTACCCCGACCCCAGTTCAGCCAGATCCACGTCACTCCCTCGTGAACAAAGGAATCTGAGCAAAGGCGGCCTGGACTGGTTTGTGGATGAGCCGCTCTCAGAGGCCCCTCCACGTGCCCTTGTCCTGGGCAGCCGGACTGCTGTCCCCTCAGCACGAAGCCAACACCCCCACCCCCACCCTCCAGTAGTGCGGGGAAAAGCAGCTACTCACCACTGCTGGACTTCCTTCTCGGTAACTGCAAGAGAAAACAGAAAAGTGGCCTTTTAGCTCCGGGAGGTGTCCTGGGGGGCGGCAGATACTGGGGAGCCTCCCGCCTGCCCTCCCGGCCCCGCCCCACGGCCGGCCTGCCCCCGTCGGGGCACTGCCCGGCTCCGAACGAGACCATGCCCCCCAGGTGAACAGCCCCCATCAGGAGCCCCGTGTCCGGCCACCCCAGCAGGGGACAGCACTGGCCCGTCCCCTCCCAAAGCCACCGTGCTGCTGGGGGGACCGCCAAGAACAGCCTCTTACGCGCAGGGGTGGACCTCTCCCTGCCGTCCTGGGGTGGACAGGCAGGACATCTGCGCCCAGGCCAACATTTCAGATACATTCTCCCGTCTCAGTTGTGGGGACAGCAGGTCAGAGGAGGCGCCGGCTTCCAGGCCCGCAGCCGCCCCGCCTGCACGTGGGGGCCGGCAGAAGCCTGAGACCCCTCCTTGGCCCAGCCCTCCAGCCCCTCGCAGTGGTCAGTCCCGGGTTCTTTCACAGGCGAGACGAGAACAGAGTCACGAGCCAAAAGCCAGAACATGCCATATAAAGTGGCTGAACATCCTGCCGAGCCCAGTCATTCTTTACTGAACCATGAAACACAAAAAAATGTTCTTTCTGAAAAGTACTGAATCATCTCGAGCTGAATCAAACCAATGCTCTCTGTAAAATCACTGAACAAGGGCACACTCACCCTCTGCAGGGGGCACCTCGGGAGAGCGCCCTCAGCTCCCCATGCCTCAGTTTCCCTGTTCGTAAAGAGGGAATAATAGTAATAGCACCTGCCACACAAGCTGTGCTGGGAATTCAGCTGTAACAGGTGTGAAAGCTCCTGAGTCCCCGGCATGGGGCCTGGCACTCAAATGTGCTCAATGCAGGCTTGTGGAATGAATGGATGAATGAATGAATGAATGCATGAATGGACAGGAAGGTGGGTCTTAGGCGGAGGTCTGGCAAGTAACGGAACTGGAAAGGGAGGCCCAAGTGGGTGTCCCTCAATAGTCTGTGCCTGATCAGACTTGGGGAGGCCACTTTTCGAACACCACTCAAGGCCGGCTTGTAACAGCTGCCAAGTCCCACCTGCTCAGCGCGAGCCCGGGTCTGCCCCCGCGCGGGCCTCCAGGCTCTGGCTCAGCTGCGCTGACAGCAGCATGCCTCTGCCCTGGCTGCAAATGGGGAAACTGAGGCATGAAGGGGCCAGGCCGTGAAGTTGCAGGGCGAGGGTCTGAACTCAGCCTGAAATCCGGTGGTCAGACTCCTGGGCAGGCTGGAAGCCTCCGCCAGGCCCCTCTCCTCCCAGACGCCCAAATCGGAGGCTGAGGGAGAGACCTGTCCACGGGCAGGTCACTGACAGACGGTGGAGCAAGAGTGGGAGACGCCGGTGACCCGGAACAGCCAGAGCTGCGGCAAAAGGATGCAATTTTCCAAGAGAATTTCGGCAGAGGGTAGGGGGTGGGAGGGGGGTCAGACAGGTCTAACCCGGCCTGGGCTGCGCTGGACCTGCCGCCCACAGCTGGCAGTGAAGAGCAGCAGGGGCCGACTGGCTGATGCTTCAAGCCAAACCTGGAGACACAGGAGACCCATCGGCACAGCCCGGAGCTTAGGGGTGTGGACTCTGGAGCCAGACTACATCACCTGGTTCAAACCCAGCTCCATGGCTTACTAGCTGTGTGTCCTTGGGCAAAGTACTGCCCCTCTCTGGGCCTCAGTTTCCTCATCTATGAAATGGGCTTGTCGTGAAGATTAAAGTGGTTGGTGCTCTTCACCCGCACAAGAATCCCATAGGCAGGTGTGATCCCGTTTTCTCGATGAGGAGACTGAGGTTCAGACAGGTCCACTTAATGGCCTGAAGCCACCCAAGGTCACCCTGCCAGGAAATGGCAGGGCTGGGACTGTGCCGCCAGAGCCCAGGATGGACACCCAATTGGGTGCCGCTACCCCCCTCAAGTCAGCCAATGAGCTGCATGACCTTGTGTGACCTTGGCATCCTGTGATATAAACAGCAAGAGCTGGGGGGCAAGGGCTCGGTGGCAGGTCCCCTGCTGACCTCAGGCGGGGCCTCACAGGGCCACAGAAGCCTTCCCGGGAATCCCCCAGCTCAGAAGCCCCAACCCTCCCCTGACCCCTTGCAGTCCCCCAGCAGCCTTCCCCAGGACTCCAGCCTCCAGCCTCCTCTGTGCCCCCTCAACTCCCTCCACCCCCAACAAGCCCCCAGGATGCAGCTACCATGGGACATGGGGGGAGGGGACATGGTTGGCTGTCCCCTCCCCCATTAGAACGGTCCCCAACACAGAACACTGGGTGACCAGCAGGTGCCCAGGCCCCAGGGGATGTGAGCTGGGGTGGGAGAGACAAGCTCTACCTGATGCTGTAAGCAGCTAATTAACCTTTAGGAAACAGATGAGGCTGTCAGGTGTCCCAGGGCACTGTGCCAGGGCTGGCAGCTGGTCACTGCTTCCCTGCCTGGAGCCTTGGAGGGTCTTGGAGGGGGGCAGGCAGCAGGCAGCCCTCTGGGAGCCTGGCTACCTGCCCCCAGCCCCTCTACCAGAGTCAGGCAGACCTGTGCTACCACCCCAACCTGGACGTGACCCGTGTCAACCTCTGCAGGTGAGGAAGCTGAGTCGGGGGAGGCGGCCTGAGGAAGGAACCCAAGGCCACGGCCAGAAGGAGGCACAGCAGGACCTCTGCCCGGGTCTGCCCAACACCGACACCACCTTCCTGATTCTCCCCTATCCGCCTGTCCAGTGATTCACTCGGGATGTTTCTTTAAATCAGCTCACTCTCCTTTTACTTTCTTGCCTAATCTAGTTTCACTCTAAGCAGTATTATCCACAAAAGTACCAGCGACGTGCGCTAGTCGTATCTTTTCTAACACACAAGAAAAATATAACTATTAAAAGATGATTGTCCTCGATCAAACCTGGCCTCCCCAGCCGTGAAACACCCCAGTGTCACATGCCCCTGAAGTGATGCAGCGGGAGGCCCCTCTCCTTGCCAAAAATCTTTAACCTGGGTCTAACTACAAGGATGTAATCAGACAAATCCAGCTGTGAGACATTCTACCAGACAACTGGCCAGGACAGGTCAATAAGTCAGCGCCATGAAAGGTAAAACAAGGCAGAGACTGTTCCAGAAAAAGAGATCAGGCCACCAAATGCAATTCGTAACACGTGGATTGGGTCCTGGATCAGAGTTAAAAAGTGGGTATAAGGGACATTGACGGACTCACTGCTGATGTCTTAGGAGAGCAAACAATACGGAGGTCATGGGGGGAACGTCCTTTCTCCTTGGAGATGTGCCCTGAAGTGTTGGGGGTGAGGGTCAGAAATACACACACACATTTGGAGAGAGAGGAAGCAGATATGGCAGAAAGCTGACAGCGGGCAGATGTGGATGACAGCTACACAGGTGCTCACTGCCCTCGTGTCTTTTTTTTTTAATTTATTATTTTATTTTTTTATTGATGTCTTAGTTTATAACACTGTGGGGTTTTAGTTGTACATTTTTGTTTGTCCATCACCTTGTGGATGTAACCCTTCACCCCTTGTGCCCCCCCCACCCCCCTTCCCCTTGGTAACCACCAATCGGTTCTCTCTGTCCGTGTGTTCACTTATATTCCATATATGAGTGAGTTCATGCAGTGTCTGTCCTTCTCTCTCTGGCTTATTTCACTTAACATGATACCCTCTAGGTCCTTCCATGTTGTTGCAAATGGGACAATTGTGTCTTTTCTTATGGCTGAGTAGTATTCCATTGTATGTATATACCACATCTTCTTTAACCAATCTTCAGTTGAGGGACACTTGGGTTGCTTCCACTTCTTGGCTATAGTGAATAATGCTGCAATGAATATAGGGGTGCATACGCCTCTTGTGATAGTTGATTTCACGTCCATTGGGTAGATGCCCAAGAGTGGTATTGCTGGATCATATGGTATTTCTATTTTTAATTTTTTGAGGCCTCTCCATACTGTTTTCCATAGAGGCTGCACCAGTTTGCATTCCCACCAGCAGTGAATGAGTGTCCCCGTTTCTCCACAACCTCTCCAGCATTTGTTGTTATTTGTCTTTGTGATTATAGCCATTCTAACTGGTGTAAGGTGATATCTCAGTGTAGTTTTGATTTGCATTTCCCTGATGATTAGTGATGTTGAACATCTTTTCATGTGTCTATTGGCCATCTGTATCTCTTCCTTGGAAAAATGTCTGTTCATATCCTCTGTCCATTTTTTGATCGGGTTGTTTGTTTTTTTGTTGCTCAGTTGTATGAGATCTTTGTATATTACTGAGATTAATCCCTTGTCGGACAAACGATTTGCAAATATTTTCTCCCAGCTGGTGGGTTGTTTATTCATTTTGATCTTGGTTTCATTTGCCTTGTAGAAGCTCTTTAGTCTGATGAGGTCCCACTTGTTTATTTTTTCTTTTGTTTCCCTTGTCCGAGTAGACATGGAATCTGAAAGGATCCCTTTATGTCCAATCTCAATTAGTGTACTGCCTATATTTTCTTCCAGGAGTTTTATAGTTTCAGGTCTCACTTTCAGGTCTTTGATCCATTTTGAATTGATTTTTGTATATGGCGATAGGAGATGGTCTACTTTCATTCTTTTGCATGTGGCTTTCCAATTTTCCCAGCACCATTTATTGAAGAGACTTCCCTCTCTCCATTCTATGTTCTTTGCTCCTTTGTCGAAGATCAGCTGTCCCCTCGTGTCTTAATGTTTCTCTGATTTCTCAAAATAAAAAGCTGGGAGGAAACGTTTGTCCTCATCAGTGCATCTCCTGTGTGCCATCCCCCCCAGTGCCAGAAGGGCAGGGGGTCCTGCCCCCCGCAGTTCCAACCCCCTCAAGCACTGGGAGGGAGGAGGGCGATGGAGGACAATCCTGGGGTCCCTCTGCCTCCGCCTCCGCCCTCGGCCCGGACACCAGAGCGACAGCCCCAGGCGCAGGCTCCCCGGCTCGGCCCGTCCCCCCTTCTCCCCGAGCCACCATGCAAGCATGGAATTAACAGGCGTCCACCCACGCCGCACTTGCACTTGGTGGGTCCCTGCTCAGGGCTCAGCAGGAAGGAAGGTGGTCCTCAGTGCCAGCAGCCACCATCCCCTGCCCACACTCAACACGCCCCCGGTGACCCCTTCAAGCTCCTCTAACCGGTTCTGCCTCCAGGCCTTTGTACCCGCCATTCCCTCTGCCCAGAAACTCGCCCTCACCGCTTTCACCTGGGTGACCCCCCCACCCCTTTCCAATCCCGGCTGGGATGTCCGGTTTCTAGGAAGCCCTCCTGACCCTGCCACAGCCCCCTCTGAAGCCCCCTCATGTGGGAATCACTGCTTTACATGGAGCCTGTCTTCCCATCGGTTGCACAACAGAGGGTCAGACGGGGCGCTGCCGGCCCGGGCCCAGGACTCTGGGGTCCGCCAGGCCAGTGCTCAGGCTGGGGCTCTGCTTGTGTGGCCTCGGGCAAAGAACCCCGCACCTCTGAGCCTCGGTTTGCTCATCTGTAGAACAGGACAGAGAGCCTCTCTCTCACAGCAGGGGATGTACTTAAGGTGCTCGGCACGAGGTCTGGCCCCCAGCAAGCACTCAAGGTTATGTGCGAGGAGCATTTTTTTCTCATCTTCCCAGCTGGACGCTAAGCCCCCAGAGGCCAAGGTGCTTCTCCTGGCCTGTCCTCGCTGCACCGTCAGGGCCCGGCCTGGTGTCCCGCACACGGGAGGCCAAGAATAAACCAGTTGATGCCCCATCGTCACCCACCACTTGGCTGGGTTTGGAACTTGGTTCTCACAGCACGTTTACCTTCACAGTTAGAACTGGCTTTGGCCAATTTTAAAAATGAGCTGCCCTCCTCCAGCACACTCCGGCCTCCAGGCCAGGGGGGCCCAGGCTGGTCAGGAGACCAGTATTTAACACCACATGGCCGAAACGGTGGGAGGCTCTGGGTCAGTACCCTGTCCTGGCCACATGTGGACTGGGTAACTTCAGACAAGTCACTTAACCTCTCTGAGCCTCAGAGTCCCCACCTGAAGGACAGGGCATAAACTCCTACGAGGCAGAGCCGTGGGAGGGGTTCGCGAGAGAAAATTCCCAGCTTAGGGTGGCACAGAGCCAGGAGGAGAGAGCGGGCTGGGCGTCCACCTACCCCTCCGGCTGACCCCTGGAGAGGGCGGCAGGGGCAGGAGGCCCGCTGGCGGCTCAGAGTGGAGAGAGGGGCCAGGCCTGCAGCACAGCCCGAGCCCCGGCTGGCTCCTTAGCACCAGGCCCCCCCCCAGCCGTGCCGGTGCCCACAGTGTCCCTGCTGCCCTCCCCCCAGCAGCACTCAAGGCCACTCCCCGCATCCCCTCCCTTCCACGCGGCTCTTGTCTGCCCCTCCCTGCGCCCGGGATGAACGTGGAGGCTGATGCTGATCTCCCTAAAGCAAAATCCCTCTCTCCTCACTGAAGCTCAAACCTGGTGGGACAGAGCGCGGCGGCCCCCACGGAGGCGCCGGCTGCAGCCGGGGGGCGGGGAGGGGGGGGCGAGGGCAGACTGCAAGCTCTTGCCGGCCTCCTGAGCCCCGACCCAGGCCCTGGTTCCATCTCCAGGGACACGGCTGCACGAGTGTCACCCCCACCCCCGTCGCAGCTGAAGGAAAACCATCAGCAAGGGGCCGCCGGTTTGATTAGCACACAGTGGGGGCCTGGCCACCAGCACCTCCTTGTCACTAAATCCAAGACTCCCTCCCGTTAGTCCTGACACCTCTGACCACTGACTGTCTCAGCTTCCAGAAGGGCAGCTTCCCTCAGACAGCTCCCCTCCAGGCCCCAGGCCTCTCCTTTGCTCAACCTCCAAACATGGGGGTTCTCCAAGTCCCCTCCTCAGCACCCTCCTCACGTGCCTCTGGGGGGGTGGCACGTGCACCCTGCACCCTGCACTCCCAGTTCCTCTCCAGTCGGGCCCCCTCCTAGCTCCTCCTGGACAGCCCATGGGGCCCCTTGTGCTCCACATAGCCCAAAGTGACACCCCCCAGACCGGACCTCCCCCTCCTGGGTCCCCATACTGTGAATACCCCTCGTCCTGCCCTACCAGGAGTCCCACCCATCCAGGCTACCTGGAAAACACGAGAACACCCCCACTGTCCAGGGCCGACCTGGAGTCCCCCCCACTCCCCCCAGCACTGTGCCAGCCTCCTCTCAGCTTCCCACCCCCATCCCCCTCCCTCCATCTATTCCCCACCCAGCAGCTGCCAACACCCTAATTTGGTCATGTCCCTTCCCTCTTAGCAAGGCTTCTTCAGAGAAGGGAGGGGACCTGCTGGTGGGTTCTGCTCACCAGGAGGCACCTTCCTGCCCCACAACAGCCTGACACCCCCTCCACCCTAGGAACAGTGACCCCGGCCCCCCAGGAGGGGCAGTTCCCTGTAGGGAAGGTGGCGTGGCATGGCGGTCTTGTGGGACATGGATTCCAGGGCTCTGCCCCTCCCTTGCTGTAGGACCTGTCACTGCCCCTGTCTGGGCCTCGGTTTCCCTGTCTGTGAAATGGGGAGGGCCCCTCCTTCTGCTCATTGCAGATGGTACCTGGCTGTGCCCACTGTGAGGTGCAGCACATAGGAGGCAGGGGGGGACAAGAAAGAGTTAAATGCCTGTGGGGTTCCCCCCCAACAGGGGCCCGCCACACCCAAGGCCTGAGTGAGCAGACACCTGCACTCACTAATCCTCCAGGTGCCACCAGCTCCCCCAGCCCCAAATCACTCCCCCATAGCTGCAGAGCCCCCGTGTCACAGCCCCTGAGCAGACGGCGCCGGGGGGCGGTTTCCAGCAGGCCCCGTGGGAACGCACCGGGGTTCTGCCCACCTTAGCCACACTGCCTCCCAGCTCTGTGGACTTCTGAGGTCTCCAGGCCTCCCAGCTCCCACCCCCCAGGAAGAGACCTACAGACGGCAACTCAGCACGGACGGAGCCCCACCGGCCCCGTGCTCCGGGGACAGCCCATGGACCCCCACGAGGGGCAGTGTGGGGACAGCAGGGTGGGCACACGCTCTGGGCCAGACAACCCGGCCGGGTCCCCGGTGCACCAACGCGCTGGGTGACCTTGGACAGGGGTGGCAGGCTCCCCGGGTAGCGGGGCCACGAAGACCAGATCTGACAAGATGACGCGAACAGGAGCTGCAAGTCTGTCGCTGCTGCTGTCATTCTGATTCGATGCCGCTGCCGGGGCAGGAAGAGAAGCTGCCCCTCCACCCCGCCCCATTCCTGTTTTCCATAAATGCCCAGCTGGGAGGGAGCTGGGCCCCCGGGCAGGCCTGGGTTTCATCAGAAAGGAGGCTTGGCCTCCCGCCCAGAATTCCCAGGCACTCTAGCCTGAGCTGGGTGCTGAAGGAGCCCCTTGCCCTGGCCCAGAAGGAGCCCCAGCCCCCACCGTCCCCTCGGCTCTCCCCTCTGGGCTCCAGACCCCCTTCCCCACCACGGGGGTGGTGGCCCAGCCTGCCTGCAGCTCACTGTGCCCACCCACGTTGGCTGAGCGCCGGCCAGGGCCCTGCCTGCTCTGTTCACATGGCACCCTCTGAGCAGGCTCGCCCACAGGGACCGCCCACCAGACTGCCATCCACAGAGAGGTAACAGGGACACCTGTGAGCCACTGCTACTGCTGCTAGCCCTGCACCAGTCCTTCGCACACAGGATTTCAGAGAACCTCATAAAGCTCCGGGGGTCATGGTCATGATGAGGCACCAGGGTTCAGGGGGAGCCATGCCCCCAGTCACCCAGCTGACCAGGCTCTGACCACCTCCCGGGCCCTGCTCCTGACCCTCCTCCCCTTACACCCTCACAGCGGCCCCCCTTCCACACTAGGAGGGGCCAGAGCGCTGGGGTTGTAGGAGTGCGGCTGAGCCCTGGGGCTATTTCATCTGCAGAAGAGCCCACTTGGGGTGTGGGGGGATCTTCGGGCCCATGAGACTTGACTTCAGGAACTCGGAGTGGATGGTGCCTCCCTGACCACAGAGGTCAGACTCGGGCCCAGGGCTCGGCCAGCTGAGCCCCTGACTTCTGGGACCTGCTCTTCGCCACCCTCAGCTCAGGCCTGGCTGACCTGACCGTGGCCCGCAGAACCTGGGCTCTCTCCCACCGCAGGCCTTTGCACAATGGTCCACCCCTAATCGGGTCGCTGTGTGACCTTGGCCAACACACTCCCCGCTCTGAGCCCTGGTTTCCTCTTCCATTACAGAGCTGCCATCGGAGCCAACAAGAGGACACAGGTCGAAAGCACTGAGCCCAGCATGTGACAAATGATGGACACGGAGACACGGGCCATCATGATGCCAGTCATGGTATGAGAATAAAATGACAGGGTCTCACTGCCACTAGGGCAGCAGGAGATGCAGCTGGCACGGCCGATGCTAAGATGGGAAACTTCCTGGGATGCAGGGAGGAGCCAAGCCCTTGAGGGAACACAGGTGTGAGAGGATGCTCAGAGTCGCTCAGATCCCAATTCAAATCCCCCTGGATCCCACCTGGCCCCTCAGAATCCTCCCCAAGCCCCAGGCGGCTCCACTGGCTGAGCTCTTATGCTGCACCAGGCCCAGTGCTGTGAGCTGGGGGTCCCCGACAGCCCACTTCACTGATGAAGAAACTGAGGCTTCAAAGGGACAAAGGCACTCGTCTGAGGTCACATGGTCAGAGGTGGAGGCGTGGCGGTGGGAGCCCAGGTCCATCTGATTCTGGAACCCGGGCTCAAGAAGGCTTTAGTCTGGAGACGGTCATCTCCAAGAAGGGGCCACCCACCGAGCCCCCCAGGCCATGGCAAGCACTCGCCGAGAGCTTGCTGTGTGCCAGGCACTGGGATGCATGAGACTTGGGGTGCTTGGTCCAGCAGGGAGCAGCCGGCTCCTGCCCATTGAAGCGCCCCTCGGCAGTGCCTCCCCTGGAGAGCCAGGCCCCTGGCTCCATCCTTCTCCTTCTCACTTTCAGATTTACCAAATAAAGCTCGACTTGCAATTCCTTTCCCATTGCAGCTTCAGTTTTCTCATCTGACAAATGGGGTAAGAATGTTCACTCCACCAGCGCACAGGCAGGTCAAAGTGCTCCCTCCCTGGAGCAGGGCCATGTGGGAGAGGACTCCACGGGCTCCCCAAAGGTGCCTGCCCCAGAGCCCCTGAGGGGAGAGCACTGGGGTCCCCAAGGGTGAGGGGCAGAGTCCCAGGCAACCACCAAAAACCAGGTGACGTTCAAATCTTATGTTCTAGCTTGAATATTTCCCCAAATTTGCATTCTGCCCCATCATTTAGAGGTATTTATTTTACTCTAAAAATAAAGTTATAAAATGTATTGATTTTATCCTCTATGGAAGTTAAGTAACTTTTCCCCCCAAAATTCCCAATAATGGTGCAGGAAACGTCCTTTGTCTTGTGGCTTCCAGGAAGAGCAAGAGGAGGAAAGCTGCCACGTACCAGGCATTGATTGTGTGCCCCAGTCTGCACGCATTATCTCATTCAGGCCCCGGATGATGCTAGGAGGCAAGGACTGTGATTATCCCCATGATACAGATCAGGAAACTGAGGGCCCTAGAGGTGAAGCCACTAGCCCAAGGACCAAAGTCAGTCTGCAGGGGAGCTGGGACCAGAACCCGGGTCTGTGTGACTCCAGAACCTGTGGGAGAAGTGCGGTGTTTACAACATCACACAAATGCATTCTGGGAGTTAGCTTCTTTACGTCCTGCCTGACTCCTGAACCACGTCACCTGGTCCCCTCAAAGAGGCACCGAATCTTGACTTCTCTGACTCCCCAGTAAAGGGCCGCTGGGGCTGGGAAGCAAAGGTCCTCAATATCTGCTGATATGTTAGCGACTGGCTTTGACTGAGTGACCCAGACCGAGGCACACAGGCTCAAATCCTGGCTATTCCACGTTCTAGCTGTGTGATGCTGGACAAGTCAGTTAACCTCTCTGAGCCTTGGTTTCCTCATCAGAAAACTGAGGATGATAAAACTTACCACAGCTACATTCACAGAGAAACGCCTGGAGGGAACTAGGTGAAAATGTTAACAACAGAGAAGGGGCCTGAGGAGTGGTTTTGTCCTTGTCTTTGTGACTGCCCGTATTTTCCAATTCTGTCTTTCTCCAGTGGCTGCGGGCTCCACGGGGCAGGATCTGTGTCTGCCTAAATCACAGCCCTATAACAGCACCTGGCACACAGCAGGTGCTCAGTGTGGGTTCGCTCTTGTAGAATGCACGTGTTGTGCTTGTTTTACGTGAATAAGTTGGAAAGTAGAGATGCCTCTAAAACTCAAAGTTATTCCTGCTAATAAATGGATTTGCCCCGATGGCTACACTCATGTGCTCGCTCTCTCTCACAAACACACACCCCCCCCACACACACACACACCCACCAAGGTAAGACTCCAAGAACCACTCCCTGGCTCCAGCCATCTCTCCTGCCAGACTCTGAATCTTCCAGAGAGTGGGTCCTGAAGGAGATGACCTTCCTTTGAGACCTTGCAGATAGGCTGGCATGCAGGGTTTTCTCAGGACTCCTGGTGGAGAACCCTGCAAACATTTTAGAGCCGAGCCCCGCCACGTGCTCAGAGAATCGGTTCAGCCCAATTCCATGAACAGTCTCCAAGCACCTGCCGAGGTCAGAAGCTGTGGGAGGCACGAAGGTACCTGATCAACAGGGTCTTTTTCTGAATTAAGTTGTTCTTTAGCCCCTGTGTGACCTTGGGAACTGAATTCACGCCCCTGAGCCTCAGTTTTCTCATCTGTAAAATGGGGAAGGTGGTGGTGACAAGACCTTCCTTACAAGGCGGTTAGAAGGAACAAACGGGATTTTTCACTCCTTCATTCATCCAGCAATTAATTACTGAGCACTCACATGGGCCAGGCCCTGAGCTGGGCCCTGGGAACCCAGCAGTGACCCAGACACAAGTCCTTGTCGTCCGAGTCCCTGATGTACCAGGAGAGGGACCTACAGCACACAGCCAGGCAGCTGTCTGATTATCTGTCGTGATAAGAAGGGAGAGTGCGGGGGGTGACAGAGTGTAAAGTCGGGGTCAGGGCGTGCTCCCTGGAAAGGGCACTTAGGCTGGCGTATAAAGGATGAGACACAGGGCCTGGTAAGGCCGGGGACCACAAGAAGCCACGTCTCGCTGGAACGGAGCAGTAGCCAGAGGAAGCGCAGTGAAGTCCAGGCAGATAGAGCACGGGGCAGGGGCGGGGGGTCACGATGTCAACAATCATGATTATTAATAAAAGTGTCACAGCACTCAGGCCAATGACCTGGGCCCCGGGAGGGGAGGGGGCTGCAAGAAGCTGTGGACAGTCGTCCCTCCCATCCACCCTGTCCTGGGGTGTGCGGCATCTGCCTCCCCCCGCCACAGCCCCCACACCCCTGCTTCGTCCCCAGCCCTGGGAGGGGGTGGGACACACTGGCTAGTCTCCATCACAGCCCAGGCATGAGCCAGATCAGTCACAGTCCTGAATGTCACAACCACTGGAGCGAGGAAACCTCAGAATGGGAGTGGGGGAGGGGCAGTGAGAGGCGGGGGAGGGTGCAAGGCCCCCCACAGGGAGAGACAGGGACAGCACTGACAGGGACAC
This sequence comes from Tapirus indicus, assembly GCA_031878705.1. Classification (NCBI taxonomy): domain Eukaryota; kingdom Metazoa; phylum Chordata; class Mammalia; order Perissodactyla; family Tapiridae; genus Tapirus; species Tapirus indicus. Next base: position 32,461,347 of record CM062929.1, on the reverse strand, counting down.
ACAGACTAAGCAGGGGCTGTACCTGGTATGGGAACCAGGCAGTCATGGGGTCACCAGGACCCAGCCCCACCCCCACCACCAGCACCCCCTTCCCCTCCCTGCCCAGGGTGCGGTAAATCCCCCCCTGAGCCGCAGATACCGAGGTCTGCGCCTGAGCTGCACTGGGGAGAAACAACCCCAGCAGGAGGGTTCTGGGACAGGAATCCCAGGGCGTCTGGCCCAGGAGGGTAGGGTGGGGGCTGGAGGCCCAGGCACCCTGAGGCAGCGGCACTGTGGGCTCTGGCTCCGGCTCTGGCGCTTTAAGAGCCGAGGGCGGAGGCCGGCCCTGACCTGCCCTCCGTGGGGAGGCCCAGCCCAGACAGACGTGACTCATCCCAGGTCCTTGTCCTGGGCAGCAGGAGGACCCTGGCACTGGGACTCCGGACAGTAGCGGGGCACAGAGAGGCACAGCCTCGCCAGAACCCACAGGAGGCCAGACCGTGACCTTGATCACACGCCTGCCAGCCTCCTTTGGCTAAGGTTGGCCCCATCTCCCTCACCTGTCTCCCAGGAGTGGCCCCCATCATGCTGCCCTCCAGCAGGGGCCCTGCCCTGTCGGTCAGCCGGCCCCTCCAAGGGGCTAACCCACCACACCCCCAGCTCACCACGCACCTCCTCTACGCTCTGGCCACTGCACATTTTCCAGAGCCTCAGAGACGCCACACCTTGATGCCTCCAGACCCAGACCATGCTGTTCCTTCAGCCTGAAACACTCTCAACATCCCCACATACCACCCCCAAAACCTCTTTGAGCCTTCTCAGCTCCCACTCCTCCCTCAGGTAGGGCTGCCAAGTTTAGCAAATAAAAATACAGGATGCCCAGTTAAATTCGAATTTCAGATAAGCAACGAATAACTGTTTAGTATGTCTGGCGATCCTACCCTCAGGTAGCAACGGAAACATTGCCTCCTCCGGGAAGTCCTCCCAGGTGCAGCCCAGACCCAGTGAACCCCCATAGCATTGTGCAATGCCCCGTCTGGATGCTTATCCAAGCCTAATATCTGTTTCCCCACCCAGCTGTGAATGCCAGGAGGGCAGAAATCCATCCGCCCAATCTGCCCTGTGTCCCGACACCCACAGGACCTGGCATGAGACAGCTGTGCCCCAAACGCTTTCTACATCAGGGAGTGAGGGGTAGAAAGGCAGCCCAGGGACACCCTCGGCCAGACTTGCCCCACACGGGCACCCAGGGCCTCCAGCCTTTCCACAGCTGGATGGGCCTCCTTCCCCAAGATGCACCCAGAACACTTCTCATGGCCACCCCCAGCTCCACGGAGCTGGAGTGGAGGAAACGTGAATCAGCGTGGGGCAGTCAGCAGGCGCCTCTCCTTTATTTTGACGGCTGCTGTTAGTTTTAATTAAGATCATGTTCCGTTCGGGCCGCAAGGGCCTGAGAAACAACGATCGCCCAGTGGGGCCGTGTGAGCTACTGAGCTTCGGAGGGAGGCAGGACCCTGGCCGAGGGGCAGGAGCCCAGCCAGCACCGGCTTTGAGCTCTGCCGAGCGCCCCGTCTGCCCGGCACGTACAGCATATATTTTTGAACAGAAGGGAAGCATTCGCTTTTTCCCCCACAATGCCCAAAATAGCCCATCTCCTGCCTTTGAACAGGAATCTCTGGGTCCCTACAAAGAGACAGGAGCAGGCGGGGCCTGGAAGGAGGGGCCGTGCTGGCTGGCTGGCCTCCTCCTCGTCTCCCAGCCCCAGAGGGGCCTGGGTTCCCCACCTGCAGAGGCCCAGGCTCCCAGCACCCGACTTCTTAGGACCCCCGGACACGGCAAAGCCTCCGTCACCCGGCCCGGGTGGGAGGAGGAGGCCAGACAGGAGCCGAAAGTGAAGACCCAAGATGGATGAGAAGAAACTTCGTTCATGCGTTACTCTGTTCGTTGATGCATTTATTTTTTCATTTATTCCACCAAATGTGCACCAGGCTCTGTTCCAGGAGCGGGACTACGGCGGCGAACCACGCGGCGAGGGGTGGTCCCTCCTCACGGCCCAGTGGAAAGAGGGCAAGTTAACATGTTCTCGCCACCAGACCTGGGGAGGTCACTGTCCAGCTGGGCCCAGGGCACCTCCCTTGGAAGGGACCACTGGGCATTGGCACAAGCTGAGTGTGGGTGAGGGTGGTGGGGTCAGAGGGAAAGCTGCCTCTGAGCTGCCCCTCGCCTAGGGCACGGATCTTCATTCAACCCGCAGCCGGCCCGCAGGGGACATTTCCCTCTTCATGTGTGAGGCCATCAGGACAGGAGGAGAGATTCGAGAGCCTGGGACGGGCCAGACCCTTTTGCCCGTATTTTCACACTCATGCCACCCACAACCCTGGGAGGCGGGATTATCATCATCTGCCCATTTTGCAGATGAAGTAAGGAGACTGAATGGGAAAGGGCTTGGCCCAGGGCTAATGAGAGGAGCTGGGATTTGCACGCAGGCCAGGCGGGTCCCTGCAGGAGCTCCTGACACTGCACGCCCGGCAAGGTCTCAGCTCACGTCCTCTGCCCCCAATTCTGCAGAGAGAGCAGAGGTTCAGGGCAGGACGTGGTCACAGGGCTGGGAAGTGGAGGACGGGGATTTGAACCCAGCTCTGTCTGCCTCCAAATCCAGGGCCCTTTCTGGTTCCCACAGCAGCTACTTAGTTTCAAAACAAAAAGGCCACTTTCTGTCCCCAAAAGGCCAGAGCGGTGGGGGAGAGGGGGAGGCTGGAGAGAGAGAGAATGGCACCCTGAGCCTGCCTCCTAGCTGACAACCCCAGCCTGAAATTAAAAAGCAGAGGGCTATTTCTGCCTCGGGTTCAACATTCCTCAAAGCCACATTCCTCCCACCCTCGTCCCTCTCCCCTGCCAGGGAATCCAGAGCGCAGTGGCCTGGCCACCCTGCCAGCTTCCCGGGGCCACCGCGAGACCAGGAGCGCCAGGGCCGGCAGCTGCCCTGCACCCCTTCCTCGGCACCCCCGACCCAGGTTCACCAGGCGGGGAGCACAGCCTCCTAGATGACATCATCAGGGCTTCCTGGGGCTGAGAAAAGGGGACATCCCACCTCACAGAGAGCGGGACAGATGGGGAGACAGACCCTGAGAGGGGCAGCCCACAGCAAGTCGGGCTGGAACCGGGACCCAGATTCCGACTCCCTGGCAATGCCCCGCCCCCGTCAGACTGCAGGTCAGGGGTGCAGGTGGGTCCCGCGCTGGTCAGCGGAGGAGAAAACAAAGCAGCACGTGGACAAGCACCGTGGAAAACCCAAAGCTTCCACAGAGGCGATCACAGCTGCCCCGTGCGCAGCTCCAGGCCGGGCACTGCACAAAAACCAAAATCCACCAGAGGTGATCCCACCCTCAAGGAGCTTAGAGTCACCTGGGGCGCTGCTACCAGACCCCAAAGTCCCCTCTGTCACTGTGCCCCTGAGTCCACACTGCACCCGTGAGGACTTGGCCTCTTCCTTCGTCCGACAGACACTTCCCGAAGCACCTGGGCCACGCCAGACAGGGGCAGGGCAGGAGGGCCAGGGCGCTCTCGGTCTCCACGGCCTTGCCTTGGGGCTGCCCCCTGCTTCCTAGCCCCAGCTGCAGGCTCCTGAGAGCAGGGACACGCCAGCACTGTACGATGGGCCACACTGCTCCTGGGCTCGCAGGTCGGGAGGACGCCGTGAGGTGAGGTCAGCTCAGCGCCGGCACACGGTCAGCACCCGAGTCCCCGCCGGGACGGGGCGCAGGCTGAGAAAGACCCAGAGGCCTGGTGATGGGGCAGCCGCCCCCTGACACTCCTAACAACACGCCCTGAACTTCTCCCAACGCTTCTCCTGCCGCCTTCCCAGAGGAAGCCGAGTCGAGGCTGCCCCAAATCCCTGCAGGAGTCAGAGCATCTGGAACCAGCAAGGCCATGTGTTCACAGCTGGAAAGACCCTACCCACCGTCCCAACCTCACATCCGACCCGGGAATCCAAGACACCTGGCCAGCGTCTGATGCTCCAGCAGCTGCTGGAATGCCTCCAGCGATGGGGCACTCACTACCCTATGCAGCAGCTCTAAGGTTACAAGGCTCACGGGATCATGGGAGGCGGGCACGAGGTGGGAAGGGCACGGCTTTGGCAAGACAAAGATCTGAGCCTGAGCCCCAGCTTGGCCAATGACAGGCTGAGAGGCCGTGGGTGTGTCCCTGAACGTGCCTGGACCTCCTTTCCTTCGTCTGTAAAATGGGCGCAATAGCCCCTACTCCCAGGGTTGTGGTGAGACCGCAGGGGCACAATCTGTATTCAGGACTCCTGGCACCGAGCACCCACTTGGTAAACAGGAGTCATCGTTACTGTCTCTCGTCCCCGTGATACTCCCCCACTGCCCGAAGTCAGATGGGCTCCCGGAGGCCACCGTGGTCAGGGCCAAAGGGGACCAAGAAGTGGCAGCCACGTCACTGAGTAATCAGCTTCTGACTCAGGTTCCTGGCCTGTGTGTGCCTCCCACCAAGCGCCCCCGTCCCCTGTGCGCATCTACTCTACAACCCGCATGGACCTGCCCTCACACACACCAACGTGCACACGTGTGTGCACAGACGTGCTGGCTCACCCACTCCTGACACACGCCATGACCCCGTCACTCACACTCTGAGCACGCCCACGTGAGCCAGGGCTCGCACATGCGATCGCAGCACCCACCCCACCCACACACCCACACCAGGCGCCCAGGCTCACTCGTGCCCACCCACACACCTCCACCCCCACCTGCACGGGGCCCCTCCCCACCAGCCACGGTCAAACTCCAGCTGCGCCACTCACCAGATGTGTGGCCTTGGGCCAGCTCTGGTCCTCTCTGAGCCTCAGTTTCCTCCTCTGTGAAATGGGGACCACTCAGGGCTCCTGGGAGGAGTCGACAAACTCATGTGAGCACTGAGCTGGGCCTGGATCACACAAACGTGCTTAATGCCAGGCTATCGCCACCGCGACAGCCTCTGCTGCTCACGCGTTGTTGATTATGGATTCTCCATCACCACTGACGAGCTAAAGGGAGCATCTAATTCAGCATCTCTACTATTTCTAACCTCACACACAGCTGCCCTGTGTTATGGAGGTATTATTACCCCCAACTTGCAGATGAGAAAACCGAGGCATCGAGAGACGAAGAACTGTGCCCGTGGCTGAGACAGCCCAGGACCCCAGGTCATCAGACACTAGAGCCCAAGCAGGCCCCATTCCTGGGGCCCAGGTGTAGCCTCCCCATGGAAGTCTCACCATCTGGCAATCTGAACACTGTACAGAAAGGGAAACTGAGCCCCAGAGGGGACTGGTGACTCCAAAGTCACTGTCCAGGCCGCCACGTTCTGGACTGAAGCCCACGCAGGTGTCCGCCCGGCCCGCCGAGCCCACATCCGCACAGGATCCTAAAACCTGGCATCCCAGAGCCGGCCCTCCCTCCCCAACTCGCTGGACGAAGAGCCTGATGCACAATGATCCGGCCACCAACATCCAGGCCCAACCCAGAGCCCGTCCACGTCTGCCACTCACTCCTAATTTAGCCGCGGGCCTGTGACGGCTCACTCTCTGACTGCCTGGGGGACAACGGCCAAGCAGCCTCCTCCCCACGGGAGCATTTACTGCGCACTTGTGCGCGTGGGGCCCTGTGTCCGCCTGCGGGAAGCGCACTATTGTCATCTGCCCCCATCTCACCCACGAGTCACCCAGAGGGTGACGGGCTTGCCAGGGTCCCATAGCCGGAGACCACAAGCTGGCCTGCAAGCCCTCACGACTCTGCTCTCCCACCCTCGGCCGGGAACCTGACCCCAATTTCAAGTCACCTGGAAACTGGGCACGTTAACTTATGACTTTCATCTCGTAACGACAGTAAAAACACTCTTTTTAATTTATACTGGCTTTTTCCTTACCTGAGAGCAAGAGATATTTAGGACAAGACGAACCATGTCAAAAGAAACTTCCATGAAGAAAGCAAGACATCCCCATCTCGACACCGACGGCCGACCCATCATGGGACGGTCAGCGGTCCTAGGTTTCCGCCCAGTATTTGCCACGGGACCTTGGGAGACAAACTTCACCTCTCTGATGCTCAATTTGTCCATTTATAAAATGAGGACATTGGACTATATGACCCCAAAGTCTCCTCTAGCTCGAAGATTCTAGGATGCTGTTTAACAGTAATCAAAGAAACTAATATGGAAACAGTGAGGTATTCTTTTCTTCCCCATAAAGTTGGTAATTACTAAGAAAAACAATAATGCTCAGTGCTGGCAAGAATGCAGGGAAACAGGCACTCTCTCATTCACTTGTGCTGAAAATATAAATGGGAGCATACTTTCTGGAGAGCAATTTAACAATTTTTCAATCAAAAGCTTTTTAAGCTGTCCCCAGCCTTTAACTCCATAACCTCATTTTGGAGAATTTATCTTCAAGAAGAGATGTGTGCAAAGGTTTAGCACAAAGATGTGTGTCGCAGCACTGTTTATATTGGCAAAAAAAAAAGCAACCTAACTGTCCAATGGCAGGGGATTAAATAAAATATGTTGCATTCACATGATGCACCATTAAAAAAATCATGTTTTAGAACAGTTAATGGCGTGGGCAGACATTCACAACTGTCAGGTTTTAAAGTTAGAAAATAAAAAGTATATAATTCCAAATTTACAAGGTAAATTTGTAGCAAGTCCTATTGAGTCTTCCTCCTAAATAAAACTAGAATCTGCCTGTCACATCATCCCTAGTGAAGCTCCCAATTATCACCGTGATCACCCGTGGCCTTGATTACCACCCCCTCCTCCAATCTATTCTTTGCACGAACTATAGGCAAGAACGACCTCCAAGCCCAAATGTAACACAGCTCCCCTCCTCCTTCCACGGCCCCCCCACCCATCTCAGAAAATGTCCAAATTCCTCCCCATGGCCTTTGGGGCCCTTGGTGAGGGGTGACGTGAGCCCAGCCCACTGGCCAGCTGTGTCACCCACTGACCGAGACCTGCCCCAGAAGGGCTCAGGCTGGCCTTGGACAGAGGGAGCTGGGTCCGATCCCACGGCCATGGCTGGGAGAAAGGGCTTCCACCTGACACTGCGAGACTCGAGATGCCAGGACCCTCAGGGTCAGAGGCGGGACAGGAGGAGCTGGGCCACATTTATGGAGATGGAGGGGGCAGAAAGAGCTGGAACAGGCTTGAGGAGGGGGCCTGGGCTCTGCAACCCCTCGAGTCCCGTCCCTCTCTGGCCTCCTCTACATCTCTCTGTGTCCAACAAAGGGGGCAGGCCATAGACCCACCCGGCCCGTCCTGCTCTGGAGGACAGAGGACCTGCACCCCGGGACCGGCTGCCGCCAGGAAAGGTTACAAGATCCCTCAGGACCAAGCACCAGGCTCACCCCTCCACATGCCCCGAGTCCTCGCCAGCTCTGGGGCCCCTGTGACACCCATTTTCCAGAGGAGGAAAGTGAAGCTCCATGAGATGGGCCTTGCCCCAGGACAGGGCTGGAAGCCCGGCTCATCTGGCCCCAGCCCTACCTCCCTCACCGAGACTCTGCTGCCAAACGGCCCCCATTCCCCTTCTGGCCCATACTCTGGACCTCAAAGCACTCTCCCATTTGGACCCATGGAGTCACACGGGCAAGTATTACAGGTGAGCATACTGGTGCTCAGAGAGGGTAAGCGACTTGCCCAAGGTCACAGAGCCCGAGTGAGGACCCAGCCCCATTCTGCAGGATATTGAGTTCTTTCCTAACAATAGACTTGATGTTTCTTGCCCAGATGCCCACCTCAGAGTCTAACCTCAATTCCTCTTGCTGCTGCTCTGTTTCACTTTCACTGGAAACAGGGAGCGGGCCTCCCTGGTCTTCTCTCTATGCATACAGGATGCACAAGAAAGCCACCTCCTTCGTCTAGGATTTCCCTCTCCTGGGTGGCTTATCCCCTGCCTGGCTGTGGGGCCCTCCACACCTCAATTCCCTCATTTGTCCCAAGATGGGTGCCAGACAGTGCCTCCCCCCAAGGCAATGTCTTGCCCCCTCTGGTCAAACAGAGCTGACTAAGGGGGGTGATGCTCAGAGACTATTCCCTATCCTGCAGGAAGGGACCCTCACGGGACCCTTCTCAAAGCTACGGAGACACAAGAGCCCAACTGGTGGCACCCGGCATCTCAACCCCAGACTCCTGACCCCGAGCGGGGGAACCAGACCTCCCGTCCGCTCCTCCCTTCCACCAGCTGCCGACCGCTGGGCACCATGCCGGGCATAAGGAAAAAGGCCAAAGAGACGCAGGGTGGCAAGCAAGGTCAAGGCAGAGCCTGGCCTGACCAAGAGCGACAAGGAGGAGGTGACCTCCTAAGTCCTGACCGGGGGGGGGGGGTCCCTGGGGAGTACAGTGAGCACTGTGGGCGGAGGATGAGGGGGGAGGAGGGGGTTTCTGCCTCCTGGGGCCGCTGTCCTGGGCCCAGAAGCCTGAAACTGACGCAGCTCAGACCACAACAAACGGCTGGAGCCCTCTGAGCTCGGGTTTGTGGACGAGCTGGCTGGTTTCCACCTGGGGGCAGGATTACATCTCTGGTTCACCCCTCCATCTCCGTGCCCAGCACAGGTGAGCATTCAACAGACCGCAGGTCAGGGCGGCCTCAAAATTAGCAAGTGAGGGTCAGGGAGATGGCTGCAGGGAAAAGAAGAACCGGCTAAGATTCGAGCAAAACCAAGACCCCACCTTTCTATGCCTCCTGTGTACCAGGCACAGAGACCAGGGCCATAGGAAGGTTCCTCTGTGGAGAGATGAACTTCGCCCACAAGACATATTTAAGACCCGTTCAAGATGAAGCTGAACTGTGTAGCCAAAACAACAGTAATAACAATCCCTAACACGCATCCTCGACAAGTGTTTGTCGTGCAGATCAAGGATGGCCCCTCACCATAGACCACGTATGGGGCTGTACGTGAGTCATCCTGCTGACTGCTCGGGTATCACAAGCACACCCATTTTGCAGATAAGGAAACTGAGGCTCCTTTAGGTGAGGGGCTGGCCTGTCCCACAGCCTAGGCACACAGGGATGACAACAGCCTCACCAACAAGCTAGAAGAAAGTGGGCAGACCTCAAAGAAACCAGGCTGCTGGCCACACTGACCACTGCCTATGAGTCGGGGCTGGGCGGGGGCCTCTGCCACCTCTCGCGAACCTCCACTGCTCCTGGATATGAACTGTGACAGGAAGAGCGAGGACTGGGTTATGGGGCACCAACGATTTACAAAATCTTATCTGCAGAGGAGGAAAAACGTCTGCTCTGTGGTGTTAAGCCTAAAAGACAGAGGGTTTTAGCCAGGCTGAATCCAGATGCATCTAGCGAGGGCCACACAGCTGGAGTTTTTAGACCTTCTCCTGCTTCCCCCCCACACACAGACCACCAGGACAGCCTTTTCCAGGGAGCAGGAGAATCACTACCAAGGGCAGGAGCCAGCACTGACTCGGGCATGAACATCTGGGGCTCCCCTCTGGCGCTGTGGGCAGCTGTGCTCTGCCCAAGGTGGCCTAGGACACCAGGTGATGCTTACATACACCAGGACCCCCAGAACCAGTTGTGGGTCTTCAACTGGGGCTCCTCGGAGCCAAGATCTGTAGGACAAACACTTGTCAAGGATGCAAATTCCTGGGCCTGGCCCAGACCTTAAGATTCGGAAATCTGGGAGAGCGACCAGACCCCGGCACCGTGGCATTTGACGGGCTCTCCAGGAGATTCTGACACTTGAGAGTCCTTCTTGAGCGCTCTTCTCCTAACCGCAGACACAGAATCCCCTGAACAAAGAGCAGATGGCTCTACTCCTTGTCGGAAGGAAGCCCATCTGGGGCCTTAGAACAAGCTGGAGGCTTTCTCTGCTTTTCCTGCTGGGCGACTTCATTCAACAAATATCTGTGGACCTACTAAGTGCTAACACAACCAAACAGACAAGGGCCTGCGCTGAGGGAGCCGACATCAGCCATGGAGACAGACAGGAGGCAAATGAACCCACCACCACCTCCACCAGCGCTCCCCTACTAAGGACTCCACAGAGGAAAGTGCGCGGCTAACTCTCTCTGATGGAAACTCTTCCACGTCTCCAAAGGCCTTTAAAAATAGCCCAGCCCAGCTCAGCACCACGAGGCCAATTCCCCACAAAGCTTTGTGGCCTCAACTTATCCCAAAGCTGACAGATCTGCCTGGAGAGAGGGGGGTGGACACAGTGACCGCCCCAGGCCCCTTCCCATCCAGAAGCCACCATCACGGGCTTCTAGCAGAAACCAGAAAGGGACACACGGAAGAAAAGCCCCTCCCGACTTCTTGGCGTGAGCTCTGAGGTCTCTCAAGGGGTATCACTTTGGAGGCAGACAAACCTGAGTTCAAGTCCTGGATCCTGGGCACGCCACTTGGCCCCCCTGAGCCTTAGTTTCCTCATCTGTAAATGGGGAGGGTAACGGCACCCACCACGCGCAGGGCTGTGGCGAGGATTCAATGTGCTAACGATGCAAAGAGCGTGTGACGTGCTCAACAAGCAGGAAGCCCGCTTCATTCAGCTCACAGGTGGCTCCCCCACTCCATCACAACGGAGACAGCCCAGTGCAGCCCATGCCCACCACTCCCGCCAAAGCCCATGGTGCCCTCCGCCTCCCGGAGCATAGGGGCCCAGGAAGTCCCGCCTGCAGCCTGCTGGCCGACAGCTAGGGGCCACATCTGGATGGAGCCTGAAAGAAGGCCCAGCAAATCTCAGAAAACGACGGCCAAACTGGGAAGGGCCAGCCTGCCACCTCGGAAAGGGGGTAAGAACTGCAAGGACAGAGTCCCCCATTCTCGGAGCCTCACCCCTTCAAGGAGCAGCTACTGGGTTGTGAGCTCCCTGCTGCAGAATTCCAGCACCTCTCAGCAGACCAGCGCCCACGCAGGAAAACCCCCTTTGTTGCAAGCACACGGGGCGAGGGGCATGGAGCTGAAGCATGGGCCTGGACAGCCTGCAAACGTGCCCAGAAGACCGATGGAGCTGGGGGGAGGGGGGAGCAGAGGTTGTGCAATGCACCACCAGAAGCTGCCTCCCAAGCTTGCATGAGCGCATGGGGGTGGCGGTCAATCTGCCCGCCTCCAGGGAGGGCACAGAGGGGCTGGACTCACCCACCTGCCCAGGTAGGGGTTCTGAATTCCAACCCAAGCCCAAGAACACTGCCCCCTTCCAGGTCAGACACCCAGGCAGAAGACCTTCCACACCATGCAGTCCTTCACCCCATCCCCCCCCCAAAAGACTGTGTGGTCAGGACCCAGTGCCATTAACCCCTGGTGTGCTGGGGCATCTTCCAAGAGGCTGCAGGGAAGGGAGAGTCTGGTATGGAAAAATTGGGGATGCAAGGGGACTGGAGAGTTGTGAAGTTGGTTAAGTGGAGGGAGACACATTGGGATGGATCTAGAGAAGTCGGAAATGGACAGATCCTCCTCTTAGGGGAGCCCCGGATGGTTAAACGATGAGATCGACCAGATCACCCACAGGCTGTATAAACCCATTTCCCAGTTTGGCAGATAGAGATAGAAGGGAGGAGGCGAGATCAGGGCCAGAGGAGAATTCAGCCTGTAAATCCTGCAGCCAACAGGGCACCCAGGACCCTTCCCTGCCGCCGCTGCCACGAGCTCTCTGACAAGTCTCGCCACCCCCCACACGCGATCGGGGCCAAGGAGGGGGCGACAGGCCAACCTCGCAGCAGCAGCAGCGGCGGCATCGTGATGCATGAATCACCCACCCCGCTACGCTCTCGTGCCAGTAGGCTCCGCGCAGCCACCTCGCAAGCGGGAGCCCCCTCCCCGGACCCCCGCCCCTCGACCCTGCACACCCCTGCCCGTCCCGACAGCTCTGCAGAGAGGGGTCCGCGGGTGGGCTGGGGCTTCCCTGACGGCCTGGGGGTGGCCCCGAGCACGCTGACAGGGGGCACACGTCCCTGGAGTGGGGGGTGCCCGAGAACAATAGGGCCAGGTGTGGGGCTGGGGGCGCGGCCGGGGGCTTCCGCGGGGCCTGAGACGGAGGCAGGGCGGGGAAGGACCGAGGGAGGGTGGCGGCGTGGAGGGGGTGGCGAGCGGGCCCGGAGCCGGGAGGAGGGGCGGGGGGACCGCGCGTTGGGGGAGGGGCGCGAGGGGGCGGCGGGAGCTCCGGGGAGCGCGGGGCGGGGGTCCGGGCGCGCGCACTCACAGTAGGTCTTCCTCGTCAGTTCCTCCACAACTTCAGGCTTCAACTTGCTGTTGGATTTCCCCATCCTCGGCGCCGCGGCCCCCGCCCCCCGGGCCGGACCCCGGCGGGGCGCCCAGCGGGAGCGGCTCGGCAGGCGCGGGCCGGGGCGGGCCGAGGCGGGGCGCGCGGAGGGCCGGCGGGCCGGGCTGGGCCGGGCCGGGGCCGCGCCTTTGTCTGCGCCGTGCCCGCGCGGCCCGGGCGCGGGGCTGCGGCGCGCTGAGCGGCACTGCTGGCGGCGCCTCGGCCGCCCTGGGCGCGGCGCGGGGCCCGGGGCGCGGGGCAGCCGCTGGGCAGGCCCGGGCCGTGCGGCCGCCGCCCTCTCCGGGCGCCGCGGCGCGGAGCTGCGCTGGGCTGGGCGCCGACGGGCCGCCGTGCGGCCGCGGTCGTCCCTGGTTACTGGGCTCGGCGGCACATGCTCGCTGCTGCGCTCCCTCGCGCCGCCGCCCCTGCGCTCCCCGCCTCCCGCTCCCCCCGCACCGGCGCGCCAGGGGTGGACCCGGAGCCGCCACTCAGCGCCCGGCGCCACCTCCCGCCCCGCACCCGCCCGGCCCGGCCTGCGCCCGCGGAACGGCGGCCCCGCGAGCCGGGAGCCGGCGCGGAGGGGCTCCCCCGGCCTCGCCGCGTCCGGGGCGGGAGGGCAGGGGGGGAGGTCACCCCGCCACCCGCCCTCGAGCCGATCCCCGGCGCTCCGGCCCCCCCACGGCGGGGGAGGGCCCGGGAGATCTGACGTGAATGAGGCCGAGTCGCGGCCCGGCGCAATTCATTCATTCGACACGGATTTGTTGGGCGCTGGGGACGCGCCGCTGCGCAGGACAGCCCTCACGGGGCGGGGGCGGGGGCGGGGGGGCACTGCTCCGCAAGGTGTCACATGTTTGGGGGGGCACCACCGCCGCCTGGGGGAAGGTGACCTCCAAGCCCAGGGGGAGGCGGAGTGGGGACGTGTTCAAGGCCCAGAAAACCTGGAGAAGGGAAGGAGGCCTCATTCCGGAGGGAAGCTCCAGGCGCACGGCCGCTGTGATCTGAGGCCAGAGAGCAGGGCGGGGGCCTGTGGGGGCAGGAGCTGGGCCTCTGGGGTTTAAGCAGAGAGGAGACAGGGTCCCATCTGCCTTCTCTGCTTCTCTGCCGCCGTATCGGGGGCGCTCCGGGCGGGAGTTGCAGCCAAGGCCCTGGTCAGGGCTCCACCTGGATGGACAGAGGCAAGTGGATGGGGGGGTCCACGTGGCCTTCCCTGGCCCCCCATCTGCAGTGTCAGCATGTTGGGACCTTTCCCACCCTCTTCCCAGCTTTCTCTGTTTTCTCCTTAGCAACTGTCACAGACATGTCTTATTCCCTGTGTTCTGTATGAGCCCCTGAGGGCAGGGCTTCCCGTCTTGTGTCTCCACCACCTAGAAGGCAGCGGACCTGAGCGGCCTCAGCAGCCTCTGTGAGGGAGTGAAGGGCTGAGGAAGGGATGTCTCTGTGCGGGGCCTGGAGGTGGGCAGAGCCAGGAGGACGAGGCAGGGGTGAGGTGGGGGGCAGGGTCTCCTTTGCTCCCCACTTTGGCACGGTGTTCAGACCTCGGGGGTCCTGGACGCGCAGAGGAACTGAGACAGAGAAACCCTGACCAGGGTGGAGAGCAAGTCTCAGCCCCCTCAGACCCCTTCGTGCCCGCTCCTACCTCCAGAGGGGCTCTTCCGGCTTCTCCCCTGAAGGCCTGACGTGAGTGGAGCCCAGGCCCAGGCAGCCTTCAGATGGGGTATATTTGCTGGCCTGCGGGAGCTCACTCTGCAAGGCAAGTGGGGCGGGCATGGACGTGAAAAGCTGGAGCTGGGCCCGCAGTCGGCAGGACCTGGCTCAGACCTGTGAGCAGGATGTCCCAACCGTGGGGACTGACTCGGAATGGACACCACTGAGGGACCCACAGTGAGGGGCTCACAGCTGGGCAGACAGCCTGCCTGGGAGGAGGGGGGCCGGCATGGGGACCAGGGCCTGGTCGGGATGACAGTGAGAGCGGGAGCAATTAGAACCCTATAGAAATCCACGTGCTCCTCCGGTGAGTATTTCTTGCCCACTGCCCATGCGCCAGGCGCTGAGCTGGGCACCGGGGATGCTGCCGTGACCAGTGTGGTCTGTTTCCTTGGGGAGCTCACAGACCTCCCCACTCCCCCTGCCTGCACCACAGCGGTCTCCAAATCACAGTGGGGACAAATGCCACAAAAGGAACAACGGAGAGGGCGTGGGGGCACACGCACAGAAATGCCTGTCGAGGGGCATCGGGGAGGTTCCTGGGGGCTTCCCAGATTCATGCCAGCATTCAGCAGATATTTACTGGGTGCCTCCTGTGCGCCCCGACCAGGGGATTGGATCCGATACTCTCCCTGATGCCCAGGTTGTTCTCCCAAGCGCAGCGGTTCCAGTTCTTTCTGCACAGGTATGGGGCGTTTAAGTGAAGAAACCTGTGTGGCCATACTCTCTGCCAGGATTTCACGACCAGATTCACACTTTAAGAGGCTCCTCTGGCTGCTGTGTGGGTTGGAGGGGCAGGTGAAGGCAAGAGGGCAGTGAGGAGCCTGGGAATCTGAGAGGATTGATTAGATGGGGGGGAGGGCAGCTGCCTGGTGGTTGCCAGGAGCCCCTGGGGGAGGGACACATTTGTCAAGACTGGGGCCACCTGTGGAGAACCAGGTTTGAAGAGGAAGGTCATGAACTCGCATGCTGGATTTGAGATGTCTGTGAGACACCCAAGCGAGGATGTTGAGTTTTCTATTCAAAAAAAAGTAAGTTATAAATGAGTGTGTATAAAATAATTGAATTAACTACATACACCTGTGTAGAAAGCAGTCTGAAGGATACACTCCCAAAGTGTCACATCACTCTTTATCTGTATAGATGGGATGAAAAGTCATTTTATTTTCTTCTCTCATCTGTATTTTTCCTTGCATTTTTAAACTTGGGATGCAATTCACATAACACAAAATTCACCATTTTAAAACGTATAATTTGGTGGTTTTAGTATATTTGCTATTGTGCAACCATCACCACTATCTAATTCCAGAATCTCATCTGTATTTTATACAGATTGTTTTCTACAATTAAACACATTGCTTTTGAATAAGAAAAATATTTCATCAAACCATTTTGCTCACCCGCATGTAGCCCGAGGCAGAGGCCTTCCTGAGTGACCCTGCTCGGAGCGTGTTGATAACCCAGTGCCCAGGCCCCTCCAGACGTGGCAGATCTGAACAGGTGGGGGCGTGGCCTGGGAATCTGCGTCTGAACCCAGCCTCTAGTCTTCCCCCTGCCTTTCAGCAAAGGGAGTCCCTTCTTTCCTGTTATGAGCTCCCTTGGGAGAGTGACCCCAGACACTTGCTCAGTAGCTCTTCCAGAAAGCTCAGGGGGAAAAAAATCACACCCATGTGGGAGGCAGAGTCTGGATTAAATGTCCTCCTAGGCTGCTGCATCCTGGGCGTTGGTTACCTCCCCCGCCAGATCAACAGCTCCGGCCGATCCCTTCCAAGGCCTTAATCCCCGTGTCCAGGGCTTTATGAGGAATGTCCATTTGAGTGTCCCACAGGCACCTCAAATGCATCAGACCAGAAATATAACTCATCACCTCCCCCCTAAAAAAGAATCTTCTCCTCCATCCTCCCCACCAGGGACCCCACTCTCTAGATCCATCAACAGCACCCAGTCTGTTGGATTTCACTCCGTAAATAGCCCTTAAGGCTGAAGACTTTTCTCCATCCTCCCACCACCAGTCTAACCCAGTCACCACCCTCTCTCAAGGCCACCTTCTCTCCTGCCTCATCTCTTGGTTCCTCTAACCAGCGGTTTCCTCTCCTCCACTCCCCCTCCCCACCCGGACTGCTCTCCGTCCCCGTCCCCCTCCTATACTGTGCTGACCGCCTAGACCTGCAACATCTGACATGGAAACCTCTTGCCCCCATGCGGCCACTGCGCACTCGAAATATGGCCAGTCCAAACAGAGATGTGCTGTAAGCATAAAATATACACTCGATTTTAAAGGTTCATACAACACAAAAAGCAAAAAGAATATCTCATCAATATTTTTTAATTCAATATTTTGATTGAACTGATAATATTTTAGATAGAAAGGGTTAAATATATTATTAAAATTAATTCCCCATTTCTTTTATTTTTTTTTAAAGTGCCTACTAGGAAATTTAAAATTACACATGTGGTTCACATATATTTCTTTTGGACAGCGCTGTCCTGTACCTTCCTTCAAGTCTCCATTTAAACATCACCTCCGTGGAGCCTTCCTGGGTCCCCCAGGTGAGCTCACCCTGGTGTACGCCTCCCCACAGGGCACCTGGTCCTGGGGTTTTGCAGCTCTTTATGTGATTGAAGGAGATGTGTCCCGAGGAAGTCCTTTCTGTTCCACGGGTCTGGGTGGGAAGAGGGATTCAGATGGAGGATGCCCAGAGCGGAGTCAGCTGCTAGGGGTTGGGGGGGCTGGCATTTGGCCCAGTGGAGGCGGAGGGGGAGGAGGCGGAAGGGGAGGGGGAGGAGGGGGAGGGGAGGAGGAGGGGGGAGGGGGAGGGGAAGGGGAGGAGGGGTCCTAGAACCCCCAGCACGGAGCATGGCCACCCCGGGGCCCAGGCTTACTCCTGATCCTGTCCGTCACACGCTGTTTGACTTCTGGCAAATCACTTCCATCTCATAGACAAACCTGAGCTTCTCATGGCGGAGGGTTTATAAGGATCAACACAACAAAGAATTAATATCTTTAGCCTATTAAGAACTTTCTAAACTAATAAGAAAAACACGAGCCTGCTTAGAGAGTGAGGGCAAGGACCCCAACAGGCGATACAACAAGAGCAAATGCAGACCGCCAGTCCACACGAAGGTTGTCCCTTCCAAGTCATCAGAGGAGCACAAAACAAATTGGAAAAACATTTAAAAGTCCGTGATCGTACAGTGTTGGCAAAGGAGTGAGACACTGCCAGGCAGGGTGTGAGTTGGGACAAACTTTCTGAAGAACAGTTTGGCATTAAATATCCGTAGTCCCTGACTCAGCATTTCCACTTCTAGGAAATCGTCCTCAGCCAACGGTTAGAGATTTACACAAGTGTTCAGCTTCAAAGATGTTACCGCAGCAGCATTTACAACAAATGGAAGCAACCTATATATCCAACAATGGGGGATTCCTGTATCCATACCACGGAATCCTGTGCAACAATATTACATTATAGCATGGATAGAAATCTGCTCACATGCGATGGATGCCAACTGTGTGAGGAAAAAAATCTGTGTACATCATTGTGTATTTTAATTGTCATCTTTAATCATATTTTTTTCTCCAAATTGTATAAAGATGGTCAAAAGTACATAATCCAGTATCTGCTGAAGAAAAACCAGTCTCTGTGGTATATATGTCCTGTGGGAAAAGGGTGCCCTGGTCAAATGCCTTGGGAGAATATCACAAAGTATAACCACACTCCCCAGAGTCATCATGCACGTTAGCATAGTAAAGGCTCTGAGAAGTCCTGCGGGAAAGAAATGTTTTATTTAAGTAAGTATTTTCCACATTTATTTGGCCATTGAGCTTTTTTTCCCTTAACTCCAGTTAGCATTTGAAGAACTGGTGTCCTGTGGAATAAACAGCCACGAGGAACCCATTGTTTTACCAGTTCTGACTTTCCCAGGAGAACGATGTGGCGTCGTGAAGAGAGCATTTTCTCAAGGAAAGAGGGACAAACCTGAACGCTGATGAGGGTTAAATGGATTGAGGTGAAGCAGCCAGACTTTAGTAAGTACATCCACGGGGTGGGCACCGCTGGGGAGAGCCCGCCCAGTGACCAGCTCCTTCACCATCTCGGACACCCTGCGGGGGCCTGGCCCCCAGTGGGAGCTCGACAACCACACTGGGCTCAGCCGGGCGGACTTGCCCCCACAACATGCTCCAGCGGCTGCCAGCTCCAGCCCACGGGCAGTGGCTGCGGGAGCTGTGTCAGGAGGAATCCGAGGCAAACAGGGGCTCAGTTGGAGACAGTGGCGTGAGCCATCGCGCTGCGGGTCACGGGGGAGGGTCGGCCTGGGTGCCGTGCGTCTCTGCGCTCCGTTAGGGAGAATTCTCCGGTCTTTCCCATCCAGCTTGCTGCCGGGGAGCAGGCTGCATCATTCCCCCGAGGAAATTCCCACCTGCTCAGGGCAAACGGCGACTGGAGAGGGCCAGGGGGGTCAGCTCCGGGAGGACCAGGAGCTGGTCATCCATCCACGTCAGAAGTGCCCGCTACAGTCACACCCTCACGGGGCCCTCTGGCCAGCCTTGTGTTTTGGGGTCTGTGGAAGTGGCCGATGGCTTCCTCCCTGTGGAGGGAAGCAGGGTGGAATGGTGGTCAGCACTGGCCCTGGAGCCGGACTGCCTTACTGGTTGTGTGACCTTAGGTAAGTTACTTAAACTCCTCAAGCCTCAGTTTCCCTATCTGGAAAGTGGGCATAATAAAAACACCACCTCCCCACAGGGGCGTTATGAGAATTAAGTGAAATGACATGTGTAAAATACTTAGCACTACTGAGGAAAGATTGGCTATAATTATTACTGACAAATAATAATATATTTGTTTTAGTAATACGATGATGACTATTGACAAGGGAAAAAAAGAAATCATTTAATTAAACTATCCGTGGAAAGGACCCTTAACCAAGAGTCTGGGTGCTAGTCCTGCCTGCGGGACCCAGGGTCAGGCTTGTGGCCTCTCCGAGCCTCGGCTTCCTCGTTTGTCAGTCGGGATGATGGTGCCTCGGGAGCCTGCTGCCCGCAGGGCTGTCTATGGGCCTTGTGCGGGGCTTCTCTGCCACAGAAGGCGTGGTGACTACAACGGGCAGCTGAGCCACTGGGTTTGTGAATGAGAAACAGGCGCAAAGCCCATCTGGCCCGGGGACAACAGCCCCCACCCCCGCTCAGCCCCCTCAGGCTCCCTGGAGGTGAGAAGGGACATCTCCGCTCCTGGAGCCCGTGACAGTCACACTGCAGGACAGCCAGTGACAGGCAGAGTGATCTGATCCTCAGGGTCTCTCACTGCCCGGTGAGCTGGGGGGACGTCCCTTCTCTGAACCTCACCTTCCCCAGGAAAGCCGTCTGTGAGGGTCCCAGGAGGCTGTTCTCACACGTGGGCAGCTGGCCACACACCTCCTGCTGTCCCCGTGTGGGGCGATGGCACAGGGGAGCAGGCTGTGTTCTCCAGCCCTTGCCTGTCATTTCCAACCCCACTGTGGGTGATTCTCTGGGTCTGAGGGGGGATCAGGAAATCCTTGCTTGCCCGTGAGCCAGCTGAGGCAACAGGAGGATTTATTAGGAGGGCAGGGGGCAAGCCAGAGCAGCCGAGGGGCAGGCCAGCCCGGGGAGGGAGCCACCTCCTATCTGACCTCCAGTTCCAGGGTTGCCCACAACAGAGACCAAAGCCGGCTAAGGGCAGCAGGATTGGCAGTGTGTGTCATACAGAAGTGCTCAGGAGACTGAAGGAGCAGCTGGAGAACGGGCTGAGGAGGGGCAGACCCAGGAATCCCGGATGTGGGATCTCCTGGCAGAGACAAGGAAACGGTGTCTTCAGGCTGCCATCGGCCCTGGCCACTTTCCCCTCTCTGCAGCCCTTTGTTCAAAATTCAGTCCTGGGAGACTGTCTGCCGGGTCATGCTGGGTCTCGGGACCAACTGGATGAGGGTGGGCAGGGCAGCTTGCCCGACAGCCTCCAAGGCTGCTCCCCGTGAGGGAGAGGGAGTCTCCCCGCAGAGTAAATTGGGTGCTTTTTCCAGAAGAATGGGGGATGAATGTTGGGAAGGGGTGCAAATCTAGCGATTGCCCAGGACCCTGCCTCTCTGGGGCAGTTTCTATCTCTGCAGACAGCTTCCCCTGGGCCTCCTGCCCCAGTCAGTCGAGGTCTTACATTCCCTCCGGCTCATCTGCCCCCAGACTGACTGGTGAGTCACAAAGCCCGGGTCTGGGAGAGAGGCTCTGGTTGGCCCCCAGGAGTCAGGTGTTTGCCCTGGTCCAATCAGCCCTGGCCGACGAGGGTCGGGTCACATAGTTATGGCTTCAGAGGTCCACCCCCCGCCCCCGGAAAGAGGAGCTAGACAGACACCCCAAATACCATCGAATTCGAGGATCCTCAAAGCTGGGAGCCACGACTTTGAAGACCACCAGGTCCAATGTGCTCATCTGACAGGAGAGAGGAGGGCTGATGCTCACTTCTCCCCGGGAGGGGAGGCTGCTGTGTCCCGTGGCTTCTGCCAGGTGCACGGTAGGGCCTCCAGTGACCAGTGGGCTCCCCCGGGGCCAAGCTCGGGCACACTCAGAGCAGACGCAGGAGGAGGAGCAGCTTTTCTGGAGGCCCAAGCCCAGGAGCTCACCACCACCCCGGGTGCCAGGAAGCTGCCCACTGCCTGGCCTGCCCCCAGCTCATCAGCGAGATGCCTGCGGGTTTCTGAGTTGGGCCCAGCCCCTCCTCATCCCAGGGAGCGTCAGAGTCAGGAGCCAGGACAGGGGCTCACCTGGGCAGACCCCAGGGATGGCTCCTAGGAGAGCCCCTGATGGCCTCCGGGGCTGGCCCAGCTCTCCCGGGGTCCTGCCCCCCACCTCAGTTATCTCTGAGCCAACCCAGGGGCCCCATGAGGGCAGGACTGCATGTGTCGTGTCACCGCTGCCCGCCCAGGGCCCAACCCAGAGCAGAAGCTCGGACAGCACTGACGGCCGGGTGGAATGGTGACTTCAGCCCCTTGACTCCTCTTTGGCCATGAGGTTAAGTCCGTCTGTCTCCTTGAGGTCAGCCACACACTGAATCCAATAATGCCCAGGCCACTGTCCTGAGCTCCAGGCCCACTAACTTCTGGTGCAGACGTGGACAGTCACTCTCACTGTCTGGACCTCAGTTTCCCCGTCTGTACGAGGAGGGGCTTCAACGTTCCTTCCAGCTGGGACACTGCGTGCTACAACAGTTCACATGCGGGCCCAGTCTTGAAGCATCAGAGCTGACCAGGGTAGAAGCAGGACACCCTGCCTTCTCTTGGAGTCCTTCAGCTTCTCTTGCTCTCAGACTTGAACTTGCTGTAGTCTTAGTAAAGAGTAAGTCCGGCGGTAACAGCGGCCTCTTCCTCCGAACGGCTCTGGGGGGTCTGGGAGGACCGCACCTGCTCGGCTCCTGAATTTTTGCAGATGGAGCCTGACAGCCCCCGCCTGGGGTCCAGCAAACAGTGGACGACCATCAGTCACAGCGGGTCTTTAAAGCCCTCATTCTCAGTGGCCTCCAGGGCATCATTAACATACCAGGGCAGTCCACGCTCACGGGCGAGGACACCTGACCCAGGGCTCCACGCCCAGTGCAGGATTCCTGGCTGCCCTTCAAAGACCAACCCACTGTGGGTGCTCAGATGGGGTCTTCATGTGGATCCTGGGAATGGAGAGGCAGAGAGTTGTAAACGAGGATGTAGGGAACGCTCCCCTGGTAGGTGGGCACAGGGCTGAGTTTGGAGGTGGAGTTCTGCATGGGTCTTTCCTGGACTCCCCAGCCCCCATCTCCCTGGGGCTTCATTTGTAAAAGGACGACCTCTGCTCCCTCTCACTCTGGAATGAGCCCAGAGCTAGCACTGCCCCACGCACAGGTTAAGTATGGGCTGGGGGCAGGAGAGAGGAGCACCCCTGCCCAACCCCCACTCCACGAGCCACCATCTGCAACCTGCCCAACCCCGCTGGCTGGCAGCTGGCTCCAGGTTGGGGGCGGGAAGGGGCGGAAATGACTCGGAGTGTCCAGGGATGTTGCCTCCCTCGCCTTCCCGCCCAGCCCTGCTGCTCCTGCTCCTTGCGGTTCTCCCCCTGGCTCCACTGGAAGGAAACCTGCCAACACCAAGCTGACTGCAGGGCCCTGCCAGCCATCGGGTGGGTGCCCCTCGGTGGGGCCTCGGTGGGGCCGGGGGAAAGTGTGAAAATAACACAGAGGGAAGGGCAGGTGTAGCTTCTGGCTCCTCCACGGGCTGGTGGCTCGGGGCTGACCTGAGGGTGGGTCATTGCCACCTTGTCTCTGAGGCGAGGTTTGGCCCTTTGCCTGGAAGGCCATGGGAGCCAGCACAGCCTGTGGGGTGTGGGGAGGCCCTGCAAAAACTCGGCCCTTGACCGAGTGGCCCTAGGGTTTCCCCTGCTTTGCTGCCTGGCTGGGTTTCCCAGAGGTCCCTCCGGAGGAGTAAATACAGCCTCGTTAATAACCTGTCTGAATCGCCCCAGTGCGGGAGCCTCCGCACGCCCCAGGTGGAGAGCGGTCCGGGGCCTGGAGAGACATTACATGTGGTAAAACACAGGTGGGAATCACTGAGGCCACCTGCTGAGGGCTTGCACGAGGCCTGGACAGCAAAAAGGCAGGAGCCACAGTCCGGGGCCCTCAGATGGGCAGGGAGGGCCGAGGAGCCCGCACGTGAATTCTAGATGGCGTAAAGGAGCTTTTTCTCAAAACAACAAAAGCAGCTTCATCCCAGGCTCAGCCATGGAAGGTTTGCTGCCTCCAGTCAAACCCCACAGCAGTGGGTGGAAAGGACTCGCCCAGCAGACAGCACACCTGGGCCCAGGTCCGGCTCTTGCTGTGTGGCTGTGGGCGGGTCAGTTGCCCCCTGGGACCTCCACTTGGACGCATCTGGGGAACAAGGTGGGAGGACGAGCTAATCTGGGGGCAGGGCCAATGCGGCCCCCTCTGATGCTCTCAGTGTTACCTCTGGGGTCTGGGGGTCAGGGCCCACATCTTTGACAGGCTGGTGAAATCCCCCTGGCTGCCTGTCCTCAGGACACTGATGATGAATGACTGTCATGAGCAGATTCTCAGGAAGGACACTTGGTATAAATCGTCCCCTCCCCTCCCGTGACAGCCCTTCCAACCTCCTTTGCTCCCTTCTCATCTTTCAGAATTCTGAACATTTCCAGGGAGCCTTCTAGGACCCTCCAAGGAGACTGCAAAGGCTCCTCAGGGTTCCCTGATTCCTTGTGCATTCCTCTGTCACAGTGTTTATCTGCTGAATCACTTTATAGAAACAGAAAACCTGACCTCAATTGGCTAAAGCAAAAAGGGAACTTTATTGACTCACGTAACTCAGGAGTACAGCAGTATTTGCCTTCAGGCGGGCCTTGATCCAGGCTTGCAGGCTATGAGAGGATCTGGGTTTCCTCGCTCCATTTCTGGCTCTGCTTCCTCAGTGTTGGGGCCAGTCTCAGGAAGGCTCTCTAACTTGGCTGCAGGCAGCAGCTTAGGGCTTCCCACTTGGTGTTCCCATCTTGCTGAAAGTGACCCACTTCTTCCACACCCCACCCCGCCAACCAAGACTCCCGGAGCTTGTCTCATTGACCCAGACTCTGTGGAGGAGGTCATGTGTCCACTCTTGAACCAATCAATATAGGGGGTGGTGGGGAGACAATGGACCTGCTGATCAACTTAAACCAATCAAGGCTCAAGCCTAGAGCTAGGAGTACAGCATGGTCAGTCTCCCGCAAACCACAAGACTGAGAAATCCGAGGTCCAGTCTGGGACAGAGAAGAGGGGATGAAAGCCAGAGAGGCAGCCAAGAGACGCCCCCACATCACTCCTTTGTGTGTGTGGTAAAATTACCAGTGTGCACATCAGGGTGCGGTCTGACCATATTACTTGCCTGTTAAAACTTGCCAGTGCCTTCCCACTGCCCTCATGGTAAAGGCCAAACTCCTTAGTAGGGGGTCTCCAGATACCCACACCCCACTTTTCTAGTCTCCTCTCTTTGCTCCTGACTTCCCATTCATGATTCCAGTTCTACTGGATTTGTCCACATGTACCAGGCTCTCTCTCACCTCTTCCCTTAGCACATGCTGTTCCCTCTGCCTGAACACCTTTCCACCACCATCCGCTTCATCAAGTTAATTCATCCTGTCTGTACAGGATGGTACTTCCTCCAGGAAGCCCTCCTTGACCTAGCCAGGGTTGGGTGCACAAGCTCTGTCTCCCACAGACACCTCTCAGCTTGGATCACTGTATTTCTTTGTTTAACAGCTTCAGTGAGATATAATTCACATACCATGAAATTCACCCATTTAAAGTGTACGTTTAATGGCTTTTAGTATATTCATAGAGTTGTACAACCATCACCGCAATTTCAGAACATTTTCTTCACTTCCAAAAAGAAACCCCATCCTCTTTAGCAGTCACCTCTCAAAACCCCCTCCTCTCAGCCCCTGGCAACCACAAATCTACTTTCTGTCTCTATGGACTTGCTTATTCTGGACATATTATATAAATGGGATCATACAATGGGTGGCATTTTGTGTCCGGCTTCTTTCACTTAATACAATGTCAAATTTCATCCATGTTGTAGCATGTGTCAGTACTGCATTCCTTTTTATTGCTGAATCATATTCCTTTGTATGGGTAGACCACTTTTATTTATCCATTCATCAGTGAGGGACATTTGGGTTATTTCCAATTTTGGCTGTTAGGAATAATGCTGCTATGGACACTTGTATACAAGTTTTTGTGTGGACATATGTTTTCATTTCTCTTGGCTATGTTCCTAGGGTTGGAATTGCTGGGTCATATGGTAACTCCATGCTTAAGCTTTTGAAGAACTGCCAAACTTTTCCAAAGCAGCTGCATCATTTTACATTCCCATCAGCAGCGTATGAGGGTTCCACATCCTCACCAACACTTGTTATTAAGTCTTTTTTATTATAGCTACCCCAGTGGGTATGAAGTAGCATCTCACTAATTTTGATTTACATTTCCCTGATGGCTAATGATGTTGAGCATCTTTTCATGTGCCTGCTGGCCATCTGTATATCTTCTTTGCAGACATGCTTATTCAGATACCAAGATCATTCAGTGGGGAAAAGAACAGTCTTTTCAACCAGTGGTGCTGGCAAAACTGGAGAGCCACACACAAAAGAATGAAGTTGGACCCTTACCTTACACTATACACAAAAAACTAACTCAAAATGGATCAAAGACCTAATGTAAGAGCTGAAACTATAAAACTCTTAGAAGAAAACATAGAGGAAAAGCTTCCTGATGTTGGATTTGGCAGTGATTTCTTGGATATGATACCAAAAGCACAGGTAACAAAAGAAAATGTAAATAAATTGGACTTCATCAAAATTAAACACTTTTGTGCACCAAAGGACACTATCAACAGTGAAAAAGGGACCCCAAAGAGTGGGAGGAAATGGTAAATCACGTATGTGATGAGGGCTTAATATCCAGAATATATAAAGAACTCCTACACCTCAACAACAAAAACTCAGTTCAAAAATGGGCAAAGGAAATCTACAGGACATGATGCTAAGTGAAACAAGCTAGTCACAAAGACAAATACTGTGTGATCCCACTGAGATGAGGCATCTAGAGTAGTCGGATTCATAGAGACAGAAAGGAGAATGGGGGTGCCAGGAGCTCGGGGCAGGGAGAATGGGGAGTTGTTTAGTGGGTCCAGTTTTAGTTCTGCAAGATGAAAAGAGGTCTGGAGATGGTTGCACAACAATGTGAATGTATTCAACGCTACTAAACCGTATGCTTAAAAATGGTTAAGATGGTAAATTTTATGTTATGGATATTTTACCACAATTAAAACTGAACTAAACCAAACTAAAAATGGGCCAAGGACTTGAATAGACATTTCTCCAAAGAAGATATACAAATAGCCGATAAGCACATGAAAACATGCGCAACATCACTATCATTAGGGAAATGCAAATCGAGACCCCAGTGAGATGCCAAATCAGCCATTAGGATGGCTACGAGGAATACAAACAAACAAAATACAAAATAACAAGTGTTGGCAAAGAACATTTGTAGAGAAATTGGAACCCCAGTGCACTGCTGGTGGGGATGTAAAATGGTGCAGCTGCTGTGGAAAATGGTATGGCAGTTCCTCAAGAAGTTAAACACACAACTACCGTATGATCCAGCAACTCTACTCCTGGGTATATACCCCAAAGAACTGAAAGCAGAGACCTGAACAGATATTTGTACACTCATGTTCACAGCAGCATTACTCACAATAACCAAAGGGTGGAAGCAATCCAAGTGTTCAATGGGTGAACGGATAAACAAGATATGGTCTATCCATACAATGGAATATTATTCAGCCTTAAAAAGAAATGAAATTCTGATACATGTTACAACATGGATGAACCTTGAAATTACTATACTTGAAAGGCATATTCAGATCCTTTGCCCATTTTAAAATGGGTTACCTTTTTATTGAGTTGTAAGAGTTCTTTATATATTCTAGAAACAAGACCCTTGTCAGATATGATTTGCAAATATTTGGGTTGTCCTTTCACTTTCTTGATGATGTCTTTTGAAGCATGTTAAGTTTTAATTTTGATCAAGTCCAGTTTATCTATTTTTTTTCTTTTGTTGCTTTTGCTCTTGTGTCATATCTAAGAAACCATTGTCTAATACAAGGTCAGTTGTATGATTTACCCCTGTGTTTTCTTCTAAGAGTTTTATAGTTTCAGATGTGTGATCCATTTTGAGGTAATTTTGGTATATGGTGTGAGGTAGTGCTACAAATTGACTTTTTGCATGTTGAATGTCCAGTTGTCCCAGCACCATTGGTTGAAGCAAAAGACAATTCTTTCCCCATTGAATTGTTTTGGTGCCCTTGCTGAAAATCAATTGACCATAAATGTATGGGTTTACTTTTGGACTTTCAATTCTATTTCATTGATCTTACATCTATCTACCCTTATGCCAGCACCACACTCTCGATTACTACAGTTCTGTAGTAAGTTTTGAAATTGAGAAGAGTGAGTCCCTCAGCTTTGTTCTTTTTCAAGATTGTTCTGGCTATTCTGGATCCCTTGCATTTGCATATGAATTTTAGGATCTGCTTGTGAATTTCTGCAAAGAAGCCAGCTGGGATTTTGTAGGGATTGCACTGAATTTGTAGATCAATTTGGGGAATATTGTTACCTTAAAAATATTGTCTTCTGATCCGTAAATATGGGAAGGCTTTCTGTTTATTTAGATCTTCAATTTCTTTCAATGTTTTAGTTTGCAGAGTATAAGTTTTGCACTTCTTCTGATAAACTTATCCCTAAGTATTTTATTCTTTTTGATGCTATTGTAAATGGAATTGTTTTCATTTCATCTTTGGATTGTTCATTGCAAGTGTAAAGAAATATGGTTGATTTTTGTACACTGATCTTGTATCCTCCTTGCTCGCTTTTGAAAGGTTACTCGGAAGCATGGCAAAAGGCTGGAAATGGGGCAAGACTGGAGGCCAGGCCACCAGCTGGAAAGTGGCTGATGTACCCCCGGTGAGGGGTGAGGGTGGCTGGCCTGGGCAGTGGCAGTATGGAGGGAGAAGTGGGTGGATGCGAACCCCCGGCCTGGGATGGGGTGGGAGAACAGGAAGTGTCAAGGACAGGGCCCAGGTTTGGGCCTCGGTCCCATTTACCGGGATTGGGGAGGAGGCATGATTTCATTTTGAAAATGTGGCTTTGAAGTGCCTTTAAAACAGCCCAGGAGGCAGCTAAATAAGCCATCAGTGACCCAGAACAGCTCTAGGCTGGAAATAAAATCCTGGGTGTCAGAGAGCGGAGAATTGAGGCAACTGCCAGGACGAGAGCTGGGACGGTGCCCAAGGAGCCCGACACTGAAAGGACAGACAGGAAGCGGACTGTGGCGGAGCAGCCGGAGAGAAGGAAAACCATGGCAGCCTAATCCGCCTGGTGCAGGTTGTGTGGAGGGGGGTGGTGGGCACAACACGGGGGTCTGAGGGTGAGCATCTCAAGAGGGGAAGAGTCCCACCATGTCACCGTGTCCTGTTGAAGTCACGGGAGATAAGAACCAAACCTGCAGGTGACATTGACCAGTGCAACCAGTGAGCTGGGGGTACTGGGAGGGAAAGCAGCAGACCTGAGAGGGTTGGCCTTTAAGTGGGGGCAGGGAGAACTTTTTTGTTCTTAACGGGAAAAACTTGAACAAGCTTTATTGGTGATGGGAAGGAACCAGTTAAAATGGAAAGGGTGGGAGGGAAGGAGGGCGGTGGAGCGATGCTCGCGCCTGTGCTCCTCTTCCGCGCGGCGCACCCCCGCCTTGCTCTCCCACCACGTGGTGTGAGCCAGACTTACCACTAATCTTAAGTCGTGGTCCTGCACACACTGGTGCGGTGGGCACTGTCCCGCCCTCCGTGACGTGAGCTGACTGGAGCCGGGCTCCGAATGGGAGACTGCCGCTCCGAGCGCACACGCCAGACCGGCCGCCGAGGGGCCTCGCGCCCCGCTCCTGCGGGTCTGTTTTAACGAGCGGAGTCCTCACCTTTATGGAGGTCAGCATTCCCTTGCAAAGTGGGAAGGAGCCGTGTCACACCGACCCCCTAAAACCCAGTCCCCAGACCGCTGAGCCAGCCTCTCTTCATGGGGGGGGGGCCGGGCCAGCACTGAGGGGCTTGGACGGATTTTCAGAAACGCCCCCCCAGGGCCTGCAGCCTCACAGGAAGACCCGGGGACTGAGGGCACAGCGCGGGTCTGCGGGAGAAGCCGGCTCTTTCCTCCCCCTCCTCCCCAGCCTCACTGTCCCACAGCCTGAGGGACGTGCAGCTACCACTCTGCCGAGCTGGCGGGTTCCTGGGGACCGGCAGGGCACCCAAAGGCAGCTGCCACGTGGGCACTGCGAGGATTTACGAGGGTCCGGGGTGGCAGTCGGCAGCTCTCAGCGGGCACATTTGGGTCAGACGCCCGTTCCCGACTTCGCCTGCTCCGTTCACTGGCACGGAGAGCCCAGCCAGCGAGTGAGCTCCGGTCGGACCGTGGGCGCGGGCCTTCCTGATGCTAAGCCCGCGTCCTGAGGTGCCAGCCTCTGCAGCTCAGGTGTGGTCAGCCCGGACGGCTGCACTTCTAACCGGGAAGGTTCGAGCCTGGCTGTGCGGGAGGAGGAAGCCAACGCTGATCAGGGGGCGCAGTTCAGCCAGCACCACCCCCGCCCCCCAACACCACCAGGGCCCCACCAGGCAGGCCCGGAGCCAGGGCGGAGTCTGGCTGCTGACTGGTCCAGCAGGAGCTCTGCGAGGTGGGTGCTTGGACGTGTGCCCGCTGAATAACCGAGGCAAGTCTCAAGGAGGGAGCTGGTTATGTCAGTGGTTCTCCAACTGCGACCTGGGACCAGACAGGGCAGCATGGCCGGGGAGCTTGTGAGCAATGCAACTTCTCAGGCCCCGCGGGGGACCTACTAAATCAGAAACTCCGGGCCCTGCAGGGGACTCGGATGCTTGCTCAAGCTTGAGTACCCCTGGGTTAGAAGGTCCCCAAGGTCCTTTCCACGCCCTTTCTCAGCTGTCTCCTTCCTGAGTTGCCTCAGCAGGACTCATCCTTGAGTCTCGCCCGACTCCTGGGCTCCCACCCTTAGACTACCTTGTCCCCACTCCTCGTGCTTCCCTCCAGACACCCTTGGCAAGTCAAGGCCTCCGGAGAGTCAGGGACAAGTGCATGGGGTGGGTATGGCCACTAACTGGAAAACTTAGGCCAAAAGACATGGATCCCAAGGCCCCTTCCACCCTGAACGAGGGTCATTCTACCATTATTAGAAAGAAAACAGCAGGAACCAAGGGAGCCCGAATGTGCCGGGCCAGCCAAGCCCCTGACTTAGTCCACACCACCCAGCCAAGGGCGGAGTCAGGAGACCGGGGTTCTCGTCTCAGCTCTGACACTTACTAACTGGGTGACCTGGGGTGGGGGCACAACCTTCTCTAGACCCCAATTTTTGTAGCTTTAAAGTCAGGGCTTTGAATGGATAAATCAGAAAAACAGTATGCTGTGTGGGAGAAGCCAGACGCAGAGGGCATACCAGAAGATTCCGCTCACGTGCAGTTCTAGGATAGGCAAACCTATGGCAGAGAACTCAGAGCAGTGTTTGTGGTAGTTTTAGACAGGGAGTGGTTTTGACTGAGGAAGGGGCACAAGGGGACTTCATGGAATGATGGAAATCTTCCCTCTTGATTATGGTGGACGCTACAGAACTGTATATACAAACCCATCCAACTGTACGTTTAAAAAGGGTGAATTTTACTGTGTTATACGTCAATTTAAAACATTCCTCATAAAATAAGGGATTTGGGATTGGGTGAGTTCTAAAAACGCTTTGAGTCAACATCCCCGATTCCTCTGACTCTGATGTGGGATAACTCGCAGAGCTATTTGATAACCAGCGTCTGAGGGGGTGAACTTCAGCCTGTCACAGCGTGGGTTTCGCCCCTCGTCTCCGCTGTCACCTCCCTTCAAATGGCAGCAGTGCCCAGGTCCTGATTCAGAAGGCGCCCCCTCTGCCCCCAGTGGAGGCAGGACATCAGTAAACTACACCTGATTTTCAGTCTGTTCCAAAATATAGCCTCTGGGGTTGAAGTCGCGTTTGAGTTTCAACAGCAGCTGCCCCAGATCTGCTAAGACACATGGAACTTCTCTAGTAGGTGTCACTATTGTCAGTGGGAGCGGGTGGGAGGCAGTTAACTAATTTAATAAACAAAAATCAAAGACGACTGAGAGGGAGGTGGAGGAGAGACGCAGCCAGGAGTCAGTGGCGCCCTAGTTTACAAACATACATTTCCGTCACAGAATCTTTATTTTACACGTTTGCATCACAGCAAGAGAATCCACCCCATACATCACCCTGATCGGAACCCCCGCCCGTTGTATGTTTACATAAATACTCTTCAATGATCATTAGTGCTAACAAAAATACTGAAAACTCCTGCATCCCAATCTAACCTGGAAAGCAAATGATACTTACAGACATTTTCTCCCCCAAATGAAACTTATCTCTGGTTTAGATGTGTCTGACTTCTTCTGTGGTCACAGGACTAGGCAAATCCAATTTAACATCTGCAAAAGCGGCTTAAGGCATCAAGAAACCACCTTGTGTGGACAGGATTTTTAGATCCTTTTGTAATAAGTATCTTAAATGCTAGAACGACTGACCCTCTGGCCCCTCTGTCTGATCTGGCTGCCCACTACAAACCCTCAAAGTTTGCCTCAAAATGAGCTTCCTGTCTTCAGAGTGAGTCAGCTTTTCTTTTTCACTCTGAACTTTACTGACTTTCTCCAGAACTCCTCCTTCCCCAGTGGCCTGTCTGCAGACTTCCTGCCACCAGAATTCCAACAGCTCCCTGGTGCAACATGACCCAATCCTTGCTCCCGCGCATCTCCCTGTCCCTCTCCCTCTCCCTCAGTGTGCTTTCTTCACAGAGCACCTCAGCGGATGTGCGTGTCCCATGCCTTAGCAGTGAGCCATCAAGAAACATTTTCTATTTTTCAAGCATAAACCATGCAGAGAGGGTACAGATGCATCACCAGGCTACTAAGGAGGCCCTGGGGGGATCCGGGGGGATCTGAAGTGTTCAGCTTGTCGATCAGTAACTACATTCCAGTTGGTGACAAGTATTAGCATCAACTCAGGCGAATGTCTTTTAAGGACTTCCGCCCAAAACACCCTAGAAAAAACTAGAATAGAGAGCAGATCTTTTAGAACATGTATGTTGCAGACAAACACCTTTTTGATAAACCAAGAGGGATCAAGTCAAAGTCTACCTTCTTAAGTGGGGAAGCCATTAATTTACTGAATCCTAAAGGGAAAAAGCAGCAGCAGGTCATGGCATCCTGGACTTGGCATATTCCGAATCTGTTAAAAGGCCCAGGGCAGGTCAGAGCAAAGCAAAGGGACACGGGGCGTGGAGTGTGGAAACGGGTGGAGGGGTGGGCCAGGACCTGCTGCCTCTGCAACTCAGCAGCCTAGCAGCTTGGCAGCACGGAACGGCGCCGCCACTCTCCTTAGTGCGTGGAGGAGGGCCAGCAACCTCATCAGGCCGTCTACTGTTCCAAGAGCCTTCTTCGAAGAGAGTGCTTCAGGATGGGTGAGATGGCCAGCATGCCACTCACAATTAAAACAGGAGTCTTGTATACTCTTCCTTGGTCTGTAAGGGCTGGCTCCTTGTAGCAGACTCTTAAGTACTAACACAAGACATACATTTTAGTGCAGGGGAAGAATAGCACACACAGTCTAAAGCAATAATATACGTCATTAGTATGTACTCTCTTGAAAAAAATTCTCCTTAGCTCAGAAAATACATCCTTCACATAGCAGCTGGGAGAAAATGCTGCAGTGCACCAAAGCTTTTAGCCCGTATTTCCAGACTGAGCCTATGTGGAATCAATAGGTGTGGGCTGAAGGTGGGGAGGAGAAGTGGGGGAGGAGGAGAAGGGAAGGAGGGGGCAGGTGGTGGAACAAGAGAGAGCAGAGATGCTGATGAGATCATAGTGCAGGAGCGGAAATCTTGCCACGACAGTCACATGAAGTGACTTCTGAGGAGGCCGAGTGCTGCCGTGGCTGCTGGACAAGCCGGGGGACAGAAACGTGGAAACTTTAGTTTCTTGAAGGAAAATTGAACTGACTCAGGTTATGGTCTGAGAAGACCACTAGAGCAAGCTTCTTCATATGAGAGAATGGGCCACCAATTCACCAGATTCATATTCAGCCGTACAAAATGCATTGCTACTAAAATTTTAAAGCATTGAAGGACCAAGAAATAGGCTGATCGAGTCTTTGGCCACTGTTAAGAGCCAGGATTAAGAGATCAATGATTGTTCTTATTGTCCAAGAAGTAATCTTCTAGCAAAATACACACACTTCATTAAAGGAAAACAGATCCTTTACTTCCTAAAATTTCAGCCAGCAGCACTTCCAGTCCATGGCAGATTTCTCAAAGGAAGCTCAGATATTTTGCATAGGCAGAAACAGGGAGCAGGAGCACAAAGCAAAGCTATAAATACCACCGACTGTTCTATGAAGTGCACCCAATCCTTTCTGCCCAATCCCTGAAATCCTGAAAAGGCTTAACCATTCAAACATGGCATCACAATGAGCCCAGGGGCCTGTGCAAATCGGGCTGCGGGAAGGGGGCTTGTCAGCTGCTGAAACTATTTGATTTTGGACCCCAATCAGTAATCTTTACTCAAGAGCAGAGCTAAATGCTGGTCACAGCTAGTAAGTGATGGAGAAAGAGAATAAATTTTTATAGAACAGGATGGAGAGCTTAAATAATTTTGTAAAAACTTGAACCACCACCTGTTTTCCCAATCTTGGGCTGGGGTTCTGATTTTTCTTGATCATTGGCTTGATTTCAAACTTTCTGCCATTTACAATATAGGATACGGGCAGACAACCTGCTTGTTCGGAAGGCTGTGGCCAGCCTTTATTTCTAAACTGCTCCCTTATGTCATCTGTACCTTCCTGTTCCAGAAGGATCAGGACTGTCACAGTGCAGCCACTCAGCCGCTCTGTGAGTGAGCCCAGAGGTAAGCATGGATTGAAAGAATGCCCTGCCCCCCGAGAAGCTCAGCGCTCTGGCTCACGCCCTAATGTGACTGCAGAGGCTCAGGGATTCTGCCAGAGAAAAAGGCAGGAGGCAGGCCCAGCTCTAGGACGAGCAGTCAGGCCGGAGTTCTGCTGCTGGCCCCCACATGTTCTTGTCCTCCCTCGCTCCTTCACTCACTCGCTCCCTTGTGTCTAGCACGTGAAACGAGGACACCTCTGTGGAGACCCTTTCCAGGAGAGGTTTCATCACACCTGTGTTCTTGCCAAGAAGTCTATGGCCTAGTCAAGAACATGTGAACATCTGCTTGCAGGACAAACAGCAAATGGTCCCTCTGAGGGGAGCACCTAAGGGAGTTTGGGCCACAGCACGAGACATGTTTCCAAAGCGCCGCCATTGTGTTTATGCACAGGAAAACAAAGTCTGAAAAATATTCCTGTTCTCCCTGCAACTTCCTTCTCCTGTCACATAGCTCCAAGTTAACTTAAAAAAAAAGACAAAAGTCCCTTAAATTAATACTTCGGGCATGTCTCCCTGCTCCTGAAGATGGGAAGACACGCGAACCCTTCCCTAAAGCATCTGTGGGCAGACGAGCAGCAATGGCCTCAAAGATGCCTGGTCCTGTTCCACGCTTAGCCAGGACTGCGGCTCTCTGAAGGACGGGCTGGACAGAGCACTGAGGGCTAATAAAAGTGCACAGAAAGAATGCTTGCTTCCTCACAGCTCATTTAGGAGGTGAAAACGGCACAGGAGAGGGAAAATAACTGTTCTAAGCAGAGACTCTTTGAGTTCCCACATCCGGAAAACACGTTTCCGAAGCGCCACCGTCGTGTTTACGCACACTGAGTACCACCCCTAAATCTGTGATTTCTACTGACTCTTCCAAGCTGGAGGTGAGACGGCAACCACCAGAGACTGACGCTGTCCACCCCCCAGAAGGCTCCTGTCCCCTGCAGGTGCAGCTCACTGCCAAGCCCAGGCAGGGGAGGGCTCGGGTTTCTGACACTGGGCACTGGAAGCGACCTGACCCAGCCAGCACCCCAGCATTAGAAGCTTTCCTGACAGGCCACGTTTCAGCCTCCTGTCTCAGAACCAGGCGGCCAGAAGCATAGAGGGAAGTTACTACCAAGCCCTCAGACGCCCATGGTCACAATGGACTTGCTGAGATTGTCCCATTATTCTAATGACTTAGCTACGAGTTGTAATGCTGTTCACTTCAGGCAGCTCCCCGTGTTCATCTCCAAGCTCTGAAAGTCTGGAAGGGAACCTCACTGAGTTTCTGTGAAAGATGTCACCACCTCCCCCCCTCCACAACCAATCCCAGAGAGATTACCCACACTCCTTTTCCTGCATCCACACTCCTGAACCACAGGGACAAGTCTGCTCCACTCCTCTGTTTAGAAATCCTATCTGGCTTAGAGGAAAAGCTTTTTAATGATGATGATTTGCTTGTACTTAAGTATTTGCTTAAACATTACCCTTTCTGCCCCCACCTGCTCCTTTAAGGAAAATTCCTTCCCCTTTCTCCCCATATCCAATCACACAAAACAGACACAGCTGTGAGGAGAGAGGGACGCAAGAGACGGAGCTGCTCTGGGCGGTCAGCGAGCCAGACGTTCAGGGAAATCCTGGAGGAGGATGTTTTGAGCTTAAAAACACATTTCTCTCCATCCATTAGGCAACACAGAATACACTTCAAGAAAACCATTTCCCACCAGCTGAGCTGTGTGGTGTCCCAGGGCTGTGACTCTGACGTGACATTACAGCCCTCAGATGACGGAGCCTTTTGGCAAGGAGACCACTGGGCCTCCAGAACTGTTGATTCCCGGTCACTTTCAGAATGTGGGATAAAGGTCCGGGGCACCATTCAGGGCCAGGAATCCTGGGGCAGGCTCTACACACTAAACTGGGTTTCGACTTTGCTTTCTAAAATAACCTAATTTCCTTCATTTTTGTCCCCAAGAGATGCAGTGCCACTCTCCCTTCCCCATCTTTCGAAGTCCCTGGATCCTCACTCAACATTCGCTCATTTCCTAGAGCCCCGTTCCTGGACCGTGACCGGCTTCAGACACACACCTTCGCCCTCCGCCCCCATCCACCAACGTTCCTTTCAATGCTGCCACACACTTGGGGTCACAGTCGCAGAGACTTTAAGAGTTCCTAGTTAAAAAAAAAAAAAGAAATATACATTGAAAACAAAGTCTTCCTTTTATCCTCCTCCTCTCTATACTCTCTCCCCACCATTCCCACCAGAAGGAGGATTCTAACTGCCTATAACCAGCCACAGATCCAGTTTCCATAAGAGAGTAAAAAATTAGGTTTCCGCGACACTTTGCTCCCAGCCACGTTGTCTGTGGTGTCGCCGTCGGGAGTGCCAGCTGCTCTCGCTCGCGGATAGGACTATTAATAAATTAGGTGTCCTCTGTGACAGCGCCAGCTCAAAGCTGCTCCGTCACGCGGTGCCTTCCCAATCGCCCTGGGGCTCCACCAAGCCGTTGGTCACCTTCTTGACTTTCTTCATGTTCTCCATCACCCCTGATGTCGTCACTCTGAATAAGAAGAAAAACAATTAGGAAAATCTCAGTCTTACAGTAGAAGGCCATCTGCACCACGGCACAGGGGTTAGGAGTGGTTAAGGGTGCTGGCTTTGGAATCAGACAGACCTGGTTTGAACCCTGGCCTACTCTTTGCTAGCTGTAACCTTGGCCAAGTCATTTGGCCTCTCTGTGCTTAAGTACAATAAATTCCCACTTTCCCGAACTGTCACGAGGGAAAAAGGAGATTCTCCAGGGTACCTAATCAATACATATCAGCTGCTATTATTATAATAACATTAATCTCTTCCTTTTTGTCATGGCCTCCACTAATTTTTATTTATTTAATGCTAGTTATGATTATGAGATCAATATCTGTTATCATTAACATTCAGAAAAGAAAGCTAATCAGCTGTAGACATTTACAATAACCAGCCACAATGGATCATTTCTGAGTAACGGGACAGAACCATAGGTTTGGAGGAACCTTCTGGGCCCAAACATTCTTTCACCATTAGAGGGAGAACTGGCTGCTTTTTGGCCTCTGCAGGCTGGGGCTGGAGCCAGGGCTGCGCAGCTATCAGTCAGCACGTGGCTCTGCCTCCAGGGTGCTCCCCAGGGCAGGGCCTTATTCTCTGTCGGTGCCTGGCACTGAGGAGGTGCCATGGAGTCCTTCACTGAACGCACGGATCAAAAACGGAAGAAAGCTGGCCTCAGAGAGCTCGAGGAGCCGAGTACGGTGGCCCTTTTTATAGAGTGACTCACAGCATCTCCTGAGTGGTGGGTCTATGAGAAGACAACCTCTCACCTCGCAAGATGTGAAGGGGACAGATTCTAAGGATCCCTGTATCTATGAAGGAACTGGGTGGCTCCGTAGCAGGAGACACCAGGCAGAGACACCAAGCTCTAGCTGGTAGGTGGAACACAGAGGATTTTCAGGGCGGTGAAACTCTGTATGATTGTATAATGGTAGATACATGTCATCACACATTTGTCCAAAAGCATAGAAAGGACAACACCAAGAGTGAACCCTAACGTAAACTATGGAGTCCAGGTGATGATGATGCGCTGTTGTAGGTTCATCAGTCGTAACAAATGTATCACTCTGACCCGGATGTTGATAGTGGGGGAGGCTGTGTATGTGTGGGGCAGGGGGTATATGGGAAATCTCTGTACCTTCTCTTCAATTTTGCTGTGAACCTAAACTGCTCTAAAAAAGCCTATTAAAAACAAACACACACACCTGGCCAGCATCTCCCTAAGTCCTCTAGAAAACAGTGAGGCACCTACCCCCATCGTGGACCAATAGGAACTTCCTAATCAGTAAAATAAATTCAATCAACTCAACAGATTCTCTCCAAGGACCCTACCTATCCCCCCATCAAGTACCAAAGCCTGTCACCTACAGATGGTAACTCAGTGGCCCTATATGTGACATATTTAGAGTTCATCCAGCTGGACCTAATGGTAATAAATGATTTTATATGGGGTAAGGAAAGAAAATTTTTTCTCCCTTTTTTCCTTCCTCCATTCCTGACACCATGTTGGTGTTGTGACCAAGCCTCAAAGCCACCCAGTCCTCCCCAGAGGTGGGACTTTTCTCAAACAAGAGCCCTTCAGATTCGTGGGTAACTGTACTTCTGGCAAAGTTGGGACAAGGTATGATGCTGGGACGTGGTTCTCGCGGGACTGCGTGATTCCTGCAGACGCTGTTAGCGATGTAAACGCGGCCCCCACACAAAGGAAAGCGCCTCAACTGAAAGCAGCCGGCACCACTCCCTGGCAGCTGGTCACATCTCAGGCTGACCCCAATAGGAAGAGACCATGCTTTTCCCAGCAGGAACCCACACACGCAGGGCTGCTTCTAAAGGGACCTTCTGTAGACCGGCCCGTGGGAGATGGTGTGGCTGAAGGACCAAGAGAACCATAAGCCTTTCCAGCCCCAGTGAAACAACCCCTACACTTGTCCAAACATGCTGAGATCAGAGGAGAAATGCAACCTAGAGTCTTCCAGAAACACTCCCGGCAACAGCCACCTGTTCTGTGGCTGCTGCACCTGGTAGAAAAGGACAAGGAGTTCAACACGCACAGACACAGAGGGCAGCACAATCACTGTGACCCGAGTGCAGCTCGGACAGTGAGGTGGGAGCACGTTTACTACCCTTCTTTCCCTAAGAAAATACTCCTTTCCAGACGGTGGACCAATGGAGAAAACTGTTCAATCTTCCACGCAGGTGCGAGGACAGAGATGGACAACACTGGACCGGCGCTCCTAGGGAGCCCACAGCCAGCAGAAGAGACAGTCTTGCAGACGAACGCGCAAAGCCCTTACAGCAGACGGGAGTGCTAGGCAGCAGGCCTATGATGGCTCGGGTGAGAAGAATCACCTCCGCTGGGGGAAGTGGGGGAAGCTCTGAAGCCTGTATGGAAAGAAAAGGAGCAGCAAGACAGAGGGTGGAGGAGGGCAGGGTGTTTCCGAAAAGAAGAAATATAACAGGCAGAAAGCATGCAAAAGGGGCCCGCCTGGTGGCACAGCAGTTAAGTTCACATGCTCCACTGTGGCAGCCCAGGGTTTGCAGGTTTGGATCCTGGGCGTGGACCTACTCACCGCTCATCAAGCCATGCCGTGGCAGTGTCCCACATAAAGTAGAGGAAGATGGGCACGGATGTTAGCCCAGGGCCAGTCTTCCTCAGAAAAAAGAGGAGGATTGGCAATAGATGTTAGCTCAGGGCCAGTCTTCCTCAGCAAAAAAGAGGGGGATTAGCAGCAGATGTTAGCTCAGGGCTAGTCTTCCTCAAAAAAAAGCATGGAAGAAACAAAA
The DNA here is from genome assembly GCA_031878705.1 of Tapirus indicus. Classification (NCBI taxonomy): domain Eukaryota; kingdom Metazoa; phylum Chordata; class Mammalia; order Perissodactyla; family Tapiridae; genus Tapirus; species Tapirus indicus. Next base: position 32,422,461 of record CM062929.1, on the reverse strand, counting down.
GAAAATTCCCAGGCACAGTTGGGGAGTGCGAAGGAAAGTGGCAGCAGAGTCCAGGGTGGGCAGGCAGCGCTGTGGAGGCCTTGACTGCCTTGTCACCAGTGGCTGAACTTGGTTCTTATACCAGGGTCCTCAGCCCTGGCTCCAGCAGGATTACACGGGGAGTTACGGAAGCATAGAGATACCTGAGCCCAGACGTTGAGAATCAAGTCTCCAGGGGAGGGGCCAGGGAATCTACTTCTAAAAAGGCTCTCCCAGTGAATCTGGTAGTCGAGAACGGACAGCGGGGAAGATCAGAGGTGAGGACACCAGCCATATGAGGTCAGAGCACCAGGATAAAGCAGGGAGAGGGACGGGAGAGGATGTGAGGCCTCCAAGACATGGTCACTCACCCCACGTGGGCTGAGGAAGAGGGAGGTGTTTAGGCCAACGCCTGTGTTCTGCTGCTGGTGACTGGGTGGATGGCGGTGCTATCAAGGCCCGTACAGAACGACCGGGACAGGCGAGTTTGGGATTACGGTGGGCAGGTGGAGAGAGGGACCTGTAGCTCAGGAGAGGCGAGCGGGCTGGAACTCGAGACTGGGGAGTAGTCAAGTGGATGGTCGAGGCAGCCTGGGGCTTGGGTGAGCAAGCCGGATGAGAAATGGGAGAGCGGAAGCCTCCGAGGCCGTGGAGTAGGCAGCGCGCCAGCACAGAAGGATGTCACAAGCGGAGCAGGCAATGATGAGGTTTTGCAAGTGACCTGGAGCAGGGGCTGCTGGAGTGAACTGGAACAGATCAAGACGCCTGATGGCAGCGATGCTGGGTGGGCCAGCAAACCGTGGGAAGTGAAAGGGAGGCCTGGTGCGCAAGGGGAGCAGGTCAGCCTAGCCAGCCCCTGCAAACCAGCACTTCTCCTCACAGCTCAGACACTTCAGCAGCGACAAAGGAGACCTAGGGTAGACTGACACCCTGAAGCTCCCAAGCAGAGACAGAAGGAGGTGGGGCTTCAGCAAGTTCACACACCTCCCTGCGTGTCCTAGTTTCGATGCAGACACTGAAGCGGGGCACCAGCTGCAGAGCCAGCATCCGACCAGCACTCTGCACCAGACAACTGTTCTCAAGGGCCCACACACGGCACGGACAGCACTCTCCAAGCTCAGGTTAAGCAGTGAGCAGTAGTGATTTTCAGTCTAAACTCAAACGCTGGAGATTCGGGCAGCGCCTCCTAGAGCTGCCTGGATCACAGCCACCACCACTCACGTCCCAGATGTGGACAGCGACGTCCAGAGAGGGCGACCTTGTTGCCTCTGCTCGCTCCCTCTCTGCCTGACTAGCTCCTTCTCGCCCCAGGCTGGTGAGATGCCCTTCTGTGGCTCCAGGTGCACACACCATCGAAGCACAGCGCCCGCAGGAGACGGCGAGCCCCTGAGAGCAGGGCTTCTGCCCTGGCTGGTGCTCCACAACCACCCAGAGGGCTGACGGAGCCACGCACAGTGAGGCACCACAGAGTCAGTGTACGGGCCGGCCTGGCCTCTCTGGCTGCCAAGCCCAGTGCCCATTTCCAGCAGAAGCTGTCCTGCCTCCAGTGCCTGTTCAGGGAAGCACTTCTCTGAGCCGAGGTGCCCACTCCTGACTTCAGGAGGGCACTGGCCTCAAGAGCCAGCAGTTCCTGAGCGGGTCTGAGGTGAGACACCTGTCCTAAGCCAAGCAGAACGCGCTGCCTTTGGGCCCAGTACGGGAGGGTCTGTGGAGGACAGAGGGGAAAGTGGGCCAGGACACCTGAGAGAAGGAGCGGGGAGCTCCAGCAGAGATGGAGAGAGCATGTGGATCCAGGGCTGCCTTCCACATCTAAATGGTGACCCCTCTTTTCCTTGCAGAACCCCGAGTCTCTATGCTTGCAACCAAAAAGGCCTAATGAACAAGATGGGAAAGGGGACTATAGGCACCCACTGCTCCTTCTGCCACACCAGGCTGCAATCACATGTGGCTCGGGCCTAATGGCTCATGGACGCATTTGTTTCTGTGACCACACTAACCCCCAGACTATAACCAAACTGAAAAACGTGTCCTGAATCTGCAGTGTGCGAGGCCTGGTTAAGAGACAATTCTCTTCATCTCCAAGCCCCTGCTGCCACTTTTACTGCCCACCCACCAAACGCAGTCACAGGCTAACACAACCTCGAGGCTGGCGTTCCGGAACGGGGTCCCCAGAGGACAAACTGCCCGACCCCAGAGCCCACACCAAACGTTTCTTCCCACTCCCCCTGCTCAAGTGACGGGAGTCACCCAGACCAGTGAGGATACGCACAGCTTATGAGGCGGTCACCAAGTCTGCTCACTGAAATTGCATCCAATACTTTTTAACTTGCTCAATTTTTTATGATGAATTCTGTTACCAAAATTGGTAAGCCTCTGTGAGATTTAGCCCAAAGAAAAATGTTGAAAGAGACAGAAAGAGGAAAAGACAGAAAGTCAGTGTTACTTCTGACTGCGGCCTCATTCCGCAGGCTCAGACGAAGAAGCTGTTTTAGGCCTGGTGGGGACGGCAGCTGCACGGACTGTGTGCAGGCCTGGGCCGGAGGAGGGGTGGAAGCACCCTACCCCAGGGGAGCGCGGCTCCATCCTGGGATCCACCTGTCCTGGAATCCACCCGTCCTGGGATCCGCTGGCAGATTCGCTTCCCAAATGCACTGCACTCCCACAGCTCAGCTTCAGATAAAGGACGAGAGAACAGGTGAAAGAGCAACTATCCAGAACAAGTCAATAGGTCAGTGAGTGACCGAATCAGAGTGCATGTGCTGCCAGTGGGTAAGACTCATCAGGAAGAGTGTGAATTTGTCGTGGGGTGTGTGAGGCATAACCAATACTGCTTCCCACAGAGGGGTGCTTTGTTCTGTGGTGCGAATCAGACCTAGCTCCCTCCATCAGGAAACACCCTCCAATGTGATGACAGAGAGCTCATGACCTTCTAGAAAACACAGGCAAGGGCTCAGCTCGCCTCTGGCTTGCGTTATTTCTGGAAGATTGAAGAGGTGCCACCCAGGAACAGCACCTCCAAGCAGAAGAGGGAGACAGCTGGGGCACCGTGCGGCGGCCCTGAGAAGCCGCAATCAGCCTTTGCACTCCCCTGCCAGTGAACGTGGTGGCAGGCTGTGCTGCAGCCTCCATCTCAGGCCTGTTCTGCTCTGTCACATCTTATAAATTCAGAGAACTTTCTCAACACTAGAGTTCTTAGCCAAAGAGAAACCCCAGAACAATTTCCTTGCCGATTTAAAGGCATGTGGCCTCAATTGGCACCTAAGCTCTTTTTCATAGGCTAAACTGGGCCAGCGCTCACTGGCAATACCACCACCCTAAAGAAAACCTTCATCTGGCTTGACCCTCTCCCTTGCTGTTACATATGTGGCCTTTCTGCCACTGAAGAGAAGCCCCCTTCACTGTGACAGTACGGCTCTCACTAAGCACTGAGAACCCAGCACAATCAGAGTACCCTTCCCTCGTGAGAGGGGTGTCAACTGAGGCAGGCAAAGGATAATCCCTGACTCAACGCTCCCACCGCTCCCAAAGCTCGCCAGACTGAAGAGCTCTCTCGCCTCCTCTAGACTGGTGATCTGTCTACTCCTCCCCCTTCCCTCCAGACTTTAACACCCATAGACCAGAGAGAAACAACAACCAAAACAAAATTAAAAAAAATTTTACCATGAGAAAAAAATCCCTTCACAATGTATCCATGCTTCCAGATGCAATGGCTGATGGAAAGGACGTGGGGACAGGAACTCCTATGTTGCTGGTGAGAAGGGCAGCTGATGCAGCCATTCTGGAGCACAATTCAGTCAGGTGTTAAGGTGCTCTGACCCAGCTGGTCAGCTTCTAGCCGCCTACCCCAGAGAAACCCTGCCGAATGTTTATGGAATAAGCTGACAAGCTAAAGTCTCTCAGCAGGGGAGGTAACTACACCACGTCTTGGCTTACTCACTGACACCATGCTTACCAGACTGACTCTATCTTTTGCCTCTTCAACCAACAGTCACTTGCTCAGATTCTGCTACTTCTAGAAAAGGCACATCTGATGGTTCTCCTGCTTTCCCCTCCACTATCTATAAAAAGGTATTTCTTCCTCTGCACAAGGAGATGATGTTTGGGGCCCATCAGCAGGATCTGCCTTCCTTCTATTGTTCTCATAGTGGAGCTGAGCACAAAGAGCTGTCCCATGCTGCCCCACCTGCCTGGCAACCCAACAGAGCCCAGCAGGGGCCGAGGCTGTCTTGCAATTGGGAAAAGTCAAAAGGCCGCGCGCAACAAGAGAAACTCAGCCTCAGGCTAATCATCACAACAATTGACCTGGCCCATCACAGCTGATGAGTTAACCAGCAAATATGATCAATCACTATTCACTTCTCCAGAAAATGACTACCTTTCCCAGAAAATAGGACCCTAGAGTCACTTATCCTGTGACTCAGTAAAACCCATTTTTAACACTCAGATATAGGTCAAAGTCATTGTGCTAGCTTTATCTGATGATAAAGGACGTTTAAGGATAATTAGCAGACTGACAAATGACCCACATGATTACATTTTCAGACATAAGCTCCCCAAGGCAGAAGCCAACAGGAAGTGGGGCTGCCTATCCTCGGTAGTTCTGAACAACCAAGTATGTCCCTAAGTTCTTGCTGTTGAGTTACTGGAAGCAGGCTCCAATGGTGCTTAATAGGATGGCAAGTTCTACTTTCCCCGAAAAAACTGAGGGATGCTTGGCAAATACTGTGCTTCAAACTGAATAAAAGAGCCTGGGGCTTGAGTGTCCATTTCCTTCTGCTAAAAATAGAGGTAGCACCCCTGGAGCAACAAAATGCAGAGAGCGGCTGCTCCAGTTCATACCGTGCTGCTCTCAGTTAGGAAAAGGGGCAGAGGAGGAGAGGGAGGAAAGGAGATTTCTTACACAGATTCCACTTCCAACTCATCTTCTTCCTGAGAAAGTTGTAGGTAGGGGTTATCTGAAGCTGGACGGAATTTATACCCCGTTAGAACAAAGAACACCAGCGTGGCCATTTCATCCAGGAGCTGCAAATTTAAAAACCACCCCCAAATAAAGGGATTAGCAACACTGTTCTTCAGACAGCAGTGGAACTAAACAAACTGACACATCCCCCGACAGCCCACCACTTGCCGATCACTCATTCAAATGCCACAGTTGACTGCCAGAGAGCATTTTCTTTAGAAGATTTGCTGAAGCCTCAGCCAGGAGCCTTCTGCCAAGAGATGACATTTAAGACTTCTTGCTTTAAGCAGAGTCTTCACTGGTATCTTTTACGAGCTCATTAAATACCCACGTTTCCTACGGTGCCTAAAGCACCAAGTGAGCGCTTCAAGAACAAGTCTCTAGTCATCTGGTGGGTTACCCTACTAGTTAAACTCGTTCTAGTATACTGCAAAGACACTTGATTACTGAAATAATAATAATAATGGGCAAAGAAGAAGGGAGGCCTGGATTCTAAGCTATTCTAAGCCCTGTCACTGAAGGAAAAGACCCCCTCCCTCTCATCTAGGTTTAATTATACAGGGCAAATCTTTCTCTCTCGGCCAGAGGCTTTTCTTTTCAAAGACTTTTAAAACTGAAAACTAAAATCAATAATGCAATTACTTCCAGAATTCGCACATCATCCAGCAGCTTTCCTGGACAAACAGATAATCTTAATTGTAGACCAGAAGAGATGGAAGGTCTTAGTGGCCACTGCCAGATAAGTTCATAACAATCTCAAGTTACACCCCAAGACTTTATCCTCAGACATGAATTCTCTGGCACTGTCCCTTGTGGGTAGCATACCTGGTAGAGCCACTTCCACTGGAACGGAACAGCAAGTTTGAGGAGAAATGCAATGATCCTGGTGAAGTATATGTAACATACAATCTGGATGAAGAAGAAAGAAACAAGAAATAAAATCAACATAGAAATTATGGCACCACTTTCTTCCAACAATCTGTTTTCACAAATTAACTACAAAAGAGAAAACAAAATCACCTGAAGAAAATTATTGGACACTTACTGTGCTAATTAATAAGTGCAACAGAGAGATGGCTACTCTGCTGGTTACAACTGAAGAATCTCCCCTGTGTCTCTGGTGACCACACAACTTGGGGAGGACAAAACACTGGTGCGCTGCTCTTAACTCCTGAGTAACCCCTTCCTCGTCCTATCCACACATAACCCAGTGGTTTCAATCCCCAAAGGGGAGTATTTTTCATTACTAGGTTTTGAGGAATGTTTTCCAGTAGTAATGGCAAAATAAAGCCACAGGGAAAACACCGACTTTGAGTCTCTTCAGCAGATGCTGTAAACGTTCGAGGTCCACATTCAGAGGAAGTACCAATGATACTAAGTACTCTAGTAAGGGAGGATGTGACAAGGATCAACATGATGGTTACTCTAGTGGCACTGCTCGCTGGGATCGCGCCCAGGGTGGCGAGGCTTGCAGGAAAAGAACTGCCCAGTGTGACAGTCAATGCCAAAATCACAGACAAAGACGACTCAGAAACTTTCTTTTAGTCAAAAAGCAAACCCTAGAAGACCCATACCTTATATATTCCAAGAAATTAACATCCTAATAATTTACAGCAAGTCCTGCCTTTGGTGTACACTTATGTGGACTTTTCATGTCCATCACAGTCTTGTTTTTAGCTGTGATTCCATTTTTGTAAATAAATAAAGAAAGCATGTCAAAAGAACAGCTATGTGTGGCATATGCCTAAAAAAGAATCTAGAGAACTGACCACAAACTCTCAACAGGAATCACTCAGGGAGGAGGGGAAGGGGGAGAAGATCAGGGTCACAAAGGGCTTTTCCTGTGTTTCCATAATCCCTGCATTTTAAAAATATCACGTATATATTACTTTTCTGAGTATTTAAAGCCAAATTTAAAAAGAAGTAACTCAGATATTTAACTTCTCATAACAAAAGACACAACTTGGTTTTATAAAATGAAATCCACACAGCTCCACACATCTTGTGCTTTCACCAATTCTTTGCAAGTTCACTTGCTCTACTCCTTGAATTGATCTTATTTACAGATTTAGGATTTTTTCTTACTCACCAAGACGTAATAATGTCTGAAAAGTTTCAGCTTTGCTAAGTTAATAGCAGCTAGGGAGAAGAAAGAACAAAATGAAAGGCTCATTAACTTCTTTTCTCATTTTCAAAGCAAGTGGCACTCAGGCACCCTGTCAAGAGGCCACACCTCCTGCGGATGAGGAGGGCCCAGGGGCAGGTGGCAGGATCTCCCCCAAGCACCAGGAAGAACCAGGGAGTTGTGGGAGCCACAGGCTGGCGTTCCCAGCCCCAGTGGTGTTCTGGTGCTGGGCTTGCCCCAGCGAACTGGTGCACCTCCCTACTCCGAGTTCAGAGCTTTAAAGTGGCCAGGCCGGCCATATACTGACACCACAGAAACTGGGAAACACGACACATCAGGACTTCCTTGCTCCCTAAAAGCCGTTGTTAAACATTTCAGCTATGCCACTCTGGCTGACAGAGCTGCACCCCTCACCTGACCAGTCTCAGGTGGGCCCCTGAGCCCCATATGGGGGAGCCTCCCACTAGCTGAGGGTGTAATTCAATTAACCCACGGGCGCATCTTGCAAATTTCACTTAGGTTTTCACTCGTGCCTGGTAACAAGCCCTTTAAACACGACCTCCCTGGCTTTGTCTTCCCTTCATGATGGCTCAAGGTCAGGCAGCCGGGACAGCTAAGTTCCTGCCACCGCCTATGGCCATGAAATATTGATGACCACAGAGGGCAGCCTGGCTCCCTCCGCGATTAGCAATCCTTTCATTCATCATAAACCTTCCAGCAGGAGGCAAATTAATTTTGCTTAATAGCATTCAATTACTGCTTCCCTTTAAGAATGGGACTGTGGGTGGTGAGTGCAAATGTCCTCTTCCTCCCTCCTCTGGCTCATGATTAGTGGGGGGCAACCAAGCTTAGGATTCTAAAAGAAATTCCCGAATCCTAAATTAATCTTCAGGGTGATTATCAACTAACACCATCTGCAAGAATCTCCTCTGAGAAACTGAACACATGGACAAGGGGAGGGTCACAAAGTCTTTCAGGAAATTTTAACTCCCCAAATTGCGAGGCTGTAACACCCACACCTAGAGCTGCAATGGACTGGTACGCACGCAACATCTGAAGAAGCTACACTAAAGTAGGCACATCAGCAAAGGCTTGCTTATCTAGCACCCTCTCTGGTAGTCTGGTTATTTTCTAAATTAAATCTCTCTGCTTCTTCTGCAGTTTTTCATTCAGTTCATCTCTGGCCAGGCCCTGGGATGCAGCAGTGACCATGGCCACCAAGGCCTTTCCCCAGGGGTGGCTGCCGTGCCTCAGGGAAAGAGAGGCACCAAAACCACCAGCCGTCCACTCCCTCAGTGCTAAGTGCCCGCAGAGTATGGGTGCACGAGCGTGTAAGCGGGCACTCTTCCTCCTCGTCTGAGGGAGGGGAGAGGCTTCACTGAGGACAAGACGTTGCAAGTGTAGGATAAGTAAGTGACCACGGATTTAAAACTTTGCACATTTGTGTGAAGCAGGATTCCTCCTGTGTTCCCTGTTGTGTGCATGTCTCCTGCTCACACTGGCAGTGGTCAACGGAACGGCCCGCTCATACTGCACTCTGCCTCCGGAACTGCGGCCCTCCCAAACAAGCTCCATGGTTCTCTTCTTTGTGAATAACTGAGAAAGAACAGCACCAACAATCAGACCATTAAAATAATAAAAATGTTTTAAGTCTCTTCTGAATTTTGAAATAAATCCTGACAAATGAGACTCCTGCCCCTGCTTCAGCAAGAACCATCGGCCCGGCAGAGAAGTGCCCCATTTTTGTCCCTGGATCCCATGACATGATGGGATGGCTGCCACGGCCACGACCAAGGAAGGGCTCCCGACCCAGACCACGGGGACAAGAAAGGATTCCCCAAGGAGGCAGTGTCTAAGCAGAGGCCCAACCGGGGCTCAGGAGGGAGCAAGAGTGGAGAGGCCAAGTGGAGAGAACGCTCAGGAAGAGCAGGTACAGAGGCTCAGAGGTGAGACAGCATCAGCCATCAGTGCAGAGAAAGCAGCTCAGCGCGCTGGACACGGAGGCGGCCAGGGGCGAGGCTGGGCAGATAGAGCCGAGAGCTGAGTCACACGCGGCAGACGGCGCGCTGTCCCCGTCAGCGCTGAGGCCCCGCGAGCCTCCGAGGGTCTGAAGCAGGGCCGTGCCGTCACCACTTGGACACGTTAGAGCGATCTCTCTGAAGAAAGGATGAGAGAACCGGAAATAAGAGCCCAAGCGAGGTCGCAAGCCTTGAGCGCGGAGTCCCTCTGAGAGGTGGTGAGGTATTTCTCCCCAGCGGAGGCGGTGGACGGGGCAGCGAACAGGCTGAGCCTGCCTTGGCGGTCGGCCAGGGGAGACGGAAGGACGACAAGGCCACACGGCTGGGAGACCAGAGAGAACTCTTCAGGTGAAGTTGATGGCCCCCCTTCACGGGTGGGGAGAGCTGACAGAGAAAGCAGGGGGGTTAAGGCGCTGCAGGCCTAATGGGGTGAGACACGAGTGTTGGGTGCGAGAGGAAGGGAGCGGAAGGCACTGCATCTAATGTCCCTGGGGCCACGCGTCACACCCTCCAGGCTGCGAGACACTCTGAAGTGAGGGAGCCACCACATACTTTAAAAAAGAGCCCGGACACGACATCCAGGCATCCCTGCAGAAACACCAGCACAGGCACTGACGCCATGCCATCCCAGGACACGTGCTGGGACTGACAAAGGGACCTTGGGAACAACCGGGATTGCCTCTAAGAAATGCAGCCACAACCAGCAGAGTTCAAGATCAATTCTAAAACCCACCAGTCATGACACACATCATTTCTAGTCACGAGTAAGACATCTGTTTACGAGCCTGCTGGTCACAGGATTAGGCTCCTGGGTCCCACATGGGTGTTCTAGTCACAGCCAAGGTAGTGAAGGCAGGGAGCAAGCTTACTTATTGCAGTAAGAAACAGGAGTAGGTATCAGCGCAGGCCCTGCACATTTGAACATCTTGGGTTCAAATTCCCACCTCTGCTGCTTACTGGCTGTGTGACCTCAGATAAACCACCTAACCTCTCTGAGCCTCAGTTTCTTCATCTGTATAACAAGAATAACAATACCTACCACTGCAATTGTTGGGGGAATTAACGAGACAGGACACGGAAAGCAAACAGCACACAGTAAGCACTCAACGAGCGTGTGATGTTATAGTATCAGGATTACATAGTATTACCAAATACCAAACGTGGCATCGACTGTGTTACAGTGACTGCACGCCTGGCAGGAATCCAGACTCTAGGGAGTAAAACGGGAACACGTGGGGACTGCCAGGAGGCTCTGGGCTCTCCTGGAAGCAGTGCTGCCACATGCACTGGTGAGCCAGCCAGCCCGGGAGGGCAGCACCTCACCAGACAACACAGGGAGCAGCGATGCAGCAGGTTGCAGCCTGGAATCCCTGGAACCCCCAAGCCTCCCTTTGCTTTTTCTCCAAAAAAGCCTTCCCTGGAGTTAAAAACGCCAACAGCTGGCTGCTCAGTGGACCACGGCAGGATGGGGCTCCCACGGGAGGAAAGGCTCAGCAAGTCTGGGCTAGCTATTTCTGACCCGCCACAAGGAACAGCAAATATGGTAAAAGAATGAGCACGGTGAGAGGGAAAATGCCTCGGACAGGAGCCAGGAGACCTGAATTCCAGTCCCTGCACCATCATATGCAGCGTGCCTGAGCCTGGCCTACCACTTCCTTCTCGGGCACCCGTCTCCTCGCTGGAGAATCTCTTTACAGAGGCTTGGATTTCCTTGCGGCAATGGCCCTTAACCGAGGCGAGCCCCAGAATCACCCAGAGAGCTTCATTTAGCACAGATGCCCAAGCTGCCCCCATTCTTATGGAATCGGGCCTGGCTATAAGGATTTTGAAAAACTTCCCAGGGAACGGGGAGGGGAGAGGCGGAGCAGGGAGAGAGCACGCCTGCTTCAGGAGCTCCCACAAGGCTGGCCTCCTGCCGTGGGACTCCTCTTCCTCCTACACACTCTCAGGAAAGCGGCCACGACTCTGGATTTTGGCAAGTACTTCTTACTGATGAGAACAGAAAAGTGCCCACTGAGGCAGGACATGCCCAGCCTTTCAAACGCTTAACAAGTCAGTGCTCTGTCTGACCCAGCAGCAAAAGAGCAAACGCACCTCAACTCGGAGGTTCCTTCCCTAGACTTTCACTTTTCCTCTTGAAGCCAAAGAGTAACAAGCAGGCTGGCAAGAAGACAGATTGGCCCCTTCCTCCTCAGAGGTCTTCCCTGGATGGTCCTGGAACCACGACAGTAATAAAAACAACAGTGCTGGTCACCACCATCTACGGAGTGATAATCACAGGCCAGGCCCCAGGCCGGGCACCTCTCATGTTCATCTCGTGTAGTCCTCACAGAAGCCTCTAGAAGGGAAGGGGCATTGTCATCACTGCCTCACAGATGAAGGATGCAGGGCTAGAGAAGTCAATTATCAAAGTCACATAGCTTGTGAGCGGAGAAGCCAGTACTCAGACCCAAGTCCACCTCCCTCCAAGAATCAAGCTTTTAATGCCCATGCTTTGCGCTAAGAGAAAGGCAATTCATAGCTTTGTAATCCACTGGCAGCTCAGGGAGACACGATCGTGGCTCAAAATGCTGGGCAATGCCAGGAGCTGCCAGCAATCCATCTTGAGGAGTTAATACTGGATGATTGATCGGACAAACAGAGGCAAAGGACCACAACAGCCACTTAGAGGGTGAAAAATTTCCAAAACCACCCTTCCCTGGGTGGAAGGAAAGCCTTGAGGCTTAAAAACATCCCCACCTACCCATCATCCATTTCTCCTGCTTCCTCCCTGCTGTGCTTCAGAGGGAATTTTGAGCCAAACCAAAAATTAAGGAATAAGGATGACGGCAAAGCTCAGATAGCATTCGAGTCGCTCTGACTCACTCTCAACCTTAGCATTTCCACAATCTGCTTAAGCTCCAGGCTCAAGCTCACCGTGCCTGGGGGACAGGGCAGCTCCCCCCATTCGTGGTCAAGCACAGGCCTGAAAGCCAGGCCACATGCTGACCGGGGACCACACTGGTCTGAAAGTGTTTACTTCTGGAGTGATTAGCCCACAGGGGGCCCCCTGGCCTCCACCCAGCTCACAAAGAAGGTATCAGGAGCAAGTATGGAAAGGACTGGATGAGACAGGAAGAATGATTTAGAGAATGAAATTCTTTGATCTTCAAACTGTTGAGGGTCACGTGAAAAGTGGTTCAAAATACATTTACAACATACATTTAAAACAATGACCCAGGAGCGGTCAGAAGTCGTTGAAATGAACAGCGAAGGGCTGTGCATCTTATTGTAAGCAAAATTTTATCATAAACAACCAACAAAAAGCATCAACGGAAGAAGTAAAAATGGCCCAAGAGAGTGGCTGACAACCATCCCTCCAGGAAAGAGACACTCCATAAAAGACTTCTGCTGTCAAGTTTAGCGAGTTTCTGCCTTTCTCTTCCCTTCTGTTCTAGAATCACACTAAAGGCCTTGCGAGAGGAGGGGGTCCCAGGGCCCATGCTGATCTCAGACTCTGCTCCTGTCAGTCTTCCTGTGTCAGCCAGCCCACAGCGTGCGGCCGCAGTGCTGGCAGCCGCGTCAGTCAGATCTCACAGCTAAGGCCGAGCTGAGGAGCACACGGCTGCCCTGGCGGTCCGCGGCAGACTCACAGTTGGCAACGAGCTGGGGGAGGAAGATGGTCAGACGGCCCGTTGCCTGATGACACAGCCTGGTCAACAGCAGTCAACACCTTCTCCAGAGAACCTCACCTCCCTGAACACGGCAGTAATCAACCCAGAAGAGTTGGTTTCAACTGTCTCAAGAGTTGTAGCAATCAAATGCACGCTAACACCACTAGGCAGAAGAACCACACCCAGAACCGGGGAGGGCACGCCAACCCAGATCGCTAACCAGGCCCACTGGGTGGCTGAGGGCCCCGAGGTAATCAGGGTCCCGCTACTTTAAAGGCCTAACAGCAATGTGATGACGCTGCTTCTCAGGCTCAGGATTTCAGAGGCCTCTTTACTTCTGGTTGTAGATTATATTAACTCGGGAGGGTATCACTGGTTAATGGATTATTCCAAAGTGTTGATCAGAAGCTGTGATTAGATTGATGACATGAAAGGAATTTTGGGTGACCTGCTGAGAGAAAGTAATGAAAAGAGGTTTTTGGTGATTAAAAGAAATGAAAAATCATTGTATTAAGCCAGTCTAATAAAATATGCTTTCTCATTCTCTCTTCATAATAGTCTACATAGCTGTGGTTTTTACCCTTTCTAGGGTCACAAACTCCTTTGAAAATTTGCTGAAAGCCATGAACTCTCTGCCCAGGTGAATGCATGCATGCACAAAACCTACAGTTTCTGGCTCCCACATACCCCTGGTGCAACACATTCACGGATGCCACGTGAAAAACACCTGAATTACAGGGCCGGCCGACACTTACGTGAGTGAGCTGGCCCTGAGTGCAGGACAGAATCCTCTGAGGGCTTGACAAATGCCACCTCACCTCACGCCGTAAGAGAGGTAGGAATTTGTAGGGACTTCCATCACATCGCGGAGAGCAAGTGTTCTTTGCCTGCCAACACTCCGCCTCTCTGGAGCAGAAGCCTGCTGACAGCGCTCTCGTGGTGCAGCTTCAGACTTCCGGGGCAGGAGTGGATGTACAAATGTGTGCTCTCACCACACAGGGACAAAAGGAAGGATGAACATTTTCCGAGCGACCAGATAAAGGGAATCTCATTTCTTCTGCCTCTTCTCTCCCATTATCAGGAAACAGTGCTCCAGAGGGGGATCCCAGTGCACTCCCCTCACCAGCAGTGCAGACAACAGTGTACTGCAATTCCGGGGGGGACATCACCCTGGCCCAGCTGCACCCAGTCCCAGAGCCCTCCCCACATGCTGGGGAGGTGGAATCACAGCAAAATGTGCAGCTGGGGACCCCCCTCTTTCTCCTGACCTCCTTTGACCCCCTAAGGCTTTTGACCTAGAGTCTCCAAATTGAATCTAATAATAATCCTCACTGCCTAGAGCATCAGTGGGTCTGGAGCTACCTTCGTTTCTACTTGGAAAGTGAAAATAAAAGCTGGACAAACCTACAATTAGGAACTGAGTCAAAGAGTCAGAGACGAGAGTACTTGTAAACATCAGCCTGGGTTGAAATGTACAACCCAAAGCTCTGTTGGTAAACTGAGGGTAACCCATGTTAAAACCATCTTGTCAGTTAAAGAAAAGCACACATTCCCATTAGAGTAAGAGGTTAGAGAAAATATCAGAGCAGATAAGGATGCAAAAGCTACCGCCCCAATCAAATAACAAGGAACACAGTGCTGGACACTAAGCTGGAGCTCAGTAAACACCCAGAAGCAGTGATTTCTTATACCCACGTGAGCTGTCTAGTTTTCCAAGTGCTCAGTACAGAGCGAACAGTCAGCATCACTACATTATAGACATGGTTTTAAAAATGGTATCTCTTAAATGTCTACAACAGCCAGGAGTTAGCACACTTTTTCTGTAAAGGGTTGGAGAGCAAATGTTTTAGACCTTGTGGGCTGGATGATCGCTGCCACAACTACTCGACTCTGCCACAGCAGCACAAGAGCAGCCACAGACAACGCGTATACAAACGGGCATGGCTGTGTTCCAACAAGACTTCATTTACAAAAACAGGCAGGGGCATTTCTCTTCCCTTCTCATCAGTAGGTTTTTCATTAGGTCTGTTGATACGAACACACCCAAATAAAACATATTTTTTTGGCATCAGTTGCCCAGAACTAATGGACTCTTTAAATAGTCACAAGGATCTGGCCAAGTAAGTCTGAAATGAGCTCAGTAGGAACAGAAAAGACCCAGGCAGGCTTTCATGCCCATCCACACTTGTCATGACCACTAGACTCAAGAAGTCTCATCCCCAACACACACTTCTCCAACATTCAGTCTCAAGACCCCTTCACACTTTTAAAAAGTATTGAGGACTCCAAAGAGCTGTTGTTTCTGTAGGTAAAATCTATCAATATTTACCATGTTACAAACTGAAACAAACGTCCAAAATATTTAATAAGTCATTTAAAAGTGACAAAAATCCATTACATGTTAATAATACTTTTCTAATAAAAAACAACTCTTTCAAAAAAAGTTTCGTGAGAAGAGTGGAACTGTCTTCCATTCTTGTCAATCTTTTCAATGTCTGGACTGATAGAACACAGCTGGATTCTCATATTTGCTTCTGCATTCAGTCTGTTGTGAAGCAGTGTTTTGGCTGAAGTACCTGAAGAAAATAAGGCCTTAAACAGCTGTAGCCCTTTTCAGATAACTGAATAGTCTTCTCTGATTCTATAGTGAAACTTGACACGTGAGCTTCTTAAAGATCAGTGAGGCAAGGAATCTGAAATGGTGTCAATGAACTGTCACACTCTGTCACGTGAAAATCCACTGCTCCATCTTGTACCTTGACTGGATCTTGTATTCATGTGTGACTGTGTGACATGCACTGATCCGGTGGAAAATACTGTTCCCCTGGGTCATGCACATCTCCAAAACACTGAAACTTTTTATCATAAAATATTTTTTAAAAGTCACCCCTGTACACATTAGAAATCTTTTAAGAACTGGGAAGCTGTCAAGCTTGCATGGTGGATATAAGTTTTCCTAAATTAAAATTTGTGCTTTCAAGCGAAAATTAGATTACTGGCAACAAATACTTTTAATTGTTTTCCTGAAGTGATTTGTTTACTTGGTTCATTTTCAAGAAAATGTCTGCCAAAAATCCAAGCTTCAGTAACCATAGTTTGACCGTCGTCATTCTTTCAAATAAAAATGGTGTCCCAAGAGAAAAGTGGCTAGTTCAGTGTGCAACTCAAGCAACTGTATATGTGCTTTTCCTCCAAACAACTGTTGTACTCGGGTACGTGGCAGAAGTGCTTCGGGTATACTTCCCATTTCATCACACAGAAGGTTAAAGACATATATGCAAGGGTTGAGATTTAATGACATTAACAGGTTTTACTATCTCATCAAGGCCACTCGTAAGTGAAATGGGCCTTTTTCAACCCCTGCAAGTAGATGGCAATGAAGAATGCAAGGCCACTAACACAGGTGATGCCACTGCCCTGACTCACGCTACGGCGCCAGCTGTTTGACCCACCTCTGCTTCTGCACCATCAGCGCAAACGCCAACAGTGAAGAAGGGTGATAATGTGCCTTATGAAAATAGTTCTGACCCTGAGGACCCTCTTGAGAACTGCTGCCCTGACAAATACTTCTCACGGCCACAGCTTCAGAACATGGCAGCAGCTCAGAAGGAAGCCATTCCTCCAAAGACCCTGCAACTGGCCAATCAACACTTGTTTAAATGCTTGTGAAGCTCGCCTAGAAGCTAAGATTCCTCAGAATCCTTCCTCTGAATTTTCCTCAGAAACACAAGGGGAAAAAAAAGATGATCAGAAGCAGAGCCTGTTAACTAAATGTGCGGTCTACGTCCCCAAGCCCGTCCTCTAAGGTAACGACACTGGAGAACGAGGAGACGGGTGCAGGCTCAAGGGCAGGGACAGCCAGTGAATTCTGGCAGGCCAAACCCAGTGGAACCAGAGCGAGGTGTGTCTGTGCAAGACTCAATTAAGCTCCTCTCAGAGGACAGGCGCAGCAGTGACTCTAAACGACAGAGGAGCCAGGGGAAGCCACAGCGTGTGACAGAAGAGACAAAGACACAGCTTGGGGCAGTGGGGCTTCATTAGCAATGTTTTCCTTTATACCCTCAGTTCCTCAGAAGGAACCTAGAGACAACGAAGCAAACGGTACCCAAACGAACCCTCTCTGAAAGCTAGATGGGCTCCCGACTGGAGGGAGGACACAGCACCCCCACCTGCAATGAGCCAGCCTGGACTGCACTTAAACTGAGATTCTTGAGCCCAAGTCACTGTCAAGGTCGCGCAGTGGGTCAGTGGAATAGTGAGCCTAAGAGCAGGAGCCAGAGTGCCAGGCTCCATCCAGCAAAATGTTTCCAAATCCAGTAGGAGATATTACTGCCCACGGCCTTTACTTTGCCAGTTGCCTCCAGGATGGGCTAGATCTCGGGGGGGGGGGGGGGGGGCGCGGACACGACACGGGATGGGACTGAGGAGCCAGAAGGTCAACCACAATATCCTGGAACCAGCGCCAGCAGGCGGTCAGCTGCACGCTCGCGCCAGCTTTCCCGTGCTGCCTCGCTGCTGTCCCGGAGTGGACGTGCAGGGCACAGCCACTCCGCAGTCACAACTGAGGTTGGTCGGCCAGCACAGGTGCCGTTCCTGGGAGTTCTCTGTAGGGAGACTTCAGCCGTGGGAACATGGCTGCCCTCACTCTGGAAGTGTCACAAGCACGACCTCTTCTCCAAGTGCGGAGGAAAATACGCATCTGCGGATCAGCTCAAGGGCATCCCACAGCCTTAATCAATTCAGTGAAAGAACGTGAATCAAGAAGGCACCCCCATTCTAATCCCCTCTGCTCCCCTCTCAAAGGGTTTGTGGTGTGTGCTGATGAGAAACGGGGGCTTCCTAGCGGTCTGTCCTCCTGAGAGCGGTGAACGAGAGCCCGGTGTGCCTGTGTGACTTCCTGTTTCCATGTCTGCTCTCTGCTGAAGAGGTCCCATGCTGTCACCTGGTGGAAAAGCCGAGAAACGGCCCCGTGTGCCCCAGGCTGACAAAAGCATCCCTGTTCCATCAAGTTTCCCCCGACCATGATGCTGAGGGACAACTATGACTCCATCTTGGGCCTCACCTGCTGTGCTATCTGCCCCAGGCAGGACACTTGACTAAGACCATCAGCTAACGGTCAACCTCTCACCAAATAAATGTCACGGAGACAGGTAACTACCAGTCACCCCCAAATGCTCTAAAAGCAAGGTGGAGAAGGCGGTGAGGCAGAGGGGTGAGAACAATGCAGAAGGGGAGAAGGGAACCGGTGAGGAAGGACCAGAGGAATTCACAAAGGGAGCAGATGAAGCCAAGAAGAAAAGGTCAGATAAAACTTAGCAACCGGGAAAACACCGCCCTTGGGATTTTTACAAATTTCCAGCCAAACAGTCAGAAAAATGAGTCCAGAAATACTGAAGTATATAAAGATGAAAAAGTTAAAATGCCTCATCTCAATATATTAAAATAAGAGAAAGACCTATTCATTAAGTCACAGAAATAATAAAACCACTTTTTTATATAATGTGCACAGAAGGGAAAAAAAAAAAAAAAAGACAAGAATATCCCCAAACAATAATTATTCCCAGAAGGTGGGTTTTCATTTTCTACTTGGGACTTTCCTGTTTGTGATAGGGTGCTTTATTAAAACTCTGATTTGTTGTATTTTTTGTGACTTTCCTTTACCGCGTGTTTCAAGAAGGCGGGAGGGCTCTGAGTTCTGTGGCTCAGAGGAAAGCAATGTTGCCAGGCTAAAAGCAAAAGATTTCTGCCAAGTTCCAGCTTAGGCTCACCGAAAAGAATTTATCCTAGGGGGTGTTTCAGAGGGAGAAGGGAATCCAGCGCCTCTGAAGGAAAAGAGGAGAAAACAAAAAAGAGCTATTTCCCAGGACTAGAAAGAAAACAGGAGCTGGTATATTCCACAAGTGGGGCCTGTGGCCACTCCAGAAGCCAGGCCTTGGGAGGCTGGACTCAGAGTACCGACCGGGGCTCCCAGCTGAGGCAAGACCCTCACGCTCCAGGCTGCCCAGAAGCCAGAGCACTACCGCATCCGGACAGCAGGACTCTCAACAGGAACTACTGTGGGCCGACACCGGGGGCACCCCTGAACACTGTGCCCTAAATCAGAATCCTGGATCTTCCCCAACACTGGTGTGAAACCTTCAAGTCAGGTTTAATTCAAGTTTAAGAAAATATTAATTGTACAGCAATTGTGGAATAAGATATGTACCTACTACAGTCATCTGTTGCATAACGATGGGATACGTTCTGAGAAATGCGTCGTCAGGCGATTTCATCGTTGTGTGAACATTATAACCACTTACACAAACCTAGACGGTATAGCCTACTACACACCTAGGCTGTATGGTACTCATCTTATGGGACCACCATCACATGTGCAGTCTGTTCGTGACCAAAATGTCGTTATACAATGCATGACTGTACATGTTTTCCAAATTTTCTAAAATGAATCCACTTTACTTTTATAATCAGAAAACAGGTCAGCAACAAAACTTTATTTACAACAAGTGAATAATCTGCCTTGAAGAACATTACTACTATCAGCACCGGGGGATGATTTTATGGCTCCAGAGGCAGCTCCGACCTCTTGCTCCTTGACCCCTTGTGGTCTGCAATAACCATTTGTGCCCCGGCAGCCCGTAGTTGTGCACAATATTCAGACAAGCCCAGAAACACACAGAACATTTTCTTTGTGGTCTTTTCTCACTTAGCAGGCATGCAACCATTCCCCCCAAAATTAGGGGAATGCAAAAGGGTTCTAATGGCACAACCACTTAAAAGTCAGAGTTTCAAAGGTTCCTTCTGGCATCAGTCTCATTTTAAATTAATACCAACACATCTATTTTGAAAGTGTGTTAAATCAGCAGGGAAGGATGCTTTACACATA
This sequence comes from Tapirus indicus, assembly GCA_031878705.1. Classification (NCBI taxonomy): domain Eukaryota; kingdom Metazoa; phylum Chordata; class Mammalia; order Perissodactyla; family Tapiridae; genus Tapirus; species Tapirus indicus. The sequence continues at coordinate 32,402,804 of CM062929.1, read as the reverse complement.
GCCATCCTCAATCCACAGAACCTCCTGTTCTCACAGCGAAGTGTTAGCTATTTCTTCCAAGACAAGATTCTCTCTGACTCAGTTTTGAGAAGCTGAAATCACACTCACGAGTGGCAGTGAAATGAATCATCTTGATGAGCAGCAATCACCCCAGGCCTCCTTACACGGCTGGTCTCCACGACGTGCGCCCCTGCCTCTCCACCAAACAAGACCAGGCTGCCTTTCAGACTGAGCCCCAGGGCGCCGCCAGCCGCCTCCCAGAACCTTCCTCCTCCACCCCTCAGCAGTGCCCAGGCCTGTGGCTTCAGGGAAGGCTGAGCAGCACAAGAGCACAAAGGAACTTGCCTTTTCCATCTGTTGCTGATGCTTCTTGTAAATGCCTGATTGACCTAAAAACAAACATTCGGGAACAAAAAGTTAGCTAACTCCTGCACTCCTCTCTGTTTCCAGCACTAGTAACTTGAGGCCTTGAATTCCTCAATTATAATCAGAAGGGCTGGACTAGAAGATGTAGAGTACTCTAAACAATGTGGTCTCCCAATAATCAGCACACCGCCCTGTATGGTGCTCAAGCCTGTGAGTTAAAGATGCCCTCTGCTGGCTGAAAAAAGTCTGGCAGGGGCCTGGGTGTGAGGAGAAAACAAAACACAATCACTGAACACCACTGATTTCTCTACCTAATCTCTCATTCCCACAACTATCCGCCCACCAACACTACTAAGACGAGGAGCACCACTGAGCTCACCCGCTACCTGGAGAGAATGGCCCCCACAAGAAGGTCACAGGCCGATTTCTCAAGTCTAGGTCCAGGAGCTGTGATCACATGGCTTTGTTCAAGCTCATTATTTCATTGACTGGAGATTTATAACTTTGCTGAAAAATGCTGACCTCCAGGGAGTCTTTTTTCCGGCTGTGATGTGCCAGTAACTAATTATCATCATTACAGTTCAGGCAGGGGACATTAACGTTATTAAAGAAGTGGTAGATCAGCCTTCTAGGTAGAGTTCAAAGGCACCAAGGGATGTCTTTCTTAAAGGATGAGAACAGCACAGGCAGATATGGTGCAGGGGAAGAGAGCTGAAGTCCTGACACGGCCACCCACTCTTTACTTGACCATGAATAAGTCATTTCTCCTAAAATCTCCGTAGTTTGCCCACCTGTGAGAACTGAATGGGGCAACAAGTGAACGCTAACTAGCACAAACAGCACCAAACCAACACTGGCTGAAACTGAACATTTGAAAAATCATCAATACTATTTCTTAAATCACCTCTCTAGTACTTGATTTTTTTCATTTTACAGTAATTTTCAGGATATTTACCTTAAAGAATCTTGCTATTTGGCATCTGCTCGTTAGGGTTTTAATTACCAAGTGGCAGGCAATGGCCCCTTGTAGCTCTGTAGCATGTCTGGGTCCTCCCAACCCCCCGTGTCCCTTCTACTTTACTGTGCTGATAGTGGCAGATGTAAGAGTAGGGTCTTACACTCCGTTCCCTAATAATAAGATGCTCTCTCTACCTGAAGACAGTGCTGGTCCTCCTGTCACAGACGCCTGAGTTACTTATTCCTGGCAGGATGCAGGGAGGTGTGGAGGTCAGACTCATTCGTGCTCTCTCTTCCATGCGGGTAGGTGTCTGCTAAACTGCTGTATGTACACGTGTGATGGACGATGGAATTAGGGTTAAGAGAGAATCTGATTGGCTGGAATGAGGATTACACTCCACTGGCACCACACTCTAAAAAAACCAGAACTGAATGACCTGACAAACCCCAGGATCCTAAAGAATATTAATTGCCTGCATGGGGCATTGCAATGTGGAATACCTGACTTCTGAGAGAAGGCAGGTAAATCTATTTTCTTAAACTTTATTTCAAAAGAGTTAACTGCTTTCAAGTAGCCATGGAACTAGATCATTACAAGGGTGTTTTATTTTTGCTAGCCTCTTTTCCTCTACTTGTTTCCTACCATACCAAGAATTTCCTTCACTTTACATGAGACATAATGAGGATATTCTTTCTCATCAACCGCTGACCTAGCACTAACACTTCTTTACACAAAACCAGAGCACACTATATGCATCTAAAGTCTGCCATTTCCAGGAATGAAGCAAACCATTCTGAAGATATCTAAAATGTTTACATGCTGAGAACTATCACTAGTTTTATGTTAATGTACTTCCTCATTTTCCATCTAACTTGGCAAGAAAAGGGATTTCTTCAATTCCCTCCCCTCCAAATTCTTGCTGCTATTTTATGCTGCTACTAAGTTCTCATTTCTGGACTCTTCTCTATTGCCTAAATGGTGCTGAAAGCCAGCCATGGTGCCAGACTAGCTCCATCAGAATCCACTGGGGAACTTGATAAAGACACAGATTCCAGGGTCCTGCCCTGGAGACTGATTCAAGTCAGTCTGGGACCCAGGAAGCTGTATTTTTTAAACAGATGCCTGTGTGATTCAAACCAGTCTGAGAATGGCTGATTCAGCCGCCGGGTTTAACGACGAGCCTCGTGGTGCACACGCAGCCTCCCTCCCCGCAGGTACTCACCACACCACTGGGAAGAGGATGGCTCCACAGCACAGCAGGTCAACCAGAAACAGAGAATCCTTCCACAAGCCATACTCAGTCGTCCCCTCCTCGGTGGACTCTATGATGATGTAGGCCACATTTGCTAGGACCTAGAGAACACAAAAAGTCACTGGGCCCCAGGGCACGGGTAGATCTTTACAACCACAGCCCCGTAGAGGGGCTGACACCTGGCCAGCCGGCCCCCAGCCTGTGGCCACCGCAGTGTTTCCAGCCCCACACGCTCCCCCACGACTGTGCCCTCTCCTGTCAAGCAGTCTCTATGCCCTCCTCCTGAGAGTGAGCCTGCTCTGACCAACACGGTCAGCTGGAGGTGACACCACGTGATTCCAAGGTAGGTCACACAAAGGACACAGCTTCTGCCTAGCTTTCTCTCGAGACACACATCTTTGGAGCCCTGAGCCTTCTTGTAAGAAGTCTGGCTACCCCAAAGCTGCCATGCTGGAGAGACCAGGCAGAGAGACAGAAAGATGCCCAAGGAGCCCCAGCTGTTCCCGCCCCATCTGATCAAGTCTTCCCAGCCCAGGAGACATGCAAGTGCAGACTTCAAGAGGACCCCAGCCACTGTCTGACTATATAACTGCATGACACCTCAAGTCAGACCTACCCAGTTAAGCCACTCCTCAATGTTAAGTCACTAAGTTTTGGGGTGATTTATTATGCAAGCGATAACTGGGACACTTTGCTTTTCGAGGCACCCTAGGCCTCAGCACAGTCACTCAGGTGCTAAACAGGTGGCACTTTACATCCCATTTAGCCACGATGCCCACACTCCTCAGACCCAAGTTCTCCCTGTGTGGGCACCTCTGGTTCTCCCTGACATCACTCTTCTAAGTGCCAGATAACGGGACTGTGTCATCAGAGCCCAGAGCGGCAAGGATGGCAGATTCTAGCCCCCTGGTTGGGCAGCCACGCTGCTCCTCACAGGAACAACTCCAGTCCAGGTCCTCTCTACAGCAGACATGGCTTAGTTCTTCCCCTGAGGTTCACCTGCGTCCACGTTCTGCTTCAATTTCCAGTTAAGGCTGTGCCTTGTGTGTTCAGGCCCGATGTTAAGCTCTTAGCATATTATGAAGAGTGCTTCAGATGACTAAACTGAGAGACAATATTTTGAAAACTGGGATGCTGCTCAGCATAAGGGAGACATAATCTATGAGACATTCTTTTGAAGATTACCATTAGGATGGACGCAAGGATTACAATCCCACCTCCATAGTCCATGAGAAGTCCACGGTCCCAAATACTCTGCTTGACTTGCAGTGAAGGTAACTCCACACTTTTACAAAAATGTGCAATCTGCTGTGCTATTATTTGCGAAGTCGCTAAGCAGAGTTTCTCTTTCTATCTAGGACTTTTCTGTTAAATCAGCACAGAAGCCATACTTCACCCAATACAAATGCAGAAATTATTCTGAAATTTCAGTCTCCCACTGACACCCCTTCTGGGTTCCTCCTGAAGCCCAGTCTGTCCTAAGGGTCTGCATCTGTGGCTCTATCTATGAAGACAAAGTAGAAAACAAGGCTTTCACAGCTTACATTCATAATTCCATTTTGTCCTTGGTTCACACTCTTGACACGAGAGACAAAATGTCCCCAGAAGTGCTGGTGTGGAACAACATGCCCAACATGTTCTTGAAACTCCATTTCGTATATTACTCACTTCTTACTCAGAAACGTGCAGTGGCTCCCGTGGTCAAAAGGAAGCAGTTTTAACTTTTCAGGCTGATGCTCAACACCTTCCCAGACTGGTCCCAATGTTTAAATACTCCTAACTTCCTCATATATAATTTTTTGAATGTCCTTGTTTCCTCAGAGAGACCTGACATGTAACCTTGCATTTTGCTCCTTATGGGAACAAAAGAGGGGACGCTGGGAAGACTGTGCCCATTCTATCACAGTCCTGGCCAGGCAAGGAAGATCCAAACTGGAGGGGATGGCAGCAGCTACTAGAGGGAAAGGGAACCAGGAGCTGTATGGCCCAGCGGGAGGAGGACCCAGGTCCAGCACTATTGGGCTCTGAGACCTCGGCAGGCTGTAGATCTCAGCCCGGCAGAGAAGTGGCCCTAGTGGCTCAACAGCAAGACCCGTACAGGTCCTCAGTGTCTTCTGTTCACTAGACAGTAGTATCACATGTTTCTGCTGCCGCTCCTTTGTCATATTTCTTTCCTTAACTGCCTACGCCAGGCCCATCTCTACCATAAAGCCTTCCAGATCATTCGAATTTGGGTGATTACTCTCTCCTTGGAAACCTCAAGCAACCGGTCTATACCATTCACTTGGCACTCACACGCATCCTGTGTTACTGACTGTGAAGGTGGCTTTGCTGCCAACACTGCTAACCCACCAGTCACCAGAGCTGAGTGGGCTGATCGGGGTGCCCAGTGAGTTGTCCCCTTCCTCCCCTCGGAAACCTGCACATCTACACTGTGCTCCACAATGAGATCAGCTGACAAGACAGCTTCATCAAACAGATGCTCTTTGGTCAAGCAAAGCAGAGCAGTTGCACATTCCTGCTAGGACCTCCTGTTCATTATGAGTTCTTTACATCCAAGTTCTGCCTCCAGTAAGACTGTTCTAAGACAAAGTTCCTCCCCTGAGGGGCTCACAACCTTGTAAGGCTGGCCTCAACCCAGGGTCCCAAACTTAGGAAGGGTTTAATAAATGTGTGCCGCTGAAGTCTACTTAACATTCCACCTTATGGAAACTCACTGGTGTCATCTGCAGTTTTAAAATAATTTGTTAATAAAACAGCTTCCTTGTTAAGAGGACCATTGTTTTACGGGGCAAACAGATGCAGAAAAGAAGGCAGTGTCTCTATGGAAAGTGTAGGTGTCCACATGCTGCTTTACAGATGACTGATGGTCCAACATCTGCCAGTGCAATGACCTGAGGTCTCAGTCCGTCAGAATTCAGAAAGAGAATCCCCAGTGGCAGAAGCTGGGGTTTCTGGGTAGGCCAACTCCCTCTTCCCAGACAGGCCTGGAGCTGAGCCCTGCAAAGTGCCAAGACAGAACCAGGACAAGCAGGATTAGGGTTCCCTTACCTGGAGTGGGATGACAATCATGAAGATCTTTTTGTCTTTATCGGAAAGGATGTGCTTAATGAAAGCCCAGCCGGTGCCAATGAGTGCGATGGTGATGAACAGCAGTGCCCCTTTCAAACTGGAAAAGAAAAAATGTAACAGACACCAACGGGGCTCTTCAGACTCTCACTCTGAGAGTTAGATTCTACAGCCCATTGTATGACTTCACGTGTGCTTCTTGCAAAAGCTAGGTGGCCAAATTCAGGACATTCATCTTACGTGAGCATACACTTTTCTGTGGGCACACAAATAGTCAGCTGTGCACCCCACTACCTGAGCAGCCAATCCCTGCAGGGAGACAACCCCCTCCCAGGAGGACGCCAACAGCCTCGACGTCTCAAGTCTGCACAGCCACCTGTGTGCCACGCACCTCTGGCATGGCGGGAACCCAGACAGGCTGCCACAGGATGGGGGGGCCCGTCAACCCAGGGCAGGTCTCTTCCTACCATGGCTCCCCCAACTTCCTTGCATGTCATTTCATGGTACGAGTAATTTGCAAGTCACCCTGCATACTCACAGGTGAGTGATGTAGTATACCACAGCCCAACCTTCGATGGGAAAGCCCTGGGAGGAGATGTAGTGGTAGTCGATCTGCAATCAAACAAGTGCGTTTCAGAACAGCCAATCTACCTCACACCTCAGTGCACAGTGAAACAGGAAATGCCCCCCAAGGACTTCCTGACGGGGGCTATCCCCCACCCCATGCTCCAACTCACTCACCAATTTACAATTAAGCATGTGAACACACTAACAACGCCAGGCAGCTTGAGAAACGAGACTCAAGGTTTGAAAGTCACTAACGCCAGCCCGGGCACCTCTCTTGAGGCAGGTGATTCACCCTGGCAGATGCCTGCCTATTCTTTTCTTTACAATCTCCAAGGTCCAAAAGACATAGGTGTTTTCAGTATTCCAGCCAAGAACTTCATCTTTCATACCCCAGCTGCTTACATAAGTAAATAAGTCAGCCATTGAAAAATCTATGTGGAATCACCCAGCTTCAACTAGGTTTCCCTTGAAAAAAAATCTGTAAAGTTTAGAGCTACCTGAAGCCACCAATGCATTTTAATTAAAGTGGCAAGTTTCAGCAGTGTACCCAAAATGCTTCCTGGCACAACTCACAAAGCTGATATCAATTTCTTTATACATCTTTTATTCTATCACAAATGGCTGACTAGACATAAAGTGACTCAAGGATCCTATCATTCATTATCTATATGGTTCCAGAAAGAATCTGTTAACTTAGATCCAAATGGGAAATTATCCAAATAACTGTCATTTCTTGAGACTGTAACTGGATATATTATGACTTTTCCTATGACAACATTTTAAGTGCAGTAGGAGAGCACTTGTCTGGAGACTGTCATGCTCACAGGTGTGGCCTGTGGGTGCCTCATAGGCCCTCACATTGGGGAAGCTGTGATCTGACGCCCACGGGCAGGCTCATTTCAATTTGTGTTAGTACTACATATTCAAAAGCTTAAGCTCAATTCTTATGCCTCAAACTTTAAAGCATCAGTTTTCTCTCAAATAAGAGAAACTAACGCTGAACTTCAAATCAAACGGGAACATGAGGGAATATTTGGAAAAATAAAGGAAGTCATGGAAACAATTCAGCAGGTGGCACTCTAATCTCAAGAAATGACCAAAAAACCCCAAAGAAATAAAAACCAAGTGTAGGAAAACTCCGGGTCTGCAGTAATATCAGAAGATGTCTTACGTCTAGTCTTAAGGAGGTTGTGACGATATACCCCCAGGGTCAGTCCCTCCCAGACAAAGCAGGCTTCATGAGATAGGGATTCTTTCATCTTTTGTTTCCCAGTGATCTACCTCCTTCCTTCTAATTAATTTTTCCTGATCATATAGACATTGTACATCATTTCATAAGTGACCCCAAAATACTAATACATACGGCATGGAACACCAAGGAAAGAGATTTGGTGAAAGGAAGGGCCGCCATCAACCAGTGAATTTTAAATACATCATTCCTATAAAAACAGAGAGAAAAGAATTAAAGGAATATTCCATTCTCCCAAAGGACAGCTGAAGCTCCAGACATAAGATATATTTATAAGGAGGCAGCAAATATAATCTAAGCAAACCACAAACATGAAGACTTCTTAAAAAGCAGTTTCTGTCAATAGAAAAGTCCTCAAATGGAGTCCTAAAGTCATCTCTAATATACAATTTAATGTTGTGAATGGAACTGAGAGTTATGCACTAAAGCCAGACATGATGGGTTCCGAGTTCTGATAAGATGGAAATTGAAATATGTTGCTAGCTTCCTCCCCAAAAACCACCTTGGAAAGGCCACGGAGGCAAGTATGAGGTGGATGATCTATAAAAACGACATGAAATTCCCAAGAAAGCAGAGGTGACTGGGTGCAGCTGTAGGGAAATCGGCAGCCCAGAGCAGACGTGGGTTCAGAACCATGCAGCAGGGACGGTCAAAGGGAAAGCACCGGGGCCATGCCCCTCTCTCTCCCCCTCACGCGGGAACCTGCCAAACACACCAGGGCAGTGGGGTAAAGCACCCATGCTCCCACAGGTACTTGCCCACCTTTGGGCTGCCAGGCACTAAGTTCTCTACTCTTTCTCACCTCGCCCTAGGAATTAACCTGATAGGACACACAAGACCATTAGGGAGGAAAATGTACAACTCTATTAAATTATACAAAGAACTCAGATTCATGGAGGGAACTCAGATTCTCAGATACCACGACATTCTGCAAAGCCACAGCAGTAAAAACATGGAATGGGTGCAGCATCAGACAAATAAACCAAGAGAAAAGACTAGCGAGCTCCGAAATAGATTCATATGCGTGTGGAAGCTTGACATATGATAAGGTGACACCAAATCGGTGGGAAAAGAATAGGCTGTTTAACAATTGGCACAGGGAAAAATCAGCTCAAACATAGATATAGAAAAAAAGAAGCTGGATCTCTACTTCACACTTACATAAGGGGGGACCCCTAGATGGATTCTGGTGCTAAACGTAAAATATACACTTTGTGATCCTGAAGTAGGAATGGGCCTCTTAAGATCCAAGAGGCACTGCCCAAAAGACTAAAATTAGATAGCTTTGACTCCACTACTATGAAAGATTTTTATTCTACAATGAATACTACAGACAAGTTTAACAAACTGGGAGAAGAAATTCACAATGTCTAAGATAGAGAAGGGACTGATATCCAGAATATACAAGAAGCTCACACAAAGCAACAAGAAAAAGAAAACCCAACAGAAAAATATGCAAAGAAGATAGGCAGTCACAAAAGGGAAAACTCAAATGGTTAACAGGTTCCTGCAAAGGTGATTCACATCCTAATATTCGGAGAAATGCAAAATAAAATGAGGTACCAGTTTACACCCATCAGACTGGCAAAAAATAAGGTGTCGGTGCTGATGAGTGTGCGGAGAAGCAGGACCTTACGTACTGCTGGCAGAAGTGTGAACTGCGACAGGCACCCAGGCAGGCAGTCTGACAGCACTGAAGGAAATGAAATGCACATTTACCCCACACCCAGCGGCCCTCCTCTAGGAATGTCCCTTAGAGGCTGCACAGAGCCATAAGGGGACAGGCGGGAGGGAAGGTCATGACAGCACTGTTGAGGGAGCAGAAAGATGGAGGCAACCTAGGGGTCCACCACTAAAGGAACAGATAAGTAAAACGTGGGGATGCATACTATGGGTGCTCTAGAGTAGCTAAAAACGAATGAACTAGATGTACACACAGCGATGTGACTAGATCTTAAAAAGGATATTACTGAGTGAAAAATGTACAAGAACAATAGCTATAGATAGTATAGTTCACATAAATTAAAAATACATGCAACACCAATAAACATAATGTATTTATAAGAACACACAAGTATCCAGTAACACACTGAACACACGTGAGTGGCTCTCCGTGGGTGGCAGGAATGGGAGATGGGAGAGGAAATGAAGGGAAAATAAAGCAGGAGAAGGGCCTTGCACAGAGTGATGAGGAGGGTGTGCCATGAAATGACGCACACTCAGTTTCCGGGCTGGTTTCCTCTCTGGTACTTTCCTGCTCTAGTCCCCACCTACTTGAAGGTCAAAAAGGAAGTCAAGGCCAGAGCAGTCTGTCACTCCTAAATAGCAATGAGATTTACCCAGAGAGCAAAACCGCCCACTGTCAAGAGTGGTGCGCACTCACACACCCTGGCAACCTCGACTTGCAGTGATGCGATGGAAAGAACACAGGCTCTGAAGCTACACCGACCTGGCTCGAATACTGGTTCTACCCAATAACCTTAATCTCTCCAAGCCTCAGTAACCTCTTCTGAAAATGGGGAACACCAACCTCTAGGAGCTGCTGGAAGATTCGCTGAACTAACCAATATCGAGTGCCTGACTGGGCAGAGAGTGGGTACTCCAAAGCTATCAGCTGCCTGTTTTCCCTTCCCACATCCCCAGGATTCCCGTCCCCACACTCCAGAGCCTACCAGAGAACTCAGAGTTGAGAGGAGCCACGTACTCATCGCAAGTAGATCTGGGTTCCAGTGCCAGCACTGCCAGGTGACACTAGCCGTGTCTCTCACTTCCCCTCTCAAGGCCTCAACAAAACCAAGCAAAGATCTCTCAGTTCCTTCCAGCTCTAAGGGACTATGAGCCTCTGAAATGTCCCGGCACCCTTGGAGTCACATCCTCTACACGACTCGAATTTCAACCTAACACAACCGGCTGTAAGACTCCCAGAAAAACATGGGGATGGGCAGAGGGCTTAAATGACACATTTCTGAATGTAGATGACACTTCAACGAGAGTTTAGAACATGTTGTACAAGATAGGTCAGCCTCATTTAACCGCAGATTTAAAATTGTTGCCACAGTTATATGTAAGTGAACCAGTGACAAGGACTGTTGCGTGAGTAAATGAAGGGAAATTAAACCACCACTGAACACCTGGCTAGCAAGCTGTTTTGCAGGGACTTCACATCTGCAGAGCACCCTGATTTGCAAAGCCCTCTCATACACAGTATCTTGCAGTAATCACATAACAAATCTAAGGACCTAAGGCTTTTAGAGGAAGGCAGGGAAATTATTACTGTCCCAATTTGGTAGCCGAGGAAAAGTAGACTGAGAGTGAAGCTGGGCACACAGGTGGTAACAGTCCTCGTTCACACCTCAAATCACCTGTCTGACTCCTAGTTCTTATTCTTCTAATAAAGGCAAAAGCAAAACTTTCTTTAAAAAACAACAAAAAAACTTTTATGGCCTGAATTCATAGGATTCTTTTTTTCTTATTAATGGCTGCCTGATCATCTAGTCCAGACACGATTATGTAGGGTCCTTCATAAGTCAACAAGAAGCTCTTTCCATGGTGGGTGTAAAGGATATTACAACAAATAGGAACCAGCAATTGCACCCAGCAGAGCCCAGTACCCCAGCTGGGCATGTCCCCTAGAAGAAAATCAGGCCACCAGGGATTAAAGAGGTCTTAATTTCTGCCCCAATGCTCCAGAGAAAGAGGTATTTGATATTTGGGGGTGCTTAATTATTGTATGAATTTAAATTAATCCATATTACAATACCATATTCACATGCCACCATTTACTCAGTTTATGAGCCTTATACTATAACAAATACTTCACACTATTCTTTAAGTGAAAATTAATATTTTGTTCTCAGTTTTTTGGGAGGGAGACAGAATTAAACACTAGCTCCACACACATGCAGCTGCTCCCCTCAAGAACCAAGTACAGGAAGTTAAAGCCTCAGGGGTTTCAGAAGAAAGGCCAAGAGGCGGGCAGGGGGCCTTTGAGGAGGTTTTCCCCAGTGACGAGCCTCTGGAGGTCAGTATCTATCCCAGCTGGGCTCTGAGCTGAGGGCTTCAGTACTGAGCAGTAAGTCCAGGCTCCCACCAGTAAGTGGGTCATTGTCCCTCATCTCCTCTTAAGAACAAACAGCCCCTGAATGGGACCAACGTGTTCAGCTGGAGTCCTGGACTGTGGTGTCTCCACCATGGAAATGCTTCGCTTACACATTTATTTTGCCCGTTCATTACTGAAATATTTGGATGTGCTCTCTAAACAAAGCAGTGGGAGGTACACAAACACCCAGGTATGCGAAGGCCTCCCACACTGCAAGGCTCCCGCACAGTCTTCCAGTGGTTAGGGGAAGACGCCCTTTGAAGAGAACAAGACTGCTCGGGCCAATTCCTTCCAGGGTCAGAAGCCAGCAAAAGGTGCAAGTATACAAATCCCAACACACTCTAAGTTGAAGGGCTCAAGGAAGTAATCATTTACCGTCGTTTTCGAAGGATGTGAATCCAGATGGTCCCAGAAAGGAAAAAGAAAAAGGCCATAGAAATGTACAATTTAGGGAGAGGAATTTCTCCTGCTGAGAGGTAGCTGTCAGGATTCTTCTCTGTGATCTCAATCTGAAACCAACATGAAATTAATTTTCACTTTGCAGGAACAGATTATCCCATATTCAGCAACTTGGATGTAATCTTAGCTGTTTCACTTAAGCTTAAGAAAGTGAGTACCAGCAGATAACAACCACATTCTTAGGAAGTGTAAACACATCCTAAATTGCTTTATATTTTCTTATTTATGCATCTTCTACTGAAGTATCCTGCCCACCGGCAAAGACGTTATTCTGGCCACATTTTTCTCTTACTCTGCTTAAGTATTCTTACAGAGTAATAAATGTCTCACACTTTACACAGCTGACAAAATCCACGTGGGACAGTTTCCACATAGTACTCACGTCAAGGCTGAATGAAAACTTGTCATTAGACGGAGTTTCTTTTCTAAGACATTTATGAAAATAAAGACTGTAGAGGCCTTCTTGGTCATCAGTGCTGATGTTAAAGAAAAACTGAAAGTGAAGAAGAAAAAAATTTAAGGGTACTCAAATCCTCAGCTGAATTTTTAAATCTTAGAAATAAATCATGAATACTATGGACAGAAGAAAACAGACTACTGAAATTAATCAAATTCTCCCAGAGCAGAGTTTAAACAGATATTTTCTTATTCTATGATTCCGTCCCAATATTTTGTTATAACAATTTTCAAGCTAACAGAAAAGTTGACAGAATTATCCAGTGAATACCTATATATCCACTACCTAGATTCTACAATTAACATTTTACTATACTTGCTCTATTGAGTATTTATCCATCAGTGATGGGTTTTTGCAGAAGTCTGCAGAGATAACCTACGATGCAGTTCTCTAGTTTTCAAGCCAACATATTATTTTGCTTTTTTAGGTAGAAAAATACTCCTGAAATATAAAGGAGGTTCATCTGATACTTGAAAAGGTAAAGGACCGATATTCCCTCATCAAAATTTACAGCTATGGTTTTAGACAACAGTAATAGAGGCTACATTTTCTACATTTAAACATTTTCTATGTTCTTCATATATTTCATGTATTCAAATGAAGTTTAATGTCAATCAAAAGACATTATATATATAAGATCACAGAATGTGACTCTGGTCAATTCTAGAGAACATTTTACTATAAGCCTAAAATATATTGTTTAGGGCCACATGTATAGACAGTAAACATAAAGAAAAGTGAGGAAATGATTATGATAACATTTTTCATGATAAGGGTTACTCTAGAGTTGGGAAGGGATGTGAGGGACACACAGGGTTTCTGGGGTGCCAGCACTGTTCTAGTTCTTGTCCCAGGTGGTTACAAAGGCGATTATAATTATTTGTACTCAATGTAAGTACTATACACTCTTCCGTATGTACACTATACGCCACAATTAAAAAGGATGGGGAAGAAAGAGACATCTGACAAGAAGATGGAAATAAAAGACCAAGAATATTCATGCTGAAATTATTGTTACCCCATGGCCCAAATGTGAGAGCGTGTATTTTGGTCCACACAGGGTAGCCAGAAAAAGAAAACTTTTCTAAACATATTAGTAACTTTTAGTTCCAAAAGACTCGTATGAAGTTGCTAGGAAATATTAAAAAAAAAAAAAATCAGTAGAATCATCACAGTAGATCAGAGCAGGTACCTGACCTTTAAAGAAAACAAAACAAAACAAAATAAAGCAAACATGTCAATTCTAGAGTTGTAATAAGCCGTGACAGTCCCTTTCCTGCTTGAGGGAGATGAACTATCATCCCTACTCCGTGGATAGGGCAGAAAAGCTCAGAATGACCACACTGTTCAAAACTGGGCAGATCCTGGGTCACAGAACAGTAAGGAGTCGCCTACTGACTTCTTTACATGGAGGGGAACCAGAGAAAAGACAAGCTGTCCATCCACTGCCTGTTTTATGCAGCCCAAGAACCCTACCAACTGGCTATTTCAACCCACGTTCTTAATCATCACGTGCGCTGCTTCCCCTCCACTCACCCTGACACAAAGCACCAGTAAACGACAAACGTGCGTATCCTATGACACTTTCCTTTTGTGATTTCTTTAAAAGAGGCTTTTTAATAAACAAGTGGGACCTCATCAGACTAAAGAGCTTCTACAAGGCAAATGAAACCAAGATCAAAATGAATAAACAACCCACCAGCTGGGAGAAAATATTTGCAAATCGTTTGTCCGACAAGGGATTAATCTCAGTAATATATAAAGATCTCATACAACTGAGCAACAAAAAAAACAAACAACCCGATCAAAAAATGGACAGAGGATATGAACAGACATTTCTCCAAGGAAGAGATACAGATGGCCAACAGACACATGAAAAGATGTTCAACATCACTAATCATCAGGGAAATGCAAATCAAAACTACACTGAGATATCACCTTACACCGGTTAGAATGGCTATAATCACAAAGACAAATAACAACAAATGCTGGAGAGGTTGTGGAGAAACGGGGACCCTCATTCACTGCTGGTGGGAATGCAAACTGGTGCAGCCTCTATGGAAAACAGTATGGAGAGTCCTCAAAAAATTAAAAATAGAAATACCGTATGATCCAGCAATACCACTCTTGGGCATCTACCCAATGGACCTGAAATCAACCATCACAAGAGGCGTATGCACCCCTATGTTCATTGCAGCATTATTCACTACAGCCAAGAAGTGGAAGCAACCCAAGTGTCCCTCAACTGATGACTGGTTAAAGAAGATGTGGTATATACATACAATGGAATACTACTCAGCCATAAGAAAAGACACAATTGTCCCATTTGCAACAACATGGAAGGACCTAGAGGGTATTATGTTAAGTGAAATAAGCCAGAGAGAGAAGGACAGACACTGCATGAACTCACTCATATATGGAATATAAGTGAACACACGGACAGAGAGAACTGATTGGTGGTTACCAAGGGGAAGGGGGGTGGGGGGGCACAAGGGGTGAAGGGTTACATCCACAAGGTGACGGACAAACAAAAATGTACAACTAAAACCCCACAGTGTTATAAACTAAGACATCAATAAAAAAAATAAATAAATAAATAAAATAAAAAAGGCTTTTTAAAAAACATTCAAAAACCTTATTTTATTAACAAGCATTTTAAAGTAGGGAAAGAAGAGAGAAAAGTACCTTTTGTATTTTCTCAAGGAGGTAGTAAAGCAAAGTGGTTAAACACATGGGCCCTAGAGTCAGACAAACCTAGGTTTGAATCCTCTGCTTAGGCAAGTTACTTAACCTCTCTGAGCCTCAGTCTCCTCATCTGTAAAAGGGGAATAATAACAGTACCTACTTCATAGAGTTGCTGGGAGGATGAACTGCGATAATGATAACGTATAAGTACTTAGCACAGTGCCTGGCATTCAGTCACTCATCTCCACAATTACTCATGGAGAGCCCACTGTGGGCCAGGAACAAGATCAGGAAGTTCATATACATCAGTAATAAAACATAAAAATCCCTGCCCTTATGGTTACCTTCTAAAGGGAGAGACGGACAATAAACATAATAAATAAGTACAGCATGGAAAGAAGGGCTGAGGGAAAAAAACAGAGCGGCGGGGGGAGTGGGCTGCATTTAAAATAGGGCGCTTGGAGGAAGCTTTGTTGAAAAGGTGATGTTTGAGCAAAGACTGGAGGAGGATGAAATCAGTCACATGGATTCTGAGGGACAAGCGTTCCTGCCAGTGGGCACAGCTAGAGCAGAGCCTAAGGCTTGATCTTTTCCAGGAGCAGCCAGGTGGCCTGTGGCGCTACAGCAGAGTGAGCAAGGCGGGGAGAAACAGGAGCTGAGGTTCAGGAGATGACAGCAGCCAGACCACGTGGGCTTGGAGACCAGTGTGAGGACGGGGCTTTTACTGAGACAGATGGGAAGCTGCTGAGGGTCCGGAGCAGATGAGCACCCACAAGCCCTCAGACGGCTATGAATACTGATGGTTACTAAACTTAAAGAACATAGACAAACTGTTAGACAGGCAAAATAATCTATGGTGAAAGAAATCGGGACAGTGGACACAGGGATGGGGACCTTCTGAGGTGATAAAGATACAAAGAACCCTGAGAGTGGACACATGGGTGCGTGCATTTATCAAAACTGATCAGACTGAATACTTCAGACCTGTGCATTTCCCTCTAAGCAAATTATATCTCAATTAATGAAAACTTGTTAGAAAAGAGGCAGTGATTCTTACAAATTAACGACAAAAGATTATTTGTACAGTACTTTACAAAGCACTTTTATTTAAAAGAAAAATGATACTCAGAACAACCCTATGAGATAGGTGTCATCATTTTCCATTTTTAGATGATTAAAGAGCAAGATTCAGAAGTTCAGCGAGTTGTCCACGGTCACCAGCTAGGAAGTGGGTTCTGAGATCCAGTCCAATGTCCTACTCTGTACACAGGCTCTGATGCCACCATAACCACTCACAGGCAGTTAATAACGGTGACAGCTGAGCAGGTCACTCAAGGCCTCTGAGTCTCAGTGAACTCACCTCTAAAATTACATCATCACCCTAAGTGATCACCAATGGTCCTTCAGGTACAGAATGCTGTGCTTCCGGCGCACTCTGAATGAGAGGCAGCATGGGATTCAGAGGCAGAGCTGTGGGCAGCCAGGCCGAACTGGGTTGGAATCCGAGCCTTGTCACTTACACCGGACAGCCACAAAGTCACTCACTCTCAGAGGCTTATGATCTGATAAGTGGTGGGTCACAACATCCACCTTTCATTTTGTTATGGAGAGAGCTACCATATTCAAGTGACTGATACGTAGCATGCCTAAATGATTATTCCCTAAATCCAAAGTCCCTTAAAAAATTCACCCTTTTATATGGTAGAGATACATTCTATGAAGCTTTACTGAAAGAGAATACATACCTGAAATGAAACTGCTCCATCGTTATTATGAATAGAAAAGGATTTCTCTCCTGTTCCCTAAAAAGACATAACATCCCGTTTTAGGATGATACTGGCAGAAAAGTATGCTAATAAAAATTTTAAAAACCCAAAACACCTTCTTAAACTCTAAATTTGTTGACCTTCGAAAGCTCTCTGAAAATAAAATTCACCATCTTTCCAAGATGTTTAAAATCCCCTGTCACAGAGAATGGTAATTCCTCTTCACCCATTTCCTTTCCTCTGCTGTCTCTTCTGCCTCTGCAATTAACCCCCTTCCCCCTGAGTGTCCCCCGCCCCAGTCTTCCTGCTGGAGCACTTCTCTACTCTTAAAAGCCTCAGCAAGACTAAGGATGCCTACC
The DNA here is from genome assembly GCA_031878705.1 of Tapirus indicus. Lineage (NCBI taxonomy): Eukaryota > Metazoa > Chordata > Mammalia > Perissodactyla > Tapiridae > Tapirus > Tapirus indicus. Next base: position 32,385,518 of record CM062929.1, on the reverse strand, counting down.
CAAGTCACACCCCAACACATCACCTGGACTCCATTCCCAATCTCATCAACATGTTGCCATTGGTACAATGGACTGATACTGAGTAACGAGAAGAATGAACTATTGATACATGCAGCAACTCAAAATAATTACGCTGAATGAAAGAAGACAAAAAGAAGCACATACTGCATAATTCATTTATATAAAGTTCTATAAAATGAATCTATAGTGACAGATCAGTGGTTGCTTGGGGACAAAAGGATGACCAAGGGGCAGGAGAAAGTTTTGGGATAATGGATACGTTCACTCTCTTGATTGTGGCAGTGGTTTCATAGATGTACACATCAAAGCTTATCAAATTGTCTCTTTAAATATGTGCAGTTTATTGTATGTCAATTTTACTTCAATAAGCTGTTAAAACAAAACAAAATACCGCCATTTGGATGCCCCCTTAATGAAAAATCAAGATATGCCAAACCCAAACTCCCAGTTTTTCCTTCTGCTATTTCTACTACCCACCCCTCTGTAAAAAAAAAACTCTACCTCTTCTCTTACCCTCCCACCACTCCCAACCACCTCCCAGACTGGTTCCACATTCCAAGGCTCTGCTCCAGTTCAGATCCTCCTCACCCGAAACCTGTATTACCACAACAGCGTCCTTCCTGGTCACCCTAATTTCACTGTCTTCCTCTCCAAGGCTACCCTGCACACTACTTTCAGAAGGATGATCTTCCCTAGGAATGTATCACATTCCTTCCTGATCAAGAACACACGATGACTTCCTATTTCTATGCATCAATACCTTCAAATTTCTGGCCCTATACTATCTAAGATCTCTCTCTCTACTCCCAAATATTTACCTTTTACTTTAAACAGGCCAGTGGCCAGCACTTGTCACACCCATTTTCACTTCCAGTCTTTGCTCATGACAGTCTTCATCCCACTCCTTCTCCTCCCCTTCCCCAAATAAATCCATCAAACCTCAGGCCCTGGTGACACCTCCTTCCAGAGGGCTCTCCAGACAGCTCACTTCCCCCTCCCCTCACTCTCTCACCCTCTGTCACATAAGTGCTGTACACTCAGCACTCAATTTTACTTTGAAATTGTTTCAGTATGTCAATGTCATCTCCCCAAACATAAGGCAACTCCCTATAGATTAGGCATGTATATGTATAAATTTGTGTGTATACCTGTATATACGTATGTATATACATACATTCATATACGTACACATACACAGATATACACATATATCCAGGAAAGCTGAGCACACGTGGGTGGTTAGTTCTTACCTTTGAATCGACTGTACTTCTTTTAGACTTTCCACTGTCTAGAAGCAGGAACATTTAAAAGATATTACTGTATGATTCAGCTCATAAGTACATTACACTATCACTTTATGAGGCTCTAGCTTGTCTAAGAGCAAAGAATTCAAAAAAACAAACAAAAAGGTGAGGCATACGCTATCTTGTGAACTGCCATCTCCTCAGAACCCAAACAATTCTGAGCTGCAGAAGCAGCAGATTGGAACTTGTTATATTATAAATGCTGTCTAAAAATGATAATATTTAGTACCAACAGGGGAATTCATCTCTGAATAATCTAGTGTATGTTATTGCTGAAGATGCCACATGGAGTGACTTTCCTTATTTTCTAAGTAATGATATTTGAAAACAGACCATTATTTTAAAAATATATATTTGGGACTTATTTACACATGGAAAAATTAACAGCAAATATCATTAGCATAATGCATACTTTTTTTCCATAGCAAGGAGTGTTAAGGTTGCTAATGTCTTCTTTTACGGAACAGAGAGGGCATCTGTGCCTTATTTTCACTTAAGATACTCTTCATGAGAAGGAAAGGATTTCAAGCTCCCTGCAGGAAGGGATAGTGTTTCAGAATAAAAAGATGGAAAAGAATACAGTCATGCACCACATAACGACGTTTCAGTCAACAACGGACCATGTATACAACAGTGGTCCCATAGGATTAGTACCATATGGCCTAGGTGTGCAGCAGGCTATACCATCTAGGTTTGTGTAAGTATACTCTATGATGTTCACACAACAACGAAATCGCCTAACAACGCATTCCTTAAAATGTATCCCTGGCGTCAAGTAACACAAGACTGTATTTTCCACCCAGGGAATAGTTATGTGAGCATGTAGGAACCTGGACAAGGAGATGGTGCACAGACATTAAACTACACCACCACACAAATGTAATATTTCTGTATGTCTTTTAATTTGGGTTAGAGTTTTGACAAACTGAGAAAAGAATGTGTAAATAATACAATAAATAGTAAATTATCTTTAAAAAACTCAAATAAATTATTAGACAAACTTGAGAGTTAATAAAAGAGATGATAAATGTAAATTGGTTAATCAATGTATGGGGGAAAAGTGCAGCTTCAGTAATAAGAGTGAATACAAAAACAAGAATACCTTTTTGCCTTTCCCTTTAGGATTTAAGGATTAAAAAACCAAAAACCCAGTATTGGCTAGGAAGGACATGGTGATGTAGGCACTATTCTCACATGTTTTCCAATAGGAGTAAAAATGTACTCATTTGGAAAGGAATTGAAACTATGTATCAGATATATTCTCAAAAGTATTCATATCCTATGAACCAGATATTCTATTTCTGGGAAACCATCTTAAGGAAAGTACTATACATATGAAAAGAGTTCTACAAATAAAGAAGTTCAATGCAGTGGTATTTATAACAGCATCAAAATGAATTATGTCTCCTTAAGGGAAAGGCTGAGCAAATTACAATATCCATTTAATGGCATATCTGATGAGTATGAAATATCTTAAAGTTAATTGAATGTGGATGTTTATAAAATTATAAACATGACTGCATTTTAAAAATCAAATGTTCTAGAGGCCGGCCCTGGGGTATAGTGGTTAAGTTTGTGCACTCCGCTTCAGCAGCCCAGGATTTGCAGGTTCGGATCCCAGGCATGGACCTATGCACCGCTTATCAAGCCATGCTGTGGCAGCGTCCCACATATAAAAAAGGTAGAGGAAGATGAGCACAGATGTCAGCTCAGGGCCAATATTCCTCAGGAAAAAGAGGAAGACTGGCAACGGATGTTAGCTCAGGGCTAATCTTCCTCACCAAAAAAAATAAAAATAAAATGTTTTAGACTTAGGAAACAAGCTTAGAAGGAAACATAAATTACTAAAATTCTAACAGTAAGGAGAAATGACTATTCTTTTTCCATCTTCTCCATAATTTCCACATTTTTCTTTAATGGTCATATATTTTTGTATAACCTCCAAAATAAAATAATGCCATGATCATGTTTGTTTTTACTTAGGAACAAAAAAGAATCAGCAAAGCAGAGAAGTGAAGAAAATTCTGGCTTCCACTTGCCAGTTTACCTTGTTTCTTCTGAGTCTGGTTGCCTGCTGAGACAGGGTGAACACCAGGCTCCTGGCTCTGACCAAGGACTTTCTCATCCTTGCCGAAGATGATGTTTGGTAACTGGGTACCAGCTTCTGGTGGAGATCTTATTTTCACTCTATATTTGAATAAGACAGAAGGAAAAAAGTTCAAAGTAATGCTTATGGCCCTTTAAGTGTTGTATGCTAGGCACTGTTTCAAGCTCTAAATCCATCACCTCACGTAGTCCTTACGATCTCCTGTGAGGTAGATTCTACTATGTGCGTTTTACAGATGCTGAAATGGAGGCTCAGAAGGTGAGAGAACTTGCCCAAGAGTGGTGAGCTAGTGAGCTGGGCGAGGACCCAGGCAGTCCCACTCTAAAGCCTAAGTTCTTAGCAACCACATGATTCTGAAGGACATACTGTCCCCCTAAGTATCTGTAACGTGTTCAACAAATTGGCGCACAAGAGAAACGGAACAAGACATAAAAACCAGCCAGATGTTAAAGTGAAGCTCAGGAGAACATGTGAGGGCAGTGGGCACTATTGGCAGCCTGCCTAATATGTGTTTCCTCCCTTCTCCCTTCTTAACAGACCCCAATTCCGTTCAGCCCATCCTGCCCCAGGAGGGGCCAGTGAATTTCCATGCCTGAGTGGACACGCGCCCTCACTGACACAACCAAGCTGAAGGGAAGCACTTCCAATCCTGACTGGGAGAAGCCTTCCCCTCTTTCCCTCAGCTGCATGTGAATAATGAACTCACGTCACTGAACACACCAGCCTATTTCATGCTACTCTGCCTTTATACAGGATGTTTCCTGGGCCTGAAATGCCGTACCTCTCTCACTCATCTGCTAAAGGCTGTTCACGAGAAGGCTGGCTGGGCCAACACTTACGGAAGCCTTCCCTTCTCTTGCGTAATTCCCCAGTTTCTCTGCCCTACTACTTCTCTTTTGATGTGATCATCTGTATTGCTGTTCTGTCTCCCTCACTGATCTATAAGCTCCTCAAGGACAGGACCTCTGTCTCCCTCATCTTGGTTTTAATCTCCAGCACTCAGAACAGTATTTGGCACATGGCAGATACTCAATAAATTAGCTTAACTACCAAATTCCCTCTAACTTTACTCTAGGATGGAACTGAAGGAACGTTAGAATTACTTACTCACTTCTGGGGATGTCTAGAATTAGAAGAGTGACAGAGACAACCTGTTTCCTTAAAATACAGTAATGCACATCTTCATCCTGAGAAAGGAAGACCCAATTGTACATCATCTTATTCATTCACACTATAACAAGAACAAAAAGCTTTCAGGAACATGGCAAATTAGTGGCCCAACCTCCATTCCAAACACAACTGTGGGTGCTCAGAGATGCTTGGAAGTCAGAGCAGTCACCACCTCAAGAGGACAGCACTGAGAGAAGCAGGCTGTCCCCACCCAGTGTCTTGGGCCCCAGCACAGGGAGTGATCAGGTCAGGCATTTAATGCTCACCAGATAAGAAGAAAACCCATCATTCTTTGTACGGTCCAGGCTGAATCCAATCTAAGAGGGGTAAAAACAGTAGAAGTAAATAGCCACCTGATACCCTGCCGTCCATACTTTTCTTACTTAGAGAGCAGAAAAGCTGATGCTTTTGGCCTGCCCCCCTCTCAGTGTTCTCAGCATTGATTTGGTAAGAAGCATCACTAATTACTAAAATTATTCGAGAATTACAACTTCAGTGTTAAAAGTAAAACTATTTGATGCCTGCTAACAAGTTTAATTTTCTGCACATTCCAATACTTCATCTTTAAGTATGGGGTGAAGCTCTCACCCAAGAAACAGAAAAGGGCAAAGCCCCTGATCTCCTGGAAAGGCACTTACAGTTGGGTCCTTGTCTGCGGCTCCTTCAGGCTCATTCACCGAAAGGCTACTGACGTTAACCACCATGTACCCATTCTTGAAGAATCCAAAGGTGTTCAGATGAACCTTATGCCTCACATCGTCCTAAAAAGATTTGCAGTGGTGGAATTAGTAATATGGAGAAGTTAACTGGATTATTTAACCTATTCATTTGCTTCAAAAACTATGGTATCTAGTTTCCTGCTAGCTAACTAATGTCTCCATGTGCTCAGAAACAAATACAGCTAGGGTACAGTATCTTGCTCCAAAAGCTGAAGAAAACTCATCAGTAATTCATAAGATATCAGCAATTTTGCAGAAGGAAGCACACAATATATTCAATTCATTCCAAAGCACTTGTACGGGTCTGGGCGGCAGACTCGGTGGTCAGCTGTTACGTGAATCCCAGGGAAGGAGGGACAATGTTTTAGTCATCCTCATATCCTTCCTGCTAGTATAAGGCCTGGCATCCAGTAGGCACTCAAAACATGAGGGGTGGGGAGTGGTCAAAGCTGCTCCAAGAATATACCCATTTTTAGAAACTTTCTTATGAGTTTTGTGTAACTGACTCCTCCCACTGCAGGATGACAAAGGATACCTGCACATTACTTTTCTAATCTATAATTCAATTTTTTACATAGGTTCATTTGCATCTAAAAGTTATGTTATATATGTTGGGTTTTCAGGAAACAAAGCCTTATGCAAAAGGACTCCCAGGAACTAGCCAGGTGGAGAGAGGATCTTTGCACACAGGATAATTCTGAGGTTTGCTGAAACTGCCCCACATGGGCATATGCCTATCACACCTGCTTGAAACTGTCTCAAAGTTGTGATTCCAGCCTCAACAAAGTCAATAAATTTTAAGGCCAACAGAACAATGGTATTAGTGAATACTTCTAAAATTGAGATTCCACAAAGACACTTCATATTGTGTAAAGTCAAGAGTTTTATACTGAGAATTATTTGCCTAAATCGGAACACTTCAGTAAGTCTGCAATAAGCTAACAATTGCTCCTAAATACAAGGCACTATGCTAAGGACTTTTCTAAAACTTGCACTTTTCTAAAACTTTGCATCTAAAACTTCCTCAAATCTATATAGTCATTTTTGCTAGTGTTTGTTTCTTGCTCATATTTTAAAATTCCATCCTTTGTTTCGTTCCATTTTAAATATAGCTATTTTACAACATATTGAGGTGCTCGGGGGGGGGGTCTAATTCTGCTCTTGACTCTGTTGACTTTCACAACGGGTTTCTTTGTGTGAGTGGTAATTTTTTATTTCTAGACCTGGATGTCCTGGACATCAGAGGTAATTGTAATTGCAAACACCAAAGGCCTATGAGGGGAGGCAGTGGATCAGATCTTCAGGAGAAAAATCATCAACTGCATTCCCCCACGTAGCTAAAACACCCATTTTATCAGCATTAGGAGGGTTTTATTTCCCACCCCACTCTTCCACTCAAGGGCTATAGCTCTTTGAGGGGCCTACGTTACGGGCTAAGGAGAGGGGTACAGTCCCAGCTCCCCTCCCTGCCTAGGTCAACCAACGGCTTTGGCTCCCGCTTCACATCCAAGTTCCTGCAACACCTCAGGGCAGCCCTGGCTTGTGTCTTTTACCCAAAGGTGTTTCGGCTCCTTCTCCCCCCCCTCCCCCTTTTTTTGGCTCCTAGGAATTTCTCGCATTTCCCTAGGAGCCCAGCTATGCATTTAAAGCTGTTTGGCGGACTTCCACTTCCTGGTGGGATGGAGCAGCTTGCAGCAAACCAGCACTCCCGGGGAGAACTGGAAAAGCCACCAGATAAGATAATAGAAGTCATCTGTTGGAAGGCAGTGGCAATCTCCTAGACCACAAAAACCCAAAAAGCTAAGGCTCACAGCCTTTCTCAGGATTCTAAGATAGATTAACCTCTACAGAAGATGATCTAAGGGACTATTTTTTTCAATTCTTCCGAAAGTGTACAAGGCTATCTACCATCCTAGATACACAGGAGAAAAATTAACTCCCACATATGATGGATGCCTTGGGTGAATACTCTGGCAGAATCCCCGATGAGAAGGGCTGCAGAGAGAGAATGAAGGAAAATGAACCAATTCCTGCCACATTCAACAACTTGGATGAAACTCACAGACATAATACTAAGCGAAGAAGCCACATTCACCACAGGTGTAACAAATTCAAATACAGGGGAAACAATCTGTGGTGATAGAAGTCAGACGGTGATAATTCTTGGCAGGGAGAGATTTCCAGTCACTTGGGGGAGGGGGACCTTAAGGAGCTTCTGGAAGTGCTTAGTAACATTCTGTTTGTTGCTGGTTGCACAAGTGTGTTTACATAGTGGAAATTCATTGAGTTGTATGCTTACAATGAGTATTTTTTTTTTAGCATGCACATTATACTTAATAAAGTTTAAATTTTAAAAGTACGCCTGTTCTAATTTATCCAGCATTTAGATGCTGTGTAGCAAAATGAAAGTCTGTTAAGCAATTTTTATACTCATTTAGTCCACCACAATTGGTATTTTCTAGGTTCTTTTTGAAAATGTTTCAATTGCAACCTTATAAGTTTTTTTTCCATATAAACAGTACATTCCTTTATTGTTTTTTCTCATTTTCATATATCATTTCACTTGATAATACAATGCCATTAAAAACATGTTTTTGAGGAATATTTTAAACAATCACAACAGCATCACAACTCCATGTTTTCAGCACTTACCAAGAACCGGTTACATGCCAAGGGCTTTCCTATGATATTTAAGCCTCACTCAGCCTAGTGTGGTAAGGAGTAGTATCCCCATGATAGGGATGAAGACACGAGTTCAAAGGTAAAATGAACTACCCAAAGCCGGGCAGACTATAAGTGGTAAAGCTGAGATTTCAACACAGATCTGATGTGAAAGCCATTTTCATACCACTGTCCCCTAATATGGGAAAATGATCATGACATAATATGAAATGCAAGTTGGATAACCTAGAAGAAATGGACAAATTCCTAGAAACATACAACCTACCAAGGCTGAATCACGAAGAAACAGAAAATCTGAACAGACCAATAAGGAGTAAGGAGATTGAATCAGCAATCAAACAGTTAAGGAAAAATTAATGGCAATCTTTCTCAAACTCTTCCAAAAAACTGAAGAGGAGAGAACACTACCAAACTCATTTTATAAGGCCAGTATTATCCTGATACCAAAGCCAGAGAAGGACACTACAAGAAAAGACAATTACAGGCCAATTGTCCCCAATGAACAAAGATGCAAATATCCTCAACAAAATACTAGCAAACTGAATTCAATAGCACACTAAAAGATCATACAGCACTATCAAGTGGGATTTACCCCTGGGATGCAAGGATGGTTCAATATATGCAACTCAATAAATGTGATACACCACATTAACAAAATGAACTAAAAAATCCTATGATTATCTCAATAAATGTAGAAAAAGCATTTGAGAAAATACAACATCCTTTCATGATAAAGACTCTCAACAAATTAGGTACAGGAGGAATGTACCTCAATGTAATACAGGCCAAATATGACAAACCCACAGCTAACATCATACTCAACAGAGAAAAGCTGAAAGTTTCTCCTCTAAGATCATGAACAAGACAAGGGTGCCCACTCTCATCACTCCTATTCAACATAGTACTGGAAGTTCCAGCTGGAGCAATTAGGCAAGAAAAAGAAATAAGAGGGATCCAAATTACAAAGGAAGAAGTAAAAATGTCTCTGTTTGTACATGACATGGTCTTACATATAGAAAAATACTAAAGACTCCACTAAAAACTGTTAGAATAAATGGAGTGAGTTTGTAGGAATGAAAATCAACATACAAAAATCAGCGGCATTTCTATACACTAACAATAAAATATCTGAAAGAGAAATAAATAAAACAATCCCATTTACATTAGCATCAAAAACAATACAATACTGGGGCTGGCCCAGGGTTCGCAGTTCAGACCCCAGGCACAGACCCACGCACCCCTCATCAAGCCACGCTGCAGCGGCGTCCCCTATATAACGTAGAGGAAGACAGGCACAGATGTTAGCTGAGTGACAATCTTCCTCAGCAAAAAGAGGATTAGCAACAGATGTTAGCTCAGGGCCAATCTTCCTCACCAAAGAATAAATAAATTAATTAAATACTTAGAAATAAATTTAACCAAGGAGGTGAAACATCTACACACTGAAAACTACTAACACACTGATGAAAGAAATTGAAGATACAAACAAATGAAAAGATAATCTGTGCTCATGGATTGAAAGAATATTGTTAAAATGTCCATATTATCCAAAGCAATCTACAGATTCAGTGTACTCCCTATCAAAATTCCAATGGCATTTTTCACAGAAATAGAAAAAACAATCCTAAATTCATATGGAACCACAAAAAACCCCAAATAGCCAAAGCAATCTTGAGTAAGAAGAACAAAGCTGGAGGCATCACATTGCCCGATTTCAAAATACATTACAAAGCTACAGTAACCAAAACAGTATGGTATTGGCATAAAAACAGACATACAGACCAATGGAACAGAATACAGAGTCCAAAAATAAATCCACACATTTATGGTCAACTGATCTTCGACAAAGGTGCCAAGAACACAAAATGGGGAAAGGATAGTCTCCTCAATAAAATGGTTTTGGGAAACTGGACATCCACATGCAGAAGAATGACACTGGACTCTCATCTCACACCATATACAAAAATCAACTCAAAATGGATTAAAGACTTAAACATAAGACCTGAAACTGTTAAAACTACTAGAAGAAAACAGGAAAAAAAGCTTCTTGACGTTGGTCTGGGCAATGATTTCTGGATAGAAACCAAAAGCACAGGCAACAAAAGCAAAAATAGACAAACAAAATTGCATCAAATTAAAAAGCTTGTGAACAGCAAAGGAACAGAGTGAACAGACAGAGTGAAGAGACAATACATGGAATTAGAAAAAATATTCGCAAACCATATATCTGATAAGGGGTTAATATCCAAAATACATAAGGAACTCAAACAACTTAACAGCAAGAAAACAAATAACCTGATTAAAAAATGGGCAAAGAGGGGCTGGCCCAGTGGTGTAGTGGTTAAGTTTGCGTGCTCCTCTTTGGCGGCCCAGGGTTCGCAGGTTCGAATCCTGGGCACCGACTGACTCACCACTCAAGCCATGCTGTGGTGGCATCCCACATACAAAATAGAGGAAGATGGGCACAGATGTTAGCTCAGAGCCAATCTTCCTCAGCAAAAAAGAAAACCTAAAAAAAAAAAAGGCAAAGAATTTGAATAGACATTTCTCAAAAGACATACAAATGGCCAACAGGTGTATGAAAAGGTGCTCAACATCACTAATCATTGCAGAAATGAAAATTAAAACCATAATGAGATACCACCTCATGCCTGCTAAAATGGCTATTATCAAAAAGTCCAAAGATAACAAGTGAGGAGGACGTGGAGAAAAAGACAACCCTTGTACACCATTGGTGAGAATGTTAATGGAAAAGCAAGTATAGAAAACAATATGGAGTTTCCTCAAAAAATTAAAAATACAACTACCACATGATCCAGCAATCCCACTTCTGAGTATATATCCAAAGGAAATAAAATCACCATCTCAAAGAGATAGCTGCACACCCATGTTTGTTGCAGCACTATTCACAACAGGCAAGATATGGAAAAAACCTAAGTGTTTGTCAACAAATGAATAGATAAAGAAAATGTGATATCTACACACACACAACGGACTATTATTCAGCCTTAAAAAGGAAGGAAATCTTGACATTTGCGACAACATGGGTTAACCTGGAGAACATCATGCTAATTGAAATAAGCCATACATAGAAAGATAAATACTGTATGATCTCACTCATATGCGGAATCTAAAAATGTTGAATTCTTAGAAGCAGAGAGCAGAATGATGGTTACCAAGGGCTGGGAGGTGGGGGCGTGGAGGGAAATGGACAGATGTTGGTCAAAGTGTACAAAGTTTCAGATATGCAGGATGAATAAATTCTGGAGATCTAACAATATTGTATTGTATACTTGCAAGTTGCTTGGAGAGTAGATCTTAATTGTTCTCACAAAAGGAAAAAAAAAGTAGCTATGGGAGGTGAGGGATATATTAACTGGCTTTGATGGTGGTAATCATTTCACAATGTATATATATCAAAACATCATACTGTACATCTTAAATACAATTTCTTTGTTAATTATACCTCAATAAAGCTGGAAAAAATATTAAATGCAAAGAGCAGAATCCAATCTATATAGAGTAAGAGCTAAATTTGTTTAAAAAAATTCAAAGGTGTATATATATTTACACTTTTTTATTTATTTATAAAAGATTTGAGAGAAACTCACCAAACTCTGAAAAGCTTAGTACCAGTGGGATAGTGGGTAACAATTTTCTTTACACTTTTCTATATTTTCTAAATTTCTAACAAGTCATGTATTAATTTATAATTACAAAAAAATATCAATCATTATATTTTTTTAAGTATCACCACTTGCCAGTAATATCTGCAGGACCCTCACCTAACCTAACCCCCATCTCCATTTTAAGCTATCACATCACAATATCAAATAAGATATGCATGGAAGTGGCTTTGTAAACTGTATCTCACTATACAAATCATATAGACATAGAAATTTTGAGACGAGATGGGACCAGGAAGGGAAGACGTTGTAAAGCATTCAACTTTGATTCAATTCAATGTAAATAAACCAATATTTACAAAACACCACTAACAGCTGAGGCCCAAGAAATGAAAAATACTCAGTCCCAGAAAAAATCCCCAACAGCCAGTCCTAACTGTCCAGGAACAAGGAAACCTCTCCTTCCACCGCAGGGAAGCCAGAGATCTGGGCGGTCTGGGACAAACGCCCTGTCCATTTCGTAAGTCCTGCGGCCGGGTGCTTCAGGCAGCATCTGGGGGCGAGGTGGGAGTAGGGCAGACAGAAACCTCAGCACTCACATCTCTCCCTCCGGATACTCTCCTAGAAGGGGCAGGGATGTCAGTCTCTTGATGGCAAGAGACAAAGCAAAAAGAGGCACAGGCAAGGAGTTGCCAAAGTAGGGTGAGGACAATACCAGACACAAGCAATGAAGGTTTACTTATATTTCAACCACCACCCCACTACTTCCATCAGTACTGACACAGCAGGGATGTCTGTCTGCTTCCCCAAGGATTTCAGAGACTGCAAGCACTTGACCTGGTATCCAGTACTGTGCTAAAAAAGCACTTTACCTATCACCATTCATTCTTCTTACAACACTATGAGGCAGGCATTATTATGCCCATTTTATAATGAGGAAACAGAGGCTCAGAGTGGTAAAACTTGCTTAAAATCATGTTAGTAGGTGGCAGAGCCAGTATTCTAACTCAGGTTTGTTTAAACCCCAAACCTGTGGTTTTAACCACCTGGTACTTTTTACAACCAAATAAACGGTATATCTTTCGTTTGTTGTTAAATTTTTTATTATAGAAAATGTTAAACTATCTACTCGCGGTCAATTTTATTCCTCTCCACTCCTCCCCACCTCCAATCTCAATTATTTAGAAGGAAATCCCAGATATTCTATCATTTCATCTACTAATATTTCAGTGTGTATCTGATAAGGGCTTTTTAAAAAAACATAACCCTAATAACATGTTATATTCCTAATCACAGTGAACTGCTTATCAAGCTAATTAAACAAGATTGTTCATCCATGAGAAGCCCAGGTTATAGGAACACAAACAAAACACAGGACTGTTCCCAGGTACCTATTCACATGGTTGGTTGTAAAAACCTGCAGTTTTCCCCGGCTTTCCTAGTAGACTTTTATAATCTGAAATCAGTGGAAACACAATTGGCTCTAATGCAATTATAATCTCAAAAGTACCAATCCAAACAAGGAAACAAGCATTAGTTTGATGATGATGAAGCAATCTGAATTAACGTGCTGTATACTTATCATGAGAGAAAAAGCAGCACCAGCAGATTATTCTGGATTATTTCAGATTATTCTGACAGGTTTGTTCACATTTTCAATAAACTATTTTGCTAAATTAAAATGTCATTTTAAGATTATCAAAATTCTAAACCAAAACTTTACCCAAAAAGTTTATTTAAAATGTGTAGTTTCAGGGGCCGCCCGGTGGCGCAGCGGTTTAGTCCGCGCTTGGCAGCACGGGGTTCGCGAGTTCGGATCCCGGGCGCCCGCCGACGCACTGCCTGTCAGCCATGCCGTGGCGGCGTCCCATATAAAGTAGAGGAAGATGGGCACGATGTTAGCCCAGGGCCAGTCTTCCTCAGCAAAAAGGGGAGGAGTGGCAACAGATGTTAGCTCAGGGCTGGTCTTCCCCACAAAAAAATAAATAAATAAATAAATAAATAATAAAATGTGTAGTTTCAGATCTTATCAGAGATGCAATTTTTTTCTTCTTCCTGTTTTCTGTTGACACACAACTTTATTCTTACCGCCACAAGTGCTTTCTCAGCATTTAAGAATATACACACTGAGAAGTAAATTCTTACTGGAATAAGTTTTCCCAAAATTTCTGGCTTACAGGGAAAATCTGAAACTAAAAGACAACAGGAGGCTAATAAAATGCTGAGATCCTGAACCTTACCGACGGTCAACTTAAAACGAGGCGCCACCTTCTTCCTATCAGGCTGGCGGAAGTTACGACTTACAACGTGCTGTGTTGTGAAGCGTGTGGGTACACAAACACTCGCACACGCTACTGGTGGGAGTGTGAATTGATAAAACCATAACAGAGGTCCAGCTGGCACGTTCCATTTAACGTAATCCCACGCCTAGGAATCCACCCCACAGAAATACGAGAGCTGATACACCAAGACACATGTACAAGAAGAGTCACAGCAGCTTTGTCTGTCAAAATAGCTGAAATCAAGTAACAAAAATGCAATATAAATTTCATCAACAAAAGAATGATTTTTATAAATCATGAGTCCTCGTCACAATGGAGTATTATTGTAGTGGTTAAAAAGGAGGAAGTAGGCCCATATATACCAACTTTTTTTTTTTGGTGAGGAACATTAGTCCTGAGCTAACATTTATTGCCAATCCTCCTCTTTTTTGCTAAGGAAGAGTAGCCCTGAGCTAACATCTGTTGCCAATTTCCCTCTTTTTGCTGAGGAGGAACGGCCCTGGGCTAACATCTGTCCCCATCTTCCTCTACTTTATATGGGACACAGCCACAGCTGGCTTGACAAGCAGTGCATCAGTCCATACCTGGGATCTGAACCTGTGAACCCAGGGCCTCTGAAGTGGAGTATACGAACTTAACCACTACACCACCAGGCCGGCCCCTATACTAACATTTTTTAAATGTCCACAAGATGATAAATGAAAAAGACAAGTTGATTCATTCAGGAAGTATTTATTGAGTACCTACAGGCCTTGCTCTAGGTTTTGAGAATGGAGCACTGAATAAAATGAACAAAAATTCCTGCCTTATTGAGCTTATATTCCAGTGGAGAGAGAAAGACAAGAACAAATAAACAAATAAAGACACGATCTATTGGATGGCGACAAGTCTAAAGAAATAAAGCAGGGAAGGGAGAGGGGAGGGGGTCAGAGAAGGCTCCACTGAGCAGAGATCTCTAGAGAGGGAGGAGTGTGGGCATCAGCCACACAGATGTCAGGAGGAAGGGCGTTCCAGGCCTGTCACCAAGGAATGGCTTAGAAGTCACTGAAAAGCTCTGCACATAACCTGATCTCAGAATTTATTAACTGAGAGTACGCCAAAACAAAACAAAACAAAAAACAAGGAAACCTACACGTGGGGAAGGTGTATATGAAGATCATTCAAGTTATATAGAAAAACATGGAAGGACACACCAAGTGGAAACAGTGGTTAACATGGAGGAATCCAACTGAGGGGACGGGGAGGAGGAAGGACTCCCGAACACACCTCAGCACTCTGTAACAGAAAAACTTGAGGTCACCAAAAAGCAGTTACCTGTCATATACTAAACACTCTTTTACTCCTTCAAATACATCACGAAAGGTAATTACAACTTGTGTTGTTCGAATCTGTACTTTATCCAATCAAAAATTTTTTTGGTTTTCTACAAACTCTGCCTCTGAAAATGAAGTATTATACTAAAAAAAATCATTTTTATTTGACTTCTAAGAGTGAAATGTAGGATAGTTTTTTTTTTTTTTGCTGAGGAAGATTTGCCGTAAACTAACATCTATTGCCAATCTTTCTCTTTTTTTTTTTGATTGAGGAAGATTCGCCCTGAGCTAATATCTGTGCTAGTCTTCCTCTATTTTGTATGTGGGTTGCCACCACGGCATGGCTGGTAAGTGGTGTAGGTGTGCGTCCAGGATCCAAACCCGTAAACTTGGGCCACCAAAGCGGAGTGTGCCAAACTTAACCACTACGCCATGAGGCTGGACCCTAGGATAGTTTCTATAATCAAACTTAAGTGTGTGTGTGTGTGTGTGTGTGTGTGTGTGTGTGTGTGTGTGTGTGTGTGTGTGTGTGTGTGTAAGACTAGCCTTGAGCTAACATCTGTTGCCAATCCTCCTCTTTTTTGCTGAGGAAGACTGGCCCTGGGCTAACATCCATGCCCATGTTCCTCTACTTTATATGAGATGCTGCCATAGCATGGCTTGACAAGTGGTGTGTCAGTCTGCGCCTGGGATCCGAACCTGTGAACCCTGGGCTGCCAAAGCGGAGCACGAAAACTTAACCACTATGCCACTGGGCCAGCCCCTCAAATTTAACTTTAAAAAATTATAAATGACAACTACATTGAGGAAAAAAGAACCAAAACCAAAAAAAGGAAAAAAGTCACCCCTATTTCACTTTGTGAAAACCATTCACAATTTGGAGAATTTTCCTCTAATCTCTGTTTTATTTTAATATTTGTTTATTCTGAATGATAAAACTTGTACACTCTCATAGAAAATATAACTGAAAAAGTATAGGACAGTACCTGCAACCTTGCCACTCAGGGACAACTTATAATAATAGTTTGGTGTCTTCCTTTTATATCTAAGAAAGTTTAAAACACATTTTCCAGTCATTGTAGCTTTCAGGTGGTACTAAGCAAACAAAATATCATATTAGCCAGAAAAGCATAAGCAAAGCCATAATTTATAATCTCGCTGTTTGGTGGCATCTATAACAGGATCAGTCATGTACTGAGTACGCACAAGCCCACTACCCAGGTGCAGAGAATTTCTATTTATAAAACATAGCAACAATACTTTTCCAGTAATAAGTGCTCATTTTAGAAAAACTGGAGGGGCCGGCCCGGTGGCGCAGCGGTTTAGTCCGCGCTTGGCAGCCCGGGGTTCGCCGGTTCGGATCCCGGGCGCCCGCTGACGCACTGCCTGTCAGCCACGCCGTGGCGGCGTCCCATATAAAAAAAGTAGAGGAAGATGGGCACGGATGTTAGCCCAGGGCCAGTCTTCCTCAGCAAAAAGAGGAAGATTAGCAACAGATGTTAGCTCAGGGCTGGTCTTCCTCACAAAAAAAAAAAAAAGAAAAAGAAAAACTGGAAAACAGAAATGCATTCATTCCCACATTCAGCAGAGACTTACTGAATCCCCACTATGTGTCAGGCACTGTGCACTCAATGGTCACCAAGACAAGTGACCCCTTGCCCTCAGGCTCACAATCCCCCTAGCTGTAGAAAAGTAAAAGGAACAACAACAAACATCCATTTACCCACTCTCTGGACTTATCAGATGTCTATATGATAGTTGCTTCAGATCCATAGGAAGGAGGAAGGAAAGGAGGGAATGAAGAAAACACTAGTGACAAAGTAAAGTGCCTTTGTACCTCTGCCGAGTCCTATTCCCTCCATCATCCCTCCCCACACTCACGAATTGGTTAGGTGCTTTTCTGTTTTTTCTTTCTAAGTTACTTTTACCAAATATATCCATAAACATCATATAGTATCATTCTGTGTTTTAAAAATCTGGATAAATTGTGTCATAATGTATGTTACTTCTGCAACTTGCATTTTCAGACAACATTGTATTCTTTGAGGACCCGTGTTGATACATTGAATATGCTGTAGTTCCTCATTTTATTTACTTGTATTCTATCACACGTACATCACAATATATCCATTTCCTCATCCTTGCGTATTCAGGTAATTTCCAATCTTTTGGTATGACAAAGCTGTTATGGACATCCCTGTATATATCTTCTTACACATATTTGTGCAGGGATCACAGGTATATATATTTATATATACGTGTGAAAATCCTGAGACATAGAGTATGCACATTTTCAATTTTACTAGAAATTGCCAAATGGCTCTCTAAAGTATATGAGAGTTTCCTTTCATCCTCACTGAACCTTGATGTCAGAGGTTTCATCTTTCCTAGTCTTGGGGGAAAATCAACGCTGACACTGACTCAATTTGCATTCCCTGATACTTCCTGAGTTTAAGCACCGCATCTGTTTCTTAGCCATTTGGGTTTTTCTTTTGTGAAATGCCTATTTTACATCCTATGCTCATTTTCCTTTTGGATTTTTTTAAGTTCTTATATATTCTGGCTACTAATCCTTTATTTTTATGCTGCAAGTATCTTTTCCTGGTCTTTTTTTTTTTTTAACGGCATCTTTTGTCTTATAAGTCTTTTTAAATTTTGAAGGCAAAAACCTGTCAATCTTTCTTCCTGATAGTATCTTTTTAAACGTCTTTTTAAAAAAATCCGTCTCTATTCCAAGGTCATAAAATATTCACCAACATATTATTCTAAATATTTTAGAGTTGTTTTCATATTTTGATCTTTAATCCACTTGCAATGCTTTTGTGTAAGGTGTGAGGTAGGCATCTATTTCACTTTTTTTTTCCATGTGGGAAGCCAGTTGTCCTAAGACTACTTCAGAGCAATCTGTCCTAACTTCCACTGCTCTATGATGCCAGCATAGAAGGAGGCAATAGATGCTTATCCCGTTCTCATGAAGCCAGAAGTCTCTGGTATGTGCTTCCTATTCTGTCCCATCAATCTGCTTGATTCCCACTCCTATCATATGGCTTTATGATATGAAACCGCGGAAGGCAAGACCTCTCTCCTTCTCCTTGTTTAGATTTGTGCTGGTTATTTCAGGACTTTTGGTGACTGGAAGGGAGAAGCAGGGGAGCTTCTGGGGTGCTAATAATATCCTGTTTCTTCACCTGGGTGCTGGTCACATGGGTATGTTCAGTCATAAAAGAATTCACCAAACTGCACATGAATGAACTAAAAAACTAAAGAAAGGAAGGGCAATGAGACTAGAGAGGAGGCTGCCCCACAGAATGGCTGGCAGCCTCAGAAGGATTGTGAACTCTCTCCTTAAGGGGAGAAGGGTGCCACCATTGGGCTTAAAAGGGGAGTGACCTGAGTGGATTTGGCTTTTAGGAAGATCACTCCAGCTACAAAATCAAGTACGAACTGGAGTAATGCCGGGATATCAGGTCTGAGGAGACTACATCGCTCCAAGAGATATAAGGATGGCCTGGACCAAACAGTAACAGTGGTGACGACAGAGCAGCGAATGGATTTGGGGAGCTATTTAGAACACACATCTATGTGATGACTCTGTTCAGTTAGCTTACCAAATATTGATGTAAGTTTCCCCAAAGCATAAACTGCGCCGAGTTAGAGCAGAAGTGAAATGAGAACTGGATTTCATCTCACTGCCCTGACTAATTGGTGGTAGATGCCTTAAAGTCTTAGAGGCTGAGAAGCATTTGGATTGATTTGCAACGTCTGCCACTGGCACAGAAAGGAGGGTGTTGGTACACGTTCTGTGTATTGACCATCCTTGATTGAACTTCTCCTTCTAGAGCAGTGGGCTCCAAAGCTGAGGATGCAACATCCTGATCCAGTGGGGGGCTTTATATTTGCTTTTTATCTTAAAAAAACAAAAAACTTTTGTAACATAATATACAAATTGATGTTGAAATGCTCAAAAAAAAACCCACACACATCTATGGAACCTGGTGATGAGAAGTTAAGAATAATGGATTTCTGCCTGAGAAAATGAGTAGCTGGTGGTCCCAGTTACTAAGAAAAGAAAATCTGGAGAAGTATATAGGTTGGGGGTGAAGGGAGTGGGAGGGCAAGTTGGTTTCTAACATAAAGAGGTGCTTATGAGACATCTAAATGGAAATGGGGTGTAGGCAGTTGGATATACTTGTCCAGAGCTCAGAACAAAGTTCTGATTGGCAGATGAAATCAGAAAAAGCATTCCCATAAGCCCAACACCTAAAGACAACCACTATTTTGCCATATTTCCTTCTCATTTCCTCACTTTAATAACAGTTGTTTTATACTGACAATTCTGCTCTTTAAACTAAATACTAGAACATTAAGAAATGCTTTTACTTTAACTTCCCCAACAATTTCACATTAAACTGCTTTCAAATAAAGCAAGTGGAGTAATGATACTTCAACTCAGTTTTCTCATAAACTGAACTTTAGAAAATAAACACAGCACTTAACTGAGCTGGCTGAAGGTCACCTACCTGGCCACTTCTTTATTTTCAACAGCTCATCCACCAGCAGTCTACAGACTGCATTGTCCCACAAAATGTGTTATATTTGGCCAACACAGTGTTTTGTTCTGTAATTTGAATTAGCTGCTAGCTAATTTCACATAAAAGCCTGAATTTCCAGCTATTCTTAAAAAAGAAAGGAAAAGAACCACAAGATCCAGCATGTCTAGGCCACATTCCAATGCAGCAACAATCCACTGGAGCAGAGCAGCAGCCACCTGCAGAAGGAGCACGTGTTCTTCAGCTGGCCACTCTCTCTGTCGTCTCACTGAGCCAGCTCACGTATAGTATCTACCTAGCTTCTAACAGCATCTAAGTTTGTGATCTCCGATTAATATAAACATCAGATCCGAGAAGTAAGCAAAAGTGCCTTTAAGTGTCCACAACCAGTTTCTCTACTAACAGAGAAAAACAACAAGAATAATACCTAATCTACCATTCTTGATTGCCTACTATTAATGGCAGGAGACGCTACCCTAAGAAGCTTAATATTCAAATTCTCGGCTCATTGCATATAGAGAGCAATTCACAAAAGGAATGAGGTCAAATTCACTCATAAAACAAAAATCTCACAGCTAAGCATATGAGGAGAGAGAAAAACTACAAAAAGCAGAAAGAAAATGCAAAACACAGAAGTCGAGGGTCCTGGCAATCAGGGCCTTCCTCCCTGACAGTCCCTGAGAGCTGCTCACTCAGTGCAAGTGATGGAAAGAGCACCGATCCCTGGTTCAGATTCTGACCCCCCCACTTACGGAACCCAGTTCTGTTTTCTTAATTTATAAAGCAGAGATAGCAACATTTCTCTCAAAGGGCTGCTATGATGACTCAATAAATAAAAACATCAAATATTTAGCATAGTCTCTGGCTTTAATAACAAGTAGCTATTACCATCACCTAAGATTTAGATTCTGTAGGGTCTGGCCCGGTGGTGTAGCGGTGAAGTTTGTGCACTCTGCTTTGGCAGCCCAGGGTTCGCAGGTTTGGATCCTGGGCGCAGACCTACACACCGCTTTTCAAGCCATGCTGAGGCAGCATCCCACAAAGAGCAACTAGAAGGATGTACAACTATGACATACAACTATCTACTGGGGCTTTGGGGAGAAAAAGGGAAAAAAGGAGGAAGACTAGCAACAGATGTTAACTCAGGGCCAATCTTCCTCAAAAAAAAAAAGTATTTGCTATTAAAAAAAAAATATTAGATTCTGTAGAACACCTCATTTCCCCACGTAAGCCCAGAACAGTTGTCACTGGACTGGTTGTCTCAACCTTTCTGTGTACACAGCAGTCTCATGTGCTGGAATTTGGGCAGCATACTTAAGAGGGACAAAAGATTTAAAACAACGCTGAAAGTGTCAACAGCACCTACCTCAGGGTCACGCTCTCCCCAGCTCTCTTCCTATCCTCACTGGGAGGTGCCTTGAGTGAGATGTTGGCTGCCTTGACCAAGCTCTTCATGCTCACAAGGCCAAGGTGCTGGGCTTGACCTCAAGACTGTTGCAACAGCACATTGTGTCCTTTTCTGCACCACCCTGGTCAATAGTCTGGACAGACATGGCTAACCTGTAAGTCCAGCCAGCTGCAGCAAACATTAACTTCACACACTGATCACAGTTCTGGAGGCATGCCTAGGACGGGTTTGAGGTTTATCAGAATGGACCAGCTAATGATCAACGGGCCTAAGATGAGGCACAGCAGGGATGAGGAAGATCCTCTTTTAATTTCCCAAAACCTTCCAGATAATTTTTTGGGAGGAGGGGGTGTGGAATTCACAAAGCAGTCTGTGCAGTGGGGCTGCAGCCACTGGTTTAAGGAAGATCTACCAAGTAAGGCTGGTGTGATCAGGTGGAATCTGATCGACTGGCCGTGATTCTAGAGTATTTGTGCAAAGAGGGATCTGGTTTATCTACTTACGAACCTCACTACATTGAGATGTTGTAATACCACGTTGCTGCGAAGACTCTGAAGCGAGGTTATTACATACCTGTTATATGAGTTTCCTGGGGCTGCTGTAACAAATACAGACCGGGTGGCTTAAAACAACAGAAATTTACTCTCTCACAGTTCTGGAGGCTCTAAGTTCAAAATCAAGGTGCCGACATGGCCATTCTCCCTCTGACGGCTCTAGGGGAAAATCCTTCCTTGCCTCTTCCACGTTTCTGGTGGTTGCTGGCAATCCCTAGTGCTCTTGGTTTGCAGGTGCACCCCTCCAATCCCTGACCATCTTCATACAGCCTTCCTCCCTCTGTGTGTCTCCCCTTCGTATAAGGACACTGGTCATGTTGGAATTAGGACCCATCCTAATCCACCTAATCTGAACTACTGACATCTGCAAAGATCCTATTTCCAAATAAGGCCACACTGAGATTCCAGGTGGACATTAACTTTGGAGGGACACCAGTCAACCCAGTACATACATCCACCTCTTAATCATTTACATTGAAGTGTTCTGGTGCTTAATCACCTGGCCATATTTATGTTATTATTCTTCAACTAAAGAAACGAAGAAAATGAAAACCTGTTGTATAGACAATATTTCTTGATCCCAACTTCTTTTCTACTAGTTAGAAAAGAGTAAACCAGGAGTGACATCAGGAGCATGGTGGAGTGAGCTTTTTCTCCTAAACTCTCTCCCACTAAGATACAACAAAAGGGTCATCCATACGGCAACGGAGGTGTATCAAACTACACGTAGGACGTCTGAGAGACCCACGCAGCCTTACATCTGATGGCTGAGGTGCTGGAAACCATAGGTGAAGTAGAAGCGGGTAAGGAAGGCTCCCTTCCTTCCCCAATGACAGCACACCTGAGACTGAGACCACGCGGCTCAGAGGGGGAAGGGGAGGGGCAGCCCTCGGTGGGAAAACCTTCACTCTCCAAGTTCCCACTCTGCGTGGTGAACCCCCACAAAGAAGGAACGGATCAGTCGCAGGGGTGTCCTCGCCAAACTAACACTCCAGGAGAGCAGATAGCAAGGGAGGAATGGGAAGCCCCCGGGACCAGGCAGGTGAAAGTGAGCACCCCTCTCCCTCCCTCAGTGTCCTGGTTCAGCCGTGCTCGGTGGCCAAACTCAGCTCCCCAGTTCGGTGCTCAAGCCCAGGGGCGCTGCAGCCCAGGTGGGGCGCACAGCAATCCAACCCAGCAGCCTAGCCTGCGTGCAACACCCACCCCCATGAAGACCCAGCCCGGCCCACCCAGCCTGTCCCCACAGAGACCTACCCTGGCGGTGCTGCAGGACAGCAGCAACCTAAGGCGCTCCAGCCCAGCCATGCATCAACCCAGCCTCTGGCCAGAATGTCCACACATCTTAGCAGTGTCGGAACACACAATTAGACCCCCACCTAGTGGTAGCAAGTGGAATCCATGACCAGACATCTTCAGGATGAGGAAAAATAAAAACACACCTTCAACCACAATGCAAAAATACATTAAATCTCTAGACCAGAAGGAAAATGACAAGCATCCAGAAACCAACCTGGAAGAAACAGAAATTTATAACCTAAATGACAGAGAATTCAAAATAGCTATCATGAAAAAGCTCAATGAATTACAAAAGAATACGGATACACAATTCAAGGAAACTAGGAGCATCTTCACAAAGGAGATTGAAACCATAAAGAAAAACCAATCAGAATTGTTGGAGATGAAAAACACAGTGCAGGAGATAAAGGAAAATCTCGAATCTCTAAAGACCAGAGCCAACAATATGGAGGAAAGAATTAGTATTACTGAGAATAGGAATCTAGAAAGGCTTCAGATGGAGGAGGAGACAGAACTAAGGCTAAAAAGAAATGAAGAAATTCTCAGAGAAATATCTGACTCAATTAAGAAGAGCAACTTAAGGATTATAGGTATCCCAGAAGGAGAAGAGAGGGAAAAAGGAGCAGAGAACTCGTTCAAAGAAATAATAGCTGAGAACTTCCCAAACCTGGTGAAGGAGCTGGAAATACAAGTGAATGAAATCAATAGATCTCCTAAATATATCAACAAAAAAAGGCCAACCCCAAAGCATATAGTAGTAAACCTGGCAAAAGTGAGTGACAAAGAAAAACTATTAAGGGCAGCAAGAGAAAATAAGATAACATACAGAGGAATTCCAATCAGGATCTCAGCAGATTTTTCATCAGAAATTCTTACAGGCTAGGAGGGAGTGGAATGATATATTCAAAATTCTGAAAACTTTCAGCCAAGAATACTCTATTCAGTGAAAATATCCTTCAGATATGATGGAGAAATAATAACTATCCCAGATAAACAAAAAGTGAGGGAATTCATGGCCACAAGACCCCCAACTGCAAGAAATGCTCAAGAAGGCCCTTATGCCTGAAAAAAAAAAAAGAGAGGGGCCGCCCGGTGGCGCAGCGGTTTAGTCCGCGCTTGGCAGCCCGGGGTTCGCGGGTTCGGATCCCGGGCGCCCGCCGACGAACTGCCTGTCAGCCATGCCGTGGCGGCGTCCCATATAAAGTGGAGGAAGATGAGCACGGATGTTAGCCCAGGGCCGGTCTTCCTCAGCAAAAAAAAAAAAAAAAGAGAGAAAGGGGATACAAGACTTTGTGCAAGGAGAAAATAGGTAGACAAAATCAGATAAATTGCAGCTCTCTATCAGAATAGGTTAGCAAACTTAACTATAACAACAAAGATTAAGGGAAGGAAAACACCAAAAATAAACATAACCTCATCACTATAAACATGAAACCACAACACAGGATGGAATAAGTTGTCACAACAAAAACTTAGAAGGGGAAGAGGAAAGGGATGGAATCAACTTAGACAAAGGAAATAAGAGGCCACCAGAAAATGTACTATCTCATCTACGAGATTTTTTATACGAACTTCACGGTAACCACTAAACTAACATTCAAAGCAGAGACACATGATAAATAATAAGAAAACCATCATACAGAACTACCAAACTGAACTTGTAGTCCAAATCACACGAGACAAGAAACAAAACAAATGCAAATGATCTGGAAACTGAGCAAGAAAGTAGCAACACCAAGCCCTCATATATCAATAATCACTCTAAATGTAAATGGATTGAATTCTCCAATCAAAAGAGACAGAGTGGCGGGATAGATTTAAAAACAAGATCCAGCAATATGCTGCCTCCAGGAAACACATCTCAGCTCCAAAGACAAACACAGACTCAGAGTAAAATGCTGGAAGACAATATTCCAAGCCAATGGCAAACAAAAGAAAGCAGGTGTGGCCATACTCATATCACACAAAGCAGACTGCAAGATAAAAAAGGTAATGAGAGACACAGAGGGGCAATATATAATGATAAAAGGGACACTCCACCAAGAAGACATATCACTTATAAATATATATGCACCCAACACAGGAGCACCAAAGTACATAAAGCAACTATTAACAGACCTAAAAGGAGAGATTAACAACAGCACAATAATAATAGGGGACCTCAACACCCCACTCACCTCAATGGATAGAACATTCAGACAAAAAGTCAACAAGGAAATAGTGGACCTAAATGAAAAGCGAGACAAGATGGACTTACATAGATATATACAGAGCACTCCACCCAAAAACAGCAGACTACACATTCTTCTCAAGTGCACATGGGACATTCTCAAGGATAGACCATATGTTGGGAAACAAGGCAAGCCTTGATAAATTTAAGACTGAAATCATAACAAGCATCCTTTCCAACCATAAGGCTATGAAACTAGAAATCAACTACAAGGAAAAAACTGGGAAAGTGACAAAGATGTGGAGACTAAACAAGCTACTGAACAACCAATAGATCATTGATGAGATTAAAGGAGAAATAAAAAAATATCTAGAGACAAATGAAAATGAGAATACACGATACCAACTCATATGGGATGCAGCAAAAGCAGTCCTGACAGGGAAATTCATAGCAATACAGGCCCACCTTAACAAACAAGAAAAATCCCAAATAAGCCACTTTAAACTACATCTAACAGTGCTAGAAAAAGAACAACAAACAAAGCCCAAAGTCAACAGGAGGGAAATTATAAAAATTAGAGCAGAAATAAATGAAGCTGAAACCAAAAAAAGCAGTAGAAAGGATCAATGAAACAAAGAGTTGGTTCTTTCAGAAGATAAACAAAATTGACAAACCCTTAGCTAGACTCACTAAGAAAAAAGGAAAGAAGGTTCAAATAAATAAAATTAGAAATGAAGGAGGAGAGATTACAATGGATACCACAGAAATACAAAGGATTACAAATGAATACTATGAAAAACTATTTGCCAACAAATTGGACAATCTAGAAGAAACGGACAAATTCTTAGACTCATGCAACCTACCAAAACTGAATCAAGAAGAAATAGAGTATCTGAATAGACCAATCACAAGTAAAGAGATTGAAACAGTAATCAAAAACCTCCCCCAAAATAAAAGTCCAGGACCAGATGGCTTCTCTGGAGAATTTTACCAAAGATTCAAAGACTTAATACCTACCCTTCTCAAACTTTTCCAAAAAATAGAGGAAGATGGAACACTTCCTAACACATTCTACGAGGCCAACATCACCCTGATACCAAAGCCAGACGAGAACAACACAAAGAAGGAAAATAATAGGCCAATATCGCGAATAAACATACATGCAAAAATCCTCAATAAAATATTGGCAAACCAAATACAGCAATACATCAAAAAGATAATACATCACGACCAAGTGGGATTTATACTTGGTACACAGGGATGGTTCAACATCTGTGAATCAATCAACGTGATACATCACATTAACAAAACGAAGAATAAAAACCACATGATCATCTCAATTGATGCAGAGAAGGCATTTGACAAGATCCAACATCCATATATGTTAAAAACTCTCAACAAAATGGGTATAGAAGGAAAGTACCTCAACATAATAGAGACCATATATGACAAACCCACAGCCAACATCATACTCAACAGTGAAAAACTTGAAAGGCATTCCTCTGAGAACAGGAACAAGGCAGGGGTGCCCACTCTCCCCACTCTTATTCAACACAGTACTGGAGGTTTTGGCCAGAGCAATTAGGCAAGAAAAAGGAATAAAAGGACTCCAAATAGGCAATGAAGAAGTGAAACTCTCACTATTTGCAGATGACATGATCTTATATATAGAAAACCCTAAAGAATCTATTGGAAAACTATTAGAAATAATCAACAACTACAGCAAAGTCGTAGGGTATAAAATCAACTTACAAAAGTCAGTTGCATTTTTATATGCCAAGAATGAACTAACAGAAAGAGAAGTCAAAAAGACAATCCCATTTACAATCGCAACAACAACAAAAAAAAATCTAGGAATAAACTTAACCAAGGAGGTGAAAGACCTACATAATGAAAACTATAAGACACTATTGAAAGAAATCAATAAAGCCATAAAGAAATGGAAAAATATCCCACGCACATGGATTGGAAGAATAAACATAGTTAAAATGTCTATACTACCTAAAGCAATTTACAGATTCAATGCAATCCCAATCAGAATCCCAATGACATTCTTCACGGAAATAGAACAAAGAATACTAAAATTCATATGGGGCAAGAAAAGACCCTGAATAGCTAAAGCAATCCTGGGGAAAAAGAACAAAGCTGGAGGCATCACAATTCCAGACTTCAAAATATACTACAAAGCTATAGTAATCAAAACAGCATGGTACTGGTACAAAAATAGACACACAGATCAATGGAACAGAAGTGAAACCCCAGAAATAAAACCACACATCTACGGACAACTAACCTTTGACAAAGGAGCTAAGTACATACAATGGAGAAAGGAAAGTCTTTTCAATAAATGGTGCTGGGAAAATTGGACAGCCATGTGCAAAAGAATGAAAGTAGACCATTTTCTATCGCTGTACACAAAAATTAACTCAAAATGGGTCAAAGACCTGAAACTATAAAACTCCTGGATGAAAATATAGGCAGGACACTATGTGACACTGGTCAAAAAGGGATCTTTTAGGATTCCATGTCTACTCAGACAAGGGAAACAAAAGAAAAAATAAATAACTGGGACTTCATCAGATTAAAGAGCTTCTACAAGGCAAATGAAAGAAACCAGGATCAAAATGAATAGACAACCCACCAGCTGGGAGAAAATATTTGCAAATCATATATCCGACAAGGGGTTAACCTCCATAATATATAAAGAACTCACACAACAGAACAACAAAAAAACAAGCAACTGGATCAAAAAATGGGCAGACGATATGAAAAGACATTTTCCCAAGGAAGATATACAGATAGCCAACAGACACATGAAAACATGTTCAACATCACTAATCATCAGGGAAATGCAAATCAAAACTACACGAAGATATCACCTTACACCCGTTAGAATGGCTATAATCACCAACACAAAAAACAACAAATGTTGGAGAGGTTGTGGAGAAACAGGATCTCTAATCCACCACTGGTGGGAATGCAAACTGGTACAACCTCTATGGAAAACTGTATGGAGATTCCTCAAAAAATTAAAAATAGAAACACCTTACAACTCAGCTATCCCACTATTGGGTATCTATCCAACGAACCCGAAATCAACAATCCAAAGAGGCTTATGCACTCCTATGTTTATTGCAGCATTATTCACTATAGCCAAAAAGTGGAAGCAACCCAAGTGTCCCTCAATGGATGATTGGATAAAGAAGATGTGGTGTGTATATATATACAATGGAATACTACTCAGCCATAAAAAATGATGAAATTGTCCCATTCGCAATAACATGGAGGGACCTGGAGAGTATTATGTTAAGTGAAATAAGCCAGAGAGAGAGTCACAAACACTGCATGATTTCACTCATATGTAGAATATAAACTAACACACGGACAGAGAGAACTGTTTGGTGGTTACCAGCAGCAAGGGTGATGGGGGATGGGCACAAGAGGTGAAACGAGGCATTTATATGGTGATTGACAAATAATAATGTACAACTAAAATTTCACAATGTTATAAACTATTAAGACATCAATAAAAAAGAATAAACATGGTATGAATAAAAAAAAGAGTAAACCACATGTTTACTCTTGTGCACCGATGGGAAAAAAAAGCAGCAGCAGCAAAAATCTGTAACAGCAGCAGTGGAAGGGGGAGGGGCAATAAAAGTAGAAAAAAAGACAAAATGAATTACTGGAATTTTCCAGAGCTGTTCTATTAAGAAACCTCAGCAATCAAATGTTTGATTATTCTACACTAGTATTCCCAGAAGAAAGCAAATTGGCCACCAAACAGTAGTCACTAAAAAAAGGTGTGTTATATGTCTATATACACATATGCCAAAGAACAGATGCTTAAGAGATATTTGTACTTAAAAGAGATGGGTGGGGGGGCCGCCCGGTGGCGCAGCGGTTTAGTCCGCGCTTGGCAGCCTGGGGTTCGCGAGTTCAGATCCCAGGCGCCCGCCGACGCACTGCCTGTCAGCCATGCCGTGGCGGCGTCCCATATAAAGTAGAGGAAGATGGGCACGGAT
This sequence comes from Tapirus indicus, assembly GCA_031878705.1. NCBI lineage: Eukaryota > Metazoa > Chordata > Mammalia > Perissodactyla > Tapiridae > Tapirus > Tapirus indicus. The sequence continues at coordinate 32,356,291 of CM062929.1, read as the reverse complement.
GTTAGCCCAGGGCCAGTCTTCCTCAGCAAAAAGGGGAGGATTGGCGACGGATGTTAGCTCAGGGCTGGTCTTCCCCACAAAAAAAAAAAAAAAAAAAAGAGATGGGTGGGCCGCCCGATGGTGCAGCGGTTTAGTCCGCGCTTTGGCAGCCCGGGGTTGGCGGGTTCAATCCCGGGAGACGGCCGACGCACTGCTTGTCAGCCACGTCGTGGCGGCGTCCCATATAAAGTGGAGGAAGATGGGCACGGATGTTAGCCCAGGGCCAGTCTTCCTCAGCAAAAAGAGGAGGATTGGCAACGGATGTTAGCTCAGGGCTGGTCTTCCTCACAAAAAAAAAAAAAAAGAGAGATGAAACCCTGAAACATCTGTATATTTTAAGTGTATACAGTCATGTGTCACCTAACAATGGGGATACCTTCTGAGAAATGCATTGTTAGGCAATTTCATCATTGTGAGAACATCACAGAGTGTACTTACACAAACCTAGACGGTATAGCCTACTGCACACCTGGTACTAATCTTATGGGCCACTGTCGTATATGCAGTCCATTGATCAAAATGTCATTATGCAGTGCATGACTGTACTGAGGTTGGGAGTATTTCTAGTTCAAATGGCCAGGTACTGGTGTTAAAATAACCTTCAAAGTGCTATGGACTATCCCACTTTGCAGCATAAAAGTAGGTAGGAAAAGGAAGACTCAGATCAATGTATACACTCACATTACCCAGGCCCACACAAAATGGAAACCTGCCACCTTTTGGCCACACCAACTAAGTAAAGAGCAGCATGTGCTCAAGCCCAACTCTGTTGGTTTAATACGAGGAAAAGGAATAACTCAGCTATGCTAATGGATAAATACACAGGAACTGCCCTTCACATCCTGCCAAATATGCCAGTTAGATAATCACATCCCCCAAATAATCTCTCCACCACAAAAGTGAGTGGGAGGATGGGAATACGTGTTTACAATTTGAGGATAAATATGCATCTTGCTCTTGTTCCCTTTCCAACTATTAAGCCACATTAATAATACTCTCTCATCTTCCTCCTATAATCTGTTAGGTGGTAGCACCAACATCCACCTTCATAGGCTGTGCCAGCAACCTAGATGCCACCTCCTCCCTCACCCCCACATTTGTCCATCATTTACCTTCTAAATAGCTGGGGGGTCTGTACCCTCTTCTCACTTCTCCCCCGACTTCAGCCCTAATCTCGCACCTAGAATATGTCTATAACCTGGCTCGTCTCTTGCTTCCAGTATTGCCCCGATTGAACTCCCAGAGAAATCTATGTAAAATCAAATCTTACTCAGTTACTCCCAGCCTACAAAAACTCCACGGGCTCCCCAAAGCCTCCACGTGTTATAAGGGCCGATCTCTGTGCACTTCCTCTGCTCTGCTCTTTACACATCAACATCAGGCACGACGGACTACTTCTCGCCACCATGCTCATGAGGCTGTCCCCTCTGACTGGACTATCCTACTCTTTCCATACGCTTCTCCTAGCTAATTTCTTTTCCCAACATGTAAACTTTTCTGAGGTTCAACTCAGATGTTACCTCTCAGAGGAAATCTTCCCTGTCTTAGCCTCTCATAAAGGGCTCAGGACTCTCTGCTCCCACAAGCCCTGGGCGTGACTGTTAAAGAGCCACCATGCTGTATCAAAACTACCTGTTCAGGGGCTGGCCCGGTGGCACAGCGGTTAGGTTCGCTTGTTCCGCTTCGGCGGCCCGGGTTTCACGGGTTCAGATCCTGGGTGTGGACCCATACACTGCTTACCAAGCCACGCTGTGGCAGGCGTCCCACATATAAAGTAGAGGAAGATGGGCACAGATGTTAGCCCAGGGCCAGTCTTCCTCAGCAAAAGGCAGAGGATTAGCAACAGATGTTAGCTCAGGGCTGATCTTCCTCACAAAAAAAAAAGAAAAGAAAACCACCAGTTTACATGCCTGTCTCATTTGTGCATTTCTAGGCATTTCTAAGCAGTCATTTAACAAATGCTGAATGAGTGAACTACTACTTACTTCGTTCTACAACTCGGTGCTATTGTTTTACACAAATTATATGTGGGCCTCATAACGACCCTGTGAGAAAGCAACCATTCTCCCTAGTTTACGAATCAGGGAACCAAGGATCAGAGTGGCACATGCTTTCTTTTCCACACACACTCTAACCCTAGCTGACCCTGGCTTCTTCCTCACGTTCCAGGTCTCAGCTGTAATGTCACTTCTTCAGAGAACTGTTCCTTCATGCCAAAAACCAGGGCAGGTTCCTCGTTGCACAAAACGAAACCCACACATCTTCCCATGGCCTCCACGCTCACCTGCACCTCATCACCTTCCTCTCCTACCCACCTCTTCCCTAGACCACTGTGCTCCAGCTTCACAGGCCTCCTTCCAGCTCCACAGACAAACGAAAATGAAGACTGTCCCACTAAGGGCCTCCGCACCTCCTGTCTCCTCTGCCTATGATACTCTCCCCAGATCCTCAAATGCTTGACTCATTCTTCAAGTCTCTGCTCAAACATCACCTCTTCAGAGAGGCTCTCCCGGGACAGCCCATCCAGAGTAGTCTCCAATTCCACTACTCTTTACCCCACTACTGTTTTATCTTCTTCTTATCAATTTATGCCAATCTTCAACTACTTGTCCACTCATTGTTTCAGAGCTTATTGTCCATTACCGCTAGAATGAAAACTTCATGTAGGCAAGGGCTTAGCCCTGTTCACTGCCATGGCCTGTGTCTAGAACAGTGCCTGCCCAGCATATAATAGACACCTGATGAATATCTGTCAGATGAGTAAGCAAGTAGTAGAAGGCATATGTTGCGAAGTCATCTAGTAAGCTTAAAAATCATTCATTTAGTCAATGAATCTAAACGAATCTTTTTTTTTTTTTTGAGGAAGATTGGCCCTGAGCTAATATCTGTTGCCAATCTTCCTCTTTGTCTATTTTCTCCCCAAAGCCACGGTATGTAGTTGCACATCCTAGTTGTAGGTCCTTCTAGTTCCTCTATGTGGGATGCCACCTCAGCATGGCTTGATGAGCGGTGAGTAGGTCCGCGCCCAGGATCTGAACCGGTGAACCAAGGGCCCCTGAAGCACAATGAGCAAAACTAACTGCTACGCCACCAGACCGGCCCCGTCAACGAATCTATAATGGTAGGTTTTAGGTTAAAATAAAATGTTTCAGGTACACACCTCTTTTTTGTGATTTTCTGCTTTAATCTACCTTTTCACTTAACACCTTCTGATCTAGATCCCCTCAGTGAAGAGGATTTCTTATGTGACTAGCCCAAAAGTTATACAGCATTAAATGGAAGTCAGGATTCCAACCCAGATCTGTTAACTCCAAAGTCATGCTCTCTCCTGTACTGCATTAAACTGCCGGTATAAAGTTTTGATTATTTGAGTTATAATTTGTGGATAATTATCATAAAAGTACTCAACCCAAGAAATGTCCAAATTAAATCAAAGCACTCAAAGCTTTAGCAGGACACTTTCTGGCCACTGTCTCATACGCAGTGGCTACCTGAAAGCTGGAATTATCAGTCATCAAAATATTTTGTATCTGTAGACACAGAAGTCCACAATGGAAAAACTGTTATCAGACAATCTTTGATACAAAATTTGAATTATCTTTTTTATTCCACTAATGAGAATTAGAAAATGACTACAAAATAACATCAGTGATCTTTTAAATATAACATTTGTTCAGTTTTGAGTCAGAAAATAAGCGTTTATTGAATAAATAAATGGAAACCACCCATTATTCAGAAAAGACTAAATTGTACTCCATAGCTTAAGTCTACAAAGTCAAGAAGTATTAAAATACTTAAGGAAAGTTCCTATCAACAGAGGGAATTCTATATTGTACTCAGAATATGGAGGACCATACCTGTTTTCTTTGCTGGCCTGAAGCCTCCGTAGGGGTAGGGACCATGCTTAACATAAGCAATCTATAAATATTTCCTGAGCGTGTGGATGCCTAAGGAATGATACTTGCTTGCACTTATACACTTTTCCTTGTCTCAGGGGCAATATTTGAGAAACAGAACAAGATCCACTATACAAAAAAACACATAACTTAATCAAGACAGACTTTGATTATATTATAATCTTTGATATATAATAATCAAAGACAATACTTTGACACTAAACAGCATAATTAAAGATCAACGCCTAATTGCTATGGTCTGAATGGTTGTGTCCCCCGAAAATTCATATGTTGAAATCCTAACACCCAAAGATGACGGTATTAGGAGGTGGGGGTGGGGTGTCTTTGGGAGGTGCTTAGGTCATGAGGGTGAAGCCTTCATGAATGGGATTAGTGTTCTTATAAAAGAGACCCCACAGAGATCTCTCACCCCTTCCACCATTTGAGGACATAGCAAGAGGGCACCAGCTATGAACCAGGAAGAGGGCCTTTACCAAACGCAACCATGCTGGTACCCTGATCTTGGACTTCTCAGGCTCCAGAACTGTGAGAGATAAATATTTGTTGTTTATAAGCCACCCAGTCTGTGGTACTGTTATAGCATCCTGAACAGACCAAGACATGAATGACCAAAGGGATGTAAGCACTGGACATCAACAGGGCCAACACGACAAAAAGAAAGACAAGTAGCCACTATGCCTCCCAATGGAAGAACACAGCACTACCTATGAAGCAGTCCTGCCTAAAGAATCAAACCTGAACATGGTCAAACCTCTAGATCCAGTACCACTTTACAGAAAATGCAAAGGACAGATGAACATATTAAACCACACCACAAGGAAATAATCAGCAAAATCCAGTATGCGGGCTTGAAGGAGTGAGATCCTCTAGATTACAAGAGACTTAAGAGGCATATTAACCAATTGTAATGTGAGGACACTATTTAGATTCTGGTTAAAAAAATTTTTTAATGCATTTATGGCCACTGGAAATTTCAACCTGATTTTGGTGGATTAACATCACTACTTTTTTGTTATAAAGGTATTGTAGTTAATTTTTTAAAAGGGTCCGTATTTCTTATAGGTACTTACTGAAATATTTATGAATCAAATGATAACGATGGCTTTGATTCACTCTAAAATAATATGAGAAAACAATGACAAATGCTGGCAACAATGTATAGAAAGAGAACCCTCATAAATTGCTAGAGGGAATGTAAAATGGTATATTCACTTTGGAAAGTAGTTGGGCAGTTTCTTTTTTTTTTTTGGTTAGGAAGATTAGCCCTGAGCTAAAATCTGTTGCCAATCTTCTTCTTTTTGCTGAGGAAGACTGGCCCTGAGCTAACATCTATGCCCGTCTTCCTTCATTTTTATATGTGAGATGCCTGCCACAGAATGGCCCGATAAGCAGTGTGCAGGTCTGCGCCCGGGATCTGAACCCGCAAACCCCAGGCTGCCAAAGTGGAGCACGCAAACCCAACCACTACACCACCGGGCCGGCCCCGGTTTGGCAGTTTCTTAAAAAGATAAATAGAAATCCACCATATGACCGAGCAACTCTACTCCGCTTCTAGAGTATCACCCCCTCAAATGAAAACATATCTCCCCACAAAGACTTGCATGTAAATGTTTGTAGTAGTATTATTCACAATGGCCAAAAAATGAAACAATCCAAATGTCCATCAACTCGTGAATGGCTAAACAAAACGTGGTATATCAATATAATGGAATAGTATTCAGCCATTAAAAGCCATTCAGGACAGAGAGAACTGATTGGTGGTTACCAAGGGGAAGGGGGGTGGGGGGGGCACAAGGGGTGAAGGGTTACATCCCCAAGGTGACGGACAAAAATGTACAACTAAAACCCCACAGTGTTATAAACTAAGACATCAATAAAAAAAATAAATTAAAAAAAAAAAAAGCCATTCAGCCATTAATACACAGCATTAATTCATGGTTTTGATGAATCTTGAAAACATAAGTAGAAGATGCCAGACATAAAAACACCACATAGTGAGTGATTCCATTTATATGAAATATCCAGAAAGGGCAAATCTATAAAGATAGAAAGTAGATTAGTGGTTGCTAGGGGCTGGGGGTGGAAATGGGAATTAACTGTAAACCAACACAAGGGATCATACCGGGGAGATGGAAACATTCCATGACTACATTGTAGCGATAGTCACAAAATTCAGTAAATTTACTAACAACCATTGCATTGTACACTTAAAATGGGTGAATTTTATGGTATGTGAACTATACTTCAATAAAGTTGTTTTAATAAGGTAAAGAATTTAGAGAAAGATCAAAAGAGAAGGAATTTGAGAAGACTAAGAAAACCAGAAGAATGATGGAAAATGTAGCATGGGATAAGAAAAGTGAATGAAAAATGAAAGGACTTGCTTCTAACTTAAAAAAAATAAAGAATGTGAAGAGAGAAGTGATGTGTGTGGGGATGGGACAGAATTAGCCACTGGTTAATGGTTGTTGAGGCTGGGTGAGAGCTACACGGGAGTTCATTATACTACTCTGTTTACTTTGGTATATGTTTGAAATTCTCCATGATAAAAAGTTTTTTAAAAGATCAATGCCTATTTCTGGTACTCAGTGACCTCTTCATGTTATTCTTGCTAGTCTGGGTCTATAACACGATCAAATATCCTATTTCTCTCAGTCTCAAGCAAAACAAGATGATCTAATGCTGCTGCTCTGACAAGCTCTCTTTAGGGGATTTCCATATCCTCGGGTAAGAAGTTAGAATGTTTAAGAGAAAAGAAACAATTACAGTATTGATTATGGGACTAGCACCACAGTACTTATCAAACATGTTACAAGGATGAAAAATAGTAAGTAATTTAGCACAACAGGGAGAATCAATCACCAGAATTACATTAACTCAGTTTACTTCTACCAATGAGGTTAGCACACTTTTCCATTTATACCAGTACTGTCAGTATTTACCTAATGATGCCAGTCACTTGACATTTTAATTCTGGAAACGTACAGAGAGCACGGGACTGGGAGCCGAGAGATACGGTCCAGTGTGTCCTACTATTAGCTCTGCCTCTACGTTATAAGCTATGTGAACGCGGTTACAGAACTAAATCTAAGACCCAGGACCGTATGTTACAAAAGGAAAGAATTGTAAAGATCAGGGGCTCCTAACTTAGAGTCATGAGCCTGGGGGCTAGGGGCTACGGAGAAGCGTCAGCAGGATTACAAAGCCCTAGAAATTTCAAAAAGTTGTGTCTACATTTCTCCCTGCACTTTTTGGGGGAGATGTTCTATAGCTTTTAGGAGATTCTCAAAAGGAGCCAAGACTCACCTAGCTCCTTAAGGTTGAGAACCATTTTAATCAGGTAACTTTTATTTACAAACAGCTGATACCCCAAGTACAGTGCATGGGTCTGGCCAGGCTTTTTAATCCAGGCTCTGTATTCGTTAAGTTCTACATTTACAAAATACAGCGTTTCATGGTTTGTTAAAGTACTGTGTTTTGTTGTTGTTGTTTTTTTTGTGAGGAAGACCAGCCCTGAGCTAACATCCGTTGCTAATCCTCCTCTTTTTGCTGAGGAAGACTGGCCCTGGGCTAACATCCGTGCCCATCTTCCTCCACTTTATATGGGACGCCGCCACGGCGTGGCTGACAGGCAGTGCGTCGGCGGGCGCCCGGGATCCGAACCAGCGAACTCCGGGCTGCCAAGTGCAAACTAAACCGCTGCGCCACTGGGCCAGCCCCTGAAGTACTGTGTTTTAATAAGACAAATTTTCTACAATCCCACAACTTCTTAGAAAATGGTATATCATGAAAATAATGTACAAGGCTTCGGGTCATAACGATTTATTTTTCTATTCCCCAGATATTAACCTGCTGAACCGCCTGGAAGCACATTTTAGCCTTAGATGACTTTTAGTTGTGACTTATAATGCAAAATTGAAAGGATCATTCTAGGCCTATCATAAGAGTAAACAAAATGCTACTGAACAACGATTGGGTCAATGAAGAAATCAAAAAATATCTGGAGACAAATGAAAATGAAAATACGACATGCCAGAATTTATGGGATACAGCCAAAGCAGTTCTAAGAGAGAAGTTTATAGCAATACAATCCTACCTCAACAAACAAGAAAAATCTCAAACAATCGAGCAGTGCACCTAAAGGAACCGGAAAAAGAAGAACAAACAAAGCCCAAAATCAGTAGAAGGGAAATAATAAAAATCAGAGCAGAAATAAATGAAATAGAGACTAGAAAAAAATCAATAAAACCAAGAGCTGGTTCTTTGAAAAGATAAACAAAACTGACAAACCTTTAGCTAGACTCACCAAGAAAAAAAGAAAGAAGGCTCAAATAAGTAAAATCAGAAATGAAAGAGGAGAAATTACAACGGACACCTCAGAAATACAAAAGATTATAAGAGAATACTACGAAAAGCTATATGCCAACAAATTGGACAATCTAGAAGAAATTGATAAATTCTTAGAATCATACAACCTTCCAAAACTGAATCAAGAAGAAATAGACAATTTGAATAGACCAATCACCAGTAAGGAGCTTGAAACAGTAATAAAAAAAAAAACTCCCCAAAAATAAAAGTCCAGGACCAGACGGCTTCCCTGGTGAATTCAACCAGACATTCAAAGAAGACAATACCTTATCCGTCTCAAATGATTCCAAAAAATTGAAGAGGAGGGGAAGCTTCCTAACTCATTCTACAAAGCCAACATTACCCTGATAGCAAAACCAGACAACACAAAAAAGAAAAGTACAGGCCAATATCACTGATAAACATCGATGCAAAAATCCTCAACAAAATACCAGCAAATCAAAAACAATAATATATTAAAAAGATCATACACCATGATCAAGTGGGATTCATCCCAGGGATGCAGGGATGGTTCAACATCTGCAAACCAATCAATGTGATACACCACATTAATAAAATGAAGAATGAAAATCACATGATCATCTCAACAGATGCAGAGAAAGCATTTGACAAGATACAGCATCCATTTATGATAAAAACTCTTAATAAAATGGGTACAGAAGGGAAGTACCTCAAAATAATAAAGTCCATATATGACAAACCCACAGCTAATATCATCATCCCTGGTGAAAAACTGAAAGCTATCCCTCTAAGAACAGGAACCAGACAAGGATGCCCACTTTCACCACTCCTATTTAACGTAGTATTGGAAGTCCTAGCTAGAGCAATCAGGCAAGAAAAAGAAAGAAAAGCAATCCAAATCAGAAAGGAAGAAGTGAAACTTGTCATTATTTGCAGACGACAGGATTTTATATATAGAAAACCCCAGAGAATCCACCAAAAAACTTCTAGAAATAATAAATGAATTTGGTAAAGTTGCAGGGTACAAAATCAACATATAAAAATCAGTTGCATTTTTATACACTAACAATGAAGTAGCAGAAAGAGAAATTAAGAATACAATCCCATTTACAATTGCAACAAAAAGAATAAAATACCTAGGATTAAACTTAACCAAAGAGGTAAAAGATCTGTACACTGAAAACTATAAAACATTGTTGAAATTGAGGAAGAGACAAAGAAATGGAAAGATATTCTGTGCTCTTGGATTGGAAGAATTAACATAGTTAAAATGGGGGCCGCCCGGTGGCGCAGCGGTTTAGTCCGCGCTTGGCAGCCCGGGGTTCGCGAGTTCGGATCCCAGGCGCCCGCGGACGCGCACTGCCTGTCAGCCATGCCGTGGCGGCGTCCCATATAAAGTGGAGGAAGATGGGCACGGATGTTAGCTCAGGGCCAGTCTTCCTCAGCAAAAAGGGGAAGATTGGCAACAGATGTTAGCTCAGGGCTGGTCTTCCCCACAAAAAAAAAAAAAAAACATAGTTAAAATGTCCATACTTCCTAAAGCAATCTATAGGCTCAATGCAAGCCCTATCTAAGTTCCAACAACATTTTTCACAGAAATAGAACGAAGAATCCTAAAATTTATATGGAACAACAAAAGACCCCGAATAGCAAAAGGAATACTGAGAAAAAAGAACAAAGCTGGAGGAATCATGCTCCCAGATTTCAAAATATACTACAAAGCTACAGAAACTAAAACAGCATGGTACTGGCCCAAAAACAGACACAAAGATCAATGGAACAGAATCGAGAGCCCAGAAATAAACCCACACATCTATGGACAGCTAATTTTCGACAAGGGAGCCAAGAACATACAATGGAGAAAGGAAAGTCTCTTCAACAAATGGTGTTGGGAAAACTGGACAGCCATGTGCAAAAAAATGAAAGTAGACCATTATCTTACACCATACACAAAAATTAATTCAAAATGGATTAAAGACTTGAATGTAAGACCTGAAACCATGAAACTTCTAGAAGAAAACATAGGGAGGACGCTCTTCGACATTGGTCTTAGCAACATATTTTCAAGTACCATGTCTGACTGGGCAAGGGAAACAATAGAAAAAATAAATAAATAGGACTACATCAAACTAAAAAGCTTCTGCACAGCAAAGGAAACCATCAACAAAATGAAAAGACAACCTAACAATTGGGAGAAGATATTTGCAAACCATATACCTGATAAAGGGTTAATCTCCAAAATACATAAAGAACTCATACATCTCAACAACAGAAAAACTGACAGCCCAATTAAAAAACGGGCAAAAGACCTGAACAGACATTTCTCCAAAGAAGATATACAGATAGCCAAGAGCCACATGAAAAGATGCTCAACATCATTAACTATCAGAGAAATGCAAATCAAAACTACAATGAGATATCACCTCACGCCTGTCATAATGGCCATAATTAACAAGACAGGAAACAACAAGTGTTGGAGAGGATGTGGTGAGAAGGGAACTCATACACTGCTGGTGGGAGTGCAGACTGGTGCAGCCACTTTGGAAAACAGTATGGAGATTCCCCACAAAATTAAGAATAGAACTACCATATGATCCAGCTATTCCACTGCTGGGTATTTATCCAAAGAACATGAACACACCAATACGTAAAGATACATGCACCCATTGTTCGTTGCAGCATTGTTCACAATAGCCAAGACTTGGAAGCAACCTAAGTGCCCATCAAGGGACGGAAAGAATAAAGATGTTGAGAGGGCCGCCCGGGGGCGCAGCGGTTTAGTTCGCGCTTGGCAGCCGGGTGTTCGCGAGTTCAGATCCCGGCTGCCCGCCGATGCACCGCTTGTCAGCCACGCCGTGGCGGCGTCCCATATAAAGTGGAGGAAGATGGGCACGGATGTTAGCCCAGGGCCAGTCTTCCTCAGCAAAAAGAGGAGGATTGGCAACGGATGTTAGCTCAGCGCCGGTCTTCCTCACAAAAAAAAAAAAGAATAAAGATGTTGTGTATATACACAATGGAATACTACTCAGCCATAAGAAACTATGAAATCCAGCCATTTGTGACAACATGGACGGACACCGAGGGTATTATTAATGCTGAGCGAAGCAAGTCAGAGGGAGAAGGTCAAAAACTGTAATGATGTCGCTCATAAGTATAAGATAAAAATAACAACAAACACATAGAGACAGAAATTGGATTGGTGGTTACCAGAGGGGAAACCGGGAGGGAGGAGGGCAAAAGGGATGATTAGGCACATGTGTGTGGTGATGAATTGTAATTAGTATTTGGGTGGTGAACATGATATTATCTATGCAGAAATAGAAGTATAATGATGTACACCTGAAATTTATACAATGTTATAAACCAGTAACTGCAGTAAAAAATAAATTAAAAAAAAATCTCTCCCCTAGACAGTGACAGAAGCGAGACCAAAAAAGGCAGGCCTTCTAATTAGAAACATATTTTTAATGCTGGTTTTAAGCTGTCGGTCAAGTATTTTAAGCGAGATTTGAAATTCCTCCTGGAGATTCCCGCTTTGGTCAGTCCAGACAGCGTCCTAAACTGAACTGGAAAAAGGAGGCTAAGGCTGCGCGTACCTTCAAGGGGCACAGGGGGATGGAAAAGTGGAGACCACGGACAAGCGAAGCCGAGGATAAAAGTTGGAGGTGAGAAGGGAGGAGGAAGAGCAGGTGGCTGTCGGCGAGGAACCGAGGGAAGCCGGCAAGGATTGCAAGCTGGGCCTCCCGAGTCCTTCGGGGTTACGCCGCAGTTCAACCCCTTCCCCTCTCTCAGCTCGAATCTTCCTGCCCCCTCCAGACGGCCCGAGGACCCCCGCCATTCCCTCAGTTCCCAACAGACCTCTCCCAGCGAGAGGCCATGCCCGCGGGCGCAAGGAGGGCGGCCCCACCGCTCCGAGGCCCCTCCTGGGCCAAAGTTGCCCCAAGCCCCAAAGGAGCAGCCTCGGCCGCCGCCCCCCGGCCCGGCCCTGCCCGGTCCTGGCCCGGCCTTACCTTGAGCGCCAGGTGGTGGACGCGGCCCAGGCCGGGCTCGGCCAGCAGCTGTAGCAGCCCCAGCAGCGGGAGCAGCCGGAGGCCAGCGGCCAGCCGAGGCCAGCGGGAGCCCGAGGGTCCTAAGGGCGCCGGGGCAGCCATGTTTGTTCCAGCATCATCAGCCGCTTCCTTTCTCACCCACTTCCGGGGTCAAAGGGCGGCGGTGCCGGAAGTGCTTAGAAGGGGGCATGGCGCCTAGCGGCGCGGACACTGTGGCGCTTCTTACGGAGCGTGCGGTCCGGGAAGTCGCCGAGGGGCCTCAGCTGGCCGCCGAGGGGCCATTCAGTTGGCCTCCCCCGTGCGGACTTCCCTTTAGCCAGAAGGGGTGGAGCGCCCAGCGGGGAGCCGGTGGTGGCTGCCGTGGCAACCGTCCTAGGCAGGGCCAGCCGGGGCCTCACCTCCGCGCCGCCGAGCTTTGAAAGCGACCGCAGGCCTGCGGGACCCCGATCCCAGCGGGCCCCCGGCTCCCCGGGGTGGGGATGTCCCACGCTGTGGCTGGAGCGCCGTGCCTGGCCGCCGATTGGACTGATTTCACGAGCGGCGTTGACTTGGTGGAAAATATCAAGCTGACGGCTTGTCATAGGTCCTTTGGTTTTTTGAGGCACTTCATACTAAAATTTCGGCTGAAATGGTTGTGGTGATACGGTTTATTGAGCCTTTAGCAGGCGCTTCGTTAGGCCTTTTGTGTGCGTTATTGCATTTAATGCTTGGAACAGTCTGATGAGGTAGGCGGTAGGTGCTATCATTACCCCCACTTTGCAGGTAAGCAGACTGAGGCTGTAAGCCATTTGTTCCAAGTTGAGCTGGGAATCGCATGGAAACTTCTAAATACTGTGTTGTATTGCTTCATGCTGCTTTATCCTACCACTAGAGTATAAATCACTTAATTCTGTTTGGAAACTTTCTTTGCTTCCAATCTTTGGAATTTATAGCGAAATCTTTATGGAGGGATTCCTTGCACTATACCATATATGGCTTTCTAATTTTTATCATTTTAATTTTTCAAAAAATTCCATTATCTTCAAAAGATTTTTCAAAAAATTAAAATCCCAGAATCTGAGTAACCAATGTGTTATCAAATGAAATGTAAGAGAAATTTTCAGAAAGCATTTTAAAATTCAGCAATGTGAAAGAACATAGTAGGAATATAAAATAAGTGATATTTTCTTTTAGGTAGCAAGAGGAAATACCACAGACAGTTAACTGATTCTTACTTCAGTATAAAACTAGCTGTTAAAGGAGAAGGTGATTTTTAAGTGCAGTTTCATTTTTAAAGGTAGCTTGCAAGGCTTTGGACTATTTTTATTGTTTACTTTTTAAAATTAGGTACCATTTTGAGAATCTCTGGTTTTAAATTTGAATATAATAGGCTTCTAAAAACAGGGAATGGTCAGGAAGAGTCTTAATTTCATTTAATATAATAGTGATGAAACATTTAAATAGTTTGTAAAATAGAAGACTTTTGTCTTTTAGTTTCTGGAAAACAACTTTACAAGGGCTTAAAGTTGGGTTCTTATTCCTTACTTCTCTTCACTTGAGAATTATTAAGGGACCTTCACAGGATCAGGATCACATACCTATGGTATCTGTCCAGAGGTGAGGAATAGCTTCCTTCAGGTATTTGAGAACTATATTGTGCCAGTCATTAGTTTGGAATTGAAAGAAATAAGAAAGGGAACACTAATTACAAAGACTTAAAGTGAGGTATTTTTTTAGACAGTTACTTTTCAAATTCTGTGAAAACGACTATCTTGGCAATTATATGTAGGCACGTGATTTCAGAGTTTTAAGAATAGATTATTTGCGTAATCATGATACTGTAACTAGAAACAGACTTGTTGAGTAACAGAACAAGATATGCTTGCTTCTCCCTGGCAATGTTTTCAAAGGGGCATTAAACTTGAAGGTATTGACTGAAAATGCCTGGAGGGGCCGGAAAGACTGATATCCCAAACCTGGCTTTTTTTTTTTAGGAAGACGGGCCCTGAGCTAACATCTGTTTCCAATCTTCCTCCTTTTTTCCTTTTCTCCCCAAAGCCCCAGTAGATAGTTGTACACCATTCTAGTTGCTCTATGTGGGATGCCGCCTCAGCATGGCCTGATGAGCGGTGCGTAGGTCTGCACCCAGGATTCGAACTGGCGAACCCCAGGCCACTGAAGCAGAGTGCACAAACTTAACCACTATGCCACCGGGCCAGCCCACCAAACCTGGCTTTTAGCCTTACTCTCTTGGTCAAGTGCATTTTATTTTTGTATTTTCTCTAATTTTTCAGGATCCACTAAAGGTTGCCACTAGTAGCAGAATTTGTAGTCTGAACTGAGTGTGATTAACGATATTTGGCATCAGTTTAGAAATTTCCAGAAATCTTTTAAGTAATCAATGGATTAATATTCTCCAGTTGTAATAAGGCATAATTACTATTTGTTTTTCATATCAAAAGAGTTGATATTTCAGACCAAAAGCCTCTATAAAGACAGTATAGGGAACTAGAGGCCAAATTGGGACCTGGCAGTACATTCAGAAGTCAACTGTCACTTTCATTCTTTGACTTGAAATGTCGTGTCTTGGGGCATGGGGGAAGCCCATGGCATCTTCTTGGCCAGAGTGATTTTCATGGAAAAGCTAAGCCCTGACACGTCTTGAATCCTACGGTTGGAGAAAAGCTTCAAATTCACTTCTCCTCAACTTGGTGGCACAACATGTAACTTGCTCAGCCACGGGACAGCCGGTTTTTCCTGATTTTACACACATCTTTATAGACCTTCAGGGGAATTCCATTATCGGGTGCAAAAATTGGTTGCAGTTTTAAGATTCTACTCACCATAGAGTTCCTACTTTTATCCCACTCCAACTTTTTCCACTTGACTGCTTTCTTGGGTCAAGTAGTTTGAATACTAAACAAACGGAGAATTTTAAGCTAGAAACTGATAGAAGCCATTTTAAAGAAAAAAAATCCTGAGAATTTCAGTAGGAATAGCACTTCACCAGTAGACAACCAATCAATTGTAGTTCAGGCAAGTGTCAGAAGTGCTTAAAGCCTTGCTTTTCTTGATATAATAAGTAAAAATCCTCCAGAAAAGAAGAGAAAAGGAAAGGGAACCAATACTTGTGCCCTGATATGCTGAGCATTTTACATGTATCCCTTCTTTTAATCTTTGCAGTAACCTTTGAAGTAAGGAGCATTATTTCCATTTTATAGAGGAGGAAACTGAAGCTTAGAGAAGGAAAATAATTCAAAGCTCTACAGCTTTCTGTGCAGGGCAGTCCAAATCTGGCCAAAGCCTCTGCTCACCACCAGCTCCCTCATTTTATAGATGAAGAAACTGACACTCAGAGAGTTTAATAACTTGCCAAAGGCCGCACGCCTAGTAAGTAGTGGAACACTAGGATCTCACTGGAACAGTTAGAAAACTTGTCACCTTTAAAAGATAAGATAGGGACCGGCCCAGTGGCCTAGTGGTTCAGTTTGCGTGCTCTGCTTCTGGTGGCCTGAGGTTCACAGGTTTGGATCACAGGCGCAGACCGACGCACTGCTCATCAGCCACTCTACTTTATATGGCGTCCCATATAAAGTAAAGGAAGATGAGCACGGATGTGAGCCCAGGGCCAGTCTTCCTCAGCAAAAAGAGGAGAATTGGTAACGGATATTAGCTCAGGGCTAGTCTTCCTCACAAAAAATAAAAATAAAAGATGAGATAGATAAAAACAGATCGAGGTATCTGTACATCTAAGCCCCTGAATTAGATGTTTATTAATTGCAAGCAGCATTAGAGTTGCCAAGAAGCCCTAATAGAATTGTTTGCTCTAACTACACAGCAATCTATGCAGGGTCTCTCTTTGTCTAGATACCTTATTTCAGTGCTAATAACGTCCTCGTGATCAGATTATTCAGTGGAAATTTATATACTCACTAAGATCATAGCTTTGTGTTCTCTACATGTTACTGAGGTGAAACAGGTGTACATAACCCAGACTGGCCACCTACATAATTCAAGCATTTACATAGATGGGGTTTAGAATACCTCTCATGAAAATTGATTGCTAAGTAGGTCGGGTCACAGTAATTTGTTAATAGTGAGAATTCCCTTTCTCAGAATTGCTCTCTTACTGTAAGGGAAACTGAAATGGATTTAGTTCTTCCTAAAAGTGTGCTGTATTTATTCCTCTTTCTCTCTGCTGATTTATTTCTCTTTATCTTGAACCCTGTTTGTTTCCATTGCTTTAAGATCAATGGTGTCTTTTTCCTTTATTTTTTGAAGATTCTAACACTTTCAAACCTTTTCCAGTTACCACCCAAACTTAGTGAAATTAAAGATATTTGCAGTGTGGTCTAATTAACCCAGTTCCATATAGTTCTGCTGCTGTGGCTTTTCATGGGTTCCTATAACTATTTCCTGCTTACTCATCTTAAAAAGTTTCATCTTTGTGTGGTCTCTTTTGCTTCTGTCCCTTCCTCTTTCTCTTCTTTAGAGCCACAGGTGGTTTATCCTCCTGAGTAATATATTTGCACAAGTGGACACTGTTTTTGAGAAGTATCCAAGAACTCAGTCAAGATTAGATCATTGCGTTTGACTGAAAAAATATTCAAGCCTTGGCAGGAAGGGAAATTGAGGTGATTACTGAGGCAAGGTCTTTTTAGATAACCTGCATTTCACTTACCGTCTCCAAACAGCACACTGAACTGTGCAGCATTGTTTGAATTTCTAACCCCTCCAACTCCCCTGGCTGTTAATCTGCCTTGGGAAGTAGGTGGCTGGCCATTCTGATTATGTATCTGGCAGGCGCCAGAGTAGAGTTCCCAGAGCTGGTAACTGTGAGAACAAAATATTTAAACACACACACTAAAGACGAGGGGGTGGGGGAAAGTTGTAACTGAAAAAAGACAGACCAAAACAGTTTTGACAGTGTAAATTTATTGTAACTCTGTCCAACAAAGGAAGTAGACTTGGGTTATCAGCAGGGGTTTTTCAGCTCCACCCTTTCATGGAGGAGAACGATAAGCTGGTTGAGGCTTGGGGTGTTTGGATGGGAGAGATGCATCACTGTGAAATATTTCTAAAATGGGGCCCATTTTTGGAGTCCACAGCTACTCAGAAAAGTCAATAGCATTAACTGAGGGAGAAGGAAAAGTTGGGGAGAAAGGGCTTCGTGATTCAGAGGAGAGTTGGAACTCCAGAAATTCTCCATAGCTTGTCGGGAATGAAGTTTGTGCAGACGTCTGGAATACAGAGAAAGGGAGTCAGGATCTACCTAAACATTAGCTTTCAGTTTATCAACCACAGGCCAGGGAACAGGTGCTCGTCTCCTTGATCTTGCCTCCACACGGTGTGACGGATACGTTAACTCCATTCGGCGGGGGGCGCTCTGGGCTTCTAGAGAAGTGGAGTCATTGTCCCAGGCCACTCAGTACGTGCGGGAGGCTGAATCAAACACGTTATCTGTGGACCCAGCGCCTTTCCTTTTACCCACTGAGTGGCAACGAGATTTCACGTCTGAGTTTCTTGGCCGAACAAGTTGGAAATCACTGGTTTCAGAGATTAGAAATCACTGGTTGTGCATCCCTGGGTTCCTTCCCCAGCCATTCGAAGCTGCTCGGTCGCTCTTGGCCTCGACGTCCCTGCCTGTACAGGGCACAGACACCACCGTGCCAGCCCCTGCTCCCCCCCGCAGGGCTGCAGGCTCCGCGGGCCTCCGCGGTTCCCCGGCGGCGGGGAGAGCATCCCGAGCGAACTCTGGGCGGCGTGAAGGGCTGCCAGGGATAAAGGTCCTTAAGTCCACAGCGCGCTCGGCGCAGGGGAGCAACCTCAGGCCGCGGCAGAGGGCCGCTAATGACAGGGCCGGCTGTGTTCAGAGGCGAGCTGTTGTCCCAAGAGCGGAGCGTGTGGTTGCTAATAAGCGCTTTAAAAACCCGGCGGGGGGAGTCCCCCGGGCCCAGGCTGGGCGCGCTCTCGCCTCCCTCCGCGCGCTTCCAGACCCGCGGCGGCGCGGGCCGGGCGGAGGGCACCCAGGGGGCGGGCCGGGGGCGGGGCGCGCGCGTGCGCGAGCTGTCAGGCCGGCCCCGCCCCGCGCGGCCCCGCCCCCCCGCCCGTCCTCCCCTCCCCCTCCCCCTCCCCTCGTTCTCCGGGTGTGGGGCGGGCGGGCTGGCGCTGCGGCGGCCGCGGCTGCTGCTTCCTCGGGCCATTTTGCTGAGGAGCGACGGGGAGGAGGAGCCGCCGAGGAGACCCCGGACGAGGAGCGGAGAGCCGGAGGAGGCGGCGGCCGCGCGGGCACCGGGCTTTCCTCGATCGCGGGGATCTCGAGGGGCGAAGGGATCGCCGGGGAGGGGGACTGGAGAGCCGCGCCCGCCGCGCGGCGCGACCCTTCCCGCCCCCTGCACCATGAGCTGGGGCACGGAGCTCTGGGTGAGTGAGGGGCTGGGCCCGCCGCTGCGGGGGAAGCTGCCTGGCGCGCCCGGGAGGGGGCGCGGGCCGGGGTGCCCCGCGGGAGGCGATGGCGCGCTGGTCCGGGTCCCGGCGGCCTGGGGGCGAGGCGCAGGTCCGGGTGACCCCGACCGAGAGGTGCGAGCCAGATTCGCCCTTCGGAGGCCAGAGGAGCTGGTGTGGGTCCCCGCCGGCCTGAGCAGGGGGCGCGGATCTGGGTCCCCCCATCGGTGGCCTCAGCAGGGGCACGGGTCTGGGTCCCCCCTCCGGCGGCCTGAGCAGGGGCACGGATCTGGGTCCCTCCACCGGCGGCCTGAGCAGGGGGCGCCCCAAGGCCAGCAGTCTGTGTTGGAAAGAGCCTTAATCCCTCGGGGAGAGTAACTGATGCGCCGCAGATTGGCTTCGATGGGGGCGTGGAGGACCTCGGATTTTCGGGGATGCGTTCTTTATTCGGGCGCCCAGCCCCGAGTTCCTGAGACTGCTTTCTCCCGGTGGAGGTGCAGGCGGATCCGGCGCTTTTCCCGGGGGCGGGGCGGCCTCGGCGGGGCCGGGGCCGAGGTCTTGGGTTTGGGGGCGCAGGGGCGAGAAGTGGTGTCTTCCCTCTAGAGGCGAGGACTTTTGACTTGTGGCGGTTTGGGGCGCACTTGTAGTTCTTGAGGGGCAGCTCAGATCCTGGATTTGATGTGGGGACTGCGGTGTTTGGCCTGGAGGGGGAAGTCATCGGAGTTAGGGGGAGATCTTGTATCACCTTCAGAAAGAGGCATTCTCGAGGTAAATCTTTAACTGCTCCGAGGAAACAGTTTAAAATGGGGAAGGTTGGCGGTGAGGGGCGCCCCGCCAAGATCCTTAACCTAGGGGTGCAGATCGGTAAACAAGGAGCGTGGTGTCTGGAATCTGTCTCCCCGGACCAGGGCAAATAGGGGATGCCGAAGAGGAGAGGCTGTGGGTGGTGGAATGGAGCTTGGTTCCCTGTCTTTCTCTGGGTTCCTGGGGAAATCACTGGGTCAGGGATGGGCAGTACAGTGTCCAGAGGGAGGGGTGGATGAAATCTCAATTATGGCACTGAAATGTTCTCAGGATGAGACATTTCCCATGATGAACTCGAAAGTGCCTCCTTTCGGAATTCCATTTGTAAAGGGTGTGGAGGAGAAAAGTCTGGGGTGGTGGTTGCTCTCTGAGCTGAGGTCAAGAAATCTCACGTCAAAATAAAACAAGGTAGGAGCAGCGATAGAAACAGAGAGCATCCTCCCTTATTATTATTATTATTATTATTATTTTGGCTTTAATTGTCTTTACATAATCATTTCTTAGGCTCGGAAGCAGCTAGTGTTACTAATACCAAAATCTTGAAGGCAGTAGCTCCCTTAAATTAAGAATTCATTTTATAAACATTGTCTAGAGGGACTCAGAGAAAATTTCAGTTGCTGTTTACCAGTACTCATTTTAGAAATAAAATAACAGATGATTTTAAATATTTGCACACACCTGATTAGGCAAAATCTACCATTTTAAGTGTTGTTTTTCTTTCCTCTTCTATCCTTCTCCACTAGCTTATCTGGGGTGGGGGAAAAATCAGAAGTAATTTTTATTGAGAGAATAGAAATTTTGGCACAATTTTTTTTTCACTTGTTCAAACAAGAAAAAGGGATTATGGAAGAAAAAATACAATATATTTCTAAGTGACGTAGTCGGTGGTTAAAAGGACTGAACACAATGGTGGACACTTCACAGTGATGTTGGTGAATGTTATAGAAGGTGATCCAGAAACGAGGAGGTAGCTATGAGAAGAACATGGATAAAAGAGCTCCAGTTGCCTGCGTTATTCTGTACACTTTTTTTAGGGGCTGGAGGGGTGGGAAGGAAGGCAAAGACAAGGAGTTGTGGAATATATGTGAATGACACAAAGTCTTGGATTTGCTTCAGAATGAATTGAGGTGGTGGTGGATGCGGATATTGATGAAACAAAAGTGGTCATGATGGGTGACTGTTGAAGCTAGGTGATGGGTACAGAAGACTCATGATACTATTCTTTTGACTGTAGATGCTTGAAATTTTATACAATAAAAATAATTGGAAAATTTCTAAGGGAGAAGTCATGTAAACTACTTGAAATTTTTTTTCACTTGGTAAGTTTCTGAGGAAGAATGAGTCAGTTAGCAGTTGTATATATGCAAGTATGTGTCAGTGAAGAGTTAAAAAAGGAAGACACTCTACTAAAAAGGCATTCTAGTAGAGTTTTGGCCTTTGCCCTTGAGTGGCTTATAGTTTAATAGAGGGAAAGGGATGAACACATTATTTACCCTAATAAAAGAAGTGCAAAATCTGAGTTTTGAGGTGAAATACCAAGAAGTATAAGAGCAAGAAAATGTCTGTTTTCAGTTGCCTTATTTTATTAGTGGTATTTGAGATTTTAAAGAAAGACTGGAATAATGAAGAATTCTGAAAAATAAACCTCCAGTTCTCCAGTGGTGACAAGACTCGGTGAAATGCAGTGCATTGGACAGTGTTGGGCAGCCCCGTGCAGGGCAGTGACTGAGGGTTTTCTTCGAATGTGGCTTTGGGATCGTGCACATGTGTAATGAGATAATGATGGGGCGCTCAAGTCTTGGCAAAATTATGCTTCTCGATGGAGAGAGACTGAGCTATGGTTTGGGTGGCCATGAGTTATTTGTAACAGGTGGTTGCAGCTTTCATAGACCTTCACAAATACCACCAGGTTTTATACACATTTTAGGACTTTAGTCCAAGTCCATGTAGGCTTTTAAAAACTACAGGTTTCTAACACACACTTTACATTCAAGGCCTACTCTGAAGCCACATCCTGCTTTGTACAGGGAGTAAAACCTTTCTCTCTCTCTCTCTCTTTTATTTTTTTAACACCTCCACAGGAGTAAGCTTTCATATTCTAGGAAATTTTTGAGAAGTCATGAAATGTCAGAAAGTTATCATGCAACTATAAGAATGGACTTGATCATAATTTGTTAAAATTTATTAGATTAATTTGTATTTAAATTGGGACTTTCTATTTTTGTGTCAGAAGGTCATAACAAGGTATAAATGGCTGTTTTAAAGTGATTAGGTTATAAGAAAATGGTTTCTATACAACTCTTCATAACATTCCCTTTTAATCAATTTTAAAAATGTTTATTGAACAGCTACTATATGCAAGATACCAATCTGAGTCTAAGTCACATTATATACATTGTATACTTTATATACATCTACTTAATTCAATGAAAACATATAAAGTAGGCTTTAACTCTAGCCTGCAACATCAGAGTCAAAACAGAGATTTATGTTTCTTTGTAAAACAAACCAAAAAGCATTTAGTGAAGACTTTGTTAAAAAGGTAGTGTTAATAAGGTAAATAGGTTGCACTGACTTGTTGAAATTGTAACTGGTTGTTGAAGAAATGACAAACCAAGAGTTTCTTGATTTGAATGTTTTTTTCTTACCTTCTTATTAGAAAGAAGTGACAAGTTATTCAAGTGTCAGTTCAACTTTTTTTTTTTTTTGCTGAGGAAGATTTGCTCTGAGCTAATATCCATTGTCAATCTTATTCTTTTTTTTTTCCCTTGAGGAAGATTAGCTCTGAGCTAACATCTGTGCCAGTCTTCCTCTATTTTGTATGTGGGTCACCACCACAGCATGGCTGATGAGTGGAGTAGGTCCGCACCCAGGATCTGAACCTTCGAATCTGGGCCACCAAAGCGGAGCACGCCCACCTTAACCACTATGCCGTGGGGCCAGCCCCTCAGTTCAACTTTTTATTAGTTTGATCATTAATGTGAAGTATGAATAAATCCATTGGCAATTTTGACTTTCCTCATAATTATTCTACTCTTTGCAGCTAACCAATTACTCAGTGACAGAACCTACTTTTGTCTCCTAATGTCCTCTCTGCCACTCTTGTTTCTTTACTCTGGTGCTAATAAGAAGTAGAGTAGTCCAAGATACCAAAAGCAAGAAAGTGAACACAGAGACTTGAATAATACACGTGGTTCACATAGTAAGAAGGCACCTGTGTTGATTGTGTGTAATTGTTGTTTAACCTGTGTTTTTAGGACAATGCCAGGCATACAATGTGCATTCAGCAGCGTGTGGAATATGGTGATGTGCACTTTTAAGAGGCGGCAGTGAGTTGTCTACCAGCCATACCGAGAACAATGCCTGGCTCACAGTAGGAATTCAGTAAATATTTATTGACTAAATGAATGACTCCTTTTTTTCCTTTTGTTATGACATTTGCTTTTTTAAAGTAATAGGAGAGTAATTATGACACCTTTCTACACTTTGGTAGTTGTAAAAATTTTCTACAGTTCTAGGCAACTTTTTAAATTCTTGTAAATCGACTTTATTTTTGTAGAGCAGTTTCACAGCAAAATTGAGCAGAAGGTACAGAGATTTCCCATATACTCCCTGCCCGCAAATACGCCCAGTCTAGGTACCTTTTCACCTTTAGAGGAGGGCTTGAAAACATGTCTTCTCTGTTGTTCAGCTGCTTATGCCTGATAAGTCTGTGTGTGTTTATATAAGAACACTTTATAGTGTGTCAAAATTTTAACTAGGCAATGGTGAGTCTTTTTCCATCTTGAAGTAATTGACTATTAGTAGTTCTAGGTTTGGGAGAATCATTAACGTCTTTGTACTGCTGGATACTGAATGGAAGGCAGTGCCAACAGTTCATAGCTCTTCTACTGCTCTTTGTTCCTAACCCTTCAGAGATTTCTGTTTGGGGTAAACAGAGCAAGACCAACAGGGGAGACGTTACTCCCGAAACTATGGTGAATGGAGCAGAACTGCCTCAGAAGATAGACGAAATCAAGTTTAATTCTGTCATCCCTACCTCTCCGTGAAAACAGGCTTTGCACACAGTCTTTTCTGGTTAGTAGATATTAAACAAAACGTGGGAGGTCTGGCGATTTTGTGGCTGATATTTACACATCAGCTTGTTGCCTTCACTTGGTGTGTTAGATAGATAGATACCCGGAAAGTTGCATTTTTGGTGGGTAAGACTGTGTTTCAAGCACGACGTGGGAGTTTTGTAAGTGTCCGTGCTTACTGTGTGACCACATTATAACTCTTGATTTACATTGGTGCGACATGGAAAGTGCTTCTTTGAAGGTCTCTTCAGATATCACCCACTTCCTAGCTAAAGCTAATACTGTGTTTCCTGCAAGTATTACTCATACTTGTTTCATCAACACCACCCACATTTAAAAATAAGGCTTTATTTTGACACTTAAAAATTGCAAGCTACCAAGAATACACAAATGCCCTGGAAAATTAATCTAATTAGATTTTAGAATGTGGGTGTGAACTCTTCTGGAATTAGTGTTTATAATGAACTATTTGTTTCCTGTTTTAGTATGTATACTCATACTATCCTGAGCCTAGTGATGTGTCTAGTTAAAAACTTTAGAAAATCATGAAGGGCCAAATATGCATATTATATTCAAGAGTCAGTTGGGGCCATACAAGTCTTCAATATTGATTGATCATGGTCTTCCAACTGGGACCAACTTTTAACTCATAAACCCAATCCAATTTGTAAAATTCCATATTAAGTTTGTGTAAAGCTTAATAACCTCAATTGCTGAATGCTAGAAATAGATTCAAACCACCACCAACAACAACTTAAAAAGGTAGATAAAACTTCCAATTTCTTGTTACAAAAGTTATAATACTTGTTCGCATTTAAACTATAATACCATGTAAGCTATATTCTGATGTGTGTGGGTTTTTTTAATTTAGAACATACCCTTTAGTAATTGGAATGAGATTTTTAATAAGAATTAGCTCTTAGACTATCATCTGTGGTTTTGGTGTGGACAGCCCAGCAGCTACAGGTTACGTTTGTACTTCTCTCCTCTCTTTCTGGGTTGTAAAAATAGAAATAGCTTATAATTGCAGGAACTCTGTAGTTCTCATAATATTCTCGTAAGCATCATGCCCTGTGGTCTTAAACACTGTTGAATAGTTACCAACATTGCCGACTATTGAGAGCGTATCACGTCTTAGATGCTATGCAAAGTGTTTTCCATCCATTGTCTCATTTGTCTTCACGAGAATCTAATGAGGTAAGTACCGTTTATGCCAGCATCTGGGAAGAAGGTGCTGAGATGGAGTTAGAAGTGCAAAGCTTTACTGGGAAGTAACACCTGTGAAAGGAAAGGGGGGGGAGTATGATTGGGTAGAGGGAGCCATCAGGCCAGGATGCAACCAATGAGGCACTCCAGGGCAAAGATTATCCATTCAAGGAGACTCATATGGGACAGAGATGGCCAGCCCCTTGTCTCACTGCCTTGCTCATTCATTGGCCAAGGACCGCCCCATAAGAACAGTGTGACCTTGGCTACCATCTTGCTCAGTCATTGGTTTGGGGTTGCTGCAAGAAGACCATGACCTTGGCTCAAAAGATGAGGCAGACCCTAAAGGAGGCTGTCTGCTAACCACACTGCTCATAGGTGCGCAGCAGGTCCTTTCTGGAAGGGGCATCTGAGCGTCAGGTCTCTGCACCTGCCACACCATTATCATCCCCTTCTGTAAGAGAGGAAGTCGAAGCTTAGAAGAGTACAGTAATATGCCCAGGTTCACAGAGTAGAAAGTAGAGATTCGATCCCAGCTCTCTGGGATGTAAGAGCCCTCCTCCTCTTCCTTTTGTTTTTTTTTTTCAAGTTAATACCTTTAAAAATTATTATTGTTTGAACTTTTTATTGTAGAAATTTTCAAACATACTTAGAGAAAATAATATTATGAACCCCTGTGTACTCATCACCCAGCTTCAAAATTAACAATATTTTGTCGTTCTTATTTCATCTGTTTACCCCCACACGGTTTTCTTGAGCCCTCAGTCTTCTCCATCACACATACTACTCTGCTGCCTCGCTTTCCTGAGGAATCATGTATAGAACCAAAATTTCCCCCCTCTTTTAAAATATGAAAGCAGAAGAGAACCAACTTAAGTGTCTGATGCACCCTTATTAGGGGATTTAAATGCATCCTTTCAGAACCTAAGAAGGATGCTGCGAGTCGAATAGTTGTCTCCGTTTCATAGATGTCTCAGAGAAGTCAAGTTACTTACGAGACTCACCGAACAATGAGTGCTAGTGCTAGAATTTAACGACAGCTTTTTTGGTGACACTAAACAAATGTATTTTTAAAACTGCATCTTCTGTGTTAGTAGCTTGCAATCCCTTTTCTCCCCACCACTCACTCAGATTTCTCGCCACTGATGGAGGTTTTGCTTTCTGAAACATTAGGTGTTGCTCATATTGAGGATCACTGAGAGCCGGTGACTCGCAGTGCCTGTGCTGCGGACCCAGCAGAAACTGTTAGGAATGAAACTGGTATTCTAGCAAGTGTTTCGTGCATGTCTAGCAAGCCCCTCATTCTTTCAAATCCAATGTTCTTATTTTCTCTTCTAAGTTAAAGAAATTAATTTGTAAAGGTATTAAAGAGTTGTATCAAGTTTCTGACTTCCTGTCTAACAAAAGTGTGTCTTGGTGAAAAGTGTTTTAAATTAAATTGGGAAAGAACAAAGAGGATGTAGATGTTGACCATTTTGGAGATGCTCTGGCTATCACATGCAGGGCTTTCAGAGTCTTCGTTCTTGAGGAATAAGAAACTAAACATTTCCCCTCATATCTGTGGGAAAAGAAAACTAGGCACTTTTACAGGAAGCTATTCCCCTTGGACTTCTTCCTGCACAACCCAAACTGGGAGTGGGTTCCTGAGATGCATTCAAGTACCTGACGGGTTCTTGGGAGAAATGGTGTGGGCGCTGCCAGGTGAGTGAGCCAGCATGGAAGGGCTCTGCACTGCTTGCTCATCTAACATTTATTAGTGCTGGGCAAGTCCTCACATCTCCGGTCCTCATATTCCCGACCTATAAAGTGGTATGATGTTGGGTGATGATGCTTGCCTTCGTCTTCCCAAGCAGGCGTAAAGATGAGTGTTTGTGTATAAAGTGCTTTGAGACTGTTGGCTGAGAGGTGATGGGTACATATGAATTAGTATAGTCCTGGGGAGAGTTAAGGGGAAAAAGCCCTGTTCCCTGGGAACAAATTGCAGAACTCGGCTGCTGCAAGCAGGACTCATGAAAAATGAGCAATTCACTGTCCTAGCCTTTTAGTTTTCACAGTGAAGTCTTTGTCCTTTGACTTAAAATTGTGTTTACATGTTAAAAGTAAAATAAAATAACCTAATAGCAAGACAGTGCCTGGAAATCATTGCTTTGGAAAGGAAATCTGGATTATAGGAGACCATACATGTTTATCTTTTCTTTTTTTCTTTTTCAATATAAAATACACTCCAAAACATCTAGCCATACTAATTTTTACAAATATACTTGAGTTTACTTAAGATATGATTATAATGTTATCCTTCAGGGGGAAATAGTTCTCTTTGGCTATTATTACCGCTTTTTTAAAAAGTTCTACTAAAGTCACATTGTTTCCCCCCAAAAAGCTGGATATTTCCCATTTGAGACACCTAACGAATTATTCTACATTTCAGCTTAGTTTGAGATTGATTTCTTCTTAGCAAAGAAAACTAAGTTTAAAAATATTTGCATTGGGACAGATGTATATGGAAATGCCTGGCAATGTTTTTTGGGCAAAGAAATTTGGATTTCAGGGGCCAGCCCAGTGGCATAGTGGTTAAGTTTGCCCACTCCGCTTTGGCGGCCCTGGGATTTGCGGGTTTGGATCCCAAGCATGGACCTACACACTGCTCATCAAGCCATGCTTTGGCAGCGTCCTGTATACAAAAAGTAGAGGAAGATTGGCACAGATGTTAGCTCAGGGCCAATCTTCCACACCAATCAATCAATCAATAAATAAAATTTTTTAAAAATTAAAAAAGAAACTTGGATTTCATGAGTGTGTATATATATGTAAAATGTCTTTTCACCACGACTCTGAATTTTTAAATGTAAATTTTACTTATCCTTAAAAACAGGTTATCTGTTTGCATTGTTCAATTTTCACAAGACGCTAAGGTATACATGAAAAGTCTCCCTGTCATCCTAGGATAGATCTAATTCTTAATTGTCATTACTGTTTTTGGCAAGAGGGTTGGTGATGTTGGTGGCAAATAATTATGACTTCAGTATATAAAAGAAGAAACCACACGAAATTATGAGAATTACATCAGACAAGAGGTACAGACATGATGAGTATGGTTGACACTTCCATATTTTGTCCACGATATCTGTTTTTTGAGCATCTACTAAGCGCCAAGACATGGTTGTTGCCCTCAAGTAACTTACAGTCTAGTAGGGATGCCGAAACGTAGACAAGAGATGACAGTCCAGTGTGATAAGGACTAAGGAGGAGGAACCACGCGGCACCAGGTACACAGGAGCGTAACTCCGTTGGGGAAGAAGTGGCGTCCGTGTGAGTCCTGAGGACTAGTAAGTTACACAGGTGAAGGATGGCAGTAGCTTGGGAGGGTGATCTGGACAGAGCCTTCCAGAAAGAGGAAGCAAATGGCATGTCCAAAAGCCCTTAAGTCTAAGAGGACCGGGAACTGGGGAATGAGCAGAGCACAAAGAAAGGAGCCTGAAAAGACAAACTGAAGCTGAAAACCGTGTGAGGACAGTGGCTTCACCTTGAGGGCACGCAAGGTACCCTTGAACTGCTGAAAGCATGTAGTCAAGGGGCCAGCTTTTCAGTTTCCTTCCTGGAGGAAGGAGAAGGTGGGAAAGGAGCTAGATGGCGGCAGGGCAGGCCAGGCTAACTGGCTGATGGGATTAATGGTGTGGGTTGGAGTAGAGAGCACC
Organism: Tapirus indicus; assembly: GCA_031878705.1. Lineage (NCBI taxonomy): Eukaryota > Metazoa > Chordata > Mammalia > Perissodactyla > Tapiridae > Tapirus > Tapirus indicus. The sequence continues at coordinate 32,327,753 of CM062929.1, read as the reverse complement.
CCTCAACATTTTTATGTGGGTGAATTAGGTTAAATGAACCGCTAGGGAGCCTCGGATCCCTAAAGAAGACCTAGCAGTATACGTCTTGAGTGGTGACCCAGGGGGTGGGGAGAGTGAGGCCAGTTCACTGCTTTGGCTTATGAGTTAAATAGTATATCAGCCTCGGATCCTTTTTTTCACCAGTTGGGCACAAAACCAAAACCTACAGTCGCTTCTTTCATGCCCTCTCTTTGTTTCTGCTCAGGTAGCACAACTGCCAGGGTCTGCACCTCAGCCCTTTTAAGCTAACAGATTTGGTATTTTCAGTATGCCTGGAGGTGACTCACACTAACCAAAGTCCCAAGACTGATGAATAAACCAGAATGCAAATTTTAAATGTATGATGAGAAGTATGTCCATTAGGAGACTAGCTCTGCGTGTTGGCTGATCTGCACATTTTCTCCCTGAAGGCTAATCTATATGGAAAGCGAAATTCCATACAAAGTTTCTTGGAGAGCAGAAAATCAAAACAGTTGGATGAATTTAATGGCTCATGACATCAAGCTATGGAAACCTAAGGTATCTCTTTCTTCTAGAGGGATAAATCTACATTAAGGACAGAATAGCATCTGTTTTATAGATGCTGTGTAGCTGATGCCTTTTTCTTTAATCTATTCTTTCTTTAGACAGACCAAAGGGTAATTAGTTATGTTTAGACCTTTTTAATTCTAATCTCTATTCAATCTTGCATCCCTGAGATTACATCCAGGTACCCAGATTGGATGTTGGGTGTTCATCATCTTTGCTCTTTCGAGCATTTCCCAAACTGGCAAGAATCTGTAATTTTGAAAGCTCTCCTAGGTAATGGTGATGTGACTTAGGTAGCGCTATTTAACATGTTGATTCCTTCTCATGCATTCTCAGTTTTTGCTTATTTGTATTCTTTACAACAAATTTAAAATCTAGCAATATCTTGGGGCTACTTTCTTACTCTGCCAGTCAGTTACAAACATCATAACCATTCTAAGGTACTCTGTTCCTTACGGTTCTCTAGTTGTGATTTACTCGGGTATCCAGAGAAGTCATCATTAATTCATTCAACAAATATTATTGACCACCTACTATATGCCAGGCGTTGTTCTAGGCAAAGGGAAAAGGGCAGTGAACCAAACAATAAAAAATTTTGCACTTATATGTGATCTCTCTCTATGTAACATATCTGATCATGATAAATGCTATGGAGAAAAATAAGGGTGTTAAGAGACTGAGAACTGCAGGATTACGGTTAGTGGGGAGAAGAACTGAAGTGTAATGCTGGACATTTTGTAAGATGCCTGTTAGCTCTCTAAGTATCTAATATCTAGTAGATAGTTAAATTTATGCATCTGGAGCTCCAGGAACAGGACGAGGCTGTTTGGGTCTGATTACCCAAGATAAGTTTGACAAAATCATATTGTTGGTAAAATTCTAAGCTCTTGGCAGAGTTATAGTCCTCCAAGCACTCTTATCTAACTTTAGAACCCTGTCACTTAGTAAAACTGTCAGAATATGTTACCCTTTTGGACAGTGGCTATGCTCTCTGTTTGCTGAGCTGTTTACCTTACTGAGAATCGTCATGTGAAACTTCCTTTAGATTGGGACGGGTGTCAGCCATTAAGAGCTGATTGGTTTTGTAAATTGTTGTAAGAGCATAATAAACAGATCTTGAAGCTTTGACACGCTTAGAAGTAAAACTAATGTACCAATTCATCAATGGAAAAAAATAATAAATGGCCACTGATGGCCATTCAATTTTTAGTAATAATCAGAAATTAATGTCACACATGCATCATTTTAATAGCTCTTTGTAGACAGTCTAATAGCTTCAACTGTACTTCTTTGAAAGCTGCCTGTGTGCTTGTTCTGACATTTGGAGATGAATAGAGAATGTGTAGAATTACTCAATGCACGCCTTGTTGACTGAGATCTGTTGTACCTGATATCGTTTAATTTTCCTCTTTATATTTCTCAAGGAGAGTTTAAAATTGGTAATACTAGATCACCAAATGAATCAGATTTGAGGCGAACTCTACTTCATATGTGTGACGCATTCTGTTCTGCAAAGATGACCCTAACGGAATCTCCCATCCCACGTGTTCTTACAACGTGACCTCAAGACTCCTCCCCCTGAGGGTGGGAGAGGGCAGATGTTTCTTCCCCTGAACCTAGCAGACCTTTCTGACTGCCTTGACCATAGAGTATGGTGAAAGCCACACCATAGGATTTCCAAGGCAGGATCATAAATACACCATGCACTTTTTGCCTTGCTGTTTGGGATGCTTATTCTTAGAACCCAGCACCATATTGTTAGGAAGTCCAAACAGCCCAGATAGACCGTGTGGAGAAGCCAACTGTAGAGGTTCCAGCTGACAGCCCAGTTGAGGTCTCCACTAACAGTCACAATCAACTGCCAGCCATACGAGTGAAGGGCTTCCAGATGATTCTAGCCCCCAGCAGTCGAGCCCCCACAGCCTTGAAGCCTTTCCAGTTGGGGCTCTGGAGGAGCAGAGACAAGTTTTCCCTGTCAAATTGCTAACCCATAATAAAATGGTTCTTCACCACTAAGCTTTGGGGGTGATTTGTTATACAGTAATAACTAGAACCGTATCCTTGAATGTCACAATAGATAGTAGTAACAGTACCCTTGTTCATTATTGAAGAAGAGGACTACCATGTGTCCTTTTATTCTAGTCTAAAAATAAAATAACATCACTTTCTCATTGAAGAAATCCCTTAGAATATGAAATTGAAAAGCTGAGGAGTATTCAAGTTTTTATACTTATTTTCTCTGAAGATGATGGGATAGGAAACTGAGAAGCTCTGACATGAAGATGTGAAGACTTACAGGGAAAAAAAAAACGCCTTGGGGCCGGCCTGGTGGCATAGTGGTTAAGTTGACACACTCTGCTTTGGCAGCCCAGGGTTTGCAGGTTTGGATCCGGGACGCGGACCTACCCACAGCTCATCAAGCCATGCTGTGGTGGCATCCCCCATATAAAGTGGAGGAAGATGGGCACGGATGTCACCTCAGGGCTGGTCTTCCTCAGCAAAAACAAACAAACAAAAACTCCTTAAACTCAGTTTGTTCTGCAGTTCTTGTCACAAGATTGTACACTTTGAATAAGGTGATTCTGTGTCATTCTTCATAAAATCTCAGAGTTTTTACATTATTGTCACAGCCATCAACCCAAAGAAGAGGATATTTCATTGCAATTCCCTTTTGTAAGAAGTGGTTTTGCCAGTTTTTCTCCCTAAAGTTCATCTCCTTTTCTTTGAGATGTAAGCCATGCTGATCCACTTCGGAAGGGTTATTTGAGGAATATCAAATAAGATGCAAAATTTTCTAGAGTTTTAGTTCTGAAATACAATCAATGTTCTGGAGGCAGTGCATCTGCCAGACTACAGATCTTGTTGACTGAGATCTCTGTTGTACCTAAGCATATGGTTCTGGTTATCTCTCTGCTACTCATTCACTGCTTATTTTAAAATTCTTTTATCTTATAAGATTTCTACAATTTAATCAGTGTTTCATATTGTTCAAGAGTATGGGTCTGGAGCCAGACTGCTTGGTTCATAGCCTGATACTCACTAGCTGAGTAATTTGGAGCAAGTCATCGAACCTCAGTTCCTTCAAGTGTAAATTGGGGGTAATAATAGTGCCTACTTGACAGGATTATTGAGAGTATTAAATGAGTTAATGAATACGAAGAGCAGTAAATGTCTGACACAATAAGCCAAATGAGCCCTGGCTGTCATAATCACCTTCACATGTTGCTGGTTGTGGTCCCATTTTGTTCATGGCTTGAATTCCGTGTCGAGAAAAAACCAAATGAGCACTTCCTCGGTGGGGTATTGTAGAAGTGATCGATGAATTGGGTGTAAACTAGACTACGTGACCTCAAGTCCTTTCAACTCAGATAGTCTTGAGTTCCAGGATCGACTGACACTGAAATGGTTGTCCCGGGAGAACTGATTCATAATAAACGGACAATATGTCAGTGTCACTTATGGTAGAGTAACTACTTCCAAGGCTAGAAACTCTATTTAGCAATTTTATGTATAGTTCCCACACTGTAGCTCAAAGAAATGCTAATAATGTTAATAGGAGGTTTGTAAAAGTTTCAATGATTCAAAAAGTGACACATAAATAGAAGCATTAGGCACATTCCTTAAGTTGTCAGGAGCTCTGTCCCCGGATTGAATGTCTTGGGTGTGACTCCATGGGCAAAAATATCAGGGACTGTTTTGCTTAACAAAAACTTTTTGGCTGAAACCTGAAAGGCCTGTAGTTAATTTATTTTGTCACTTTGGTAGATCAGCAAGTAAATAATACTATTACAGAAAAACTTTAGGCAGTCCAGTGCTTCATTTCTGGATAAAAATATTCAACCACCTGATGGAAATGAAATGCAGGATGATGACTTCTTTCTTCTTCTCTTTCTGGATTTCTCTGGATTATGAAGTGCCAGTAATTGTCTGAGAAAGTGGAATGAACAGCCAATTAGATGAGAAGAAAACCCTCGAGAGAAGTTGGAAGCAGTTGACTGGGATAAAGAATGTTTTTGATAACTCCAAGCAGATCTATAAATTGTCTTTGATTATTAAAAAAAGATGGAGGGGCCGGCCCAGTGGCGCAGGGGTTTAGTCCGCGCTTGGCAGCCTGGGGTTCGCTGGTTCGGATCCCGGGCGCCCGCCGACGCACTGCCTGTCAGCCACGCCGTGGCGGCGTCCCATATAAAGTGGAGGAAGATGGGCACGGATGTTAGCCCAGGGCCAGTCTTCCTCAGCAAAAAGAGGAGGATTAGCAACGGATGTTAGCTCAGGGCTGGTCTTCCTCACCAAAAAAAAAAAAGAAAAGAAAAAATAAAAAAAAAAAGATGGAAAACTTTAAAAGTCAATTGCAGAAAGGGGCAAAGGATAGTCGCCATCAGCCGTGTTCACTTAGATGTCACCACTGTGTGGTAGTCTATAAAAAGACCTGTTTGTTTAATAATAAGTAATATTTGCATGATGTATAGACACCACCCAAATCACAAGTTTGGAGTGTGGGGGCTGGCTGTTCAACGATTGCAAATGTAGGCCGAGCTGAAGATTATACTTGTCTTGATTTTTCAGTGTGGCAGAGACCAGGGTAGCTCAAAGGGAGATTAAAGGATGCTGTTTTATACACTAACTATTTACTTGGCAGTCTTTGAATGATGGGCAGGTCCTAGGGATGAGGCAATCTCACGTGGGGCAAAAGTAAAGAAAGAAAAGGAGAAAAGAGAGAAAGTAGAGGGAATGTAGGATTTGCTGATGTGGATGGAAGGTTGAGCTCAGGGAAACTGGGTAAATGTTAAACGCACAGAATAAAAAAGATGACCCATTCCTGAGATCCTGTAGGCAGCTCCAGGGGCTGCTGTGGGGAGAACACTTAGGAACCTGGGTTACCTAATATGGAATGGGTGAGGCTCAGACCTGAGCGCAGACCTAACAAGGACCTACGTCTCAGAGTAAACGCTAAATTTAGACAACCCCTTTATCTTGCTGGCCCCCCACCCCCCACACACTCCCTCTCCCAGCCACATATGCCTTCTCATCCTTCACGCACCAGCCAGCTTCTCCCTCGGGCTCTGCTGCTTTGTCCTCCACCAGGACGCTCTTGCCCCAGGTAGTTTCGTGGCCCTTCGCCTCCTTCCGCTAACCCTACTTGTGTGAGTTTTGTCCTCGTAATATCCTTCATGCAGTATACACACTTTGAGAGTTCAGCTATCATAGAAAATGAGTCTGTTAAAGAAGCAAAATTGGGGGGAAAACGTCATGATTTCAAAAGTCTGATTAGTTTCTTATTTCTTTATGTATTTTTGAATAGGCAACGTGTGTACATGGTGTGTATTTCTCCAGTGACCTCCTTCTCCCTCCCTGGAGGCACCACTGTTACTAGTTTCTTGTGAGTTCTTCCAGAGAGCTGAGTGTTTATTAAAAAATGCCCCTCCCGTGTTAGCATACTAGCCACACTTTTTGGTACCTCACTTTTTTTCATTTTTTGAGGAAGATTGGCCCTGCGCTAACATCTGTTGCCAGTTTTCTTCTTTTTTCTCCCCAAAGCCCCAGTACATACTTGTGTATCATAGTTGTAGCTCTTCTATGTGGGACACTGCCTCAGCATGGCTTGATGGGCGGTGAGGAGGCCTGTGCCCGGGGTCCGAACCGGTGAACCCCAGGCCGCCAAAGCTGAACGTGCATATTTAACCACTCCACTAGGCCGGCCCCTGGTACCTTACTTTTATCACTTATAATATCTTCCGGTTTTTTTCCTTAGCTGCCTCATTCTTCTCTTCTATTGTATGGATATATTGAAATTTGTTATGGTCATTTCAGTTTTCAATATATTTTCCTATTAAAAATAAGATAAATAAATAATAAGATAAATAAAATAATAAATAGTTTGATACGTGTCATTTTGTGTATGTGTAAGTATATTCAGAGAATAAATACCAAGAACTTGGCTAGGTATGACCAAACCACCCTCCAGAGAGAGTCCAACAGTAGTGCTCTGACCAGCCACTTATTAGAGTTTCTGTGTCCTGCATTCTTCCCAACAGTGTGTAATCAAACGTTTTGATTTGATTAATCAGGCGGGTGAGAAGTGGTGTTTCAAGTAGTTTTAATTTTCATTTATCTTTTCAAAGTTTAAGAACCATTTTCTCTTCTGGAAACTATTTATGTCCCCTCTTCATTTTCTGTTAGGCTGGGACGCGGGATATGAATGTGGCTCACCGGTAAGTATGCTCAATGTCTCATGCGGAGTGACGTCATCTTAAGGAGTGACACAGGAATAACTTAGAAAAAAGAAGTTAGAGTAAATTTGATCTCCAAGAATGTTTTATTAGGAAACATTCAGATTTAGATAAAATGTCTCTTTTAACACCATACCATTCTAAATTTAGATTGACTACCATACCCTTTTTTGTCATACCTTACTGAAAAACTATTCTTTAAAACAATAGTTTATAACCATATAACTTGGTATATAATAGTAGCTATATTTCTAAAACTTGAGTTTATTCTTGGTATATAAAGGAAAGTGCGGCTATTTGACATTTTTATTTTTGATGATATTAAAACAAAGTGTGTTGTTCTATACTTTTTGGACCCCAAACTTTGTGAACTAATAGTAAATTTGTGCATTTCCTAGTTTTAATTATGTAAAATATGCCTGATTAGTGTATCAAGCAGTACTCTTAACAGTAAAAGTAAGATATTCCTTTAAAGTTATTTAATATCTGTACACAAGAACCCACATGGCCTGTTTACAAGTTCTATATTTTAAGGTATTTATGTGAAAACTGCAGGTTACCCATTTTACTGTATCTGTTTTCCAGATCAATAGATTTAGTGTTTATCAAACTTTCCCTGGGAGGTAAACTCCATGAGGACAAGGTTTTTTATTTGTTTTGTTCAGTACCGTATCGCCAGCATGTAGACTAGTACCTTACACATAGTAGATACTCAATAAATAAGACAGTTGCCAAAATGGAAACAGTTTTGGATTTTGCCCTTTGACAACACACCAGTTCAGGCTCTTATCTAATTCATGTGACTTCCAAACATAGATTTAGAAAGCGGTGAGAAGGATTAGTTTTAAAGAAAGGAATATAAAGATTTAAAATTGTATTTATTGTCACAGAAGTGGGAAATAAAAGGAGATTGTTTTCCAAAGAAAAAATGGCCAACAAGCACAGGAAAAGATGCTAAACATCATTAGTAATTTTGGAAATGCAAATCAAAACCATAATAAGATACTACTTCACACACACTAGGATAACTATGATCAAAAACATGGAAAATGAGTGTTGGGGAGGCTGTGGAGAAACTGGAACCCTTGTACATTGCTGGTGAAAATGTAAAATGATTCAGCCACTATGGAAAGCCATTTAGCAGGTCCTCAAAAAATTAAACATAGAATTACCATATGATTCAGCAATTCCACTCCTAGTTATAAACCTAAAAGAATTGAAGATGGGTGTTCAGATAAATACTTGTACAGGACTGTTCATAGCAGCACTATTCACAATAGCCAAAAGGTAGAAACAACCCAAAAGTCCATTGACAGATGATGGATAATCGGAATGTTATATATCCACACAATGGAATATTATTCGGCCATAAAAAGGAATGAAGTATTGACACATGCTACAACTTGGATGAACCTCGAAAACATAAAGCCTAGTGAGAGAAACCAGACACAAAGGTCACATATCGTGTAATTCCATCTATAGAAAATATCCAGAATAAGTAAATCCATAGAGACAGAAGACAGATTGGTGTTTGCCAGGGGCTGGGGGAGGGACGAATAGGGAGTAACTGCTTATTGGGTACAGGTTTTTACTTTAGGATGATGAAAATATTTTGGAACTAGATAGAAGTGGTGGCTGCACCACACTGTGGATGTATCAAATGCCACTGAATTGTTCACTTTAAAATGGTTAATTTAATTTTATGTGAATGTCACCTGAATTTAGAAGAAAAAAGATAAAAAACAGATTGGTCCTGGGCATCTGAGTTATCTCAAAGATGGCAGAGCGCTAATTGGGGAAGCTCCTTGGTCTTGGGAAATTTAAAAGCCAAGGTAAATGCTGCATGAAACAATTGATCTTTAACTACTCAGATGGTTCTATAAATTTTCTTCCAAGTAATTAAAGGATTGCTATGTATGTTTGAAGTCTCTTTAATGATTGTCTAAATGCTCTTGTTGCAAAACAGGTTGTGAGGGTATATTAGGTGCTATTTAAAAATACCCCCACAACATTATACCAAACTCAAAAAATTAATTGGGAACTGTTCTCTCTACAAATTAATTTTCCACCAAATCAGTTGTTAAGCTGTCTGCTAAAACCAGTATTTAGTGGCTTTCAGTCAAGTTGGCTAATGGTGGTTTTCTCCAAACATGTGGGAGACGTGAACTGAAGCGGAAGAAAATGGAGTTAGTGGGCGGTCAAGGTTGACTTTTTTACACCTTACTGTAATGACAGCGTGTGACTGGAAATAACTATTTGGTTCTTTTTTAAAGCCACTATAGTTAGTTTGACTATAAACATCATTCAATTTATCTGTGTTGTAACTCACTTCCACAAACATGTTTTGGGCAAGACACTGAGTTGGATGTGCCGTGGGGGAAAGATATGAAAACACTTGACAGCTGTCCTTAAATTTAATAGGGGTGAGATTTCTAGAAATTGCTGTAATAATTTTTCATTCCCTAAAAACCCATCTGTTCTGAATGATCAGTTTTGTGTTATCTTCTATCAGAAGTACTTTGAAAAAGTAGCCAGCGACTTGACATTGTTTTGGAGAAGTCGTTTTTTTTTAAACAGAGATAAGAATCTATGGTATCTGTTTAATACTGATTTTAATTAGTCTCAGTAATAGAGGTGTTGGAACTCAACCTGACTCTGCGCTGACACCCACAGTCTACAGGGTGATTTTATAGGCTGTGTTGTTCCTACAGTGGGAATGAAGGGCTGAAAGCTGCCTGCCACTTGAGAAAATGGCAGCTTTTCAAAGTTCTGGAGTGCTGACCTCCCTTGAATCTGTTAAGGCGTTCAGAGCAGAGTACAAGAAACTTAAGGTTTGAATTGGACTGCATCTCTGCTGAGTTGGCATAGCATATTAATTCTCCATTCCTTTTGGTAACTTTGAGTGTTGTTACCAAATTCTTAGTACCTTTTGGTTTTATGTTGACGTGAGGTAGTTTCAGTGTTACAGAAATAGTAGTTTTAAAGCTATGATTGTACTATTGGTCTGAAATAGAAAACTCTTAGTAAACCAAAAAAGGAAAAAAAAATTCCTAACACAGGAAAAGTTAGAGGGCGGTTCTAACGTACCCTGATTAAATGAGAAAGTCCATGTTCATGTGTGTTGCTGACGTGAAAATAAACACGTCACATTGTCTCCTAGGCAGAGTCGCTGCTGTTGATGCCATTTGTGTCACGCTAGGCTTTTGACAGCCAACAGGAATTTCCCTCTCAGTCTTCACATTGAGAAATGTGACTAAAACATAGTTCTGTTGCCTAAAAAGCAAATTATCAGAACAGCTTTGAAAGGGACTTGTAGTGGTTACTTTCAAGTTCTGTAGCCTTTTTTTTTCAGTCTAGTGGGGTCCTGTGAAAATAGTCCAGTGTTTATACAGATAAAATCAGCATTGTGCCTTTGACCACTAGGAAAACTTGAGGTTTCTCTCTGGCCAGCCATCACTCTGAAAACCAAAATAAACAACAAAACAAGCAGGGGTGGTATTGTTTATTTATTTCCAGTTAATTATTGCCAAATTTGAATTTATGTGGCAGATTTTGGATCCAGATGGAGCAGTCGTGATGATCAGTTTTGGAGCTTTACTCACTGATTTCTATAAACATCAGAGCAAATTACAAAATTGATATTCCGAAATATTTTCTTAAAATCACTCCATGGATGTCCCTTTCATCCAAAATCATTATTAAACCTATAAAGACTTTTTATGAAACCAATGCCATCTAATTGTCTGTTTAATCCAAAAAATCAACTTGGCTGGTTTATGTTGGCTTTTGTCTGGGGAAAAACATAACGATTTGATTGTCTTTTTTTGATGTATTATTTTACTATTGCTACCTAGTAAAAGATGATTCTTACTTGTTTGAAAGAAAGTCCCCACTTCAGGGTTTCAAGGGGCAGAATTTTCGGAATTTGTAGAAATTCTCCTGGTACAATTTAGCTACGCTATATTCTTCCCCTCACGCCAGCTTTCTTGAGATATAATTGATGTATAATATTGAGTAAGTTTAAGGTATACAACGTGTTGATTTGATACATTTGTATATTGCAAATTGATTACCACCATAGCGTTAGCTAACACCTCCATCATATCACATAATTACCATTTCTTTTTTGTGGTGAAAACGTTTAAGATCTACTCTCTTAGCAACTTTCTAGTATGTAATATAGTGTTATTAACTATAATCACCATGGTATACATTAGATCCCCAGGACTTATTCATCTTCTAACCGGAAGTTTGTGCCATTTGACCAATATCTCCCCATTTCCCACACTCCCTGGTCCCTGGTAACCACCATTCTACTCTGTTTTTCTGAGTTCAGCTTTTTTAGATTCCACATATAAGTGAGATACAGTATTTGTCTTTCTCTGGATGACTTATTTTACTATGCCCTCAAGGTCCATCCAGGTTGTCACAAATGGTAGGATTTCCTTCTTTCTCATGGCTGAATAATATTCCATTGTTTATATATACCACGTCTTTATCCATATATTCTTATTTTTAGTAAGTGGTAAGTGTATATAAAAGTGGACTCTTTGGACTGCATTAAAATAATCCAGGTATTCTCTATATGCTATATGTCAGGTCTAACAATAAAATTTTGAGATAGTGAAAATTACAGTGAACCTTAGTAATTCTTTTTTCTTTCTACAATAATTTTTAATTAGCCATGTATATAAGATGTCATTTGAATCTCTCAACACTAGAATATGTTGTGGGTTTTTTTGAGGAAGATTGGCGCTGCGCTAACATCTGTTGCCAATCTTCCTCTTTTTTTTTCTTTTTTCTCCCCAAAACCCAGTACATCGTTGTATATCATAGTTGTAGAGTTGTAGCTCTTCTATATGGGACGCCGCCTCAGCATGGCTTGATGAGCGGTGAGTAGGTCCACACCCAGGATCCGAACCAGTGAACCCTGGGCCCCCGAAGCGGAACACACGAATTTAACCACTGTGCCCCTGGGCCAGCCCCTAGAAATATGTTAAGAAATTTCTCACTAACACTGGCTCTTTATATATTATTAAAATAGTACTTTTCCCAAAATATTCATTCTTTCTATGATGTCCTGGGGGAATATAGGGCTGAGGACAAACAGACAGATCTGCCCTCATAGAGCTTGCTAATCAAATGTCTACCCAGATAAATGTGGATTTATACTCTGATCAGTGCCACAAAAGAAACGTACATAAATGTCACGAGACCACATATTGGGGAGCCAGCTAAGTCCAGGGAATTTCAAGAGGCTTCCCTCGAGAAGTGAATATTGTCTGCTAGTTTAAGCTATCTTTACAAACACTGCCTGAAAAAAAATTACACAGCATGCCCACGATTTACCACACATTAAATTATTCACAATTCTTAAACAAAGCCTCCGTGTCCTTTTTGTTCATTGGCATTTCTTATAAATGCCTGGTAATACTGAGCAAAACATCCAAGAGAACGTTTCCTGAATTTGAGGAAATCCTGACTTTTCTGGGGGGGTCAGTGTGCTTCTTAAATAGTACTGTATTGTTTTGTTATCAATGTTGCTTTTTAAAATAAACAAAGAGAACAAGCCTAGGAATAAAAAAGAATCTCTTTTTTTGAAGGTAAAATATCGGTGCAGACCTGCATAGGATGTGTACAGAAGCTTCGTTCATAATTGCCCAAACTCAGAAACAACCAAGATGTCCTTCAGCAGGTGAAAGGATATACAAACCGTGGGACATCCAGACAATGGAATATTATTCACCAATAAAGAGAAATGAGCTATCAAGTCACAAAAAGACATGGAGGAACTTTAAAAACTAAGTGAAGGAGTCAGTTTGAAAAAGGTACATACTGTCTGGTGCAACTGTATGACGTTCTGGAAAAGGCAAAACTCTGCAGACAGTAAGAAGATGAGTGGTTACCAGTAGTTAGGAGGGAGCGAGGGATGAATAGGTGAAGCACAGGGGATTCTTAGGGCAATGAAACAATTCTGTTTGATACTGTAATGGTGGATACATGCCATTATTCACTGAGCAAAACCCACAGAATGTACAACACAAAGTGAACCCTAATGTAAACTATAGACTTTAGCTAATAATAATGTATCAACATTGGCTTAGCAGTTAAATCAAATGTACTACACTAATGCAAGATGTTAATAGTAGCAGAAACTGAAGGGGGAAGTATATGGGAACTCTGTACTTTCCGCTCAGTTTTTTGGTAAACCTGAAACTGCTCTAAAAAAATAAAGTCTATTAATTAAAAAATGAAAAATAAATCAGTGCAGCAAACCAAGATCATTAAGTAGCCTCCTATGTCATGAGTATGTTGTTGGCACTATGAGCTGTTGCAAAGGAGAAAAAATGTCTACAAGTTTTTATTTTAAACTTAAAATAATCTGTATTGGTTCTTTTCCTGTCTTTTAAAAAGACATTTTTTTCTTCCAGAGGATAATGTTTTACTGATGTATGATTTGTAAAATAAGACCTTTCTGAAGATTCGATTTATGAATTAAATATGTTCTGTTTTTATGAAAGAGAAAGTGAGGTTGTATTTTCAGGAATATTTAAAAAACTTGAATTTATAATGGTGTTAGGTTGCAACAATGAGGCTATGGTCTGCTCACTTGGTTGGGCTGTATTCCTATTCCCATTTACTTTTAATAAGTAAACGAACAAATAAATCTTCCAGCAAAATTCTGTGTGGGAGGTACTTTGGGTTGCTGAGATGAAAACAATCAGGTTAACTATTTTAAATCTTTCTTGAAACAGAACTTGAACTTGACTATTGTTTTAATTGCTGTTTATAGTACCACTTATTATTATGATTATAAGGAAACCTCTTCTTTATTGTTGGAATTTATTTCCCTTACCTGGAATAAACATAGGTTTAAAATGCCGTGGAAATTTGCATTGCACTACCTGAAAGACTTGGAAAAATGTCATAATTTTGTTTCAGCATTTTGTAAGATAACACGTACAGTACACATTTATCATTTTACATTTTAATATTTGCAATAAACTTCACAGTTGAATATTTGAGAGTGTTATGACTATCTTTAAGATTGGGTCGAAGGCCCAGTTCCCTCCTCTCCATTTAAAAAGTTCAAATACACACACCCATTCAACCCATAGTAGTTAGTCGATTTTTGACTCAGGAGACCACCACAAAATGCCCTCCCAACCCCAACAAGGCAGATGAGACTTTCAGTCTTACTAACTTCTGTCACCAGTGTCTTTCAATTCTTTTTCCATCTCCATAGAGACTAAAATTATAGACTTGGGAATCATGCTTGGGTTCAATTCCAATTCCACCACTTCCACCTTGCTCTGTGATCTTATGTCAAAAAATGGACATAGGGGCTGGCCCAGTGGCATAGTGGTTAATTTCCAGCACTCAGCTTCAGCCGCACGGGTTTCACGGGTTCGGATCCCAAGCACAGACCTACGCACTGCTCATGAAACCCTGCAGCAGCAGCGGCGTCCCACTTATAAAGTAGAGGAAGATTGGCACAAATGTTAGCTCAGGGCCAATCTTCCTCACCAAAAAACAAACTTCAAAAAAAATGGACATAGTACTGACTATACCCTGGGGTTGTGTGGGGGCAGAAAGATATAAGGTTCATCAAGGACCTAGCACAATGTGGACAGCCAACAGCAGAAGAAATCAAGAGCAAGGATTGTCTTAAGCAGATGGTCTAGAGCAGTGGTTAAGTGCATAGCCTCTGGAGCTCTGGGTTCAAATCTCATCTCTTCCAGTTAATGATTGTGTGACCTTGAGCAAGTCCTTCAACCTTTCTGTGCCTTATTTTACCCGTCTCAAATACGGGGATACCAACAGTGTCTGCCTCAGAGGGTGGCTTCAAGGACTAAACAGAACATGTCAAGTGTTTGGAGGAGTGCCTGCGCGTAGTGCAGACACTAGTTGTAGTGGCCCTCGTAATTATCATCCAGGACCTGAAGGATCTACATTCAAGAGACCGGGGGGTCAGGATAGAGGATGTCTGCTTCAAATGAATCGTACCGAATCTTGACTTGTGCTTGCAAAAAAAAAAGGAAAAAGACTAGCCCCATTTTTATTGATAACAAAATAAGATATGTTGCAATTAAACCATTAACACTCCTGCCAAAAGATGTAGGCGGTTCCATTCACTTTGTAGATTATCTTGAGTTGTCAGCACCTCCTGGATTAACTGAATCCCTTGCATTTGTTTGAATGCTTTGAAGAATTCCCGAAATATGGGCACTTCCCTCTGAATTAGGGGTTTCCTGTGGTCCTGCCAAAAATCCCTGGAACACTGGAATTTCTGCTCTTAGACTCGGGGCTATGGTCATAACCACCAGCAGCGTGGGGATTCCTCACTAGCTCACACCATGACTCACTGATGTGCAGAAAGCGGGAATGGACTCGAGTGGTAAAGACAGTTTTACCTTCTCTTTTAGGGTAAAATGTGAATCGTTTGACCTGTGTCACAATATTGCTGTAATGTTTAATGTGTCAGTAAGCTATTATTTAGCTACTGACTTACTCGGTGCCAGTTTTAAGCACTTTACACTACATTAACTCATTTTATGTCCCAACAGCTCTACCAAGTTGGTACTCTTATTGTTTTTCACTGCCTCATTTTTTCTTTCCAGAACTCATGAGAGTCCATCTCGCTGCTGAAACCCAATACCAGTCCCTCAGTACAAGAGGGTCTAAGAAATGTAGTTTTTAGCCTCTAGCCTTTATCATAAAGTGGAAACTTAGAAGGGGTGAAAAATGGATACTGAGAGTCAATAAATAATATCAGTACTATTTCACTATTCTCAAAGTGTTGAGAATACTGCCCCGCCCTGCAATAACGTGCTAAGTACAACCAGGAGTGCTGTACATTTTTCGTTCAGCCATTTTGGTTTGTTTTTAAAACATAGCATTCACGCATTGGTTACGTTAGCATTTGCCCAAAAGAAATTTGAGCTCACAGAAATAGGAGCTCAAAACATTGAAATAAGATGAAGCTAGAAAAAATTTCCAACCACTCAAAAAATAGAGCCAAACATGGTGGGTTTTCTTTGAAATACCTATTAATGTTTAATTTTAAAACGTCAATAGCTTTTAGTTATTAAGAGAACTGACTGCCCGTGTATAGTTAATGAAAACAAAGCACTTGTGCTGGGCCTATAGGTATCTAAGCATTTAGCCAGTTCACATTCTTTGGCAACACCTTAGGGAAGGCAGCCATATGCTAGAATTTTTTTTAAACCTTTTTTGTACCCGATCTCGGGGACTTGAGAGCTCCTAATGCTATGATTGGAAGTAAAAAAAATTATCATCTTATATATGTAAAATTTCATGTTACCGCATGCTCTTCATAAATAACATTTTTGACAGCTCTACGAGAGCAGGGTGTTTTTCTGTTGTTCACCGTTGCATCCCCAGCATTTTGCAGAGAGGCTAGCACACATTATCCTGAACTCCAGGATAATAAACCACATATGTGAACTTAATTGACTCTGGTCATGGGCTAGACGGGATTAAATCGTGGGCCAGCAGAATTCCAGTGATGGTTGGAGACGTTTCCATTGACTCATTCATTTATTCAGCAAATATTTACTGAAGGGCCCCCAGGTGGTGTGTGCCATGTTGGTCTTGACTGATGGAGCAGGATGTGGTGAGTCAGGCACAGGTGAGGTCGTGCTGAGCGAACGAGGTGACTGGCGCTAGGACTACGGGTAAGAGTTCCCAGTGCACCTGTGGTAAATGGATTAGTGTGAAGGCAGCAGCACTTGGCAGTAGATTCAGAAATTCAGAGGAAAAGACAGTTGAAAATGAATCCTGGATTTCTACTTACTGTTACATGACATGTCAGTAGAAACGTTTTTCCTTTTAGTGAAAACATCAAACTTGAATAAAATGGCAACATTTATGCTATTTTATTATGAATTACTGCCTAGAAGGAAATGGTAATACAGTAAAGTCAAGGTAGAAGTTACTTCCAGAATAGATATTTCCTTATGTTATTTCCTTAGGTGTCTTTAAAATAATAACTCATTAATTAAATTAGTATTGTGCTATATTGATAATCAGAAAAAAATGCTCACTGAAGAAAATTTGGAACACACAGAGAAATATAAAATAGTGGGGGAACCCTCATAGTTCTAACCCCTGAGGTAACCATGTGTCTGTGTGTCAAAATATATATAGAAATTTTAAATCAAACAAAATGGGGAAAACATCTATACCAAATATGGCAGAGTTAAATCTTAATATATAAAGAGCTTATGCAAAACAATAAGATAAATAGAAAGTTTCTAATAGATAAATGAATAAAGAAGAGAACAGTTACTAGAGGAAATTCCAGTGGCTAATGAACATGTATAAAAAGGTTAATTTCACGAATAATCAAAGAAATGCATAATACAGCAATGTACTTACCAAATATGTAAAGCTTTCTTCTTGTTTATTTGTTTTTTGTTTTACAAGTGGTAATATTCAGTTCTCATCAGGGTTCAGTAAAATAGGGACCCTTGTACTCTGTTCTTGGGTATGTAATTGGTTCACCTTTTCTGGAAAAGACTTGGACAACAGGCAAGGCTGGTTTTCAGCCAGGATGCCTCAGCACAGCTGGCCTCTGTTCTGACTGAATGCGGAGTCTGCTGATAATTTAATGTTAAATATTTTGACTGTCACTCCCCCCCCAATAGGTAGAAATGGACTTTACAATGTTCCTATCTAGAGACCTAGTGGTTCTTCTCATGGGAATGTCTACTAAATTAATCTTTCTGAAATTTCTTTATAGCTTTGTACACTAAAGATCTACTAGTATGTAAGCTCCATGAGAACAGAGAATGTATGTCTTCTGTTTGCTCTGTCTCCTCAGTTCCTAGAACAGTGTTTGACACATGGTAGGTGCTCAGTAAGATATTGTTGGGTGAATGAATGGACGAATGTGATTTTGGTTTAGAGCAGAAACACAACATTTGTTGCTTACTATAATATTTTATGCTCTCTTAACCTTCATAAACATTATATTTGAGGGAAATTATCTATTGTACTCCTGTGATGGTATGTGAAAAATATTTTTAGCTTTTAGACAATAAGGGTCCTGGATTTTTTTTTCTTTTTTTGCTGAGGAAGATTTGCCCTGAGCTAATATCTGTTGCCAATCTTCCTCTTTTCGCTTGAGGAAGATTTTTCCCTGAGGTGACATCTGTGCCAATCTTTCTCTATTTTGTATGTGAGCCGTGCCACAGAATGGCCACCAACAAGTGGCATAGGTCTGTGCCCAGGAACCGAACCCAGGCCACTGAAGCAGAGAACGCTAAACGTAACCACTAGGCCACGGGGCCTATCCCCTGGATTTTTTTTTAAAGTTTTTTTTCCCCCCAAGTGTGAAGTCTTTTTTGCAGTCAATAATCAATCCATACTTGGGTATTAAAGGATGCCCATTGTCTGAAGAACATTTTATATTTTTTATTGGGATAAAATGGGAAGTACATCAATTAAGGAAAAAGTAATAGTTCAATAATTTATGTAATAGATTTTTCTATTGACTTTTTTTCTTTCATAAATGTTTTATCTTCATTTTTGATCTCCACTTGGCAGAGGCTCAAGGGATCTTAAGTTTCTCTTATACATCAACCCAATGGTAAACTAACAAATATTAATTATGGTATATACAAAAGAATGTATGAAAATGTGTATGTATAGAATGATATATACAAAAATAGCAATAAACTGAACACCCACATACATTCCACCCAGGTAAGGAAGTAGAACTTTACTCTGCCCCAGAAGCTCCCTATAGCTCCTTCCCGGTCATATCCCCTTGTCATGCTCCCCTACCCTAATTGAGTATGATCCAGAATTTTGTATCAAAAAATATTCTTTTGTTTTTCTTTGTAGTTTGTCATCACTTATGAATGTGTCAGTAAACAATACATTGTTTAGTAGTCTATAGAGAAGTCAAAATACAATGATGTACACCTGAAATTTATATAGTGTTATAAAACAATGCTACCTCAATTTAAAAAAATACATTGTTTGGTTTTGCCAGATTTTGGACTTTAAATGGAATCAGATGGACAGTTGGGTTGTTTTCAGTATTTTGCTGCTATGAACTATGCTGCTGTAAACATTCCCCTGCATTTCTCTTGGTGCACATGAGCCAGGGTTTCTTGACTAGGTCCGAGACCTTAAGCCATATCCACTGGAGGAATTGCTGGGTCACACGGGTGCACAGGTTCACCTTTACTAGGTAAAGCCAATCTGTTCCAAGTCCCCAGCAGTGTATGAGCCATCCTGTTGCAACACATCCTTGTTAACCCTTGATGTTTTCTGACTTTAAATTTTTGCCGGGCTGGTGGTTGTGACAGCTCATTGTAGTTTTAATATGCATTTCCCTGATTACTAATAAGACTAAATATCATTTCATGCTTCAAATTCTTATTATTTTTGCCCCTTTTCCTATTGGGTTATTTCATCTTTTTAAGAAAATCTATTTCAAGGAGTTCCTTCTATATTCCAGACACTGATCCTTTCTTATCAACTGTGTTACAAATATCTCCTCCCAGTTTGTCCTTTATTGTTTCACGTTCCTCGTGGGATCTTTTCATAAACAGAAATTTTTAGCTTTTATATAGTCAAGTTCATCAATTTTTTTTCTTTAGGGTGCATGCTTTTTTATGTCTTGTTTAAAAATCTTTTCCTACCTCAAGATCAGAAAGATATTCTCCTCTATTGTCTCCTGAAAGTTTTGTAGTCTTGCCTTTTATATTTAGGTCCTTAATCTAATTGGAATTATTTTTTGTATATTGTAAGAAATAGAGGTTTGATTTCATTTCTTCCAATAGATATACGATTATCCCAGCGCCTTTGATTGAACAGCCTGTTCTTGCCTCATTGGATGATGATGAGGAGGAGGAGGAAGAGGATGATGATGGTGATGATGGTGATGATGATGGTGATGAGGAGGAGGAGGAGGATGATGGTGATGAGGAGGAGGAGGCAGAGGATGGTGATGATGAGGAGGAGGAGGAGGAAGAGGGTGATGATGGTGATGATGATGAGGAGGAGGAGGAGGAGGAAGAGGATGATGATGGTGAGAAGGAGAAGGAGGAGGAGGAGGATGGTGATGATGGTGATGATGATGAGGAGGGGGAGGATGATGAGGAAGAGGATGATGATGGTGATGAGGAGGAGGAGGAGGATGGTGATGAGGAGGAGGAGGAGGAGGATGGTGATGATGGTGATGAGGAGGAGGAGGAGGATGGTGAGGAGGAGGAGGAGGAGGATGATGGTGATGGTGATGAGGAGGAGGAGGAGGAGGAGGAGGAGGATGGTGATGATGGTGATGATGATGATGATGATAGCATTAACATTACTGAGGGCTTACCATGTGCCCAGCCATATTCTAAGCATGAGATAACTTATTTAATCCTTGTAGTAACCCTACAAATAGATCCTGCTATCGCCATTTTTTAGATAAGAAACAGAAACACAGAGAGGTTAAGTGACCTGCTCCATGTGACATAGCTGGTGTGTCAAAGAGCAAGAATTCAGACCAGTTCATTCTAGCTCCAGACCCCAGGTCCATAGCCCTTAGGCTCTTGTCTTTTCTATATGGACATCTTTTCTATACAGTCTTTTTTTTGCATGGGCCTGTTCCTGGCCTTTCTGTTCTCTGCATTTGCCTATTTTTCTATCCCTGACCGATACCACACAGCCTCTGAATTAACTTTATAGTTGTATGCAGTGTGGCAGTGCCCCCCACCTTGTTCTTCTTCAAGAGTGTTTGGCTACTGAGTGACCTGTGCAACTGCGCTTCAACCTTTGAATTATGTTCTCCAAAAACCTTTTGGGATTTTAATTGGAACTGCATTGAATCTATAGATAATTTGGGGGAGAACTGATATATTTACAGTATATAGCCTTCCAATCCAGGACCGTGGTTCCTATCTCTCCATTTATTCTGGTTTTCTTTAATGTCTTTTAATAATGATTTATCGTTTTCTCCATAATGGTCTTGCACATCTTTTGTTAAGTTTATTTCTGTCTACTTGCAATTTTTCCTGCTATTGTAAATGATATTATTTATAAAATTTCATGTTCTGTTTGTTGCTGTTGTACAGAAAAGCAGTTGGGTTCTATATGTTGATCTTATATCCAGCAATCATTAAGGTCTTAATTCTAATAATTCATCAGTGGATTCTTCTGTCTATGCTACATGGTTAGTCATATCATCTGTGAATAATGACAGTTTTATTTCTTCCTTAACAATCCTCATACTTTTTATTTTTCCTGTCTTGTCTTATTGAGCAACTAATTTTCCAAAATTAGGTCCACAATCCATTATCCAAAAAGGTAAGGTATGAAAGGTATGAATAATCACACTAAGTGTGATAAATAGAGGTTATAAATAGGCTCGGGTGAGGTTTGTCACTAGGTGAGTTAAGAAAAACCTTTTGGCTTTCAGGAATTTTTTGATTTTTGGATTTGTGCATAAGAGACTGTGGACCTGCAATAAGATGGTCATAATGGCTTTTCTCCTCCCATTTATCTCAATAAATTATTTTAAAATCCAGTCTTTGTATCTGATTATTCCTTCTGTAAAGCCTAGTCTCTCATTTTAATTCCTCTGCGGAGAATGTCACGGCCAAGACATCGACTGTTTTTGGAATGTGGAACTAAAATAAATTTTATTTTATAATATTAACAGGACAAATCTTACATTTATCATTTTTATCTACCTTATATCATTTGATTTTTTAAGAACCTGTTTCAGATAGGGGGAGACTGTTTTCCCATTTTACAGATAAGAAAACTGAGGCTTAATAGAGAAAGAATCTTGCTCAAAGTAAAATGATTTGTAACTATTAGAGTCAGAATTTGAACCCAGGTCCAAAGCTCTTATGTTACACTCTCCTGCTTAGGAATGTTTGGCAAGATGGAATTTAAAACTTCTGCTAGATCTGGATTATTGATCTAAATAGAAGAAAATATTTATAAATAAGGCTTTTGATTTATCAAAAATTAGGCTTCTCTTCTTTAATGGAATTGGGGGCTTCATATAGCAAAAAACTCTTCAGAATCATAGATTATATCCCTAAACCTCATTAAATAATTTAAAAACACAGGCTGTAAACCACAAAGAAGTCTTAGCAAGAGGGATTGTATTAGTTGGCAAACACCCATCACCAGTTCTGAGAAGAAAAATGTCCTATGAAACCCTGGCTGTGGTCTCCAAGGCCCTGACTGATCTGGCCCTATAGATATCCCATACGTCTGGTTAGCCAGGCTGATGTCACATGGCCATGTCTTAGCTGCAAGGGAGGCGGGAAAAGTGATCTTGTAATAGGAGAGGATGGTCAGGGGATTGCTGCTGGATTCGTCACACTGTTCTTTCCCTTTATCTTCACTCTGCAGGTACAATTGATATCTCATTTCCATCAATTTGACATGTTCTTTCCTTCCTAAGGCCTTTGTACATTCTCTTCCCTCTGCCTGGAATGTTTTCCCCTTCCCACCTTCCCCTTTTCCTCCCTGATTTGCCCAGCTGAGGTTTACTTATCCTTCTTGTTTCAGCTTAAACATCACGTCTTCTGAAAGGCTTTCCCTAATCCCACATCTAGATTGGGTCCCACACTTATATGCTCCACTCCCCTTTTATTTTAACCCTATTAAAACTCCACTGTTGGGCCGACCTGTGGCGTAGTGGTTAAGTTTGCATGCTCCGCTTCGGCGGCCCTGGGTTCACAGGTTCAGATCCTGAGCGCAGACCGACGCACTGCTTGTCAAGCCACGCTGTGGCGGCATCCCATATAAAGTAGAGGAAGATGGGCACGGATATTAGCCCAGGGCCAGTCTTCCTCAGCAAAAAGAGGAGGATTGGCAACAGATGCTAGCTCAGGGCTGGTCTTCCTCACACACACACACCCAAAACTCCACTGTTCTCCACTATAATTCCAGTGCCTAGTGCAGAGCTTGGATCATGGTCAGCTCTCAGTAAGAAATGGTCGAATTATTGCAATTTACTGGAAAGAGACAAGGGTGTATGGATTAAATTGGAAGTAACAAAAGACCCAAAGAAAAGTAGCTTAGACACTAAGGACACATTCTCTCACCTTACAAGAAGTCCAGAGGCAGGGAGGTTCTGGGACTGGTGTTGAAGTTCAGTAGTTTCCTCAAAGAGCCAGGTGATGTCCATCTTTCGTTTCTCCCCTTCCCAGCACATCAATGGTGCTTCCTCCTCGTGGTTGCAGGATGGGTGCAACAATTCGAAGCATCACAAGCAGCTATGACCCTGTCAAGTAAAGAAGAGGAGGAGTTTATTAAGGAGGATAACCTTTCTCAATAGCCACCCGTAGTTATCCCATACATCTGGTTGGCCAGGGTGATGTCACATGTCTATGTCCTTGCTGCGAGGGAGACTGGAAAGTGATCTTGTAATAGGAGAGGTGCTTGACCCACAGGATGGGTGGGAGATAGCTGCTCGTTTGTCAGCCATGAATGTCTGTCCCGAGGATATCTTGGAGAACTGGGGACTGGAAGAACAGGCTAGTTTCACAGAGAACTTGAAATCAGCCGGTGGAAAGCTCACAGGTACAACCATTTTGAATGCCCAGCATAATGTTGTCTGGCATCTCTGCTTTATCCTTCTTCTCTGCAGACTAGTGTTTTTTCCCTAATTTGGAATGCACAGGGACAATTTTCTCCTCTTAGCTCCAGCACCTCTTGCCAGAGAGTTTCTGATTGGTCCAGTTCAGCCTGTCCTGTGGGTCCTTTGGGTCACATGCTCAACAGTGGCAGTGGGGTTGAGCATTGGCATCCCTTGCAGGGATCCCAAAGGGACAACAGCTATGTGTTTGCTTAACCTTCTTAAAATTGGAAGTGAGTTAATTGCTAAGTGTTGAGAAAATCTTTTCCATTGGTGTTAACTAAGTTTCAGGTGCCAGGGCTTTAAAAAAATTTTTTCCCATGATATTTTTGCAATATTTTGCACCCCCCATACACACACACCTGGAAATATTTATGGAGTTTGGAAATCAGTCAGGACTTTAAAAATCTGGCTTCTTCTTCTCATTAAAAATTTAACTTGTATTCTTTGTTCTTCTTTAATCTTTGGATTGCCTTCAAAGTTCCTCCTGGTATTTAGAGTATGGTCTCCTCTTTTCTTCTGCTCTTGGTTTGGTCTTGAACTTGTTTCCTAGGGGAGAGAATCACCTGTGGATAATAGTGTGGGATGTTTGAGAGGTACAGTTTGTTCTCCAGAGCTTAAAGGAATGCAGGACAGCTGGAGGAGGGGATGGTGACTGAACTCTTGGATCCACTGACTGAGCAGGCTCACTAAAGAAACCAGTTCATAGAACTGGTTGTCCAGGCTGATGCATAAAACCAGGAAGTGAATGAGTGGATCCTATTTCCAGGTCGCAGCCAAACACTAATGATACTGGATGTTTGTGTTAAAGATGTTCATCTCACAATCACGACTTGACTAAGCCCCGCTTGCATTCTGTCACAATGAGATAGAGTGTTTTTTTCTTATAAAGACCACGATTTTGCATTCTGTGACTATTTCTGTCTTTCGTTAGCGTTGATTCAGCCCTACGCAGTTACAAGTTAGACCCAGCTTTCTGAACCTAGTCTTCATATGTTCATAATCCTTAATACTTTTCCTCTTCTATTTAAGATATTTGACAATGCCTATCTGGAGGAATAACTCTTAAGATCACTTTAAAAATAAGAGAGTTTTGTAATTTAAATGAAAAAAAGTAAACGCTCTTTGAAATGTTTTCTTTGCTTGAAAATCTTGTTCTCTGCAATCTCTGTCACTCAGCATGTTTGGGGCAGTTATAGGTGTTTGTTTGTTGCTTTTACTGTACCCAAAGGAACAGAGAGGGGAACTGAAAGTAACTAAGGTGTTCTCAGAACATTGAGATAGGCCAGAAGCGTATTGCAGCTTCTTAATGGAATACATTCCATAGCAATTTCCCCTTCAAATCGCATCCCCTCAGACTCCAGTACAGTCAAAACTCTGGTGCTTTTTCCACAAGTTATATTTTTCACCCTCTCTGCATTTCAGGATGCAATGTAAAATTGCATCGCATTTGGTGTAGGGCATCCCAGCGTCCATTACCCCTGAGTGTCCTGCTTTCTGTGTCCTTCCTTTTGTTGCACATCCAACATCAGCCTCCTTATTGCCCTTTTACACAATGTAATTATTGTTATAAAAATGTGAAAATGCAGCTTTTCATATTCTCTGTGCCTTTTCCACATTCTTTATATCATTAGCTCCATATGCTGTTGGATGTTTTTTAAAGGTTTTGTTTGTTTTTCACTCAGACGTATATTTTCATCCTGTGTTTGTTTACATTCTTACCTCTTGTGTTTAGAATGCAATTGCTGGAAAGAACCATGAACACAGAATAATTCCTTAATATTTTCATTTTCACAATAGAAACAGACTTACTTAGACTGTGGCTGGTTACAGCAGATATGCCTAAATTTGTACCTATTTTTATGGCAAGTGGTAGACTTTCATTTTAAGGAAATTCTGAGTTCAGTAAAACCTTTCATTTTGTGTGCTAATTAAAATCTGTTGTGTTAACTTGACTGTCGAACCATGAAGCTGTGATGTTGGAGGCCCTATTTTGTCAGTTACATCACAGGTTCTTGCTTTAGGAGGCGTTCTCAACCGAGGGAGCACATCACCCTAATTCACAGCACCCATTTCAGAAACAGCCAACGAATGTATGGTTTTACAGAATCTGCGTCTACTTGTATTGTCAAAACATAAGGTATCTGTGCTCCTTGAAATAAACCCTCTAATACTGCCATTCTTTCTGTGGGTAAACTTGAGGTCACTGTGGGTAATGGTTTTTCATCACTTCCAGGTTTGACACTTTTATGTTTGGATATTTCTGCTTTTAATTAAATGAGAAATATTCTTTTTTTTTTTTTTTTTTTTGTGGGGAAGGCCAGCCCTGAGCTAACATCTGTTGCCACTCCTCCCCCCTTTTTTTTTTGCCGAGGAAGACTGGCCCTGGGCTAACATCCGTGCCCATCTTCCTCCACTTTATATGGGACGCCGCCACGGCATGGCTGACAGGCAGTGCGTCGGCGGGCGCCCGGGATCCGAACTCGCGAACCCCGGGCTGCCAAGCGCGGACTAAACCGCTGCGCCACCGGGCGGCCCCTGAGAAATATTCTTAATTTGTCCATGGAAATTAATTGAAATCTTTGTTAAAAGTACGAGAAATAGAATTTTAGGTGGGATTTGTGATGACACATTTTTGTTTATGAAGTTTTATAAGACTTTTTTGTTCCTGTATATACAGCTACTTTAATATTCAGACCCAAATTGATTTTTAAAAACATTTTAAATGGAGGTTTTGTTACATTTATTCTGGGTAAATCTATACCTTCTGACACTTTCTCCTCAAAGATAAGAGGAAGCTTATACCAGTAATATCATCCCGAGGGCTTCTGTTTAAATAGAGCCATTTAAGATCTGCTTCTCGAAGTGCCTAAGTCCTTAGGAAACTGGGTTTATCCAAAATTGGAGTATCCTCAAACAATGGTCTAGACAGCACAGATGGAAGTGGATCCAGGAGCGTGAAGGGGATAATTCCCTTCACAGAGCAAGTGACCTGCTGCAGAGGGAGGGACTTGCTTGTGGAGGACAGCTGGCCTCGGATCCCCTTTCTTTGAGTCGGAGTGGTTTGCCCAGAGGTAACTTTAGCAATTTACTTTCTTACTAGATTGGCTTATTCCAGGGATTTTTGAATTCGGGTCGGTTTAGTATACTTCTCAATTGGAGGAAGTACCGTGTTGAAAGTTGACCTGTACTTTGGAGAAGAACTTCCGTGGCTGACTCGGGGCTCCTCCTCGCAAATAGCTTTTCTGAATGTAGTTCCTGTGTCAGCTCTTTTGCATAATCTGGAAAATAAAAATCAGATTTCAGAAGACTTCCTGAATGGCCAAGAGCAATCATTATACACTGACCTAGAGAGCCTAGCCTCACCTCTGACTGGTGGGTTTATGTTGTAGGTGTGTGAAGGCAAAAACTCTTTTCTATTGAACTTCATGATTCTGTGGAAACTCAGATGAAGACATAATGACCCAAACAAATGCCCCACTTCATGCTCGTTCTGGTTCAATCTTCAGTGTGTAAAGGAGCTTACTCACAATATAGGACGTAAAACCAGACCTAAAAATGATGGTAAAATATAGCAGTTGTATACTGATTCATACAACTGCACCTTCCTCGTTGTCTTTTCAGCTTACTCGGCCTCTCGTAGCTGGAAGCTTCTGGCACAGACCTTTGGTTGGTTTGAATCAAGGGGCAATGAGAGGCCAACAAGGGGCTTTATGGGGATTCTTGGAAGGTACCAGCCAGGCTGTAACCAGCTACTTGGAAGCATCCATTTGCAGTCCTGTTAGCGATTTTACAGTTAATTGTTGAGTGTGTACGTAAAGCGTACACTTATAAATTAAACATTATTTTCCATTAGGTCATATATTATCTGACGTTCTTAATCTTTGGCAATATGCAAGTTTCAAATAGAAATTTTGGAGTATGTGTCATAGGGTAGTGGTTCATAAAGTGTGGTCCCTGGACCTCTGGAAGTTCCAGAAACCCTCTTACGGAGCCCACAAGGTCAAAACTTTTTACACAATGATACTAGGATATTGTCTTTCTCACTGTGTGGACATTTGCACCGATGGTGCCAGAGCAGTGGTGGGAAAGACTGCTGACGCCTGAGCATGAATCAAGGCAGTGGCTCCAAACTGTGCTGGTGGTTATCCTATTCTTCACCATTAGCTGTCAAAAAAATCAGTTTTATTTAAAAATATTCTTGATGAAACAGTAAAGATTATTCACTTTATTAAATCTCAACCCTTAAATATACGTCTTTTTAATAGTATGTGTGACAAGATGGGCAGTATGCCTAAAACACTGTATTGCTTCCCAAAATACTTCAGTGATTGTGTTGTGAGCTGAACTAGCTGTTTTTTTCCACGGGACACCATTTTTACTTCAAAGAACCATTGGCAGACAAACTCTTGGACATTTGGCAGACATTTTCTCAAAAAGGAATGAAGTGAGCTTGTCACTTTAAGGAAACAACTGACAATATTTGTTGCCAATGATAAAATTCTGGCTTTTAAGTGAAAATTAGAATTTTGGAAAATTTGTATTTGCCACTGTGACAGCTTGCAGCTTCCAATATTTAAAGACTCATCAGAAAAGATAAGTAGTGATATAAACAAATGTGATTTTTTTAAATATTTTATAACGAAGTGTGTCAGCACTTTTCTACATGTGTCAGTGAAATAATATTTTCTAAATGACCAATGCATAATGTTATACAGTCATGCACAAGTAAAAGATCCATTCAAAGTGCAAGATAGACTAGTGCATTTTATTGTAACTGACTGTGAAAAATTCATTGCTATGGCTTCATATTTCATGTTGCAACTAGCTATTAAGAAACTACTATTTGTCAAGTTTTGGTGTAGTATCAAATAAGAATATCCACAATTACCTCAAAAGGCTATTGAAATACTCCTCCGTTTTCTAACTACATGTCTGTATGAAGTCATATTTTCTTCAACCAAAGTAAGGAATCACAACAGATTGAATGCAGAAGCCTCTATGAGAATAAGAATCCAGCTGTCCTCTATTAAGCTGGACATTAAAGAGATTTGCAAAAATGTAAAACAATGCCACTCTTCTCACTATTTTGTTTTGGAAAGTAAAGTTCTTAAAAGTTAAAAAATATGCTATTTACATTAACATGTAATGGATTTATTATTGTCTTTTTAAATGAATTAGTAAATATTTTAAAAACCTCTCAGTTTTTAATTTCAGATGGAATAAATATTGATAACTATAACACAAATAAACAAAACCTCTTTGAGGTCCTTAATGATTTTTAGGAGGGCAAAGGCGTCTTCAGAACTGCTGTCATGTGACATCAAACAGGAAGGGATGCATTTTTTTTCTCTTTCTCACTCTCTTTTTTTATTGAGGTGTAATTGACATGTAATGGAAGGGATGCATTTTCGATGATGGCACCATCCCCAAAGTAGGAAAGCCTGTTTTTTAAAGGACGATTTATAATATTTGCTCACAGTGGAGTCTTTTTAAGATTTGGAGGTTTTTTTCCACTAAGCTTTCCACATTTTAGTCAAGAATATAAGTGGGTTGATTAGTTTTTCATCTGTTTTGAATTTTCTTTTAGCTGCTGTCAAAAAAGCCCAGGCTGTGGTGATCCGTGTGATGGCAACAGAGTGTAGCATCCTCAGAGAGGTTTTCATATAGCATAAAAAGAACTATACTGTATTCACAAACCAGGACTAGTTTATTTGTTGCTGAGCAAGTTTTTTATTATTAAGATCTTCTATCTTATTTGTACCTTATTTTAGTAAGTGCTTTATTATAGCTTGCAGAATGTTCTTGAATACAAATAACTTTATTGAAAACATATTGTTGGTTTGAGGCCAGTAATTTTTAAGGTGGACTCAATTCAAATGTAGATTTTTTTAAAAGTTTTGGGGTCAAAAGCTGTTGCTTTATATTGTATACATCAGGGCTAAAAAGAATTGCAAACTAATGTAATAGATGAAAATATGTAGTTAGATTGTTAACAGGACAAGAGTGATATCTCAGAGCAGATGGTCTTTTCAAGTTTTCAGGGAAACACTTATAACTGCCAGAAGTAGCTAAGGCTCTGGTGATGGGAAATGATGCAGAGAGAGGGGCTCTCAAAGGTGGGGAGGGGAGAGGAGTTTTTAAATAAATAGGATCGCTATGAAACTGATCCACAAAGGGTTACCTTTAGCAGAGAGCTTTAAGGAAGCCTTGCTCTAAATAGCCAGGAACGATTTGTGATCGTTACTTGAATAGTTTGTATATTTGTTCTCTCAAGTAGTTTAAAAAGATCCACGATCTTGTTTACATGATTAATTTGCTTGACAACCCTTGTCTTTAGAGATAAAATAAATAAATCATCTTCCTGAGCAGTGTTTCTTGAAATGGAAGCAAGGAGTTTGTGGAATGTATTATTGAGGACCCAGAATCAATGAAAACCTTAAATATTTGTCCTTATTGTTTATGATAATATTAAAAATTCTGAGGTATAGGGGCCGGCCCGGTGGTGTAGTGGTTAAGTTGGCGCCCTCTGCTTCCAGCGGCCCGGGGTTCTCAGGTTCAGATCCCGGGTGTGGACCGTCGCACCACTTGTCAAGCCATGCTGTGGCGGCGTCCCATGTAAAGTAGAGGAAGGTGAGCACGGATGTGAGCCGAGGGCCAGTCTTCCTCAGCAAAAAGAAGGGGATTGGCAACTGATGTTAGCTCAGGGCTGGTCTTCCTCACACACACACACACACACAAAATTCTGAGGTATAAATGCAAATATTTTACAGTGATTATTTTTAATGAGAAAAACATTCTAGTAAAACACAACCTTGATTTCTTAAGTTGATGTTTCTCAAACTGTTCTATGAACCTGGGTGGGAGTAAGGTTGAGGAAACTATTTTTCTTCAAAAGAGGTTTTCTCAAGTTTCAGAAAAAGTGTTTTTGACTCTGCGCCTGCCCACTCCCACCCGAGTCTGACTGATGTGGAACTAAGTTTACTTGTTTTACAGTTTGCACGGCTTTGAATGGAAAATAGAACAAAAAAACAATGACAGTTTTAAACTGAAGATGCTAGATTGAAAAAGCAAGCTAAAGGATGACACTGAATGTATACTGTTAGATTGCACATGCACGTGATAGGATTAAACTGTGGCTTTGTATTTTTATATTTGATTTGTTCTTTTCTCATTTTACATGATCCTCACCACCCATCTGTGAAGTTAGGCAGCGATTATTTCTGCATCTTATAGGCAAATGACTAAACCCTTGAGATGTTTGGTGGCCTTTCTCTGTGAAGTCCCAGAACTGGGGCTGGAACCCTCATCCTCTGTACTGCTCCCTCTCACCGGCAAACTTTCCGTCTTTGCCTCGTTGCTGTTCTGTCTTCCCCGTGATGGCCGGCTGGCGCTGTCTTCACTTTCGGTAGCCCTTTCTGGGCTGTCCTTCCTGGCCTGCCCTCTTGACTAATTCAGGCCAGACCTGCAGACTTTGGCATCCTGATCCTTGGCTCTTGCTTCAGATCCTCTGTCTCCCTGGCCTCCCTCCTTCAGCTCTGAATGAATCTGTTTCCAGCTCTCTGCTGGGCATGTCACTCCCTCGTTCAACATGTCACTTCACCCAGAATCGCTGCCCCTCCATCTATCTAGTCATAGGAAGCAGAAGGGAGTCCCCCTAGAATCCTCTCTCTCCTTCATATCCCTTTCGCCTCCTCATCCAGTCAGTCACTCGGACTACTTGATTCGACTTGTTCAGTGTCTGTAAAATCCCTCCCTCTGCTCCCATTTTCTCTAGTCTGGACTATTGAACAAGCTCCTGACTTCTCTCCTGGTGATTCTAGACATATCTATAGTCCTGCCACTCCCCCTGCAAGCCCTTCAGTGACTCACTTGTGCCCGCTAGAGAGTCTAAGCTCCTTAGCTCGGCATTCAAGGCCTTGGGTGATCGGACCCCAGACTTTCTCTAGTTTCATCACCCACCACCTTGCGCCCTCCCCCAACCTTGCCCTCCAGCGGGACAAGTCCACCTGATTCCTGGACCCTCCATGCCCTTGCATTAACTGTTGCTGGAATACCCACCCCTCTCCTTCTTCCAGACGAGGGACCTCCAGGCACTCTGCAAGGTGGGGCTGTATTTCTGTTCATCTGGGCCCCCAGTTCCTAACCCCGCTCCTGGCACACCGTGTAGGCTCAATCCGTGTTTGAATGTTTGGAGAAGTCTGTGTGAGTCATTGTATTTATTTGTTTGAAGAAAGAAGTATTTTGTAACTCTCCTCCCTCCCATTTCCTTTCCCCAAATTTCAACAAGCTGTTTTGAATAACTCAGAGATAATAGTTAAGGTGCTAATGGTGCATTGAGTTAATGTGGGTGTGTGTTTTACCGCTCAGTTTTTGGTATCTGGAAAAGACATTTTCCGTTGGTCTAGGGCCTTAATTATATCTAAAAACCATGTTTCTAATAGGAATGGGGAACATGAACAAATGGGTCAGAGTTCAGTACCCCAGGCAGTTTTCAAACCAAATTTGGTAATGTTGATTTAAAACTGCTCAACAGAAAAAGCACCCAAGTACAATCATGGAAAATGTTAGAACTGCTTTCTACATAGCAATATATTGTCGAGAGAATTGTTCACTGAAATTACGTTAATCACAGAGATAGATTATAAACTGTCTCTTTGGTTTTTTTAACAGGATCAATTTGACAACTTAGAAAAACACACACAGTGGGGAATTGATATTCTTGAGAAATACATCAAGTTTGTAAAGGAAAGGACAGAGATTGAACTCAGCTATGCAAAGCAACTCAGGTAAGTTGATATTGAGAAAGGTTATTTGTTAACTGCAAAACAGAGGTAAGGATAATTTATATTCTCATTTTATAGTATAAATGTATAATCCTTTAAATATTTCTTTTTCTCTTTCATGTTACGTAGTGTTTACATAGAAACAGTTGTTTTTAACGTAGAAGATTAATTTTCATAGAACAGTAAACAGAAAGACTACGTTATTGCTTTTAGGTTCGTTTTTCTTAAAGGATATATTCTGAATTTTGGAGCAGCTTATTTTTTTCAGAAAACTTTTTACAGAGAAGTATACAAATCGTAAGTGCCCAGCTCCATAAATTTTCACACAGTGAACACACCGTATAACCAGCCCCCAGGTCAAGAAACAGAAAATTACCAGCTCAGAGGCCCCCCCCTCCCCGGCCCCTTCCCTTTCCCCAGCCTCCGCCCGTGGTTGACACTCTCCTGATTTCTAAGAGCATGGGTTAGTCTCGCCTATCTTTGAACCTTATGCGAATGTCATCATTTATGCCCTGTTTGTATTTGGCTTCTTTTGTTCTGCACTGTGTTTGTGAGAGCCACTCACATCGCTGCATGTAGTGGTAGTACGTGTCTTTTCATTGCTGTTTGGTGTTTCAGTGTATGAATGTGCCGTAGTTCATGCCCCACTGTCACTAGGCGATTGCTTGTTTCCAAATTGGGGATATAATGAAGCGCTCCTACAAGCATTTTTACACGAGGCTTTTGGAGCACATCTGTACCTTTCCAAGTATATAGCCAGGAGTTGAATCGCGGGGTCAGAGGCTTCGTGTGTGCTCAGCTTTTTGGATCAGTTTTCCAAAGAGCTTGTACTAATTCACGCTCCCTCCAGCAGCGTGTGAGAGTCCCGGTGGAGCAGCATTTCAAAGTACTTTGGACCTCTTACACCTTTTAATGAGGCAACTATCCAAGAAATTGATGTTTTTATATAAATTGTTTAGAAGTTGTTGGTAGAATGAGCTTGAACTTGAAGTGGCATGCAGAATCTTGAGTGATTTCCGGTTTGGTTGAATTGGTTTGTGCAGAATTGTTTTAAAACTTGTTAAAGATCTAGATGACTTTTGGATTAGAAACATTTCGTTTTAACCCAAAGAGCATCTCCATAAGGGGTATGTCATGTGTCATTAAAAGAATGTGGGTTCTTATAGGGCTGGTGGTGGTGGTGTTTGTAAAAAAGCATCTATGTGGTACATATGGGATATGTTTATGGATGACAAGTTTTGTTTCCATTGAGTAAATAAAATGTACAACATATTGCTCAGTGAAATGACTTTCATAACTCGCCAAATCCAGATCGATTTCTAGTGTCCTGAGTGTTTATCAGCCTCATTAGTATGTTAAGGCTTTTAGAACTGAGATAGGAAGAGAGAATGAGTTGCTTTGTGCTGATTATTTAAATATTGCACTGTCAGCCATAAAATGTTGCCTTTTATGTGAAAATGGGTTACATAACAGCTTTAGCCAAAATAAGGTCTCGCCTTATGGATTTATCTGTATTTGTTGTCTATTTATCTACTAGCACACACGCCCCTTTCCTGGTGCCCTAGTCCACTATCGCCTTTTGCTTTCAAGGTTTATTATTAGATGTCATTAAGTCCGTTCTTATAGCAAGTTTCTGCACCAGTTCTGTGTCTTGAAGGGAAAGTGCCCTCTTAGCCCCGCTCAGGGAAGCACCTGGCTCCTCGCCCCTTTTCATCCCCCTAGGTGAGGGAACTGAGGATTTAGGTAAAAAAATGGGAGGCTATTGGAAAAGACTGCAAATCCCAGTATAGGTTTAGGATAAAATTTAATAGCTCTCCACTGACCATTTTACTGTGTTGTGGATCAGTGTTTCACAAGTTGAAATAAAGTATCAGAATTCTTGCTATGATCATAATCTCCTGGGAAGCACTCTTCCTGAGATTCAGATATTAACATTTGTTTCATTCCATCCCTGAGAAGTATCAAAATTTGTACCTGTTGGGAGAAGTTGATAAAAAAGATTATGAGCAATTGAACAATTGCCTTCAAGACAATTACTAACCCTTTGGACAGGTCTGCTCATCTTTCATACTGAGATCTCAGCTGCACACTGCATGCTGGTACGTAATCGTACTATCTCTTCTTTGTTGATTTTTTTCCCCTACTCTCCTAAGTGACTCTTTCAGCTCCTCTTTCATCAACCCCCAACACCTCCTCTCCCATCCTCTCCGCTTGCTTCCTCCTTCACGGAGAAAATGGAAGCAGTCAGAAGAAAACATCCTCAGACTCGCACACCCTCTCCCCGCCCCCATGATGCTCCTGTCTAATCCAGGCTCTCCTCTTGTGCACTGGGTCTCACCTCCTCTCTCTGACCCCAGAACTCTGCCCCAGTGGTTCTCCTCCCTCTCCTACGTCATCAGTTCTTTACTGGGTTATTCGCATTGGCACAAAAACACACCATTATGTCTCCCATCATTAAAAAACAAAACTTTTTTGAGCTCCCTTTCTCTACCAGCTGCCACCTTTTTTGCTTCCCTTTGCAGCAAAACTTCTCGACGGTGTCCTTGCTGTCTCCAGTTCCCCTCCTCTCCCTGTTTTAAACTCAGGTCACCTGCGCCGCTCTGCCGGCTCTGCTCCTCAAGGGCGCCAGTGGCCTCCATGTTCTTCAGCCCAATTGTGTGTCCTCAGTCCTCACTGTCCTTGACAGCAACCTTGACAGAGTGGATGCTCCCTCTTCCTCACTTGGCTTCTGAAACACCACTCTCCTGGCTTCCCTCCCGTCTCCCTGGAAGCTCCTTCTTAGCCTCCCTTGCTGGTTCCTCCTCTCCTACCTCTCCACCCTGATGTGCCCCAGCCCCTAGTGCCCGGCCATCTGCCTTCTCAATCTCTACTCTCTTGGTGATCTCATCTGTCTCATGGCTTTAGGTATGATCTGTAAGGCACCGACTGACGTGTTTCTCCAAGCTAGACCTCTGTCCTGAACTCCAGAAACACGTTACTCAAAGTCTCCATCTGGATGTCTAAGCAACATCTGAAATGTAGCATGTCTGAAACTGAATCTGTCCACTCAGAACCTGCATCTCCACAGCACAGCTTCCCCCACTCACTCGAGGGCGGCTGCATCCTTCCTTGCTCAGGCCAGAAACCCTGGAGTCATTGTTGGCTCCCTTCTTTCTCTCATGCTCCTTCCTGCCCCATCCTAGCTGTCTGGAAGTCCTGGTGACTCTACTTTCCAGATTATCCAGGATCTAACCACTCCTCATTACCTCCACTGCTGCCGCTGTGGTCCAAGTCCCCATCACCTCTTACCTGGGTTATTCCGAGTCTTCTCCCTGCCTCCCCCCATTCCACCCTTATCCCCTCTTGTCTGTCCGTTTTCTACAAAGCAGCCAGATCATGGTATTCCTCTGTTCAGAACACCCACATCTCCCATTTCACCCAGAGTAAATCCAGAATCCTTCCCATGGATGTCCTACAAAACCCCACATGATCGGGTCTCCTTACCTGCCTGACGTCATCTCTTTCCTCTCTCTCCCTCCTTGTCCCTGCTCTAACCATACCGGCCTCCGTGCTGTTTCTTGCACATCCCAGGCACGTGGTCACCCCAGGGCTGTTGCACTGACCCTTCCATGTGGATATCACCTGTATGTTCACCCCCAGGATCCCCGTGGCCACTCCCTCACCTCCCTCAAGTCTTTCCTCAAATGTCACCTGCTTGGTGAGGCCCACCTCATCCCCTGCTGGACTTTTCTGTTTTCTGTAGCACTGATAGCTTGCTAACATTCCATATCATTTCCTTATTTTGTATTTATTGTTTCTTATCCCCCACTCCTTTCGGGCTAGAATGTCAGCCCCTCAGGGCAGGGCTTTTTGACTTGTGTTTACTAGTATCCCGATAGAATGGAACGGTGCCTGCTACCTAATAGGTGCTTAGTAAATAGTTGAAGAAAGAGTGAATCAGCAGGGTACAGGTCCGAATATTTGGTCAGCGTTGCTTCAAGGAGAATTATGTGTTTGCACAGGCCCATGAGAGCTGATGAGGGCTTAACAGAACAACTAACAGTGTGTCAGCAGAGTTCCAGGGGGACTCTAATGAACGAGACACAGGAAGTGCCTGAGCCTGGGGAGCTCACCTTCTCACTATGGAAAACAGACTGTGCAAATAAACAAAGATGCAAATCATTTAAAGATAGCATTTATCACCCCAAATAAGTAAAACCAGGGGTGCAACAGAGCACGATGGGGAGCGGGGGTTACCTAGCTAGATTGGCCAGGGAAAACTCCTCCTTGAGGTCTGAAGGACAAGGAGAAGGCAGGCATGGAAAGGCCTGGGAGTAGCTCTTCCAGGCCGAGGAATCAGCGAGTGCAAAGGTCCTGGGGTGGGAACATGTTAAAGGAATGGAAAGGCCAGTATGACTCAAGTATAATCAATAAATATTTGCTTGAAATATCGGTATGATGTTGGAAAATCAACATGATCTTTCTGGGGAGACGTCTATCATTAAATAATGTTTATTTTTCTCTGCATTAGAAGAAAAAAATGCTAACTTATCTTAGACATAGAAGATGAAGATTAGGGCTTTGGTTTCTGTAGGTCAGTGGTTGGCAAACTACAGCCTCTGGCCAAATCCATCCACTGCCTGGTTTTGTAAATAGTTTTACTGGAATACAGCCACATCCATTCATTTATGTATTGTCTATAGCTGCTTTTGCAAAACAGTGGCAGTTGAATAGTTGCGACCACGTGACCGTGACCTAACTTGCAAGTCTAAAATATTTATTGTCTGGCCCTTTACAGAAAAAGTTTGCTGATCCCTGCTATAATTACTATTTATCCAAGGCAGTGTAGGGTCAAATTCCTAATATAATTTTAAAACATCTTATATGACTTATATAAGAGAATCAGTTATTGATTTCTCTTAGCAACTGTTTCTTTAAAAAAACAAACTAAATTATTTGTTATGATCAGATAATAAACTCATATGATTAAAAATTCTAGACGTAAAAAATGGCGAACAGAGAAGTGTCCCTTCTCTTACCCCTTGTCCCCAGAGACAATGTTGTCAGTTTCTTATGTATCCTTCCAGAGGGATCTTACACATACACAGGCAAATAAGTGTGTGTTTTCTTCCTTTCTTCCCCAGTAATTCAGTATGCCCTTGCTTTTCTGCATCCTGGAGATTATTCCGAGAGTTCATTTTTATTTTTTACAGCTTTATCGTATTGCATTGGCTTGGTGGAAGTGTTGATTGCTTCTACTTGTCTGCAACTCTGAACAAAGTTGCAATGAATAACCTTGAATAACGCACTTGGGCAAGCACATCTCGAGGTAGCGCCCTGGTTCTGAGAGAATTTGCCAAGTCGCCCTCCTCGGAGCCTGTGACCCTCAACACTCATACAGAGTGCCCTTACCTTGACCCTCAATGCTTCTTGTTACCAGTCTTTTTTGTCTTTGCCAATTTGATAAGTAAATATTGCTAAGTCTGAGCGTTAATTTCTGTTTCTCTTAATATGCATGAGGTTGAGCATGTTTTTATACATTTGAGCCATTCGTACTGTTTTCTAGATGACTCATTCAGTCCTGCTCAATTTTGTGTGTGTGTGTGTGTGTGTGTGTGTGAGGAAGACCAGCCCTGGGCTAACATCCGTGCCCATCTTCCTCTGCTTTATATGGGACGCCGCCACAGCATGGCTTGACAAAGAGTGCATAGGTCTGCACCCGGGATCCAAACCTGCGAACCCCGGGCTGCTGAAGCGGAGCAGACTTAACTGCTACGCCACTCGGCTGGCCCCCCCCAACCCCACTCAATTTTTTTTTATTGGAGCTCATTGTAAATAAAGGGTAACTATGTAGAAGTCATTTTATAAAATATATTGCATATTGTATACACAACATATTAAATTTAAATTTAGCAGTAAAAAAGACATTAAGTGAAACTGAAAGATTTGCTGAACTTTAAATATTAAACCAACTCATTAGATTTAGGTAAAAGATTGTGAAAAACTTATAGGATGTCATTACTGGTTTTTGCTTTTTTTTTTAACTCCCTGCTGTAATTTTAAACAGGCTTAATTGCCTCCCTGCTAGGAAAGATAAAAAAAGAAGTATTTATGTGTTTTGTTCCTCTTCTAATTGAGTTAGACAACGTGGTCTGTAACAGAAGTCCCACAGTTAATTTGTCTTAATTCTATATTTAAATATAGATTTATGCTCACCACCATTCCTTCTAGCACAGCCTCTCCACTTGTTTCTTGGCATCAAGAAAAATGGGGATATCTTCCCCCTACTAAGAGCTTGCGGCATAATCCTGGAGTTCTTTCTTGTTTGAGAATGCCACTATGCTTGACGACAATTTGACTTGGTTGTTTTCTGGTCATATTTTCTTTCTCTCCAGACTTTGTTGCTGCATTGTCTTTTGGTGGAAAAGTCCGGAGCCAGCCAGATTTTTTTCTTTGCAGATGACTTGCTTTTTTGGCTATATATGTGGAGAACTGTTTTGTTGCACTTAGCAGTTTGATCACTTCGCTGTGCCTTGTTATTGATCGTTCTTTATCAGTTTCCTTAGAGCCCTTTCATATGCAGATCCAATTCTTCGTTTATTTCAGGGAACTTTCTCCAATTATATCTGAATATTTTTCCTCTTCTACTTATTGGGTTGTATGCTTCAGAGATGAGTTTTCCTTGTGTTACATCATCTTGTGCTTTGGATCATGTTTTTTTCTGATTATGTTAGTTGCTTTCCACATTATGAATATCTTAAACTTTTCTCTATTAAATTTTATATCCAGGGGCCGGCCCGGTGGCGCAGCGGTTTAGTTCGCGCTTGGCAGCCCTGGGTTCGCGGGTTCGGATCCCGGGCGCCCGGGGACGCACTCTGCCTGTCAGCCATACCGTGGTGGCATCCCATATAAAGTGGAGGAAGATGGGCACAGATGTTAGCCCAGGGCCAGTCTCCCCCAGCAAAAAGAGGAGGATTGGCAATGGATGTTAGCTCAGAACTGGTCTTCCTCACCAAAAAAAAAAAATTTATATCCAGCCTAGTTTATGTATTAGTTCTGCAGTGGTGTATTTTAGTTCTTAGTTCCTTTCCTTAGCTTTGCAATCTCCTTTTTCATCCCATTCTCTTTTATCTGGTAGTGTGGAGATTCTTGCTTTATTGGCTTTGTGTTTTTATTAAGTTTGCCTAGAATGTAAAATATTCTGGAGGAGTTTGGTTTTGCTTCTTTTCCTTGTATGTTTTCTTCCAGATTGGGTTTTTCTCTGTCGTGTTCCCTCCTTCCTTTTCTTTTTTTGAGGAAGACTGGCCCTGGGCTAACATCCGTGCCCATCCTCCTCTACTTTATATGGGACACCGCCACAGCATGGCTGACAAGTGGTGGGTCAGTCTGCGCCCTGGATCTGAACCTGCGAGCCCGGGGCCTCCAAAGTGGGGCGCGAACTTAACCGCTACGCCACCGGGCCGGCCCCCTTCCTTTCTTTCTTTTCTTCAGTATTACATATCATGTCTTTTCCCCTCACTTATATTTAATATGGGCGGCTTAGTGAAGTGGTTAAGAGTACAGACTAGAGTCCCAGTGCCTGGGATGTAATCTTGGTTCCTCCACTTAACAGTAATATGACTTGGGGAAAATTACTCTCTGTGCTGCTGCTTTTTCATCTGTAAAATGTGAAGAATAAATTCTCACCTTATAAGGTTGTTGAGGGGACTTAATGAGGTAAAGCATGTAAAGGTCTTTCTGGGCTGATGCTAAGCAACGTTATTATTATTATTATTAACGTAGGCAACACCTGGGCTGCCGCTGGACCTGCGGGAGTGTGGGAGAATGTTCTTTACCGTGCTTCCGTGACCGCTTGTCCTTCCCTCTGAGCTCCACCGCGGGCTCAGGGGCGCGGAAAGGGCCTGCTTTTGACATCTCGTCTTTGAGGCTGAGCTGCTGTCTCTTCCGAACCTTGTTGCAGGTTCCGTTTCGGAGTTCGCTCCGTTAGGTCGCAGGTGTCCTGTCCTTCGGAAGCGCCGGGCGTGGGGGCTCCCGGTCTCGGGATCCGGTGGGCGCCCGCACGGCCCCGGCTCCCAGCGCTCCCGCGGCCTCAGTTTACTGCCGACGGTTTCGTGGGCTTGTTTCCGTCCCTGCGACAGTGAGGGCGGGGACAGCACCATTCTCAGCTGTCCCCACATCTTCATCGTTCGCCCTGGCCACCCCTTCCCCGGCGTGTAGCCAGGTCGCGCTCCTTCGCTGGCTTCTTTTCTGCGGAGGTTTTCCTGGCTACTGCTCGCCTCTCCTTGTCGGGAAAGCACAACTCTCTGATCGAATTTTGTTCTGTCATCTCTACCTGGAAACCTTGTGGTGAGCTTTTACAAAAAATAAAGAAAAGATAGGGGAAAAAAAAAAAAAATATTCCTGGGCCCAACCCTGGACCTTCCGTTCCGGAGGTTCTGGAATGGGCCCGGTGTCTCCTGTCTAAACGCCTCCCTGCGGCTCTTAGGATCAGCCAAGTTTAAATCCAGCATCCTTACGAAAGGGTGTTTGTTTTTCTCTTACCTGTTAACTAGCCTATCTGAAGAACAAGTTTAGTATATAAAACACTGAAAACTTCTCAGAAAGACCCCATAAATTTAAAGATCTTCTTTGTGCTTTATTTGCTTGCTTGTTTTTTAAATAACCTCATACAAATAGGGCAAGAAAGCCCTTCTCCAGAGAATGGAAACGAAAGTTGATCTTTTTTTGTAGTGGTCCCTGAGAGAAATAGCTCCAGGCCTGAAATTTCCTTCTAGACCTTGTCAGCTTTTAGTTTTCTGCCGGTATGTATAAAGTGAATTATTCATTGGTGCTTTTAAGAAGCATTTTGAATGCTGTGTGTGCTAACATTTCAAAGTGATGCTCATTCATCAGAGCTTGAGGATCTTCACAGGATGTCACCCACAGCAGGTCTTCAGTCCTGTCTAGGATTTAACAGGTGAAAGGGAGCCCTAAAGAGTGATGGTTTTACCTGGATCTATTCAAGCTGTTTCCTTCAACTAGATATAAAATTTAAGTTATTTTTATGGCTGCTAAGGCCTGGAAGCTAAAAAGAAAATGTGGATTTAAACAAACCTTTACAATAACAATAACAGTTTTGAAAGAATTTTTTATTTAAGATGTGAATTTAGAAGTGGTATTTTCAGTTTGTCATTTATGTTTTTATTTTATTTTTTGTGTGTGTGAGGAAGACCAGCCCTGAGCTAACATCCGTTGCCAATCCTCCTCTTTTTGCTGAGGAAGACTGGCCCTGGGCTAACATCTGTGCCCATCTTCCTCTACTTTATGTGGGACACCACCACAACATGGCTTGATGAGCAATGTGTTTGTCCACGCCTGGGATC
The DNA here is from genome assembly GCA_031878705.1 of Tapirus indicus. NCBI lineage: Eukaryota > Metazoa > Chordata > Mammalia > Perissodactyla > Tapiridae > Tapirus > Tapirus indicus. Next base: position 32,286,208 of record CM062929.1, on the reverse strand, counting down.
CGAACCCACGAACCCCGGCCCCGAAGCAGAGTGCACAAACTTAACCGCTGTGCCACCGGGCCAGCCCCTTCAATCTGTCATTTATAATTAACAGAAGAAAAGGTTAATGTTTAAAATCATGCTCTAAAAATATCTCACATGCAGCCATGGGGCTTTTTCAATACTCGGGTCTCCCGTATGTGCTACTCGAAATACATTCGGAAAAGAATCTATTGACTGTGGGGTCGTCTGCTCTCCATGCGCCCCCTCTTATTCCTGATACTTGTAGGTAGGAAGTATTGTTTTTTCTAAATATTCCTTTTAAGGAGCAATTGTGATAAACCAACTCTACAGTGCTTTCAACATACAAGATTTCTCTCTTTTGCATTATTTTTTCTCTAAGGCAATTCTTTAAGGAAATACTGCGTTTTCACACTCTCTCGGATCTAGATTTATTAGATAAACTGTGCTGTACATCCAGAGTACCAGGAGGGAAAACATGCCGTAGTTTATTTAAGTGTAGCTCACGTGAGAGCAGCCTTGAAGTAAGGGCATTCTTCTTTCATCAGTTTGTCTAATATAATTTTTAAATTGTTATATACTCATGTCTTCATTTTTAAATCATTGCAACAATTGATATTCTATTGGGTGTTATATATTCCCTCGGAATTTCTAGACTTGAAGGGACAAGAGAGGTCATTTCATCCAACCCCCTTGGATTACAGATGAGGAGCTAGAAGCACAGACTCGCTCATTGATTTTTCCGAGGTCATTCCACCCAGGCATGCGGCCTCTGGATTCCCAGAGCAATGTCCTTTTTACTAAAGTCCAGTGCCTCTCGCGTCGTCCAGTAACACCCGTCAGAGGTGAAATCACATTTCACTTTGTATCTGAAATGTACCCTGATCAAAATTGTAAATTTATTATCGCACATTTTTCTAGGCAAATCTGTAGATTTGGGGGAAATGGAAGAAATAAAATGTGAAATAATGAAAGTAGCTACTATAAAAGAGGAATAGCAACATAGAATAAACAGGGAAGTGAATACTGAGATGCTGTCAAATGAATAGTCCCACTGTGGACCATTAGTCAGCCTCCTATGGCTGTTTCTCTAACCACAGGGGCCAAAATCAGGACCCACGAGAAATGAGTCAGTGGAACCAAAGTTAGTGAGTTTTCTTTTTCACATTTACCTCTTAGTTTTTGTGTAAATTTAAGTGTATTACACGTAGAGGAGAGAATTTGGATTCTTGACCTGGAGGTGGGATTAGGAAGAGAGATTTGGATGATTTTGGCTGATCTAAGTGTGGTCACTGCAAACCTGCTAGGCAGGTTAAAAGTTCTCCTAGTTAAATGTCTTAGCATGAACATCCCCGAAATATTGTCTCTACTTCCTTCAGGAAGACTTACTCACAGGTAGTTTTCATCAGCTCTTTGGGGGAGCAGCCACACAGCCTTGACAACATGCCCTTGGCACTTTGATTTTTAATTTAAACATTTGAACACAGTTCATATGCCTTCCTTGGATTTAGAGTAATAATGCTCAGCTGAAGATGATCACGAGGGCAGGTGGCCTGGTAAGAAAAACTGCCCTCAGCTCGGTGCTACAGATGGAAGCCACCATGTGCACATGATCTGTGCTCTCCAGTTAAATGAAGTCAGGTCTTGACATCCTGGTGGGTGACCAGCTAGCGATCATTTCTGTTCTTATCTGCTCTACCTTCAAGGTAAAAGATTCAAAGCTATGCAAGTCCTTCATAACAGGAGGTTCATCATGCATGTCAAAAGATGGAAGGAAATAAATGGATTTCAACTGTGGACATTTTATGATTTTTTTTTTTAACTTGTAAACAAAAGCACAGACCTCATCTTTCATTCCTGATTTCTCAATTGTCTTTCCATATAAAGTGACACGTCTGCATTTTTGTTTTAGGAATCTTTCGAAGAAATACCAACCTAAAAAGAACTCGAAGGAGGAAGAAGAATACAGGTATGTTTATCGTTGATAATTGTGTGGCAGTATCTCTGTGCCATTGGGGATGATTATGAAGGAAAGGAGAAATAGATATCCACAGAAATAAGTTGCATTCCTCATTCATATTTGTGTCAGTTTTTAAATTGGGGGAGAGAACAATAAAAACGTACTCGATTACCTTTTATACTGAGTCGCTAGACCTATTCCAGATTGTTTCAATTAAAGTAGTTAGGAAAAGCTTGCAATCTAATCTAAGCAATACAGGAAGTGTGGATTATGTATTCTACAGTCTTGATTTAGTTTTGTAACATCCGGGGTCTCTACCGTACTTCTCTTTCATCCGAGAAACGTGTCCATTTCAATTAGCAGTTAAGGCGTCTGAACGTGGGCAGCCCAAAGTATTGTCTCCAGTTTCGATCTAAACATCCATTACATTAGTACATAAAGCATGTATATGTATTTTGGGTTATATTTGGGCTAAGTATTAACAAAGCCAAATATTACCTTATAGAGAGCAATTCAGTTTCACAAAATGAAAAGTGTTTCGGTTCTAATTAATTCTGACCCATTTTGGTGAGAACACTCTCATGTGTAATGAATTGTCGGGATCCCATGGGAGGTGGATGCAAATTAACCTGATTTTAATTACTATTCCACGGCGTCAAGCAGCGTTCGGGTGGACGTGGCCTTGTTTGAAGGGGAGTGTGTGTGTCCTGTTTCCTAGGTATACGGCATGTAAAGCCTTCCTTTCCACCCTGAACGAGATGAATGATTACGCCGGGCAGCACGAAGTCATCTCGGAGAACATGACCTCACAGATCACCGTGGAGTTAGCGCGCTACGTCCAGGAACTGAAGCAGGAGAGAAAATCGGTAACAAAAATTTGTTCTTGCTTCCTAAGAGATGGACCAACGATAATGGGAATATCTCTAGAAGCTTTAAAATTAAATAGAATCCTAAAAGATGGTGGGTTGTACACTGACACCTTTGAGAGTCGTATCAAACTGACGGACCCTGTTCTGAGAAAGTATTTCTAGGTCTTTACATACAATTTCAAGGGTCCCTCAGACACTCAAACTCATCCGTGGACCCCAGAATCCTGATCCTCTTTGAGGAATTTAAGTATATTTGAGGATGTCAGAGATAAAAAGAGTAAGCAATATAGTATGGTATATGCTCTGTGGAATAGTGTTAAAATAAGTGCTTATAAGAAGTTCAAAAAAGCCAGAAAGATGACCTCAGTTACATCCACTCTGTTCCTTGGCTCATTCAATGCCATCTAATGAAGAGAACCTTTTTGTTCCTCGTGACACCATTACAGTCTTTCCATAGCTTTTATTGTTAACAAAAGAGAAAAATGTACACTCAAAGTCTCTTCATACGGTGCATAATAAGAATTTGTTAGTCATAAAGTACCAAAGTTGGCCAGTGATATGCTTTTTTATATAAATGTGAGTCTGTAATCATTCTTTTAGTGCTCTGGAGATCCATGGGCCAACAAGATAGATGGGATGCCTGCTGAAATGGAGGAGATATTCAATAATAATGACCAAAATAATGATTGAGTTGCAATCATGACAGTTGCTACAAAGTATGAGTACAGCTGCTGTGAGAGCGTCTAACGGGGATACCTAACACGTTCATGCTTGGGAGCAGGGAAAAGCCTCCCAGGGGACTTACCAATTAAGGCTTTAACAAGACTTGAGGGATGAGTAGGAGTTGGCCTGGACAAGCGTTCAACAGAGGGAGCAGCCAGTGCAAAGGCCCTGAGGCAGGAAGGTCTTTGGAACATCTGAGGAGTTGTGTTCTTTCTAAGCTATAAGTAGGTAGCACATGGCTCTGGGTATGTTTAGGAGTTCGGAAGAGATACATGCTTTAGGACCAACCCATTGGTTTAAAAAAAAATGTGTTAATAAACTGAGATGGAGTTTTTACCTATGCATAACCAGGCACGATTTTGCTCCCCACCCCAGCAACATTTGTCCGTGTTTGGAGACATTTTTGGTTGTTTGGGGGCATTGTCACTGGAGGCCACCTGGTGGGTAGAACCCCGGGGCACTGTCAAACATCCTACAATGCACAGAACAGCCTCCCCAACAAAGAATTACCTGTCCCAAATGTCCGTGGTGCCCAGGTTGAGAAACCTTGCACTAGAGCCCCAAATTAGGTGACCGCTTCTCTTAGACCATTCATTAAAGGAGATCGCTTCTTTTACATGATGGAAAGGAAGCAGTGAAAGAGAACGCTAAGGTTCAGGATGAAGCACAAATTCCTAATATAATCATAAAGTAAATACAATAAATCTGAGCACGCTGTTGGACTGCTTCCCTTTCCTGAACTTCCCCCGACCTTGCAAAGTTTATCCTTTCTTCCTGTTTGTTACTCTGCTCAGTGCTTTGTGTCTCTTGACTGACCTTCCTCCACCCATATCGTCTAGCATTTTCACCACACTCTAAACAAAAACTCTGTGCATTTACCTTAGTACGGAATATAAATTCTATTTCTGGAATGAATCATGACATGTGAAGCCCACATAACCTGGCCTCTCATTACTTCTTTGAATTCCTCTTCTCCAACCACAGGGCCTCCTTGCTCCTCCTCATCCATGCCCCATGTGATCCTGCCACAGGGCCTTTGCACTGACTTTTCTCTCCTTGGAAAGCTTGTTCCCCAGCTATCTGCAGAACTCACTTGCTCACTTCTTTCTCAGGAAAATCACCCTCTCATTGAGGTCTGTCTTGTCCACCTTATTTAAAATTACAGAGTCCCTTCCCTCCTTCCCCTCCTCTCCTTCCCCTCCCCATTCTCACCACCTTCCTCTGCTTTACTTTTTCTCCTTTGAACTTACCAGCATCTAACATTTTATAGATTTACTTGTTCCTTTTTCTTTCACCCCACACTAGAATGTAAGCCCCATAAGGGCAAAAATTCTCTTATCCATTGCTTTGCACTTCTCTAGGTGCTCGGGATAAACCGAGCACCTAGAACAGTGCCCGGTGTGGCACAAAGCAGACTCTCGATAAATACTGGAGTGAAAGAGAGAATTGAGAAATAGAAGAAGCAGTCTTCGACGCAGCTTAGTTCTCAGCTAGACTGCACACTGGTGGAGGATCCTTGTATTTCTTTGCTATGTTATGGTTGGGTTCTTTTGTTTTACTTACTCCCTGTTAATCATATGTCTTTTTTACAGCCCGTCATATCTGTATTTTGAGTTCTGTTGCTTTTTTATCAGAAATTATAGTAATTTATAGAGTAAATTATAGGTAGTAGAGATATGCATTAAATAATGTCTTGCAATACACAGTGTTCCTTTTATTTTAAGGAGAATTACAAGTGCACATCTCTGACTCAGATATTCTGTTGGGAGAAGCTGCAAACCCCATCCTTTCTTGAAGTATTTTGTAATTATAGTCACGCGTCGTCGCTTGACGACGGGGATCCGCTATGAGAAGTGCGTGGTTAGGCGATTTCATTGTTGTGAGGACACCCCGGAGTGTACTTCCACACACCCAGACGATACAGCCCACTACACACCCAGGCTACATGGTACTCATCTTGTGGGACCACCGTCGTATATGCGGTCCATTGTCCACCGAAGTGTCGTTATGTGGTGCATGACTGTATGTTAAAATGAAATTTTAGGAAATGGTGAAACCTTTTAAAATTCTAGAAGTAAATCAGTAAGCAAATATATATTTGTGATGTGTTAATATAATGCATCAGGAACATTTTTGCTTTTTTCTACGTAATAGTGACCATTATTTTGAATGACTGCATAATGTAGCGCGATGTTGTATGCTGATACACTGCTGTTTTTTAACTTATTCTGATACTTTTGGATATTTAATTGTTTGCTCTCGAGTGTTCGTTTTTTCAGATTATAGTAACTGACATCCACTGCACTTTACGTTTAGTCCTCACAGTATCCCTTGGCGGGGAGACCATTATCTTAGTCAAGATAAGATTATCAAGTCCAGGAGCCTAGAGGCAGTGAGGGAGGAGAGTCAGGACTGTGGTGGAGCTGGGTCCGCCCCAGGCAGCCTGTCTCAGGGCAGCATGTTCCACGCAGGTTTTTGTTTCCGCTGAGTTATTTTCTTGAACTTCCATGCGAGGACACCGATTGAACAGCGTAAACATCTTCAGCGGCTGTCAGCTTTAGGAAGGGGCTCCTGAGACCATCTCAGACGAACCAGTAGTTCTTTAGAGCTTTCACTTGGGGCTACCCTGACTTTTCTTAGTAAAGGATCTGATTTTCGTAAGGATGACTCTGAAAACCACAGTAGAGTGTGATCGCTTCCACTTTCTGGTGACGATAATTATCAGCAGAAGTGGCACAACAGAGCTAGACCTCAGATCCGCATCTGCTGATGTCAAATCCAGTCGCGTTTTCGCTGTGCTGCCACGAAGGGCTGACAGTGTGCCCAGATCTTCCCTAGGAGAGGGGAGAGCCCGAATCAGTGGTGTGTCCACAGGCCTGCGACTCCCTGCGAGGCTGTAGGGCAAGGAGCGGACGCAGGCTGTCCAGTCATCAGGTGGGCTCAGGATTCCGGCAGCCCGCGAGCTCTGAATCCTCAGGCAGGTCAGGGAAACTCTCTGAGCTCCCATTTCTGAGTCTGTAACTGACAGCTGATCACAACCACCCTACAGAGTTGGAGGGAAGATTGCGAGAAGACAAGACAAACTGCCTGGTACCACTCGTGCGTGTTGATACACGGGCACTGCGCACCCCGTACCTCTCATCAACGTCATTCTGTTTCTCAGTACGAAATCTCGTTTCTACTTGTTGATCAGGGTTTATTACAGAAAACAGGAGCACATACAGTCTTCCTTGTGACTGTATGTCCTAACAGGAATTGTCCGGTGCATTTAAAATGACCTTTCTAAAAATGTTGAATTGGTGGATAGCATTGAAAACAAAGTGCTGTAAGAAGTTTAGGTCTAGCTGCTGTTTGTCGTGGCTGACTGGAAATACTGTCTTGCTTAAGTACCGTTCCTAAACATCAGTATAATACCTTTTGGGCTATTTGTTACAGTGGCAAAATCCTGTCTGCCCGAAAGGACGACTGAGAATTTACAGGATAACTGCGTGATCTGTTACTGCATATAGAGTATTTCCAAGTTCAGTTCAGAATACTAGTGGAAAGTTATTTTTCATCTAGATTTTGCTATGTTTGAATAGGCGAATCTCTAACAAGAATCTGCATGGTGAAAAATAGCTCACTATGCAAAAGATGAGGTTTCCTTCCCTTTTCATATTGAATTGAAAGGAAGTAGAAGAAAGTGAGGTCGTGGGAGAGAGAGATGTTCTCTTTACCTTTGGGGCCATATCTGATGAGCCAGCTGTTTGATCTTCAAGTCTTAAAATCTCCAACTAGAAAATAGGGTAGTGCCTGCTGTTCATGTTTTTAGGAGAAAAGGTGATTTTTTAATGCAGCAGTTTCTACAGATACTATATTCTCATATTACAGTGCAGCTCACTCACATGATATTATTAATAACCAGTGTTTGTCCTGACACACAAATCTGTAGGCTCATTTTGATGAAAAGATGTTGATTTTTTTAAAATAAATTCAAAGAGAATCTTGACTTGCCATCTGCAAGAGCACAGCAGTTCAGACTCTTGCCTGCCTGATGTCTGAGCAACACCTCTCATCAGGAGCCGTGAGCTCTCCTGGAAGCCCAGGTCGGGGGCTGTTAATTTCTCCACCAAATGGGCTCCGCTGCAGCGACTGTGTTTCTGGCGAGATGTTCGCCTTCTCTTTAGAGATAATGGGATCAGCGGCCAGGCTTTGGGATGAATAGAAACCTGAGTACATGGTGCCAGTTCCTTTGCTCTGTATTCAGCCTTTTATTCGCAAACGTAAATTATCAGTAAGTCTGTACTCTGTGACAGTGTCTAGGATTTGTTGGTGTTCAGTGATAATGAGGAGAAATAACTGGGAAATCAACAGTTCTTTATAAGGCAACATGATTAGTTTTAATGAGTAAAATCTGGAAATTTTATACTTGCCTGATTTTCCTAGAGTTTTACAAATTTACAGTGAACACGATATTCATCCTCTCTTCAGCTGACCCCATACCAAAAGAACTTCTATTTCTTTTATTTACTTTCCCTTTTGGGGGAGGGACAGTGCTGTGACTCATCTATTAGTTTTTTTAAAGAATGTTACTAAAACTCTGCATTAAAGAGCAAAAACTCACAATCTTTATAAATCAAAGTCTTCATTTTTTTATTTCCTTCTGGATGTCACTTATAGACGGATAGATATTTATATAGAGAGAGAGAGCTGTCTCTATATAAATATCTATATATCTATAGCTATCTCTATATACGTATCTATAGATAGATAATATTTGAGTATTAGTCCTAGTATAGATATAACATTTTTCTTTATTCCCCATTTAATCTTTATTTTCCATATTTCTACATGAAAATATGTAGTTGTAATAATTAGAATTTTAGTGGCTATATATTGTTTCTAACACTATTATAATTCACTTAACTAATTCTTTATTATTTGATCTATAGGCTAGGTACCAGTATCTGATTATTTAGTTAGTTAGTTTGTTATATAAACAATACTGCAGTGAACTCTTTACTTTTGTGGCTATTTCTTTGTGTGTAGGTTGGTGATTATTTTTCCAAGCTAAATTCCCAGAAATGAGACTATGAGGTTAAAGCATCCATGATTTATGGTTCTTGATTAAGCTTTAGTCATTTATAAGATTAATGGTCTTTAACAGAAGTAGAGATGAGTTAGTCCCAAGTCACTAACTTGGATGTGAATTGGCTTATCTGAGATGTGGGTAACTCAGAGTTGCTATCAGATATATTCCTCCTTAAGAACCATGTATTGGAAATACACTCTTGCTAGTGATTTTTTGCACATTGAATCAAGTTAGTAAAGAATGTGAGAGAGATTGTTTGGTTCAGCTCCAGCCTTTGAGTCTGTCTAGGGTTATCCACAATGATCACCACCAGCCGTGTCCGAGGGATTTATGGAGATCTGTGCTCCAGAAAGGGGACCAGGAGGTTCCGGCCAGCGTTTACCGGAACCTCCAAGTAAACGTCTCCCAGCAGGTGGAAAGTATGGTTCATTACAAAGCGTTGGCCAGGAGCAGAAACACTTTTTGGCAGTGGTTATCTGAAGATTCTAGAGGAAACAATTATACAATACCTTCAGTGACTCACTAAAATTTTTATAAACCTCAGAGAATGCTTACAAAACCCACATTACTTAGAATTGACTGCTAAATTTTTTTTTCTGAGATTTCAGAAATGTTTAAAGATTGATACGAAAAGCTATAGCATTCTTCTTAAGGTGGGTATTGGATAGGTCCTATTTATGAACATTATGGAAGGGCTTCATTTCCCATAAGGCAGTTCTGCAGCATGGACTGACTCTAGTATGTTTAGAACATAGTTTTTATAAGAGATTACAGCAAATAGATAAAACAGCATGAAGGAAAGCAAAAACTAAAAGGAGCTTATATATGATCAAGCTAGTTACAAATCTACTTCTGATTTATTCAGTCCTACTGGGATTCAACTGTGGATACTCTGTTATAAAGCCAGAACCTGAAGAAAGAAAACTGGGATGGATTTTAGATTTCATGATCTGGAAAAAGGAGCAGTGGGTTTCAATAGCAGATCTTCCTTACTGGTGTTATTGCATTTATTTAAATAAATAAAAAAGTAAGAAGTCCTTTTATCTTTCAGTTGTTGGTCCTTTGCATGGGCCACACTGGCATAACACCCACCTGTATCCTCTGGTTTAATGTATCTCTAGAAGGTGTGTCTTGTTTTGTTACGTCTCCTTTGTTTTGAAAGAACATGTAATTTGTGGCGTTCTGTTAATTAAGGCCTGTCACCACTGTGGTTCTATTACCTGCAAAACCATTGGTCTGGTAAACCAAAGAAATTTTATTTTATCATTTATGGGATAACATACTTAGTTAGCGGGACACTTAAATTCTGTTCCTGATTTCGTGGATTTGAAATGTAACTTTGGGTTTTGTATTTCTCCCTTGTAAGTTGGAATGAGACCTTCTTTTCCTTCTAAGAATTGTGAGAATCACTTGACTGTTTTGTGTCTCACCTGACTCTCCTATATCCTGTCACCTATTGGACACCTCCCCTTGGATACCTGATACAGCCTCACCCTTGCGCCATTATCAGTGGACACCCTGGGGCCCAGCAACGATGTGAATGATGCCCCGGAGCTGTGCAATGCAGTGGACCTATTAATTCATCCAAAAGCAAACTTTGGATTCCCCAAAGTCCTTTTTCATACCTCATTCCAATCTGCATTTCCTCCAGTCAGTAAATAGCAGTCCTTTTCAACCTGGTTGTTCTGGCCAAAACATGGGGCATCCAGGACTTCTTTTTCTCTTCCACCCCTTCTTCTATATAACGTCAAGTCCTGTCGGCTCTACCTTCAGTGAATGTTCTGAATCCAGACTCTTCTCACCACTTCTTCCACCTTCATCCCTAGTCCAGTCCCTCACTGTCTCACCTGGAAGACCATCCTACGTCTCCTAATTCATCTCTCTGCTTCCGGGCTTGCCCCGTAGTCAGTGGTCCAGCTCCCCATCTCCATGTCCGCCACCAGCTCTCCCTTAGGGAAGTGGACCAGCCTCCTGCCTGGTCCTCTGCCACTCCTTCCCCCATTCCGTCCATTCTCTGCATGGCAGCCAGCACAATCTTGCGATAATGCAATCAGGCCATGTCACTTCCCTTCTTAAATCTTCCAGTAGCTTTCCGTGGGGCTCACGTGGCTTGGGAAGCCGCTCCTGGTCTAGCCCTTGCCTACTTCTGCTTTATCCGTCATCTGAGTCTGATTGCATTGGCATCTGGCTATTCCTTGACCACACCAAGCCCTTTCCATTTCAGAGAATCTTCATGTACTGCCTGGAAGGGTGTTTTCCCCAGATGTTTCACTCCTCCACTTTATTCAAGTCTCTGTTCAAACATCATCCCAGAGCACCTCATCTAAAATGCTGCCTGCACCCCACCATCCCTCTGTATCCCCTTACCCTCTGTGTCCACTAAATTTCACAAGGACAGGGACTTTTCCTTCACACCACTTCCTTCTACCTACAGCAGCTCCCTGCACAGTGGGCATGCAGTTAACATGGGTTGAATGAATGCCTGGGTTAGATTTGAAGAACTTTCAGCCCAGGGAGGGATTTCTGTTCCAAAGCTTCACCCATCAACCTGGCACTCTGTCTGAAACTCTTTCCGGTAATTCTCCTTGTCTTGGTTTGGAAGTAACAGCTTTATACCCTTGGAAGGGATCAAGCGAGGGACGTGAGTCATTCACCGCTTAATATTGATCGTTTTAAGATCCTTTCATCCTGAGAGCTAATCGGGATTCTTCAGAGGAATTAGAATTTTAAGGAATGTGAAAGAAGGGATTATTTTGAAGAACAGATGAAAGACTGCTGGAGTCTAGGTAAATTGTGGGTGTGGAGAGTTCTGGGTATCAAAAGCCAGCAGGAGAATAACAGAAACGGTGGGGAGAGGGACGCCAGGAGAGAGTGAAGGAAACTTGGCCTGTTCTGCTGGACCCAGACTGGGCTGTGGGTAGGGTCCCCTGCCCAGTGCCCAGATGGTCAGTGTTAGGGGTGAAGTTAAGCTACTGAGCATGACACTGGGAGGTAGGCATTTTAGGAACTTTAAACAAGTCCATTGAGAAGGTATTTTTATTATAAATGAATTTGGGAAAATAGGCCTTACTGAATAAAAGTAGAATGCAACTCATGTCACAGACATTTCTGGGTTTATGGTTTGGCATTTAAGTGAGGGAGTGAAATGCTCACTTGAACGGGTCGAAGGTGTTTCTGTTCTCCTGCATGGTCCACGTAAATATCTACACCACATACATTTATTGTTAGATTAATTAATGCCAAGTCACGCTCATAAACTGCTAGTATTCAAACCCTCCCACACTGGGTTTTGAGGAAATTATCATGTTTGTCACAGACATATTTTCTGGAAGCTGCTCTTTTCTTTGCCCTTTTCGAGTCTTTGTGTTCCTTTGTTGTCATCTGTGGAATCTGAGTTTTATTTAAAATTCCAGATGGTTGACTGTCCGCGGTTGAGTGTTTATTCTTTTATTTTCTTTTCCACTTTTTTTTTTTGAAGTGGCTGTTCTCACATCAATCCCATCTTTTGCATTTTTATGTAGTTTTAAAAGTTTAATATATATAAAATTAAATGTATATACACACAGATGGATAGTAAAAATGAGCAGCTGTGGTACCTAATTGTAGGCTGTGCATAAGAAACAACATCACAGTCTGTCTCTTCAGCCTGAGTATGATTTCTTGCAGAGCCGTGAAATCTTGGAAGTTTTGTCCTTGTAGTTTTTCTTTCAGTTAATGCTTGCTTATTTTAGGTTCCCTGTGATTTTTATCTCTGCTCCCTCTGGTCACTGGGAAATTTCTAAAACATTTTTGAAGGATGATTTTATTCGTAGGGATTTTATCTGTGTATTTTTAAGGTCCGACGGAAAAGCTGAAATAAAAGTCAGTAAGTTTAGCTGTCACCCCAGATACCATCAGACATTTTTAAAAGTCTATTATTATGTTTGAAGAGAAACTAAAGCATCTTATTACAGGAGAAAGCCAGGAGCGTTTTTCTGGGCCTCTAGAGCCGGCATTTCCTGTCCCTCTGATAGGACACGGCAGTAATGACTTCACTCCATGGCCCCAAAAGAAGTGCTTATTATCTTTTTCTGGAGAACAATTGCTCTTTATTTAGAGCTTGGAGGCACACTTTTTGGAGACACACTTGCTCACTGTCCAGCGAAGAAATGTTTTGCCATTGTTGGTTAATGACCAACAAACACATCTGGCAGACTGGCATGTTGAACTTTGTTAAAATAGCTTTTCCCATTAAAGAAGGGAAGATCGAGCTGGACACAAATGACCACTGCTATCTAGGTCATGTATGCTCCGAACCGTAAGGAGGGCTTTTGTTCCTTCCGTTAATTTCCTAAGGGATCAGGCAGCACAGCGTTTTTTGGTGTGCGTTGTAGCCAAATAAATTTCCGAGGAAGACAGACTGTGAAAGAAAGGTTGGAGGGAAAATCACCGACGCCTGGATTTCCTCTTACGTCACGTGAAATGTTACGATCACAAGTGTCGTTTTCAGATCATTGTTTTAGTCCAACCGAATTATGGCTGAATCATCTCGTGAGAAAGCTCACCAGTAAAGTCAAGGTCCACGCTGTGCTTGAAAAATAAATTCATATTTATTATTAAACATTTATACGAAGAAGTGGCAAGAGAATTTACGATGTAGGTTTTCAATCAAAGTCATCCCTCATGCTTCCGAAATATGACCCTTTTTTTGAAGATCGTTGTTGTCAGAGAAGATTCCTTTGGTCATAAAGCCAAGTCGACCTTTCTGTGGCGTGTCTGTCACTTTCTGCGTGTTCTTGTGTGTGCATCCTCTCTCCACCCGGGACTGCCCTAGCTGGAAGGGAGCTTTCGTTTGGTAAAAACGTTCCTTTTAGGAGTTGCTGTAGAGGTGGAGCATAAACCTAGAGCACAGCTCTGAATTTGGCACTGAGGTTTTGTTTTTCTTTTTGTGTCCGTCTTTGAATCTCAAAGTAAAATTTTGGGGAATGGTGATGTCTTTTCAGCAAACTGCAGAACATGATGGTCCTTCTTGTGAAGTGGGGCTAGTCTTCTTGACAGTTTGGGAAAGTCGAGTTTCTGAATGGACGAGGGACTTTCAGGACCGAAGGGGCCTCACTGGGAGGTCACAGCCAAGCCTTCATCTCTCCCAGAGCCTGTTCCTCTGCCCCCGTCTGCCCGTCTCTCTTTCCCCCAGGACCTCCCTCCCTCCTTCCCTCCATTCTTTTTTAAAGTGATATATGTGGCTTTCAGAAAACCTGCTTGCCTTCTGTACAGCACTTCCTCCAAAGTTCAAGGGTTTCTTGACTCTGCCCTCAGCTCTACTTCCTTCTCCCTCAGCCTGATCCTTCCTTGCTTGTTGATTCCCACCTTAGACTCGGTCTCTTTTCTATTTTATCCCTGTGTCTATTATGAGACTTGAAAAATGAAGCCCCAAGGGGCTCCTCCTGGGTTCATAGAGACCAAAAATTTACTGGATGGATAAAACTTGCTGTAAAGAGGCACTTAAAACGGTGAAACACAACCTCAGAAGAGAGACAAGAGAACATTCCCTTATAAAGGAGCACTGTTCGTAAAAGAAGAAATCTGATTTTGTCTGCTCCTCCCCAGCTCCCAATAGTCAGCTGCCTTTTGTGACTCCGCAGAGCATAGGTTCCCGCCAGGTGAGATGAAGGCTCTGTGGCTGTGCTGCGGGGAGGGGGCCTCTGCGTTTCCACCTCTCTTTGGCCTTACCTTCTCCACAGCGCACAGCCCCCCGCTACCACCAATGCGCACCTTGTCAGTCGGGAAACAGACAGCACATTCAAGCCCAGTAATTGAAGGAAGATCGTTTATTAAAAGGAGCATTTACGGTGTTGTGGAGAGTGTTCGGGAAAAGCAATAAGGGATGGTGCGGTACCCTGGGGCTAATCATGGTGGGGAGCTGCTGTGGTCCCCAGGTCTCAAAGGGCAGGGAGAGCGTTACAAGAACTTCATAGATTAGCTGTGGGGGCTGCTTGACCAGAGCTGTGGCCTTTGGTCGGAGGACCCAGCCAACCTGTAGTGTCTCAGCTAATGGAAGCTGCAGGCATCGATTCCCGCCCGCTGAAGTGCCAGGACCGCTCCGTGCAAATCTGTCAGAACCAGAGGGCAAGGGAGCCTGAAAAGACACTCAGAATCTGGCCCTGTCTTGCCACCTGCACTGCTTGCTACCCTATGGTCCAGGTCTCCATCATCTCCAGGGTGGGAGAGAGCCAACCTGGAACCTTCCTTCGTAATATGGCACCTCTATGCTCTAATTTCAGAGTCATCCAAGCCTCCTCAGCTCATTCAGACGAAAAGTCTACAAGACTTTACACAGTTCGCCCCTTCCTTCTCTGACCCCGTCCCCTAGCATTCTCGAGGCTCACCCTGGTCCAGCCCTCTGGCGTCCTTGCTGGTCAGCACCAGGCACATCCTGGCCTTGGGGCATTTGCAGATAGCAAGGGGGTGAATTGATCTTTACGTTTAAAAAGATCTAAGTAATGGAAACATCCATCCACACAAAACTTTTACACAAATGTTTGCAGCAGCATTATGTGTAACAGCCCCAAATTGAAACCACCCAAATGTTCATCAACTGGTGAATGGATAAACAAATGATGGTGTATATCCATACAATGGAATATCACTCAGCAATAAAAAAGAATAAAGTGCCGATCCATGGACGACATGGATGAACCTTGAAAACATGCTAAGTGAACATTACAAAATAATGAAAGCGTTATGCCAGTCAAAAAAGACCTCATATTGTATGATTCCATTCATATGGAATCCAGAACAGGCAAATCTATAGAGACAGAAAGTAGAGTGGTGGTTGCCTAGGGCTGGGGAGGCTGGGGGGATGGGAGGGTGACAGCTAAGAGGTACAGGGTTTCTTTTGGGGGTGATAAAAATATTCTAAAATTGATATTGGTGATGGTTGCATAATTTTGTGACTATACTAAAAACCATTGAATTGTACAGTTTAAATGGGTGAGTCGTATGGTGTGTGAATTACATCTCAAAGCAATTAAAGATCTAAGTGATTGCTGTCTTAATAAAACATTCCTGTCATTTTAACAAGTGGTGTATATAAGTCTTGAAATTCATTATTATTATATCTAAAGTTTTAAAGGGAATCACCTCTGTGACTATTCTTGTTTTCATTTCCCCTTCAATTTATTTTTTCACTCTTAAATTTCTTTGGAGTGCACATGCTAGATAGCCAATATTTGAATGTTATTTAAGTGGATGAATTTTTTTTTTCTCAAGTGTTAATATGAGACGGAGAGGATGCTAATCGTGGTGTGTTTTTCCCACCTCCAGCACTTTCATGACGGCCGGAAGGCACAGCAGCACATAGAGACTTGCTGGAAGCAGCTTGAATCAGTACGTGAAAAATAAACAGCTCAAGAAATATCTGTATAGATCTTCTAATTTGAATTTGACTTAAGCCTGAGTCAATCAATAAGCATAAAACAAACAAAAACACCAAAGAAATGTCTTTAGAGATTTTTCTAATTTGAATTTAATTTGTTTCTAGAAACCATTATCTAAAGTAAAATGTTGAGCCAAAAGAGCTCAAGTAGAGTAGTTTTCTAAAAATCATATGGAAAGAACAAAGATGAGACAGTTTTGGTGGAAATAAATGCAGATTTTAAAATAACTTCCTGAAGTTATGACATATAACAAATTGGTTCAGAGAAGAATGCTCTTTGGGGGTTTAGATAAAATCATGTCTTCTCATAGGAATCTCACAGCTTCATTAGTAATTACTTTCCCCTCCACCATTTTCCTTCGCTTTTAGAGTAAAAGACGGTTTGAGCGGGATTGCAAAGAGGCTGACCGAGCACAGCAGTACTTTGAGAAAATGGATGCAGACATCAATGTTACAAAAGCGGACGTTGAAAAGGTAAGGTGAAAGTGAGGTTTGTTTCATTTCCTTTTTTAGCGTTTGACATCCTCCCAGACCCACGGTCCCTCAGTTCTCCTTTCTGATGCAACCACAAAAGACCCCTCAACTTGGGATGGGTTTTCATTTTGTGTCACCTGTCGCCGGGACCAGAAGCTAACATGTGGGGAATCTTCGTGTCATGATTTGAGCAGTTTCTTGGTTTGTTTAGTCACCAGGATGATAACGTGGAGATGTAGACCACGAACATGCCGTGGGAGGGTAGTTTCCGGAGAGTGTGGCTTTCTCTTAATGGCTTTTCAAAGAAAAAGTCAACCCCTTGAAAGCTGGAGCAGACCATTCAGCGCCATCTGGAAAAGCTGGGCTGCTTCTAATGCTTCCATTAAAAAGATAAAGCGACTCACACTGCGGGCCTGACTTCTAATTGATTCTTTCGGGTTCCTGACAGGCTGTAGTCCAAGGCTTGCATTTGTAAGTCCTCTCAAAAGCCTTTCTCCAAATGGACCCATATTGGCAATTAGGAATATTTCAAAGCTTGTACTGGATCTTCTTGTGGGTGATATGTATGTTTTCCCTGGACGCTGAATTTTCTTTTTATGAAAATCATCAGTATAGTGTAAACAAAATTAGGCTGTTAAATAACAGTATTCATTCGTTACTGCCCAGGGCTATTCTGGGATTCACAGCCTCATGCTTTTTGTGGGGAAAAACACTGTGTTTTCATAGATTTCTTTCACTTTTGCCAGATTAGTTGGAGATGAGCTTAGTTTGAAATTGTGTGAATTAGTTATTTAGTTTTGCCCAATTCTGCCAAATTCCTTGCTTAAAGAGTATGTATATATTAGTATGCCTTCCTCTAAAACTCCCTGATATATCAAGACCTATATTTGATCTTGAGTGGGGATGTTTACTTTACCAAAAAATATATTAATTTGCTGGTAAAATTACCATAATTTACTGTAAATTTGTCATAAGTTCTCATTAAATAGCCAACTCCCCCAAGTATTTAAAATGTTATTCAGTTAAAATAGATTGACCCAAAGTTTATCAAAAAAATCAGTTTGGGTTAAATGAGGTAAAATCAGTATGTGTGTACCAGAAATATATCTAGCACAAATGTATACATTCTTTATCAAATATTTTATTATCCTAAATGTAAAATTGGAGTGATTTTTGTGTGTGTGGGTGTGTGTGAGGAAGACCAGCCCTGAGCTAACATCCGTGCCCATCTTCCTCTACGTTATATGGGACGCTGCCATGCCGTGGCTGCTGCGCCACTGGGCCGGCCCCAAAATTGGAATGATTTTTATTCATTTAAAAACTTTTTAAAAGAAATCAGTTTTATGGCCTTTTCTTGGTATAAAAGCTGTCCACGCTCATTGTAGAAATATCTGAAAATACAAACAACTAAAGGGGGAGAAAAACATTAAAACATCCAACTATTGCTAACAAAAGGTATTTTACCTTTCAGAGCCTTTTCTTTAAAAAATTGTGTATATTATATATGTACAATGTGAAGAATAGTAACAAAAAGAACACCTGCTAATCTACAGCCTATCTCAAGAAATAAAATCATATTGGTACCTTTGAATTCCCTCTCCCTCACTTTATCTTTTTTCTCCCCACCTTAGAGGTAAACTTTGTCCTTAATTGGGTGTTAATCATCTCCTTGCTGTTCTTCGTAGCTTTACTGCAGGTGTGTGTATCTCCAAAGAGTATATTTTATAATTTTGCCTCTTTTTCACCTTTATATAAACAAAATCATGCTTTCATTTATTTTCTTCTGACTTCATTGTTTTTCATTCAATATTATGTTTTTTACTTAATTCGTGTGGTGTATAGAACACACGCCTTTTATATATTAATATTAGAGCAGATGCCTTGCTAAACTATTTCTGTATTGGGTTTTCTGTAGAGACGGTCCTATCACGAGCAGATGACGGCGGTTTTATTTCTTCTTTTCCAGTCCTTGCGCCTTTTGTTTATTTTTCTTATCTTGCTCTGCTGGTCGAGACCTCCATTGTGTTGTTAGGGCAGTTATTGTGGACTTCCTTATCTTGTTCTTGATTGCGTAGGGAGTGCTGCAAATGTTTCTCCACGAAGCAGGATTTTAATATACCCTTTATCAGGTCAAGGGATTTCCCTTCTTTTCCTGTTTTCCCAAGAGTTTTTTTTAAGCTTGATTTGATATTCAATATCATCAAATAATTTTTCTGCTTCCTTTAATCCATTAATGTGATAGATTACATTAACCAATTTTCTCGTATGAAACCAAATTAGCATTCCTGGGACAAATCCAACTAGATTATGATGTATTATTTTTTTAAACGTAGCTGAATTCGTTTTGTTAATATTTTACTTAAGGTTTTTGCATCTATATTCATTGAAATTGGTCTATAATTTTTCTTTCTTGTCTCTTCTAGTTTGCTTTACTTATTCGTTTTGGAGTGTTGCTCTTTTTTCTGTTTTCTGAAATAATATATGTGAGATGAAATTAACTGTTCCTTAAATATTTTGTAATACTTTGTTGTGGGAAAGTTTCTAACTACTGATTCCTTTATTGTCTGCTTTTTCTTTGGTTGATACTGGTGGGGTTTTTTTTCTAGAAATACATCTGCTTCTTCATAAGTTTTCAAATTTATTGGCCAAAAGTTGCCCATAATATTCTCTCACCTTAATTTTTGCTGCATATTTTGTGCCCCTAATTTATTCCTAATATTGTTTATTTATACCTTTTTTTGGAATTAGTTTTCTAAAATCATTTTTATTTGTATTTTACAAGGAAGAAAATTTGTCTTTGTGGAGCTTCTCTTTTCTATTTTTATTTTCTATTTCATTTAGTTTCTTTTTCTTCTTCCTCTTTTGTCAATGTCTTTGGATTTATTCTGTTGCCTTTTTAAAAATTTCTTTCTTCAAATGCTTACTTCATTTCAACTTTTCTTCTTTTTATAAGCGTTTAAATTAAAAATTTCCCATTTAAGTACTATTTTATGTAGTATTATTATTATCGTTCATTTCCAGATATTTTTCATTTCTTTTACTATTTAGTCTCTCCTGTGATTTCTTTAGGAGCATATTTTAAAATTTCCAATTGTATGACGTATTTAAACTTATCCTGTTATTGATTTCTTGTTTAATTGCATTGTGGTTGTAGGAAGCCTGAGTTTGAGTCTTTTCTGTTTGTTGAGACTTGCTTTATGGCCTAGTACACAGTCAGTTTTTATAAATGTCCTATAAGTAATTGAAAAGAATGTGTACTGTCCATTTCTTGGTTGCTGAGTTCTACATATTTTCATTAGATCAAACTTGCTGTGTGATCCAGCTCTTCCCACCATTAAGGATATTTTGTCGGCGTGTAACATTTTGTGAGAGATGTGTCACTTCTTTGTGCTTTACTTTCCTTGTCTGTAAAATGGGAACACAGAAGAGGATCGATGTGAGGTTTAATTGAGTTACCATGTTCAAGGTACTCAGCGCCATTTATGGCAGTGGCCAGCGCTCCCTAAGTTAACTATCAGGATGACAATGGTGGAAGATTTGTCATTTTCTGCCAATGTTGCTCTTCTACGGTGAAGTTATTTTATTAAAAAATAGAGTTTAGAATTGTAACATCTTCATGTGATTTAACTTTTCTTCACTGTGTATTGGTCTTTCTCCTGTTATGCTTTAGGCCATGAGGTCTGTTGTAACTGATGTTTACCAGCTCTTTCTTTGGGTTAGTGTTTGCCTGGCAAATCTCTCCCATACTTTTTAGTCTGCATGTTTCTTTGTCCTCGTGTTTAGATGTGTCTCTCGTATTTGGCATATGGCTGGATTTTTTTTCACCCAGTCTGAGAGCCTTTATCTTTCACCTGGAGGGTTTGGATCCGTGTGTACCATCTCATTTGTGCTTTCCATTTGTTTCACTTTTTCTATGTTTCCTTCCTCTTACCCTGACACTCTTTGTTTCTTATCTTCTTGGATTTTGAAATTTTTGTTTTGTTTTATTTTCCTCATTCCATTTTTCCTCTCTACTACTTTGGAGATTATGCATTCTATTTCTGTGCTTTTGTTGGGTGACATAGACATTTTAACATATGTATTCAACCTAAACTATAAAGTAAATCGGAATCTTGACTCTTGTGGGATCCTCCCAAATAACACTTTTAACCAAAACCAGCTCCCTTTGACTATTGCAATTTATTTTTGAATATTTTTGGTTCAACTACACAAATTAGGCCTTAGTAATTTTATACAGTTCTATATGTATCTTTCTATTTTCTTTGTTCACAATTTCTTTTGTATCTGGCATCTTATTCCTTCTTCCCAAAGGATATCTTTTAGAAGTTCCTTTAGCAGAGAAATATTACAGTAAAACCTCAGTTTTTGTTTAATTGGAACTGTCTTTACTTCACTCTCATTCTTTAGAGATGATTTCTCCATATATACAATCCTGGGGTGATTGTATTGCCCTGGGGGATCTACCTACCATCTCCTGGCTCTCATTGTGGTTGAGAAGTCGGTATAATTGTTAATCCTTTGACAATAACTGTCTTTTCTTCTTGGTAACTATTAAGATTTTCTTTTTTTATAACCAATTTTGTGTGTGTGTGTGAGAGGAAGATTAGCCCTGAGCTAACATCCGTTGCCAATCCTCCTCTTTTTGCTGAGGAAGACTGGCCCTGGGCTAACATCCATGCCCATCTTCCTCTACTTTATATGGGACGCTGCCACAGCATGGCTGACAAGCAGTGCGTCAGTCCATGCCTGGGACCCGAACCTGCGAACCCTGGGCTACTGAAGCAGAGCGCGCAAACTTAACTGCTATGCCACGGGGCCGGCCCAAGATTTTTTTGTTTTTGTTCTTCTGATGTTTCACTATAATGTATCTAGGTGTGAATTTCTTTTTTATATTTCTTTTGATTCATTGAGCTTATTGACTCCAGATCGGAATTTTGTGACACCTGCCTATCCCTCATTCTATTATTTCTTCTGGAACTCTGATTATAAGGTATAAGTTAAAACTTCTACTCTAAATCCTCTATGCCTATGAACTTTTATTTATATTTCCCATCTTTTTGTCTCTCTTTCTGCTTTGTTCCATGGAATTCCTTCAGATATAACTTTCATTTCACTAATTCTCTCTTAAGCTATGTCTAATCTGTGGTTTAACATGTCCGTTAAGTTTCTCATTTCAGTTGTTACATTTTCATTTCTAGAAGTTCCTTTTAGTTCTTTTAAAAATCTGTATAGTCATTTTGTTATTTTCTTGTCACTTCATCACAGTTTTGTACCATATTTTACTTCTTTAAACATATTAAACATACTGATTTTATATTCTCTATTTGATTAATTTCAGTATCTACAATCTTTGTGGGCCTGATTCTTCAGTTTGTTGTGTCTGCTGACTTGTTCATGGTGACTTGTTTCCTTGTGTATTTTTGTGATACAAACATTTTTGCTATAATAACATAAATGCATTGCTTAAAAACCTTACATTCTACAAAAATACTGCTAAAAATAACAAACAGGACTTATGGGAAAAAATAGGCTTAGAAAGAGATCACTCGACACTTATAGAACTTTGTAACCAGAGCACCGACTAAACAACAATCCTAGGAAAACTACCAGCATTGGCATTGAGCATCACAGCCATTGTCCTCCAAGAGGTGGGTCCTTCAGAGTATTAGAACCGTCAGAGAATATAGGTCCTTGTGAACATTCACTTCTGATAGAGACTACTTTCATCAAAATAAAAAACCTGATCCAGAATGCAGCTTTCTGCATTTATCTGTTGTTTTAACACAGAGGGAAATAGCTTCCCAGTTTTTGCATTCGTATTTCCAGCTTCGCTGGACAGCCCAATGGAATGGAGATTATAGCAGTTCTTGAAGCCGCTCGGTGGACCACTAGCTGCAGTTCTGTAGATTTTTAGCCTTTTTCTTAAGATCTGCATGACATTGCTAAGGCTTGCTCTTGGGAGAAAGCTTACCCATTATTGCTTCCAAACACTAATGTACTATGAAAGATTGCATATAGACTAGCAAACTTCCATGTTATACCAACATCATTGCCCTATATTTCAGTCACTTAGGAAGGTGTAATATGTGAGGGGTAGAACAGACCGTGTGATTATCAATGTCATTCCTTGGACTTTTATCTATGGCCTAGGTTTAAAGCAGTTTCTCCTGGGAACTGACATTACCTGGGGTCACTCCCAAGCCAGGAATGCATCAATCTACATGTCCAACATGGGGTTTGGGATCCACCCAGGCTGTGTGAGTTCTGGCCCTTTGTGGTTCAAAAATCTCCAGGATGACTTTTTTCTTTGTTTTTCTCCCTTAGGTCAGATCCAAGGTAGTGAAGTTACCAAAAGCGCTGGGTTCAGTGGCAGCTCTAGGACTTTTGACAGATAATGTCTGATTGCATTGCTCCCCTCGGCTGTTTTATTATTTCCCAGGACGTATTATGTGTCCTTACACTGAGAGCCTCATTTTATTATTTTTACGGAAGTACTCCTTACCTCCTCCCCAAGGATGTGAAAAATTTCCCGATTTTTGGCATCACAAGCATTGAAGCTGATAGAGCAACGTCTAAACATTGGGATTTTTAAGTTATTTTGCTCCCGAGTGGGGCTTGAAGCACTATAATTCCCCCAAACAAACAGTGGTTTGACTGTGAGACCCGTTTTTTGCTTTATCGCCTGTGAGGCCTCTTGGCAGTATCGAGGGGAAAGGATGCAGTGGTTCGGTCCTTATCATTACTTAATGTAACTTTCCATTTCAACTTCTGACAGTTTTGAATCTAATATAAATGCCTTTTCCCCCAGTTTCCGCAAACGATGAAATTATCCAATTGTATTAGAAGTAACTCACCCTCCTTTTTGCCAGCAGTCGGCTCCACGACACTTGGAATGATGTGCCTGTGTTTACAGAGACCTTGTAACTGCTCCCACTCTCAGTGGGATGGACCTGTCTAAACTGCTCGATGATACAGTTAGTGTGAACTATATGTGCACGCAGCCTCTAAACTATTTAGGATCTGGGTATGAGCCTGATTTTCTTCTCTTTCTGAAAAGTTAAATGTCCCACATAGGGTTTGGAACCACACTTTTCATAAGCACCGTGTTCGAATCGCCTGAATCTGCCCGAGTCCAATGTGGGGCATCAGTAGACTTTTGCTTTGTGTTTGGTGTCACTGTGTGGCCACATGTTTAGTAATTTGCTTGCAAGAGGATATGTGTTATCCGGGAGGCACCCAGTTCAACCCAAAGTAAATTTGTATGTATAAAGTAGACATAAGAAAACACTGGTGGTGTTATCTCTGGGCAAGGGAACATATTTGGATGACGTGTGACACCACATTCCTTGCAGGAATGATGAGGAAAGGAAATAAGCTCGATGGAGTGGTTTTTACTGGTGATGAAAACTCAAGGAACTATGCAGTCTCTTGTTCTTTGCCAAGATGCAGCTGGCAGAGAGTTTTGAATTTGAAGACTGAAAACTTAGAGTTCTAGTGATTTGGAATTAGTTGAGCTGGGTTTGTAAAAGAACCCAATATATGTTAGAATAGGCCATCTTGTGGCTCGTGACCCATGTGCTCAAGTCGAAAATAAGACCAGCCTCTTTCTTCCTCTCTTCTAATGGGATGGAAAAGATAGTCCTCACTATCTGTTTTGTAATATTGAGAAGTCGAAGGACTGCAGGGAACATGGAAAAATCAAACCATAAATGTCTTACTCAAATATAGGATTCTCTTGTAAAAAAAAAATTAAAACATGGAGGATAAGGCAAAAGTATTCTTTGCTATCCCACCCAGGCCCATCCTTCTAGACCTTTTAAAATAGTTTTTATTGAGATGTGATTTACATATAATAAAGTGGCCACATCTTAAGTGGACAGCTCAATGAGTTTTTACATATATATGAAATCAGGTGCCACCACCCAAGACAGGGGACATTTCTAGGACCCCAGCAGGCTCTCTTCAACCCCCCCCCCACCCTAAAGGTAACTATTACTGTGACCTCTGTCATATATTAGTTTAGCCTGTTTCTTTACTTCACACAAATTATGTAATACATATCCTTCTGTCTGGCTTCTCTAACTCAATGTTCTGTTTGTGAGATTCGTATTTTTGTTGCTTATGTTGGTAGTCTGTGTTGTCTATTTTTAATTGCCGTGTGATATTCCATTGTATGGATATACCACAATTTGTTTATCCATTCTCATGTTGGTGGACATTTGGATTGTTTCCATATTGAGGCTAAATTAAGAATAAAGCTACTGTGAACATGTTTATACATGCTGTTGGTGGACATGGTCTCTCGTTCTTCTTGGGTCTGTACCTAGAAGTGGAATCCTGGTGTGCTGGCACAGAGCCTGACAGTGGTTGTACCAGCTGACACTCCCGTCAGCAGTTGCTCGTCACCCTCACCAACAATTGATATTGTTGGTCTTTATTTTAGCCTTTTTGATGAGTGCGGAGTGGAATCTCATAGCGGTTTTAATTTGCATTTATATTTCCTTGATGAAAAACAATGTTGAGCATCTTTTTGTATGCCATTATCTGCCATTTGAATAGCCTCTTCTGTGAAGTGCCCAAATCTTTTGCTCATTTTAAAAATAGATTTTCTTCTTTTTGGCATATAGGTGTCCTTTATACATTCTGGATATGAGTGTGTATATATGTGTTTGTGTGTATACATACATGCATGAGTATGTATGTACATAATTATACATTATGTTTTTGTGTCTGGCTTCTTTCGATGAACACAAGTTAATCAGTTTTAATAAAGTCCAATTTACCAATTTTTTTTAAGGTTAGTACTTTTTGTTTTCTGTTGAAAATATCTTTACTTACCCTAATAAAGCGTTTTGGTATACCTTTAATTGATATGTGGATGATCTTTTATTTTAAAGTTTTCATCATTGCTGTTAAAATATTGTTATGCAATGGAAAAAGCCTAGATAAGCAGAATCTTATTGTTTCCAATTCACATGTTTTTAAGGATCATGATTAGAAGTGCAGAGGTCCTGGCTCTTCCCGGCCCCGTATCTTGGAAGCCCAGCACCATCAGAATTGACAGGGCACCAAAGGACCGTTGTTCATTGTCACCTTGAGCAGTTAAACTCTTCATGTATTCTCAATTTTTTTTTTTTTTTTTTTTTTGCGGTTTTGGAGTATATGGTGTGTAGAGAAATTGGCTAGAGATTACTCTTTACTGGAGTCAAAATTTCAAGCTTTATATAGTTTGGAGATTACTTTTGAAGAATCAGAATTCTAAGTGACCATTAATTTATTTTATAAAAATGTTTCGAGTAATTTTTTTTCTTGCTGTTTGCTTCTGCTTGGTACAGCTTTTTATGCAACTAAATTCTGAATTTGTCTATTTCTCTCTTCACATAGCCCCCAAAATGAGTTATCCCAACCTTTTTTTTAATTTAAGGGAATTCTAATGGAATCATGATTTCATGGTCTTAGTCTCATTTTTAAAAAACATGTAACATTGACGGAATTCCTACGTTGTGAAGTGTTCACATTCATTCGTTCATTCATTCATTCATTCCCCCATTATTCATGTGACTGTGTGGCAAGGTGTGGGGTGGCACAGATACCAACGTGTCATCCCACAGTCGTTGACTTTAAAGAACTTGCCTTTCATTTTCTTCCTAATATTTAGTTGACCGTATGGTGAATTTTCCCATTTGCCCCCTAAACAACTCTTGAATGACATTTTGGTGACAAAGACTTTGAAGTCACGTTTTATCTGTCACTCTGCTTTGGACTACCAACATGTTAGGCAAACCTGGATAAGAAGCAGTACCTAACGTCTGCGTCCCGATGGTGCTGCAGTGGGTGAGTGTGGTGGGGGGGGATGAAAAAGGAAAAGGTTATCAAAATGAATGGAATGTGAACTAATATTTCCGAACAGAGAGAACAGTGTTTTCTAAATGCATGCATTAAACTGAGTTCATCCATGTCAGGCAGTGAATAATTCCCTTTCTCTAATTCGCCTTTGCCTTGTGACTGTTGCCTGTTACATAATTTCTAAAGGCAAAATAGGATATTGTTTAAGAGAAGCTGCAGTTAGTGGTTACAAGTAGCTGCAGAAATTCTTAGTGAGTTCAAGTTATGTTTTTGAAACTCCAGTATCAATTTCTCCTTTTCTTATAGGTCTAGTTTCATTTAACTTGGATGGTTCTTTTACAGCTGGAGTCTTAATTTTATGGGCAGTTGTTTGCCATGAAACAGTTAACTTGGCTTCTTTATTCAAATTCATTGCAATTCTGAGTGTTGACTAACCAGAAGCCTTCTCTATACAGTGCGAGAGGTTTCCTTATTTGGCTGACTCATGAGTTTTATTATATAACCTGATTTGAGGAAATGTTTTAAAAGCTAAATTAAATTAAAATCCTGACCATAGCACTTAGAACAGTGTATCAGTTTCTTAGGGAGTTTGCATTCCATTTTTGTGTGATAGTATGGCTTCTAAAAATATTTGGCTTTGCACATTATGAGCTTTTAAATTTTACATAGATCTCCCTATTGTGAAGTAAAATAGGAAATTCTGACTCATTGATGAATTAAGGTAGAATTCTAAGTATGTGATAAAACTTCATGCTTCAATAATTACAATAAATATACATGTACTCTTTTTTTCTGTGTCGGATATTACATAATAGAATATTTTAAAGAGAAAATAAAATTATACTAAAGAATCTACACCAATTTTAAGCAAGAATAAAGGAATGTACTTTGAATGATTATCAGTTTGATAATTATCTCGATAAAATTAATGAAATTTAGTAGTTTAGGAAGTTTTCTTTACTGGGAATCAGTGCTGCTGGCTCTGTGAAGCACAGACAGGGTAGGGTTGGTCCTATTCGAACTGAAGCCAGCTGAGTAGCAGAGTGTTAAATTTTTTACCATTTGGGGAAACAGTCTCTAGCAAGATGACTCCTTTATTTATTGTACGTATAAGGAATTGTACTATTAAATTTTTTCTCTGCCCTTGCTGTAACTACGAGGTTGACATCTTTATTGAACATGTTAATATGTTTAGTGCTTTCCCCGACTTTGTTTCATATAAAATGTCTGACTGGTTATCTGGAGGAATCGTTCACTGTAGCAATTTAGAAAACAAAATTTTTTTTAAAATGAGGAAGTGGTTAGTATGAATGCAGGAAATAAATTTTGCAACTGCAGCTTATCTTTCAGTTTAAAATGCTTTTTATTTACTACAAGAGAAAAATAGAATTAAAAAGAAATAAAAAATGGATATTGTCGCCGTAACTACTCTTTTATATGTGGATCAATGTTCAAATCAAAGATTCTAGAAAAGACACTTGTTATTCTCTGGTTTACGTCTGTCCTGTAAGCAGGCATGTCTGTAGAGTTTATATTTTGTTTGTTTTGCCTCTCAGTGTGCCTTTATTAAATGAACGTTCTGAATGGTTTCGATTGTTTTGACTCTTACTTGTCCTGAGTAATAAGGGACATGTTTTCATCTTTTGACACTTCACGTGGGAAATGGAATTTAATGGAAATTTTCTCCACTTATTAGATGTGGAATAAATGTATTTATATTTGGAAACAGGACACAACTTTGAGCTATGTCATGAATGAGTATTAATAGGATGTTTATTTTAAGGCCGTGACACAATGTTAGTTTTACCATTAAAAATGAATTTGTGGGGGCCAGCCCGGTGGCGCAGCGGTTTCGTCCGCGCTTGGCAGCCTGGGGTTCGCGGGTTCGGATCCCGGGCGCCCGCGGACGCACTGCCTGTCAGCCATGCCGTGGCGGCGTCCCATATAAAGTAGAGGAAGATGGGCACGATGTTAGCCCAGGGCCAGTCTTCCTCAGCAAAAAGGGGAGGATTGGCGACGGATGTTAGCTCAGGGCTGGTCTTCCTCACCAAAAAAAAAAAAAAAAAAAATGAATTTGTGATAGGAACGTTGAAACATAAAATTATTTACTATGGCTAAATGTTTCACAGAAAAAAAGTCGTATCAGCTCCAAGTTTCAGTTCATTTGCTAGCAATTACTACTGTTTATTGTTAACCTAATTTTCACTTATTTGTTTTTGAAGTTAGTGGTTTTTACACTAAAAATGGGATTTGGTTAAAGAAACATCTAAGAAGGAATAGGAAAGTCAAAACATCAAAATCTCAGAGTATCAGAAATGTTGAGGGTGGAGGTGCTACCAAAAGTGAGTTTATATAAAGACTAAATACTTTTATTTATTTTGCGAGGAAGACCAGCCCTGAGCTAACATCCACTGCCACTCCTCCCCTTTTTGCTGAGGAAGACTGGCCCTGGACTAACATCCGTGCCCATCTTCCTCCACTTTATATGGGACGCCACCACGGCATGGCTGACAAGCAGTGCATCAGCAGGCGCCCGGGCTCCGAACCCGCAAACCCCGGGCTGCCAAGCACGAATTTAACCGCTGCGCCACCAGGCGGCCCCAAGACTAAATACTTTTAAAAGCCTCTTCAATGAAATATTTCCAGTATGCAGTATTTCATTAAAATGTTGACACGAGACTCTCTTAGCTTTGCTTTAGTATTCCTAAGAGCATTATCATTAACCAACCTCTAAGTTCATGTGCAAAATAGCAACAGAGCACAGCAACATATGTCATTCTCATACCCTAGACTGAAGATAAAAATGAATTAAATAAAATATAATATGAATACAAATATTCATGTGAATATTTTGTAAAAAAAAAAAATATGAATACAAAATATAATATGAATATAAAATAAAAATGAATTAAATTACGTAAATAAAAATAATATTTACATGGGGCCGGCCCGGTGGCGCAGCGGTTTAGTCCGCGCTTGGCAGCCCAGGGTTCGCTGGTTCGGATCCCGGGCGCCCGCGGACGCACTGCCTGTCGGCCATGCCGTGGCGGCGTCCCATATAAAGTGGAGGAAGATGGACACGGATGTTAGCCCAGGGCCAGTCTTCCTCAGCAAAAAGAGGAGGATTAGCAACGGATGTTAGCTCAGGGCTGGTCTTCCTCACCAAAAAAAAAATAAAATAAATAAAATAATATTTACTTATTTATATTTATGTTTGTGTGTGTGTATGTGTGTGTGTGAGGAAGACCAGCCCTGAGCTGACATCCATTGCCAATCCTCCTCTTTTTGCGGAGGAAGACTGGCCCTGGGCTAACATCTGTGCCCACCTTCCTCTACTTTATATGGGATGCCGCCACGGCATGGCCTGATAAGTGGTACACAGGTCTGCGCCCGGGATCCATACCTGCGAAGCAGAGTGCACGAACTTAACCGCTACGCCACCAGGCCGGCCCCATATGGCAACTGTTTTAATAAAATATTTTAATTTTCACTGATAGTGAATGGTCTAGCTTGGCCAAGAGCTTGTTCTTAATCTTGATACTACACAGAAGTGGGTTTGGATCTTGTTTCACTCACGAATGGTATGGTGTGCGGCAATGCACTTAATCTCTGAGCCTGTTTCCTATTCTATAAAATAAGGATAATATTGTACACCTCAAGGGCTGGTTGTGCGGTTTCCATGGTACTGTGATGTGTGTAAAGTAGTGGCCCATTTTTGGACTGCAGTTAATTGGTTGACACTATTATTGTCATTTGTATTTTGCCTATTTATGTCCTTTTCCTTGGATTACTTCTGGTCCCTCCCTCCTTAGTTCTTCCCCCCTTCAACCTACTGTGGATCATTTGAGTATATTTTGAACATTCTAGGCATCTAGACATCCCACAAGAATGTTGAACAGATAGTGTATAACATCAATAGGATTACAATAGATACCTTTCAAGAGGACCCCAGTTAGCAAATAATGATGAGATGGAGAGACAAGAAAACTTCAGTCAACTGGAGAATAAGATAGAGTATCATCTGTTATATGCCAAACCCCATGGTGAAGATAATCAGAACAATAGCAGTTTACAAATGATTGAGGTACATCATACATGAAATCACCTGGTCCTATGGCCAAAAAATACTAGGAGCTCAGAAGCTGTTCATGGACTCTGCATCTGAAAAAGCTCTATGCGGATTACGGATGGTTGGGATAGGCCTGAAGGAGGAATTGGGGCTTGAATATGAGGATGGGTAGAAATCAAAAAGATGAAGCAGAGAGAGAACAACTAAGGTGGAGAGAACTTCATCCAGGGCACTGGGGGGGACACGTTGCTGATGTTGACCTGCCTGACAGGGGACTGAGTAGGATCTTGATGGAGAGGTGAGATGAGAACAGATTATTGATATTGAAAGCAAAATGGCAGAGTGAATGTGGCCCTGATGACAGGCTATTGAACCTACTTCTCAAAAAACTTACATTGGAAAAGTGTTTTATGTTTTCTAAAAGGGTTTTAATCCTCTCCATAACTCTTTTATCTCTTTATAGATGGCAAGGATAAGACTATAAAATGCTAATTACCATTGGCCTACAGTGACCCTGACGGATATGATACAGCTAAGACTAAAGCACATTTCCCTGCCTCAAGTTTGCTGTACTTGCTGGTGTACCATATGACTTTACTACGGGATTATTTTAAGTGAGCTCTTTACTGTTATGCACTGCTCTTGCCTAGAGAACTAGGCAGGTAATCATGGGTTGGGATTATATGATAAAAAGCAATTGACATGAGGCCTCAGTATTAGAAACCCAGTAAGGAGAGGTGGGGCCTGTACTGGACTAGGAAGCATAGGGACCATCTAAAGGGCAGCCATGACTCACCATCCATCCACACAGCTATAGCCATGTGACACTGCAGGTCAAGTGCTGTTCCTTATTGCATGTTATTCTTTTCTGGGTTAAATTTCCTCCTTCCTAGATAACAGATTGTTTTAATTTGTTTTCCATGAGGGTTTGTGAGTAGTAACTTCTCTGTCTTTGTCTGAAATGTCTTTATTTTGTCCTTACTGTGATGTGATAGTTTAGCTAGGTATAGAACTCTAACCTGAAGATTATTTTCTCTAAACATTTTGAAAATATCATTCCATCGTCTTCTATCATTGATGTTCCTCTCTGGAAAGTTGGCTGTTTCCTTAATTGCACTCCTTTGTAGATAGTTGACTTTCCTCCCTAGTTGTTAAGATCTTGTCTTTGCCTTTGGTGTTCTGTGATGTTTCAAAGTACAGTCTTTGTATTTCTTAATTTACTCTGCTTGGGATTCCTTGGGGATTTGTTCCTTTTGTAAATGTAGGAAAACTCACAGGCATTAACTCTTCAAATATTACCTTTCGTTCTCTCAGATTGTAGGCTCTGGGACTCATATTGGATGTGTGTGAAACTTCTCATTCTGTTCCCCATGCCTCTTAACTTCTTTTTCATTCATTCCATTTCTTTATCTCTATATATTACATTTCAGCTACTTCATGAATTCTCTTCAATTATTCTGTTATTTAACTCATCTCTTAAGTTCTCAATTTCAATGACTGCATTTTTTATTAATAGAAGTTCCATTTGGGTCTTTTTCAGATATGCTTGATCTTTATTTATAATGTCTTATTATTTCTTCGTGATTTCTTTTGCTTCTTTTATTTCTTTAGTCATTTTGAATGTTCTTGTAGCTCAAGTTCTTATGGTGATAATTTTTTCCTCTATTGTGTCAGCCTAATGGTGGTTTATTTCCTTGTGCATTTATGATGATTATTGTCTTTTTTGTATGAGCATGTCTTCAGCAGGGATTTTTTTCTCTGACAATCTCATAAAAGCAGGATTGTGGGAGTATCCCCCCCACGACAGAGTTTTATATTTGTTTCTGCCAGACAACTGGGACTAATTTCTATGTTAATTACTTGGGTTGGGGATTCTTGTACTGTCTGTATAATATACACAAGTTTAAGGTTTTGTTTCTCAGAGAACACTCTTCCTCCACTCCACCCCATAGCCTGAGACCTAACCAAGCTTCCTTGCTGTCTTCTCTGATGGCTAGAGAAGTTTTGCCAGGTGTCACCCAGCTGAAAGAAAAGCAGAGAAAATGAACACAGAGGTTAAAATAGAGGAAGGGCCTGTGATCTTACATCTTGACCTCATTGCTGGTATGTACTGAATAATACATGTAAGACTTTTAGTATTAAACATTACTGATTAGACATCTATTATGACTTGGGTACTAAGGGTGAAGAGTGCTAACCTGCCACCAAACACCTCAGATTTCTTCAGAACTGGAAGTATGGTATTTCGTTTCTTTCCCTGGGGTAGGTCATGTGACTGATTTTTTTGCTCTTCTAAGGAACATATCTTTTCTAGAACTACATTTACAAAGTGCTTTCAGTATTTTTGTTCTTCACTGTAACTCTACAACAATAAAGAATGGTGATCGTCTGGGCATTAACTTTCTGGAATCCAGGCTGTTATCTTCAGCTGTATGTATATGAAACCTTGAGAGTGTCATATTCTGGGGTGAGGTTATTTATTGAGGGGAGAAGTGGAAGAGAAAGAGGTAATTCATTTCAGACCTATCATAACTGAAAACTCACGTCTCTTGCCAATGACAGAGCATCAGAAGCCAGGGAGGAGAGGAGGCCAAGTCTTTGAGACCTCTGAGCTCATACCAAATTTCTTTTCACCGGCCTCCCTTGAAGTTGTGCCAACATAAAGATGAACGATATCAGCGTTGGCCTCTCTTTTAACAGAAATTGTCACTCACCTTGAGTAAATCGATATTTCAAATTCTACTTTTCAAATAAGGCAACCAGGTTAGAGGGAGACAGAGGCCTTTTCTTAAAACTGTTTAGCAAGTGAATGGCCCGTGGGTGATTGGGATGCTGGTCTCATTTGCCATCCTTCCATATTCTCTCCTATTTCAGTGACCGTGCACCAAAGTAAGCAACAATGCTGGGGCTAGAAGTTGTAAGACTGTTAAAAAAAAAAAATCAGGAAATTGCTGGAACATTTCAAGCATATTTCTTTGGTTAACTTATTTTGAAGTTTTTCTCTGTTTTGTATTTTAGCTGCCCTTATAATTTATTAAAGACAGACTCATTGTTTTGGCAAGTCCCCGGCCTGGAAGTCTCCAACAAAAACTCGCAGGACTCTGTCTGAATAGTTTTTAAGGCATTCTTAGTCTTGAACTTGAAAATGTATTCTTGATGCAACAGCTTGCTGGGAAATTTAAACAGTGGCATTTATTATACAACAACATTGCTCCAGACAGAGAGCTTTTTCATCTCTTCCTCTGTTGGTATCCCTCCTGTTGCATTACCTTTTCAGAGCTTTTTTCTTTTAGATGGCCCTCAAAGGCAAGTTGTACCTCTTCAATCTTTCCCTGTTTCTGGAATTCAGCATTAGAATTTATCTCTTTTACTAATCTTTTGGCAAAATAAAATATTCCTTAATCACTCTTTTCAGAAGTGATCATTATTAATATTTTACAATCCTGGGATTATGCTGTAGATACTGTTTTTGGAAACTTTAAAAAAAAAAATCTTAAATATATCATTAAGTATTCTTTCACATTATTTTTTTTTTTACAGGCTACACATTAGTCCATCAAGGGTATGACATATATTTAACCAATCACATACTGGGCATTTGTTTCAGATTAGTAGCTATTATAAACAAGACTGTGATGGATATCTTTTGTGAACATTTACAATTATTTCATTAGGATAAATTCCCAGAAGTAGAATTGCTGGATCAAAAACTAGGGTAAAATCGGGTTTACTCCTAATCATTGACAAATCCTAGAGAAATCCAGTATACCAATTAGAATTTTCAGATTCTCAACAGGTTGCTGTTTTTCTGATCTCAAAAATACCTAGAAGATAGGTCGTAATGGTCAGTGGCCCCTACCTCCCTTGCATGCTGTGAACATGTGTGCACTTCTTCTCATTAACCTGTCCATAGCCAAAAGGCAGGGGTTCCCCAGTGGTTGGAGCACCTTGGTGACTCTGAGACTCACCAAGTTTGTCGGCTGTTGACTGGAGATCATTCTAATGTGGTGGTACCATTTAGCGGTGTTGTTGCAACTGTGCTTCTGGAACTTTCCAGTGAATTACCCCACGCTGCTGTACCTCCCCTCAGTGTTTTCTCAGATCCCCCCACCAATTAAGAACTCCAGGTTGTCAGTGTTTAATAGTGATTATCAGAGGGTAGAATGTGCAGGGACGTCCACTTTCTAAATCATACAATTCTGAATTATTTACAGCAAGCAAATTTTTGTAATTGGGTGAAAAAAGAACTAAAGATGGAGAGAGGCCAGATAACCCAGGTTGTTAAATTCAGAAGTTTAATTTTATCCACGATATTGAGTCAGCGGCTTAGGTCGTTTGAAGAGGGGCAACTCAAGAGCCAAGTGCCCTGCTGGATTCTTGCTGGGCCTCTGGCCCAGGCCCCAGGCCCTTCGAGCGGGTTCCGGAGATGGCAGTCAGGCTGATCTGCTCCCTGTGTGGAGCTGCCGCAGGTCGCCGGCTACTGAATAATAATTACGGGCAGCCTTGCTGTGAGGCAGAATAGTAAATTCAGAACAAAATCTCGATTTTCCCTCCAGCCCAAAATACAATTGGTCTCTTGTAGTGATGAAATAAAATATTGAAAATACAGCTGCTCCAGAGAACATTTACTGTTGTTTGAGCCACCAGTGACAACCGTAAAATAGTCCTCATTGCTCTCCCCCAAATTTTGGTAATAAAGGATGGGCCTTTTAATTTGTTATATTACAAGCTTTTAACAAAGAGAAAAAGTGGCTTTTCAGAAGCTCTGAAAGCTGCTGCAGTGAGTGATTTTTCATTTAAGGAACAACAGTGGATACAATTTTGAGAGGTCTGAGGTCACGTTCTAAAAATTAATAAATCTCATTTATTTACAGTAACTATATGAGTAGAACCAGTCCATATATGCGCATTTTGTTAGAAGATCAAAAGCCATGAGCAGCTCTGATGAAAGGTGTGAGGGTATAACTTGTACGCAAATCTACCATGTTCCTCGTGTGAAATGAACCAGTGTCTTATTTCACCCTGCATTCTCTGCTGCTGACAACTGAGACAGCCAGCAGTGTTATTTTCTCCTTAGTATTTGAAAGATAAGGGACAAAGTAATACTGAATTCAACAGGAAGTAGCTACACATTTTGGGCGTGCTAATAATCTAAATTTAACTTACTAAGTGGATTACAGTGTTTTTGTCTTTAAACCCATTAGGATTTAGAAGCATTGGGCTACACTTCAGTTTCTAAAATATTGTCTTCTTTATTTAGAAACTGCAACTCTGACCTTTTAAGCGATAACAGCTTTACTTTCATGGGGCGATGAGACAGACTATGTTAAGAATGACCAAGCAGTGAAGTCATACTGAAGCAGTACATCCTTGGGTCTATTTGGATTTATCTGGGGAGATTCCCAGTGGTTTGTCAAAGACATTCTAAGGTTTAAATTCAGTCTTTCTGATTGACAACGAAAGTGGTCTAGATGTTATTCAAAGCTGTCTGTGACTTACAGCCTCAGGCAGTTGTGGTCATTCTGGATTTTTTGAGAATATTATCTCTAAATTCTGTGACTCTGACTCATTACAAAAAGAACAACCCAATCTTCTGAACTTCTCTCTGCCCTACAGTGATGTTGCTATAAGACGCAGTGTCTTTTATTCTTAGAATGGGAAATTTAATTTTAAAAAGTAGCTTATGGTCTGGCTTAGAATGGAAATACACTGTACCTCTTTAAGATAATAGTTGCTATTTTTAGACTTAAAAAGAAATGAGAATTAGTGATGCTTATAATCTTCATTTAG
This sequence comes from Tapirus indicus, assembly GCA_031878705.1. NCBI lineage: Eukaryota > Metazoa > Chordata > Mammalia > Perissodactyla > Tapiridae > Tapirus > Tapirus indicus. Next base: position 32,249,992 of record CM062929.1, on the reverse strand, counting down.
CCTTACACATTAGGAGAGACGCACTCTAAAATGTCTAGTTACTTACTGGTTACTCCAGATAAGTTTTTAAAAATATTATTAAAGATGTTTTTAAAAATATATTTGTAACAATGAGTAACTGACTCAACACTAGTTTTAGAGAAAGACTCTTTAAATTCCATTGTAAAATAAACATAACAGCCTACTGAACAGAATAGATTTTCTATAGTAAATCTCAGTCAGAACAATGGCGCATTCCTGGGCCTGGGATTCAAAAGTGGGTATTAATTAAAAGCAGCTGGATGCTGAGATCGAGAATGAAACAGTCCTGTCTTCCTGCCGTGGCCCTGCAGAATTTGATGTACGACGATATTTTGCTGCTTTTAAGCGCTCCTCCATCCTTTTAGCGAGTGTGTGAGAGTGAGGGAGACTGTAGAAATCCATAGGCTTTCTTGTGTCCAAGCTTTGACATTGAAGAAGAACTCCCAGAGAAGGAATGCTTATTTATGTAAAAGGTAGACGCGTTCCCTCTAATGTATGTTTGTATGGTTTGTTTTATTCTGCTCAGCTAAGTTTCTGCCAGATTTGATACATAGTATTCCCTAGTTCAGCTTCTTCCATAATTCACAGCTAGTGGTCCCTAGTTATGTCTCCAGGATTCCTGCAGATAAACAGAGTAAAAGCCGTCATGACACATATGAGTTAATATGCTTGCAAAAGCAATTACGTAGCCAAAGCGAAGACATCATGGGAGATTCTAGGAAACTAAGAGGACTACAGCTGTTTCCAACCAAATGGAGCTGGGGTACCAGCAGAGCTCACCTCTAGTTCTCATGGGTGAAATATTCCACGGTTGGTATGATGGATTTATTATTAGGAAGCTTTTATCTGCTCGTGTGATGTGTGTGTGTGTGCACACGTGCATATGTACATACATACGTACATATGTAATGACATTCTAATGTCTGTTTCAAAACTTAAGCTATTTAGAGAATTCACCAAGAGAGAATTATTTCTCCCAAATAAACAAGGGAACTCTCCAGCTTGTTACTTGTTAGTCTTGTTTACAAAAGTGGTGAAGAAACCACTCCCCTTGGATTTTTGTGAGACTTTTTCTGAGGAAGATTTGTGAATGAATAGAGAATTTTTTTGAAATTTGAGGTCTACCTGGGAATTTCCTTGGGGTTTTTTTCATGTTCGTAACAAAGTGATAAATGAAAAAAGTCCAGGTAACTGAAGGAGTTAAAAGGATTTTTGTGTTGGGCGCGTTAGGGGAGCAGATGGAATGCACGTGGGAGGGAAAGCTGTTATTTACAGAGGAGGGCTCCTGTGTATTGGAAGGGCATGGGCTTCTGAGGGTAGCTGGGAATTCAACATTCTGGGGACCAGGTTAATATATTTACTAGTGGACACAGGAGAAGCGGAAGCCGAAGCATATGGTCAGGAAGGGAGTTAACAGGCCGCTGACAAAGAGGAAGAATGTGGCAGCGGAAGTAACCGAGGGGAGATGAGAAGTGGATAAAATGGTTCTGAGATACCTAAAGGCCTTAAGAAACTAAAAAGCCTCTGGTAATAAGGAAATTAGTTTGGAAATATTGATCCTGTGACCTTCATCTGGGAATTGTTGATGCGTGAATAGGGAAGAAAATAAAGGAAGCAACTTTGGGTACCACCTTGGGCTTTCACCAGCTCATCTGAGTCAGATGTGTCGAGGAAGTGAAAGACACATTGAACCTTCAAGTCACCGAGGCAGGAAACCAGTAAAGAACATCGAGATGCTGAAAACCCACTAGTAGATGTTACCGGTGATTAGACAGAAAGTGGGACAAACTCCTCCAGCATTTCTTCTTAGTGTTTACGTTTGAACGTTTCTATGGGTTTTTTTTTAAACTATTAGGCTCAGTAAAACAAAACAAAAAACAAACAAACAAAAAGTTGCCTTGGTTATGTTGGAACAAGGCCCTTTGCCTGTTGTGTTTTTGACTCCATGTCGTTAAGTTTGCCAAGTCACCTACAGGCCAAGCCATCTCTTCATCTGGCAGGGGGTAGTTTTTGCCCTGCGTGGACCTTAGATTGTGTTAGATTCGTGAGATAATGTTTATCAAGCCACCTCCAACGTGCCGGATTAATCGAAGGAGGTATTACCAGCATGACAATCTCGGGTATTTGTGGATGACTTTAGAGTTTACAGACATTCTTGTTTGAGCTTTAAAATCAATTCTGCAACTTGTCAACAATTGCCCCTTTCCTGTAGGTGTGTGATTAACTAAAATATGAATTAGAAGAGAGAAACAAATTTGTGAATTTTATTATTATTTAGGAGAAAAGCAATGCAGTAAAACAAAGCGCACAAAAAATATGAAAAGCAAATATAAAAATAAAAACACCAAATATAAAAAGCACAAAGCAGTGCTTACTGCTTCTTTAAAACATATACTGAAAATAAGCAGAGTGGAGAGTTTTAGAAAGGTCCATTTAGATCAGTGGTTCATGTGCCTTTTTAGTTCATGAACTCCATTGAGAATTGGATTAAAAAATTTATGGACTCCCCCAACCCCTCCTCAAAAAAAAAAATATATGAGCAGAGGTTCCCAAAAGGGCCATCCAGGTGACATAAATATGTGAACTAGGCCAAGTACAGACAATAAAGAATGATGACACTTATGTTTAACTAGAAAGTAGTACCAAGATAAGACAATAGAGAATGGTGTGGTTTGTGACAAATTAGGATGCGCATCGTTACCTAAAGTAAATTCAAATTCTAAACAATTTTTTAAAAATAGCACCTGCTGGGGCTGGCCCGGTGGTGTAGTGGTTAAGTTCACACGCTCCGCTTCGGCGGCCTGGGGTTCACAGGTTCAGATCCCGGGCACGGACCTATGCACTGCTTATCCAGCCGTGCTGTGGCAGGCCTCCCCCATATAAAGTAGTGGAAGATGGGCATGGATGTTAGCCCAGGGCCAATCTTCCTCAACAAAAAGAGGAGGATTGGCAACGGATGTCAGCTCAGGCTAATCTTCCTCACCAAAAAAAAAAAAAAAGCGCCTGCTAAATACAACACATTTTAGGTAAATTTGACCCCCCAGCCCCTCCAGTTTCCTATTCTAGGCTTTTATTTATCACGTGTAAATGGGGGTATTCTCATTTTTTGCCCTAAGGCACGACAGCAAGCTCAAATACGTCACCAAATGGCAGAGGAGAGCAAAGCAGATTACTCATCGATTCTTCAGAAATTCAACCACGAGCAGCATGAATATTACCACACTCACATTCCCAACATCTTTCAGGTAAGTGATTCAGATCTCTCAGATTTCGTGTGTGCTTCGCTTAGAAATACGTTGCTTCTAAATTGTGGTTGCTGGGCTTATATTCCAAGTGCTTATATAATTCTAAATTTCTGCTAACTCAAGTCATGTTTTAAAGAATCTAGATCAAGCATCGACTAGCAATGAGATGAAATATGGTATTAATCTCAAGATTAATTAGTAGCATTTGCAAATTTCCTTGGCTTGCTCCTCCAGTCATTTTCTGCCAGTCTAAGTGTGATTCTTAGATTAACACTCTTTTTGCTAAAAGGACGCTTTTGGTTACAAAAATGCCACCTTAACTTTAGGAGTCAAAGCAGCGTTCCTACTGTTGTAGGATTTGAACAGATGACAGTTCTTTCCTTTGAATCGTTTTTTTTTTTTTTTGGCTACCTTAGGTTGTCAAAAATGGTGTGAGAAAAGATGTATTCATGTTCTCCCACTTTGGGAATCTTTTACAACTTCAAGTCCACTTGTAGAAAAAATAAATAAATATTTGCTTCTTAGTGTCGACACACACAGCAAACGAGAACCTCCAACTTGTAGACGGAAGGTTCACTAGTCACATCTCAGCCTGTGTTGGGGTGAGATAGTTAACCAGATTCTATGCTTTTGGTGAAGGGTAAAGTAGTGGATCAAAGATGGAGGAAATGTTTGAAATGTATCACCAAATGATATTAATAAAGAAAGTCCTTGATTTTGGGGTTCTTACTGAAATTGAAATGGAGTTGTGTAAAGTATACATTTGAGTAGCCTAAGAATTCATAAAATATGGGTACAGCTGGCTGATGTAGAGGCACAATAAACTTACAATTGCTCTAACTCAAACCCTATTAACAGGCCTATACAACTCCTAGAGAATTTATTAGAGGTAACAGTGCTACCAGAAAACAACTTCCTTAAATAACGGTGGACCACGTTAATTTTATACGAAATCTAATGTTGCAGAAAATACAAGAGATGGAGGAAAGGAGGATAGTGAGAGTTGGAGAATCAATGAAGACATATGCCGAGGTTGATCGGCAAGTGATTCCAATCATTGGGAAATGCTTGGATGAGATAGTAAAGGCGGCCAAATCAATCGATCAGAAAAATGTAAGTATTGCAGTCTGGACTTAATTTACAACTTAGTGTTTGTGGTTCCATTATTTCTCCTCCCCCTTCCACGGTGACCTCATTTAATGGTCTGTGATAGGTGGTTGCTTCCCGTGGTCACAAGTCCTTTTCAACAGTCGTGACACCACTGGAGAGTTTTTATGGTCAGCCTTCTGGGTTTTGGATTTAGGTCTCGAGTTCCTTTTGCAGAAAACACATGGGAGTGGTAAGCTGTCTGAGACATTGCAGAATGAAACTGAAGTGTTTTCTTATCCGCTGGCTGAGTAACCCTTCAAATGGGGATCTGATTCTTGACGGCATTTTTGACATTTTGGGCCAAATGATTCTTTATTGGAGGGGCCTGTTCTGAGCACCGTAGGATGTTCAGCAGCACCCCACTAGATGCCAGTAGCACCCCTCCCCCAGTTGTGACAATCAAAAGTGTCTCCCAACGTTGCCCCATGTTCCCTGCAGGGAAAATCATCTCTGATTGAGAGTACTGCTTTAGGGCCAGTGTTATCCATTTGGATTCCTTTCCTGGAAGTCTATTTCCCTCAGCAAAAATATCAGCTAGAACACCAGAATAGGCTTTTACAAACATTTGTTAATTTCCAAACCAAATATTTAACGTAAAAGCCATGCCATAAGTATTCTGTGTCATAGGAGCATCTTAAAATATGAGTCCAGGGAAGAGATTGAAGCCGTCTTTTTCTTGTGAATAGATCTTAGCATGCAGAAAGGTTCTTCGTTGCTCTAAAAACATTTGATGTGGGTTAACATTTAAAGCCATCTGGGTGAAAAGCTTTTGTCGATCCAATGTGCACAAATACTTCCAAATGTGTTCAAGGGTAAGTATTTATAGAAGAGATGGTTCTAAGGTAGCAGTGTGGTGTTTTGTTTTGTTTTGATTTTAGGATTCCTTGATCCTTATTTTAAGACCTATTTGCTTAGAGCCTTCTTCTTCAGTGATTTCAGCTGCCTTTTGGGGGAAAAATTATTGGTGCTTCCCCCCCAAACTACATTATGCCAACAAGTTTTCAGAAGTGATCAAACCATCCTTTTCCTGAATTGAAAATTTCATTATTTGAGGTTTTCTTTATCTCTTCTAAGCATCTCAAAAGAGAGACAGGCCTCTTGCTGAAATGGTTTCTTGGTTTACAGACATGACCGGTCCTACATCCATGCAGTCAGGTTTCTCCATGTTCTGAGTACCGTTCCATCTTCTCATCACCACTGACTCATCAGTTCTGTACATCTCTGCATCTTCGGTTTGGTCAGTCTTTTGGTGGTTGTAAATGTCTGGCCCAAAGAAGGAGACCAAGAAATAGTCTCAGTGACGATCTGATCAACCTATTTAAAATTTCAGGGGGGCTGGTCCAATGGCACAGAGGTTTAGTTCGCGCTTTGGCAGCCCGGGATTCACAGGTTCGGATCCCAGGCGCCCACCGATGCACCGCTTGTCAGCCCGGCAGTGGCAGCGTCCCAGATAAAGTAGAGGAAGATGGGCACGGATGTTAGCTCAGGGCTGGTTTTCCTCACACACACACACAAAATTAATATTTCAGTAGTCACCAATAAATTACTGTGGGGAGTCTTTTAAAGGGAAATGGTAATAGTGGGGCTGATCAGGTAAACCTTCAAAAGTGAGGTGACCTCTGTGTGCGTCTTGACTGCTCTTTTAGCTTCATTGGCTTCTGGCATTGATGAAGACCTGAAACAAGCCTGATTTAATTTCTTTTTTTTGTGTGTGTGGGGGGGGAAGACCAGCCCTGAGCTAACATCTGTTGCCAATCCTCCCCTTTTTGCTGAGGAAGACTGGCCCTGGGCTAACATCCGTGCCCATCTTCCTCCACTTTATATGGGACACCACCACGGCGTGGCTGACAGGCAGTGCGTCAGCAGGCGCCCGGGATCCGAACTCGCGAACCCCGGGCTGCCAAGCGCGGACTAAACCGCTGCACCACCGGGCGGCCCCCTGATTTAATTTCTTGTATTCGAAGCTTGGAAATTTCTTTTTCCTTGAACTTATACAATTTCACAAGATTATGTCTGAATGATAGTTTCTCTTTATTGGTTTTATCTGGGAAATTGTGAGCCCCCTAGATTTACAGGATATTTCTCCTGTTCTGTGAGCCTTGCTTTCTCTTAAATCACTAATAATTCTTTTTCACCCATGACCTTTGTGTTGCTAAATCCAAGGGACTATTCTAAGGTGGTTCATCATTGACCAAAACATGGTTACACGGCTCATGATTATATATCAAATGATCGTGTTTTCACTAGAACAAATCATTGTAATCACTGGCACACTTAGGATTGTGGAACAGAATCTGCTAGTAGAGGTTTAACTTCATATGACAAGAACAATAGTGTCATAAACAAGGCAGTTTATTTTTCCTCTCATGTAAAAGATGTCCACAGGCAGAGGGTCCGGCCATGGCATGGGTGGACAGTCCGCAAGTCCTCATGGACCCAGGCTCCTCCCAGTTCACAGCTTTTGATGATGTGACCTTCAAACTCAGTATGGCTTCTGGAGCTCCAGCCATCACATCCAAATTCCAGGGAGCAGAATATAGAGAAGCGCCCATGCCATCCCTTTAAATAGGCTTCCTATAACTGCACACTGTACTTCTGTGTACTGCTCAGAGATCTCAGAGGTCAAAACTTAGTCAGGTGGCCACCTGTGCTGTGCAGAGGCAGAAGAGTGAAGCCTTTTAGGTGGGTGGCAATGGGCCCAACTTAAAATCAGGGTTCCTGATACCAAGAAGGAAGGGTGATTGGCCATTGGCAGCCTGTGGCGTACCTATACATTCCACGTTAGCTGAAAGAGCTACAGCAAATTAAAATGTGGCTCATTAAGAAGTTGAGATCTATCCAAATTGTCTTCTCTAGTAGTTGTTTTTAATTAGATGATCACTGAGTTGGAATGTTGTTATAAATCACATGTGCTTATATAATACTTTATCTATAGATCTATCTATCTATCTTTGACACTGTGGTTGTAATTTCCTTACACATTCGTCTCCACCACCTGACCCTGGGAAGATGTTGAACCCAAAGTTCCCAGCAGAGTGCACACCAAAGACTAGGCATTCAGTTCATTGATTCACTCAGCAAACGTTTACTGCACACCATTATCACTGGGCGCCATTTGGTACTAGGGACCCAGTAGAGGAAAAACAGAAGCAAGCTTACATTCTAGTGGAAGAGAAACTGTCAACACATATATACACAAAGAAAAATTACACAATAAATTAATATCTTTGAACCACGATGAACCAAGGAAATTAGAGAGATTATCTACTCTTTGCTTTGACTTTGTACATGCTGCATTGCCATAAGAATTTCTGATGAAAACCAGATTTTTGTATTCCTGTATTTTCAAGGGAATTGCATAATGTCCAATTTTTCTGCTTTTAGCAAAGTCATTCTTAATTAATATTTGTTTCTCCAGATGTCAAGAAATGGTTATTGTGGGGCTGGCCCAGTGGTGCAGCAGTTTAGTTCGTGCTTTGGCAGCCCGGGGTTCGCGGGTCCGGATCCTGGGTGCCTGCTGACACACTGCTTGTCAGCCATGCTGTGGTGACATCCCATATACAAAATAGAGGAAGATGGGCATGGATGTTAGCTCAGGGCCCATCTTCCTCACCAAAAAAAAATATATGTATATCAGCATAAATTCCTTAGAATGTCATCTGTATGAGGTCATCATAATTCATGTGTAAAAAGCACTTGTATGCATTTGAACATGTTTGTGTCTGGTTGGTTGTAATTTCAGGATTCACAGCTGGTAATAGAAGCTTATAAGTCAGGGTTTGAGCCTCCCGGAGACATCGAATTTGAGGATTACACCCAGCCGATGAAGCGCACCGTGTCCGATAACAGTCTTTCGAATTCCAGAGGAGAAGGCAAACCAGAGCTCAAATTTGGTGGCAAATCCAAAGGAAAGTTGTGGCCGTTCATCAAAAAAAATAAGGTACTGACGGTTGGACCCAGTGTGAAATGAGTTTTTATAAAGTGTGGAGATTTTTTGACTTTATCTTTTAGTCTTGCAAGAATTAAGATTTTAAGCTGGAATGCAAAGAAGAGCTAGTGTGTGATTTTATTTTAAAACAGTATTTCTCCTTGGTGGTGGTACCTTGGCCATGGCCATTTGTCTTATTTCAAATGCATTATCACCAGTGCCGTGTCACCCACTAACAGATTACTGACCGCTCGGCCGTCCTGCATCACACCTTTCACTCCTAAATCTCCTGGGCTGCTGGTTGCCTCGGCTGGGAGAAGGGATGTTGCACAAAATTTCTATAACAATTTATCAGCCTATTAATTGAAATTGTTTCCACGGGTTAATAACTTGGTTTTGAGCTCATGTTAACACGTGTATCCATGAACATTTTTCGTTTTTTTTTTTGTAGTGTGACACTTAGGCGCATGACAGCATTAACCTGGGCATAAAATACGATCAGGGCAACGTTACTGCTTTACCCTTAGAATAATTGACTATTTCATTTTAAAAGACTGTCTTGCTGTTTTCACAATCTTAGCATTTAAGGTCTTTCATTTTCTCCCATCAAGCTGTGTTGGTTTAGGTGGTTTAGAAATGGTCTCCCTTCTGGCTTGAACTGGTTTTGAGTAACTAATTAGAGCTGTAGTTTGCATGTGAAAGTCTGCATGAGCTTCTGGTCAAGTATTTCTTGCTGCTCTTCTGTTGCATTACTTACGAAAACTCCCACTTCCGTCACATTCTTCATTTAACATATTCTCCATGTTTTCTTTTGGACCATGGCCTAAATATTTAATTGTTTGTGTTTGACTTGCTTTGGGTTTCAAATATGATTTGATGCTTATTTTTGTTTGTGTCTTATCTTCTTGTTTCTGATTTTTACTCTGTCACTGCTCCATCTCTTACACGTAGCTTATGTCCCTTTTAACATCCCCCCATCAGCCTCCCCCACCTCCCCCTGCCTCTGCCTCACCCTCTGCTGTTCCCAACGGCCCCCAGTCTCCCAAGCAGCAAAAGGAACCCCTCTCCCATCGCTTCAACGAGTTCATGACCTCCAAACCCAAAATCCACTGCTTCAGGAGCCTAAAGCGTGGGGTAAGTTCTGCTCTGGAATCCTGTCTCTCTCGTGCGCTTTGGTGGCATGTTGTGGTCTGCATAACTTACTTTGTTTGTGAATGACTCCATTGTGTTTTCCCGTAACACACAATAAGAACCTATGATTCATTATTGCTAGAAAGAAGAATGGCAGAACGAAGAGGAAAGAAGTAAGGAAGCAGGATGGATGGAAGGAGAGGGACAGCCAGCCAGCCAGCCCAGGGTTCTTTTTGTCTTTAGTACATTTTGGAAGGACTTTTCTCCACTTCCCTTTTAAAACATCAAAGTCATTAATATTTCACTTTGATTTTACCAAAGAAGGAAACTTAGATTCAGTTTCTTAAGCTAGTGACCTATGAGATGAGGAATTGGAAGTTACTGTGTAGTCAGAAAATATTTGCTTGATAATTACTGCAACAATGTAATGAAGATACTTCTCCCTGAGCAGTGCCTCAGGGTTCAAAGGGGAAATGTCAGAGGTTACAGTGATTTCTTTAGCTATTTTGGTGAACTTATAAGATGTTGATCAAATATCTGACTGCAAAAGGCCTAATGCAGTATTTATCTTTAAAAGGTAAAATAATAATAGCAGCGGACATTATCGAGTGCTTATTATATGCCAGACTCTGTTCTCTGTGCTCATTTACTTTTTTCAACCACCCTATGAAGTCTAGGTACTGAGATTTCCTTATTTTACTGATAAGAGAACAGAGGCATAAAAAGATGAAGTGAGGAAGATTGAGCCAGGATTTAAAGCCAGGGAGGCTGCCTGTAGTCAGAGATTCTGTGACATCCACATTCAGGGAGACCCTGTTACAATATGGCCGACTCATAAGTGGATGTTATTCAGACCCAGGCTTGCCGTTCTGATTAAGACTGCATGCGCTTGAGTCACCGAGGTTTGTGGAATTATCCAGCAACCCAAAGTAGGTACCAGTTTGGTTTATAAAAAAGATTGAAATAAAGTAATTTGTAGTCTCCCAAATAAATCTAAATTGTCAGACTAGTTTAAGCCAACCCAGAATCTTCTTTATAATGAACAATGAAGTGTGGCAATGAAGAATAAACAAACATTAATATGTTAACATATCCAGTGAGGTCGTCTTTCATCCTGTCCTCTGAGGGTTGCAATACAATCGTAGTGGGTCATGGTCTTGTACAAACAATTTTTTACTTTTCCCTTCCTCTGTGTAAGAATGTAAGTGTATAGTAGATAACTAAGTTGTTACCTTTTAAAATAAGGGACAAAAAAAACCCATTTCTTTATATGCAGAGTTCCTTTAATAAGGGAATCTCAAAGTTTTATGCAAAGAGTACAGTGGGTGAAATTATCTTGTTTTAAGGTTACCCAGTACATCAGCTTAAGAATTAGAAATTTAATTTCCTAAAGATTTCAAGAGAGCCATTGTTCGAAGGCAGAGTATAGCTTCAAAGTGGATGATGGATCATGCTGAGCTCTGTAATTAGATTCAATTCCTGGCTCAGTCATGCTGGCTTCTAGAACTCCCCATCCATCTCCACTTGTTCATCAAAGAATTTCCAGCATATGACCAGGATATTTTTGCTAGACTATAACGTTTTACATTAACTGTAAATCAGTTAACCCATCTATGCCACTTCCAAAACCTTTATGGAGCACTTATTTATTATATTTATAATAAATACCTCTGCATTGTCTTTTGGGATCTCATAATGAAGTATGTTGAATATTCATGATTGTTTCCCATTTGTGTCTGTACCTATTCCATTCTTCTCTCAACATCACACAGTCTGTGGGTTGCCAATGGTTCCTGAATCCGTGTTTCATACTGTTCTCTAAATGTTCACGAAAAGATCAAAGAATGTCGGTAATCAATAAGCGTAAGAAAAAGATGGCTAGGAAATATATAACACTTAAAAACAAAAAACAGTGAAATGGGAAATGGGTTATTTTGATGATTTAAAGGAAAACTCCTTTTTTATCATAATTAGCAAAATGAATTTTATTTCTTACTCTTCAAATCTGTGCTCAGCAAAACTCTGTTAAAGAATTTTTCCTAAAGGATCAGTGTGTTTTCCTGAGAGCAAACGCACACACACGTACACACACTAGAAGCATTAGTAAATAAATGGAAACATATTTTTGCTTCCCTCATTTTTGGTCAGTCTGTTCTTAGGGTCAGACTTCATGTCTCCTTCTTCAGGAAGTAGCAGTGCAAAAAAAAAGGGAGAAAAAAGGAAATACATCATAGAAGTAAGATTAGGATGTTCAAAACAAGATCTGAAATTTGGAGAAATAAATTTGAGTTTAAAGCACGCTCAGCGTGGAAGTACGTGGTTTACAGGATCCGTAACTCAAATGATACAATCCTTGCTACTGTTCCATATATTCTGCTTTGTAACTTTAAGACTATGGTGCCAAAGACAGGAAACGTATCCTAGGAGAATAACAAATCTGTGATTTTAATATGTCTTTTAATTCATCATGTGTTGCAGCTTTCAGATCCAGATTTCAATAATTTGTTTCTATCTTCAGAATGTATAAATCCTGTGCACATATTTCTTAGCATAACTGATTTTGTTTCTAAATAAACAGGATAAAATTTTTTCATTGTAATTCGTTGACATTTGTAAGAAAATTTGTTTCCTTGAACGTCTTTCAAGTATGCCACTGAGCATTATTAACCATTATTTCATCTTTACATAAGTCAAAGAAAAATTAAATTAGATAGTATGTTCTTAATTTGCAATCTACAAAGTAATTCTATTGTCTTAAATTAAGATTTCTTTTCTCGTCTGAGCAAATCTAAATCTAAATATGGGCATATTTTTCCCATGTTTTAGAGTTCGTTGCATGGAAAAATACTGTCAAAGTTGATCAAAAGATTTTTGAAAATCCTTACCAGTTGTTTGTCAGATGTTACAATCTTATGGTTACTTTAATTTTATTTACTTTATCTTGTTCTCTTGCTGATTATTGGCAGACTCAGTCTTTCTGTTTTCACAAAGAACTCATGAAGAGGACGATAGGGAAACCCACGTATGCTTTTGAAGCTAGGGACTATGTTGTAAGTTCACCTGTGACGGCCAGGTCACGCAGTCATGTCACAGGCACTAACCCCATTGACATCACCAAGACTGGGGACCCTCATGCACTCTGTCCTGCTCCCATCCGAGCCATGAAATTCTCAATTGAGAGACCTGGACACTGGAAAATGCCTAATTGTATAAATTCAACCACAGGCTATTTCATCCAGAAAACTTGCACGGAAAGTAGAACCAAGCTTCCCAATAACACTCAAACTTCCTAAAAATCTCAGTGAGCTGAGCTTGGTTTTTTTCCCCTTTTCACTGATTGTGACTGCCGTCTGAGGTGTCACTGGGTCTGACCTTACGGCAGAATTTCATCTGAGACGCAGCTGCAGAGTGTGGTCACCGGAGAATGACACTCTTACAGATGGTGGCTGTGTAGCGCGAATGCCCACATCCACGTCTGAAACAGATGGATCCGTAAGGGAGTTATGCCGTAAAAGCTTGGAGAACCAAAAACAATCAGAGAAGCACGAGCAAGGTCGTAGAGTAGTAAAATGACTTTCCATGGACCTTCGGCACATTTACTTATATATTTATTTTCACTGTCCCCTTTCTTTGTACTTGAGGTTAGTACCTGTGGCTGCCCAATAACACATGGACTTGCCAGCTCTGTGTTCCTCATGTGTTATTGACACTCGTGGCTCCCGAGGCTCCATAACTGTTGCCTGAAACTGACAGCTTTTTAGTCCTTCAGGTGTCTCGCAGTGCACTTAATGCAGCCTTTAAAAGTATCATCTCAGCAGATGATTCTGTTTCTGATTTTAAATGATCTAACTGGCTAGCTTGCAACTTAAGACCGAAAACCAGTTTGTAATCGTTAAAAGGAATACAGTACACCGTGATGGTGCTTCTTGTAGATTATCCATCACTGTCCACTTCAGAAAACTGGATTTGTCTGAGAATTCAATATTTCCCATATCTATTTGGATTTATTCTCAATCCTTATGACTTGTTTTTATTATGAAGTGGTGATATTCCTATGCTATTAGTTTTGATGTTAGAATTCTGGTTTTGGAACGCTTAAGAAAGAATCTATAACTTTAAGTAACAGAAATAGCTGAATAGAGAGCAGATAGGGTACCGAGTTCAAATGGCCGTTCTTTGAGTTAGCGACATTTAGACGATCATGTGTGAGCAAACATTTGTATATGACAGTGTGCTCTGTAGGGAAGATATTTGCAAAGTTTTCTGCTGTGCACCATAGTGTTGTCTGTAAGGAACTCAGACTGTGATGAATCGATCTGTGCTCAAGTTGGCAGGAGGGGCTCGAGGAGTCAGCGCAGACTGCCCCATGGGAGCCCTCATGAACGTGACTGTCTAGACTTTTTTTCCCAAAAGTTTTGTCTTACTACTTCTTTCCTTAAAAGTCTTTTTCCTCATAAGGACAGTTTCTTTAAAAGCTTAATGCCTATTTACAAAGAAGCGTCAACTTGGAGTTAATCTCGAGAATAAGATTTGTTAAATCTGGTTAAGGAGTTTCGAACACCCTCCCTTCTCCCAATTTAAAATCAAAGGGCACTTCCTTCAGTACTTTATCTCCAACATAGTTTTGGACCCTCCCACCCATTGCATGAACTTTTAGGATTGATAACAGCCAAATAAATATGCACTGAACTCTCAAAATACTGCTTTATGGTCACAGACATGGCTCACCTGTTAAGGAAGAACCATGTTTCTTTTTCTCATTTTGAGAGGGCTTCTAATCTGTTTTGGGTCCAAAAATCACTATACCTTTTTAATCTCCCGGCCCAGCAGAATTGCGGCTGCTGTATTATCAAGAAATCCACAGCAAGGTGTACCCCTTGGTAGTTGAGACAGTTGGCTGTCTATTTCCTAAAGGTAACTTTCAAGAGCAGCAACTTCTGTTAACTTCCCAGATGCTATGTAACCCCTGTGGGAAGGGCTAGAGCTCGAGGGGAAGCCTCTGGGAACCTTCCGCACAGCAGGAGGTAGTATGCAGTGCACAGCTGGGAGGGAGCATCATCTTTCTGCTTCCAGTCCTTGGATACCCATTCATCAACTTGAGAGTTTGCCTTAATACCTTTAGGAAATGCCAATGTTCATATTTATTAGGTCTCCTTAAGATAAAAATATTACTTGTATGTTGTGCAAGTGATTGCTTTTCTGACTCTTTTAGTCTATGGAAAACTTTCCATGGGAAATTTGGTGAACAAAAGCCTATGTGATTATATTTGTCTTTTATAATCATTATATGTCACCAACTGCAAACTTAGTTTTGTTTATATCCAGGCTGATATGACCAACACAGAACTGGAAACAGAAACTCTCCTTTTCTATCTTTAGTCTTTGCTCTGGCAATGTGGCAGTAAAGAATGATTTTGGGAGCCAGCCCTGATGGTCTAGTGGTTAAAGTATGGCACTTTCACCACTTCGGTGGCCCAGGTTCGTTTCCTGGTCGTGGAACCACACCACCCGTCTGTCAGTTGCTATGCTGTGGCAGCGGCTCACATAGAAGAACTGGAAGGTCTTAGAACTAGAATATACAACTATGTACTGGGGCTTTGGGAAGAAAAAGAAAAGAGAGGAAGATTGGCAACAGATATTAGCTCAGGGAGACTCTTTCACTGCTTAAAAAAAAAAGAAGAATGATTTTGGTAGAAATAGCCCCTCTTGTCAGCTTCTGCACAGATCCGCTACAAGTCATTTTCACAAAGCAGCAGGTGAATTTATGTGTATGCTAATATGGTGGAACTGACGAAGTTCCTCTTCTTCTGATGTGTTGTTGTTTCTCTCTCTCTCTTTTTTCCCCCTTCAATTTTTACCCGAAGCTTTCTCTCAAGCTGGTAAGCACAATTATTCCATGCATGTCCTGAATCTAATCAGGGTTTTGGTGTGTGTTTTGTGGGTGCTATGCCATATGCAACATATCTTCAAAGTTAACTGTTGATTTGTGTTTCTCTCACGTGTGCTTGTGTTGGTGTTTTTTGTCACACCTTTGGGAAACAAAGGTCCAGAATCTAATCAAGGTGACCTTAATCTTTTCAAGTTGCTAAGAAAATTAACGCTTAACTCATGATTTGGTTTTCTTTATTACTGGGGCCTTAAGAGGATGACAAATGTTAGTAAACTTTATTTAAATATGAACATAAATATTAAATATGGGGGAGTTTTTTTATTGGATCATTTTGAATAAAAGTAAATTGAATAGTTGAAAGGTGCTCCTCCTGGGAGCCATAGAAGCAGATGGGAAACCTGAGGGAGACACGCAGGAATGATGCTGGTCTCAAACTCGGGTCTAAGGCAGCCTTTGAGAATTGAGAACCGTGGAACCTTTAAGGTGCGACGTAAATATGTAGGTGCCTTGCACGTAGCTGATTCAAGCAATCGCAAGATGATTTTACGGGCAGTGAAAAGAGCTCCCTAAGCCTTTCTACCATGATTGACTTAGTGTTCTATGTTGTTCTACTTAATTGTACAGCCCTAGTAAATAGTCAAACTAATCATTAAATTTATTAAAAGAAACTCTTAACCACATAACCCGTAACTATCCTCCAAATATGTATAAGTTACATAGTATTCTCAAACACCACAGCTGAGAATATCCTAAAATTATGACCAATGATAAACTGTGACAATTCAACCAGGAATAAGATCAGCACTTTATGTATTGCTCTTGATAACATAGGCTAATATTTTCCTGTTATTCTTATATGTGGTCAGGTATATACATATTCATATATATATATAATTTTTTCAACCTGACTCAGTATTTGGCAACTGACTCAACCCTAAAGAAAACGAATATTTTATTCAAACATTTCTTAGACTGTGAAATAAAATTCTGAGAAGAGTCCTTGATTAAGGGCTCTACAAGAAGGAAAGATCTAGATGCTGAAATGAACTTAGCTCATCAGCAGTATGGATTTAGGAGAATTGGGTCAGCTAACTGGGAGTCTCAGATGCCCGAGTTTCTTGCTTTCCTTTAGTTGTTCTTCTGCTGAGGGGCTGGCGGCAGAAGGTAACAGTATCAGGCAGTCTTTCTGTTTGAGATACAAAGCATTTCCTACCCGGTGTTGAATTGTTGTTTTATACCATTACTTTGAAGCTAATAAAGAATTGAAGTGTTCCACAAAGATGGCTTGGGTGGAAAAATAATAAAACTCAAGAAGCAGCTCGGGAGCAAGTATTTGAATCCAGTAGCATGTAAAACAAGAGCCTCTTAGAGCCACAGCCATTGAATATACACATATGTGCATATGACCCCCTCTTCCAATACCTGGTATGACCGGTCTCTTTATAAACTAGGCCGTTCCAAAGATTTCAGAAAATCTATTCTGACTCAAAGCTAGAAATAAAAATTCCTTTGTGGCAGAATGAATCATAGGTCAGAGTATTGTCTGAAAGAATTCACGCTTCAAAAGGCTAATTGGACAAAATGATGTTTTAAGGTACTTTCCAGAAACCTTAAGTTTCTTTGGATCTAGAAGAAGCTGTTGACCTGAATCTCCAGTGGCAACATGAAGTTTGTCTGAGGCATAGTTGCTGAGATTAGTTTTTAAATAACAACACAGAAACATAGAATATCTGTTGAAAGGGACCTAATTGGTCAATTAGACTAACTCCTGACCAAGTGAAGAGAATTCATTTGTTTTCATTTTTGTAAATAATCAGGGCTGCGGTTTTTTTGTTGTTTAGGGATCTATTTATAAGTCATAAGGACGGTGTGTTTGACTTATAGATTTCTTTGCAGCTGTTCACACACCAGTGCAAATTTTACACCTGTTCACAGTCTAGACCCGTGTCGGCTGATATGGTAGCCACATGTGGCTATTTACATTTTAGTGGATTAAAATTCAAAATTTTAAATTTCAGTTCCACAGTTGCCCTAGCCACATTTCAAGTGCTCAGTAGCCATGTGCTGCTACCATATTGGACAGTGCAGATATGAGGACATTTCCATCATTGTAGAAAGTTCTTTTGGACTCGTAGCACATAGTAAGTCTCAAGGAATGTTAATAAATTAACATTGACCACTGACTAGATCTCCTAACTTCTGAAGCAGTGTATTTTACACTGTGTTTTGTTGCATTGCAGCATTTACAAAAAAACAAACCTCAATTCTAGAAAACATGCTGACTTTTAAGTAAATTCAACACGAAAACAAAATATTGAGCTTTCAGGCTCAGTGATTGAATTGAGCAAGTTGAAAAGCACATAATTAAGTTTTCAAGTATTATAACACAATAGTATATGGAAAAGAAAAAAGTCTGATTTGTTTTTATATTGAAGATTACTTTGCTTCATCTTAGTTTTAGAGGCAAATTGAACTTCCTTGATTTGGCATTGGGGAATAGACACTGCCATTATTCTGGTTTCACTGAAGTCTTATCTCCTCCCACACACACACACACACACACACACACAGGAGTCTTTGAGAGCATTAGCTGAAAGGTCTTTGCGTGGCCTTAGTGGTAAACTATTTGCTGATCCACACACTTCCAGCCCAGCAGCCTGGCATTTTATCATAAGCAGCCTAGAAACTGCAGTCACAAGCCCCCAAAGCTGCTTGGCAAGTTCAGCTGGATTTTGGAATGACATTATCCGGGGCCCTTCTTTTCCACCCACTCCCAAGCCAGTCTTGCCTTTGTTTAATTGGCAGTAAAATCTCTTTTCTCAATTCCCCAGCTTATCCCTGGTTATTGAATAAATTTCTCTTTCTTTATGAAAATAGCCTCATTTAAGTAAAAGCACTTGATAACCACAACTTAGCCACAGCTTCTAACAAGTCAGCATATGCAAAAGTCTAGAAACGCACTGTTGATATTTTCTACTTAAATCGCGTGCACAGAGGAAAGATAGCAATTGTTTTTGAAAGAGAATCAAGAGATCAAAATATACTCCTGATGGATTAAAAACAGCTGAGATTGATTTCATACGCTGTGGGCAGTTGATTTTGAGGTTGGGGAATTGTACATGCATTTTCTGATTGTATGTGAATTTCCTGGTTACCCTAAAGATGTCAAAAAGAAGTGAGCCGACTTTTAGAGGCAGCAGAGGGAAGAGTGCGTGGGGGAAGGGGGAGGATGTATTTTTTTTTAATGTCCTTTTCACCCCCACATTCTCTGAGGAACTAGATATCCCATCTGTCACTTCACGGGTATGGAAACTTTTTGCCTCAGCCTGTGTGAAGAGACGGGAAAGAATGCTCAGACTGCGGGGGGGGGGCGGGGGGCAGTGCCTTTGACACAAAACGGTTGATGGGGGCACTTAACACTGTTTTCTATGAAGAAAACACAAACTTCCTTAAAACTTCAGTGTTGCCACCGACACTGATGGTAAAGTGAAGAATCTGTCTCTAAATTTGTTTTTCACTGATTCTCACTGGAGTCAGAAGTATTTCTTCCTCTCTCTCCTCCTCAGCGTGGCGCCCTGCCTTTCCAGAGGCGGCCTGGCCAGCATCCATGGACTAGAAAATGGTTGTGGGACCTCTGCCGTTTGCATGCATTGATTCCGCATCTCAGCTGGGTGTCGTGGGAAAGAGCTTAATTTATTTCATGAAACACGCAGATGTCTGTCCCCCTGGTGTCTCGGGAGTCTTTCCTGCAGGCTTTTCTCGGTGTCTTTTCTCAAGGAGCACTATCAGGCTTTCTGGCTCACTTGTATTTGCATCTGCAGGGTGCGGCGCCAGAGGATTTCAGCAACCTTCCACCTGAACAGAGAAGGAAAAAGCTACAGCAGAAAGTTGATGAATTAAATAAAGAAATTCAAAAGGAGATGGATCAAAGGTAGAGTGGATCGATACAACTTATTAAGAAATTCAAGTTCAGTTTGGAAAGATGGGAAATCCTAAAATAGATCTTAATATAAGCGATGGTCTCAGCTGTGTGCTTTGTTATAGCTGGTCTACTGGATGACTTTATTACAGACTGCGAGAATTCTTTTAATAGATACGTTTTATTCTAAGTTTGGGGAACAAAATACACATGGTTAGCTCTTTTATCACGAGTGTAGGGTGAGTTTTTTGGTACAAATGAGGAAGAGGAAAATGGCACGAACCTACCCTCTCCCTTGCCCTGCATCCTAGCTTTGGGTCTAAAATGTACATTTCTTTCTATTTGAGGATAAGTTTAAATTGGCCTTCGATCGGTTCTCACGTCTTCTTGTATTATAGAGTGTATTGATGGTGTCTTATAGAGTGTATTGATGGTGTCTAGAAAACAAATCTCATATGTCTCATTAGACACACCACCGGCCCTTAGGGGTGTCAGTGTCTGCTTGCTCTCGAGAAGCTCTGCCTCAGGCTTCCACCACAGGGGCTCTCGGTTTTCTGGGCTGCTCTGCAAGTTTGATCCTAGGGATGGTAGGTTGGTGCACGTGCAAAAAAAAAAAAAAGAGTAAGAAAAGATCTGATATTTCTTTCCGTTGGTGCTTCCCTTCCAACCTGTAACAGTTTCACATCACTCAGGGGACACTTGCTAATAACCCTGATTGAAAAGCCACTTTATTCGTTGTCTCTCACCTTATAAATTCTCACTGAGTGAATTAGGTGAATCGTTCATTTATTTGAGTTTGGAACTTGAGGGTTTTTTTGTTTTGTTTTGTTTTGTGAGGAAGACCAGCCCTGAGCTAACATCCGTCGCCAATCCTCTTTTTGCTGAGGAAGACTGGCCCTGGGCTAACATCCGTGCCCATCTTCCTCTACTTTATATGGGACGCCGCCACAGCATGGCTGACAGGCAGTGCGTCGGCGGGCGCCCGGGATCCGAACCCACCAACCCCGGGCTGCCAAGCGCGCACTAAACAGCTGCGCCACCAGGCGGGCCCCAGAACTTGAGATTTTATAAAAGATAACTTGAGATTTTTGTGCTCTACAAATAGGCCAAATGGTGAGCCTACATAAATTCAGTTATATTGAAGCTGGGGTTAAAATCTGGTGATGCCAAAAAAAAAAACCAAACAAAATGGGTAAGGCAGTACTGTTTAAATACATGCATAAGAAAAGTAGTTTTTATTCTTTTACCTCTGATAGAGCAACTCTTGAAAAATAGGTCATTTTATAAACAATGTTAACACTGTACAAAAAATAGGAACACGTAATTAACTTTGTTCCAGTCTTGTGTAGAAATATACTTTATGAAATGAAAGTTTTGTCTTTATACTTTTTATCACATGGGGAACCAAATATAAAAGGATTTATAATGTATAAACCAATTAAACCCCGTGCTGTTTAATAAGTGCGCAATTACATTTTGTGCAGGAGGAAGAAGTTAACGACTCAAGTATCCAAAATGACATTTTATAGGGTGTTGACAGACTCTCTAATTGTCCAAAATCAGGGAGAAAAATTTCTGTCCCTTGGGTCGTGGCCATGGAACCTGGTTAACCTTTAACCCCTACAGCAGCCCTCGCTGGTAATGAGGCAAATCACGTTCAACCATTCACTTAATGGCTGTTTATTGAGCATTTACTGTGTACAAGGAAGTATTCCAGGCACTGACAATACAGCAATGAACAAAACATACAAAAACCTCTGTTCTCATGCACCTTACATTTTGTGCAGAAGGAACAAAAAAATAAAAGGTTTTGAGCCGAGGTGACATGATCTGGAAAAGTCTTCCTGAACCACTGTCGCCCCCCATGTCCCAATTCGCTTCTCTCCCTGCTTGGCCAAAGTGTCCCTTAGTTTTCTTTCTTTCTTTCTTTCTTTTTTTTTTTGATTAATCGATCCAAAAAGTCAAGAAAGGAGAGAAAAAAATGTATCGAAGAGGCGGGACAAATCAAAAGCACAAAGGAGGATGGTCAATTTAAAATACCAAGCCCTCCAGAGGCCCTGGGTTCAAATCTGCTTCCACCTGTTCCTGGTGCAGACTTTGGACAAGCTCCTTAACCTCTTGGTACCTCAGTTTCCTCATCTTGAAAAGGGAGTTTGTGTGAGGATTCAGTGTGTCAGCGTCTGGAAAGTGCTGAGAACAATGCCTGGCACATAAGTGTTTGTAAAATAAAATGGATCAATATGTTGAATGTAAACGCGTTCCAGGTGAAAGAGATTTCCAGGCTGGACGAAAAACCAAAACCCACCTGTATGCTCTACAGAAAAGAGCCATCTAACCCATAGGGTTTAGTAAAATTGAAAGGAAAAGAATAGAAAATGTGAAGATGTCAACGAAAAGAAAACGGACTTTCAGGCCCTGCAAAAGCCCAAACCATTCAACTCAAGAGGGTCAACTTCATAATAATAACTGATTCAGATAACAAATGGTTCAGTTCACCAGGAAGATATAAAACTTTAAATCTGTATGACCATAATAGCATAACCTCAAAACACAAAAGAGCGAAAATTGACAGAAGTACAAGAAACACAGATACATCATTATATGCAAGATTTTTAGTGCACCTCTCTTAGTAATTGATAGAACAGATTAAGAGTCAGGATAGAAGATTTGAGTAATATAATTAACAAAATTGACCTAATACACATATCCAACAGCTGCATGATACACATTCTTTTCAAGCGCACGTGGAGTATTTCCAAAAATAAGCATATCTTGGCTTCATAAAGCAAATCTCAACAAGCATCAAAGGATAGATACCAGGCAAGGTGTGTTCTCTGAAGCTTGCAATTGAGCTGGATGCCAATAACAGAAACTTTGAAATTAAGAAATGTAGCTCTAAATAACACAGAGACTAAAGAAGAAATCATAATAGATATTAGAAAATATATGAAACACACATTCCACATAGTTTCTGGGATGTCACTAAAGCTATTCTTATAAAGGGAAATATATAGTGTGCAAGACATATTAAAAACAAAGAAAGCTAAAAATTGGTGAGCTAAGTATCCAAGAAGTTAGAAAAAGAACAGCAAATTAAAGAAAATAGAATAAAGGAAATAATAAAGGAAAGAGTATAAATTAGTTAAATAGAAAAAATATACATTCAATAGAGAGGATCAACAGATACAAAAGTTGGTTCCTTGAAAAGATTAATAAAACTGATAATTTTCTGGAGAAGTTGATCAGGAGAAACCAAAAGGAGAAGAACTGAAGATAATGAAATTAGCCAACTCTTGAGAAGTTTTGCTGAGAAATAGGGCAGTGGCTGGAGGAGCAGGCCGTGAAGTCAAGGGAGGGATTTTGTAAAGGGGGATGACATTACAGTTCATTTGTTGTAAGAACATTTGTTCATCTAACAAATATTTATTGAGCATCTGCCGTGTGCCAGTATTGTCCCGCCACTGGGGATGCATCAGGTTAACGAAAGAGCTTGAACCCATGGAGCTTCCACAAAGAGCTTCCATTCTAGTAGGAAGAGACAGACAATAAACAATGAGCATAAGAGTCAGTGATAGAATGTTGGAAAGTGACACGTGCTACGGGAAAAAAAGGAAGTGGAGCGAGGTTAGGGAGCTAGGAGTGCTACTGGATGCGGGCTCTAGCGGGGACGCGGCCCTTCTGGAAGAGCGGACAGTTCACCACTGTCCACCGGGGGCTGCAGGCTGCATGGGCTCAGATGCAAGGAGGCGGGTAGAGGGGTGGTGAGGACTTGGGGAAATTCTCTTTCTATTATTTCTGTATTTTCAGTTAAACTATTTCCCATGACTCAAAATATAATTTGGTTTGTTGGTCTTGTGTTGTATGATTGGTTTAGATTTTCTTTTGCCGAAGCTCATTAAAGTTGGCCCCTTACCCCTTGCAAAGAGTCATTTGCTCTAAACTTTTAACAACTCAGACCCTACTGAAAGTCCCTTGAAGCTGGGGTCAAGTTAGCAGAGCTCTTTGGTCCTAGAGAGAACCCCACGCGTGCCTGCAACGCTTCCCTAGGGATTCCTCATTCAGGCTGCTGTGGGTAGGCTTCCAAAACATGATTTCAGGAAGAGTGTGGAATCTTGCAATAAGTAGCTTTAAGGCTCTGTTGCACGCCTGTCTTGGATACCAACTGTGGGTTCAATTTCTTAATAGTTGAAATAGTGTGTAACAAAATTTCCAAAGCAATTAACTGCTTTCTTCATGAGGTAAACATTGCAGCCCACAAGGCCAGAGATGTAGCTTTGGTTTGCATAAAGAATGTGCATAAAGAATGGAAATATTTGGGTTTTGTTTGTTTTTATTGTAGTTTGGGGCAAAAGGAGGAGCAGGATTAATTTGTGTCTCTCACTTGCTGAAAACAATAGGGAAATAAAATGCAGCAAAGGCAACTGAAATTTAAATATCAGTCTCTGGGTTATACAGACCTCGGTAGCAGAATTCTCATAGAGGAGTTTTAGAATGAAAGCTGGTCCCAAAAGTTTCTTCCAATCCACATTCAGATGCACTCTTCCCACGCTCCCATTCACGTGGTTTTCAAAGTGGTAGGAGGCTGATGACATTAACCTTTACTGTGCTCTGCTCATTCTTCTTTTCAGAGATGCCATAACAAAAATGAAAGATGTTTACCTAAAGAATCCTCAGATGGGAGACCCAGCCAGTTTGGATCACAAATTAACAGAAGTCAGCCAAAATATAGAAAAACTGAGACTAGAGGCCCAGAAATTTGAGGTATGAAAAAGTTGTTATTGAAAAGCTTTGTTGGAAAAAAAGAAACAGAAGAAAGGATAGCTGTCGTGAAGTGTGTATTGTAGAGAACCAACATTTCTTTCACTGAGAGAGATGCAGCTGGAAATGTTGGGGTGTTTCACGATAAAAGGAAAAATACACTGTCATCCATGGAGTGTCCTGCTTTTCACCATATTCTATTTTAATTGTGTCCCTAAAACTGACACTGTTTAAAGTTGCATCTGTATACAGTGTTGTTTTTTAATTTAAGTGTTTCACTTAAGTTTGTTCTGCTTCATTTCATGTTGATAATGGATCCAGTTGGGAGCATACAGTTGTCCATCATCTCAGTAAATCAAAAGGCCAGTTTTTAAAAATCAATTGAAATATGTTATTGTTCTGTCAAAGGGCCTATTGTCAAAAGGTTATATATATATGAAAACCAATAAGAAACACAAATGAGAAATGATTAGGAAACACAAACAATAAATGTTTTGTTTTTGGTTTTTTTGTGTGTGAGGAAGACCAACCCTGAGCTGACATCCGTTGCTAATCCTCCTCTTTTTGCTGAGGAAGACTGGCCCTGGGCTAACATCCGTGCGCATCTTCCTCTACCTTATCTGGGACGCCGCCACAGCGTGGCTGACAAGCAGTGCATCGGCGGGCGCCCGGGATCCAAACATGTGAACCCCGGGCTGCCAAGCGCGGACTAAACCGCTGCGCCACCAGGCGGCCCCAACAATAAATGTTTTAAGGAGAGAGAGGAGCACCCAAAAGCTGTGGACAAAAGGTTTCTCCCCCCCACCCCAAATTTAAAGACCTGTACAGAGCATGGAAAAAGAAATTAATAACTGATCATTATAATCAGGGTAATAGGTTATTTCCAGCAATGAAGGGTCCAATATGGCTTTTTTCATTCTTTCTAAATCTATCAAAAGTTTTTAATGTTTGATTGAGTTTTTAGAACCTGGCAATGTCCGTGTCTGGTCATTTTTATTCTTCTGCCTTTTTAACCATTTCAAATATTGCTGAAGATAATTTTATCTACTTTGATTTCCTATGTACAAGTTTCTTTATTAAAAAAAGTTACACTCTTAAAAAAAAATGGGAAGTGTGGCTTTCAAACCGAGTCACTGCTCCAGTGTGGCAGTACCTCGTGTTTCCCAGGGTGACCTCATGGTCACAGAATTTCTGGAACCAGAAGGAACTAGAAGTGACTTATCCGAAATCACACAGCTGTTTAAAAAGTCCAAGAGTAGAACATGGTGCAGTCTTGTTTCTGCCACAGTGTGAGCGACTGCCCACATGTAAGTCTGCTCCCACTTCTCCAGCTCGGGGTGAAATGGGACAGTTGCTTTGAGTACATTTTACAGTCAGACTCATATACGTTGGAGACTGCACCTCGATGTGGTCCTCCTTGAATCAGCTTCACTGACCAGCGAGCAGCCCGAACTGGGGGCCTTAAGACTCCATGCTCGGGCCCTCGGCTGAGCTCAGGCCCGAGTCTTGCACGGCTTCTGTTTCCAGGCGTGGCTGGCCGAGGTTGAGGGCCGGCTCCCAGCTCGCGGCGACCAGGCCCGCCGACAGAGTGGCATGTACGACACCCAGAACCCGGCGACTGTCAACAACTGCGCACAAGACCGGGAGAGGTACAGTATGGGAACGGGGCCTGCTTGCTGGCGGGGGGCCACGTTGCTTTCTATTCCGTTCTCGATTCTGGAATCTGGAAACGGGCGGAAGGCGTTAGACACCAAAGTGCCTGTGATGATGGTCCTAAGATTCTTCCCATGGCGCAGGGTTCCAATTCCTCGTGGGACGGCGGTGAAGCTGCAGGGTGATTTAAGACGGTCTTAGTTACAACTCGCGGGGGCTTGCAAGCACTTTGCTCTTTGCTGGAGTGGAGTCCTCACCGGGGCAGTCGCTATAGTTGCTCTGTGTCTTCCTCTCTTGAGCAGCCCGGATGGCAGTTACACGGAGGAGCAGAGTCAGGAGAGTGAGGTGAAGGTGCTGGCCACGGATTTCGACGATGAGTTTGATGACGAGGAGCCCCTCCCTGCCATAGGGACTTGCAAAGCTCTCTACACCTTTGAAGGTAACACACATGCCAGCCCAGTTCCCCCACTTTTCATAAACTTTCTGTGTCAGTCTTCTCTTTCTGTGATCAGACCTTCTTTTGAAGCCTTCCAGCTCTTTCTCTACTACTCTTTTGTCGTGCTCATAGTATTATTATTATTTGGCTGGTGCCTGTCTATTTTTGCCTTTTGGTCTGTGCAGTTTATCAACTTTCAATGAGCTTAACTGCAGCAGATAGTAGGGAAGAATGATTATTTCATCCACTCATTCAATACTTCCAGAGCTCCTGCCCCGTAAAGACCCCTGAAGGGTGCGATGCAGGAGGTGTGGTGTGGCACGTGCCTTGGACACACATATAGGAGAGGGCAGCTTGCAGTATTTAACAGAGGAGGGGTACAGAGTGATGGGGGATTCACAGGAGGGTGAGATCACTACCTTAAGAGAATTCAGAGAACTCTCCGTGCAGCAGTGTATCAGAGGCATGAGCATTGCCAAACATGGAGCTTAGGAAGGTATGGGGCTCCTGTGGCTGGAGCTCAGGTGTCTTACGTGATAATAGTGGAATGTGAGACTAGAAAGTAAGGGTACCAATGGGGGGGGGGTAAGAGAAACATTTAGATTTTATTTGGCAAGCATTGAGGAGCTATTGAAAGTATTTGGGTGTTGACACAATCAGAGGTAGACCTTAGGACATTTATTGTCATATATGCAGGTTCAATCAGAAAACAGGGATAATGGTTAGCAAGACTGGCTAGTGTTTCCTAAACTGATGAACCTTGAAACGATGTCCTGAGAATGTTAATAAGGACGCTATGAAAGAGCAATCAGAGCTCAGATAAGCTTGAGAAGCCCTGGGATCAATGAATTTTACAGATTTCTTTATTACAGTACTTTTCAGAGCCTTTAACAGATTAAATGTTCATTGTGACAAACAAGAAAGAGACGTACCAGGTTAAATGTTCCCCGTTTTACTTCATGTCCACACTACCCCCCAGCCCCACACAGTACCCCTATCAACAGCTCCCTAAACAGTTTGCCCTTCAGAATACTGTTTGACGGTGGTGGCTAGTCTTTTGAAATTATCTTAGCAAATGGCTTAAGGGTCGTGATGAAGGAATGGACAGAGATGCTGCAGTCAACAAACTCCTCAGTCGTGGCCGATTGGAAGTTGGGAGGAAATCAAAGATGATCACCAAAGTTGCATTCCTGGGACAGTGGAGATGTCCACTGAAACGGGAAAGCAGGAGGAGGATCTAGTTTGGGAGGAAAAACAATGAGTCACCCATGTTGCATTTCAGGTGCCGGGGCAACATCTAGGTGTGCTTCAGGGAGAAGGAGAAGCGGAACCTTAGCTACAGACAGGAGCCGGAATGGGAGAGAGAGAAGTGGGGATATTGTAGAAAGAGGTGTAATTGAAGCCCTGGGAGTACGTTCACTCCAAGAGAGAGATGCAAGAGGGAGGGGAAGAAAAGAGAAGAGGATTAAAGACTTCCCCTGGGGAAGATATCCACTGGGAGGGAGGAGAGAGAGGCTTTTGGAGGAGATAGAGAAGGGCCCTTGGAGATGCGCAGGTGAGGGCCTGGAAGCTGCTGTGTGGGAGGAGAAAGTTTCAGGACACTTGTTTCATTGCAAAGCTCCCTGTTTTGCTCTCAGTCTGGGTTTGACAAGAAACCTAAAATATTCTGATATTGCATTTTCAGGTCAGAATGAAGGAACCATTTCAGTAGTTGAAGGAGAAACACTGTATGTTATAGAGGAAGACAAAGGTGACGGGTGGACCCGCATTCGGAGAAATGAAGACGAAGAGGGTTATGTCCCCACTTCATACGTCGAAGTCTATTTGGACAAAAATGCCAAAGGTGCTAAGACTTATATTTAATACAACTTAAAATATTTTTTAAAAATTGGAGTTGTTCCTCCCCACAACTGTGACTGTTACAGGCAGTTCTTCAAAAGCCTGGATGGAGAACACCACAGTACTTGTCCATATAGCCACAGAGTGGACTCGTAAATTTCTTTGGCTAGTTTTGACTAGAATCAAGGTTCACTTGCTGATGGAGTTTTCTGTGGAAAGCTGCCAACTGCCAATTTGCAACTGTGTCATTTGAAATCTGATAAACATTTCTTTTGGCAGCATCTGTAGATAACAAAACAAAGTTGCCTTCTAGCTTCTAATCAATATTCTGAATTTAAAAGTCCACTCTCATCATAGGGGTGCAGGAGGCTTCAGTTTTCTTATTTATATTTAGTACCTGCCATAAATTGAACTACCTTAGAATGTTACATTTTGTGACTTAATAAATTAAACTACGCTAGTTTGTTAAATTTTGTAATCATTCACTTTGGAGGAATTCACAAATAGAAGCCCCCTTCTTAAGTCAAGTAAATGAGATTCTTATACTGGTACCAAAAGTGTGTATTTTTACTTAAATATGGTTAAGATCATTGTTAGATCATCGTGATTATCCTCTTATGCCCGTATGGTCCCCAACAATCAATTGAAATCTGGAAAAGTGTGATCAGTTACCCAGCTGATTTTTACATATGACAACCCCTCTCCCCTCCGCCAGTGGACAGAGCTGACCAGACATGCTAACCGCCCACTTGGTTCATCCTGTTCCTTTGGAGGTTTTGTGGCAAGCATTCAGCTCGCCATCTCCCCAGGTGGAGCTATAAATAGAACCTGGGGCAGCAGCAATGGCTTCTACACATAGACCCTCTGCACGTCACTTTTCAAAGGGGGGATTTTTTTTTTTAAATCATTGGCATCTTTAAAACCCAAAGTGTGAATTTACTGAAAATTGTTTTCGAACTTCTAGCTCATTTTATATAATTAACTGTAACCACAGCAAAGTAAAATGTTTCCCCATCTTTAAAGGAATCTGGGTCACGTGGGGATTTGCATTTTTAAATTGGCCAGATAGGTAGTGAAGGAGTCGGGCACGTGCACAGACGGGTTCCAAGCCCAGTTTTGGTGCCCATTTTGAGAATCTGCCCTGAGATCACGGAGAACCAGTTATAAGTGGCTCAGAATGAAGGTGGTAGGTTGAGATTCTCTTTTGATTTGGCTTTGAAAATTATTCATGACAAATAGGAAATTAGCTCCTCGCCTCTGCATTGTGGGCTCCTTTTATAAGCTCAAGTCCATTTAAAGCTGATTCTAGGGGCCGCCCGGTGGCGCAGCGGTTTAGTCCGCGCTTGGCAACCCGGGGTTCGCAAGTTCGGATCCCGGGCGCCCGCCGACGCACTGCCTGCCAGCCATGCCGTGGCGGCGTCCCATATAAAGTGGAGGAAGATGGGCACAGATGTTAGCCCAGGGCCAGTCTTCCTCAGCAAAAAGGGGAGGATTGGCGACGGATGTTAGCTCAGGGCTGGTCTTCCCCACAAAAAAAAAAAAAAAAAAGCTGATTCTAAAAGTGACAGCAGCACATCGGGGGCTGAGACTGCAGGAGTCTGGGTTGCTGGTTGCAGACTCTGGCAGAAAGTTCACTGCCATTTCACAAGAGCCAACAAAGTGGAATTGAGTCACCTTTACTCAATGACAGCTTGATTTTTAAAATGCTTTTTACTTTTAAATAATTATGGATTCTCAAGAAGTTGCAAAGGTGGTACAGAGAGTTCCCATGTGCCCTTCACCCAATTTCCCTCCACGACTATATCTGACACAATTGGAGCACAGTATCAAAAGCAGGAAACATTGATTTTTTTAAATATTATTTTGTAATTCACATCTCTTTTGAATTATTACACCTTTGCTGACATGGTATCAATAAAGCCACTCATCCTGACCCGAGGCCTCTCAGGGGAATCATTTCAGGTCTCCTGTTTAGATATTGCAGCAAGAAAGTCAGCTCACCCGTACACCACAGGGATTTGTTTTAATGAGCAGTAGGTGGTCACAGCTGTAGCCATGTCACCAAGCGAATGGGAGACCTAAGTTATTAAAATCCGACCTTTCTATCCCATGATGAACTCATTTCCAGACTGGGAACTGTTGGAGAAAGCAAACTAAACACTGAAAAAGTCTTAAAACAGGGCAAGATATTACCCTTTTAACAGCCTGCCTTGAAAAGTATGACATTCCATGAAGTTGGGTTTTTTTTCTTTAGAATTGTGCAAATTCGATTCAGCAAATGGCTCTGTTGGTTTGCGGGGACAAGTGGGTGGTTTGGGTATATAAGTTCATGATCATTATCTTCCATGTGTGCCTTGGCACCCATAACAGATGAACCTCTGTAATAGTGACTGAACAGGGAAAGATATTTCACAGTTTTAGTTCCATCTAGTCAATGCATGAAGCATTAGAAAAAGCATGGAAACAATTCCCAGAGAACCAGGAATTTCCATTTCCACCCAAAGTATATACTTTGTTTTCTTCCAGCAGTTATCTGTTAAAATAAAAGCAGCAAAGTCTCCGCTTGTTTATGAAGTTTTCTGCTTTTATTTTGGAGACACTTAGAGATTAATAACGTACATGTAGAAAGAAGCCTTCCTTCTCTACCTTGTTTATCAGTCTGTCCCCCACAAACACAGCCCCCCCGAACCCCACCCCAGCGGACGGGGCTGCTGCTGTCAGACGCCCCCTACTCAAAGCAGTGGGTTCCTTTGCAGTAATGCCAGGGCACTTTTTGGTGTGTGTGGTGTCTACAGCGTGACTGTTTAACAACTGCCAAAATATTTAGACTAGAGTGACTTCCAACTGGTCAACTGGATTGTGACTACCCTCTTTCATGGTTATGCTTTTTAAAATTGCTCTGTCAAATGTGTCCATAATCCCCCCCCCCACATATATTTGTATATACTGCAATTTAAAAACTAAAAGGATTACTTGAATTCGTTGTTTTAACGTTTTACTCTTTTATCTGTTTGTTTTATTGGTGATTCTGCTGCCCAATGACCTTTTTGTTTTGTAACCGCGGGGGGAGCCGGAAGGACTTACACTGGTAGCTAGGTTCCCTGCCGGCTGCTCCACGCCTGAGATTATTATAGACACTTGGGTTCTGAGTAAGTTTTGTTTGAATATGGCCGACGTGACTGTTTCTCTCTATTCTTATCCTAAAAGAAAAGAATCTGTCTGGCACCTTTTAGTTGTACCCTCGTATCTGCCTCTCTAATAAACATTATATTTTTCTCCGTGTTGTGTATTTTAAATGATTTTTCTCCTTTCTGAGAAAATTATTCTGTGTAATACAAGCATTTAACTCTTTCGTCTTCAGTAATGGGGAATTTCCTAGCCAAATTCTTTTTTTTAATTCTGCCTTTCCCCCCTTTTAAATGATGACACCTTCTCTGTGTCTCCTGCACTTGAGGGCTGCCAGTCTGTCTCTCTTCTACCCCCTCAAGATGAAGAACTTTCACTGTTTATTGCTGAGTAAACACTGAATGACAAGTTTTCCTTTTCACCAAAGATTTTACATTTTACTGCTAAAAAAACCAGAGTGTCAACCGGAGAGAGAATCGGCCGTCAAGTTCCTTCCATCATTCTGGGGAGCTGGTCACATTTCTTTCTTTCTCTCAAAACCCAATTTATCAGAAAGATGAGTTGGGGTGGATGGGCACATCGTCTTCATTTGGGCTTCTCTGACCCCTGAAGGAAAGACTAGCTACTGACTGGAGATAAAACAGTGAAAGTTCCTTATCTCAGATGTGCCTGTGGTAACCAATTGCTCTAAAAATGCCCTTCCCTCCCCTCCCACCCCAGGGCGGTGCAGTCCGCAGCGAGGAACTGCCCGCCCCTGACCTGCTGCCTTCCTCGCTAACAGTGTTTCTCTTTCTCTCTCTTTTTGTGTTGTAGATTCCTAAAGGTGTTTGTGGAGCCAGAGCCTCGGGGGAGCCTTTCCAGGAGAAACCCTTCGGTCTGCTTGTCTCCACAGGCCCGGCGCCCGCGCCATCAGACTGCTCCCAGGCTGGGCTGGACTGTGGCCCTCGGAATCTCCACCTGAAGTCACATCCCCATGCCGTGCAGCTGCTTGCCTTTCTTTTTTTCCCTTTTTACAGCATGCTCCTCGTGGCCCACCTCCTCCCATGGCCCAGCCTGGCCGCCTCTTTGGGGGCAGGTCTGTCCCCGTCCTGGTCCCCACCCCACAGAGGGCCATGGAAGGCGGCTAGACCTGCGCCCCCTCCTTCCTGGGTTCCTGCTTTGGCCTCAGTCCACCCGGTGCTCCCTGGCCCATCCACGGTTCACACTGTGCCTTTTGTGAAAACTTTGCCACTGGTCTCCTGGGGAGACTAACAGAATCTGGACAAGGAGGGTCAGTGCACCGAGTGGACTGAGTGCCTGAATATCGTGGATGCGTTCCTGTGTCCTTGACATTAGAAAATACTCATCTTTTCCCAAGTCCATTGAGTATTCCATGGTCCTTCTCTGATTCCGGGTCCTCACCTCATACTAAACATTGGCCCTTGCAACATTTCACGGCCTGAGAGTGTCCATGGCGGGCACTGGGGCACACACACATGCGCACACCTGCATGCACACACACACATACACACATACCCACATGCACACACACACACACACACACACACACACACACATTTTTGTTTGGGGCCCTGTCTTCAGAGTAAGTCAGATTCCAGCTCGTGGGCCAGCCCTGCTGTTGTGACTGTGTCCACCTTTCAATGGGGTCAAGGAAGGTCCCAGCCCACCTTCTCCCCGTTAACGAGGACTGCAGATCGTGGTGCTTTGTGAACAAGTGTCCCACCTCTGCATTGGCTCCTTGCAAAGTGAAAATCCCCCTGTTTCCATGAATTCCAAGATTTGCATCTTAGGATTTTAGTGCTTTTGTCACCAAAGACCCTGTGCTTCTTGTCCTTCAAGTGATCCTGTGGCTACAGCTTCTGCATTTTGTCACGTGTTCTGGCCACGCGGAACTAATTGAGTTTGCTTTTTGAGCTAAGTTTCCTTCCTCTTACGGATCTTTGAGGAAAATGTGAGGTCATGTAGCCTGTGGCCACTCGTGCCGTAGAGCAGCCTGGCTTCTCGTCTTATTTGGTGCAGAAACAGTCAAGAGAAATCACTGGCTGTGAGTTTCTGTGAACGAGAACTCCATCAGGAACCCAAGGATGAAATCGAGCGTCTTTCTTCTCTTGTTTGGCTTTTGGTAACGAGGTGGTCACCTCGAGCATCCTCAGTTCTTCTCGACATTTATGAATCTAAGACAAGGAAGTCTTACAGGATCCAAAGGGACAGGGACAGAGACGACAGGTCCTAAGGGCTGGACCTTTGTTCAGGGAGAAAGTGGTTGCTGTCAGCCGACCAGCATGGACCACACACCACCCTCCAGCAGCAGCTAGGTGACTAGAAACAAGCAAATGCCTAGAGTGAGGAGGGGAAGAGGAAGTGGCTTCAGGTTTAAGGCAAGCGAGCCAGCGAGTATGAGCCCCCGTCACTCTTTCTCCCCCGAGCGAGGCTAGAACGGGGACTGAAACGACCTCCACAGCGTGGGCGTCGCGGGGCTGCTGCATTAGCGGCGGCTTCCGTTCCCCGCGCAGCGGCCCCAGTGTGGTCCTCAGCAGTCTCGAGAGAGGGCTGGCTCGGCAGAGGACACTGAAGCCCGGATGCCAGAGGCCGAGAGGTGTCAGGGCCTCCCCCCGAGTCCCCGCAAGTCAACAGGTGGTGGTTAACCCAGGCCGTCCCCGCGGCTCCACGTGGGGCTCCTCCGTCGCAGGGTGACCAGGTATCCCGGAGCTCCTGAATTCCATCGAGTCAGGCTGACCACGCTCCACCCCACAGGAAGCTAAATGGTTTTTTGAAATCTGACTTTAGAGCCTCAGTGAGGTATGTGTGCCACATCCCTCGGACGAGGTCAGGCAGGCTCCCTTCGTGCAGCGCAGGGGAAGGTGTGAGCTGTGGGCATTCGCTCTTCGAAGGTCTGTTAAGCCCAACAGAGAAGATGCTTGTATCCTCCTGTATCCCCCACACCTTTTTTTTTTCTTGTCACCTGCATCCAGAAAAGAATGGATCTGAGTTCTTTTCAGTGTTAACCTTGGTGTTCGCTTCTTCGCCAGTCCATGTGGCCATGTGGAACGGGCGGTGCTGCACCAGCTGGGCTTGTTAAAGGAAATAAATTATTATAGGATAGTTGAGATGTATCACTTACTCTGGGAGTCCTACTGTGAGTCACCTCTAGGTTAGTATGGAGCAGTTCACGTAGAGTAGAAACAGGGAATTTCCCATCTGCTTCTCAGTCTCCCCTCATATCCACCGCCTGTCATTTCTGCACCGATGCTAGAATACTGTTGTGAGAATGACTCATTTTAGGAATCTGTCCTGAAAATGACTTAAAAACGAAATGCAAGGGAGGAATTTGTCATTTACCCAGTTTTTCCTTTGCAGGATGGGAAAATAAAAAGGCATGGAAAGCTGTAATGGGATTTTCCTTTGGGTTTACCACACTCATCCTGAAGTTTTCAGGTGGTTGTGCCCGGGCGAGAGAAGCTGTAGCTTGTCCCCCAGCAGAGGCCTCTGGTGCCTCTTGGTAACACCTGTAATCACAGAAGACAGTTTACTGAACATGAAAAAGTTATGTTGAAAAAGTTATGTTGAAAAGTGTTTTTCCAGAAATTTTGGTTTCATGCTTCCTAACGGCTCTGCCTCCTGTGCTTCTGTCATCGAGAAAGTTCTTTTAAAAGTGATCCAAAATTCTATTTTAACCTGACGTTGAACACCTTTAAACTTTTGGGTTTATTTGTGTGTGTTGCACTAATTCTAACCTTTGGAGGCATTTCAGTGTTGTTAACAGCCCACTGCCCTTGTAAAGGTTCTGGAATTGCCCATTTGTCTTTGGAGATGGAATTAAACCAAATACAGTGCTTCCATTGGAAGGCTTCTATTGACCTTGTAACTGTATGTTAATCCTCTAAATGTTAAATAAAAGTATAACTTCTGGCACGGTATCCCGGGACGGTTTTGTTGCACGGAGAGATGCCCCAGTCATGGAGGCGGGGAGAGTCCCCTGGGGCCGGCTCCCGTCTGCCCTCCCCGACTTCCTGTGTAAACCCGACACGTCGACAAGTCGTGTCACCATCTGCTTGGGGAGGGGCTTGAGACCGGGCTAGCTCTAAAGACCACTCCACCCACTGGGGGAAAAGCTGCAGAGACATCGGTCAGGTGAAATCCAGGTTGATTCGGTCCAGGGATTTGGGGAGGCTCCTTATGACCGGGAAATTTTTGTGTGTGCAAACCCACCTGGCAGCTACTCTAGGTTTTCAGGGACCCTATTGTGGGGGTAGGGGCCATGAAACTGGAGCATGTTTGCATTTCATTGGCAGTCTGGTGTCACCAGGGCTCAAGCCTTCTTGGTAGCTTGGCTGGAACAATCACTGGTTTCTGTGAAACCGCAGACAGTGTGCAGGTTAAAGGGTGGGGGCCGGACGTGCGCAGTGGGGGGCCCTGTCTCCATAACTAGCGTTGAAAATCTTACCCCAGGCTTTTGGGGGAAGATACCATCGGGGAGTGCCCACACCCTTCTATTTCATAAGGCTCTTTAGAGCCAATCTAGGAAGACAGTTGTCGAGGGAGTGAAATAACAGCAGCTATGCAGTGTGAGCAGGGCGGCCTCGCGAACCCCCAGTGTGGACTCACTTGCTGAGGGGTGGGAGGTGAGGCCAGGCCTCACTGCAGCCTGCGCCTCCTCCCACAATGGACATGACTGGCCTTTCAAGCGAGAGCTTTGCTAACTCCTCAGGGAAGGCAGGGAGGGTGGGGTCAGGGAACCATCACGAAGTCCTGGTTCTCAGTCCGAGTGTGGTGAAGGGAACAGCTGCCTCGATTGTGGTCCTGACCGAGGCCTCTTGTCTAGGCTGTCGGCAAAAGGTAAATCTAGGAAGATTGTTTCCAGCATGTTCTTTCTGGGCTTTGCCACATTTCAGGAATAGTCTCCAACGGTGTCCGCAGAAGAGATGGAAGGTCCCTACCTGTCTCAGAACCTTCCTTCTCTGAAGGGCCTCCAGCGTTGAGGGCTGGGAGCTGGGTCTGCTGATTGGGGGCACGTGGCCTCACCTCTGTGGGCCTCAGTTTCCCCGGTTAAGGGGTGAGGACGTCATCTCCTTGGGGAGCTGCTGTGAGAACAAGATCACTGGGAAGGCACCTGGTCGACTCCACAGCGGCTCGCGGTGCTGGCTCTGATTCAGAGCTTGCTCCCCGCTCCCGTGATGGGGTTTGTTCCTCAGACACGGGGACAGAATCCGCAGCTCAGAGCTCTAGGACTTCGCGCTGCGCTTGGGGGTCTGAAACATGGAACCACTGCCCGGCTCGTCCCATCTTTATGCACCTACTGGTTCAAGCGTTTGGGGGAGGTGGCACCTCACCCCACCATATACCCGAACCTTCTGGTGACCCACTCCGCCCCTTTGGGGTTGAAAACTGGCGGCAACGTGGAGCTGGGCTGCCAGACAACTCCTTTCCTGGTGCTCTCTTGAGGGTGGCCTCTGCAGGCATGGGAACTCCTGACTCAGACGGTTCCAGCAACGCAGCAGACCTGTCGGTCAGGCTCCTCCAGTAGGTCTGGGAATCACATCAGCCGCCCCAGGCTGGCCCGGCTGGCCTCCCCCGACTTCCCCCACATGCCGGCCGCGCCCAGGTTGGCCAGCTCAGCAGCACGGGGGCGGTGGCGACCCCTAGTGGACGAGAAGTCAGAGCGTGCGAGAAGGACGAGGGTCTCTAACCACGGGGTGGCTAGGGAGGAATTGTAGAGGCAGGTGGTTTCTCGTATGCACCCCCCGCCTTTTTTTTTTAATTAAAGCAAAAGAGATCGGTGGAATTGTGAAATCTGTGGGGCAGCCTGGAGACCAAATTTTGAATTTTGCTGCAAAGGATGGATGGTGTGGATCTGAGTGAGGGAAGGAGCCAGGGGAGGCTGGACAGAGATGAACAGCAGGCCTAGCCCTGTGGGGATTAACATCCCGTGTGTCCTGAGCAGTGAGGACGTCCAGTCCCCGGCTCTGCCCTCCCCGCCTGGAAGAGACCTCTCCTCCCCCCGGCCTCTGCTGTCCTTTCCCAGAAGGGGAATCCACAGCCATGGTGCCAGGGCTCTCTCAGACGGGACTAAAGTGCGAAGGCTGCCAGTAGCACTCCGCAGCCACTTTGTGTGTCAAGAGCTGTTTCTCTAGAGCCGCATCCATTAGGCCCTGATTAAAACA
This sequence comes from Tapirus indicus, assembly GCA_031878705.1. Taxonomy (NCBI): domain Eukaryota; kingdom Metazoa; phylum Chordata; class Mammalia; order Perissodactyla; family Tapiridae; genus Tapirus; species Tapirus indicus. The sequence goes on along the minus strand of CM062929.1, from coordinate 32,212,736 downwards.
TTGCTGTCTCCGTCCAGATGGTATAAGGAGTGACATTTACTTAAATGACCTCCCACTAGCTGGGGACATCTCTGGGCCACAAAACGTAGAGCAGAAACTGAGGAAAGGCCCCACGTGCTTTGTCCTCAGAGCTAAGGAGCCAAAAAGCCATGGCAGGAAACACAGGGATTTCCCCCTTCTCCTCCGTCGGGCCCCGGAAGCGGTGGGGACGGGCAGGGTCCTCTCGGGCCGGTGGCCTTCTGCCCAGGGAGCCCGGTACCCCTCAGAGTGTGCACACGCTCCCACTGCCCCAGCCGAAGCCCTGCCCCAGTCCTTGAGAACCCTGTCCCCAGAGCTGGCTGTCCAGACACCCCCTCACCTGGGCTGCTCACTGGTGTCAAATCCAAGAAAGGACTGGAGACTGCATCCTAACACGTCCCTGAGGCAGCTCTCCAGAACATGCTTTGTCCAGAATGTTGACTGCTGCCTGCTCCTTCACCTCAACCAACACGTCTCCCTCTGCTGTAAGTAAAGTTGTAATGGAGAAAAGAGCCAGACAGAAGGAGGATTCCAAAACACCACTCGCTTGCCCAAAGGCTTTCGGGGGCTCAAAGGAGGCAGCGTAAGACTCATAGGATAATTTCTGTTGCACCGAGTTCAAACTAGAACAAAGGTAGGAAGCTACACTTCTTGGGTGGCTGCACCTCGCAAATGTTTTTTCCGACGCGGGTTTGTGACAGAAGCACAGGCAGATGGAAGGGCCTGCAGAAACAGGCAGCAGTTGGCCCACAAACTCCCCAGCCTGCAGGGGTGGCTTTTGGCTTCCCTAAAAGGTGCTGCTGGAGCGAGTCCCAGGCCCAGCCTCGGGGAGGAGCCCAACGGAGGGGGCGAGGGGACGGCACGCGGGGGAAACAAGACCGCAGGAGGCCCCCCGCCACCCAGTGCTTCCGTCTCCACTCGGTCTGTGAGGTGAACAACCACAGACTCCTGTTATGTCTTCAGATTCCAGCATCTCAGTCCGGCCAAGCCACCGAAAAGCCCGGTATTTCAATGGAAAATACAGAGGAAACATCTTAAGGCCAAGAGGTGCCTACCTATTTCTCTCTCACCTTCCTGTAGTACAATAAATGAATGTCCCCCAACCTCGGAAATCAACCAACCCTCCAGACAAAACTTTTCCATTCTCATCTTCCACGTTAGATAAGAAAAGCCAATCACAAAATCCACACAGTGGGGTGCCATGTAAGCGTGTTCAAATGTGAGCACAGCTAAGAATGCTGCTTGGACACACACACATATGTGGCAAAACTAGAAAGTGAGGATGGAGGACATGCAGGCAGAGTTACTCGGGGCGGGGGGGGGGCGTGATGGGAGGAAGCGGTAAGGGAGCAGACACGGCGGGGCACTGTCGCCGTCCTATCATCCTTCGTGTGGAGCGTGTCTCTGCGCGTTCACGTCCGGTGGCGTCTCACAAGAGACGTTCAAATACACAAAGTCTCAAGTTCTTCTCCCCTCGCCAAAACCCAAGAAGTGTAACCAACACCGCAGGGACTATAAAACACCAGCGTCACTAAATGTCAGGGAGCTCCTGGAGCTGGACACCAGCGACCACGACGGAGGGGACAACACCCGCTGTCCGCGAAGGAAGGGTACCCCGGGCAGCAGAGCCCTCGCCGGGATTGGAGGGTGACCCTGCTCAGTGGCTACTCCGACATCAGAGGCAGTGCCAGCAGGGGACCAGCCTGCGGGATGTGCTGGCCTTATCCCCCGACCACATCTGGCTCCATTTCTCTGGGACTGGGGCTGGTTCCAAGGAAGGAAAGACACACGCTGCTGGGTGCTTCGAGCGGCTTGGCCTCCTCTTACACTCCTGCAGCCTCCAGATGCTCTCGGTTTCAGAGAGCCATGCAAAGCCCCTCCCGAGTCGTCGTAACGTTGGTCGCACTGGCTCCACGGCCCGCCCCCACGGCGGGAGATCCACCCCTCCCTCCAGTAGCAGAATTAACTGCGGTGGACGCAGAGACAACAGTGTGGCTGTGGGGAATCATATGTATTTATTATGACATTCTGAACACAAACTAGACCGCGCAGACGTGGGGCGAGATTACAACCTGCACAGCGGAATCTCTATGTCACAAACGGTGTAACATGCAGCTGCTAGGCCCTGCAGTGGGGTCGCCACTGGCTGCAGAAGTGACTTTCAAAAGACTGTGGCACGTGTCAAGAAATTCCAACAGTGGCTTGTTTTTTGATCACGTGCTGCCTCGGTGGGAAGGAACCAGATTCAGTAAAACGAGATCACAGAAGTGAGCAACATGTTGCAAGAGCTTCAAGGGGTCCGCCGGAACCGCCTGCTGGAATTTCCGTGCCATCTGCTTCTACGGAGACCTAAGGCCACAGTATCGGGGAGTCCTAGGACCCCTTCCCAACTCCCTATTTGCTTTGGCCCTGACGAGGTCAGCATCTGGCCCCCGGCTGTTTTGTCTAGGGCTTCAGTGGCACTGGAAGCAAGGCTCAGCCTCACTGTGCTCAGCGGTCCTGTGTCCCAGCAGTGGCCTCGCCCAGCATCCAGAAGACACACTTCTGGGGCCCACATGAGACAGCTGCCCCAGTGCCACGCCTCCTTGCGCCAGGGGCTCTACACAGCTCGATGGTGCTTGGGAGAAAGGGGAGTCAGCCCCCAGGAAAGCCGCATTAACAGCAAATGATAGCAGCATGAGGTACTCCTGTTTCATTATCCCGTTCCCTAGCTTGGGCAAGTTACAGCCAATCATGGGGCCAGCTCAGTAGCACGGGGGAGAGGGGACCAGCTGCCTCCAGGATCAACCCCTACTGAAAGAATCCAACCCCCCTTTGGGTCCCAATCATGAATGATCCGGAGTTGGCAGTCTGCAGGACAAACACTGAGAGCAGCCAGGATTCAGGAGCCTTTCTGTGACAACCGGGAGTTGCAGGGGTGAAGCGGGGCCTCGTAGGAACTGGCTCCAGTGACAAGCAGTGGCATCCTCCCTGCCCGAGTGCTCGGCACTCTGCCCGCCAGCTCTGACGGTCTACCTGCGAGTCCTGGGTGCTGGACCAGGCGCCCGGCGAAATGCCTGTGAAGCAGCAGCTGATCCCCGACCCTCTGTCCCAAGGCCACAGCCCCTGATTGAGAGCTCCAGGGACAAAAGCTGGGCCTGAGCTAGCGAGAGGGCGTGTTTGGGAGACACAACGACAACAGTGACTTGTGGGCACCGCCAGGACAAAGACCCAAGTTAACGTCACGGAGCCGTGGTTGTTTCAACAAGACGGAAGTGGATATATTTCCTGGCTGCAGCGTTACTCACTGTGAACCAAAACAACTTTTCTGCCTCTTTACGCATCTGGGTTTCCGAAGCGGCCAGCCTCTCTTCCGGGTACAAACACACCCTCCGCAGGGAGGAGGGCAAAGGCGGGGGCCTGTGGGGACACTAGGGTCACTCAGCCCGGCGGGGCCCACGCAGGGTTCTTCCAAGCAGCCTCATGGGAGGTGTGTTCAGGGACGTGCTCCTGCAACACTCAGGGGACACGAGAGGGTCTCTGGAGAGGGAGGAGGGGACTTACAGACTGGCCCACGAAGTCACACAGCCCGAGTCTCAGCTTCAATTTTCTGCTCCCCGTGTAAGCTCTCTGGGTCCTGGAGCTGGGCCACACTCTGCCGGATGGCGATCTCGGGGCCGCCGCCGTACAGGTTGTTCAGGTAGACCCAGGTCTCCTCAGAAATCTGCCCGTAGTCAGCTCCTGCAGGGCCCAGGAGGCCACCCATCAGCGCTGGGTGCACCCTGGCCCCCTCACTGAAGCCACGGTCTTGGCAGTGGGGCTCCGGGAGGGCCAGGCCCCAAATGGGTGGGAGGGCAACTTTGTGTAAAGCTGTTAAATGGGAATCTCAGGATTTTCCAGTAGAACATCCGTTCTCTGAGGACTCCAGAGGGGACGTCTCTGGCTGCCGCCCCTCGTTTCCCAGGGGGTGGAGTTCACACAAAGGCAGGCAGGCGAGGCCGGCACAGGGCGTGGGGAGGGGCCTGGAGGACCCACGCCGACACCAAGCACCTCAGCCCACGTGCTCAGGCCCTGGGCCTAGACTGGGTGGATGTCTCAGCGTGACTCTGACAGGCGGCAATGACAGTGACCGGCAGCCAGGAGGGTGGAGGGGAGCCTGACTGGCCTGAGAGGCCGGGGCTGGAGCTGGCGAGACTCACCCTGCTTCAGCTGGATGTGGCCACTTCCTTTGACCTGTGCGATCCTGCTATTGTCAATGGGCCCAGGGGGCTCTGCAACAGACACGGTGCCGGCTCAGCCCCTCTGGGCCTCTGCGGCAGCGGGAAGAAACCCCAGTCCCAGCCTCCACCGGGGCCCTCCACCCCTCGACACATCGGAGCCCTTCTCCAGGTGTGACACCAACACCTGTGATCCTGGAGGGGCTGTCCTGGACCCCAGGGGTCAGCGGGAAGTCCTCAGGGTGGGAGGTGCTTGGGGCACCAAATGCTCATCTACAGAAGTCTGAGGCCACCAGGGCCTGGCGGCGACCCCGGACCCGGCAGAGGGAACTGCTAGGACTCACGCTAGTTTCAGACCCTAGTGTGGGGCGGGAGCCAGTGCCGGGGGACATGCTCTAATCTCGCTGAGCACCCTTCCGTGTGCCCCGTATCTCACGTAAACCTCAACAACTGTGTGAGATGAGAACTGTTCACGGAGACAGGGCAAGTGACCGTCCAGATCAGAGCTGGCAGAAGAAAAGGAAGCCAGGCCCAGGGCGGGGCTGCAACTCCAGAGCTGCCCAGTGGGGCCCGGCTGGCAGTGAGGCCCCTCCTCTTTCCCGAGTACTGGCTGGTGCTTATGCTCCGAAAGGCAAATGTCCAGTGCACAGAACTGGCTGGCTCTGCCAACCCTGCCAGGCCCCAGGCCCCAGTCTGGGAGTGCAAGTACAGGGTTTGAGGGCAGTGAGGGAGGCCGCATGCAGGCCAGGGCTCGAGCTCTGCTGTTCCTTGCTGGGGACTGTGGGGACTCAGAGCTGTCTTGTGATGGGGCCTGTTTCCACCCATGTAAACTGAGGGTCAGAGGATACAGTGTCCAAGTCCTTTCCTATGAGTCTGAAGCCATCTGTCCACTGAAATCTATCCTGTAGGCAGCAGAGTCCTCAAAGAAAGGGCCTGGCAGGAGGAGGAGCAGCCCCTTCTGGGCAACAGCAGGGAGGGGACAGTGGGAGGGAAGGAGCAGAGCAAGACGGCTCCTGTCCTCTGGGGCACCAGGCGGCCCAGCCTGGGTGGGGACAGCGATCCCAGCACTGGGGCTGGAAGAGCACCTGTACTCTCTGCTCCTGCTGGGAGGGTGCTCACCTGCAGAGGTGACCCCAGAAATCTGCCAGGCAGGCACAGACCCCAGGCACCGTGCTGGGACTCAGCGGCCACTCCCGGGACACTCGCAGCAGATCTGCAGCCCCAAGTCCCTCCTGGGGTGGGAGGGCAGGGCCCCTGCTCCACTCACCATTGTCCTTCCCCTTGACGAAGGCCTCCCACTCCCGGAACCACTGCATGCTGATGCAGTAGATGACGCTGGGCGACTCCTCGGCCTGGAACGCCTTGTTCAGCTGGAATGGGGGGGGCCGGGGGCAGAAAGGGAGCAGAGGAGAGGGTCAGCACAAACACCCCAACACCCCACCAGCTCTCACCCCAGACTCTGAGAGAACACTACAGACTCCAGGTAGAAAATTCAGAATTCTCGGACAAATTCAAAGAAAACAAACACCTCCCACAACCCCGCCACACAAACACCTGCCAGAAATGTTTTGGTGACTCTCGTCAATAACCCCGCTGAGATCACACAGTACATGGGTTTCTCCCCCACTTAAGAGGACGTGCCTCTGGCTCGCTCACTAACTCTCTGACATACCACTTTTTCATGGCCACAAAGCAGGGTCTTTCCTCAACCCTCTCCTGTTGACGGACAGGCCCGAATCCCATTCTGAGCAGCACCAGGGAGACGTGTGCTCATGGCCTCGGTCCTCACACAGCGGTTTCCACTGCAGAAGGCCCTTTCCTAGGTGGGCTACTACTGGTCCTGTTTGCACTTGCTTTTCCACTTAATGCACCTTTCCACGTCAGTTTGTAGAGCCCTCAACAGGAGGGACTCTGCCCCCCCGGGGACACCTGCCAATGCCTGCAGGTAATTTTGGTTGTCACTGGCATCACATGGGTAGAGGCCAGGGATGCTGCTAAACATCCTACACACACAGGACACCCCCCAGTAAAGGGTCACCCAGCCCCAAACAGCAGCTCCCTATTCCCTTAACAGCTGCTCAACAGTACACTGAGCAGATGGACCTGCACTTACTAAACCCAATCCCTTCCGCCAGCAAAAGTCTTAAACGTCTGGCCAGGCCTCTGGCCACTCCGGGCTCCCACAGAACATGTCTTCCAAACAGAGCCTGACTCACACAGCTCTTTCGTCCCCAAGTCCCCACAGGTCCCTCATACCACCCCCACCTGCATGCACCTTAATGAAGGTGTCGATCTCAATCCGCCTGCGCTTGGCCAGCGCCTCGATCTCCACCTGGCAGATGGAGCACACGTACAGATGGTTCACGGCGGGGCCGCCCCCGAACCTGCACCCACGGTGGGAGGCAGAGAGAGAGAGAGACACACACACATGAGCCCTGAGGGGGTCCCAATGGGGGAAGCAGCGGAACCTGCCAGGCGCCCTCCGTTTGGCTGGCTCCTCCCCACCAAGGGAGGCTCCCTTGCCCTGGCCTGCCCATCGGGCTCCCCTCAGCACCCTGTGCACAGCCTGTGTACTTGTCTGTCTTCTTTACTAGACTGGCAAGGACAACTCGTGCCAGCGTGCCCACAGTACCCAGCAAGTGCCTGCCCCAGGGCAGGTGTGTCACAAACATCTGTTCAATGGCAAAGGATGGCTCACTTCCTCTCCTGGCTCCCGGGCAGGAGCTGTGGTGGCCGAGAGCCCCCGCAGCGGGACCCTGAGGACAACATCAAAGGGAGGCTGCAGGTGGGAGTGTGGATCCCACAGGATTTGGGGCTGCATCTCCCTGTGGGGTTCTGACCCACCCGCTGGCAACAGGGCAGAGTCTGTGCTTGACCTGCAAGCAGTTGGGGTAAAGCCAGTCCAACGAGAGGCTGGGCAGCCAGAACTCCTTGGCCTCTCCCTCCTGACCTGTCTGACCACTCTCTCGGCCAGGGCACAGCCCGCCTGCCTGGCTGCAGAGTAACCCAGCCCTGGGCAGGTCCTCAACGAAAGCCACACAGTCTTGGTCTTGGACTTGAACCAGGAAGGCCCCAGGCAGCACAAGCCCAAGGCCGCCCAGGCCAGGTACCGGGTTGGGGAGACACACTGGCCAGCCCACCCTGCAGCCGCACCCCCAAGACTCTGAGAGGGGCCAACATGCTCACTTTTGCTGGAGCCAGTTTTTGGTCCCTTGTGGCTGGAAGGATCCCACTGGACGCCCACAATGAGGGGTATCTGTCTCATTGCAGACACGGCTGTAACAGAAGCCCCTGCAATTGCTCCCACCCTGCTCTGCCGCCTGAGTGGGACAGCGTGGGGGTCACCGTGGCACTCCCTCCCCGCCCTCCTGTGCTGCTCAGGGCAGGCTGGCCTCCCGGAAGAGGCTGGCCACGGGCACCGTACCTGTTATAGAGATGCTCCCAGACGTTCTGGGGCAGAATCACCACCAGGTCGTCGATGTAGTGGTATTTGTTGGGCGGGATGCCTGCGGAGGAAGGCACAGGGAGGGAGAGCTGGGGTCTCGGCCCGCCCGCCCCACACTCCGACCACAGAGAGGGCGCCCTCACCTCCGTGGGAGCAGAGGAAGGTGTGGTTGGTGATGGGCCCCGGCTCGGCGAAGGTGTTGAACTTGTTGAGCCACTCTCGGGACACGTAGAACCGTAGCAGGCTGGGCTCCCGCATGGCGGCCAGGGACACCACCTGCTGCCGCTCCCGCACGGCCTCCTCGCTGCTCTTCCTGGGGCAGGGGTGGGGCGGGGAGGGGTGGCTGGGCCTGCGCTCTGGCCATTCTGTAGGCACTGGCCACGCCCTCTCCAGGGGTGTGTGCAGAGCCACCTACCACCTGAACCCCTCTGCGATCTGGCTGCATCCCAGGAGCCCCACCATCCACCACTCCAGCCCCACCACCTCCCACAAGGACCACCGTACAAGACCCAGACTCGACTTTGTGGGTTTCCTGCTTTCCTCACAGAAGCCAGGGGTCTCTTTCTTAAAAACTCAAATCCTTACTCCCCCAGGCCTGAAACCCTTCTAGGCTCCACCACCCCCACACACACGCAGAGTAAAGCCCTGGGGAGCAGAGGTGGAACGTCCAGGCCCCCAGGTCACCAGGTGGGGACCCAGTCACTGTTCTACTGCCACACCCAGCCCTCCCCTGCCCACCAGGGCCCACACCTGTAGAAGAGGACGTAGGCCTCAGCATTCTGCACCACCGTCTCGTGGACCTCAGTGACATACTGGTCATCAAACTCATACCACTGCCCATTGATCACGTTTTGGCAGTAGGCGATGTAGTGGCCACCTGCGGAGGGAGAGGCAGGCAGGTTACAGATGCACTAGGGGACGGGGACGGGGCAGGGTGGGGTGGCTGGACTCACTGCCTGCCGTGCCATGGTGGCAGATGACCGAGAGGAGGTCATAAGTGGTGATCTGGGACGTGCATTCCTTGGCAAGGAAGGGGCGCAGGTCAAGTCCCTCGAGGGGGAAGGAGACGTGGCTGCTGATTTTGAACGAGTACATCACCTCATGCCGAAAGCGCTTCAGGTGAATGCACAGGATCTGGGGGGAGAAGGTGGAGACCTCGGTCATTTCAGCGCTGCCTGGGGCCCTGTCCCCCTGTAACCTGATGGGGGACTTGAGGCAGGGCTCCAGGACACCCACTAGCCCACTGTTTCACCCACTCAGGTGTCATCCAGACAGGCCACGGTCCTCTTGGCTCCAGCCACATGGCCTTCCTTGGTTCAGGCAAGCCTGTCCTGCTTCAGAGTTTTGCCCACCTGTTCCTTCCCCATTCTCCCCCCAGGAGGCTGACTCCAGCCTGCATCCTCAGGGCTCACTCAGATGCCACTTCCTAAAGAAGGCCTCTGTGACAGCCCCATCAGTCAGACGCCCTCCCCTCACATCTGCCTTACTTACATCAGGTGGCACCCCCAGCGCCCCCAAGCCTGCCCTGTGGTGGGCCCTCACAAAGTGTGCTGAGTGACGACGGAGCTGAGGCCACGAGAGAGAGGGCGCCAAGCTACAAATTTAAAAATTAGCCCTCTCCATCTGCCAGACCCTCCCAGGAGGTCTCTTCGCCAAAGCAGTGGAATCTCCATGGGCCTCTTTAGCTCGGAAGCTCCTGAGTCAGGGAGGGGTCAGCCTCTGCCCTGCACACCACCACTCGTCGGTGTGGAGAGGCCCTGGCAGCGGAGGTGGCGAGAGGCTGCTCCACTCACCTCAGGCAACCGCAGGACCTTACAGTACTTCACCCCGTTCCGCAGCCTGGGAGGAGAGAGCGAGTGACGGTGAGCGTCCCAGTGTGGGGGCAGAGGGGCCGGAGGAGCACGCCTCCCACCCTGGTCACCTCTGTGAGGTCAGGATCGAAGTCTGGGGGACCCGGGGGAAGCATGTGCAACACAGGCAGACCACAGAGGTTGGAAATGGGTAGTTGGGGAGAAGCCCCCAGAATCACACACTTACTTTTTACACCGTTCACAGCTGTACATGTTGTCACCTAGGGCAGTAAAATAAAGCAACAAAGGTTAGCAGGCACGGGAACGGGGACAGAAGTGCACCTAGTGACTTATACTTCAGAAATAAAACCACTTATAGGCATGCTGCCTATAAGAGACTCACTAGAGCTTTAAGGACAGACACAGGCTGAAAGTGAAGGGATGGAAAAGGTAGTCCACACAAACAGAAACCAAAAGAGAGCAGGAGGGGCTATATTTATATCAGGTAAAATAGACTTTCAGTCAAAATCAGTTACAAGAGACAAAGAGGGTCACTATATAGTGATAAAGGGGTCAATTCATCCAGAGGATGTCACCATTGTAAATACACATGAACCCAACACTGGAGCACCTAAATATTTAAAGCAAATATTAACACAACTGAAGGGAGAAATAGACAGCAATACAATAATAGTAGGGGACTTCAGTACCCCACTTTCAACACTGAATTGATCATCCAGACAGAAATAAGGGAACAGCAGACCTGAATAACTCTACAGACCAAATGGACCTAACAGACATATCCAGAACATTCCAGCAGATTCTCAAGTGCACATGCAACATTCTCCAGGAGAGGTCATACATCAGGTCACAAAGCAAATCTTAAATTTAAGAAGACTGACATCATATCTAGTAGCTTTTCCAACCACAATGGTACGAAATAGAAGCCAATGACAGGAGGAAAACTAAAAAATTCACAAATACACGGAAATTAAACCACATATCACTGAACAACCGATGGGTCAAAGAAGAAATCAAAAGGGAAATCAGAACTTATCTTGAGACACAAACGAAAATGAAAATACAACACACCAGCACTTATGAGATGCAGCAGAAGCAGTTCTAAGAGGGAATTTTATAGCAAAAAATGCCTGCATTAAGAAAAAACAAAGATCTCAAATAAACAACCTGACTTTACACCTTAAGGAATTAGAAAAAGAAGAATAAACTAAGTCCAAAGTTAGCAGAAGGAAAGAAATAATAAAGATTAGAGCAGAAATAAATGGAACAGAGACTAGAAAGACAATAGAGAAAAAAATCAATGAAACTAAGAGTTGGTCTTTTGAAAAGATAAACAAAATTGACAAACCTTAGCTAGATTAACTAAGAAAAAAGGGAGAAGACTCAAATAAACAAAACTATAAATAAAGGTGGAGACTTACACTGGTACCACAGAAATACAAAGGATCATAAGAGATGACTATGACCAATTATATGCCAAAAAACTGGACAATGTAGAAGAAATGGATCAGTTCCTAGAAACATACAACCTACCAAGACTGAATCATGAAGAAATAGAAAATCTGAACAGACCAATAACGACCAAGGAGATTGGAGCTGTAATCAAAAACCTCCCAACAATGAAAAAGCCAATTCTACCAAACATTTAAAGAAGAATTAATGCCAATCCTTCTCAAACTCTTCCAAAAAACTGAGGAGGAGGGAACACTCCCAAACTCATTTTACAAGACCAGTTTTACCCTGATACCAAAGCCAGGTAAGGACACCACAAGAAAACTACAGGCCAATATCCCTGATGAACACAGATGCAAAAATCCTCAACAAAATTTTAGCAAACTGAATTCAACAGCATATTAAAAGCATCATACACCATGATCAAGTGGGATTTATCCCTGAGATGCAAGGATGGTTTATCACAAGCAAATCAATAAACATGATACACTACATTAATAGAAAGAAGGAAAAATATCATATGATCCTCTCAGTAGACACAGAAAAAGCATCTGACAAATTTCAACACCCTTTCATGATAAAAGCGCTCAGCGCTCAACAAGTTGGGTGTAGAAAGAACATAGCTCAACACAATAAAGGCTATATTCAATAAACCCACAGCTAACATCATACTCAACAGTGAAAAGCTGAAGGCTTGTCCTCTAAGATCAGGAACAAGACAAGGATGCCCACTCTCACCACTCCTATTCAACATAGTACTGCAAGTCCTAGCCAGAGCAATCAGGCAAGAAAAAGAAATCAAAGGAATCCAACAAGAGGAAGTAAAATTGTCCCTATGTGCAGATGACATGATCTCAGGTATAGAAAACCTAAAGACTTCAACAAAAAACTGTTAGAACTAATAAACTAACTCAGTAAGGTTACAGAATGCAAAAACCAACCTACAAAAATCAGTTGCATTTCTATACACTACCAAAAAAATTTGAATGAGAAATAAAGAAAACAATCCCATTTATAATAGCATCAAAAATAATAAAACACATAGGAATAAATTTAACCAAGGAAGTGAAAAATCTGTATGCTGAAAACTATAAGACACTGATGAAAGAAACTGAAGAAGATTATGAGATAATAGAAAATACATAGGTATTGGTCTCTACCCAAGGTTCCTGGCACAGAGCTCTTAAAGCCCTTGTAATTTCCTAAGTGATAAGAGCACTAGGAGCATTTTTTGTTCTAACATTCGGGCTTTGACTCTGGTTCCTGACTCAGGGCTCCTAAATCCCTCAGAATTTCCTGGGCAACGGCAGTATCTTTTGTCCTAATGAGGTGACTCTGGGTGGGCTCCTGCATGCGGGCTGCTCACCAGAAAGACCAAGCCATGATTAGAAATTTGGAATTTTCAGCCCCGTCCCCATCCTCCAGAAAGGGAGAGGGGCTGGAGACGGAAATAGTGATTGATCGTGCCCGTGTGAGGAGGCCTCCATAAAGACACCAACAGCATGGGGTTCAGGGAGCTTCTGAGTTGGTGAACACATGGAGATTCAGGGAGAGCGGCGCTCAGAGAGTATGGAAGCTCCACGCCCCTTCCCACATACCTTGCCCTATATGTCTCTTCCATCGGGCTATTCCTGAGTTATATCCTTTTATGATAAACCAATAATCGAGTAAGCAAAATGTTTCTCCGAGTTCCATGAGCAGCTCTAGCAAATTAATTAAACCCAAAGAGGGGTTGTGGGAACCTCCAACCTACAGCCAGTTGGTCAGAAGCACAGGTGACAACAGGGACTTGTGATTGGCAGCTGAAGTGGGGGAGGGGGCAGTCTTGTAGGACTGAGTCCTTAACCTGTGGATCTGATGCCATCTCCAGGTAGATAGTGTCAGAATTGAGTTAAACTGTAGGACACCCAGCTGGCGTCGCATTATTGCTCAGTGTGGGAAAACCACCATACTTCTGGCATCAGACGTGCTGTGTGGTAGCAATGTGAGAGTAAAGGACAGACACACAGGAGGAAGACTGAGTTGTTCCCACACAATGACACAAATAAATAGAATCAGCCCGTGTTCATGGGTCACAAGAATAAATGTTAAAATGTCCATACTATCCAAGTCATCTATAGATCCAACACAATCCCTACCAAGAATCCAATGACATTTTTCACAGAAATAGAAGAAACAATCCCAAAATTCACATGGAACTACAAAAGATCTCGCTTAGCCAAAGCAATCTTGAGCAAGAAGAACAAAATTGGAGGCATCACACTTCCTGATTTCAAACTATACTACAAAACTACAGCAATCAAAACAGTATGGTCCTAGCATAAAAAGAGACACACAGAGCAATGAACAGAATTGAGAGCCCAGAAGTAAACCCATGCATATAAGGGCAAGTGAGATTTGACAAGGGCACCAAGAATACTTGATGGGGAAAAGATAGCCTTTTCAATAAATGGTGTTGGGAAAACTGGATGTTCACATGCAAAAGAATGAAACTGGACCCCTATCTTATACCACTCACAAAAACTAACTCAAAATGGATTAAAGATTTAAATGTAAGACCTGAAACCGTAAAACTCCTAGAAGAAAACATACGGGAAAAGCTCCCTGACACCGGTCTTGGCAGTGATTTTTTTGGATATGACACCAAAAGCACAAGCAACAAATGCAAAAATAAACAAGTTGGGATTACAGTAAAAAAAAAAAAAAAAACTTCTGCACAGCCAAAGAAACCACCAACAAAATAAAGAGGCAGCCTAGACAATAGGAGAAAAAATTTGGAAACCATATATCAGATAAGGGGTTAATATCCAAAATATATAAGGAATTCATACGAGTCAGTAGCAAAAAAACAAACAGTCTAATTAAAAAGTGGGCAGACGACCTGAACATACATTTTTCCAAAGAAGACACAAATGGCCAACAGGTACATGAAAAGACATTCAACATTGCTAATCATCAAGGAAATGCAAATCAAAACCTCAGTGAGATATTACCTCACACCTGATAGAATAGCTATTATCAAAAAGACATGAGATTTAAAAAAAGACAAGAGATAACAAGGGTTGGCAAGGATGTGAAGAAAAGGAAACCCTTGTGCACTACTGATGGGAATGTAAATTGGTACAGCCATTATGGAAAATGGTATGGAGTTTCCTCAAAAAATTGAAAATAGAACTACCATATGATCCAGCAATCCCAATTCTGGGTATATATCCAAAGAAAATGAAATAATTTTCTCGAAGAGATATCTGCACACCCATGTTCATTGCAGCATTATTCACAAAAGTCAAAAGGTTGAAGCAACCCAAGTGTCCATTGGTGGATGAATGGATAAAGAAAATCTATCCATACAATGGAATATTATTCAGCCTTTAAAAAGGAAGGAAATTCTGACACCTGCTACAACATAGATGCACGTTGAGGACATTATGCTAGAAGAAATAAGCCAGTCACAAAAAGTCAAATACTGTATGATTAGATTTAGATGAGGTACCTAGAGTAGTCAAAATCATAGACAGAAAGTAGAATGGTGGTTGCCAGGGGCTGGGAGGAGCAGGGAACAGGGAATTGCTGTTTAAGGGGTAGAGAGTTTCAGTTTTGCAAGATGAGAAAGCTCCGGAGGTGGTTGCACAACCATGTGAATACAGTTAACACTACTGAACTGTACACTAAAAAATGGTTAAGATGGTAAATTTTACGTTATGTATATTTTACCACAATTAAAATTTAAAGAGAGTTTTCCCAAAGGTTAATAAGATGCCAAACACTCAACAGAAAAATAGGAAAAGGACAGGAATGGGAAATTTCAAAATAGGAAATACAAACAGCTAATATACTTAACGAAAAAATGTTCAAGCTCATCAATAATCAAGAAAATGCAAAAATTAAAGCACGGTATCATTTTTGTCCACCAAACTAGTAAAAAAAGAAACACAGGTGAACCCCTAAGAGCCACAAGGCAGTGGGGCTGGGAGCACAGGCAGCCCGGGCAGCCCCAGCCACTAACCCTTCAGCTCATCAGCAGCAAAGAAGGCAGCCAGGCAGTCTTCCAGGGTGACGACCGGCCCCCAAAACCAGCTGGGGGTACAGGACACCACGAACCTGTGGAGACAGAGCGGGTGGCGGGGTGCTGCCAAGGCCTTTGGCCGGAGGTCTGCTCTGGCCCAGAGAAGCAGCTTGGCCCGTGGGTGGAATGGGCAGAGGGCTTGAGCCAGACACCTGGGACCACCAGCCAGCAGCCCAGTGTCCTCGGGAGGGTGCCATCAGCCCCCCGAGCCACACCCTCCTCAGCTGTGAAGGGCGCCATCACGCGGGCCGCTCCTCTGGGCACTGTATGGTTCCTGACATCAGGCATGCAAGACAGTGGGGGCCTTGGAAAAACTCCCACTGCCCTCCCCACCAGGCCAAGCCCGGGATCCAGCTGCCATTCTCTTTTCTAGCTACCGCTTGGTCACTCCCCTGTCATTACCTGCCTTCCAGTCCAGGCCATCCCAGTGTGGCCAGGAACACCCCTACCCCACTTAGCCAACTCCCGCATGTCCTGCGGCCTCAAGCTCCCTTCCGGACTCCACCCCCATCCCTGCAAACACTTGTACTTTGCTGTTTTAGGTCTGCGCCTGCCCAGGCTGTGAGTTCCAGGAAGGATGGGCCAGAGTGGTCTTGTGTTTCCAGCAAGCGGGAAGGTGGACCTACCTGCGGATATACTCCACGATGAAGGCAAGCCAGCCCTGGGCAGTGTAGCTGTCCCCACAGGCACCTGGCTTGGCCGGCACATTCTGGTAGATGGCCGAGTGGAGCTTGGCCAGGTCCTCTTTGCCAGGAATGGGCAGCGACAGGTCCTGGAACGTCTCCACTGTGGTGGACACCTGTGGGGTTGAAGGTCAGCCTGGGTCTCCACCTTCCAGGGTTCTGCTCTGCCCAGACTAAGCAAAGTCTGCACCCCGAACCCCACCCACCAGACGGTAGGTGTGGGGCAGTGGGCCTGCTCCCCAGCCCTGGGACATGGGAGCCCCACAACCAGGGCCTCCCCTAGAGAGAGGCGGAGGCATCACGTGGAGAATCTGCCCCCCCCACCAACCCGAGTGAGGACCGCTGAGGCCGCTGAAGGCCAGCAAGTCCCTCCCCACCCAGGGCACCCACCCGGTCACAGGTGAGACACTGCACAAGGCTGAGGATGGAGCCGTCGAAGATGTCCGAGATGACGCTGCGGTAGCGCTGCTCCTTCCGCCTCCGGCTGCCAGCACTCGGGACCTGGGCTGGGGGCACAGCACGGGGCTAGGCCCAGTCCCACCAGACCGTCTGGGGCAAGGGGCGGGCACTGGGGCTGGCTTGGCTAGGACATGGGGTCAAATCTGTGTGAGTCACTTGACAGGGTACATAATTCACCTCCTGGTGCCTCAGTCATCATCTGTAAGATGGGACCCCCCTTCATGTCCCAGTGGCGTTAGGAGGGTTCAGAGACGCTGTGGGAGGAGTACGCAGCACAGCCCCTGGCAATGAGTGCTCGAAAATGACAGCCACATGCACGATTCCCACCCCCAGCCCGAGCTCCACGTGCAGATGCCCTGCTGACCCACCCTCCCCGCCAGATCCTCCGAACCTTTCTTGAGCACGTACGACGGTCCCATCCTCACGGGGCTCGCACGAGGAGGGCTGCTAGCCAGCTTGGCATGGCCCTCGTGGTGGTGGACGGGGCTGCAGGGGCGAGAAGTGCTGCGCATGTGGGCCTCGTTGTCCGGCTCTGGGGGCAGAGAGGGGTCTGTGCTGGACCAGGGCAGCCAAGCCAGCTCCGGGGCCTGGTCAGGAAGAGGACCCACCAGCACCTCCTAACGGGACGAGGCCCGAACCCACTGTGTCTCCTCTGTCCTGTGCCCACGCCAGCCCCCAAGAGACACGCAGAACATGCTGTCCACACACTTCGAGTTTCCAGCAGACGGCCTGGGACTGCAGGGCGGGCACTCCAGCTTTGTTAGCTGAGTGAGTCTGGACACATTAGTTAGCTGACCGATTTCTCACCCGGAAGTTGGATCTAGTGGTAGAATCCCCCAAGGGGTAGGAGAACTGACAGGCAGTGCTCGGCACACAGCAGGTGCAGGACAAGCGGGGCCATGGTTCCCCGAGCAGCTGTCTGGTACCTGGTGTCCGGCAGGGGCTGGTGGACCGCGGGGACGGTGGCTGAGTCTCCGTGGGCTGGTGGTCAAGGGCGGCCATGGCAGTGTCCACATCGGCGTCCTCGTCCACTTGCTCCGAGTTTGTGCGCTGCTGGCCCCAGGAGAACTTGCGGTCCTTCATGCGCTCCTTCTCGGAGATGGCGCGGCCCGCCTCGTCTGGGATCAGCAGCTCTGTCTCAGCCTGCGAGCCGCCCCCGCCGCGACCCTGCCCGTCACCCTCACCCCGGTCACTGCTTGAGTCACAGGACAGGAACTCATCCTCTGACGGGCTCCGGTCGCCCTCCCGCTTCTCATCCGAGTCGCTCAAGTCCGAGTCCCGCGCCTCTGTCAGGGCCGCCGCGGCCGCCACCACCGGCTCCTTGAGCTCCTCGTGCAGCTGGTCCATCAGGCAGCGCAGGAACTCCTGGGTGTCCTGGAACCAGGGGCTGCGTCACAGGGCTGTCCCTGGGGGTGGAGGAACCTGCCACAAGCACCCACTGCCTCTGCTGACAAGGACGCCAGCCAGTTTAGCCTGCAGGGCCTCACCTGCGCCCTGTGCAGACGCGCTGGTCGACCCCTCACTGCAGCCTCTAGGGCAGTTCTGTCCTAACTCCCGTTCTCCTGAGACACTGAGGCTCAGAGAGGCCGAGGGACCCCTCCAAGGTCACACAGCTGGACAGAGGCTGAGCCGAGACCCCACCTGACTCCCCAGCTCATGTCCTTCACCAGCTGGAGCCCTGCTTCCAACTCCCCCCCCAACGGGGGACAGCAGAGGTACCACGGTCAGCCACTAAAGTCACCTTGCTCCCTAAAGGAGGGGACCCTGGGTGGGGGGAGCCCATGGAAGGACAAGGGTGACACCGAAGGCGTGTGTGCACGTGAAGACTCAGCTGAGTTCCGCAGGGAGTGATGCCACCTGGCGGGCAGGCTGCCTGCACCTCGATGCCGCCTCTGGTTCTCCCTGCTCCCCAAGTCCCGCTCCAGCCCGCGGGCCCACCCCTCCCTTTGAGTCCCGCTCCAGCACCTGGGCCCTCACCTCCCCTTGAGTCCCGCTCCAGCACCTGGGCCCTCACCTCCCCTTGAGTCCCACTCCAGCCTCCACACCCCCGCCTCCCCTTGAGTCCCGCTCCAGCCTCCACACTCCCGCCTCCCCTTGAGTCCCGCTCCAGCCCCCAGGCCCTCACCTCCCCTTGCCATTGTGGCATGTGACATAAGCATGGGCTCTGGAGGCAGGAGCTCACCTTCCCACAGACCTGAGCAAGACCTGGACCCAGATGCCACTTCAGAGTGGCTGGGTCTCAAATCACAACATTGATTCTGACTATTATTCTGATTCCAACTACTCTACGACTAGGTCGCCAACCCTGCAGGAAGCCAGGGCAGTGAGGCCTCTGGCACAGCCTGCCCACTGAGCCCAGCCGACAGCAGTGCACACACAGGAGATGCTTTAAAAGGTCAGAAGATGGTGACGGCGGCTGGCCTCGGACAGCTGGGGGCACTTGGTGTCCTGCTGGGCCACTGGGTTCAAAGTCCTATTCCGTCCCTCATGGTCCCTGATCCGGAAGTCAGAAACAGCCCCCGTCCCAATCCTTGACCCACACGAGGCAGGGGTCACGCAGTGGGCAGACCCAGACAAAGACCCACTGCGCACGTCACAGATCTGGGGAGAGGCCCTTCTCTCCGTTCTGGCAGCGGGAAGGGAGGGCTCTGGATGGACTTCCTAAGGCAAGGTGTCAGCTCAGATAAGAGAAATGACCCGTTCGCTTATCTCACACCAGGGAGAGGCGGGAGGAGACGTGTGTCCTGTGTCGGGGGCACTGAAATGTTCATTTAAGAAACAGGCTCTCAATACGCCATCCACTTTTCTTTCTGGTTCTTTTAACAAAAGTACTCTGTGTTCGTTGCTAGAATTTCAAGCTACGTGGAAGCATGATGGCATCCTCTGGCCATTAACAGAAGCCCAGACTCAGAAACGTCCCCTGCATTACGTCTAAAATCCAGAGAAAGAGATGTTTCTGGAGGCCGAGGGGATGTTAGGCAGCAGCCGAGTGGCCCTACTCCACAGCGTCCTGACTCAGAGACCCAGGGCCAGCAAGGCGCCCTCCACAGCATGAGGGCGGCACTGTGGGGAGGGCCGGCTCAGCTAGGCCTGAATCCCATCCCTGCTGCTATGTGCTGTGTGACCTGAGCAAGTTGTAGAACCTCTCTGAGCCTCGGCTCCTTACCCATACCATGGGAGTGATGACAGAGCCCACTTCAAGAGAGTTCTACCAGGATAAGCAGGGCTGTACTTATGTGGCAGGAAGTGACCACCTAATAAATGCGGGATGGTGAACTTTGATCAGTGGACATTATCACTCTTCAAAAAGGGCAGAGTTCAGGCAGCACTGGGCTTCTCAGTCAGGAGCCTGGTGTTCATCCAACCGAGGGTGTGAGCAGAGAAAGACCCAGGAGCCCTCACCCTGGGAAGGGACGGGAGGCAGGGTGGCGGGGGCCGGAAGACGGGACCGAAGGCATCCCTCATGTGACCAGTGCTCTGTGTCTGGCCCTCACACTCAGGCAGCAGCAATGACAAAGCAGACAGGTCCCGCTCCACCCGCAAGCCCAGCAGGGAGACCCCAGGCTGCGCAGCAGTCTGGGGCCGGGACCTGGACCACAGGAACGACCAGCTCAGCTCGGGGCTGGGGCACACACGTGGCTGTGTCCTGCTTCGTCCTGGTCCCATGATTTTATGCAACAGAGGATATCGTTGATTTCAAAGGGGTTCTCTAGATTTACAAAAACTTGTAACCAAATGTTTACTTTGGTTTTTGGACATAATGCAGTAAAAGGGAAATTCTGCCTGTGGTTTGGGGAACGAGAAACCACGTGCCATTTTGAATGCAGTGCTGAGGCACAAAGACTCGAGTCTGAGGTCAAATTTCCCCTCCACCAGGTACCAGCTCTGTGACCTGGGCAAGTGACGTGGCCCGCTGAGCCTCAGTCTCCCCATCTGTCCAGTGGGGAGAACACCTGCAGGTTGCTGGGAGGCTCCAATGTCCTCATTCACGCGAGGGCTCAGACAGCGCGAGTCTGATCTGGAGACCCGCCTCGCTACGCTGAGCTGCTGTTGCTGTTTTCCACACTGGTCCTGGCGTCAAGGCCAGGCCTGGTCGGTCATGGCCCTGGGGGTCCCCTGGGCAGCTCAGACGGCCTACCTGCTGGGCATAGCCTCGGAACATCGGGTTGACCAACTTGATCCCGTGGGACAGGCTGGTGGGAACCACGTAGCTTGGGCTGCAGGAAGACAGACCCATCAGTACGGGTGGCCTGCTCTGAGCAACTCAGTCCTGCAAGCGCCAGGGGTCAGCCAGTGAGGCTGACTCGGATCAGATTCGGCGCAGCGTTGACTGCAACGCTGGGAGGTGCCGACTGGCCCGGAGCCCCAGCAGGCTCGCATATCCCCACAGTCGAGAAGGAAAGCGTCAAGTCGTGGCCCAGCCAGGGAGAGAGCTCTTGACTGGGCTGGCACCATTTCCCACTGGGCTATGACAGGGCTACTTTAAAATTGTTTTCATTCTAAAATACTTATTCTGGATTTTCTAATTTGAAAAGTAATACACGTATCTGAAAATCTAAAATTTCAGAAAAGCCCAAGAAACACCACCACTAAGAGCACCACCCAGGGATAACTACCATTAAGATTTCCAGATATTTCCATGAAAATACAGACATATATACAACACACATACAAATATACACTTAAACAAACTTGGCTTCTTACAAAATTGGAATTACATTGCATCACACTGTTTTATAATCTGGTTTAAACTTAATATATTTCTATGTACTCATTTTAAATTATTCCCAATTTTGATTTTTCCTGGAGAAACAGGTCTAATCCAAGTTTCTGGTCTTTACATTCATTTCACTCAGGTAAAGCCCCTGCCCCATCAGAGCCAGCCACCATTTATGAGATTCTTTCCTACGTGCACATCGTGGCTGCCGGCTTAGATCAACACCAGGTTCAAATTCTAGCTCCACCTTTCACAAGCTGTGTGACCCTGAGCAAGATCTCTCTGAACCTCAGTTTCCCCAATTTGTAAAATAGGGTTGGCTCTGACCTACACCTTGTAGGGCTGCCATGAGCATTACATGGAGTAAAGTATGGCAAGTGCTCAGTTGAGGGACTGAGAGAAAATATCTGACCCCACACACCTGCCTGAGGTCAAGGGCTCAGCTACTCACCGTTTTCTGTGCCAGACCTCAGAGACCAGCTTCTGGTAACTTTTGCACAGGGCTGGCTTCTTGTCTGTGCGCACCAGGCCTCCACACTCCAAGAAGAACTGGGTCAGCGGAGGGCTGGGGGACAGGGAGTGAGTCAGGGCAGAAGAGAAAAGGAGAGGACACGGCATCGTTTAGAAAGAGCTGGGTGGAGAAGCAAAAGCTTCCTGTGTGGGGGACGTATCGGAGCCCCCTGGAGCCAGAAATGCCTGTAGATGACTAGAAGGATCCCACCCGTTACAGGTTGAATTGCATCCCCCAAAATTCATATGTTGAAGTCCCTAACCCCAGACCTCAGAATGTGATTGCATTTGGAGATACAGTCTTTAAAGAGGTAATTAAGTTAAAATGAGGTCATCGGGTGGGCCCTAACCCAGTATGATTGGACATAAACATGCACAGAGGGAAGATGACATGAAAACCCAGGGAGGAGGTGGCCGTCCGCAAGCCAAGGACAGAGGCCTCAGAAGAAGGCAACCCCGCCCACACCTTGATCTTGGGCTTCTAGCCTCCAGCACTGGGAGAATCAACGTCTGTTGTTTATGCCCCCCGGTCCGTGGTACTTGGTTATGGCAGCCTGGGAAACTAATACTGCCCCCTTTCCTCTCCCCGGTCAGATGAGCTTCCCACTTTGGGGCCGTGGAGTCAGGTGATGGCTGCTGCGTGAACGAAAGAGGAACCAGCACCTGCTCCTTCCATCAGCCATTCTGTGGGAACCTCCCCGAGCTGGAAGCACCTCCTCCACTCCCCCTTTCCTCATGTTTTTAAACTTATCTCATTTCATAAGAAATATACATTCATTGTAGGAACACTAGAAAATATAGATAAGCAGACAATAATAATCAACCTTAATCCTACCATGCAAAGATAGCTACTCTGAAGATTCTGGGGTATATCCTTCCAGCCTCTTCTATGCACACATACCCCTCCCTCCCTCCCTCCTCCACATATACATACACTGAATCCTTACTAGGTGGGACATCTGTGTACCAAGCATAGGAGGTGCCCTGGCCTCATGGAGCTGACAGCCTATCCCAAACAGAAATTAATATTTTCCCCAAAAATGGAATTGCACCATACAAAGCTTTATAACCCCCTTTTTCCCCCTCACCATATTCGGAATGCCTCCCGTTTTAATAGATATCGTCCTGCACCATTTTCCCTGTACTCACTGTAAGGCTGGTCTACAATGAATTCGCAACTCTAATTGTTTCAATTGTTCAATTTAAATTGTTTCCAATAAACAACAGAATGACGAACATCCTTGCACAGAGAACTTTCTCCATATCTCTGGTTGTCTCCTTAGGATAAATTCCAACAGGAGGGATTGCTGGGTCAAAGGGCATGTGTGCTTTCAGGGGTTATGATGTGTATCCACATACACGTGTTTGTGGGCAACAGACGCAACACAGCTTGGGGGCTGCTGCCGTTATTTCCAGGGCTCCCAGGGACAGCCGCTGGCCCCCATCTCCCAGATGATGTGACAACCTACCAATTGGACAGGGCCTGCAGGGCGGCGTTCATGTAGCAGGAGTTCCCAAGGTTCTTCATGCCCGTGAGGCCTAGGAGACCAGTGCACACGGGGAGGGGAAGGTGAGCACCCTGCCCCACGAGGAACCTCACAGTCCACACTGGGAGAGAGCTGTGGCTCCCGAGCCGCCAGGACCCAGCCAGAGGAGGACACGGGTGGCTGGTGTCGCACCCCAGAAACTGCCGACTAAGTTAACGTGGTTCCTGCTCCCAGTGGCTGCAGTTACCTGAGTGCATCAAACACACAGACTCCTTTCCCTCCACCCAGCCCGGCCCACTGTCCACGCCGCACAGCCTCGAGGAGGCCCGGGTGCAGAGGGGCCAGCCTGCCCAGGGTCACACGGCTGAGACAGGGGATGAGGACTGCCAGGACTCGGCTGGGCAGCTGGCACTCCATGGGAAGCCGCCACGCTATACGGGCTGGCCGTCCCGCTGCCCTTCCCTGCCCACACGGCACAGTGCGTGCAGCTTCCCAGCCCACAGCTGAGCCCCCGGCCCGGCCCAGCAGCTCCCCCCGTTCTGGGGGCCATTACCTCGAGGTTTCAGGTCATCATCCTCGGACTCGGACTCTCCTTCGTCGGCCACGGCAATAGGGACTGCTCTCAGAGGGTGGGAGGGCAGCGGAGGGTCCTGTGTTAAAGACTCAGAGTAAGGAAAAGAAGGGGGTGAGGAGGGGGAGTGGGGGTCAGAGGCCCAGGTGCCTCCCAGCGGAGAGGGAAGCCCAGCTGCCCAGCCCGAGCCGGCACTGAGTCAGCCCGTCTGAGCAGAGGACACTGTGGAAAGAGATGGCATTGTCAGCCTCGTCCTTATTTACAATAATGAATAATAATGATTTATTTTATTTATAGTAAATTTGGAAAAAAATAGAAACAAAGAATAACAACACACAATCCAACTTTTCTGAGACAACCACTGTTAACAGTCTGTATGTATCTCTGTAGATTTAAACTGTTAACACACACACGTCCCCAAACAGGGTGTTGCATATATTGTTTTATAGCCTTTTTGGTAAAAAATCATAAACATCTACCATGCCCACAAATGCACTCCATAAACACTGATGGAGCACCTCTCCCATGACGGGCGCTGTCTAAACATGGAGGAGGCGTGATGCGCACACGCACGTCCGGGCCTCCCCGGGCTCTTCCTCCAGCAGGCCAGTCCCACAGCGGGTTTACTGACCACAACCCCCGGCCACGCCTTGGTGCCCGAGCTTGCCAGGCCACCTCCTTTGAGGGCTGCACAGCACCCTGCCTGGCACATCACCTGGGGGGTTTCCAGACGTTTCCCACAGAGAAGCACCTGCAGTGACTCCTCGAGATTCTCCTGGGATATGTTTCAGATCTGGGGTTGCCAGCACCTCTCCGTAGGCCTGGAAGCGTCTACACTGGCCCCACGGCCCAGGCTCACCCAAGCCCTGCACCTCCCCATGGCCTCCCCACGGCCTGCGAGCTCCCTGAGGGAGCCCGCCCCCCCCCCCCAGTCGCCTCTGCATCCTCAGCGCCTCGCACACAGCTGGGGCTCAGCGAGCATCTGCCGACAGGAGCTCCTCAACGTCACCTGAGAATGCCAACCAGGGACACAGCATCTGGGACCCACCAACCCGAGACCCACCGATGCTCGGGTCACACTGCCCTGCCCCCAACACTGGTCACCACCAACCAAACTGGCCCTGCAGCACCCCTGACCTGCTCCGAGAACTTGGGGGAGGGGCCGGGCGGGTGGGCCGCCAGCCGCTGCTCCAGGAACACCTCCTTCTCGCAGGCGTAACACCACACCCGGAACGTGGTCAGGTTCACCGTCAGATTGTGCTTCTTCACCTGGAGGACAAGATCCAAAATAAGGCCAAGGATACACTGGCCCAAAAGGGGCCCCAAGCCTGCAGCGGGGCTGCCTCAGCTCCCAGGCCTTAGGAAACAGCCCTGTTGGAACAGAGGCTGGGAAGCTCAGCATCCGCTCACCCTCCAGCCAGGAATGCCGAGGGCTGCCATTTATCAAACATGGGCAGGTGCCAAGTGCTTGCATCTGCATTGGCTCTTGTGTCTTTGCAGCAATCCTGCTACGATTATTCCCATTTTACAGACACAGCCACCGAGGCCTGGAGTGGGCAGATGGAGCTGGGAGGTGACTAGAGCTGGGGTTTGAACTCTGAGCTGTCTGACTGCAGAGCCCACGCTCCTCGCCACCACGCTCACCTGTGCGTGAATGGTGCTGTGGTCAGCGAAGGATTCTCCACAGCCAACATAGGGGCAGGCAACCTGGGGAGAGAAGGAGGGGAGTGGATTAGGGCTGGCCAAGAGGACGGTGCCAGTGCAGCAAGCCAGTGTCCCTCCTCTCCACCCAAAAGGACCCACAAGGAATTGAGTCCCTGTCACCCCGCAGGAACACAGGTTTACACACCTGAAGCTCGTGTTGGGCAGGGATGGCCACCAAAACAGCTCCCCTGCCCTCTGAGGGAGACGGGCTGAGGCCTGGCTGCTTGGTGCCCAGATCCTCTCTCCCTCCACTCATCCCTTTTCCACCAAAACCCCACTCCCAATGGGCCAGTTACTGGGACCCCCACTTTTGTGTGGGCCTCACAGCCATTTTCTAATGGGGGACACTGGATGCGCAGAGGCAGTGGGGGCCCAGTGCTGACCCAGTGCCCCACAACGGGGCCTGCAGGTCCCTGATAACCCTGCCTTTGGCCTTGCGCTCTCCCATCCAAATCTACCCGTCCTCCAAGGCCAGCTCAGTTACTCTCCGCTGCGGCCTTCACCCCAGCAATGGGCCTGTGTCCCCACAGGAGCTTGTGCTTTCCACCGCGGTCAGCCCCACACAGGCTGGGGAGGGCCTTTCGAGTCATAAAGGACACACCACTTTCTGCATGAGGTCTCCATGTCTGTCTCTCTAGGGGTCTGTGGCTCCCAGGAGGTAGAACCACTCCTCTCACTTCTTGCTGTCCCCCAGATAGTGTCTTGCAATCTACTTTACACTGAGTGACAGGCCCAAAAGGACAAGGGGAGCGTCCCCTGGGGGCCCCTGTGTCTCCTGCAAAGACAGACTTGAACTGCGATGTCTTCCCCTCAGGCTACCTTTTTTGTTTTTATTTGTGTTTGTTTTTAAAGAAATTTTAAGTAAGTCATTTTTAGTATGATTATAAAATGCAATAAATACATACTTATAGAAAATTCGGAAAATACTACAAAATTACAGACAAAAAATGAAAATATCCCATGATTCCACCACCCAGATAAAATTGTCATGTTGTGATATAACTGTTACTCTTTTTAATAAGCAATAATAATCTGAACAAGACTGGATTTTACTGGATACTGTCTATGGCCCACGCATCCTGCCAAGCTCATCACAGGCACCATCTCATCCAATTCTGCCCTAACCCCACAAGGGGACAGTCGACAGTGTCGTGGCCCCTGCTTTATAGGTGGCCCAGGGACAGACTGCCACTCAGAAGGGTCAGAACTCAGAACCCAGATGCCTCCATTAGGTCTCACGCACACATGCAAGTGTACAATTTTGCCTTTGATGCAGGTGGGATCATTTAGTCCAGAATCTTCTCCAACCTGTTTTATTCTCGTCATTTTCCATGGCTGCCAAAGCAGCCAGCCCAGGGACTCAATGACTCTAGTGGCTTGGGCACCACACCTAGGTCCACACTCATGCCCTGGGTCCCTGCCCAAGGTCTCCGGCAGTGCCCACGGGGAACAGGTGTTCCCAGCCCAGAGTCTAGACCAAGCTCCACATCCCCAACAGCTGCAAGGACAGCCTACCTGGAGACAGGCCCACAGGTTCGGTCCAGCAACGCCACATGACTGACAGGTTCCCTGTGTGAGTTGAGGGGAGAGAGAAAGAGCAAAGTGTGAGCAACCTGGGGAGGCTCTCACTGACCCCAGCCTGCTCCAGCCTAGAGGGCGCCACACACCGGCCTCCACTGAGCTGGCTCGGACTGACCCTGACGGACAGACACTCCCTAAAGGTCTCAGCCTAAAGGCTCTGTTTGTCTCAATCTAAACTAGGTTCCCCACGGGGCACCTCACACTTTATTGTCTGCATTTTGTTATATTATGTGCCTGCAAAAACATGTCAATAAAATCATTTGAAACTTAAATAAACAGACTCCTTAATATGCTCTCTCATCACGCCTTCCACTCTTCCTTCGTTGCACTATTTAAGCCTTTTCCCCACCTAGACTACGGGCTCCATGAAATAGGGATGGTCTCTTTTGTCTAGCCTGCGACTTCACAGAGCCTGGAACAAATTAGGAGATCGACAGATTTGTCAACCATAGAAAACACCCAGGTTTACGGTGTCCGGGTGAGAGAGTCTGCTCTCATCTCCCAATATCTCCCTTCTTGCTTTAATAACAGAACACATGAACTGTGGCTGAGCACACGGCCAGCCAGACTGTTTCTCAGTCCCCACTGTGATCATGGGGCTCAGTTCCAGTTGATGGGATGACAGGAAAAGTGACGTGTGCTACGTCAAGCTATGCACTACCCCTGCTCTTTCTCCTCTTTCCACTGGCTGGAATCTGGATGTGATGGCAGGAGCTGAAGCAACCACCTTGGACTTAGAGATAAAAGCCATGTGTTGAGAATGGTAGAGCCACCCTACCTGTCCTACCTACCTCTGGACTGTTCTATGAGAGAAAAGTAAACTTCCACCTCATTTAAGCCACTGTATTTCAGGGTCTCTTTGTTACAAGAACTTACACTGTGTCCTAAATCATCTTGTTTGCACACGTCTAGAACAGCAGTTCCCAGCTGAGCCTCTGCACCGCCCAGTGTGCGGCCTCTGTCAGTGTGAGATGAATTCTAAGTGCCAGCGTCTGAGAGCAGTCACATTAGGCTCAGTCAGAGGGACAGCTGACACGTGGTGAGGGATCACGACAGCTAAGTTCTTCACACGCTGCTCACGTAATCCCCATCACAGTCCGGGCAGCGGCTTACCAAGAGCCCCACCTTACAGTTGAGAAACTGAGGCTCAGAGGGGTCACGCCCTGCTCAGAGCAGGGTCAGCAGGGGAAGCCGAGGAGCCTGGGTGGTCGAACCTCCCCCAGGAAAGCCTGGTCTCCCGCAGGCCTCCACGGGACCTGCTCATTCTCGCTAAGCCCGGATCCTGGCTGCATCTGAACCCGGAACTCTCAGGTCCGTGGAGGTGGAGCTGAGAGCTGCAGTCTGTGGTGTCGCGTCTCTCACTGAGGACGTGGTGGGTGGCGGGGCATCAGTCTGCTCCTTGGACTCAAAGCAGCAGCTCCTGACCTTCCCGAATTCATCTCTTGTGATTTTCTGATTTCACAATTCACTCCCATCTCCCAGGGTTTCTTTCATTCCAGTTATTTGAATGATACAAGTATTGTATGCTTGTTTCAACAGTTCAAATGATACCTATATGCTATATACAACGTGAAGTATAGTGTGTAACACATAATACACATACGCTGTAATAATTTGAAGTTCATCCCTCTGGACTTTCTTCTGATACAAAAATATATGCATAGATTTGGGGGTGTGTAATTTTTAGGAAAAATAAGATCATGCTATACCTATTTCTCAGTAACGTGCTCTTGTCACCT
This sequence comes from Tapirus indicus, assembly GCA_031878705.1. Lineage (NCBI taxonomy): Eukaryota > Metazoa > Chordata > Mammalia > Perissodactyla > Tapiridae > Tapirus > Tapirus indicus. Next base: position 32,184,297 of record CM062929.1, on the reverse strand, counting down.
ATTTCTGGTGACCCTTCTCAGTCTGTACAGACACTACATCTCATACTGTGCAGTAAGTGCACAGTGTCCCCCACTATGTCGTCCCACACCACCATTATTCATCATTCCCTTCCTGATGAATACTCAGACTGCCACCAGGCTTTCCTTTTACTAATAATGCTCAATAAACACTGCGGCAGGGGCCGGCCCGGTGGCACGGTGGTTAAGTTTGTGTGCTCCGCTTCAGTGGCCCGAGATTCGCGGGTTTGGATCCCGGGCACGGACCTATGCACCGCTTATCAGGCCATGCTGTGGCAGGTGTCCCACATATAAAGTAGAGGAAGGTGGGCATGGATGTTAGCCCAGGGCCAATCTTCCTCACCAAAAAACACAACAACAAAAAAACACTGCTGCATTTGTATCTTTATAACTGGTTCTTACATTTCTACTAGATAAAGTCCCAGAAGTGGAATTGTGTCCCTAAAGTCACAGTGATGTCCACCCCACTACAAGGCACGTGGTCCACTTCCCTCCATCCCCAGCGGCTCTGAATCAGATCAGCCTGTTTTCCCACCTGAAAATGGTGGCACCCTGCTTTCCTTAGCAACATCCTCGACCACTAATGAAGCTAAGCATCTCTTTTCAAAAGTGTCTCAGCCATCTGCGTTTCCTCCGTTGTGAGCTACCTGTCCAGATCCTTGCCCCTCTGGGTATTTTCAAACAATGTTGGTTTCACTTTGTAGATTTCCGGATGCTCAGAGAGGTGCTGCAAGACAAGCTCTCTGAAACACAGCCTGAGGCACCTCCACACGCTCCTGGTCTTTCTGTGCAGAAGCACTCTCTCTTTCGCAAGGCTGCCACATCCCAGCCCAAATCCTCTCACATTCTGCCTCCCTCCTCTCACCTCATTCATCTCCCTGCTCTCAGATTCCCAGTATTCCTGCCTCCTCTGGAGGAAAAATCCTCTACGTTTGTCTCACTTCTTCCTCTGTGCAGACTCGGGAAGAAACCTAGCACCAGGCTCTCTCTGCCCCTCCTGCAGACCACAGGGGAAGCGAAACTACTTCAAAGGAGGCCACAGGTACTTTGAAGAACTGATCCCTCACTGCAGGCCCAGACCAAACCAGCTCAGGCCAAAGGCCACCCAGGACCTGCTGGTGCAGGGAGGTTGAACGACCGGCATTCGGTGCCTGGAAAGAAGAGCCGGCAATATGTCTAGGGGTCTGACTTGATGACTCCGCTTCTGGGAATGTCCCCTACACATGGCCCTGCCCATGCACACAGTGACATTTCTACGAGGCCATTCACTGAAGTATCATTTGTACTGGCAGGAGCCCAGGTGCCACCCCTGGAGGATCAGTTATGGGGTCCACACAATGAAATATGAACAACTTCAAGACAAACAGTGAGAAAGCGGTCTCCCTGTACCAATGCTGAGAGCTCCAAGACACAGCGTCATGTGAACAAAGCAAGTTACAAAAGTGTCTACAGTACGGTACCTTTTACGTAATAAAGAGGAAAATGAAAAGTATATTCACATGTATTTACATAAAGATACTGAAAAGATACAAAAGAAACTAAGGTGAGTGGTTCCTGAGGGTGGGATGGGGGCGGGACAGGGCGGCAGGGGGACTTTTTGACATTTATATTCTTTTGTTGTTTCATTTTTGAACCACATGAAAGTGTGATCTATTCACGATGACACATCCTCCATACTCAGGCCCACCTCCTCGCTTCGGGCCTCCCTAAGACCCTCCTGGGTCACGTGTGTAAAGACGCCCGTGGACGCTCAAAGCATGATTCATTCCCTGCCTCGGAAAGGCTCTGCACCCGCTCCAACAGCTAATGGACAGAGCATTAGTGACTCCCAAACGGACTGGCCTAAATGGTAATTAATGGCTGTTACGACACAGCCCCCGGAAGGCCTCTCAAACAGACGCCAGCTTTTCCATTTACACAAAAGTCTCAGCAGAGACTGTGGGGAGCCGGTTCTTCCACTGCTTCAGAAACGTTTGTACCCCAGGAATGCAGTGGCCCTGGGTGTGGGCGTCGGCCCCATAAGGTCTGGCCTTTTACCTTAGATTTGAGCAGCAAGTCCTCTTTGGTCACCTCCCCTATCGAATCAAGGTGAGGGCAAAGGTCCCTGGAGTCCCCCATCCTGGCCTGGGCTCACCTACAAGAAAACACAAGGAGTCCTGGGTTACTGGCAGCCACTGCTGGAGGGAGGCGGGGGCTAGTGGTTAAGTACACGACTTTGGTCTCGAGTCCCGGCTCTGCCACGTAACAGCCGGGGAGCCACACAACTTCTCTGAGGCTCTCTCTCTTTGTCTGAGAATTGGAGATGAAGATAACACTCCCCCGAGGGGCTGCTCAGAGGATCCACAAATGGGTGCGTGCAAGACTGGTGAAATCTGAGGAAGCTCTGTGGGTTGTACCTGTCACTTTACTGGTTGTGAAACTGCACTACCGATATACCAGAGATGCGGCAGCACTGGGGGAACTGGTGCAGGGTACGTGGGACCTCACCGTACATTTTTGGCAACTTCCTGTGAATTATAATTATTTCAAAAGAAAATGTTTAAAAATAAATAACTGAATAAATGCTTCAGCCACCCAGTGTTTTAGCAGAAATCATACCCAGGAATCTGACTTTTGATTCTAGCTCCAAACTGTTGCCAAGAAAGGTCCAAACCAACCAAAGATGTAAGTGGAGCCAAGAGTGGTTTAAAAAAAGGCAGAGGCTGTGTGTCCACTGGAGGGAGGTGGACCCCAGGCCCCTCCTATAAGTCCCCTCCCCACCCCAAATGGTCAGCCAGGGGTCAACCGGCCAGACTCCCAGCCAGAACAGGAGTTATTCGTGCTGACTAGGTGCCAAGTACCAGACAAAGTGCTTTCCGTGCATTATTTCATTAAAAACTTCCCCAGCATCTGTGAGGGAGCTGTGATTAGCCCCATTTCACAGATTCGGAAATAGAGGCTCCTTCTTGTCTCAGGTCTCACAGACAGGAGTGCTAGAGCTAGAGCTGAACCCAAGTCGGTCAGACTCTTTTTAACTCATGGAAAATGCAGACGTGCAGAAACCATCACCTAGCTTCAACAACTAACAATTCATAGCCAACCTTGCTTCATCTCAACCTCCCACTTCCTCTTTTTTGCAGCAAATCCCAGATATCACATCACATGTTCTTTTTAAAGATAAGGACTTGAAAAAAGAAACAAATAATAACCATAATTCCATTATTTCACCTAAAAAGAAAAATCTATACTTCCTCCTCAGTCCGTGCTTAAGAGCTACACCTGAGGAGGGGAGGCTGTGGGCCTACCTCTGTGTAAAGCGACACCCCCAGTAAGCAGCCAACATTCTCCAGTGACAGCTGACAGTGATGGACTGCGGTGGGCTGGAGTGAGTACAGGCCTCTCAGGGAACCTGGGGGGACAAACCAGCACACTTCATGCAGTTCTGTTATTTTAAAATCACTCTTAGCACTGACCAGAGGCTAAAAATAGCCCCAAATTCCTCCAGGGAGGGGCAAGTAAATTTTCAGATATTTGGGGCATCCACAGGCTGGACACACTCCCCAGTCCATCCATAGGGACAACAAAAACACATCATTCCCGGGACAGCTAAAGAAAGCTCTGGCAGAGCTGACAAATAGGGCCAGCCCCTCCTGGAGGCTGCTGGACCCTTCACTAGTCAGTGCTGGTGACTAGTTACCTTTGTGATCCCTGAGAGAGACCTTCCAGGGTCTGCAGGAGAGGGCCAAGGGCCTCTCCAACTATTGCTCCTTCTGGCTGCCACAGCCCGTTAACCCTCTGGACAGAAGGCTCGGCCCCTTCCACGCATGCCACTGGGACCCTCAGATCATCCTTAGAGCCTCCCAAGGACCCTGTGTTGCTCAGAACTCCCAGCCCCCAAGTCTTGAGCATCCCCAGACTACAGGCACAACCAGGTTCATCCACACGTTGCCACTGCCCCCCCTTCCTCAGTGGGCCACAGTCTTCCAGATGTGGGCAGTTCAAAGAGAGAGAGGCAGTTAGAAGCTAACATTTAAAATGGTCACATGACAATGATGGGGTTCAAGGTTCTAAATTCCAAGCATCCTCACTCGAAGCCAGATTTTTAGTTGTTTTTCATTGTTTCCACGGAGGCCAAGGGCACTGGGTTGGCACTAGTCCCACATTATTTTAAGCTGCAGGGTTTTTTTGTAGGAGTTTTTTCAGTGTGTTTGGTATGTGCCCCATCTCTCCAGCTAGAGGGCGGAGCCAGGTTAGGAGCTTGATGCCTAGGACGTGGATGATTGTGATAGGCCCCTCCGGATTCACACGTGCAATCAGACCACTGCAACTTCAGATAGGAGAAAAAAAAGCCCTGTGGCTGACAACCCTCTATGTACTCTCACTGCCCGTTTTACAGATGAAGAATCAGTATTGGAGCTTAAGTAACTAAGGAACGTGGCCAAGGTCAATCCTCGCTAGTAGGTATGGTGGGGACTTTGCTCCATTCAGGGGTGCAAACTTTTTCTACAAAAGACCAGGTAGTAAATATTTTAGGCTTTGTGGGCCACATTGATCTTTATCACATATTCTTCTTTGTGTTTGTTTTATACTCCATTAAAAATATATTTTTAAAAATTTTAGCTTGAGGGACCTACAATATGACCTGGCCTGCTGCCACGGTTTGCTGAGCCCTAACTCACTGTCTATTGGGCCTCTCTGAAAGCAAGTCCAGATCATTCCACATCCCACAGCACAGAAATTGTCACCAGCTTAAATAAGGCAAATAGCAAAGCACAGTCAAGAGGGTTAACTTGGCTCCAGATTTTTGTCTAAGTAAGTAATCAAGGGTGTGTGCAAAGACAGAATGACAAAGACATCCACTGTAGCACTGTTTATAATGGGGGAAACTGGACATAATCTAAGTGAACAGCAGGCAATGGGATAGATAATGACACAGTCACACACTACTGTACTACACAGCCATTAAAAATGATGACGAGGGGCCGCCTGGTGGCGCAGTGGTTAAGTTCGCGCTTGGCAGCCCGGGGTTCGCGGGTTTGGATCCCGGGCGCCTGCTGACGCACTGCCTGTCAGCCCTGCCGTGGCGGCGTCCCATATAAAGTAGAGGAAGACAGGCACAGATGTTAGCCCAGGGCCAGTCTTCCTCAGCAAAAAGAGGAGGATCGGCAGTGGATGTTAGCTCAGGGCTGGTCTTCCTCACAAAAAAAAAAAAAAAAAAAAAATGATGACGAATAGGGCTAGCCCAGTGGCGCAGCGGTTTTGTTCGCGCTTGGCAGCCCAGGGTTCGTCGGTTCAGATTCCGGGCGCCCGCCGACGCACTGCCTGTCAGCCATGCCGTGGCGGCGTCCCATATAAAGTAGAGGAAGGTGGGCACGGATGTTAGCGCAGGGCCAGTCTTCCTCAGCAAAATGAGGAGGATTGGCAACGGATGTTAAGCTCAGGGCTGGTCTTCCTCACAAAAAAAAAAAAAAAATGATGACAAATAGTGAATCTTCCTATCCATGAAATTAAATTAGATCTAAATAAATGGAGAGATATACCATGTTCATGGACTAGCACACTCAATATTGTTAAGATGTCCATTCTCTCCAAATTGATCTATAGATTCAATGCAATCTCAATCAAAATCCCAAGAGGTTTTTTTGTAGAAATTTTCAGGCTGATTCTAAAATTTATATGGAAAAGCAAAAGACCTAGAATAGCCAAAACAATTTTGAAAAAGAACGAAGTTGGAAGACTTACATCATCTGATTTAAGACTTTCTATAAAGCTCAGTCATTGAGTCAGTGTGGCACTGGCTCAAACACAGACACACAGCTCAAGGGAGTAGAATACAGAGTCCGGAATTAGACCTGCACATATGGTCAAGTGATTTCCAACAAAGGCACTGATATAATTCAATGGGAAAAAGATAGTCTTTTCTGTTTTTTGTGAGGAAGACCAGCCCTGACCTAACATCCATTGCCAATCCTCCTCTTTTTGCTGAGGAAGACTGGCCCTGGGCTAACACCCGTGCCCATCTTCCCCTACTTTATATGGGACGCCGTCACCGCAGGGCTGACAAGCAGTGCGTCGGCAGGCGCCCGGGATCTGAACCTGCAAACCCTGGGCTGCCAAGTACGAACTAAACCTCTGCACCCCTGGGCCAGCCCCCAAAAGATAGTCTTTTCAACAAATGGTACTGGAACAATGATATCCATATGGGAAAAGAATGAACTTTAACCCCTACCTCACATCATACACAAAAAATAATTAGAAGTGGATCACAGACTTCATTTATGTAATTGATGGTCAATAGACGGTCAATAGAGGGTTTAAAAGATCTTCCCTTGGGGCCGGCGCAGTGGCACAGCCTTTTAGTTCACACTTGGCAGCCCGGGGTTCGCAGGTTCGGATCCCGGGCATGGACTGACGCACTGCTCATCAGCCACGCTGTGGTGGCATCCCATGTAAAGTAGAGGATGATGGGCATGGATGTTAGCCCAGGGCTGGTCTTCCTCACACACACAAAAAAGATCTTCCCTTTCTTGTTCTTGTTCTTTTCCAAGGTTCTCAGAGAGGTCGGCTGTTCTAAAATCCATTGTTGAGCTTCCCAGTTTGCTTTCTCATCTTCAAACTGACATTTTTCCTCTAACTCTTTATGCTGTGCTTCCAAATTCTTTTTCATTTGCTCATGGTGCCACTGGTGCTCAGCTTCCGAGTCCTTCAGTTTTTGAACTTTTTCTCTGGCTTTCATCTCAAACACCTGCTCTGTCTCCATCTCCGTCTCCTTCATCTTAGCCACATGCTCCCTTCCCTCTTCTTCCGTTTGTGCCCTAGGGCTCTTAGTAAGCTGCCCTTGGTTCTTGCTGTTATCAACTCCATTGTAAGTCACAGCTGCCAGTTTTCTGCTTCTATAGTTCTCATAGTGCACATTATTAGTGACATCTTTCAAGTCCTGCAAGTGCGTTCCTATCAACATACTTCTTAGAATTGTGAAATCACAACATTCACCATTTTCAACATCAGCAACACCCCAGGGATACGTCCTTCCTCTGATGTGTTCACCATTAACTTCAATGACAGTATTAGGACCGTCTGCAGCAAGAGGCAAAGGGTCCTTTATGTTTTTAACATGCTTTTCTTCTTTACCCTCTGTTTCTGAAAGTTCATATATTTTAATTTTAGGTTCTTAGATTTCTTTCATGATCTGTTTTGTAAATTGTTGAAGTTCCTCTGGTGTGAGTGTGTTTGCTTTGGCAATAAGTGGATGACACCCACTTTTTCATGCAAACACTTCATAAACTCCCTGTCCAATGGCTTCAGTCCATGTCCTGAAGGAATCATCTAGTGTAGACAACATGCACCCTGTTATTAGGCATCTGACATCTGTTCACTCGGGATCCTGCACTTAGGTAGCCCTCAAATTTACTATCCACATGGTGGATAACGGGCTGCCAGCGATTACCATTACAGACCGCATCTCCAAACCCTAGAGTGCCGACTGCTGTGAGCAGCAACTGAACGTCACCTTCTTTGATTGAAAGTTCGGATTGTTCCACCTGTACAGTCTTTGTCCTCTAAGGGAAGGACCTAGATACGCTGAAGAATACAAATCTGTGAGGAATGGCAAGTTGATTAATGTCGACCTTCCCAGTCCAGGGTCACCTACAACCTCAAGTGTGAATTCAAACCCTGTCTTCACTGAGTTACTGTACACTTGATCCGGGAGCTTTGCAAACCCCACAAAGCCTTCGAGGCTCATCTGCTGAGCTCCCACGGTGCTGCTGTTGGTGCTCCTCTCCACAGCAGCAGCGGCCCTCGCACCGACCAACATCCTCTCTAACCAGCTGGCCGCAGCACAGCCCGTCAACTCTCCAGACCACAGAATTTAAACAAAACAAAATGAAAACTCTCTAACTTCTAGAGGAAAACACAGGAGAAAATCTTTGCAACTTTGGAGTCGGCAAAGGTCTTGGGACACAAAAGACATTAACTATAAAAGGAAACATTGATAAACTGGACTTTTTCAAAATTAACACTTTTTCCTTTTCAAAAGACTCTGTTAAGAAAACAAAAAGGCAAGCTACAGACTGAGAGAAAGTGTTCACAATACATGTGTCTAACAAATAGCCAAAATATATAAAGAATCTTATAACCCAAAAAAGGATAAACAGTCCAATTTTGTTAAATAGGCAAAACAGATACTTCACCAAATAAGAATGGCCAACAAGCACATGAAAACATGCTCAACATCATTTGCCATCAGAGAAATTCCAAGTTAAAACCATGAGATAACATCTCACACCCCCTAGAATATTTAAAACTAATAAAACTTACAATACCAGGTGTTGCTGAGGATGTGAAGGAATTCCCATATATTCTGATAGGAGTGTAAACTGATATAAAAAGCTTTGGAAAATAGTTTGGCAGTTCCTACAAAGTGAAGCATACACTTATCATATGACCCTGCAATTCCACTCTTAGATACCTGCCCAGGAGAAACAAAAACATTCATCTACACAAAGACTTGTACACAAACACTCATAGCGGCTTTACACGTAACCGCCAAAAATCGGAAAGATCCCAAATGTCCAACAACAGGAGACTGAAGCAAACTATTGGTATATTCATAACAGAATACCTCATGGCATTAAAAAGAACTACTGATACACAGAGCAACATGGATAAACTCCAGAAACGTTAAACTGAGCCGAAGTCAAATAGAAAAGAGTACACACTATATGATTCTATTTATATAAAATTTCAAGAGACAAACTAATCCACGGTGACAGAAACTGAATCAGTGATTCCCCGGGGCAGAGGACGAGGCAACACTGCAAAGAGGCAAGAGGGAACTGTCTGTGGTGTTGGAATGTTCTAGATCTTGATTGGGGTAGGATTTCACCAGGTCTCTATAACTGTCAAATCTCAGGAACTATATCTTTAAAGTGCATGCATTTTATTGTATGTAAATTATACCTCAATAAAGTTGATTAAAAGCACTTGAAATCACAACAATTCTATAGTGGCAGAAAGTAGCTCAATGGCTGTCGGGGGCTAGGATGGGGAAGCAAAGAGGTACTCACTGACAAAACTTTTCAAAGGGGTGCATTTTATTGGATATAAATTATACCTTAACAAAACTGATTTAAAAGCCTGAGGAAAAAAAACACTTTAAATAAATGTCTGAGACCTATATTATCAACACAGATAAATCTCAGAGAATGTTGAGTAATAAAAACAAGTTGCACCACTTCACACCTATTAGGATGGCTACGATCAAAAAAAAAAAAAAAAACCACAGAAAATAGGCAGTGTTGGTGAGGATGTGGAGAAACTGGCACCTTGTGCACTACTGTAAATGTAAATGGTGCAGCTGTGGAAAACAGCACGGCGGCTCTCCAAAAGTTACACACAGGATCACCACAAGATCCAACAAGTCCACTTCTGGTATAGACTCAAAAGCATGAAAGCAGAGACCTGAACAGGCATTTGTGTACCCGTGTTCACAGCAGCATTACTCACATTAGCCAAAGGCAGAGGCAACCTAAGGGTCCGTCGGAAGATGAACAGACAGACAAAATGTGGTCTATCCATACAATGGAATATTATTCAACCTTAAATAGGAAGAAGATTCTGACTCACGCCACAACAAAGATGAACCTGGAGAACATTATGCTAAGTAAAATAAGCCAGACACAAAAGGACAAATAGTATATGATTCCACTTATATGAAGTACCTAGAGCACTCAAATCCACCGAGACAGAAAGTAGAATGGTGGTTGCCAGGGGCAGGGGGAATAGGAGTTAGTGGGCACAGTTGCAGTTTGGGAACATGGAACAGTTCTGGAGATGGACAGTAGTGATGAATGCATAACACGAATGTACTTAATGCCACTCAACTGTACACTTAAAAATGGTTAAGATGGTAAATTTTATATGTATTTTACCAAAATTTAAAAAGACAATTAAAAAGCAATAAAATAAATTTGTAAAAAGTTGCAGAAAGGGGGCCGGCCTGGTGGCGCAGCGGTTAAGTTCACACACTCTGCTTCAGTGGCCTGGGGTCTGCAGGTTCAAACCCCAAGTGGGGACCAAGGCACTGCTTGTCAAACCATGCTGTGGCGGCGTCCCATATAAAGTAGAGGAAGATGAGCCCGGATGTTAGCTCAGGGCTAATCTTCCTCACCAAAAAAAAAAAGTTGCAGAAAGATACACGTAGCACAACACCATTAAAAAGATTTGAAAAAGCCGGGGGAGGGGGGGATGATCCTGAAGTGAAATACTCAATGCCCAGGAAAGACACAGGTCCCCATTAGGTGCCCTACCATGCTGCTCACTGTATGTCCGTCCCCGCTCACCCTTCAGGTCTCAGCTCCACTGCCCCTGACCAGGGGAGGCACCTGCTGGCCACCTGCTGAATGCAGTCCCGCCTCACCCCACTCTCCCCTCTCCCAAGGAAGGCCTTCTGTCCACGCTGGCCCATGCTCGGCGTGCTCCATAACCACCGTGGTCATTTATCCATTTTTTTGTCTAATGTCTGTCTCCCCTCAAGAATGTCAGCCCCCTGAGGGCAGGATCTGTTTCGCTCAAGGCCGTATTGTATCCCAAACACCTAAAACAGGACCTGGAACACAGTAACTTCTCAGTGAATATTTGCTGAATGGATCAAACGTGCAAAAAGCTATAAAACTCTATTCCAATAAAATGCCATTTTGCAAAGATAATTTTGTTTTGCACCTACAGAAAGGATGCTGTCATCGTCTGGAGCGGGATGGTATCGAGTGATTTCTATTTCCTCCTTTTTTGCTTTTCTGCATTTTCTACATGGAATTTGTGTTGCTTTTGTAATATACAACCTAACAGGTTACTTTTAATTATTTTTAAAGTTTTGAAAAAAAGAAGAGCACGTGTCTGGCTGCTTTAGTGTGAGGCTTCCCTCCCAGGACTGCCCTTGCTCTTCCCCAGACCCCCGAGGGCACTCTGGGGGAACCTCGTCCCCTGGGGCTGTCCAGGCCCAGAGTGCAAGAAGACACTTAAGGTCCATTTCAGAGAAGGGGCGGCAGCACCTGGGTGGTCCCAGAAGCCCCGACAGAGGAAGTGCCTAAGCTGCACCTGGATGGCTTAAAAGTACAGCTTTTCACCACCTGACTCCTTCCGTCAAAGATTTGCTCTTAACACCTTCTTTTTCACCTCATTAACTTCTGGGATGAATTAAGATTTTTCATCTTCCCCTACCTATCCTGAAAATAGAAAAAGGCATTTTTGTTTGGTTTTAATAAAATTAATATACATCTCTGTAGAAGCTGGAGAACATAGACAAAACTAAAATGAAAAAAAAATCACCTGTAATCCTACTATACAGAAAAAAATATGGTTACTGTTTTGGTAAGTCTTATTCATATGTATGAATACATAATTTTAAAAGCCAAACTTGAATATAAGATATGATTTGCATACAGACTTTTTGATTTATATCATATACATTTCCCATGTCACTCAATTTCTTTTCAACAACTTCATTTCTAATGGCTGAATGATATTATACCTCATACAATTAAAGCTGTACAATATCCTCACCACTGCTCTACTGTTGGACACTTAGGTATTTGTGTGTGTTTTACCATTATAAATAAGGCAGTGAGAAATATTTTGGAATATAAAGCTTTGACTACATCTTTGACCAAAAGAAAAATTACTGGGTCAAAATGTATGTTTTGAAGGCTCTAGATATATATTGACAAAATTTCCTCCAGAAAGAGTATATAAATTTATCTGCCTACTAACAGTGTAGGAGCACGCCCAGCATATAAATTTTAAGGCTTATTAACTTTTTTTTATAGTTAATGGTTAAAAGTCAGTTTATATGAAGGGTAAAGGTGAGTGGTAGTACCAAAAACTTTGGTACCTAATATTCCACACACAGGACCTGAAACAGCAGGAGTGCATGAGTTACAAGGATGGTACTTTCTTATCTCAGCTGTCGAAAAGTTTTCACCTCGTAATCTTGGTACCCAACCAACCCTGAGCAAGGGCTTCCTCAGGGCGATGGGTTGGGGTGACAGAAAACAAGCCAGGCCTGGGCCCTGCCCTCATGGACAGAGTTCCATATTTCAACACCAGGGTAGCTGGGCGCAGCCACGAGGGATGCTATCATTCCTAACGGCCGCCACCTCTTATTGAGTTCTTACCACATGTCAGTTGCTTGACACACATTATTCCTGGAGTTGAGTGTAATTACAGAAGGCAGTAATAGAGACACCTGGCCCTGCATTCAGCTCCTTGCTCTTGTCATTTGCAAGCTGTGTGTCTTCATATAAATCATTAAATCCTCAGTTTTCTCATCCATGAAATGGGGACAAAGCAACTAGGGTTACTGAGGATGAAGGGAGACAATGCAGAGCAAGGATTTAGCACGATGACTTCTGACCACATGGACCTTTACGGTAGCTCAGAGTTTGTATTTATCTGCACAGTAAGAATGCTCAAAAAATGTTTAGTACTATAATTTGTGTTACTGGCCATGTTTTATAGATCAGGAAACTGAGATTGGGAGGAATGTAAGTTGCATGCGCAAGGGCTCCCTCCATCAGCTTTCCACTCGGCTCCATTGCCCAGGACAGTGCAGGCCGACTAGCCCAGCCAAGAAATGTACGATGCTGACCAAGTGCAACTCAGCTGGAGACTGATGCCGTGCTTCTGATCTGCAGTGCTTCTTTTTATGATCCAAGCTCACCTCCTGGTGCTTTTGACATCAAAGCAAAGCCAGGAAAAACGACCCCAAGGAATGGAGCAAGTCCTTAAACAGCTTTCCTGTCCCAAGGAAGCCAGCACCTCTACTTCCTGGCAACTCAATTCCCTTTCTCAACACATGCTGAGAAACTGTTCCAGATAAAAGGCACTAAACAGACTGACACGATTTGATCTTGGATCAATGGCAGGGAGGACATTAGTGGGACAACTGACAAATTTGAATATGGACTTACACATTAGATAATAGTATTTGTTAGGGACTGAATTCCCCCCAATTTATATGTTGAAGTCCTAACACACGGTACCTCAGAATGTAATCCTACTTAGAGATAAGATCTTTAAAGAGGTAATTAAGCTTCAGTGATGTCTTTAGGGTGGGCCTTAATCCAATCTGACTGGCGTCCTTATAAGAGGAGGAAATTTGGATACACAAGGAGGCACCGAGGATGCACACGGAAGAAAGACCATGTGAGGACACAGCAAGAAGGCGCCACCTGCAAGCCAAGGAGAGAGGCCTCAGGAGAAACCAAACCTGCTGACTCGTGACCTTGGACTTCCAGCCTCCAGAAGTGTGAAAAAATAAATTTCTGTTGTTTAAGCCCCCCAGTCTGTGGTACTTTGTTATGGCAGCCCTAGCAAACGAATACCATATTATACCAACATTAAAGTTTCTGAAGATGAAAACCAGTTTCTGGTTATGTATTATAATGTCCTTGCTCTTAGATGATTCCCTCTGAAATATTTAGGGGTAAAGGGTTATGACACCTGCAACTTGGTCTCAAATGGATCAGTGATGACAAGTATATAGAGAGAGTAAATAGGGCAAAAAAATGTTAATAATTGGTGAATCTAGGTGAAGAGTATAAATGGGATTTCGTTTTATTGTTCCTGTAACTTTTCTGGAAGTTTGATTCTGCAAGTTGTAAGCCCAATGCTTCCTACACCCTCTCAGGTAAGGACCGCTGTTCCTCAGCCTATAGAGAAAGAACGGAGGCTCTGAGATGGGAGCCTCTCGCCCAAGACCACGCAGCGCAGCGAGGAAGTGACACAGCTGGAAGTGAGCCGGGTTGTGTCTGCCTTCACAGCCCTTCCCACCCTTCCCTCTGTGCAAATAAATGGAGTGCACACAGCAGGCATCTAATAAAGACTGAATGGGAAAGAAACCTGCATGCTGAGAGAAATGGATCCCGGGAACAGGCCCTCTTGAGAGCAGCTGGTCAACTGTGCTGTTGGGAGTCAGCGAGGTACCCGCCCCATAGCCAGTGCCCAAAATGCCAGCCAGAGGGCTGTGCCTCCACCACAGCAACCCCAGGGCACCTCCCCTTCTTGACCCACCAGACCTACCTCCTCTCTTGGGAACGAGAAAGCAGGAGGAAAGGAGGCAGGCTGATAGGTCTGGCAAAGAGCGCTTTGAGGCCCCGGTGAGACTTCTAAGATGCTTCATCCTGCATAAGCACAGGCACTTTTCCCTCCCTGGAGCCTGCATCGAGTGAGGGGGAAAGCACCCCCACCCTCAGGGGCTCAGGCAGGCAGCACATCCGGGGCTGACACCAGCTGCTGAGACCAGGCCTCAGTGCCCATTACTCATCATTTTCCTGGAGGTTCTGGCTACATCCTCCTCCCAGGTAGGAGCCCAGTTCCTCGGGACAGGAAAGGTGATGCTGCCAAGCCCCCCACGAACACAAAGACAGCCACTTGCCCTGCCTGACCTGCTCCTCACTACACTAGCCATCCCACACCCCATACGCCTGTGCTCCTCAGAACACGTACCCTTTCCCTCCCTCCTGCTCTCTTCTCTCCATTCTACTTCCAAGCAACTCCACTTTCCCTAAATCCCAAACACATCCCTTCATTAACCCAGGCTCAACTCGCTAAGAGTCCACCATCCTTCTGACTCTCAAAGCAGAGCCCTCAGCCGCCCCCTCCCTTGACAAGTCCCCTTCCCACACACTTGCAGGTCTCCTTTTTCACCCTACCCACCTTGCCCCCACTCTGAATGGCCCCTTGTACTGGAATTGATTCCAGCAGACCTCACTGAATCCTCATAACCACCCCGGAAGTCAGGCAACATTGAGAGCTAAATCTATCTCCACCTCCATCACTAAAGGAGGAGAGACTGAGGCTGAGAGAGGTGGAGTAACTGGCTGGAGATCACACAGCTGAACCAGGATTCAAACCCAGGACTGCCTGCCCCATAGTCAGTGCTCTGAAGTGTCAGCTCCACAACCTCCTAAACAGCCCCGGCCAGCCTGGAGTGGGGATGATCTTCACCTCCTCAAACCAAACACCCACCCTCCAAGGGTAGCTTCCCCAGCCTCCCCCACGAGAGCCTCCTCTGAGTCATTCTTCACAGAGCATTTTTCTGCTCAACTTAAATTCCTTAAGCCTAGGATAACATCTCTGCACAGCCCAAAGCCTAGGACTGCACTTTGTTCTGAGCTCCATAAGAGTCTGTTAACTGGAGACGGCATGGGTCTGGGGCTACCCCAGGCTGGCAGGCTTAGGGGTCGGCAAGCCAGAGGCTCTGAGAGGCTGCAAACCCTGAGTGAGTGTGTAAGTATAAGTAGAAACTCAGACTAAGACCCCTAAAACCACAAAGCAGGAGAGGATCAGAGACTTCACGCTAAAGGTCACACAGCCAGTAAACGGCAGAGCAGGGACTCTGGTGGGGAAAGAGGCTCCGAGAAGGGAAGGCTCCTGCCCAGAGTCACATGGCAAGCTGACAGAACTGGCACTTGAACCCAGGGCCTATAATTCAGTCTACTGCTTTGTCATGTTACCGACCAAACACAAACCAGAATACACCAATTTAAATTTGCAACTCAATCCTCTCTCCCACCCGGACTCCCTTCCCTCGCTCTATTTTTCCTATTCCAGAGTGCTCATCACCTTCTTTTTGTTTGTTTGTTTGTTTGTTTGGTGAGCAAGATTGGCCCTGAGCTAACGTCTGTGCCCATCTTCCTCTATTCTGTATGTGGGACGCTGCCACAGCATGGCTTGATGAGCAGTGTGGCGGTCCACGTGCAGGATTCAAACCTGCAAACCCCGGGCTGCCGAAGCAGAGAGCACGAACTTCACCACCACGCCACCAGGCCGGCCCCTCATCACCTTAAAACGTACTTTATATACTTACTATGTTATTAGAATGTAAAGTCCACTAGATCAGGGATCTTTCATCTCTTTTGCTCCCTGACATATTTCAAGCACCTAGAACAGTGCCTGCTCCATATAGTAAAAGCTCAGCAAATATTTGTTGAATAAGTAAATTAGCCCAACAATCATTTATTGAATGCTTTCTAAGGCCAGGCTGTGAACTGCAATCACTTTGCTGGATCCCAAATCTACCTAGACATTAATCCTCCCTGAACCCTGAAACAAGCCAACATTTCACCTGGCTCCAGAAAGGCGCTGGCAAACCAACCCAAACTCAAGCCAAACCTCTACATTTCCTTAAACCACCAAACTCGCAAACAAAACTAAAACATGACGCATCTCTGAACTGAAAAGAACCCAAAGTGCCTGGAAGCTCCCTCTGAGAAGCAGTTTCATTCCACCCTCAAAAAGACCCAGCAAGACTTGGAGGGTCTGCAACCCCACAGCCCAGCCACCCACTGCCACATTCACAGCTGCCACTTTCTCAGCATTGCTTTTGCTAATCAAGTCTCAGATCTGCCACATCCTACTAGTGAGTATCACTGGGCACTCTGGCCTTGCCCAGCAGGGCCAGCTCATCTGTACCAGATGCTCCTCCCTGGGACATCAGATGAGAAGAAGGATCCAGAAACATCCTTGGCCTTCTGGCCCTCTTCTTAGTGCTGTCCAGTACCTTCTGGTGGGAGGGCTCCTGGGTGGTCAAAATCGGAGTCACTTCTGAGAGTGTGAGAGCTGCAGACGTCGACTCCGTGGGTTCCTGCTGCAATTCCCAAGGAGCCTCTCCTTCAACCAGCAGGGACATGGTGTCCAGTGATTTCCATGTGCATCTGGGTTTGGCTGAACCAGACTGCAGAGAGCAAGACTTTGAGACTTTTAGTATATGGCTTTTGATCAAAGCCAAAAGGCTGTTTCAAGAAGTCCTGAGTCTACTATTTGTCTCAGTCGAAGGAACAACAATCTCAGGGGAGACCATTCCGGAGAAAAGTAAGGCATTCCAGAAATGCTGCTCTGCTTCAGAATGGTCTTCGGAAGCCTCCATCAGCCCCTCCCCCAGCCAATGAGCTGTAACAGCAGCTGCAGCAAACATTTACTGAACTCTTACTGTGCCAGGTCTGTGCAGCAGAGATAGGCCTGCGACTGATCCCTGTTCCACCTTCCAGCTGTGTAACGCGAGGCACATATCGCCTCTCAGAGCCTCAGTATCCTCATTTGCAAAATGAAAAATAACTCAATCTACTTCAAAGGATTGTTGTGAGTCAATGAGATAATGCTTAGCCCAGTGCCTGCCATAGAGTAAGCGCTTAATAAAAGATAGTTTTTTTCAAAGGAAAGGACCGGCCTACATTGAGAGAAGGAAAACTACCATTTAAGGGGTTCCTACAAGTCCCCTAAGCCTTTATTTATGTATCTAGTTATTTCCTAAGCGTTTGTTGTTGCCTGTTTTTCGAATTAACTTAATCCTCATAGCATCCTCGGAGTGGAAGGGGCAGAGGGCAGAGCGACAGTCCTCATGACGAAGGACGAAAACAAGGCCCCGAAGGTCCAGGGAAGCGGCCAGCAGGCATCGGAGGGCCCTCTGCCCTCAACCCTCCCGAGTGGGTTCAAAACATCAGACAAGCCTCTCCTCGGGGAGAAGCGGCTGGAGGCCGTGACTAGCGGGGCAGTCGGCACCGGGACTTTAATTCACCACCGCTAAGAAGTGGTCATCTTTTGTTCTTAAAGAAAAAAATGCACGTCAGGGCCAGACCCCGGGGAATTAGAAGTCAGCGCCCTGAGACGCCACACGCGCGCTTTCAACGCTGGGCCAGGCCCGGGCGGGAAAAAAGGGGATGGCGGTCCCCATTCCGGAGAAGCAAGAGCCCTTGGGGGCTCCAAGTGGGGCGCCGGGGCCCGCGAGGACCCCCTGGGCGCCGGCCGGAGGAGGGGCGGGGCGGCGGCAGCCTCGGGGGCCCGGGCTCCGCTCACCTGGCCGCAGCGTTCGGCGCGCCAGGCAGCGCCAGGCCCCCGCCGGCCTGGGGCGGGGTTGGGGTCGCTCCTGCTCGCAGAGGCTCAGCCCCCAGAAGCAGCCGGCGGCGGCCGGGAACTCACCTGCCGTCGCAACCGCGCCACTGCCGCCTGTCAGTCAAGCGCGCCCCCCGCGGCGCCGCGCAGGGTCGAGGGGCCCGGCTGGCCGCGCTCCGCCTCCTCCCCCTCGGCAGCCCAATCCAGAGAGGCCGACGCCACGGATGGGGGCGTGGCCAGGAGCGGGGCGCAGGCCGGGGGCGGGGTTGGGGCGGGGTTGGGGCGGGGCCAGGCAAGGCCCGCGCTCTGACCTCACCGCCGCGCGCCGGAAGCAATCCGGGCCACGGCGCAGCGGCTCGGCGGCTGGACCGCGGGGCTGCGGCGACCATGCCGGTCACCGGGAAGACTTTCCGCCGGCGCCGGGCTGACTCGGAGTCGGAGGAAGATGAGCAGGACTCAGAGGAGGTTCGGTGCGTTTGGGACGGGGCTTCCACGGGGCAGAGAGAGGCCGGCTTGGGGACTCACCGCCGGCCAGGCGCCTTGTTGACACCATTGCTAACTGTGAGCCGGGTTGTTGTCCCTTTCTGCGGACGAAGACACTGAGGCTCCGAGGGATGGGGCCACCACCTCACTCCCAAGGCGCAGTTGGGAGGTGTCCCCACGATGCGCAGTGGATCCGAGTCCCGGTGGGTCTGGGCGCAGGTTCGCCTTCTGGACCCTGTGCCGGCGGCTCAACAGCGGGACCGGGCAGCCGGGGGAAGCTGGGTTTTGACTCTGGGTTCCGCGGAGACGCTCAGCCTGTGCATTGCATCTTTTCAGATTAAAACTGGAAGAGACGCGAGAGGTACAGAACTTGAGGAAAAGGCCCAATGGGGTGAGGTGGGTACCGCTAGGGGACCCGGAGGAGGTGGAGGCGGGAATGACAGACACACCCCCGCCCTGGTGGCTGTCACAAATATCTCCTCAGACATAGCCCCTTAACACGTGTACACTTTCTACTGCCCTGAAAGGGGTCCAGCGTTCTTTGCCAACGTTTACCCAGGAGATGCGCTGAGCTGTGTAGTCTTGAGGTTTGCGCCAGAGGTGCAGAAACAGGTTACTAACCCGCGTTTTTATTGCACCCGTTTAATTGTGAAATGCACATTGATTGTTAAGAGTTTGGAAAATTTAGAAAAGCATAGTCAGGAAAATAAACAGCACCTATAATCCTCCCATTCAGAGGTAACCAGTGTTAATATTTGGTGTTCTTTCCAATCTATTTTCTTTCTCTCTTTTGTAAAGATTGTCGCTGCTTTTATTCTATGCTCTTTTCAACTCATTATGACATTGTGGGCATTCACTCACATTGTGGATTATTTTTCCAAAAACCTTTTTAATGGCTGCATAATATTCCACCACATGTATGTACTATCATTTGTTAACTAATCCCCTCTTTGGAGACCTGTGGGTCATTTTGTAAATTTTCACCATTGAACAAGGCTGCAATGGGTATTTTCCCACATTTGTCTTTAGCTTCATTTTCCCCAAAGGCAAAATCTCAGAAATGAGATTTCCAAGCCAGGATGATGCCAAATGGCTTTATAGGAACGTGTACCTCTTCACTCACAGCCACCACCACCCTATCCCCTGCCTCCGACATCTAGAGTGCTTGTTGAGCCCTGTTGTATTCTTGTGGGCTCTTCCAGCTGGCTTTGGTGGCCAGCCCTCAAATCTCACCCTTGCACTAATGTTGTAACCTATAAACTTCCTAAGTGTTCTTCCTCATCTCTGAATTGTGCCATTTCTCTCTCTCTCCCTCCCTCTTTTTGGTTTTTCTCAGTGCTGTGGCCCTGCTGGTGGGAGAGAAGGTGCAAGAAGAGACTACTCTAGTGGTAAGTTGTGGGGTCCTCCCTGGGCAGGTGCTCCTCAGCAGGTGATTGTATTTTCTTAAAAAAAAAACAAAACACTGCCAATTATATAGATGCTTCTTCTAAGCTGTATTTGCTTTCTGCAGGATGATCCCTTTCAGATGAAGACTGGCGGTATGGTGGACATGAAGAAACTGAAGGAAAGGGGCAAAGATAAGTAAGTGTAGGACATGCTGAGATGCAGATTCACCTGTAGCCCTGGCCTGGGTCTGTGTGCCCCAGAGAGCTGGGGCCTGCAGCAGCAGCTTTAGTGGGACATCCTGTAGTATCCTTTGTGCTTTGTAGAAGATGTGTAGCTTAAAAATAAAAGAAGCAAAAACTCTTTAAAGCTAAGAGCAATGTGGGTCCACTCCTTTTGTAAAGGTGCATTGTTACTGTCTTTCAAACCCATGGAAGTTTTGTTTTTGTTCATTAAGAAAAACATAAAAACACAATTACAAAAATAATATATTCAAACAATATAAAAGTAAAAAATAAAAGTATCTGCTCATTCCCCAGAGGCATCCCCAGAGGCCAACAGTTTGCTTGCATATATTTCTTCTATTTACATATCACCTATTTTTCTTCCCAACCATAAACAGAATGTTATACTTTTTTGTTGTGTACTTTTATTCCTACAACATAAAACTTCGCCTCAGTGAAGTGGACTTTAAGGCCCTGCTTCGTTGTTCTCCCCTTTTAGGATCAGTGAAGAGGAAGATCTCCACCTGGGGACATCGTTCTCTGCAGAAACCAACCGAAGAGACGAAGACGCTGACATGTAGGTTTGGCTGGGGGGGTGGGGGAGACTCGAGCCAGATGGAGTCTAAGATATTTAATCATAGGTGACATTTCTAGAATTATTCAAAAATGGCCAACTTGGCCCCTCTCACCCCCGCCTCCCAGGCTTGAGAACTTTGAAAAATTCTTAAACGTTCTTTAAAAGAGTAGTTCTTGGGATTTTAGATTCCTTGACGAGTAATATTTCCTCCAAATGTTGTAGGGATAAACACTGGACTGGCCTCCTTTTTATTTTACCAACAAGGCTGTTAAATTAACGACTACCACCTGCCATTATCTTTCTGTCTTCGGAGAGCCTTACATGTGATGACGCCAGTAGATTGGTACAGCATAATCTCGTAACAGAGGTTGGTGCTTTAAGTTGAAACATTTTAGCTTGATGAAAAAACTCAAGTTATTTTTATTTTTCTCGCTTTTGCATGGACCAATGAAAACTTCCTCATGGACCATCAGTGCTCTGTGGGCCAGTGTTGGGGACCACGCATTTTTAAAAGACACCTGTTGTGAGCTTTCTGCCCCTCCCTGAGGCCTGTGGCTTTCTTGTTTCAGGATGAAGTACATTGAGACGGAGCTGAAGAAGAGGAAAGGGATCGTGGAACACGAGGAACAGAAAGTCAAGCCGAAGAATGCAGAGGACTGTCTTTATGAACTTCCGGAAAACATCCGCGTTTCCTCAGCAAAGAAGACTGAGGAGATGCTTTCCAACCAGATGCTGAGCGGCATCCCCGAGGTGGACCTAGGCATTGAGTAGGTTTCAGGTCCTAGTCTTGCCTCTCTCTGGCCCTTAAGCCAAAGCAAGAGCTCTAGGCTTTCCAGTTAAAGGGACTGTTTCTTACCTGTCTCCTTGGAAACCCACAAAGATAAACTGTCTTCTTTCTGGCGGGCTGAGATGTTTGTCTCCAGATGTTTCCCTGCAGAGCTGGTCAAAGTAGTTAAAAAGACTTAAGGGACGGGGCCGCCCGGTGGCGCAGCGGTTTAGTCCGCGCTTGGCAGCCTGGGGTTCGCGAATTCGGATCCCGGGCACCCGCCGACGCACTGCCTGTCAGCCACGCCGTGGCGGCGTCCCATATAAAGTGGAGGAAGATGGGCACGATGTTAGCTCAGGGCCAGTCTTCCTCAGCAAAAAGGGGAGGATTGGCAACAGATGTTAGCTCAGGGCTTGTCTTCCCCACAAAAAAAAAACAAAACAACTTAAGGGACACTGACTGCTGAAAGCAAAAGTGCTTTTTATTGAGATATAATTAACATATAACATTATCATAGTTTCACATGTACAACATAACGATTCGATGTTTGTATACAAAAGTGTTTGTTTTTATTTAGCCTTTGTTCACAGCTCTTCAGCTGTTCTTAACAGGCTGTGTATTCTTCTGTTTTATTCTAGCAGGAACAATGTTAAAAGCTTACGCACCCCCAATCCTCCTTTCATTTTTACTACAAACCACCTGCTCTAAAAGGGGCTTGTGATGGAGGAAATACGATGGTCAGAATCATCTTTGGGTGCAGTAAAAAGTTGGGAGACTTCTGGGTTCTCACCTCTTTTCTGGCCTTACTGGCTCTGAGCCTTAGGCAGTTCACTCTACTTCTCTGAGGCTCAGTTTCCTGTTGATCTGAAGAGAGTAACTCCTGCGTCTCCAGTCTCTGTGAGAGCTCCTTGAGAATGTGACTATAAGGCAGGTGGTAAACTGTGGAGTTCTGTGCCCAAGAAAGATGACTTCCTTACACAGTGGTGGGCTGCCAATCTCACCCGTCAATTCCGTCTAAGGACCAAGGGTGCAACGATCTAACACGTGGTGCGGCTCCTTTCTCCCCATAGTGCTAAAATAAAAAATATCATTTCCACGGAGGATGCCAAGGCTCGTCTGCTGGCAGAGCAGCAGAACAAGAAGAAAGACAGCGAGACATCCTTCGTGCCCACCAACATGGCTGTAAATTATGTGCAGCACAACCGGTGTAAGCTTCTCTGGGGAAGCAGCCCCGCCCCCGCCCCGTTGGTTTGAGGTCCCTGGGTTCCCATATTTTGTCTAACATGTCCCCTGGTCTCTTTTGGTCCAGTTTATCACGAGGAGCTCAATGCCCCCATACGGAGAAACAAAGAAGAGCCCAAAGCCCGACCCTTGAGAGTGGGTGACACTGAGAAGCCGGAGCCTGAGAGTAAGTACAGCAGAGGCCTGGAGCGGTCCTCACCGAGGGCTCATGAAGGCGGGGTGGGACTCGGCAGGGGTGGAGCTTGGGCTTTGGGGCCAGGGCATCTGGGTTCCAGTTATGCTCTGGCCATGGGCCTTCCCCTTTCCAAGCCTCAGTTTCCTCATCTATAAAATGGGGATAGTAGTAAAACCTACACTTGGGGTTGCTCTGAGGATTCACTGGGCTATCAAATATAACAGAGATGCAAAAAATTAGAAAATTTCAAAATGAAAAATAAAAGGTTACTCGTAATTTCACCACCCAAAGACAACCACTGTTAACATTTTTACATATGACCTTCCAGACTTTTTTAAATATTCATATATATAGGAAACATATATACATACTTAATGGGATCTCATAGATTTTTACTCAGTAGTATACCCTGCATGTCTCTCCATGGCAGTAAATACATATTTTCCTTTTCAATGGCCATATCATGTTCCATTCTATCATGCATGGCTTAATGACGAGGGTGCATTCTGAGAAATGCGATGTTATATTTTGTCATTGTGCAAACATCACAGAGTGTACTTACAGAAACCTAGATAGTATAGCCTACTACATACACACCTAGGCTACATGGTACTAATCTTATGGGACCACTGTCGTATATGTGGTCCATCACCGACTGAAACGTCATTATGTGGTACATGACTATAGACAGATGTACTGTAGTGTAACTATTTCCCTCTGGTAGGACGCTTTGGTTGTTTCCCATTTTTCCTTATTTAAACAGTGTTTTGATGATCATTCTTGACTATATCGCGTCCTTAGGCTACATTCCGAGAAGTCAGCAAATGATCCTCTAGGAGTGTGATGCTAATTTGTTCTCCTGCCAGCAGCATCCAGCGGTGCTCCTTTCCCACGTGCTCACCAGCACCAGGTGGTGTCATCTTTGTCATCAACAGTAGGATGACTCTAAGGACATGCTAAATTTGCTGACGGTTCTGGAGATCCAGCCTGGTGCTCTGTTTCTTCCTTCCTACTTGGGAAATTATTTTCTGTGACATCTTGGTTGCATAGTCTGACTCCCAAAGAGTTGAGTGTTATTAACACATAGTGAGCAAGGACTTGGGAGTCACCAGACTTGGTTTCAACTCTCACCTGCCTTCACTTTGAGTGACCCTGAGCAAGTCACCTAACGTCTCTGAGCAGAGATGGTAACATGCGCTGTGAGGATTGCTGTGAGGGTTAGAGGAAGTCATGTCTGAGAGGGTTTAGTGCCACGCCAGTGCATGGTCAAACTCTTGCTGAAGCGTAGCTCCTACAGTTCACCCAGTCTAATGCTGATGTCAGCGTGTTTTGGCTGGTCCCTGGCTCTCCCATATGTTTATTTTCATTCACTCAATGACAAGGATTCTGGGAGGCCCTACTGTGTTCCTCTTGACTAGAGTAGGCACTGGGCTCCTGTGGGGAGTGAGGCAGGCGTGGTCCTCACCTGTGCAGAGCTAAAGCCTGTCAGTGGCTTCCAGCGTGGCAAACAGCTTTTCTTCTTTTCCTTGTCAGGGTCCCCTCCTAACCGCAAGCGTCCTGCTAATGAGAAGGCCACTGATGATTACCACTATGAGAAGTTCAAGAAGATGAACAGACGGTACTGAGGGTGGCTGAAGGGGACAAGTGCAGAGTGGGATGTAGACGGCGCCGGCCCTCCCTCCACCCCATGATGAAAGGCTTCTTGGACAGAAGCCTGCTCGTGTGCTAGCAGACAGTTCCAGAACAGACTCTTAGTCCTGCTGCTTACCTGCTGGATTTTTTAGGCACTGAGTTTGTAACTTTTTGAAACAAAACAATGGGTGGTTTTCCTATTTGGGGGCAAACTCTGTTCTTGTGAGTATTATTAAATCTTGTTTGTAAATATGTTGACTTTCTCTTAACATTTGCCCTGGGTCAGGAGGAAGCAGCTGTGTGTTCAAGGTGAGATAATACCCTTTAGATTGTGCTTTTATTATTATATATACAATCATGTGTTCTATTTTCAAATATCTGGAATGGGATTCAGAAATGCATCCTTCACTGTTTACAGTGGATCCAGCTAACAGCAGAAAAATCTAGGATGGGATCAGAGGGACAATGTTATTTTCTGACTTTTACAAAGTTGCCTGTTTCTTTTCATTAAGAGAGAAAACAACAATTTCTATCACTTTCAGCACTTAAGTATTAAATATGAAATGAATCCAGCCTTATGTTTGTATTGTGTCTCCTTACACCAACACTAGGTAATGTGTTCAGAGCCCGGGGGTTGGGCAGCTCAAATGCAAAACTCAATTACTGAGAGAGATTTTCTCATTTAGTCCAAGAGATGTAAACAGGCTCCGTCCTGCTAGCTGTCCAGTACGGTGCCACTTGTGCTCTCATTTTCCCGGAGGCACCCACACAGGTCAGGATGAGGAAAGAGCAGGTTGGTTGACTTCTGGGCTGATTGAGAGTGGGTGTGGTCAGAGAAGTTTGGCTTCGGGGTCAGAGCTGAGCCCTGCTCACAGCTTACTGTTATATCCTTGGACAAATTCCTTTCCCTCTGAGCCTCAGTTTTCTCATCTGCAAACTGGAGATAGTTTTTTTTCCCTTCCACTAGAATCAAGGTCAGCGAAGGCAGGAGTCATTATGTGCTTCATTTTTTTCTTGAATCCCCAGGTTCTGGTCCATAACCCGACACGTAGGCAATCCTCAAAACTATGAATGAATAAGTGGAAGTAATTTTACAGTGGAGAAACTTGACAAACTACCTCATCCAGGTGATAAAGGTCAACATCAGTGGTCATAAATCATGATGATATGTACCCTTGATATGAAGTTATAAAAATAGAACTTTACTTCTGTAAAGTATATTCCTCCCTGTAACCCATAACCCCAATCTATTCATGAGGAAAACATCAAATTCCAGTAGTGGGGCATCGACAAAAGATTTGACCAGTACTCCCCAAAACTGTCAAAGTCGTCAAAACCGAAGAAAGTTTGCAGAACAGTCATAGCCAAGAGGAGCTTAAGGAGACATGACAACTAAATATAATGTGGTATTGTGGATGGGATCCTGGATTAGAACTAGGACATTAGGTAAAAACTAAGGAAATCTGAATAAACTCTAAAGTTATATCAACAAATTTCATTAATTTTAGCAAATGTAACATACTAATGTAAGACGTCAATAACAGGGGAAACTATGTGGGGGTGGTATATGGCACTTCTCTGTACTGTCTTCTCAATTTTCCTGTAAATCTAAAACTTAAAAAAAAAGTCTTTTATTAAAAAAAAAAAAATTGGCCCCAAGCGGCTTCCGGTGCCCACCTCCCGGAAGCAGGAAACGGCTCTGCCCCGCACAAAGATGGCGGTCGCCGACCTCGCGGAGGGAGCCCGCCCCGCACAAAGATGGCGGCCGTGGCGAGCGGAACCGGAAGCGCGCTCACCCCGTGGCGCTGTCGGCGGTAGGCGCGAGAGCGCGCAGGGCGGCGCGGGTCCCGGCATGAAGCTGGGCCTGGCAGGTCTGGGCCTCCTGCTCCTGGCGCCGCTGGGGGTGCGGGCGGTGGAGCCCATCAGCCTGGGCCTGGCCCTGGCCGGCGTCCTCACCGGCTACATCTCCTACCCGCGCCTCTACTGCCTCTTCGCCGAGTGCTGCGGCCAGAAGCGGAGCCTCAGCCGGGAAGGTAGGACGGGCCGGGGTCTGCGGGCCGGGCGGACCAGGGCCGGTACCGGTGCCGGAGCGGCGCGGGGCGCGGGACGGGGCCTGGCTCCTGGGCTCCGACCGCAGACAGATCGGACTTTGGTCGCAGCCCCGAGGAGGCTGGGGTGCGGACGGGTGGGAACTTGTCCAGTTGCTCCTTCCCAGCCGGATACAGGAAGGAGGACGGGGGTTCTTCCGGCCGGACAGTGGTGGCCGAGCTGCACCCTCCTGCACGGCCGGGGGCCGGGCGAGAGCTGGGGCGGGGGCGGTGGAGCCCAGGACCTTTCCAGGAAGGAGCCCGGCTCCGGCCAGGGCTTCCGAATGGGCAGGACAACAGAGGGCGGGCCTCCCTGACCCACCGGTCGCCTCTCACCTCTCACCAGATGCTCGGAGAGCTCAGCCGGCTTTGCTGGCTTGCACGTGAGCCTGTCAACTTGGCTAAATTTGCCAGCTGGGTCCCCCCACTCCCTCCCTGACGGGCTTTGTTTTTCCCAGCCTTGCAGAAGGATCTGGACAGCAAGCTCTTTGGACAGCATCTTGCAAAGAAAGTCATCTTAAATGCTGTGTCTGGCTTCATAAGCAACCCGAAGCCCAAGAAACCTCTTACCCTCTCCCTACATGGGTGGACGGGCACCGGCAAAAATTTCGTCAGCAAGATCATCGCGGAGAATATTTACGAGGGTGGCCTGAACAGTGACTATGTCCACCTCTTTGTGGCCACACTGCACTTTCCACATGCCTCCAACATCACCCTGTATAAGGCAAGGGCAGAATTTTGAAATCCCTCCTGGATGGAACTGGGCATGGGATGGGATTTGGGGATTCTGTGTTGAAATGAGTGAACCCTGAAAATGGCTGCGTGGGTCCATTCTTTGGAAGGTTTGAGATGCTTGGAGCAATTACACGATCCATCTTTGTGGTGGTTTCTGAAAACAGGCCCAGAGTGATACTCAGTAAGTGGGGTCATAGGATTTTACAGACGGACATGGTCAAATCTAATGTAAAGATCATCAAATCTAACTCATTTTGTAAAAGAGGAATCATTTCTAGAGAGGCCTAAGTTTGTTCAACTGAAACGTTGCAAATGGCTTTTACAGTTTAACTCACTGATTAACAGCCTGGACTTTAGTGACAGACGCACCTGGTAACTCTCCCACCTCTCAGCTGTGTAATCTTGGGAGGGTCGCCTGACCTCTCTGAGACTCGGTTCTTCCTCTTTAAAATGGTGGTTGTGAGAATTCAGTGAGCTGTCAGTCGGGCGTGTAACGTGGTGCCTGGCACATGAGCATTCAAATCAATGTTAACTGTTGCCTTTTTAAATCTGTGTAACAAATCTGCATGATGGGCAAAACGGTCAGGTATTTAGCCCTCACCTGTGTGAACACATTTTTCCCCTCTGCTTGGGTGAGCTTGGGGATCCCAGGGGTTCCCAGATGCAGGACTTTCAGTGCTACCACTGGGAAAATTCCAGGCAAATAGAGAGGACTTGGTCATCCCAGGTAGCATTCAGTCTTCCCTACTTAATAGCTGTGTGACTTTGAGCAAGTTACTTAACCTCTGTGTGCCTCAACTTCCTTATCTGTAAAATAGGGAACACAGTGATAACCACTCTGATAGGTTTGGGGAGATCACAGTAAAATGTTATGTGAACAGTGCCTCCCCTGTAGTGAGTGCTCAATACATGTTGTCTGTTACTGCCTGTAAGTTGGCGTCGCAGGTGGGAAAACCTTGGCTGCTGGAGCCTAACAGATCTGAGTGAATCCTGTTTAAACAGTGACTCGCTTTGTGGCCTCAGGCAAGTCTCCTCAGGTTCCTCTGTAAACAGGCTGGTCCATACCTACAGAGCAGAATTACTGCTCAGGTTAGATCATGCACATGGAACTTTGTAACCGTGGTCATAGTAGCCAAGCAAAACTCCAAATCATAAGAAGTCAAAACCTACATTGTAACCTCTAGAGCCTTCCTCAGAAAACAAAGAGCCAACTCCCCCTCCTTACTGTGGGGGGTGGGGAGGAATCTAGGAAAGCACTGTATACAACCATAGCTCAAATTTCCAATTAAAAAGAGTCTTTTTCTCCTTACCTTGATTGCTTAGTATTATAAGAAGTACCTAAATATGTTCTTATGGAATGTCTCTAGGCAGATTTATTTCAGAACCCTCCAGGCATTGTTCCAGAAACTCAAGTGTTAGCCTCAACACACTCATCCCAAGTGTGCCCTCGAGTTCAGCTGCCTAGCTTAGATCAGCCTGCATGCCTTACCATCCCCCCCGGAGGTTAGAGCACCTTTCCCAGGCCACTCTAAGGACAGAATAAGAGCAGAGGTCGCGCGGTCTCTGCCTTTTTCCAAGAAGGCTGCTATGCACAGGAGATGTATTCACATCACCATTTTGGTGGCAAAGGACCAGCACCTCAGTGACAGCATCGACGTCTCACAGTACAGGAATTGTAATCAAAGTGGGGGGCTCTGGAATCAGGCAGGGTGGGGTTCAGATCTCAGCTCTGCCACGTGCTAATTTTGTAATTTTGGGCAAGTTGATTAGGCTCCCTGTGCCTCAGTTTCCTCATCTATAAAGTGGGTATGATTGTGCCCACTCCTTAGGGTTTTGGTGAGGAACCAGAGGGCTTGTGTGTGTCAGGTTCTTAGCACAGTGAGCACTCCATAAACGCAGCCATCGTGGAAGCGGTCGTAGCTTGGATAACGCTCATGCCGGTCGTGCCGATTGCACTTGCTGAGAACTTTGTCTTGGCTTTTCCCCCTTGTAACTCAGGATCAGTTACAGCTGTGGATTCGCGGCAACGTGAGTGCCTGTGCAAGGTCCATCTTCATATTTGACGAGATGGATAAGATGCACGCGGGCCTCATCGACGCCATCAAGCCTTTCCTAGACTATTACGACCACCTGGACGGGGTCTCCTATCAGAAGGCCATCTTCATATTTCTCAGGTAAGGTCGGGGCTGGGATGTGATTGAAGACCGCTGAGCCCGAGCCAGTGGGCTTCAGGAAAGAGCCCAGTCCTTATCCGCCGGAATCATTTTGCAGCAATGCTGGAGCAGAAAGGATCACAGACGTGGCTTTAGATTTCTGGAGGAGTGGCAAGCAGAGGGAAGAAATCAAGCTCAAGGACATGGAACGCGCCTTGTCCGTGTCGGCCTTCAACAACAAGAACAGTAAGTGGGGCCCCTGACCCCTCGTGGCCGTGATCCCACATCCCCAAGTCTTACACTGGCATCACCATCACCCGGGAGCTGGGCAGCAATGCGAACTCTCGGTCCTGTCCCTAGACCACAGTCAGAATTCCTAAGAGCACCTGTGGTAACCAGCCCCGGGGCACTTACGCACTCGCAAGTTGAGAAGCGCCGTTTTAAAGAAAGAGGGACATGTTGATCATGATGATCTTGAAAGTTAGTCCCGTTTTCTTCGGCTGAATCATTTTCCTTGTAGAAGAAAAGCAGGTGGTTGAGCGCGGCAGCTGCTCTGGGTGCCTCCGAAGGAGGAGACGACCTGTCAGGTCCCTTTCTTTCTGTGTGTTGCCCTAGGACTCGGAGGCTCTGTGCCTGAGAATGAGAGCCCAGCAATGGTCGGGCCTTGTGCACTGGGCACTCTTTATATTAGATTTATATTATATTTCCTTTAATCTGTACAAAAACCTCATGGCGGAGAAACTGTTATTGTCTCCATTCTACAGATGAGGAAACTGAGGCTCAGAGAGAGAGAGCAGCTTGCCTAAGGCCACACAGCCTGTTAGGTGTCTCTGATCCAGAGCCCAAGTTAAACTACCAAGCTCTGCTTTTCCAGTGAACTCACACACACCTTTGACCTTGAACCCTTGGAGGTGGAAAGGCACCATCTTAGAGACGGACTCACTGGCTAAAACCTGCGAGCCGCGCGGGTTGACTGTTATCATTCAAGTCTTTGCTCAGGTCCATTCTTGAGATTACAAAACAAAAGGTCTTCTTTGAAACAGACCTGCCGAGAAATTCGTACCACTGCAGAGTTACCTGAACAGTATGGGGTATTTTATGTCAGTTTGTGCAACTGGAATATTACTGATGAAAGACAAAATATTTTGTAATATACTGAGTAGTTTCTGGGCGTGCCAAAGAGTACGAACTTGTGCAACAGAAACCTTAGCCTGAATCCTGCAGCAGGTGAGGCCCCTGGCCCAGAGCCCACGCTGCAGGACGTCACAGGGGGATTCCAGAGTGTAAGCCTCAGAGGGGGGCAGACGTGGCTCAGCTGCTTCCTGACTCTGGCCTCAGGCAGATGGCTGAACTCTCCTCCCCAGTCACTTAAATATTTATCGGGCACTTACCAGGTGTCAGGCACCGGGAGACAGAGCAATGAGGAACAGGGGTCCTTACTCCTGGAGTTTACATCCTAATGATAAGTAAGCAAGGAGATGTGTCCAATGACGGATGTGTGTCTGTCTGGGGGGGGGGGGTTAGAGGTGGAGATAGATCTCCCTCCCCCCCTCCCCCTAATGGGGAAAAGGTAAATCAATAAAGAGAGTTGGGGGGGGGTGCAGGGACAAGGGTGGGCCGCAGGTTTAAATAGAGTGTTCGGGCCTGCTCCTGTGAGGGTGACATTTGAACCGACCCAGGGAGTGAGGGAGCGAGCCGTGTGGCCCCGGAGGGAACAGCATGTGCAGGAGCCCTCAGGTGGGGGGATGCCTGCGGCCACGGTGGCTGGTCCAGGATGAACAGAGAACAGGAGGTTAGATAAGAGGCAAGACTTGGTGTGGGGGTGCAGGTCATGGAAGGCCTGGGAGGCCATGGTGAGGCCTTGGGTTTGACTCCAAGTGGGGGAGGGAGGCCCCTGGAGGGTTTTGAGCTGACAGGGACATGATGGGACTTAGTTTTGACAGGACTGAGCTGGCTGCTGGGTGGAGAATAGACTGAGGCGGCGGGGCAGGGAGACCGGTGAGGAGACGCTGTAACAACCCAGGGGAGAAGTGCCAGTGGCTGGGACAGCGTGGTAGTGTGGGGCTGGTGTGACATGGTTGGGTTAGGATGTATTTTGAAGGTAGAAACAATAAGATTTCCTAAAGGACTGTGTGTGGGAATGAGAGAGATGAGTCAAGGATCTGGCCTGAGCCCCTGGGAGGGTGGCACAGCCCTTTAGGGGGATGGAGTGCAGGGGGAGCAGGTTTGTGGGGAGGGGTGGGAGATGAAGACAGGCATGTTCCGTGACTGGTGACATGTGTTCAGTGAGCGATGACACATTGGAGACATCCAAGCAGAGACGTGAAGCAGAGGGCTGGATATCCCAGTGAGTTCCAGGGGGTCCTTCAGGCTGAGGATACAAATTGGGGAGTGGTCCCTTGCTGGTTTTTAAAGCCATAGACTGTCTGAGGTCACTTGTTCCACCAGAACACTCTTGGGTCTCTGTGTGGTTGGGTCCTTGTCATTCAGGCTCTGCCCGGAGGTCACCTCTCAGCCAGGCCTTGCCTGACCCCCTGGCTCATTCGCCTTCTGCTGTCCTAGCCTCATCGCTCTGTCTCAGCATTTACAGCCCCAGCACTCTCTGAAATTGTCGATTTACTGGCTGGTTGTGTGGCTCCTCAATTGTCAACCCTGTAAGGGCAGTGTCCGCGTGTGCCTGGCTCTGCGCTCTGTCCCCAGGGCCCAAGGGGCCTGCAGAGCAGGCCTGCAGGAAAGGAGCTGTCCACTCGTTACTGCTCAGCGGCTACCTGTGTTCTTCCCCACAGCCACAGACTGCCCCATCCGGGCAGTTGGGTATTCACTGAGCGCCAGTTGTGTGCACTGTCGGGAAAGAAAAGCGAAAACCCCAGTTGTGATATTGGAACTTAGAAGAAGGAATACATATCTGGTCTTCATCTCTGTTTCTGGCACAGAGCTCCTAAAACCCTTGGAATTTCCTAAGTGATAAGAGCATAAAGGTGTCTTGATATTCATAACAAACTCCTTTCAGCCACACCTGAGTTTGTTAACAGGTGACTTTTGGAAGCATCTAAGGATGGGGGCTGGTTGCCAGGGGAACTAACCCTGTGATTACAGGGTTGGAAGTTTCAGTCCCACTGCTTGACCTCCTGGGAGGGGAAAGGGGCTGGAGGTTGAATCTCAGTCATGCCTACGTGAGGAAGCCTCCACAAAAAGCCAAAAGGATGGGGTTCGGAGAGCTTCCGAGTTGGTGAACACCTGGAGATTGGGGGAGAGTGGTGCTCGGAGAGCATCGAAGCTGCGTGCCCCTTCCCACAGACCTTGCCCTACACACCTCTTCCATCTGGCTGTTCCTGAGTTATAACCTTTTATAATAAACTGATAATCTAGTAAGTAAAATGTTTCTCTGAGTTCTGTGAGCCACTCCAGCAAATTAACTGAACCCAAGGAGGGGTCACTGGAACCTCCAATCTTTAGCCTTTCGGTCAGAAGCACTGGTGACAACCTGGACTTGGGATTGGCAGCTGAAGTGGAGGCAGTCCTGTGGGACGGAGCCCTCAACCTGTGGGGTCTGACGCTGCCTCCAGGTGGATAGTGTCAAAATTGAGCTGAAGTGTAGGACGCCCAGGTGGTGTCAGAGAATTGCTTGGTGGTGTGAAAAAAACACACATGGGAATCGGTGTCAGCGTCAGACCTGGATTAAGGCAAGAATTAAGCGGGAAAGCAGAAGGGAACGGTTCGCATGAAGAAATGCTGGGGGTGAGCCCGCAGGTGCTGTGTCATCTCAGAGGAGGGAGCAGGTGCTGGAGGCCGGGGAACCCACGAGGGGACGTGCCCGGGCGGTGCAGATCCAGCCCCCATCCTGGGTAAACACACATGGCAGAGTCCCTGCCCCACAGCTGTAGCCGAGCACTGTCTGCCCACGTTATTACTCTGAGGGTTTTAGTTCTTGGCCCCCCACAGTGCTCTGTAGGGTCTGGGTGCACTGGTCATGGCAGTGGGTTGCTACCCTGTCGCTAATCTGGCTGCTGAAACTCCAGTGAGTCACAAGCTTCGAAAAGAAAGGTGTGGCTGGTTCTTGCCTGGGAACTCTCCTCACCTTTCGCTTTCTGTGAAACTCTGCTAACCCGGAGCTGGTCCCTTTCCCGCTCTGCCTGCCTGCTTGTTCCGGGGCCACAGGCACCCTGTGTGGTGAGCCTCTTTCCCACTTCAGATCTTTTAGGCACATCTTGACAGGCCTCCCCTGAGCCCACAGCGTAAAGAAGGTGTCCCTTCCCACTGTCCCGTGACTCTGCCCTTTGCTTTCATAGAAGCATCACAACTTGCAGCTCACTGGCGAGCCCGCTGGTGACGCCACCGGCTGCGCTAGCCGGAGCCCCACGAGGGCAGGTGCTGGCTCCGCCTCCAGGGCCGGGCTCGTAGCGGGCCCCGGCAGATACGTGTGGGCTGGAGGGGGGGGGGTGGGCGGATGGACGATGGGTGAACAACACCTCTTTCTTTTTCCCAGGTGGCTTCTGGCACAGCAGCTTAATTGACCGAAATCTCATTGATTATTTTGTTCCCTTCCTCCCCCTGGAATATAAACACCTAAAAATGTGCATCAGAGTTGAAATGCAGTCCCGAGGCTATGAAGTTGATGAGGACATTGTAACCCGAGTGGCTGAGGAGATGACATTTTTCCCTAAAGAGGAGAGAATTTTCTCTGACAAAGGCTGCAAAACTGTGTTCACCAAGTTGGATTATTACTATGACTGATTGTGCAAGAGTCATTGCTTCATGGTGGAGAATAAAGAACTCAACACCCACATCTTTCCCCATACCTCCCCTGCTCCGTTCCCGCTCCTGGAAGAGGAGTAAAACGAATTCTTCCTGTCTGACGGGACAGGGATTCTCCTGGGCACTGTCTTCATTCGGCGGAGCCTGCAGGCATCACACCTTGCAGATCGCAGGCATGGGAACAGCCCCAGAGCCTTCAGAGGAGGAAGTAGCCAGCTCCCAGCCCACGCCACCAGGGCTCATGATTTTTTAAAAATCATGTTTTAATTTCAAGTGTTTCTGTTTCAAGGAAGGATGAGTAAGTTTTACTGAAAATGTGATGACTTTATTTAAAATGATTTTTAACATGGAAAACTTTTCAGACTCTTAAGTTGTTGGCCTTGTGTGTTTTTTTAAGTTCCTGTCATTACAACATATACCACAATGTCTTCACTGTAAAAAAGCCCAAGCTCGCGTCCTCGGCATGTGGGTTGGCATTCCTGGGCCCGAGGCTGGAGCAGTGGCCCGAACTGTCCCAGGATGACCATCGCCAGGGGCAATGAAGCATTTAGATAAAAGGACAAGTCTGTAAGAGGAGGAGCTCGGCCACTTCGCAGATAAACCCTCAATGGGCTTTGATCTCAGTAATGTTGTGAACTGTGGGAAGGATCTTAGTAACATTGTGAACATTTGTTAGAAACAGTTTCCTTCCAGAAAAGTATTTCCAGCTTGTCACTTGCCAGTCATTCAGCTTGCCATATTTTTTTTTTTTTTTTTTTTTTTTTGCTGGGAAAGATTTGCCCTGAGCTAACATCTGTTGCCAATCTTCCTCTGGTTTGTTTTTTTTTTTTCCTCCCCACAGCCCCGGTACATACTTGTATATTCTACTTGTAAGTCCTTCTAGTTCTCTGTGACCCACTGCCACAGCATGGCTACTGACTGACGAGTGGTGTGGTTCTGTGCCTGGGAACTGAAACTGGGCCACCAAAGTGGAACGTGCCGCACTTCAACCACTAGGCCATTAGGGCTGGCTCCGGCTTCCCATATTGTTTTTAAATCTTACTCATTTATTACCAATTTTTGTTAGGTTTAATCAGAATTCCCAAAACCTAGGAAAGCTTAGTTGCCCCCAAGGATGCAAACAGTCTTTATTTATAAATGCAAATAGCTACCATTTTACGATTGTAATTTGTGAATACATTTTTTTTTCATTTTTATTGATGTCTTAACAGTTTATAACATTGTGGGGTTTTAGTTGTACATTATTATTTGTCCATCACCATGTGAATACATTTTTAAAGGAGAAAAACCCCCTCCAGTGTAGGCCGGATGTGCTTAAGCTGTGAGTTGAGGCCTCCCGGGTGTGGTCCAGGTTGGA
This sequence comes from Tapirus indicus, assembly GCA_031878705.1. Taxonomy (NCBI): domain Eukaryota; kingdom Metazoa; phylum Chordata; class Mammalia; order Perissodactyla; family Tapiridae; genus Tapirus; species Tapirus indicus. The sequence continues at coordinate 32,148,842 of CM062929.1, read as the reverse complement.
GTGCAGTGAAGTCTGATGCCGGTACCTTGAGGAGCCCAGGCCCGCTTTGGCTCCTCGCCCAGCTGCACAGGGAACCGCACTCTGAGGTGACACCCAGCCGTGGAGTTCAAATCTAGAGACACAACCCCAGCTGAGGTGCCAGGCAGGAGCAGGGAGCAAGCACTCTAGGAGACTAAACACACCTGGTTTCATGCAACACGCATATGCGCCTCTAAATGGGTGGGGCTCCCATGGCATGTGAGTGTCTAAAGAGCACAGTAGGGATGGTTTCTAGCAGCCACAGAAGACAGGTTGGCGGCCTGGCTGCTGGGCTGATGCAGGACCCCTCTGCCTCATGGCTACCCAGCCTTTACAGAGGCTCTTTAAGGCCATCCAGGCCTCCCAAGGCCAGCTCTTAAGTGTTGGACAGTTCTTGATGTTGAGCCAAAGCTGGCCTGTTGTCACATCCCCAGGAGTCACAGACTAGGGCTAATCTATCAAAGATGACAGCCCCAACACCTGGGAGTCCCTAATTAGGGAACAGAAGGGGACCCCTGAGTTAACTGTGGAAAGTTCAGTCTTTGTCGACGAGGCAGTGTGGGGTGGAGCAGAAGCTGCATTGGGCTGGCACCAGACCTAGAAAGTCAGTCTCCTGGGACTTGAGCACCTTCAACTGAGAAATGAGGGGAGTGAGTAGGATGATGGTGGAGAGGGTTTGAACTTTCTAGAAAGTCAGCTGGCTCATCCTCAGTCCTGGGAAGAGGGTTGGTGTTAACAATTCTGACAGAGATGAGAGGCCCCGTTAACATAACTGGGACTTCATTATTTACCAGTCCTGGGCGAGAAGACCTGGCAGTTAGTTTCCTGGTCTGACTCGGCCTTGCTCAGGTTCAGAATGCCAGCAGTGAATCATATTTTCCCAGTGCCTCAATGTCCTTCCTATATCAATTTTAGGAGAGTATTTTTGTGAGAAGTCCAGCTCTTTCTGATGATATTTTCACCCATGAAAATATGGAGTATAACCCATCATCCAATCCAACTTAACTCTGGGGTAACAGCCTTTAAGGTAAATATTGATTCTGTAGGATGTGAAGATTGCCAGCCAGCATGACCAGGGTATGGTGAGCCTAATGACACCTGAATCATTGAAGAGCCTTTATTCCAAGCTCAAACTTTTCAGTTACCAAATAAATAAACCAGAAAAAAAATTTGCAAATGACATCTCACATGATAAACTTTAGGGTTTATTATTTTATATTCAGTAGGTCAATTAAGCTCTTGCCTACATCTTTCGTGGGGTGGGGGAGGCTGGGCCTTGGTCAACCGTGGCCTTTTCAAGCTACAAATTAGTAACAGCCGTCCAAAGGTGGCCAACACGTGTTAAGTTTATTGCATCACTGTAAACAGAAAATCTTGTTTCCTCCTGACCAGACACCCAGAAGGTTATAAAAGAAATGTAACTTAGCTCCAATTTGAGGATATGTACTAAAAATTTTAAGCCTCACCTTGGCATTTTTTAAAGACTAAGTGTGATCCTCTATAAGGCATTCCCATGTCATAAAAATATTTATTCTACCACCTTACACAGTCGTGTCACTTAACGATGGGGCACATTCTAAGAAATGCATCGTAGGCGATTCTGTCATTGTGCGAACATCACAGAGTGTACTTACACAAACCTAGATGGTATAGCCTACTACACACCTAGGCTGTATGGTGCTAATCTTACGGGACCACCATCGTACGTACAGTCTTTTGTTGACTGAAATGTTCAGTGGCGCATGACTGTATATAATGCAGTTGTTCTCATTACACATCTGCCCCCGCAGTGCAGCTGCGAGACAGACACAGAACCATTCGTGCTGGCTGGAATCTAAGTCTTCTTTCCCAATGACCAGGGTGGTCCAGCCTGGCACCACCATATAGAGTGTCATTATCAGATGACATCCAGGACCAGCCACAACTTCAGACTGACCTTGTTCGATCTACAGTTGTGACCATATTTTACCAGGCATTCAACTATAAAAATTCGGACCGTTTAAGAGGACCTGATAAAGGAATAAGCCATTATTCCATTTTGTGTCCTTCCCATGTTGTAAAATAAGCAATGTCCTATATTTCTATTATCAGATTCAGAAGTAAAAACATTATAAAAAATATACATATCCTTGAAAACTCTAGCATTTCTAGTGTATAATACTTCCACTTCTTTGGCAATGCAGAATCTGCAAGCTGACCACTCCGTCTGGGCACGGGTCATCCGTGGAGAAAGAGCACATCCCACAGATTTCAGACTGTTCTGTGGAGTTGAGTGAGAGGCTGACTCGTGTATAAACTATAACAGACAAACATTTCACCATGGGAACCAAGGACTCAAATTCAAAGCCAACGGTCTCATTCTGACTCGACTCTAGCGATGTCATGGTTGGGGGGACATCTTGTGGTGACTGGAGTTCAGGAGTAGAAGAGGTACAAGGAAGGCTGGAGAGAGACTGAGTGAGAGATGAGCTAAGGAATTCCACGACCAGGGCTGTAATCAGCAGCCAGAGCGATGGACAGACCAAGAGGCCCCTGTGTCCTGGTGTCCTGCGGAGGCCTCGGACGGAGCCCCCGCCCCACATGCAGACCGTTCACCAGATCAGGAGTGCTCAGAGTACAGGCCCACGTCCCCACCGGACACCGTCTGCGCCTGATGGTACCGATTTTAACTGAAAATACTTCAAGTCAGGGAACGCACTCTGTGTAAAGAAAAGAGCAGAAGAACGTTTCTGGCAGGTGAAACTGAACGCTCCCCGGACTGCAGCAGGGCCCTCGAACGCCTGCAGTTGTAACAGCAGCTTCTGAGGTGTGGGTACCACGGGTCAGGAACAGTCGTGGGTCTCCCCACACGGCTGTTTTCAAGGCACTTGTGTCAAGGTCAGTAACTGTGGGGGGCATTTCAAAAGTTCATCTTCAACTGCAGTTAACAGTTGGATTGCTGTCATATTGCAAAATGACAGGTGCACTCGACAGATTAGCATCTTTTCAAAAATCAACTCTTAGAAACTTCTAGATCCCAAAAGTCCACAGGTGCAAATATGCAAACTCCGAAGAGCTCTTCAAAGTGCTTCCGAAAGGCAAGGCTGCCGGCTTGCTGAGCTCCCAGCTTCCTCTTACCCTGCCTGGGTACAAGCTCAGTGAAAATCCAGCCGTGACTGCACGGTCTTGCAGCCCTTGTCCGAGTAGATTTTCTCGTCTTTGGGGAAAAACGTCATTTCCTCTGCCACCCTGGTGACAACGTCTTCGTCTATGGCAGAACCGCGGGCCCTCATCTCTGCCCTCACACACATCTTCACGTGTCTGTACTCCAGGGGCAGGAAGGGGATAAAGTAATCGATGAGGTTTCTGTCTATCAAACCGCTGTGCCACAGGCCACCTGCAAAACAAGACACAGCTGGGTTTCCTGCCCACCACTGTCACTGTCACCCGGCCAACCTCACTGCTCCTACAGGGTGCGTTTTGATCCCAACCCACAGTGCATTCTTCATGTCTTTACCTCTCGAGATTCTTTTTGTCAAACGTGCCACAAGCCTGATGTGGGCATCAGCTGGCTACCCCTGCCAACTGGCTTCTAGAACAGAATGCCCTAGAAAAAGTCCCTACTTCAGCAAAGCCACAGAGGCAACGGATTCTGTGGCTTTGTGAAAGGCTTAAAGGAAGAGGAGACTCTGCTGGCAGGGTAAGCCCCCTCAGCATGGAAGGCTCACTGTGTTTATTGTTGAAGACTCCCACAGACAGCACAGGTTCCAGGTCCTTCAGCCGAATGTCTTCCCTCTTTCTCCCCGCTCGCCAAACGTCAAGGGCTGTCTGAGTGATGAGGTCCCCACCTGCGTTGCTGAGTTTGCCAAAGAAAGGCTAAAATCACATATTAAGACATCTGTGTCTAATCAGGAGACATACCTGTGCTCAGGTTTAGTCTTAACCAAGGAATATTTACTAAGTGCTACTAGACAGAGAGGAAATAGTGTCTGTCCTCAAGGAGCTTAAAATCTGCCTTTTCAGAACTTGCTGCGTAACGCTATGACTTTTTATAAGCCTCAGAGACAAGTGCAGGTAATAAAATTGCCTGTTATCAGCAATTATTTCTTTAATTCATTTTCTCCTGCCCACGCTCTGTGCCACGCTGACACTAGCAAGCCAAAAGGAGAAGTCAGCAAGTCACTTTTGCGCCAGGCTGGCACTTCTGTCTCTGGGAAACAGAAGGCTGATGGTCTCCAGGCCCTCATGCTAGCACTGGGAGAATGAAGGGCTCGAGTGCCCCCGAGAAACCGCCTCCCGCTGACCTGAGAAAGATGAAGATGGCCTTGCGGTAAGACACGCCATCAACCTGCTCGTAGTAGTCTAGAAACGGCTTGATGGCGTCGATGACCCCGGGGTGCAATTTATCCATCTCGTCAAATATGAAGAGGGAGCTCGCACATGCACTCACATTACCCCGAATCCACTTCTGTAACTGGTCCTAGAGCAACCAGAAAAGAAGAAAGAGGATGTGGAGGCTCGAAGGACGTGCCAAGGGAGCAGAAGCGCCACGCTGTTCCCCGTGCTCTGGAAGATGGAAAATCAGTCTCTGGGGTTTAACAAAGAACCCTTAGAAACGGCATCCTAACCTCCATTCACTGGCTGACAGCTTTTCCAAAACTTTATAAGAAGTGGCAACAGGCAGAGAGATAGGTGCTAAAATGCAAAGAAGCTTTTTCTTAACTCAATGATGTGCTAAATGTGACTTTTTAAAGGTGTAAGAGGTATAAGATATGTGAATATTTATCATTTCACTGTTAACCAACCCATAATTTTCATCTGTGGACTGAAATCTCAAGGTAGTTTTACCAAACATAACAAGGAATAAGAAACTACATTAAGACCTGCACAGTGCCCAAGACCAGTGCCTTTTACTGAATTAAGGAGCCGACCTAGGTGACATTTTATGAAAACCGTTTGTTCCTATGCTTTCTTGACACAAATAAACAGAGACCTAGGCAACAAGCCCTCAACCCCCAAACGTGAAAGGCTCCAGAAGTACCAGGAAACTGCTCCAGAGGCCTCTCATCTATCTGACTATATCTCTAGAGATTAATGAAAGAACTTGGAAAACAAGGAAATTCTTTCTTTTTGGCAACTTTCCCTGTCTAGTCTGTGTGACAAATGCGCACTTTCACTTCCTTGTTAAGTTTCTATTTCTTATTTCAGTCCCCACCCAACAATAGGAATATTATCAAGGACAGCAGTCATTTAAATAAGAACCTACTAGACAATATAAATAAATGTGGAAAGAATATCTCAAAAGGAGAAACAGTCTTAAGATTCAGTTCTCTGACGCTTTCATTTGAAGAAAGAAAACCATGCTGAGAATTTGAAGGATGAGAGGAACAAAGGGAATAAAAGCTATTGAGGAGAAAAAAACATCCTCTAGTCCATTTCTAAATGCAGAGGCAAAGCTGAAGCATACGTGGGAACCTTAAATGAAGTCGTGTCCAAGCAAATCGTTTACGACTGCTCCGCTTAACCAAGGGCTGTGATGGGCATGCTGAACGCGCTCATTCACGGCAGAACGTGACTACCCTGTGAACTGGGAGTTAGGAGACTTGGGTTCAAGTTTCTGATTTGCCACAAGGTCACAAAGATTGTCAGGAGCAAGTCACCTCCTCTCTTGTCTCCAACTCTTAATGGAAACATCACCTACTCCACCGTAGTATGTTGGAATCAAGTGAGAAAAACGTTATAGGAGAGCCGTGCAAATGGCAAAGGGTTACGGGGGTAAGTGTGCCTTAATCCAAAGGGTTATGGGGGTAAGTGTGCCTTAACCCAGCAGGGGCCTGGGGCTAGTGCAGTGCAAAGAAAAAAAAAGAAGCAGAGGCCGGAATTAGGGAGCAGGTCACCCAGACCAGTTGGAGTGGCCAGTGGATGGGATAACAGGATTCCCTTGCCTGGTACAGTTTTATCAGCTGCTCATGAGGGAAGTGCAGAGTCGATACAAACAGGTGAACAAATTTACTCTTCAGGCCCTTTGAGTGAAGATTCTCAGCCACAATCTGGCTGACAAAATTCTTTCCCGTGCCAGCCCAGCCGTGCAAGGACAGAGTCAGTGGTTTCTTGGGATTTTTGTTGTTCCTGAAGCCAGTGAGCGCCTTGAGGATCACCTCTGTGGCCAGATGCTGCCCAAACAGCTTCTCCTCCAGATCCAGCTTGAGGGCTGCAGGAGCCAGCCGAAGAACAGAGAGAAAAACACACATTAAACACGCCCCAGAAAAGCAGCACTTTCCCCAGCTGGCCAAAGGGAGAGGCACAGATGAGCAAGTGGTCCCGCAGGGTCTCTCCCAAACCCCGGGCGCTGGCACTGAGGCAGGACCACAGGGCGCAGTCACACGATGCCACTTGCAAGAAAATGCACGAGGTGGATGTCCTCCTTAACACTCAGCTGTCTGATAAGGAAGCTGAACGAGTTCGTTCATCCAAGGATTACCCTCTCTTGGCTCAGCTGCATGCTACTTCCCCAGCCACCCCTGCTGGCTTGTCAGACAACCAAGAGCCAGATGTGGGCTTTCTGGGCAGACGCTGCTCATCTGAACACTGCTTAAGAGGCCGGCATGGCGCAGAAGGGCTGGCCACGCCGCGTTCGGCTTCTCCTCACTGTGATCCCAAGGAATCCGAACGGTCAGGAAGGAACCGGCGCAGGGCCCCACGATCGGGAGAGTCTGTCTCGGAAGGCACGGCTTCCAGGGCTGGAGTCCGGACCGAGGCCCCATCCGTCCTCCCTCCCCCGAGCCCGGGGGCGCCTGCCCCTCGCGCCCCGCGTACCCGACGCGTTGAGCGGCTGCTCCTCGCGGCAGCACTCGGCGAAGCGGCAGTACAGGTCCGTGTAGGACAGGTAGCCGGTGAGCGCCGACGCCGCCCCGATGGCGAGGCCCACGCTCACGGGCTCGAACGCCGCCACCACGCGGGCCGCCAGCAGCAGCCGCAGCGCCGCGGCGCCCCCCAACCGCCCCGCCCGCCGCATCGCCCAGCTCGCCGCCCGCCACCGCCGCCACACTGGGCGCCCAGGCAGCCGGGCGGCGGACTTCCGGTTTGTGCGTCACTTCCGCCCGCAGACCCGCCTCCTGTCCCTTCGGGCGGCCATGTTGGTGAGGGGCATGTCGCTGCGTCGCCATCTTTGTGAGTGGCACAAAGGGCGTCCAGTGCCTCTCAGCTCCAGTTGAATCGCACGCCTTGCTTTTACGGTTTTGTTTTCCTAAGAGCTTGTCGGAGGCCCCACACCGGCTTTGTCGCCCCTCCTCTCACTTCCCCGGAAGCTATAATGAGTGTTTCTCACGTCCACTAACCTACCTGCCTTCCCGAAACAGTTGCTGACGCTCTGGGTGCCCGGCCCAGGCTGAGCACCGGGGACACGCCGAGGCCGCCGGGCCCCGCGGAGGCCGTTCTCCCCGCAGCACGCTCCACGGCGGGCCCCGTGCTGGAGGCCGGGAAGACTGCAGCGCAGGGGAGGGAGTCGGCCCCGCCCCCTCGAGCGTCTGGGCTACGGGGACTGCAGACAGTGGGCCAGGGCCAATGCTGAGCAGTCGGGGAAGCACCCGGGCTGCAGCAGGGAAGGCCTTCGTCTAACCCGGGCTGCAGCAGGGAAGGCCTTCGTCTAACCCGGGCTGCAGCAGGGAAGGCCTTCGTCTAAACTGAGAATTAAAGGAGCTAGCCAAGCGAAAAGTGAAGAGTAGAATGTTCTGTGCAGAGAACAGACCATGCAGAAGGTACAGTTTGGGGAACTGAAAGTACTTCGCATGGTGGAGGCTGGTGAGAATGAGGTTGGAGAGCCAGGCAGAGACGAAGGGGAAGGCTTGCAAGTGCTATAAGGACTTTGGCCTCTGTTCTGGGGGGTAATAGAGAGCCACAGAAGGTTTTACACAGGGAGCGACCTGCTCAGATCAGAGATCACTCTGGCTGCTAGGTTCAGTGCCGATGCTGTTAACAATGGTTCAGGTAACCTTGGCCCAGGCTTTGCCAAAATTGGTTGAGTTCATCCATCAGCCAATCTATCAACAAATATTTAATGAACACTGGCTGTGGCAGATCCAGTGCTATATGCTGGGGATACAGCAGGATAAAGGACAGACACAGTCCCTGCCCTCACAGAGCCCTGGGAGACAGACGGGCAAGCAGGCAGGTTATGTCCAGCGTGGTCAGTGCTGTGATGTGGGACACACAAAGGAGGCACCTCACCCAACCTGCAGGTCAGGGAAGGCTCTCCTCCTCCGTATCTCAGTTTTGACCTGAAGAAGGAGTGAAAATGACCCAAGAGGCCTGGAGCAAGCAAGGAGGGGAGGGGTGAAGGGGGTCAGGCTGAATGCTCCAGGCAGGGGGGAGCACATGCAATGGACTGGTGGTAAGTGACAGCCAGGCACACAGGGAGCCCCACGTGGCTCAAGTGGCTGGAGTGTGAAGACAGGGGAGACTGGAGTGGCAGACAGGGCCAAACCATCAGGGCCTTTCGAACCATGCTAGAGAGAGGCCTCTATCCTGGGGCCAGAAGGGAGCCATGGGAGGGCTTGGAGGTGATTGTTCAGAGCACTCTGGCCCTGTACTGAGGTTGGAGGGGCCAAGATGGTAGGGAGACTGGGTCCAAGGCTGGAGCAGTGTTCCAGAAGAGAGAAGGTAATGGCCAAACTGGAGCAGAGGCAGTGGGAGGGAGGGAAAGGAATTTGAGAGTTATTCTGGAAGTGAAAATGGGACTAAGGGAGGGCCACTGGGGTTGGGGAGGTGGGAGCACTATGGAGAAGGAGCAGGAGGAGGGCAGGGCTGGTGAGAACTCCTATGCACTTCCACTGCTCATGCCAATCCGCTTGTTTCTTGCAGAATACACCGTGTGTATGTTATCATGAGAGTCATAAATGCTGGTTACTGAGCCTTGAAATTCCAGATCTAAACACCACTGAGTCCTTCCAGCACCATACACAATCCTTAAAGATAACCAACATTTCTTTTCAAACACCAGTGGCCTGAACAGTTTCTCCTGATTTGTGAGCTTCACAGGATTGTTGAGAGGGTCAAAAGAGGTGACAGTCACTGCAAATGGTCTTACTCTCTGCAGTGCTGGGGGCTCTGCATGCATCAGCTCATTGGTACCCCAACAACTTCAAGAAGGGACTGTTGTGATCCCCACTTTACAGATGGGGAAACTGGGTTCCAGAGAGGTGACATCGTGTGTCCAGAGCCACTTAGCTAGAAAGAAAGAGAATGAACCAGGTTCTGTGACGTTTATGATCCCAACCTCCTGTTCCCTGTTCCCATCCCCCATGCCACAAAGCCCCTGGAGGCTGCAGAGCTGCTCCCTTGCTCCCTCGGCTCTCATAGCCACACCCCAAGGAACGTGCTGGCCTTGGCCTTGGCCAGCCTCTGTCCTCAGAACCAGCAGGAGAACTGATTAGATTAGATAGAAAATGCAGACCTGGCAGCCTGCTCATGCCTGGTGGGGAAAGCTTGTCAGATGGCCCCAGGACAGGTGCTGCTGAGTCCTGACTTTTTTTGAGGGGGTGGCAGCCTTTGTCGTGGGCCTTTCCCTGTCCCTGGTCAGCCATCTTCAGCCTGGGGTATGTGAGCCCCCGGAGGCGGATGTAGACTTCCCAAGGGCATATGAGAGTGGATCACTGTAAGGATCCCAATGCCAGAAACTCAGCCTCTTTCCTCCTTCCCCGCTGAGCAAGGCCCCAGCAGCCCAGCCTCCTACAGAGCTCCTGTCTCACCCCTAGCCCCCTGTAAAGAAGGAAAGTCACTCAGTAATTTCTCCCTGTGGATACATGAAGTAAACGGAAAGGAAAGAGACAACCCCATCCATCTCATCAAGGGATACATTTTCCATAAAATTTTAATTCTTTGTTTAATAATTATTTACAAAAAATTTGTGGGGCCACCCGGTGGCGCAGCGGTTTAGTTTACGCTTGGCAGCTCGGGGTTCGCGAGTTCGGATCCCGGGCGCCCACCGACGCACTGCCTGTCAGCCATGCCGTGGTGGCATCCCATATAAAGTGGAGGAAGATGGGCACGGATGTTAGCCCAGGGCCAGTCTTCCTCAGCAAAAAGGGGAGGATTGGCAACAGATGTTAGCTCAGGGCTGGTCTTCCCCCCCCCCCAAAAAAAAATTGTAACACGTTTCTGTTGTTTTAATTGATTGTATACTAACAATAATCCAAAAGAAATGTTTTAACGCTTAGAGCTTTGTGGTCACTGGAAACATTTTTATATTAAATTTTAATTTGTAGTATATATGTATCTTTGTTGCAGAGAAATAAGATAGGATGATCAATAAAAGACTTCTAGGCAAAAAATACATTTCATTAGGATCATATTTGATGGGACAGTGGAATGGAAATACAAGTTCAAGTACAAGAAATGATCGTAAATATCTCACTTGTTCATGCATCTTATAAATGGGTGATGGCAGGTAAAATCGCTGTAACTTTCAGATTTCCATCGGGTACATCTAGAAGAGCAATGTAGCAATGTTATAACATTGATACTTTCAATAGACAGGAAATTGCGTCTTTTGCAACCATTTAAACGTATGAAAAGTTTCAATGTCAATCTAAAAATGCGCAAAAGGCATGTGTGAGCAAAAAGTATGTGAAGACCCCTCTCCAAAATCATACCCTGCTTAGTAGGCACTTACTCTTCATCCTTCCTGTCGACTCTATGCATTCACTGTCGGTAGTTGGTGCTTCCCTTCTGGGTTGCCGGCCACTAGGCAAGGACTTGTGTGTTGATCTGGAGCTCGGTCCCCTGGCTAGATGGTCTCCTTCCTCGCCAGGCTTCTTCTCCTTCCTCTTGGTTACACGTCTTCCCTGTCTCCCACTCCACAGTCCTGAATGGCCCCGAGGCTCAGTTCTAGACCCTTCAGTCTCTGTCCTCTCTCTCTGGGTGTGAAGGCCCCCACCTTTCTCCCTCCAGATCCTGCATCTGGCTGCACACTGGACATCTCCACTTGGCTATTCACCAGACCTGTCAGCATCCACTTGGTCGAAACAGAAGTCTTGATTGTTGTCTCCAAATGTGTCCCTCCCCCATGGTCCCTGCCTCCAGAAGTGGAACCATCTTCCACTAGTTGTTTAGTCCCAAATCTAGGGTTGTCCTGGATTCTTTTTCCCCCAGCCTCCACTTCTAATCCATCAACAGGTTGCCTGCCCCATATGTTTTCATATCCAAAAACTCTTCAATTGTCTCCATCTCCTTGGCCTCCCCCAATCCAAGCACCCCCTTAGGGGGTCCCCTGCATCCACCCTTGTCCTCTCTGATCTGTTCTCCCCACAACAGAAACAGGTGGTCTTTTGACAACACTCTGGATCATGTCACTCCTCCTTTGCACCTGTCAATGGCTTCCAAAAGCCCTTGGGAAAAAATCCACCTTTTTCACTCTGACCTCAAAGCCACACATGATGTGCCCTTGCCTTCCCTCTCAGACCTTTTCCCATCCCACATCCTCCCTCATTCTCAGCCCCAAGCCCCTTCCCTCTCCTGCCTTGCACATCTCATTCTCTCTGCCCGGACTCTTGCTTCCGAGTCTCACCTGGCTCGGAGCTTTCAGGCCTCAGCTCGAAGCCCACCCGCCCTATCTAAAGTAATGCCACTCCCACCGCAGTCACCCACTCTCCTATCACCCTGTTCGTGTCCTCGTCTACTGTCCATCTCTCCTGCGGGCCTGAGACCTTCAGGAAGGCAGGGACCTTGTCTACTGTGTTCTGCGTCTCTAATTCCTAGAACTGTGCCGTGTACACAGTAGGCACTTAATAAATATGTGGCTAATGTTCAAGAATAGAACACTCTGCAAGAGGGCGGGCTCTGATCTGGGGGTCAGGGATGCTGCTAGACACTGAATGTTCTCATCCCCCCAAATTCGTACGCTGGAGCCTAAGTTCCAGTGTGATGGTGTCAGGAGGTGGGGCCTTTGGGGTGATTAGGTCATGAGGGTGGAGCCCCTAACACTGAGATGTTAACAGGGAAAACTGGGTGTGGGCTCTATGGAAACTCTCTGTACTGTCTTTGCAAATTTTCTGTAAATCTAAAACTAATCTAAAATAAAAAGTTTCTTTTGTTAAAAAAGTAGTTTTATATGTGCTACTGTCTGACCATCACTGATATTGTAAAAATTGTAATCACACAAGCTTTAATTCTTCTAAACGGAGATTGGTTTGTGAAAGTGTCTACATTGCACTTGATGGGCAGAAATGCTCTAATGACTGAATGTGATGTATGTGAAATGGATATATTATCTATTCTATACCATGAAAATAAATATTTAAAGTGATAAAACAATCTTTTACTGATCACCTATCGTACATGTTTGCAACAAAAGTAGAAATATACACTGAAATTTTAAAGTGTCTAGAAAGTTCCTGTGAACATTATGCTAAGTGACATAAGGCAGTCACAAAAAGACAAATACTATATGATTCCATTTATATGAGGCACCTAGAGTCATCAGATTCATAGAGACAGGCAGTAGGGGCTGGGGAGGCGGGAAGGGGGAGTTGTTTAACGGGAACCGAGTTTCAGTTTTGAAGAGGAGACGAGTTTTGGAAGTTGGATGCACAACAACGTGAATGCACTTAACACTGCTGAACTGCACACTTCAAAGTGGTTAAGATGGCAGACTTAATGTTACTTATGTGTATTTTACCACAATTAAAAGTTTAAAAAAAATTTTTTTTAAGTTTCTGTGACCATAAGCCTCTGAATATTGAAATGTTTCTTCTGGATTGAGTCATCATTACAATAATCATTAATCTGCAATTTGCCAAAATAGCACGAATATGTTTTTAAAACTTTTGATAAATAGGGGGCCTGCCCACTGGCATAGCGGTTAAGTTCGCGCGTTCTGCTTCAGTGGCCCGGGGTTTGCACGTTCAAATCCTGGGCGTGGACTGACACACCGCTCATCAAGCCACGCTGTGGCGGCATCCCATACACAAAGTAGAGGAGGATGGGCACGGATGTTAGGTCAGAGCCAGTCTTTCTTACCAAAAAAATAAAAAATAAAAATTTTTGATATATAATCAACGCATCTCTCAGTAGGGCCCTGGTTGAAGGAGCCGTTGCTGATGCCCTCAGCTTCGGCTTCTCGTCTGGTGTCAGAGCTGGGTGGCTGAGAGCTGGGCCTCTCTTCTGTAAAGTGAGAGAAGAGTAGATTGAGAAAGGAGGCAGATCAATTTTGGGAGGGAGTGCCGAGGAAGCTGAGGATCTGGGAATTGACTCCCGTCACATTACTCACGCTGTGCACTCCTCAGAAAGTCTGTGATGTCCGAGGGTACGCTTCCTGCAGTGTGAGGCTCCTGCCCTACTTATACCCTTTGATGTCATGTGACAAGGTCTGTGTTCCGTCCAGGTTTGCATTAATTAGCCCCCAATGCTTCCTGCCCCCCAGCTGCCTGGTCTCCCGAGCTGGTCCCTGAATGTAGTCTCCTGTGTGTCCCCACAGCCTCAATTCTGCCTGCCCTCCTTGGTCAGATAACCTTCAAAAGCTGTAGCTCTCACGTCACCCTAGATTGCCTGATCGTGTCAAATAGTGGATTCCTGCAGGTCCTTCTGGAGATACTTCCTCTTTCCTTTTCAGATCCCACATTTCTCCCTCCACCAGGGTGGTGCTGAGGCTGAACGAGGATATGGATGAGCTTAGGGCTGGGGGATGCAGAACCGTGCTCTGTAGGGAAGGCACAGCTGTGGGGGCATTTCTGAAGGTCTGGAGTTCCGGGTCTGCCACGTCCTCCAGATTCCGCCCCCCACCCCCATATCCTCTATCCAATTATCCACATCCACTTTTTCTCTAGCAAGGACCTGGAAACATGGAATTAAACCATGATATAGTTCAGTATCCATGTAATCAGTGTCTGAATTTATTTTCCAGAGGTCTTGGCCCTTTGGATGCAGTAGATTTTTCTAGACAATTCTTCAAAGAAAGGCCTGGGAGTCTCTGAGGCAGGATGGTGAAATTTCCATATATCTTTTGACCTTCCAGTTTCATTAGAACCCGCTGCCCTACCCTGGTTGTGGTGGTGGGGCTTCTCAGAATACAGGGGGGTCCATGGAAATGTAAAAAATGCTAAGTGACCACATCTTGGGAGGGAGGATCCCAGGGATGGGGTGTGTAGTCCTCAGTGGCAGGAACTCCAGGGACTTCTTGCTCCGGCAGGGCCCCCATGGAGAGAGAACCTGATTGGCCCAACCTGGGTCAGCTGTCTTGATCTTCGATCAACTAGCTATGGGCAGGGGTGTTGTGCAGGGGTAACACCCCGATTGTGCTGTTCTACTTACTTATATGACACGTTGTTCCCTTACAAGAGGGAATGTTTCCTGATTTGTCATTCAGTCATTTATCTTGAAGTTGGCCACTGGAATCCATGGAGGGTGGAATGATGGCCACAAGGATAAAGGGCCTCAAACCCCTCACAGGAGCTCTTTGGGAGGCCCAGACCAGCCGAGCCCCAGGAATGAACATGGGGAGCCCCAAAAATTGTCCCCCGACTACATAATGATCCTCACACTGCTTTGTGCTCCATTCCCCCTCTTTTAAGAAAATTAAATTTTTTTATCTAAAATAACATACATTTAACATTGACAAAAAATTGGTATCATTTACAGTATCTTAGAAATTGCCTTTGAATGGAAACTTTCAGTACTCTGAGGTCTGCAAGACGTTTCTAGAAAATTTGCTACTATGGGAAATGAAGATTGCTTAAGTCAGATCAGGGGAAGGTGGTGGACAGCCTGTGATTTATCTTTTTTTATTAATTGCCATAATACTGTCCTTTGTGCAGCTGAGGGTATTTCGTATTTTCTTTAGACACCATTAGGTGCCGAACCCCTTATGGGACGACTTTAAGGTTACATGGATTCTGCCATTTTCTTAGCATTGATGTGGCTCTTGGGTGACCACTCCATTGGAACTATTAACTCCATTCACATCAATTTTTGTTACAAATCTTACAAAGGGGAGTGCTTCTGCGTATTTGGATCTACATTCTGTTTTAAGGCTCTATGTTCGGTTTTCATGAGTTGTCCGAGCCTGTGGTGGCTGCCATCTTGCATCGCTGTCCCGGGAAGGCTGGCCCCTTCTCCACCCCCACCCGTCCCCTGGTCCTTGGGTTGTCCATGCCCCTTTACTCTTTCTATCATAGCTCTCTCGGAGCATTGCCTACGATGTTTGTTTAAATTGAATGCTTTTGTTTAAAATATTCAAAACCACCAGCTTGACTCCTTAAGGCCATCAGAACTTGAAAGAGCAACCAAGAAAGTCTTGGGAGGGTGCTTCTGCTGTAGCTGGGGCTCTGCCCTTAAGTTCCGCGGCTGGCGGAGGTTTTCAGGACCAGAGACAGCGCCCCCTGGTCCGCACCTGTTTCCCAGGGAGCCTCCGGTCTGACTGTAAGGAGAGGCTGGGAAACTGCCCACGGCGGGGGGCACCTGCTCACGCCGAGGGAAGCACTAGAGGGTGCTGGTGAGCCACCGGTCTGAAGTCTCAGAAACGTGGGTTCAAATCCCGACTGCCATTTACTACCTCTGTGCCCTTCAGAAGGTCACAAAAAATAACAACAGAAAATGTTCAAAAGCCTGGGTTATTTGAAACGCCATCTGTTTACACTAAGCCCTCGTCGCATCCAAGCGTATCAGTGTCTATATTGTACAGAGGGCCCCCTGGGGTGCATGGTGTTTGGCGTCCTCCTTTCTTGTTATCTCACATGCAGTGATACACAATTTATTTCTATGAAATCTTAACGGCTATAGAATATTACATATGCTTTCACACAACTTTATTGAGGTAAAGTTGACATAGGACAAACTGCACGTATTTAAAGTGTGCGATTTGATGAGTCTTGACGTGTACACACCCATGAATCCATCACCACAGTCGAGATGGAAAACAAACATACCCGCCACGCCCAAAAGATTCCTCCTGCCATTTTGTCATCCTTCCCTCTCATCTCTCCCCTCAGGCCCCCTCCCACAACCACAGATTTGCTTTCTGTCACTATGGATTAGTACACTGTAGGGGAGGAAGACAAATCCTCTACCCTCTAGGTCCTTCTGGCTGGGGTACAGATTAAATTGACATGAGAAGAATAACAGGAGAAAATCAAACAAAGCTTTATAACATGAATACATGGGAGAGACCCAGGAAAAACTGGGTAACTCGCCAAAATGGCAGAGGCTGTCATCTTAAATACCATCTTCAGCTGAAGACAAAGGAGGATGTTGGGGGTCAGGGGAGTCAGTTATGGAGGTTACCAGAAAAGCACAGTAAACAAGAGTAAGGTTATTATGCAGATTTAGGTCCTTGCCTTCTGCATTGATAAGAGTTTCTAGAGATAAGGTCATCCCCCCTCTTCCTGGTACAGAGAGGGAGATGTCTTTACAAATAGAGATTTCCTGTACAAATGTCTCTTACAGAGGGTAAGTTCTACTTTTCACAGCTTCTCCCCTGTCTGCAGTTTTTAAAAGTAACCAGCCCAAAGAGGTTGTGGAGAAACAGGGACCCTCATACACTGCTGGTGGGAATGCAAACTGGTGCAGCCGCTATGGAAAACAGAATGGAGAGTCCTCAAAAAATTAAAAATAGAAATACCGTATGATCCAGCAATCCCACTCTTGGGCATCTACCCAATGGACATGAAATCAACCATCACAAGAGGCTTATGCACCCCTATGTTCATTGCAGCATTATTCACTATAGCCAAGAAGTGGAAGCAACCCAAGTGTCCCTCAACTGAAGATTGGTTAAAGAAGATGTGGTATATACATACAATGGAATACTACTCAGCCATAAGAAAAGACACAATTGTCCCATTTGCAACAACATGGATGGACCTAGAGGGTATTATGTTAAGTGAAATAAGCCAGAGAGAGAAAGACAGACACTGCATGATTTCACTGATATGTGGAATATAAACTAACACATGGACAGAGAGAACTGGATGGTGGTTACCAAGGGGAAGGGGGGTGGGGGTGGGCACAAGGGGTGAAGGGTTACATCCACATGGTGACGGACAAACAAAAATGTACAACTAAAACCCACAGTGTTATAAACTATTAAGACATCAATAAAACACACACACACACACACACACACACACACACACACACACAAATAAAAGTAACCAGCCCAGGGGCCGGCCCGGTGGCGCAGCGGTTTAGTCCGCGCTTGGCAGCCCGGGGTTCGCCGGTTCGGATCCCGGGCGCCCGCCGACGCACTGCTTGTCAGCCATGCTGTGGCGGCGTCCCATATAAAGTAGAGGAAGATGGGCACGGATGTTAGCCCAGGGCCAGTCTTCCTCAGCAAAAAGAGGAAGATTAGCAACAGATGTTAGCTCAGGGCTGGTCTTCCTCACAAAAAAAAAAAAAAAAAAAAAAGTAACCAGCCCAAATAATCCTTAAGCCAAAAAGACACATTTTGAAGTGCCCAATTCTGCTCCCCCACAACACTTTTTATAGACTATTACATATTTTTAAAATAACGTTATTATATATTATTTTATTTATTATGTGCTTGCTAAGTGCCAGGTTCTGGGTGCGTTACAGTCATTTTCTCATTTATTTCTAAAGCAATTCTGTGAAGCAGCAGTAGAAATCCCCATTTTGCAGGTGAAGAGGTTGAGATCCAGAGAGGTTAAATAATGTGACCAAGGAACTTACCGCACGCATAGGAAGTGAGGGAGCCAGGACGGACACTCAGGCCCCACCTGAGCTCTTGCCCCACTGACCTGCCTCTCTCTCTCCTGCCTGTCAGACAAACTGCCTGGGTTCAGATTCTGCTATGACCACGTATATGACTGTGGGCAGGTTACATGACCTCTCCAGGCCCAGGGTCCTCGTTTGTGGAATGGTTGGAACAATAGTCCCTGACTTCTAGGGTTGCCCCGAGGGTCACCTGAGATGATGAGTGTCGGTGGCACCTTAACAGAGGGCAGGACGGAGGAGTCCACACCTGGTCACAGCGTGGGATGTGAGGGCAGCGAGACAGATGTGCAGAGCAGCATGGGAACCTGGGAGGTAGTAAGGGAGGCAAGACTTCTGGGAAGTTCTCTCCTTGAACTCCTGGACCACTGTGGCCTGTTCTACTCGTGTTGGAAATACACTCGTCCATCTACTAGTGGTGAGGGCTTTCTCTGTGTCAGGTGCTGTCCTTGTGTCCCCCCCCCCCCAGGGATTTACAATGGATAAGAAAGACTTGGCGCCGCCCACCAGGGCTCCTCTCTGGTGGGGGCGGGATTCCCAGCAATTACCATCCAGTGTGACCAGTGCTGTGGTGCGGGTGACACAGATAAATATTCTTCCGTTTCACTTGTACAGTCCCTTGAAGCTTCTTTCCTCCAGTGTCACCTGAGACTGACCAGCTGCCCCAAGGAGGATTCTTTATAAACACGATGTTGTTGAGAAACACCCCAAGGATATTGCTGCTGCTGCTGTTGAAAAACCTGAAGAGGGGCCGCCGGGTGGCGCAGCGGTTAAGTTCACGCTCCGCCTCAGCGGCCCGAGGTTCGCGGGTTCGGATCCCGGGCGCGGACAGATGCACCGCTTGTCAGTCATGCTGTGGCGGCATCCCATGTAAAGTAGAGGAGGACAGGCACGGATGTTAGCCCAGGGCCAGTCTTCCTCAGCAAAAAGAGGAGATTGGCAATGGATATTAGCTCAGGGCTGGTCTTCCTCACAAAAAAATAGAGAAAAACCTGAAGAAGTTTCCTGTTCTTTGTGCTATACACACCACTCCAGTCTCTCACTATTGTTCCCTAACCAAGTGCCACCTCCAGCCCCCAAACCAATCACAAATGGACGACCAAGAGCTGGGCTCTGGAATGACTGACGTGGCCTCAAAACCCAGCCACACCACTGCAGGCTGTGTGAGCTTGGCAATCGTTTATTTCCAGTCAAGTCTCAATTGTTCGCTCGTGAATTCTCTGCAGAACATATTTAACCCAAAGCTGGCTTCTTCTCCCGGCTGGGACCCAGCCACCCGCTTTGATCTTCCAATGGGTGTGGGCTCAAGGGCTGCCAACCCGCTTAATAAGCTAAACATCATGGAGAAGAAAAAAATTTGCCCAGAGTGATCCCACACCACTGAGGTCCAGTCGAGGCTGGAGAAGGTGGCTAATGGATTGCCTCCATAGGGACTGTAGGTTTCAAGCTAAAGAAAACACCAAAGCTGGATTAAGCAGCAAAAGGAAGTGGATCCTCAGGGCCAGGGTCTCACAGTCCCCACATGCACGGGTGCCCGGGGGCCGAGGAAGGACTTGAGCCAGGACCGTAGAGCCCACCTCTCCCCTTCCTTCTCTTTCATCACCTCCCCTCTGTGGATCTGCTCCATTCTTTTCTGCAGAGCACCCGCTTCTGCTTCTGCCAGGAGACTGAGCAACAGCACCGGGCCATTGTGTGCTGGTCTGGACACCCAGAGAGAGACCATGCACCCTCTTCTCCCCATCGCTCTCTCAGCCCCAATACCAAACTCCCAGGGAAGAGATTTGATTGGCCCAGCCTGGATCAGGTGCCCTTTGATCCAATCAGCTGTGGCCCGGAGTGGGGGCCAGCCTCTGGGATGAACATGGCTGCCCCCACTGTAACTATGTGAATAAGGAAAGGGCCATCTGCAAAGGAAACCTAATACGCATCCACGTCTCATGTGCTGGCTGTTGACTTCCCTCCCTGCCCCACGACAGTGCGGGCAACTGTGTGATGACTACTCTGTGGGGACGTCACAGATGCTCGGAATGTACAGAGTGAGCAACCTTACCTCCCACTCTCCTCCAGGACAGAGTCTCCACGTCTGCCACCCCATTCTCTCTCTGCCCAGCAACCTGCTCGGCCCTGGTCGCACCACCTACGTACGTTCATTCATTCACTCAACCAGCATTCTTTGAGCACCGCCCACATGCCAGCACTGTGTCGGGATGAGCAAGACAGACCAGGGGCGTCCTCTCATGGGGCTGTGGCGGAGAGACAATGACCAATGAACGATACGCTGCGGTCATCCCTTCAGGTGGCAGTAAGTGCTGTGAAGGGAAACCAGGGTGGTGCCGAGGTTCCTTTCCTGGATCCACCACTTTCTACTCAGAGAGTAGGTCCCCTGGGCACATTATTTATCATCTGTGCATGTCAGCTTCTTCACCTGTAAAGTGGAGGTTTCCCTTGCTTGTATTGGTCAGGGTTCTCCAGAGAAACAGACCGATAGGCTGTAGATGTGTGAATAATATATATCAAGAGATTTATTGTGAGGAATTGGCTCACATGGTGCTGAAGGCTGAGAAGTCCAAACCCAGGAGTTCCAGTCCAGGTCTGAGTCCCAGGGCAGGAGGAGAAGTCCAGTGTCACACCTGGAGGACGTGAGACAGAGAGAGAGTTCTTTCTTACTCAGACTTTTGTCCTATTCAGACCTTCACCGGGTTGGACGAGGCCCACACACACTGGGGAGGGCGAACTGCTTTACTCAGTCTACTAATTCAGATGTTAATCCCATACAGACACACCCTCACAGGACACCCCCAGAAATAATGTCTAACCAAATATGTGGGCACCCTGTGACCCCATCAAGCTGACACATAAAATTAACCACCACACCCTTGCAAAGAGGCCAAAGGCGACCCTTCACTTTTGCACCCTTCAGATTGGTGACCATGCTTTGCGTGTGGTGGGGAGAGGGGTGTCTTGTTAGGAGCTGTGAAAGGTTTGCCCTTTGCTTGCAAGCTCCCCGGTTAGCCTGCCAGTTTTAGAGGCTGGCAAAGACGTGAGCTTCCTGGGCCAGAGAAGGACATTATAACCCATGGTACAGCAGATGTCAACAAATATTTGTGAAATGAATGGATGATTGGGTGCTCTCCAGGCCTAAGCCACCAGGAATGGTAGTCACCCAGATCTTTTGGGGGAGCAAGAGCCCCTGAGGTCGGTCAAAGTGCTAAGGTAGAAGACAAGACCAGTTTAAGATCTGGTGAAGTTGAAGATGCGTGTGCCCTGCGACCGAGAAATTCCACGCGTCAATCTTTATCACATTATGGCACGTGAAGAAAAGGGAAGTATGGGTACAGTCCACTGGGGTTAGTGGGGGGGCTGCTGGAGGAGGGGACTGGGCCCAGGGCTCTGGCTGCCCCAGGATCTTCCCACCGTAGTCCACTCGTGGCAAGGAGAGTGCAAAGCCCTGCCCTAGAGGGACCCACACACATGCACAGGAGACACGATTTGTAACGTTAAAAATTGGAATCACACCTAATTTTCCATCACTAGGGGAATGGATAAACCATTGTTTAGTCCTACCATGGAATATTATACAACAGATAAAAACCAGTGCACTTGAACTATATATGTCAATGTCTATAAAGCTCAGGAACCAGAGCTGAGTGAAAAAGAAAAAGTGGCAAAAGGATGTACACATTACGCCATTTATGCCATTTATTTACGTATTAAAATGCATATATGCGACACATTGTTTATGGAGACATACATGTGTAGCTAAAGTAAAAACACGACAAGAAACTGACACACTCCAGCTTCGGCCTGGAGATGACTTTGGGGGAGGAAGGTCAAAGGGATGAGGCTTGGAGCTTTAGTTTTATTAAAGATACAGAGCCAAGGAAATGGGGCAAAATGTAACATCTGTTGAATCTGAGTGTTATGTTATTTCCTTTGATGAAATAGTTTATAATTAAATAAAAGAGTTAAGGCCACCTCCAGAGGCGTAGCTTGAGCGCCTCTGGGGAATCTGGTAACCTGAAGAGTGTTGCTACTTCTGTCCAGGAGAGAAGGGCTAGAACGCATTCATTTCCCCAAATCCTGCCTCACCCACGGCTTGTCGGAGGGAGGCTGCTGTGCTCCCCAAGTCTCCCCACTAGGTGGGGCCAGCACGCAGGTTAGAAATGGGAGACTCGCTCAACGCAGCAACTTGAAACAAGGAGGAAGCAGGTTTGTTTTGGGGGGGGCGGTGAGGAGGATTGGCCCTAAGGTAACATCCGTAGCCAGTCTTCCTCTATTTTGTATGTGGGACGCCACCATAGCATGGCTTGATGAGCGGTGAGTAGGTCCACGCCCAGGATCCAAACCTGTGAACCCCGGGCTGCCAAGCGGATTGTGTGAACTTAACCACTATGCCACTGGGCCAGCCCCTGAAGAAGCAGTTTTTGCAAGAGAGAAGCAGAGGCAGAGAATTTATCTGAGAACCTGAGAGGCAGGGAGAGGTGAAAAACAGCACCCAGGTAACAAAAAGACTCCTAGCTGAAGTAGCAGTACCACTCACTGGTGTTGGTAAAGAAACCTATTTTCTCTTCCTCAAATTACCCAAGATGCAGCTATTAGGCAGGAAAACAGACGTCAACAGGGGTTCAGAGAAACTCAGTTCCGGCCTCCATGTCTGACTGATATCATTCCACTCCTGTCCATTGAACGACCCAGAGGTGTGTGCCCTCTCTGGAGGGCAGAATGATCTGTGTTTAATCTCAGCTCCTGGACTTTGGCATAAACGCCCTGAGTTCACCCCCTGGCTCTGCTTCTGACCAACTGTGTGACCTTGGGCAACTGTCTTAACCTCTCTGGGCCTGTTTTCTGATATGCAAACTGGGGATAATAATAGTACTTACTCAGTAGAACTGTTGCAAGAGTTAAATGAGATTATACACACGAAATCCCTGAAACATAGTAGGTCTTTGATAAGTGGTAGAAACATTAGACACTAACATCCAAACCACTCTAAAGTAAGCAGTTCCAAAGAGTAAAGACAAGGTGTGAAACTAACAACACGATGAACTGAGTTCAGTGCTCTCCTGAGGGGTAAAGACAGTCCCTCCCTTCCCTGGGAGAAGAAAGTGGTTAGATATTTGATGACCCTGTAAACCCGGACACCTCCCCAAGGGGGGGGTGACACCATTCATTTCTTCTTTCACTCAGACAAGTGTTTAGAGAGTAGCTTCCCTTCGTAGGTCCTGGGATGCAGTGGTGAGCCAGAGAGACAATGCCCCTCCCTCCCCTGAGGGACCACAGCCCAGTCAGGGCAGAACGAATACGTGGGGAGGATTTGAGGGCAAAGGAGATGAGGGCAGGGATAGGATCCCGCGAGTTTGAATTACAAGGCCTGTGTGTCTGCCAGAAGTGGGCTAGCATTTCAAACATAAGGGTCTTTGAAAAAAAAAAACAAACCCCAAACCATTAGTCAATATGTTCTAGCCCAGTGACATTTAAAAATAACATTATTAGGCATATTTGCATACCATAGAGTTCACCCTTTTCGTGTGTGCGATTGAGTGACTTTTAGTAAATTTACCAAGTTATGCAACCATCACCATAAAACAGTTTTAAAACGTTTCATCACCCCAGTATGATCCCTCATGCACGTTTACTGTTAGTTCCTGTCCCCACCCCAGGCAACCACGAATCTACTCCCTGTCTTTGTTGTTTTGCCTTTTCTGGACATTTCATGAAAATAGACCATACAGTATGTGGTCTCTTGGGTCTGACCTCTTTTCCTAGGCATAGTATTTTTGAGGTTTATCCATGTCGTAGCGTGTGTCAGAAAAGAGTTCCTGTTTATTGCTGAATAGTATTCCATTCTAAGGATATCTTGTGTTTTGTTATCCATTTACCAGGTGATGGATGTTTAGGTTGTTCCCAATTTTTGCTAGCCCATTAAATTTTAACCCAGGGCCAGTGGGTGGACATCACATCTCCTGTCTGCTCCTTGACATGACATGCAAAATGTGTGTGTGTGTGTGTTTTATGAGAGAAGTTCTGTAGTTTTCACAGAGTCTCAAAGGGCACTGGGACCATCCTCCCAAATGTTGAGTAGCCTGACTCCAGACTCAACGAAGGTGGTTTGGTGAAGTCGGTCTAAATTAGGTGAAGTTATTTATCATTCTGGTCAAAGAGAGCAAGCCTTTGCTTGGGGCCATTGCTCAGAGGGTCTGCAGGTGGAGGCTGGAGGGCAGTGGCCAGCAGTGGCCAAACCAACACCATCCTGAACCCGTATCCAGGCTGGACCAGCCCCAGCAAGGATGGGATGGGGGTTCTGAAAGTGTGGCCATTGCAGTTCTCCCTGGGAACAGCATTAAAACGAGTGGGGAGGTTCCCAGGCTAGCCCACAACATCTGTGTAACACACCACAGCTTACCTTAGTTGGGGATCCTGAGAACAATACAGGAGGAGAAAGACAAGGGGAGAACAGTTCCAACCCCGTTCCTAACACAAGAAAGCCAGACCCTCCTTCCTAGAAAATTGATAGCATTTTATTTTGGGGAAAAAAAAAATCGAAGCTACAGAAAAGTGGAAAGAATACTACAACGCACACCCACATATCCTTCACCTGGACCCCCCGCATGGTCCTGCTGTCCCATTTGGGCTCTTCTTTCTTTTTTACTAACCTGTTTGAAAGTACTTTGCAGACATGGCTCAACTCCCCCTGTAAACCCTTCATCACGTGTCTCCTGAGGTTCAGGACAGCTCCTGGGCGCCCGCAATACCGCCGGCTCACCCGGTTTAATTTCAGTATTTAATTTCAATATTATCTCCTGTAGAGTCCACATTCAGATTTCCCCAGTTATCCCAATAACGTCCTTCAGAGGTTGTTGGGTTTTTTAAATCCAAGATCTAATCAAGGATTAAGCCTTGCATTTAGTTGTCATGGGAAGCCAGACTTTGAGTTGAACCAAAATGGATGAAAATTGCAAGTCCGTTTTCCAGTCCCTGTGAGTACGTGAACGGACCAGGTACCGGCGGGAAGTCCTCAGAGCAGCCGGCGGAGGGTGGGGTCGGGAGGGGTGGGCACTACCGCCCACACTGTATAGAGGAGAGGTGGCAGGTGGTGGCGTTGTCAGAGAGCCGAGCTGCCGCCGCGCTGGTTTAGTAAATGAGAAAAGCGAGGTTGGGAACATAAAACGCCTTGCCCACGGCCCTCCAACCTGAGAACGGAGGAGCCGGGACTTGAGCCCAAGCCTGGACGACTCTGAGCGTCAAGACGCTGAAGCACCTGCTCTGTGACTTGCTTTGTCGACCCCGCGCCTCCCGTCCCACGTCCGGCCCTGTCCGGTCGCCCAGTGTGCCCCACATCGCGCTCCGAGAGCCCGCTGAGCCGGCTCGGCTGCGGCGGGAAGCGCCGGGTCAGGGGCCGCGCCCCCGCCTCCAGAGGCTCCGGTATTCGTGAAGACCAGCGCCTTTGCCATGAGTGGAATCAGGCCGCGCCGGGTGAGCCAAGTCGGGGAGATCGCAAGGGGAATGTGGGTGGGACGCCAGAGCTGAGAGCAAACGACACGCGCAGCCGGCCCCACGGCGCCGCCTGGGCGAAGCCAGGGCGCACGGCTCCGGAGCGCACCGCTAGGGGGCGCGCACGGCTCCGGGGCGCGCCGCCACCTTAGACCTCACATAGGTTTTGAAAGGCCCTGAGCAACCGAGTGAAGGGTCTGACAGAGGGAGGTGGGGAGCCTCGGCTGCCACCCGTCGCTTCTTTTGACTTGAGAGTTGAAAAAAGCACTCATAATGCATGTGTAGTTTTAAAAATATTTTTTAATTACAAAAATGAGATGTGCATGAAGAAAATTAGAAAATACAAACATGCAGAAGTAAACAAAAACATCACATCCCCACGACCCAGATAATCATCGCTGTTCGAACACCAGAACCTTCTGGATCTGTTACCAGGCATGCGCATGCACGCTCCCCTCAGGGGTTAGGGTTTCGCTTTCCCGAGAAAGACCTCACAGGACCGGACAGATCGCGGATGACGAGGTGCTGTGGTTTTAGACGAGAATGTTTATTGTTCTTAGGAGATGCTGATTCAATGACCTCGATGTGATTTCATTTGGGGAACAAAACAAAATACACTGTTTTATGACCTGTTTTAATCAGTCAGTGGTTTCCATTTCAGAAAATTCTCATCTAAAACAAGATGTTTTAAAGATTTTCCCAGTTAACCCCAGATTGTCCTGTACAGCTGGCTTGTACACAGTGGTATTCAATCCAAGACCATGCATCACGTCTGATTGTATGTCCTTGGGGTTCTAGGCTAGCGTGCCCCTTTTCTGTGACAGTGACCGATGGGAAAAACGGGGCCAGGTGTTCCATGGAAACCCCACCTTCTAGGTTTGTCTCTTGCTGCCTCTTGGTGTCATTTAACTTTTTCTTCCATCCTCCCTAGTTCCTCTAAACTAGGAGTTAAAGCAAGGCTGGATGGTGTGAAATATGAGCCTGTGATTAACATTTCCAACAATACAGAAGTGTGTAAATTAAGGAGAGTTGGTCTCCCCCTCGCCTTTCTGGTCCTTCTCCCCAGAGATGAACGCTGTTACTGGCTGCGTGTTTCTCCTTCCTGATCTTTTTCTCTGCTTATACAAATGTATGGCTGTCCCTATGTGTGAATATTTGCTTTTGTTTGTACAAAAAAGGGATTGATACAATAGCTATTGTTCTGGAAATTTTAAAAAAGTTACCATGTATTTTGGCCATCTCTCCATGTTTTGACAGTGAACCTCTGTCAATGTAACCTAAGATCACATTAGCTTTTTCGGACTAAAAACCATATTTCTTTTGTGTATAAGCTGCTGCTAAGCCCCCGGTGGAGAGCTTGGAGGGCTGAAATGCAAATTTCCTGGATAAGATAACATCTAACTTATTCAGTGGACTTTCAACTCCCCCCCTCCCTACCCCCACAATCCCTTCTACTACTGCAGTCAGAACGATCTTTTAAAAACCCAAATCCCTCAGCTGCTTAAAATCCTCTTGTAGCCCCATTGCTTTTGGGACGAAGCTCGAACCTCTTGCCTGGCTCTGCTCCCCCACCCTGTACTCCTCAGTGCAGGCCCTTTGCACATTCTGTTCTCTTTCCTGGGATGCTTTTCACTTCTAGAGCTCTTTTCTTCTAGAGCTCCGTTAGCTCTATCTCTCTAATAGATCTTTCTCTGACTAGAGAAGAAAAATCACTGAAAACAGCTGGTCACTTTTTTCAGGCTACGGTTGTGGGCAAGTGTTTTCAGTCTGCACCACTTCAGGGTTAAATAAACCCCTCTGAACTAGACGGCCCTCTTCCTACACTGTGCCCGGCCAGACTGGGAGCTCCAGGGAGGGGGCGGCAGTGACCTCCCTGTCTTGTCTGCCCCGAGTCTTAGGACCTAGGCCAGCACCTGGCAGAGCTGGCACTCGGTGGAGGACAGAACAAATGAATGCTGGTGGGACGCGGTGGATCAGACCTCGTTGGCAATGGGAGTCACGTCTTCCAGACATTCGTGTACACCTCGATCCAGAAATCCCACCTGTGGGGGTTTATCTGAGTGCACAGAGATGTTCACCTCGGTGTTGTTTATACTGAAGAATGCACTGGTAACAACCTAAATACCCAGCAACTGGTTAAGCATGAAACCGAATTCTTGACCTTTTCTCCCAAGTCCGTATTTCTTTCAGGCTTCCCGTCACAGTAAATGGCATCTCCATGTGCTCCGCGGCTTAAGTCAGAGACCTGGGCATTGGGATTTTATTTATTTTTTTTTTTTGAGGGACAACGTACCTACCGTCAAATGCACAAATCTTAAGGGCACGGCTCAACGAATTTTTTTACCTGTGTAGACATCCCTGTAGCTACCACCCAGATGGAGACACAGAAATTTCTCAGCACCCAGGAAGCTCCCTCGCATCCCGTCACAGTCAATACCCCCCCTCCGCCCAGAGGTCCCCACTATTCTGACTTCTACTGACACTGTTTTCTCACTTCATCCTGTCTGTGACACGGAACAGCCAGCCTGTCACTGAGACCTGTCGGCTCTCTGTTCCACGTCTCTCTCGGGCCCTTCACCACCCGTCTGGGCAACAGCACCAGCCTCCTCACTTGGCCCCTCTCCTTCTCTGGCTCCCCTACACCTCCCTGACCACATCACCACCCTGCCTGACACTCCCCATGGCTCCCTGCTGCCCTCAGAAAAGTGCCAGCTCCCTCAGTGCCCTGGGCCCCTGTGTGCCTGTCTCCCGAGTCTCCACCACAGCCCAGATGAGGGAACGGAGGTGCGATGGGGAAGTCACCGTCCACAGTTCCAAAGCGGCTGGCTGTGGGGCTGGGACACACCCACAGTTTGTCTGCCTCACAAACCCATGCTCTAATGCCCCTCCATGAATGAATGAATGAATGAGCGATCTATTACCCGGTTTTCTTTTTCAGAAATACAGCTACCCTTTGGAAAAATCATATGTCCCATCATAACCAGTTGAATTTGGCTATGACGTCACTTTCTTGGTTGGAGAAGAGGAAAATGAGAAGGGAGGGGGAGGAAGGAGGGGGAGGAGAGACAGAAAGGAGAGAGAAGGAAAGAGGAGATACCAGCCACACAGGCCAGAGGGTGTCTCTGGAGCAGAGTGGAAGCTTTTCTCCACTGTGGCCCTTTCCCGAGGACTGGCCTTGACCCTCAGCAAAGGAGAGGGGCTTTTTCTGCCCAGCATCTGAACCCTGACCATCAGAGGGTTAGAGGTAGGGCCTGTGATCTAAGTGATGAAAGTGGTTGCGTAAAAATGGAGAGCCTTTCCACAGCCCGGGTCCTGTCCCTGCCTGAGTCATGCTTGAGAGAGAGGGAGGAGAAAGCAAAAAGCCCAGAGCCCCTTGGATTCCTAGCTGGCCGAGGTCTCTGGTATGACATCACTGAAGTCATCGCCTGATGAGTTCAGGCAGAGGCGTCTGAGGACAGGGTAAGAGGCGGGAGGGAGGGCTGAGGCTGGTTCGGAGGAACTCCAGGCCTGGGTAGAGAGAGGTCACAGGGTCAAGAGTCTGCCTCGGAGAGAAGTCCAAGCCACTCCCAATGTCGAGATGCCTCTGACCCCACCCCTGTGTCCCGGCCCCAGCATGGCGCCTGGCACACCCAGGGTTCAGGGGTTGAAAGGATGAACGAGCGAGCAAGGCACCTCTGTTGGGCACTCTCTTCTCCCACTTTAACTCTGCGACCTTCAGAAATGGCTGTTCTGGGGCCTCCTGCGTCCCTGGTTCCCACAAGGACTCACCCTGGCTGTCTGGTCGTAGGCCTGCCATTTTCACCGGCTCCTTGTGTGGGGCTCAACTTGGGCAGAGCTAGGAAATGACTGACAGCTGGGTGCAAATTTGGCATCCAGCCAGTAGGAGGAAGCGGGTTTTCCTCTAGGATAATATGCAATTCAGAAGCCAAAACCTGTGCTGTCCCCAGGGCTGGAGTGGGGTGCTGATGGTGAGATAGAAGGGCCAGGGCCTCCTGGGACGGTCAAACTGGAATGCCTGGGTCCCCGGCTGCAGCTTGTGCTGGGGGGTGCTGGGGGACGGCAAGGGACACGTCTGGTCCTTTCCACGCTCCAAGCTGAGACACTTCCAGAACATCACCTCCAGCCCAGTGCTCTGGGCTGAGCAGTTGATTATAGTGCACGTGCTATTCGACTGCAGTTCTGAGATGAATGGTCCAGATTGGAAACTGGAGATCCTGGGGTGGGTCAGAGTGTTAGCACACAAGGGGCACCGTCTGCTCGCCGCGAGACAAAAGCCAATTTTCAAGAGGCAAGATGGTGGCAGAGAAAGGGCAGTTTATTACAGCTGGCTAGCAAGGGGGAAGATGGACGACTAAAGTCCAAAAGAACCATCTTCCAGAACAAAGACTACAGGCCAGTCATGTAGGGGGTCACATAGGTCATATAGTCTCAGGGTGGGGGCATCCATCTGGTCTCAGTTCCTGACAGTCTGTTGTTTTACTGAACACGCATCAGAGACAGGAGCCACGCCCTACACCCTGAGCTTTCAGTTGTCATTGATGATGGCCATCAGCACAGAGTTTCTGCCCGGGGGTCATCACATTCCTAAGGAACTGAAGAGAACAAAGTTACCAACTTATAGCAGCTGGGAGGGGCCGTAAAATCCACAGAGCATGTCCGGGTTAGTTAGTCAGAGGTCATTCAAAGTTACAATAGGTTTCTTTTCTACAATATGGCTTCCCTCATGTCAACCTTATGTTGAGCCGGCATCAGAGCATCCAGCTGGGGCCACGGGAGATCCACCCAGTGGGCCTCCACAGCCCACTCTGGCCGTCAGCGGCCTCTCAGCCAGTCCTCCTCCCCTGGGCAATCTGAAGAGTCTTTTTCACATACACCAGCTATATATATATATATATATATATATATATATATATATCTACATACCTATATATCTATGGCTATAGATCTATGTATCTATATATCTGTATATGGCACTCTAGCTAGGAAATTGATGGAGTCACTTCACTCCTCTGAACCTCAATTTCCTCATCTCTAAAATGGGGATAATAGTAGACCCACCTCCTGGATTGTTTCAAGAAGACAATGAACGAATACATATAAGACACTGGGCACAGGGCTTGGAAGGTATTGTTAGCTATTATGACTAGTTAGCTATATTATCACTAATCTCGTTCTACAATAATTATTATTTTATCACTAAGTTTTACTGCCCAGCTTGTGTCCCCAGCCCAAGAGGAAGCTCTGTCCCTCAGCTGCCCTGTCCGGCAGGGAGGACTCTTTTGCCAGGTCTTACACTTGTCTTGGAGGCAGACTGTGCCTGCTCAACCCCAGGGTCTGGCCCCCTCCCTGGAGTGCTGGTTGGTTTCTTCTCTCAGCTGCTGCCTCCAACGTGCTCAACAGTGACACACCATGGCCCTAGTGGCCTTTGATGTGTCCATGTGGCCAGAGTCGTGCCCAGAGAACAGCCTGGTGGGAAACGCGCAGTGAGGAGGGGGTGCTGGCTGCAAGAGGCTCGTCCAGGTCAGCACTGTGCTCCTCCGTGCCAGGGAGGAACCTGGCTCTTGGGGCAAGGTGAGAGCCAGGAGGCCTTCCCGGTGGTGGAGTTAGGGTGGCCGGGGGACAGGGAAGCAATGAGAGGCTTGCACAGAAAGTGACATCTTACCCTGCAGTACCCAGAGGACAAGCGGGATCCAAAATGGCCTTTGGTGGGGCCTTGGCTTC
Organism: Tapirus indicus; assembly: GCA_031878705.1. Lineage (NCBI taxonomy): Eukaryota > Metazoa > Chordata > Mammalia > Perissodactyla > Tapiridae > Tapirus > Tapirus indicus. The sequence continues at coordinate 32,117,915 of CM062929.1, read as the reverse complement.
TGGTGGACCCCAGCGTCCAGTAGAGCCGGTTCAGAGCCACACTAACCAGCTCGGGTTGGTGATAGTTGGTTCGTTTTGTTGTTTTTAGGGCTGAGCCGCAGTGAAGATGCCGAGATAGAGGGGCTCACAGTGAGGATGCCCGCGGGACGAGGGGAACCTCTCCAGTGGGACACGGGAACGCAGGTGAGGACCCCAGGGCTGGCCAGGACCCGAAGCAGATTCCCAGAGGGGCTTATTTGTCAACACGTTCTTTGCACTGTCCCTGCTGCTCACAGCCGACCCCTCGGGCCGCTGAGCTCAGCCTCCTCTGGGGGGTCTGCTCCTGCACCCACCCTTCCATCTTTCTCTGGGTATCTTTCCTTCACACCTGGGGAGCACCTGTTGGGGCAGAGCTCTCCCTGGCTGTCGATTTCATTGGCTGCTGGCTGGCCTCCCATTGGCTACCTGTGGTCAGGGCTCTCTGTGTTCCAATCAGCCTTGGCCATGGTGGGCGGACCCAGGAATTGCCTGGGGCTGCTTCCCCGGGGGAGGTGTCTACTTGTGTGTGGTGGTGGCGGGCCCCCTTACAGGGGCTCAGGCAGGGCCCCCATTCTGGGCCTTGTCCAGTATACCCCCTGGCTTCCAACCAGCCAATCAGGTTCCTGGAGGACCCAACAAAAGCCCCCTTTCTCCTCCACACGCTTCTCTCCTCACGTGGTATACACACGTCATTACGGTTCTTCTCCTGTTGTGGGGTAGTTAGTCCTTTACCAGTCTCCAAGCCCACGGACTGACAATCTGTGGAAGGTGAGTGGACCTTTGCACATGTGTCCCCAGGCCCTGGGCTCTGCTTTTGGAATTACACCAGCTGGGTTGAGTCTCAGTTGTTAAAACAACACCAATAGAAATGATATTTTACATTTAATGCCAGACACAATTCTACACGCTACCTGGATTATCTCAGTAATCCTCGGATAAAGATCTATTCTCACGCCCACCTGAGAGATGGGGAAAGCAAGGCTCAGAGAGGAAGTACAGTGCTCAGATGGGAAGCGGGGGTGCCTGACAGGAGCCAGGCTCTGGCTCAGGCCTTGTGCTCCTTCCCGTTCCTCGGCCTCTGGCCCCTGGTGGGCAGTTCACTTGGAGTCTCCAGGCCTTAGATTCCCCTTCTCCAAAAGTGGGACAAGAAGATTTAACATATGAGGTGGTCACAGAAAATCAGCGCTTTTCAAACTGTAAAACTCACCCCCTAGGTTGGCATTATCACAGCTGGGAAGAGAATTTTGCTGTTCTTTCGGTAATAAATTGGGGTTTGCAGAGTTGACCTTTAAGTCCAGCTTGCTCCAGACCAGCCCAGGATGTGGACGCCCACCTCAAGGGCAGATTCAACATCTTGATTTGCAGGTCTTGGGGTCTGAACTGAAAGGCATGAATTTTATCTGAGATTCTAATCCAATCATTGAGATTCTAACAAATGTGACCTTTGCTCCACGAGCCTTAAAGAAAGAAAACACCAGGAAGACCTAGGTCCTAGAACACTGTATGTCGAGCTGCACTGTCCAGTGTGGCAGCCGCAGCCAGATGTGGTCCTTGAGCTCCCGAGATGTGGGGCCACGAGAGTAAAATTCATACCTGATTTTGAAGAGCTAATATGAAAAAAAGGATAATATCTCATTAATAATGAAAAAATATTGATTACATGTTAAAATGATAATATTTGGGATATATTGGGTTAAATAAAATATACTATCATAATAGGCTGAATAATGGCCCCCAAAGATGTCAGGTCTTAATCCCTGGAACCTGTAAATGTTACCTTCTATGGAAAAGGCGTCTTTCTTTGTGATTGCAATTCAGTCAAAGATCTTAAGACAAGATCATCCAGGTAAGCCCTATGCAGTCCCATGTGTCCTTATGAGTGGGAGGCAGAGGGAGATCTGACTCAGACACACAGAGAAGAGGAGGAGGCTGTGAGCACAGAGGCAGAAAGGCAGAGATTGGAGCGACGCAGCCACAAGTCAAGGAATGCCGGCCGCCACCAGAAGCTGGAAGAGGCAGGGAGCAGATTCTCCCGTGGAGGCTGTGTGGGAAATGCAGCCCTGGCCACACATTGGTTTTGGACTTCTGGCCTCCAGAACTGCCAGGGAATAAATTTCTGTTGTTTTAAGTCACCAAGTTTCTGGTAATTTGTTACAGCAGCCACAGGAAATGAATATGATTATTTAAATTAATTTCACCTGTTTTATTTTATTTTTTTAACATAGCTACTAGAAAATTTTCAATTACACGTGTGGCTTGCATTGGTGGTGTGCATTATGTCTCTGTTGGACAGCAATGCTCTGCAGCACGGGGAGTCCAGGTTTGCTTGCACCTTCCTTTCTCTTCTCCAGCCATAACCAGGGGAGCCACCTCCCCTCCCTGGTTCCTTGTCCGTAAGCAAGGATTTGAATCGGAACACTTCCCATTTGCAGTCCTCGTATCTCTGGGGGTCCAGGAAGGATCTGCAGATTTATTTCAAGTTGGCAGTATCAGTTAAATAAATCTTTAGTCTTTGGCTGAAGTATGAAGTAAGCGCTCTCTGGAGATCCAGCCAGCAGGTACACACTACCTGTGGAAGCACAAACACTTTTAAAAACAAAGGAAGGCATTCTGTTAGTTTCCTGGGGCTGCTGTAACAAATTACCATGAAGTGTGTGGCTTAAACAGCAGGATTTTATTCTCTGGAATAATATTCTGGAGGCCAGAGGTCTGAAATCAAGGTGTTGGCTGGGGTGGTTCTGTCTGGAGGCTCCAAGGGGGAATCCATCCATTCCAGGCCTTTCTTCTGGTGGCTGCTGGCAGTCCCTGGTGCTCTTTGGCTTGTGGCTGCATCTCCCCAATCTCTGCCTCCGTCTTAACATGGCCTTTTCCTCTGTGTCTGTGTGTCTGAGTCTTCCTCTCCTTTCTCTTATAAGGACACCAGTCATTGGATTTAGAATCCACCTTCAATCCAGGATGATCTCATTTCAAAACGCTTAACTTCATCACATCTGCAAAGCCCTGTGATGGTTAATCTTATGTGTCAACTTGACTGGCCACGGGGTGCCAGATTAAGCGTTATTTCTGAGTGCGTCTGTGAGAGTGTTTCTGGGTGAGATCAGCATTTGAATCAGTGTCCACGGATTCAGTAATGCGGTAACTGATCAGTAACGCAGATTGCCCTCCCCGGTGGGGGTGGGGGGCATCACCCAATCTGTTGAGGGCCTGAATAGAACAAACGGTGGAGGAAGGAGGAATTCACCCATTTTCTCCTGCCTCACTGCTGGAGCTGGGACATCTCATCTTCTCCAGCCCTTGGACAGGGGTTGATACCACCGACTCCCCTGCTTCCCAGGCCTTTGGACTTGGACTGAACACCCCACTCGCTCTCCCAGGTCTCCAGCTTGCAGACGGCAGATCATGGGATTTCTCAGCCTCCATAATCACGTAAGGCAATTCCTCATAATAATCCTACTGGTTTTGTTTCTCTGAAGAACCCTAATGAATACATACTCTAGTCTCAAATAAAGTCACAGGTGCCAGGGGGCGGGGGCAGGCCGTGGCTTGGACCTATCTTTTGGGGGACACTATTCAACACTCTCCAGGCATGTGACCTTGGTCTTTGGTGGAGGCTGGACTGCAATGGGGCTCAGAGTGTGGGCTTCCCAACTGTATGGTTCTGGATTTGAATCCTCCACTTGTGATCTCTTTTTATGGTGATTTTTCTCTCCCCTGAAACTTAGGAATCCTCTCTGAAAACTGGAGGTAATGGTGTTATGAGTCCTTGTCCCAAAAGCCTGCTGTGAGACCTCTTAGCTACGTGACTGGGTAAGTTTCTCAGCTGCTCCGTCCCTCCGTTTCTCATCTTTGAAGTGGGAAGAATAACAGTACCTACCTCAACCAGATCTTATGAAGATGAAATAAGCTAACATTTCCTGGGCACGTGGTGAACGTTATGGAAGTGTTGATTAAAAAAAATATTGCATGATGCCTGGCTCAGGGGAAGCACTCAGAAATGCCAGCTGCTATCATTGTTCATATTTTATTTCACAATAAAATGTTGGCACCCATTACATTAGAAAGAGATGGTAAAAGATCTTATCAGTTCTGATGTTATCCTTTCTCTGGCTTTGACTAGCACATGCCTTCTGTGGGGACCAGAATTGGCCACCTCAGGATGCGTCTCTCTACCTTGATTGTTTTCACTGAAAGAGGCTTTGACTTTCCCCGCCCCCACTAACTGTCTGAAGGGATTTGGGATGGAAGGCCTGTCCCCAGGACAGCCGTCACCATGGATAACTCTGGGTATTTGTAAAGGTATCTCCTTCTCAGTACAGGAAGAAGGGGGATGACTTTCTCTCTAAAAATCTTATCAGTGCGGAAGGCAAAGACTTAAATCTGCATACTCTTATTTACTGTGCTTTTCTTGTAATCCCTCATGGCTGACACCCCCCAACCCCCCAAAAATCTTCCTTTGTCTATACAAGAGGAGAACCTCTGCCGTTCTATCGAGAGATACTCAGTTTCCCCAAGTCTCTCCCATGTATACATGTTATAAAGCTTTGTTTGATTTTCTCCTGCTATTCGGCCTTATGTCAATTTAATTTGTAGCCCAGCCAGAAAGGATCCAGAGTGGGGAGAGAAAGCTCTTTCTCCCCTTCACTTCCTTCCTCACCCCATGCTGAGTCACCCCGAGCCCAGATCAGGGCCAGCTTGTATACTCACACAAGGTCCCCTGCTCGGTTTAATGCTTTACTGTCATTGTCTTGAAATTCTTAATAACTTTTGAACTTTGCATTTTCCTTCTGCACCAGACCCCACAAATTATGTAGCCAGACCTGCTTGTGTTACCGCGCCAGGTCCGTTTTGCCTGCCGCCCAGAAAGCCAAACGCCGGGACAAGATTGTAGCAGAGAGTTTAATCACAAGGCAGCCATTTGAGGAAACGGGAGAGAATGAATCTCAAATCCATTTCCCCGAAAATAGGGACTCGGAGATATTTATGGGGTAGGGGGCAAGGTGGTCTGAAATGATTGGAGGTGAGATAATTGATGATCTGCGCAAGCGTAGTCAGGCTTCATGCCTCCTCGCAGGATGTGTGTCCACAGAATGGTGGCTCCTGAAAAAATAGGTCAAAAAAACCCATTACCATGGTGACCCAGGCCCCGGGGAGATGTTGTTTATAGGAACCTAGTGGGAGTCAGATAGCATATTGCCTAAACAGCACAGTTAACCATGGGTAAGTTTATCATGCAGATTTAAGTCCTTGCCTTCCATTCTGACAGGTTTCTAGGTAAGGCCACCCCCCCTTCTCCCTGGTACGGGGAAGAAGACACCTTTACAAATGGAGATTTCCTTTACAGATGTAAATGTCTCCTACAAAGGATCCTCCCAGATACCCGGAGATGTCTACGGTGATGGCCTGTTCTGGGTCGTTCCAAACTCTTTTGATCAGTTGGTGGGGGTGGGGGCCAAAGTGTCTCTCTGGCAGGCAGAGACAGATTTTGGGGTGGCCAATTTCGATCCCCCTAGTGACTAGCTGCTTGATCATCAATGGCTGTTTGCCAGTTTCGCTTGGAGTCACAGTTCTTGTGCTTGTAGCCATGAGGGGTTTCCACAAGGAGTGGTGGTCCCCTCTGGTCTGAGCTGGGTCGGTGGCACGTGGGGTTATGGCCCCTCTGAGAGGGGCCTTTGTAAACAGAACCATCCACTGGTCTTGGGGGCTGGAAAACATGAGATCCGAGGATGAGCGGATGGGGCGGCAGTTGCTTTGCCTGGAAGAGGAGATTTAGGGTGGGTCCGGTGGTGTCCTCCAATTTCTGAAGGGCAGCGGGGAGGAGAAGGGACCACGTGTGTTCTCTGTAGCTCCAAAGGGCAGATCCAGCTCGGCATAAGGAAGGAATTTTGAATAATGAGAGTTGTGCAAGAAGGGAATGGCTGGCTTGATTTCAAACCTCAGCTCTGCCTGGGGGTTAAAAGTATGGGCTCTGGTTCAGACAGTTCCACCTCTGCCCAGATCGGTGACCTTAGAGAAGGTCATTCATAGCCTCAAGCCTATTCTTCCATCTATAAAGTGGGCCTGATAATGCTCCATAATACAGGGTGAAGATAAAGCAAGGTAGGTTTGTACATAACGCATGTGTGGGGGATCAGAATTGGCCACCCCAAGATGTGTCTCTTTGGCATGAGGATTGTTTGGACTGGTTACTTTTAAGAAACTGCAGACAGGGGAGAAGCTCTGAAAACCAAGTAGAATTTATCCCTCATAAGAGCCATGTACATTTGTATGGGAAATCTCCATTTGTAAATGTGTCTCCCTCTCTGTACCAGGAAGAAGGGGAGAATGACCTTATCTCTAGAATCTCTTATCAATGCAGAAGTCAGGGAGTTAAATCTGCATAATAATCTTACTCTTGTTTACTGTGCTTTTCTGGTAATCTCGCATAACTGACTCCCCCCACCCCCAACATCCTCCTTTGTCTTTAGCTGAAGATGATATTTACGGTGACAGCCCCCACCATTTTGGCGAGTTACCCAGTTTTCCTGGGTTCCTCCCCTGTATACATGTGATAAAGCTTTGTTTGATTTTCTCCTGTTATTCTGTCTCATGTCAATTTAATTTGTAGCCCAGCCAGAAGGACCTAGAGAGGGTAGAGACCAGTCTTCCTACCCTGCACATGTAAAGGGTGCCAGGCTCCTAGGAGGTGCCTAATAAATGACGGCGGCTGCTGCTGCTGCTGTTGTTGTTATTATTATTAGAAAGTAGGGATTTCCCCAGACTGGCAGGGTTCAAGTTGAGATGAACCATCAGGAGCTGCAGAGATGACCCTCGAGTCAGAGCTAAAGGAGGAAACACGCACATCATCCCCTTGACAATTTCAGCATCTGGCATACTTAGATGACGAGTTTTAAAAACTCACAGTCATAAAATGCTGTCTCGTGACAAAGGCCCCGAGGGAAAGGGGGTGGTGCTTCCTGTGGAATTGAGGAAGTTTTGGGTCCTAGAGGCTGCTTTCTTCATTCCTGCATTTGAAAACCCTGGTCCCCTGAGCCATCGCTGGCTGAGCTTGATCCCAGGAATGCAAAGCTCCCCTCCAGGGCCTCCTAGGAAATGGGTTCCATGTGTCTGAGAGCTGGACACTGGAATCGCCCACAGGAGAACAGCATTGGTGGGTGGTGTGCGTGTAAGCGTGAAATTTCGTGTGCCCGCTTGGTGCACGGGCAGTTCGGGCACGGGAGGGTCTTGGCTCTCACTAACCCGGGAGCCTCTGCCTAGAGCCGTACTCAGGGTGACAGAGTTTCCCTGGAAACGTCTTGGCAGTGGTTTGTGCTGAGATAAACATTTCTCCTCTCCCTCGTCCCCCATCTGCCTCTCCTGTCAGCTGTGTCTTGTCCCCAAGCTGCATCCAGGAAATTTTCCCGTCCGAACCACAGCTCTGCACAGCAGTAATGGGAGCTGAGGTTTGGAGTCCGGGAAGCAACAGATGGGCTCCATCAAGGGCCACGTCTGATCCAAGCTTGGAGTAGCCACAAGTGTGTTTCTCTCTCCAGAGACAGGAAAAGAGGATGGGCACCACAGCCGGCCCCAGGAATTCATCAGTATTTCCTGCACACGTTCAGGCGGTCCATCTTTCAACAAATATTTACTAAGCCCGGCTCTGTGCAGACACCATGCTAGGCATGTAAATACAGCCATGAACAAGACAACGGTTCTGGCTTTTCTTTTTTCTTTTCATTTTTAACGTAAAACTATTTTAAAGTGTACAATTCAAGTGGCATTAATTACATTCACATTGTTGTGCAACCATCACCACCATCCATCTCTAGAACTTTTCTGTCCTCCTGAAAGAAAACCCTTTATGCATTAAGCAGTCACTCCCATTCCCCCTCCACCCGCACCCTGGGAACCACCAATCTGCCTTCTGTCTCTATGGATTTGCCTGTTCCAGACATTTCATATAAATGGAATCATCCAATATGCGGCCTTTGTGTCTGGCTCCTTTCTGTCAACATAATGTTCTCCAGGTTCATCCACACTGTAGCATGGATTAGCACTTCATCCCTTTTTATGGCCAAGTAATATTCCACTGTGTGGCTATCCAGTCTTTTCTTACCACTGGACTTTATAGCTGAGCAACCTCGCTATTCCTCACTCCCAAGAGGGGAAGAGCTCCCTGGGGGTTTCCTGACTCGGGAAGCATGAAGACAGTGGGAGAGACCTTAAATTACTCATTAAAAGTTGCCACCCCTTGAGTGCTTACCACATACCAGCTCCTCTGGGCCTGAGCCCACAGCCCCAGGGCTAGAACAGTACTGCCTCTGTGACAAGAACGTCCACTTCAACCAAAGCCCAGCTGTGGGACACCCCCAGGGTGAGTATACAACCACCAACCTGGGCCTCAGCCCCACATCTTTAAGATGGGTCTAGTAGTCATATCTCCTCAGGAGGATTAAATACAATGGTCTCTGGAATTAGCCCAGCGTTGGGTGTGAGGGCAATGCCCAGTGACCCTGTGACCATCACCCCATCTGACTGCTGTCGTTAAACAGGCATGCATCATCCCTGAAGGCCGTCTTGGCTGTCTCAGGAATGGGCTTCAGGAGCCAGGCCGGGCTTGGGAGCCCAGGCAAGCAGCTGGCACGTAGCCCCGAATCAGCCTGGTTCGCTGATGGGCAGCTTCCGAGGCTTCACCATTGATCCTTGTCATAAACGTCAGCTTCCGTGTTTCTACGCTGCTGGGTGAGTGTTTGTGCTGCCAATGTGCAAATTAACTCAATTTGAAATTGCACCATCTTTTCCAGTTCTAACTGAATGGTTATCAAAGGCGAGTGTCCTGGGGCAATGCCCTAGTTATGTTGTTCTGGTCCCAGCCTGCCCGGCAGCCAGTCCCACTCAGAGACACAAAGTCCTCTTCCCTGGCTCTCTGCCTGTAAGGAGAGGCAGCCAGGCTCCCCTGGGCATTCTGGGAAGTAGGCAGGCAGGAGTCAGGACCTAGAACCAAACTCTAGAGCTTTTCACTTACCTTGGTCTAGGTTCTTTTGGTTATAAAGAAGAGAAACCCAAATCAAATTAGCTCATTTCAATTCAACAAATTGCGGCTGTGTCAATGTGTCAAGCGCGGGACCAATGCTTGTGGTTCATCAGCAAACAAAACTGAGATTCCGGCCCTAGGAAGCCTGGTGTTAGACAGTAAGGATATTAAATAAATTATACACTGTGTCGTCAGGCAACATGTGCTACAGAAAGAAGAAAGAAAACAGAGGCAGGGAAGTGACATCAGGAAGGCTGAGACGCAGGCTGCAGAACTGAGTAAGATGGTCAGGATGGGACTGAGATTTGAGCAAAGACTTGAAGATGAGGTATCAGCCCAGTGGATGCTGGGGGGAAGAGAATTCCAGGCAGAGGATCAGCCAGAGCAAAGGCCCAGAGAAAGGACGCTGTCTGGCATGTTTGAGGACCAGCAAGGAGGGCAATGGGACCAGGCTGACTCAGTGAGTGGAGGAAGAGTAAAAGGATTTCAGAGAGAACCAGATGGGATGGGGCCATGGGCCATTGTCCAAACTTTGGCTTTGACTCTGAGTGAGATGGGAGCCACTGCAGCATGGAGCAGAGGAGAGACGTGATTTGACTGATGTTTTGTTTAAGTGAAAAAGGAAACTGCTAGATTCCAAGGTCTGAGTGAGTCAGAGGTTGGGGCCTCATTGTCTCCTCCAGTACACAGCCTTCCTCCATGTGGGGAAGGAGAACGGATGCACACAACATCAGGCTAACACCATCCCAGGGTCCAGTCCTGGAGCCAAGAGGGGTCTCTAGCCGTGTCAGAATATAAACTCCCAGGGAAGGTCCCTGATTGGCCCTGCTTGGACCAATCACAGTGGCCAGATGCCAGGAACATTGTGATTGGCTGGTCTGGGTCACATGGCTCCCCCATATGAAGAAGATGGAGTATTCTGATTGGTTATCCCACCAGAATTATAGGCAAGAGGAGTACAGTTCTTGAAAGGAAGGGTGTGATTTCCCAGAGGAAGGCACCCGGGAGAGGTGAGCTGGCAGACAAAATAGTCTTTCATTGAATTGCTCATCCTGAGAGGTCACCTCTGCCCCAGGAGGGGCTGCGGAGCCATCGGAAAGTGCTCACTAATCTACATTTGCCTCTTCTGCAGACCACATACCACATTTCACAAACACTGTCTCTCCAAGGAGGGTTGATGCTACAGTGATGACGACATACAAATCTGACTTAAAAGGTCACTTCAGGAACAGTCATTTTTTCATCACTGTGTTTCCCCATCTCTGGCTGGAGAAAGCCCCAGCAATACTCACTGAGGTCAGGAACCAGCAGCCGAGGTGGGGTCACTTCCTCCTCTCTCTAGGCCTCCTCTGAAGTCACAGACAATTAAACAGCACCAAGAGCTTGTCTCTGATCCTCAGGAAATGCCGAGGAGGGTGAGCTGGAAGCAGCCACATGGCAGCTTTAGACACAACACCTCCTCTTTGGTCAGGATTGTAGAGTCGTGATGAGAGAACTTTTGTGGGTTTTTTTTTTTTAATACAGTAAAGTAACAAAATTTGAAGATCCTTCTCTGAATTTTTACATATATATATCCACCTGTGTAACCATCACCAGGTCAAGATATAAAACAGTTCCAACACCCAAGAGGCCTCCTCCTGGGGCTGCCCAGGGCTTTCTCTTGCCCTCATTTTGTGCAGGTGCCCCTGTGTTTCCTGTGGGCCTCGGGGCCAGGCCCACAGAGAGCATCCCCTCACCCCCGCCCTGTGCTTTCACACACCTCCTCCAGTCGCCCACCCCCTGCAAGTCAGGGGGCGCCAATCCCATTTTACAGGCAGAGAATGTAACTGGAGCTCAGGGAAAAGTAACACCACCATCATCACCACCACCAAAAACAAAACAGGAGCTTCCACCGACTGAGGGAGGCTGTAGGGAAATTCTTGGCGGAAGATCAAAGAAGGGTTTGTCCTCCTTGCCAAGCCCTGGCTTAAGTAGCTCATTTCAGCAGACGATGAGGGAAAGATTCCTACCATGACGTCCCACACATCGGTCCGAAGGGCTTCCTGACAAAGTCCCTCTTATTTTGGCTCCAGGCAACAGTAGGTAATAATCTGCTCTTTGCCCACGCTGGTTTTCCCAGGCTCTGCTGGTGAGGTTTCTATCTTGTTTCAGAAGATCAAGCAGGACAGAGGAGGGATGGACACTGAGGGTCCTCCCTCGGGCTGTCTCTGGTCCTCGACTCCGGAGGCAGTACAGCCACCAGACCCCAACTCCATCACGGAGCTTTTTGACAAGGAAGACAGCTGCCTCCGGCGTTCTCCCAAGCTGGAGGCCAGAGAGACGGGCCTCCTCTGTTCTGACAGAAACATCAGTGGGGAGTAAGCCAGCCCAGCTCCTCCCGACATGCAGTCAGAGATAACACACGTTTCAGGACACCCAGTGCTTTCCGTGTCCTGTCCCTGATCATGACCTCTCATTTATCTCGCGAGGCTGGGACGACCCTGCCTGGCAGCCCCATGCTCCAGAAATGGGTGTCGGTTTACAAGCACATCTTTCGTCCAGATAAAGGAAGGTCTGGCACATAGCAAATGGACCGGCAGCTACCCCCCAACCACTACCTCCCCATTCCCCAGCCCACTGCCCGCAGCAGCAAGGGCAGGGGTTTCCAAGAGTCTCCCTCCCGGCAGCCGTGCCAAGTAGGGATCATTATCCCCATTCTGAGGAGGAAGAAACAGGCTCAGATGCTCATACTGTTGGAGGGCCTACTACGTGCCAGGGGCCTAATAATTAGACATGACCCCCCTTAGTTCCCACAACTGCTGTGGGGATTGACTGACAGCTGCATTTTACAGTTGAGGAAACAGGTTCAGAGAGGGAAACTGCTTGCCTAAGGCCACACAGCTGATGCTAAAGAAGACCGTGGAATAGGGTGTTTGTTTCCTACAGCTGCTGTAACAAATTGCCACAAATTTAGTAGCTTAAGACCACACAGGTTTATTCTCTTCCAGTCCTGGAGGCCAATCAATTTGGCCTAAATCAATTTCCGTGTTCTGCAAGATTCTAGAGGGGCTCGTGGCTCCTCCCTCCATCTTCAAAGCCAGCGGCACAGCATCTTCCCTCCTCTCTGACCTCTGCTCCCGTCTTCACATCTTTCCTCCCTCTAATTCTACTGCCTCTCCCTTCGGAGGACTTTTGTGATGAAATTGGATTCGCCCAGATAATCTAGAGTAATCTCCCATCGCAATATCCTTACTTATTCCCATCTGCAAAGTCCCTTTTGCCACATATGGTAACGTGCACAGGCTGGGGGGATTGGGATGAGGACACGTTTGGGGGCCACTATTCCGCCTAGCACAAATAGCAAAGTCACATCAGTGTAGATGTGGCTGTGGTTCAAGTGTCCAGGCTGACTGTGGGGACAGATGCTCGGTTCTCATGCCCACCACCTGCCCTGACCCTCAGAGAGGTGAGCACAGACCAGTGACATCGGCCACCTGTAGAGGTCCTGCCAGGAGCCGGGCTTTGTCGCACCCCCAGAGGCAGGCACTATGGTACACCCGCATTTTATAGATGAGGAAACTGATTGGAAAGTGTTTAAGGATTTGGCAGGGAGGCGTGGTCCCGGGCCAGGGGCTGGGTCGGGAACACCACCCTCTCCGCTTCTCCCAGCATCTGGGGGCAGAAGTTGCTTCTACCGCTGGGAGTGGGCGGGTGCTGAGTGCAGACAGGCCTCCCTCGCGGCTCTCCCCGCCTCCTCCCTGCTCTCAGAGACACAGCCACACACGCCTGCTCTCGCCGTCTGCCCCAGAGCTCCCGCCGCCGAGATGCCACCCCCCAGCCTGGCGATGGTGAGCGGCCAGGCGCTCCCGGCCTTCCTGCTCTGCAGCACGCTGCTGGTCATCAAGATGTACGCGGTGGCCGTCATCACGGGCCAAGTGAGGCTGCGGAAGAAGGTACGTGCAGCCCCCGGGGACCCCAGCCCGGCGTGCGCGCGTGTCCCTCGCTGCCCTGCGGGAAGGTCCGGGACAGGAGAAACTTGGCCACGGTGTTTTCAGGGCCAGAGTGTGAGCAGGCTCGGGACCTAGGTGCCTCTCCCAGCCCTTGGGGTGGCTCCCCTCTGGCCCTCGGTTCCAGCAGGACCCGCACCTTCTTGTCCTCTGTTTTAAGAGCATTTACTCCCTGGCTCGGCCGCCAGGTGAGTTCTCGGCACGACGTGACTCTAGGCGTGCTGCTGAGCTCTGCTGCCTCTCAGCGGGTGGCAGGTCCCGGAGGGTGGAGCGAGGCAGCAGAAAGCCTCTGTCTGACCTGGCAGCTTCCGGGCACAGGAGATCTGATATTTGGGTGGAGTGGGAACCGGCGAAACAGGAGCCCGAGAAACCTTTAAGTGGAAATTCCCGACTTGCCCGTGATGTCCCTTCCAAACCCGCGGCAGCCTCCACAGGCCGGGTCTCAGCCAGGCTCCGCTAGAGTTCTCAGGGGGGAGTTTCCCCACCACGCCGAGTCCCGGGGCCAACACAACAATGAAGAGGCTGAGGTCTGAGCCAGGGCGGGCGGGCGGGTGGGACGACCATTCCAGCACGACTCTGCTCGCACTGGACAGCCAGAGCTCAAGAAGTTGCTGGACAAGCTCGCCAGCCCTCTTGTTAGACGCAGAGGCCCAGGGGGTACCTGCTGATCATCCTCCCAGGTGTTTCAGAGAGGAGTTGTTTCCAGAACCTGTGCCCCGTTGTCCTCCTTTGTCCAGTTCAAAGGCCTGGCAAAGCTGACTCTGGCATGGCATGGGGGTGGACACTGGGGAGCGGGATCTTGCCCAAGAGTCGGGCCCAGCCCCTGGCACAGATACAGGCAGGACTGACGGCAGGGCAGCCCCCCAGGTGAACTAACACCCAAAGCAGAGGCACACTGATCACTCCTGACTGCTCCTCGGCCCGTCCTGGGGTGCGGGATGCAGGCCCGGAGCAGGGACAGCTGCGTTCACCCATTGAGTCCTTCCAGGGAGCTGAGCATTTAATCCCCACCGCTGCCCTAGAGAAAGAGGGGAGGAGCCGTCCTCAGCTCATTTTCCAGGTGAGGAACCAGGGCTCAGAGAGGAGACATCACTTGCGAAGGCCACACAGTCTGGTCGTGTGGCAGAGCCACACCTGCCACGGGGGGATGGGGTTCTCAGCAGAGGGCACAGCCCGGAGCTTTCCTTTGAATGAACTCAGGGAGGGGAGGAGACAAACCTGTTGGAGTGCCTTTGTGCCTGGTCAGTGGGGAGTGGCAGAAGGAAACCTCCCTGAGGCTGTCCCCGAGGTGCTCCTTACCAGTGTCCCTCTCATTTCTGCTCGGCTCAGTGTCAGCAGGAAAGGGGGGGGGGGAGCTCCGCCATGGGGAGGTGTGGACGCGGGCTCTGGCTCCTCCACCCACCAGCCTTGGTACGTTGGGCAAGTCTGGGAGCTTGGTTCCTTCATCGGTCAACCGGGGATGGTCACGGTGGTGCCAGGAGAATTCAGCGCCCGGCACAGAGCAAGTGCTCCACCAATGGTAGTTCTCGCTACTTACTAACAACTGGAATTAACACGAACGGCAGTGGCCACAGATCGCTTCGTGAGATGCGTCCAGAGGCCTGCCGCCTTGCCAACTAGAGGTGGTCCTCCAGCCTGTGTCACTGGGGCCTCTTCCGTTCTGCACTGCAGCTGGCTCCTGGCCAGGCCCACCTGTACTCCAGTTCTGTCTCCAGGAATGAGCAACCTCGTGGACCTTGGACTCCAAAGGCAGCTGCCCGCTGAGTGCGAAGGCCCTTTGAAGGCTGTCTTAGGTCCACAGACGCTGCAGGGCCATCAGAGTTGGTGATTCTGTGACTTAAGGGCTAGCGGAGAGGAATTCTGGGCGTGGGGGTTCCAATCCTGACCATGACAGGCATCGGTCACATGATGTGTTCCCCTCGGGTGGGGCAGGGGCAGGCCCACCGGACAGGACAAACTAGCGCTTGGGGACAGATGTCACGAGGGCTCATGAGTCAGAAGCAGCAGGATTTGCCATTGGATGAGCACGTCAGAAAACCTGCTGCCGAGATTCGGGTTTGCTGCGGGGTTGGTGGGACTGGCCGGCCTGGGTGCCAGCAGGGAAGGGTGGAGCATGAGTGACGGGCATGGCCTTTAATGACCTGAGTGTGACCTTAAGTCTCTGCATCCCGCTGACAGTTCATTAAGCACCTTCTCCTGTGGCCACGGCCACGTGGTGCTGGAGGCGTCTCCAGTTCCCTCCTTCCCTCCTCCCGGGGTAGATGAGCTCCATCTGACCCAGAGTTCACAGACGAGAAGCTGAGGCTCAGGGAAGTTCAGAAACCTGCAGTCAGTCAGTGGAAGCTGGAGTTCACTCTCAGTGCTCTTAGTTCCAAGTCCAAATTCTTAGGGTGCCTCTAGGACCCCTGCTGACCCCTGCAACTTCATCTTGGGCCTCTGGCCCTTGCTCTCTTTGCTTCAGTGTTAGCTGGGAAGGAGCAGAGGGAGCTACACCGTGGGGAGGTGATGAATGCGGGCTCTGGCTTAGGTTTTCTGTTTCTCAAACATGCCCATTTTTTTCTGACCCCAGGGCCTTTGCACATACTCTTCCTTACACCTTAAATGCTGTTGCTCCAACCATCCCTTTATCTGGTTAAAGTTGACTAATCCTTTAAGCCTCAGCTTTAATGTCACTGCTTCGGAGAAGCCTCCGACCCCCAGACTCAGTCAGGTCTCCTGTGAGCATTCTCAATGCCAACCCTGTCTTCCATTTCTTGAGACACACCACCTGGTCTTCCCTGGTTCATAGGCAATTCCCCCACCAGAGTGTAAGCTTCACAATAGCAGGGACGGGAGGGCCTTTGTCTTAGTCCATTTGGGCTGCTATAACAAAATACCACAGACCGGATGGCTTATAAACAACAGAAATTTGTTTCTCACAGTTCTGGAGGCTGGGAAGTCCAAGATTAAGGTGCCAGCAGATTCGGTGTCTGGTGAGGGCCCACTTCCTGCTTCCTAGACGGCTGTCTTCTCACTGTGTCCTCACACTGCAGAGGGGGCGAGGGAGCTCTCTGGGGCCTCTCTGATAAGGACAATAATCCCATTCATGAGGGTTCCACCCTCATGACCTACTCACTTCCCAAAGGCCCCACCTCCTCACACCATCGCATGGGGGTTAGGTTTCAACGTGGGAATTTGCAGGGTACATAGTCCGGAGCAGCCTCTTTCGCGGGGAGTCCCCAGCATGTGGCACCTCACAGGAGCTCATGGATGCTGGTGAATGGACGCGTGTGTGACCGCACCGCCGCAGACCGAGGCGACCGGGCCGTCCACCCCAGGACAGTCATTCCCCGCTGATGTGTTCCAGGCTTTCGCCAACCCCGAGGACGCCCTGCGACACGGAGGCCCGCAGTACTGCCGGGACGACCAGGACGTGGCACGCTGCCTTAGGCAAGTACCATCGGGCCTCGGCCTGGCCACGCCTGGCCTTTCCACCCCTCTTCTGAACACCCAGGGCTTGGGGGACTCCCGGGGGGCCGAGGTCTTCTGCCTGCCTGACCCCCTCAGACTTTTAATTTATTCATTGATTTAATTTCTAATTAATTGTGGGAAAGTAACGCATGCTCATGGCTCAGGATTACAGAGTTCGAAAAGGACCTTCAGTGAAAATTCAGTCTCCTCCCACCCCTGACCTCCAAGTCCTGCCCAGCTCTTCTCTCCAGGGGCAGACACTGTCACCAGTGTCGGGCCTCTTCCCAGAGACACTGTCTGCATGTACAAATGCGTGCACTACGCTTTTTCCTTTTTACCTTCAAAGGACCCCCCCTTTACCCACTCGCTGGTGTATACTGTGCTTTTTCACCCATCAGTTCATCGAGGGGCCCCGTTTGTTGTATTGGTGCTGTGGTGTTCACGCCACTCCCCTGTTGAATGGACGATCCTTCACTTCTCTAACCGGTTCCCCCGAGGGACGATGTTCCCAGTCTTTCTCTGTTACGAACAAGCGCGTTCAAACTCTTGCATTAGCCTTGTATATGTGAGCAGAACCACAGGATGCAACCAAATGGTAAGAAAACGGCGTGCCGACCTGCTCCCGCCACCGGTGCGTGCAACATTCCTCTCTGCCCCTTCCACCTCAGGGCACCCACTTTGGGTCAGATACACTGCCAACGTGATAGGTGCAAATCGATGTTACATTCTGCTCACTTTGCATTTCTTGTATTCTGAGTGAAGTCAAATATCATTTCATAGGCTTAGCATCCCTCAGCCAATCAAAAACAATTTTTCCAACTATAAAAATCAGAACTACTCCTCGCAGACCATTTGGGTAGTGTTGAAAATACACAGAGGAGAAAAAGGAAAACCACTCACAGTTCTAACCACTGTAAACATTTCTCCTCGTTGTCTTCCATGTCTAAGTGTTTTCCATAAAATCAGGCACGCATTGTATGCTCAGTTTAGGGTTCTGATTTTTACAGTTAACGTTTCATGAGCACTTTCCATGTCAGTAAATATTACGCAAAAAATGACTCGAAAAATGGCTGTAAAATTCCATCAGAGACCGAGCATTCATTTCACGTGACCAGTCTCAATGTTGGGCGTTTGGCAGTTTCCTCTCCGCTATTGTACATCATCGAGCTGGAGGGTGAGGAGGGGGCGCTCCCAGGGGCTGGGGGTTGTCAGTGGCGTTTGATGGAGAGGTGGGAGGATGGGTGGCTGGAGGAGGAGGCAGGAGACAAGCCCTCATGTGGTCAGCACATTCCCTGCATCCCAGGTGGAAAACAGGAGGGATGCTGTGGTAGAAATAATAGAGATTCTTTTATTAAAAGACAGTCAGTGCTTTTCCAGGGGCCAGCCCGGTGGTGTAGTGGTTAAGTTCACGCACTCCACTTCGGTGGCCTGGGGTTCGTGGGTTCAGATCCCAGGCACAGACCTACACACAGCTCATCAAGCCATGCCGTGGCGGCGTCCACATATAAAGTAGAGGAAGACGGGCACGGATGTTAGCCCAGGGCCAGTCTTCCTCAGCAAAAAGAGGAGGATTGGCAACAGATGTTAGCTCAGGGCGAATCTTCCTCACACACACAAAAAAAGACAGTGTTTTTTTTTTCTTACAGTTTTCTTGGCCATTGAAAATAATATACTTACTTACGGTTTTTAAAAATTACAGAAATGTGTAATGTAGGAAGAGAAATTCATTGCTACCTCACCCTTTCTAATATAACTACAGTGTGTAGTCCTTTGTGTGAGGTCCATGCATCCATCCTTCCATTCATTCAACATTTAATGAGCACCTACTGTGTGCAGGACACAGTGCTAAGCACCAGTTGTACTTTAGTGCATAAAAGTGAATCCGTACTGGTGACCCTTACCCCACCCTCCCCACTGGCTGGCTTCACTCTCCTGGGCAGTGGAGAAGGACAAGATGAGTAGTTGAGGCAGCAGGCTGCCACGACTGTGGATAGCCCGAGCCGGCTCACAGCAGCCACCAAGGGATGTGTCTGGCTTCTCCCAGGCTTCAGGGGTTCTATGTAGCAAAGCTTGTGGGACAAGAGTGGTTGCATGGGCTTACGTGGGGTTACATGAACACCTAGTTTATTTTTAACCCTGCCAGGGAGAGACGACAGACCCATGTGGTGCCGGGTCACTTCCACTTGCCTAATACAATATTCTTCCTCTGATCAAAATGAACCACTATCTACAATACCGTTGTTCAGATGGTTGAAATTCAATTCACTGCTTTTTTTTTTGTGAGGAAGATAACCCCTGAGCTAACATCCGTTGCCAATCCTCCTCTTTTTGCTGAGGAAGACTGGCCCTGGGCTAACATCTGTGCCCGTCTTCCTCTACTTTATGTATGGGATGCTGCCACAGCATGGCTTGATGAGCGGTATGTGGGTCTGTGCCTGCGATCCGAACCTGCGAACCCCGGGCCACCAAAGCAGAGCACACGAACTTAACCACTACGCCACCGGGCCGGGCCCCAATTCAGCAATTTTTGAACACTTCTTATCTAATAATGTGTTATATCCATTCAGCAAGTACTTACTGGGGCCTGTCATGTACCGGTATTTACTGGGGACTTACACTGCCAGACTGGGGTCCCTGGTCCCCTGGGGCTCCTCCTCCTCCTGACCCAGCTCATGGAAGCTTGAGGGTGCGGAGCTCAGAGAATCGCATCCTGTAGCACCAGGGAGAACCGGCTAGAACCTGAGTGGGAGACGCCAGAGGGAAAAGCTGGTTAACAATTAGACCAGAGTTGATGGCCCCATCAGGGTCACCCTCTGCACACAGGAAAGCGCTTGGGTCTGGGTTCTTGGAGGATAAATCCGAATCGCAGGTCAGCACATGCTGCAGCCACAACGGGGCAGCTCTGGGAGGAGTCAGGACCCAGCTTTCAAGGAAAACAATGAAGCTCAGCCACCTTCTCTCCATGCCACCTACCCAGTCTGCTGGCAGTGTACGTTTTGGCCAAATTCTGAGTCTGTGTATGAAACTGCAGTGAGGGGGGGTGTCTGCGTGGTCCCAAAGCAGGAAGCAAACCCCTGACCCAGGCTTTGGAATATTCCTGACTGTTTGGAGTATGTGGACTTAATCTGAGTGAACTGGTTTGTCAGGAGATTGGGTCCTAAAATCCCAGCCCTAGAAGTCCCTCAGAGTTATCCAACACGTTCGTTTTATGGATGGTGAACCAAGGCCCAGAGAGGGAGGAGCCTTGCCCGAGGCCAAGGAGCTCTTTGGCAACGGGCAGAAAAGCCGCCTGGCCCAGCACTCCTTTTCCGGCGCCCCATAGAATGTGTTTTATTAATTTGCCCAAGACGTCTGAGGGCGGTCTGGAGTCTGGCAGAACCGAGAGGGGAAATTAGCTTTAACAATCGTGTCCAGGGCAGGGCTGGTGATGGTGATGGTGATGGTGACGATGATGAAGAAGATGGCAGCTACCTTAGGACGCACCTACCCGGTGACAGGCAGTGTTGGCACTTTATAGATACTAACTCGCTTGGCCCTCCCAGCAACCTTCTGAGAGGGTGTTGTCTGCAGAGGAAGAAACAGGCTTGCCAAGGCCACATGGCTCGTGGTGGCTCAGCTGCCATTGAGCCCAGCCTGTCTGACCCATGGAATCTGCTCCTAAATACTCCCCCTTGTATCAAACCTGAATTCAAGGAAATCACCAACACAGATGGAGAGCAGGGCTGAGGGAAGGGGACAGAGCTGGTGTGACCACCAGCACCTGTCCCTGCTGGGATGCCTGGGGTAACTGCAGGTCTCCCTGTCACCTGACACCTGATGCTGGGTGTTGCCATGTCTACTGAAGGGGAGGGGCAGCCCGGGGCCGCAGGCGGCTCTGCAAGTCCAGTCTAGCGGGAATTTGCATTGGGTGACTTTTACCTTAAAAAAGTGGTTGTTGTTGGAAAGACGTTTTGCCCAAGCATCTCTCCTGTACGTGACTCCTTCCATGTCTCTCAATTCAGATCCTGGGGTGGAGAGGGAGGGATGACTTTTCTTGCATCATCCCTGGTTTCCCCACGTCTCCCATCGTGGCATCACTTGTGGCTTTGTGGGGGCCCCCCGCTGTGGTCTGAGACATACCAGAGGGAGGAGAGTCAGAGCTTTACGGCTTTCTCAGCTACCAGCCACCTCTCCCCACTCACTGGTGACCTCTGAGTCCTCGAGTCCCAACTGCTGGAGCTGGGGGATGGAGCTCAGCACCCGCTGCGTGGTTTCCTGCAAGGACTGCCCCCACCTCGGTCCTGCCCTGCAAAGCAGGGCCCCCACCCGCTGGCCGTAACCTTCTCCCACCCTTATCCCTCCTCTCTGCCCTGTGTTTCCCCAGCTTCTTCCCTCACCTGCTCTTTGGGGTTTGGCTGAAGATTCCCTCAGCAGCTTTCTAAAAATGGACTCGCTCTTCAAGTGTAAATACGTACTTGAAGGAAAAGTATCTGAATGAATGGGTTTTAGATGCTAGTCTTGCTTTTCTGAAACTTTCAGATAAAGACATAAGTATGACAAAAGTACCCATCCAGGTGCACCATCTTGTGGGTCACCTGTGGGAGGCAGACCCCACTCTGGGACACACTGGCTGCATCTCAGATGGGTTTTCCAAGGGTGTCCCTCTAATAGGGTACGGGGTGCACTCCGCTCTATATCCACAGGGCGGAGTGATTTTAGAGCAACGCTTGCTGCCTCCTCCCTCGTAACTCACAAGTCAGGTGCGAGACCTGCTTCACTGGGGAACTGGGGTGGCCCTGGTCCTCAGTTTCCCCTTCTCCTCTTCCCCGCAGCCCGGATCTGCCCAGGGCCCACCTTTCTCTGGCATGGAAGCCAGCAGTCTTTCCCAAGAGGGGTGAGACCTGCCCTCCCACAGACTTGCTTTCCCTGTGGCTGGGTCCCAAGGTCGAGATTTGGGAGAAAAGAAGGAAGGCTCATGTTGGCTCCAGGACATGGGGACAGACACGGATTGCCATGTCCTGAGTTTGGCCTAAGAAATATCCAGGCCCTCCTGGGTTTATGGGAGCTGTTTTGCACTCAGTTTGAATTCCAGACTCTATCCTGCTTCACAAGGCCCCTCTCCTGCTCTTATCCTGCCTTACTCCTTCTTGTGCACCACACTCTAGCCACATGGGTTGCTTTTCTGTGCCTTGAAAACACTATGCTCATTCCCACCTCGGGGCCTTTGCACATGCCAATCCCTTTCCCTGGAAAGTTCTTCCCCTGCACGGATGGCGCCTCATCATTCAGGCTGCAGTGCCAATGTCTCCTTCCCTGCCCTGTCCAGCCCAATTCCTTTCCATCAGGCCGCATACCGTAGCCTTTGCCTAAGGCTCTCCTTGCAAGTGGGAGGGAAGAGGGGGACTCTTCAGCAAGTCCCCACACAGGGGCTGCTGGGCTGGGCCTGGGCCATTGGCACAGTGTTGGGGAAACGCATTCCAGCTGGAAGGCCTGGAGAAGGGGCTTCAGTTCCCGCAGAGTCCCTGCACCTCACATGTCTGTCCTTGGGGGAGGTCATGAACCAGGCACTGGATTCCTATTTATCTGAGCTTCCAGCATGCCGTCTAGGGCTTCAGTCGCTTGCCTAGACTCGACCTCCCCACGCTCTGTAAGGGAAGCTGCCCATTAGCAGAAGTCATGGAAAATGTGAACCAACTCTTAGCAGAAGTGGGTGAGTTTTCTTTCTTGGTCATTTATTTACGTCAGGGTTATACAGAGCCCCCCCTACCCCCCACCCCCTATACACACCACATACTCACACACTTGATGATTTTAAACAAAAAGAAACAGGATGGCAGGATGAAACGAAGAGCTTTGCTGGGGTTCGGTGACTGGTTGGCTCCAGTGAGTGGAAGCTGTTCTTGTTATTATTTTCCCTGAAAGGGGGAGGGGGGTTGCTTATATTCAGGGGCAGAATAAGACAGAGCCAGGCCTGGATTTCAGATGCATGCTCCTAGGCTCTAGCCCACCCCCTCGGGAGGGCCCAGGAACCTGCGTTAGGAGGGAAGGCACTGCTCCCTCCCTCACAGCTGCCTTGGTGTAAAGAGCATGGGCTCGACTCAGACCCAGGCTCCACCCCAGCTCTCACTCACCCTGCTGAACCCCACCTTTCCTGTCAGGTGTCCAAGGCCAGAGGGGAAGATGGGGAGAGTGTGGCAGGGGCCGAGTCCCGGCCAGCCCTAGGACTTGGTAAGAAAACCCCAGCCAGCAGCCTGTCGTGGCTCCTAGACCACTAATGGGAGCTTGGAGTTGCTGTCCCGCTGCCTCTGGGGTCTCTCCTTGTCCTGGCCACGAATGGACTCCACTCTGGTGCCCCGAGATGATCCCCAGTGGGATGGGGGCTCTCAGGGCAGAGGGCCCCACTTCTGTGATATTCTCAAAGCTGGCAGCTGGCTGACCGCACCCCCTTGCCTTCCCAGAGCCCACCGGAACGACATGGAGACCATCTACCCCTTCCTGTTCCTGGGCCTCGTCTACTCCTTCCTGGGGCCCGACCCTTTCGTGGCCCGGATGCACTTCCTCGTCTTCTTCCTGGGCCGCATGGTGCACACCGTGGCCTACCTGGGGAAGCTGCGGGCACCGACCCGCTCCCTGGCCTACACCGTGGCCCAGCTCCCCTGTGCCTCCATGGCCCTACAGATCGTCTGGGAAGCAGCCCGCCACCTGTGACCACCAGCTGACACCTCCTTGCCGCCAGACCGCTGACCATGAGCCACCTGGGGGACTGGGCATCCCTTGGAGATTGTGACAGGCCCTGGGG
This sequence comes from Tapirus indicus, assembly GCA_031878705.1. Taxonomy (NCBI): domain Eukaryota; kingdom Metazoa; phylum Chordata; class Mammalia; order Perissodactyla; family Tapiridae; genus Tapirus; species Tapirus indicus. Next base: position 32,094,673 of record CM062929.1, on the reverse strand, counting down.
CCTGGCTTCCTGGCAAACTGCTGAGCGAGGGATCCTGGGCCCAGGGCGCCCGTGTGTGTTTGTGTGTGTGTGTGCCCCTTGGATTCCTGGGTGAAGTGGCCGATTGGAATTGTTTAGAGACGAGTTGTCAAGACTGATAGAAAATCCTTCCACTCAAATAACAGAGCATTAAAAAATCACCTCTTCTTCATCCCTACGAATGGGAAGAGCAGGGAGAGACAGTTCAGGTTCCTAAACCTAATGACCATCTGGGTCCAGGGCTGTAATAAATGTAGACTGCTCAGACCCACCCCAGAGACTCTGGTTTGGCCTGTTTAGGGGGGACCTGGGCACCTGCGTTTTTAAAAAGCTCCCGATGGCCGGGCCTGGGAGCCACTGCCAGCCCCCTCTAGAGGCAGGGCTGGGGACGCACAGGGTATGACTGGTTTCTTTTTTGGTGGGAGTTTGGGGGGGGTGGATTATGCTCTGTGTCCTGATGACACTTCCCTGTGCTCAGTCCCCATCCCTCACAGGTGTGGGTGGGAGGGGCCGACAGTCGGCCCTTTTCCTGAGGTTTTAGTCCCTCCTGAGGGCTGTAAATCAAGGACAATGGGCCTTGAAGGGCCAACCACTAAAAGGAAATTTCTGGCTCCTTTAGTATCTGCAGGGTTTGAAAACCGCAAATATGCCCCCCATGGGGAACCTGTGTGCGTGTGCGTGTGCGTGTGCGTGCGTGTGTGTGATCCGAGTGTCTCCTCACTCCTGTCCTAAGACGTGTGGCTTTAATCATTAAATGGAGTGCCTGACCAGCTTGGCCCACCACCTCGTAGCCCCTCAGCTGCTCGTTCCTGGTGCCCACCACTGCCCACACTGGCCTGAGCTCCAGCTCGCTGGACGTTTTTGCTGGTGCGTGTCTGGCCACGGTCTCTGGCAAACACGAACGCACCCTGACGGGCGGTAAGGCAGGCAACAAGCAGGCTGCTCGGAGACACCCTCTTGCCTCCTGCTACAGGCCAGTAAGATGGTCCATTGTCCCAGCTGAGGACACCGAGGCTCCAGGGAGCGGACAGCCTCAAGTGCAGGGTCAGCTCTGAACCTGGCCTGTCAGGGTCCAAGGCCCTGTTCTAACCACTGTGCTCTATGGCCTCGCTTTCCCTAAACACCCTCCCAGCACTGCCCCCCTTTTCTCCAGGATCTGGGGAAGCCCCCCCTCACCGGTGTCCCTCTCCCACCACCCTGCAGCCCCTGAACTTCAGTCCCCACGGACTGATGGGCCTGCAGAGTGGGGGCCTCACTAGAAATCGCGGTCAGCCCCTTCCCCACCTGGCTCGGAGCTGGCAGTGGGTAACACCGCCCCCTGGTGGCGAGATGAGCCTCGGTTCTTGGGCCGCAGCTGCTCTGCGGGAAACCGGAGGGGCACGTGTATTGAGCACCTGCTGTTTGCTAAGCTTTGGCTGAGTGCCAAGCTTACAATTTTTTTCACCTGATCCTTAAGACGATCCCAGGATGAGGGAAGTAAGGCTCCGAGAGGAGCGGTGACCTGCCCGCTGTCCTTGACCTGGGATGTCATAAAGCCAGAGGAGCCTACCCAGTGTGTTTTTATATTTTAATACTTTCCCTCCTGGGGACAGAAGGGCTGAGAGGGCAAAGTGCCCAGCTCAGACCGGGTGAAGAGGGCATCCAACTCCCACGGGGACCACATGCACCTGGGACCTGGATGAAGGGGAGGCCCCTCGTGCACTGCGCCATCCTTCATCCCTCCGGGCGGTACTTCCTCAGATAACTGTGCCAGGTGCAGGGGCAAGAGTGTTGGGGGGGACAACAGACAATGACAACCCCAAGTGCCCAGTATCCTAATGGGGGGAGATGGGCCCTCCAGCCCTGCTGAGGAGGGGCGTCCTGAGGGAGGTGGCAACTCACCTGAGATGGGTAAGTCAGACTGGTTTGGGGGGGATGTCCAAGCTGAGGAAGTTGAGCATAACTCAGCCCCCTGGGGTCTTCTGGCTAGGAGGCGGCGGCGGGAAGGTGTGGGTGTGTGGAGGGAGGGTGGGGGGTGTGGAGGGAAGGGGGGGTGTGCGGAGGGAGGGTGGGGGGTGTGGTGAGGAATGAGGCTAAAGGGGTCAGCAGGGGCTCATTGGAGGCAGGGTGGATTGGTGCAGGTGGGTCTGTGCCCTAAGTATCTCAGAAGCCCGTGTGGAGAGCAGTGAGGCGGGCTGACAGCCCAGCGGTGGCCTTTACTTCCTGAGTGGCATGGACAGTGCCCTGATGGCCCACCCAGGAGCTGGAGGGCCCGGGGAGAGGCAGATGTGGCCGATGGCAGGGAAGGGCCAGCACAGGGTGCTGTCCAGGGATACCTGGCAGGAACTGAGCAATTTCTCCAGGGGAGAAGGACGCCCTGGGGGCCTGTTCTGCTCCCACTCCCAGGGCAGACTCAACCCTCCAGGGTGGGGAGGGGCTGCAAGTGGCCTCCTGGCAGCAGCTGTCTCCGTGGCTGGACACCCAGGCCCGGAAGAGCCACTGCTGTGTCCCCGGCAGCAGCAGAGGGAGTGCAGCAGGTGAGTTGACACAAGTAGGGGGCTCGAGACCACGTCTGCTGATCCTCACAGGCGTGTGCGCTCAGCCACCCCCAGGCCATCTCAGGCACCGAGTGCAAGTTGACCTTGGGCACCAGGGAGTTCTGACCTCACCCTTCATCGGCAGCACCCATTCCTCCCACTCCACCCAGACTGGGGCCAACCCTCTGGGGCTGCCTCCTCCCCATGACCCGGGATTGGGGGTAGTGTGAAGTGTGGGCGGTGCCGGGGGGGTGCTGAGCAGCAGCCTGGGGCCCTGGAGCCGTAGGCGAGGACTTTTGGGCTGAGCCCAGGCCCGGGACGCTGGAGCTGCCCCTGGTTGGGGCCTGGCGTCTGGGAGCATCTTCTCCTGGGCTCTGAGTGAGCAGGAAAGGCCAGAGCCGGGCTGGGGTGTCACTCAGACCCCAGGGTCAGGGTGCTGGGCTGCGAGTTGGGGCCCTCTCCGCAAAGTGTTGCCAATTTGGTGTGATGTTATAGAACCTTTCACCCCCACTCCAATACACATGCCTTCTAAGGAGGAAGCTCAAGACAGGCGATGGCCAGTGTCCCCTGTCCACCTGGGCTCCGCAGTCTCCATGAGGGCCCCCCCCGAGGAACCCCTGGGGCTCCCTCATCTAATGGATTTCTTAGCTCAAGGCTCCCAAGAGCTTCCCCAGTGAGTGAGGGCCTTAGAGGAACAGGCAAAGGTCAGAGGATAAAGGGGCCTGGAGACGGGGACAGAACTGGGAGACCCCCTGGGGAGGCAGAGCCCAGTTCCCACAGAATCCAGGGGATCCTGGGGCCTCTGTGTCCCCAGGAAGCTGCTGCCCTCGGGAATGGGCTTCCAGGCTGGCCAGGGTGGAAAAACCAATCCCTTGTAATTCCAGGCAGGCTGGGCCGTGGGCAGTCACAGAAGAGGGGGTGTCCACCCGGGCTGGTGGGAATCCAGGCAGGCTGCCCAGGAGAGGCATCATTTGAATTGGAAACTGAAAGGTGGATGGGATTTTTAAAAACTGTTAACTATACGTACTCATGAGTAATGGTCAATGTCAAAGGTTTAGAAACTACAGAAAACTTCCAAGAAGAAAAGAAAAATCTCCCACACTCTCACCACACAGAGGCTGTCCTGGGTCACACTGTGGGTGCCCTGAGACACTTGTTTGTGGACATTGCTGTGAGGGCCTGTGTCAGCATCCCTGCGTCCACCTTTGACCCCCACGGTCCACTCCCCACCCAGAGCCAGAGGCTTCCCCTGTGTGCCAAGCCCCTGGGTGGCGTCCGCCCCACTCAGAGGGAGGCTGCGTTCTCATGAGGCCCCGCACAACCTTCATCTTCTTCATTGTCATCTCTCCCTCTAGAATGTGCGTCTCAGGGACATGGATTTGCGTCTGTGTTGTTCCCTGCTCTGCCTGCGTCCCCAGGTCTTGGAGGTTCACCTGGCTCCCAACTCACATCTATTAAGTGAATGAATGTGTCCGTGTGTGTGCATGCGTGTGTGTGTGCACGTATACAGTAGAGATAGGGATTCAGGATTGTTTTTATCCAGGATGTAGTTCCACAACAAAAAATACTTATTTCTCGGCACTGGGAAGACGTCGGTGTGTCACAGATGTGGTAGCATCTGTGCTCGGGGTTCACAGTCTCCCAGCAACACCTTGGACTGGCTCTTTGTCATTTCTTGAGGTTTTCCTTAATAACACATCTGCACTTCCTCCCAGGGCTTTTGATGGTCAATATCATGAATTTTAACAGCTCCCTGGCTCTCCATCCTCCTGGGGGCCTTCATCATTTATTTAATCTGCCTTTATTGCCGGACAATTAATTTTCCAGGCTGCAGCAGCATAAGCAGTGCTTTCTTGGGCATCTTTGTACATAAATCTCCGCGCACGTCCATTTCTTTAGGGGATGTTTCTAGAAGTAAAATTACTGGGCCAAAAGGAGTGTTTGCTTTTAAGGCTTGTGGTATATATCGTCCTCCAAAAAGATGGTTTCAATTTGGATAGAATTTTAAAAAGAGTTTTGTCAATTTTTAGTACTGAAGTAGGGAAATTTACAAGTGTGTGTAAAAGAAGGAGACCACCCACAGTCCCACGTCCCTGAGAAAATCACTGTTCACGTTATGGTTTATGACTTGCCGATTTTTTTATTATGCATATTATATGTAAGATAATATGTTGTTAGTGCCGTCAAGTCAATTCCTGGTGACCCTGCAGACAGCGGAGGGGAACCCTGCCCCGTCCTCTGGCGCCGTTCTCTCACCTTCCGGCGCCGTATCAGACAATGCTCCACCGCTGTTTATAGGGTTTTCAAAGCCAATTTTTTCAGAAGTGGGTGGCCAGGTCCTTCTTCCTAGTCTAGAAGCTCCGCTGAAACCTGTCCACCATGGGTGACCCTGCTGGTATTTGAAATCCCGGTGGCAGAGCTTTCAGCATCACAGCAACACGCAGCCGCCACAGTGTGACAACCGACAGACGGGTGGTGTGGCTCCCTGAATGGGAAACGAACTCGGGTCGAGAGCACCGAATCTTAACCACAAGACCACAAGGGCTGGCTGATATGCATGACATATTTATATGCATATTAAACAATACATATGTGTATATACACACATCCCGTGTATATGCGATCCTGCCGCCTGGCCGCCCGTGAGACAATGGCTGCTGCTCTTGGTGTCTGTGCCAGCCAAGACGACGTAGAGCGGTTTCAATTTTTACAGTTTGAATTATGAAAATGATACAGCTTTTCTTTCCATTTTCAAATATAACATTATAACATTGAATTATTCTTTTTCAAACTACACACATCTCCCCAGACACGCTGATGCACCCGCTGACTGTCTAGAATTTAACCTGTTTTTTTAAAAAGTTGATGCTGTATTATAACCCTCGTTGGAATGGATTTTCCCTGGCAGAGGGGGTGCTGAGTAGGGAGGAGGTTGTGCAGGGGGACGGCAGGAGTAGGGAGCACAGTGGGGAGAGGGGACTGAGTCCTGGGGATTGTCTGAAGAGTCTGGACTAGGGGACCGGGGGTGGGGGGTTAAGGCTGAACAGAGAGAGCAGGACTGGATGGTGGAGCCTCAGACCCCAGCCTGGTGATGGAACTGTGCTGGGAGGGCCCTGGGGAGCCACGGGGGCTTTAGGCAGGGAAGGGGCGTGATCAAAGCTGTGTTTTAGGGCAATCTGTCAGCTTGTGCAGAATGGCCCGAGAGGGGATGAACAGGAGAGAGTTTGAGCAGAGGCCTCACGTCTCCCCTCTAGAGGGCCTGGGGGTCTCTGGGTGTACCCTGGGCAGGGGGAGGCCAAGCCCCATCTCCACCTGCGTTCATTTCCTATGCTGTGTGCAAGCTGCCACAAACGTAGCAGCTTAACACAACATCCCGTGGCGATCCTGTGATTTCTACAGGTCGGGAGTCCAGGCCTGGCTTAACTGGTCTGCCGCTCAGGGTCTCAGGCTCCTGCAGGCTGAGGCCTCCTCTGGGACTCAGTGTCCTCTTCTGAGCTCGTTCGGCTCGTAGGCAGAATTGAGTTCCTTGTGGCTACAAGTCTGAGGCCCTCAGCTGCCAGGGGCCGCCTCCCCACAGGCGGTTCACAACACAGCTGTTTGTTTTTCAGGGACAGTGGGAGAGCATCTCGCTGCTGTGAATCTCTTCTTTCAGGGAAGACCTGGACTCTCTTTTAAAGTGCTCACCTGATTAGTCCAGGCCCACCCAGGATGATCTCCCTTTTGTTTAAGTCAAACTCAACTGATCAGGGACCTTAATGACACCTGCTAAATCCCTTCATCTTTGCCGTATTCTGTTAGTTAGAAGCAAGTCAGCGGTCCCACCACACTGGAGGAGAAGGGCCTATGCAAAGGTGTGGCTACCCGGGGTGGGAATCCCGGGCCATCTTTGAAGTATGCCTACACACCACCTCTCCTTTGAGTTTTTCTGAGTTCAAGGTGCCCACTCCTGACCCCTCATATCCCAAGCTCAATCCATCCCCACTTCCTCTAAGACAGAACCAAGAGTTAGGAAGCCCTCAAACACACTCTTTCCAGCACATGCAATGTAGAAGGGAATTACTGATGAGCACAAAGCTCCAGGACCTGCAGGACTGGTGGTGGGATAACAGGCAGTGGAGTAGAGAGCTTCAGGTGGGGACCACCCACTTACCCACAGGTATGGAAGAGACACCAAGGGGGACGTAAGAGGGAAGAAAGCACTTTTTTTTTTTTTTTGCTGAGGAAGATTGGCCCTGAGCTAATCCGTGCCCATCTTCCTCTGTATTATATATGGGATGCTGCCACAGCATGGCTTGATAAACGGTGTGCAGGTCCACGCCCAGGATCCAAACCTGCGAACCTGGGCTGTCAAAGTGGAGTGCATGAACTTAACCACTCACTACGCCACCGGGCGGCCCCAAGAAAGCATATTTTTATCTTCAAAGAGTTCCTTCTGTCGTGGAGAATTTTACGTTGGTCTGCCTGTTTTGTTTCTCCATTAAGTTATTAGCCACATCACAGAAAATACGGGGGCAAGTGGATTGTGAGCCACTGTAAAATTTAAACTATTTACATTTTGGTTTGTCTTCCCATATCTTTTACATTACATGTATGAAACGTGTGATAAACATCTTGGGACACGTTGCCTTTTTCCCCCATTTTGGATTGTTTCTCAAAGTGGGTCTTAGAGATGGAATGACTGGGTGAAAGCATGCGAATGGTTTGATGGCTGCTGGTACATTTTTGGGAAGGCTTGTGCTTATTTTTGTGCTGTGACCCCTGCTGGTGATTCACGATTTGCTCGTTTCTTTGTCTTCGAGAGAAGGCCGGGTCAGGAGCCTGCTGCCTGGTGATCTGTGCAGGGAGAGGGCCGTGTTCCTCTGCTTGGGCCTGACAGTGACCCCACAGCGCCCTCCAGCGGCGGGCGGCAGAGGTGCAGGAGCCAGGGTGCCACTTTGCTTTGGTCCCACTGGCGCTCCCAAGGAGTGTGGGCAGGGAAGGGACAGGGGAAGAGCCCCTGAACTGCGTGTGCTGGGTTCTCTGGGCAGGGAAAGTGCCATTTTGTCCTAGGACGGGAGTATTTCGACTTCTCAAGCTCCACTCCTCACCCTGGGCTCCTCCACTGTAAACACCAAAGCGCACACTTATGGCAGGTGACTGGACTGGGCCAGCAACCCTGGGAGGTGGCTTCTGTTATTGTCCCCATTTTACAGAGGAGGAAACTGAGCCTGGAGAAGTGTTTTGCTCAAGGTAACTCTCTGCTCTTTACTTCTCAGGTTTTGGGTTTTGCAAGAGCCAGACTGCCTTTCCTTCAATTTCTCTCTCTCAACCCAAGTTCCTTTCTTTCAAACAAAAAATAGAAAGAAGCAGATACACGCAATGCCTTCTTCCAAGCTTGCTGGCCAGATAGGCAAAAGGAGGTGGAGAGAGGATTCCAAGTTCTCCCAGCCTGGGATGGGGCCTTGGTACCTTATCCTCACGGAAAATTATGTCCCAGGACCGGTGCCCAGGAAGCTGCCCACACAGCCCTGCAATTAGGGCCACAATAGCGACAGCAATGTTTGAATATATTTTCTTTTACAGGGCGGGCCGCCGTGTCCCTCCCTCGGCTCCCGAAGCAGCATGTGCAAACGATTAAGCCGGTTTGTTTTCTCTAGAGCGCTTGGGAGGAAGTGACACTGACATCCCTGCAGCCTGACGGCAGGGCCAGCGCCTCCGTGGGAACCGGCCCCCGGCTTTTTCCAAAGCTGGCGTTCTTGGGACCTGCCTTCCAGGCCCCCAGCCCAAGCCCCCTGCCCAGTGTGACCCCATCTCTGCTGCAGGCAGCCCCAACCTGGCCATGCATCACGGCACCCTCCATAGATTGAAAATAGAAAAGACCGGATGTGCCTCCACTGGAGCCCTGGAGCACTGGCTGGGTGCCTGGGCAGGCTGTCCACTCGCTCACTCCCAGTTCAGTGCTTCTGGGGAAGAAAGAGGCCACTGTCCCTGGCTGCCCATGAGGGCACTGCTCTGGGCCCCATGGGCTGGCCCTTCGCTGGTGCAAATGCCCAGGGTGAGGGGAGAAGAGGAACTCCTGTGAGGGAGCACCCTGCTCAGACAGGGATGGCCTCAGCTTTTGTGTGGGGGGAAGGGCAGGCCAGCATCTTCCCAACACCTTGACCGGACAGCTCCCATTTCCAGGGTCTCTTCCTCCTGGGCACTTCCATGTGCCTGAGCCAACTCCCAGTCCCTGACCTCCCCCTTCTCCCTCAACCCCTCGTCTAGTCACCAACTCTTGCCCCTCCTGGATCCAGAACACATCCCAGATCCACCCACTCTGTCGCCATCTGGTTCACGCTGCTGCCCCTCCTTCCTGGACGTCTGCCCCAGCCTGCGTAGGGGTCTCTCTGCCTCTACACAGAGCCCTGGGGGTGGGTCCCTCCACCAAGCACATCCCCTTCAAGCCGCCAGGATGACATCCAACCTTCTAGATCTGGCCGCACAAGCCCCACTTGAGCCAGCCCCTGCTTCTCCCCACCTTCATCCTGCACCAGGAGATCCAGCCCTGGACCTGTTCCCACTGGCCAGAAGAGACAGCTTCTGGCTTGCCCCAAGGCCTTCACACATGCTGTTCCCTTAGCCAGAAACACTGTTCTCCTCTTTTTGGCTAGTGAAGTCTTCATCCTTTCAGGACACCTCCTCCAGGAAGCCTGCCTAGATGCCTTAGACTAGGTTTGGGGCCCCCTGGTTTTGGTGTGGCCCCTGCAGAGAGGGACCCTGTGTCAGTTCTCTGCTGTCTCCTCAGGGCCTGGGGCAGGGCCCTGGCCCTCAGCGAGTGTTTCATAGTGTTTGTTCAGTGAATGCACGGTCCATAGAGGCCAGAAAACACTAACCCAAGGCAGAGGCCAAAGTGATCAAGAAAAAAGAGCTCTGGCTGCACCTCCCGGTCCCAGCCCTCCCCCCAGAGTCCAGGGCAAAGGTCTCTCCCTTGCTCTGGCCCCCGCAGTCAGGTGGGCCCGAGCCCGCTCAAGACATCAGCAGAAACGCCCTCCACACTTTCGGCCACAGCCTGTGCCCCCCGCCCTCCCCGGTGCTCCACGCTCTCCTGCTGACCAGAGTCCCAACCGTCCAGCCACCAGGAAGTCACACGGTGAGCGGGCGGTCACCCTTCCCCGGGGTGTCCGCACATCTGAAGAGGGCCACGCTCAGCCCACGAGAACCACGTTTTCACGGAACTCCAGACGGAGTGCAGGGAAGAACATCTGGAAATGGGGAGAGGGGCGCGTCCTCACCTCACTCGTGGACGTCATTACTCTTCCTTCTAAAATAACAATGGGGATCGTCCCCCATGCGAGGATTGTCACAAGGCTCGACCTATTGGAGGTCATCTAGGAGAGGTAGCCTGTGGCCAGGAACGCTGGCACTTTGGGGGCTCTTTGACGCAGGGTGGGCAGGGCACACTATGGGAAAGAGGCCCAGGCCATTGACTCCACTGGTGTGTCATCACTGTGTCAGTGTGAGGGCCGTGCCTCCGGAGGGGCTGATCCTCTTTGGGTCCTCTGGGGTCGGGGAGTGCTGTCCTACCTCCTGGGGGCTGCATGAGGTTACTTCTAGCAGAAATGACCCCTTCACTTCCCTGGAGGGTGTGTCCATCAGAAGGGGTGGTGGCATGAGGCTAGGTGGAGGGGGCTGGCTTCAGACCACTCCCCTCACCCCACAGTTTTCTGCAGACTCGTCGTAAGTGATGTCACTGGCTGGTGGCACATGTGACCTCTGTCGCCCCCAGTTACCATGTGTGTAAGGGTGGGTTGGGGGACTTGGGAGAAGGTCTTCTGATGGACTTGGCTGTTAGGACCACTCTTCTTCCTGTAAGCCCACCTGGGACCTCCACTCTGCACCCCCACTGGCTGGGCCATTTGCCCAGGCCCCTCCAAAGTCAAATGCCCAGAGGGGTCCCACACCTTCTGCATGTCCAGAAGCACACCCTCTGGCCGGTCCAGGAATCCACGGTCACCCGCCCTGTCCCCCCAGAGGGCACAGGAGACTCTGCCCAGATAGGGAGGGTCCTGCCCGGAGTCACACGGCTGGGTTTCTCCCAAACACCTGGGTGTCCGTGGGGTCCAGGGCAGTGCCTGTCCTCCTGCCCCTCCCCGCCCCTGGACTCTGCCGGGTGACGGAGGACTTCATTCGGAAGAAGGCACAGATATGAGAGCAGCTGGCCCTGCCGTGGCCCCTGGTCCGAGCCAGGCCCAGGGCAGTCCACGTGACCGCTGCCGGCCGGGGCAGGGCCGTCCGCTAACTGGTTTGCTGCCCTTATCCGCCCTCCTACAACCTTTTGGGGCTTAAAACATTTTTTATTTTTTAAAGACAAAAGCTTTTGGTTTTCATACACAAAGTAAGTGAGGTCCTTGGTGGGTTTCTGCTCCACCTTCCAGCCCAACCCCTCCCAGGGTCATGGGCCGAAGTCTCCAGTGGCCGTGGACGAGGGGCTGAGCTGGGCTCCAGCCATCTCAGCAGCTTCTCGAAGCCCAGAAGTCTGGGCTGGAGAGAGGGGCCGGGGGAGTCCAACCAGCCTGTCCTGGGGACAGGGGACAGAAGGTCACTTTCCTGTGTGTCTGCCCTCTTTTTTGTTGTTGTGAGACCAGGGGGCAGCAGGGTCCCGCCGGGGCCGCCGTCAGTTCACCGTGGGCACCTGGCTGTGGTGCAGGCTGAACTCCTTGGCCTTGAGGCGCAGGCTGGCGATGCTGTTGGCCATGTTGACCCCCGGGGTCGTGGGGCCTGAGCCTCCCGGGCTGTAGGGTGGCACTGTGCTGGGGGTGACAGAAGACACAGGACATGTTGGTGCGTCCGGCACGCTGCCCGGAGCGGACCACTTCTGGCTGTCAGTCCTGGACCCCAGCATCTGGTCCTGCTCCTCCCCTCAGCTCGCTCTCCTGGGAAGCCATCCCCTGGGAGTGGGGTCGGCCTGGGCTCAGGATCTGGGGGGGAGTCAGAGCGCCCGTGACCAGCAGACACAGGGCTGCCTCTGGATTTGTGGGCGTTCCTCGCTGGAGCAGGGACTCCCTAAGAGCAGAGCCTGGGTCCTACTCACCGCTGGCACCTGCACTGGGCCTGGCGCACAGCAGGATGGAGGGGACACGCACACACCTGTATTTCAGGATGCCTCTGTTCTCCTGCCCAGGTAAGGACCGGGCGGGGGGGGGGGGAGTTGGGAGAGTATGAGGCTAACGTGGGGTCACTAGGATTCAGATCCTATAAGCTGATCTGCTGGATCTTGCCTCCGACAAGACCACGGCTCCAGCAGAGCTGCTCACACAGAGTAAGGGGCGGATGGTACCCCCGGAGTTGTGGGGCACAGAGACACAACTCCCTCGCACCTCCTCCCTCTTCCTTCCTGCCCTGACACCTCAGGCTTTCCAGCCTTGACTGGGGCACAACTGCCCCAGAACTTGGCTCTGGGCCCCAGCCAGGCCCCTGGGACGGGGAGGCCATCCCCTCAGCCCTGCCAGCCTCAGTTTCTCGCTTGGACGGTCCACACGGGGTGCTGGGGCTCTCGTGCCGGCCTAGCAATCTTCCTGCAGGTTTTCAACTTCCTCGGGTGACGGGGGTTCTTCCCTCCTCCTCCAGACGGTCCTTGTCTTCTCTCCCCTCCACACGTTCACACACACTCCTGTGCACACGCAGGCATGCTCACAACCTTGTGCACACACGCACACTCTTACACACCCATGAGCACACACACACTTGGTGGACCCCAGGTCCAGGGCACCTGGGCACCATTCACAGCTCTCTTCAGACCCTCAAAGGGGTCTGGGCCCCAAAAGGCCCCCCCTGGCTGCCGCCCCCCACCTGAAGGGGCCCCGGCTCTCACCTGTAGGGGGCCGAGGCTGTCCAGGAGAGATAGTCTGGACTCAGGCTGGTGGGCCGCGGAGCCACGGGCTGCTCGATGGCCTCCGGGCTGTAGGCCTTGAGCAGCGAGACGGAGCGGTTGGCCAGCATGGCCCGCTCGTTCCGGCGGAACTTGGCCCGGCGGTTCTGAAACCAGACCTGGGGGTGGGAAGGAGGGTGAGCAGGGTGCAGCAGGCTGCAAGGGCACCCAAGTCCTTCTGGACCCAGTGGCTCTGCCACCGACCCTGGACTGGCAGCTGCACCTCCTCGGTAAAGTGGGTTGACGAACAGTGACTGCTGCTGGGTAAGTATGTTGGGGAACAGGCAAGTGAATGAATGAAGGAATGAATAAACGAGCACTTAGCCGAGGCTGCAATGAGAGAGGTGCACGCTGAGCACCCATCTCAGAGCTGGCACAGAGCGAGCACTTAACACTTTAAAACGACTTTTGTTTATCAAAACCCTTTGTGCCAGGCAAAGCTCTAAGCTCATTACGAATATATTAAGTCCTTTAATTCTCATAAGAACACTATAAAATAGACCCAGGTGATCCTCATTTTACAGGGAGCCACTTAAGGCACAGGGAGATTAAGTAACTTGCTCAGGGTCACACAGCTAGTAAGTGGCAGGGCTTGGATCTGAACCTGAGTCCTCCCCGCCTCAGGGGCTCCTTGCTCTTAGACACCTCCCCTCGGCAACTCCGTAACCCTGGGTGCATGGCGGCTGCCCGCTCCCACGGTGGCCCACGAATGGGCGGCGCTCACCTGGACGCGCGCCTCGCTGAGGTTGACCCGCCGTGCGAGCTCCTCGCGCACGAAGGCGTCGGGGTAGTGCGTGCGCTCGAACACGCGCTCCAGCGCCTGCAGTTGGCTGCTGTTGAACGTGGTGCGGTTCCGCCGCTGCTTCTTCTTCCGCTTGGCGGCGCCGCCACGCCCCGGGCTGGGACACTCACCTGCGGGGGGGCCCGAGGGTCAGCAGGGTGGCGCGGCACACGGTGCCCGCAGCTCCCCCAGCCCCGCCAGGGCGCTCACGACTCAGGCACCAGCGCAGCAATCCGCACGGAGCCCTTTCCTCGTGTCTCCCTCTGCGGATGGATGGTCCAGCCCCGCCCCCGCCTTCGCTCATCCATCCGTTCATTCATTCTCCAATGCATGCTTACTGAGCGCTTGTCATGTGGCAGGCGCGGCGCTAGGGTGGGGGGTCCGGGGGTGGGGGAGGATGTAATGGTGGACACAAGCAGCCACCCTGTCCTGTGGAGCGAGGGGACAGGCACCTGCTGCCATGAGGGACAGCTGACCTGGTCAGGGAGGGCCCGGGAAACACCTGAGTGTCCCCAGCATCTGGCCTGGGCTCTGGGGCATGGTAAACCCGCCATGGATATTTGCTGTTGAATTATAACAATACGTAATAAACAGCAGTAAGAATCGGTTCCAAGGGTCCACTGCATGCAAGCCCTTTAGCACCCACAGATCACTGGACGTCCACAGGGGCCCACAGATGGTGGCTACTCTCCTCACCCCTCCTAATGTATAGAGGGAGAAGGAGGGGGTTCAGCGAGGCCAAGGTCTCTAGCCCAAGTTCCAGCACCTGGTAAGTCACTGGTGGAGGAGGGATTTGAACCACCAGGCTGGCAGCAGAGCCCTGGTCCTGTTCACCAAACCGAACCTGCCAGCTGCTGAGAGCAGCCTTCCAGAGGGCCCCACAACGCAAAAGGGCATCTTTCAGCATCCTGAGCACCTACTGTGTGCCAGGGGCTGTGCTGGTACTGGAGAAAGATGAATCAGGTGGATTCATCAGCAGGGGAGGCAAGCCCCAGACGGGACATCCAGTGTCATCCTGACATCCAGTGTCAGGGCGCAGGAGGATACTCAGCTCCGGTGGGCAATGGGGAGGTCACCGGGGAGACTCCTCAGGAGAGGTGATGCTTGAAGTGGGTTTTGAAGGATGTACAAGAGTTCTCCAGTCAGACCAGAGGGAGGGAGAGAAGGCATTGGACGCAAGGCACGAGAGATGGGAAAGACCAGGGGGTGAATCCCAGCAGCGGAGCTGATCAAGGGTCTGAGCGGCCTGTGGTGCAGAATTGGGTAAGGATACCCAGCACGACTCTGGGGAAGGCATAGGGTCAGCGACTAACACCTTCAGGACCCATCCTGTCCCTTGAGGGGACAGGTTGCAGGGTGTTCAGCTGACTATTGCCACATTTAAATTTTATCCAGGGGCAGAACTGTTGCCCCTTCATCCCCTCGGGCCCAGCTTGTTGCCCACTCCTCCAGGGAGCCCTCCCTGACCACCTGAGTCCACGTGCAATCCCCTTCCCTCTGCTGCACCCACACAGCACTTCGAAACAACACTGCCCAGTCCAGCACTTCCTTCTCTATCTGATTTTCTTCTTAATAACAAAGAAATATCAGTTTGTCACAGTAACATTCAAACACCAGAGAAAGGTAAAAAGTAAAACAAAATACTCCCCTCTCCCCAGCTCCACTTCCCATGCTTTACTAGATTGCAAACGTATATTTTTTTAAATTTACAAGCATGGGACTGTGCTGAATACACCAGTGCCTCAACTTGCCTGTTTTTATTTAACAATATTCCCGTACCGTTCCATCCCACTGCAACAAGCCTCGCCTTCTTTATTTGGGTTGTTTTCCACACTCTATTTTCCCTCTTGTTCCCTCCCTCCCATTTTTTAAGCTAGTTTATCCTTCCAGCATTGCTTTTTGCAGATATGTACATTTTCTCCCCCTCTTCTATCAAAAGGTAGCACACCACGTGCTGTCCTGCACCTCCCCTCTTTCCCACTTAGCAGTATAGCCCAGGACTCCTCCATCCAGGGCACAGAAATCGTTCACCCTGCTTTCCACGTCACCCTGGTGTATGATGGGCCGTGGCTTATTCGACCGGAGCCCTACCGATGGCCACTTGGTGTGTTTCCAATCTTTTGCAACTAAAAGAATGCCACAATGAGTAGCCTCGTGCGGACGTGATTTTCTATTTTTGCCAGCGCATATTTGGGACAGATTCCTAGAAGTGGGATCGCTGGGCCAATGTGTAAAATGCTAGCTGTGGCCAAATTCCCCCATAAGGCTTCCCACCAGCAGTGTCTGGGAAGGCCTGTTTTGCGCAGTTTAGTCAACAGAGCATATTGTCAACCTTTCGGATTTTATCCCTACCTTGTAGTTTTGCTTCCCCTGTTACACATTCCCTTTGTTATGTTATTTGCACAGTGTTGGGCATTCGTTCATCTGAGCATCTAGAACATTCCAGGCCCAGCGACGGATACCACTCAATCCCTGCTTTTAACCAAGCTCCCAGGTTAGCAGGGCTTACTGACTCTTGAGCAACCAACTGATTCGATTTGAGGCTAAATTGTTCCATGAGTCTCGTAAATGCTTGTGGCGGCGAGGGTGGGGGTTGGCAGGCAGGAATCAGGGAGGAAAGCTGGGAAAAGATGACTTTACAGCTGGTCTGGACAGTGGTTCTCAACGGAGGGCAATTTTGCCTCCAGGGGACATCTGGCAATGTCTGGAGACAGTCATGATTGTCAGAAACGTCCACAGTGCCGAGGTTGAGGAGCCCTGATGTAAACGGACGATCAGGAGTCCGTTCAGTACTTTGTCCCCTTTGGGAAGTCCTTGCAAACACGCGAGACACACGTGGGGTGGGGCCGGCAGTGGCGGGGAACACAGCGGCCCCGTGTGAGTGGCCTCGTGTCCCGGACTGGCTTCAGTCTTCACTCCTCACCTCCTCCTCCAGGAAAAGGCGAAGATGGATGAGAAGGTCTGGTGCCTGTGAGTGTCTCTCCGCCCCCACCCCCTGGAGCAGGAAGAAACCTTAAACTGAAACAACAAGGGCCCTGCGCTGAAAAGCCGGTGGTGATCAATAGCCCGAAAGCGGGACGGAAGCTTCTGGAACACCAGCCATTGCAGAGCCGATTTCCGTTCCCCTTCAGGCCACGCTGCTTTGGGCACACACCCAACGCAGGCGGCATTTCGGCCAAAAAAGGAGACCTTTTCGGGACGTTCCTGAGCAATTCGGCTGAGGGTGTTGAAATGAAAACCATTTTGTGGCTTTCGCCCCGCCAAGTGGGCGCCGGAAGAAACAACTCCTCTTTCGCCAGACTCTGTGGTGACTTGGAGATGAAACCCTCACGCAAAGGTGTTTGTCGCCAGCCCCCCAAGAGCCCCAGGCCCTGCCCCACAGCGACGCCGGCTGGGCTCCAGGGGCGTCTGGAGTCAGCCCTCTCCTGGGTTCCCCTCGAGGCCGCTCTGATGGATGCGCTCCACCTCCAGGAATGGTGCCAAGCACTCCAGATGCTTCCACCCACTGGCTCCCCGCACCCGCCCGATGAGCTGTTCCCCCATTTCACACACAGGGAAACTGAGCCTCCGAGGCTGTGCACCTGGGATGGGAATCGTGTTTGTTGGAAGGAGCAGCAGCTGAGGCTGTGAGCCTGTCTCCATGGGGGTCTCCTCCCTCATCGGCCTCGCTCCCGGGGAAGGTGATTCGGGGGTCTGTCCCACTCTCAGCTCCGGCTCTGGGAGGCGGCACAGAGAGGGGCCTCCACTCTCATGCCATCTCGCTGGTGCAGAAATGCCCCTGCGTCTCCACCCCAGCCCGCGGGAAGTCAGCCCCTGGGCACCTCTTTGTTCCAAAGGAAGACCTCATCTCTGGGAGCTGTGAGGGACAGTGGCTTGCCCAAGGTCACCCAAAGTCCCTGTGAGGAGCTTAGCACAACCCAGTGCCAAGAGCACAGTCATCGCTCGATACATGCTCGCTGCCCTCAGCATTATCGCCTGCATGCAATCCACTTCGCACCGGAAGACAAGCATCTTTCTCCTGGTCCTTTGGTCCCCTCACGCCAGCCCACATAGAAAGATGGGTCCGCAGGCCCTGCTGTGGGCAGAGGCTGAGGAGGGGCAGGCGGAGCTGAGGAAGAGGCAGGCAGCATCTTGGAGGTGACCCAGAACTCGAACCGGCAACTTTGGACTCAGCCAGGGCCCTGGGGCTGGCCTCTGCTTCCCAGCGGATATGCCGGATATTTATTCCCGTAAGTTCCTGAATCACCTCCTGACAAATGTATTGTGGTGGGCGTGTGTATCCCTCGGGGGGCTCCACGCTTGGGCTTAAAGCATTTGAAAAATAAATAAACACTCACAAAGCCTCAGGCCAGCCAGCGCTGGGGCCTGCTCTGTCCAAGTCAGACGGTGCCCAAAGTTTCCTTTTATTCAATAAAAGTTCTGCATTGCTCTGAGATTAAAAATAATAAAGGCTGAAACCGCCTCCATTTACCCCGGCTGTTTAGATACTGTTGGGCCTGGATCCGGGAAGAGATGAACGTATTTAGACAGAGGAGGCCTGCCAGTGCCCTCTCCCTTAAAACCCAAATTACTTCGTCCTCGATTACATTACAATGAAAGAAAAATGACTGGTGCACAGTTTTCTGCCATTAAATTATTTCACACATACCATTTATTTGGCTGACTGCGGGCTGAAGAGTTAAAAACTCTGCTCTCAGCCAAAGGATCAAGTGTGGCTGGCTCCCCTCCCCTGCACCCATGGTTTTTCTTATTCCGTGTAATTTAAGGGTCTAAATAGTCTGGAGGGAATTAACTGCAAATTCTTCCTAAGACAAATAAACCCAGCCTCTTCGTTTCTGCCTTTCTCAAGCCGGTGAGAGAGACACTCTGTTTGTTTTTGCTTCAAATAGTCAGTTTGCGCCTGACCCCAGGGCCGCGGCGAGCTCCAACCCAAATAAATAACTTTTATTAATTAGCATTTATTCTGACCAAATAAGCAGCCCCTCCCACCCCGATGTGATCTCTGCCAACACGTTCTCAAAAATAAACAGTGGATCCCCAGGACCTTGATGTGGATTTAACAAATTAACACCGGGCCGTGGTCAAAGGAGCTCCGGGGCTGCAGAAGTGTTTACAGCCAGGAGAGTCTGAGGAAGGAAGTGGCGGTGGGGGTTGTCTTCAGTTGCCCCCTCCCCGTTCACCGAGGTCTCTTGGTAGAGATTTGGGGTCCTCTGAGGGACTCCCGGGAGATGGGCTCAGACAGGAATTCTGGAAACCGCACCCTGAGCTGCTCGCAGGCAGTGTCCCTGAGGACACAAGTGCATTAGGGGAGGCTTGAGGGGGATCCCTCACCTTCGCAGATAAGAAGTGAGAGGCAGTGCAGCCTAGTGGTTAAGGAGGCGGGCGGTGCGGGTTGGGATCCCAGTCATCGGGTTGACCAGCGCAGTGGCCGGGGGTGACCCTCTGACCCTTCCCAGCCTCCGGAATCTCACTCAAAAATGGAATAACAGGAACTACCTCATTTAACTCTCATCACAACCCTACATGGGGGCCCTCAGCCCGATTTTACAGATGAGGAAACTGAGGCTCAGGGGGTTGAGCAATGTGCCAAAGCCACACGGCTAGTGAAGGCCAGAGGCGGGATTTGAACCTGCAGATCAGCAGGGCCCAGGCTCTTAAGCACGTAGGCAGCAGCAGCCGGCCATCAGGGTCCCCCGCCCCGCTCCGGCTCCTGCAGCGGGTGTCTGAGGGTCTCCCGGGGGCTCAGGGTGTGGAACAACCAGGAGGACGGAGGCTGAGGCCACAGAAGCACTGGGGTGGGGTCTGTGCTGGAGGTCTGGGGCGCAGGCCGGGGGCTGGGAGCAGAATGCAGGATGCGGGGGCTTCGAGGAGGGGGCGGCGTGCAGGCCGCCCAGCCTCTGAGACCTTCGAGGGCAGGGCCAGAGTCAGGGCTGGCGCCAAGTCCGGCCAACAATCGTTGAAGGAAGAAGAGGACGGGCAGAAGGGAGGAGGAAGGAGAGGAAGACACACGGCCCCGGAGCCCTCTGGAGAAGGAGGCCTGGGCTTCCGGGGGCTTCCCCAGGCAGCCACCCCACCCCCACCCCCAGCCAGAGTCTCAGGCAAGGGGTCCAAGAGCTGGTGTGATCTCCGGCCAAGCCGGCCTTGGTCCAGGACACTCGGGGACCAGGGCTAAGGCAGGAAGGAGGGCTCGGGTCCTCTGGCGACATCACACAGCAGACTTCCCAGCATCACCTCCCCGGGGGCCCCCAACAACCTCCAGAGGGGCAGGCAGGGCTGTGCCTGCCTCACAGAGGAGGTGGAGGGAGGCCCAGAGAGGAGCCAGGACCTACCCAGGGTCACACAGCGGGTGAGAGCCCTCCCCGCCACAAGCCCCAGACCCTTTCTTTTCCCGCTCCACCTCTGGCAGCCACTTGCCAGGGACAAGGGAGGGAGGAGGTAGCCCCGGCCCCCACCCCAGCCCTGGGTCAACCTGGTGATGACCACAACAGAAGAGCGGAGCCTTTCTCTTTAGGGCCTTTCCGGCTTTGGCCACTGGATGGGGCCACCCTGGTGGGCGGAGCCCGGCCTGCACCTCGGGAGGTGTCAGGGCTGCTGTCCCAGGTTCACGGGCTCCTTGAGGTCAGTGCTCACATTGGACACGCACACCCTCTCCCTTGTGGACCCCTCCCCACACCGGCCCTGGGCTTGCAACTTCTCTCTCCCTCCCTGGCTCATCTTCAGGTCTCAGCAGAACGCCACCCCCTCCAGGAAGCCATCCTGAACCCCCCCATCATAGCTCTGTCACAATATAGGGTAAATGTGGGGTCATTTGTCAGGCAGGGACTGGAACTTACTGTTTTCTCTCCCCCTGGGACCTATTACAGGGCCTGGCCCAAGGTAAACTCTTCACAAATATTTTTTGTGTTGAGTGAATGAATGAATGAATGAACAGCCAGGACTGCTGCACCCGTTCCCCCTCCCAGCCCCCAGGCCAGTGACCAGTGTGGCTACTAGGAGGCCTCAGCAGGCTTGGGCTTACCCTGGAGTCTGGAGGAGGCTGGGGAAGGCTCCTACCTGTTCCCCAGAAACCTCTCCAGGCAGAGCCCTGGAAGTGGCTGCAATGGTCTGGGTCTCTCTAGGGTCTGCAGCCTCTCCCTTACATGTATGAAGGACATGATGTGCTTCACACACTCCCATAGGGCCACTAGGCCCCCCAAGAAATCCCAGTGGAGGGGCCAGTGTGCCAAGGGGATCTGCCTTACCAGACAGCACAAGCTCCTACCCACCTCAGGACCTTTGCACATGCTGTTCCCTCTGCCTGGAGCACTGCACCCTTTTTGCCTGGCTTATGCTTAGTCTGAGCCGAAATTCCCTGCCCTGAGAGGATTTCCCAGCCTCCAGGCCAAGACAGGTCTCCTTGTTATAGGCTCCTGGGCCCTCTCCCTCTCCCACACGTCTGTAATGAAGTCGGTCTTCTATTTTGGTTATCTGCTTCATGCCCGTCTCTTCCATTCAACTGTAAGCTCTAGGAAGGCAGGGACTGGGTTTGCCTTGTCACTGCTGTATCCCCAGGACTGGGCAAGAAGTTTGGTTTCAAAAATATTTCCAGGGGCCGGCCCACTGGCCTTGTGTTTAAGTGCAGTGCTCTCTGCTTCAGTGGCCAGGGTTTGGTTCCTGGGCGCAGACCTACACCACTCGTCTTATCAGTAGCCATGCTGTGGTGGTGACCCACATACAAAATGGAGGAAGATTGGCAACAGATGTTAGCTCAGGGAGAATCTTCCTCAAGCAAAAAAAAAAATTTCCAAATGAATGATTATATAAATGAAGGAATGGCTCATTCCAGAAAAGGATGGGAGGTCTCAACTTCCAAAACCATTCCCTCTACTCTCAAAAGGGCCAGACAATGGTTTCTCAGATGTGACACCAAAAGCACAAACAATTAAACAAAAAATGATGAATTGGACTTCATCAAAATTAAAACTTGTATAAACACCATCAAGAAAGTGAAAACCCACAGAATGGGAAAAATATTTACAAATCCCATATTTGGTAAGGGACTTGTATTTAGAAAATATTAAGAACTCTCACCAACTCAACAATAAAAAAACAAATAATCCAATTAAAAACGAGTAAAGGGGGCTGGCCTGGTGGCATAGCAGTTAAGTTCGTGTGCTCTGCTTCTGGTGGCCCAGGGTTCTCAGGTTCAGATCCCAGGTGCAGACCAACGCACCGCTCATCAAGCCAGGCCGTGGCGGCGTCCCATAGAAAGTAGAGGAAGGTGGGCACAGATGTTAGCCCAGGGCCAGTCTTCCTCAGCAAAAAAGAGGAGGATTGGCAACGGATGTTAGCTCAGGGCTGGTCTTCCTCCCTCCCCCCAAAAAATGAGTAAAGGATCTGAATAGACCAAGAAGATACATAAATGGCCAATAAGCACATGAAAAGATGCTCAATGTCATTAGCCATCGGGGAAATGCAAATCAAAACCACAAGATATCACCCCACACCCCAGAGACGGCTAGAATCACAGTCAGGTAATAACAAGCATGGGCAAGAACGAGGAGAAACTGGAGCCTCACACACAGCTGGGGAGACGGGAAACGGTGCAGCCGCTTTGGCGCTTCCTCAAAATGTTACACACAGAGTTACATACACCCAGCAATTCCGCTCCGAGGTGCATACCCAGGAGAAATGAAAACGTGCGTCCACACAGAAGCTTGTACGTGGGTGAATGTTCACAGCAGCTCCACTCATAACAGCCAGGAAGTGGGAACAACCCAAATGTCCATCGACTGATGAGTGGGTCAACAAAATGCGGTCCTTCCGCACACAGAATATTATTCGACTGTAAAAAGGAATGAGGTACTGGTCCACGCTACCACACGGATGAACCTTGAAAAATCTTGTGCTAAGTGAACGAAGTCGGTGCCAGTCACAAAAGGTGCATAATGTATGATTCCACTTACATGAAAAGTCCAGAAGAGGCAAACCTATAGCGACAGAAAGTAGATTAGTTGTTGCCAGGGGCTGGGGGAGTGGATGGTGGAGGGTGATGATTAAAGGGGGCAGGGTTTCTTTCTGGGGTGATGACAATGTTCTAAAATTGATTGTGCTGATGGCTGCATAACTGAATGGACTAAAAATCAGTGGAGGTACACTTTAAATGGGGGAACTGTACGGTATGTGGATTATCTCAATAAAGCTGTTACTATATAAAAGAAGAACACAGAACAAAGGGGGGGGCAGAGGGAGACACTGGGATTGGCTGAGAATGGCAAGGAAAGGTCTCCAGAGGGGACGCCAGGAGGGGAGTGACAGGGAGTGGGGGACAAGTCTCTAAGACCCAGACGGTGGCTCAGCACGGTGGGGAGGCCCCAAAAGCCGCTCTGGGTCAGGGTCTTTGGGGAAACCCTCAGTGAGAGAGCAGCCACAAGGCGGGTTCTTGGGACAAACCGGCTCCATGTCACTCGAGGAAGCCAGGGGACAGGGATGGGAGAGGCCCAAACTCCTCCCGAGACCCAGGAGCCTTTGAAAAATGGGATCATCAGGCCCAAGGGGGAGCAGGGACAGGACTACTGGGCAGAGAACACTTGTGTCCCCTTCTCAGGTACAGAAAAGGGTGAGGAGGTCAAAGGCCAGCTGCAGCTGACCATCTTAAAGGCTCTGGG
Source organism: Tapirus indicus (assembly GCA_031878705.1). Lineage (NCBI taxonomy): Eukaryota > Metazoa > Chordata > Mammalia > Perissodactyla > Tapiridae > Tapirus > Tapirus indicus. The sequence continues at coordinate 32,071,822 of CM062929.1, read as the reverse complement.
GTCCCCAGAACCTGCCCTCGGGCCCCCCCGGCCTCTGGGTCCTGGGGCCTGACCACCTCCTCCGACCTCCGCGTCCAGAGCCGGGGGTTCAAACCTCCAGACTCCTCTGGTCACATCTGTGGTCAGCCCACCTTCTCCACTCCTGAGACTCCAAAACCAGGCTTTAGGGAGTGGGGGGGTCTGGCTGGAGTGGGGGTGCAGGTGAGTGGGAGTTGGGGAGCCATTCAGGAGGCAGACGAGCCCTCTGCTCAAAATTTGGTCTAAGAAGGGGGTTAGCATCTGTCCCGTCTGGTTTTAATCTGAGGTTGGTGGCCAAATGCCAAATTTATTGTAAAACCTCCATTCTGATAAAGGGCTGGTATCTGGAGGAAAGCTGCCCTCGTTAACCATTTCCAGACCAGGGGGAAGCTGCTGCTCAGGGCCCAGTGCGGGGATTTGCCTCCCAGTTAAGAGCTCCCGGGCCCCGCAAAGCCCACAGCCAGCACCTGCTGGAAGTCAGGGCGAGGGCTGGCGGCCGGGAGCAGAGACAGTCCGATGTCCTGTGCCTTGGATCTGAAATAAACCTGCAAACAGCACTGGGGTCTCAAGCCTGTCATTCTGGTCTTCTCAAGGACTCAGAACTGAAGGGACCTTACAGAGCATCTGTCAAAGCCCCTCATTTTGCAGATGGGGAAACCGAGGCGTGGAGAGGGGCAGTGATTCAGCCCCAGCAAGGCAGTGGGACCCCAAGTTCTGTCCACTGCAGTCCGACCCCTGAGAACACACATTTTCCCCCTCCCGCTCTCTCTCTGGGGAAACAGGGGGATGCAGGGGCAGATCCTTGACGGAGCCATCGGGCATGGTTGGTGGGGGCAAGCAGCAGCCCACCTAGAGGGCAAAGGGCTGCCTCGGCTGAGCGTCCGAGAATGCGGACCGCTTCCCCCTGTGTCCGCAGTCGAGAGAGTTCCCCTCTGGGCCCTCGCTTTCCCATCTGTGCGCTGGGGCAAGAACGGTATCCATTCCTCCCTGAGGGTGGGGCGGAGAGGATGGAACAGCCCAGGGCTTTCCAGAATGGCCATTTCCAGATGACCGTTAGCCCCACAACTATTTTTCCCAAATGAAACCTCGGCCCTGGCTCATTGGTTCTCCCCCTATTTCGACCATGAGTCCCTTGGGGAATCTGGTGAATTCTCTGGACCCTTCTCCAGAAAAACAGGTGCACACACAAAAACGTGTGCGGGCAACGCTGGTCGGGGGTGGTTCATAGGCTCTCTGAGTCCTGTCCACAGACCCCACCCTAAAACGTCAGCTCGATGGAAAGTCAGGTTTTTGCCCCAGAAGAACCTGCCCCTCTGCCCCTGTTCCACCTTGGGGTCCCCTGGCCAGCCCCCCACCTACCCCTGAGAGCAGCGCTGACAAAGGCAGTGCCCATCGGCCCCCCTTCGGAGGCTGGCGCGACCTCCCGCGACCCCGGCTCCGGGGTGACGCGGCACTCCCAGTGCGGCTGGCCTTTCAAGCAGCGCTGGGGGCTTTTAGGGCCATTTGTGAGCCCCAGGCACGCTGGGAAGCGGGAGCTTGAGGCTCGGCTTTGCAAAGCTCCAAGGGCTGCCTCGAGGGCTTCTGCTGCTCCTCTCTCCACAGCGGGCCTGTGGTGAGGGCTTCTGCCCCACCCTTTTTGGGGCTTCCATTTACTAAACTTTATTACATGCCTGGCACTGGGTTACAAGGCCCTGCCTCCAAAACGTGGAAGCACTGTTGTTAAAGTCTTGTTCTCAGTTGGCGCAGTGAGGTTCAGAGAGGTGGAGTAACTGACCCAGGTCACACAGCCAGGCTGTGATGAGGAAGCAATTTATGTTCCACCTCTCTGTCCCCAAAGTGGCAGGTATCTGGAGGAAAGCTGCCCTCATTGACCATGTCCAGACCAAGGTGAAGTGCTGCTCAGGACCCAGCGTGGGGTTTTCTCTCCCATTTGAGAGCTCCTGTGCCCCTCGAAGCCCGCAGCCAGCACCCGCTGGGCGTGAGGGCCAGCGGACACCGCTCCGATCTCCTGTGGCCTAGCCGGCCGCTCCTCTCCACCCCAACAAGTCTTCGAGCTCTGCCACGCCCACCCACCAGGCTCAGGGCCCTGGTGCCCTCAAGGCTGAAGATTCCCCGCTGTGTCAGCGTCCCAGCCTCCACCAGCCTCTCCAGCGGGCTGCGCGCTCAGCCGTCACGACATCTCTAATACGTTTCCAGTCACACCCTCAAATGACAGCCAACACTGACTCTAGAAAAGTCTCCATTCCAGTGAGCCATACCCCTCTCCCTGTGGGTCCCCCCAGTTGTCCTGGGTTTATGCTTTGAGGGGCGGCACAGGGGACTCTTCCCCAGGACCCCCTTGCTGACACCTGAAGGCAGATTTTCCAGTGTCTTCGCCCGTGACTCTGGGAACTGCCCTGCCCCCCTCGCCACCCCAGTGGCCCCAGGAGGAGGGGCTGACACCAAAATAGTCCAGATTTCTCCAAGGGGTGTCCACTGACAGTTTGCTTCAGAGCTCCCTGGGAAGTTGATAAAAAGGGACATTCCCATCCCATCCCAGGGAATCCCCATCTGGCCGGCCCGGGGCCAGCTGGGAATTTGTAGCAGAGTCTTCCTCACCCACAAGCTTAGTAATCACAGGCCTGAGTGCAGCAAACTGGGGATGACACGGCTTGACATGAAAAATACCCATCCCCTCTCTAGCTCGGCACTGTCCCATGTGGTAGCTGCTAGTGACATGCAGGCCATCTAAATTTAAATCTACATTGATTAAAATGAAATACAAACAGAAATCCCAATCCTCAGTCACACCAGCCCCATTTCAAGGGCTCAACAGCCACACGTGGCTGGTGGCCACCACACTGGACAGCACAGCTAGGGAACATTATCATCATTACAGAAAAGTCCATGTGACACGGCTGCTCTAGACATTCCAATTTTTCTTCTTCTTTTTTTAAAGGAGAGGGAACAACAACAACAAAGACCAGCACTGAAGGACATTTGAAAGGAGAAAAATCATCCCTAAATCCCACCATGCCAGTATATCTGTTTAACTTTTTGTGGACTTTTGGGCCCATGCCCACATGTATCCAGCTCACGCATGAGTCCACTTATGGTGTGCATGAACATTGTTTTCTTTTGTGGATGGGGCATTAATTAAGAGTCCAGGATTAAGATCAGACATACCCAGAGACACCATGTATGGTTGCACAGGTTGTGCACTGCACAACTCCAGGGACACCATCCCCATAGACTACAGTGTGACTAGTGCCGCCTCTAGTTATGCAGTGGACGACCTGTTCAATCCTACCCCGCTTTCCTGGAGATAGCTGCATTCAAGTTTTGGTTTCACCACACACCAAGTAAACGAGCTCTGTGGGCAAGTGGCTTCCCCTTTCTGAGCCTGGGTTTCGTCACTATAAATGGAGACAGTAGGACCTAAAATGCTTAGACAACACCTAGCACCTAGTAAGCACTCCGGTGACATTAGCTATTACACTGGTGACTATTATGACCCCACCATTTCATGGAGCAGATTCACTGCGACAAGGCAGGTAACGAGCTTCTTGCTGTGGGTGGTGTGGACCAGGGCTGCACGTGTGGGGACTGATGTTCACTGCCTCTCCCCCCAAACCCTCTGCCTGGCTGCCCCTCCTCTCCGGCACCATCACTGCGAGTGGCCGCGTCATTTCACCCAGTGGGGATGCCAAAGTTGCTCAACCACTCTTTCCTCTCTCCGTGGACATTTAGGTTCCTTCCAATTTTTCTCTATTGTAAACACTCGGAAACTGTCTCATTTCTTTGTCCTTCTGCTGCATTTCCAAACCCCACCTCCTTCAGTGGGAGTTCTTACGACCACATCCTCCCCTCTGCCAGGACCTTCCGGATTCTTTCTCACCGCCAAGTCGGTCAGAACAGGCTCCCCACAAAAATAGGAAAGGTGGTTCACCCAGCACAACGGCACAGAGCTGGACTCTGCAGCGGCCTGCCCGGTTCAAACCCCAGCCTCGCCGTCCCGTGACCCTGAGTAGGTTACAGCGTTTGTGCTTCAGTTTTCCCATCTAGAAACGGGAGATAACAACACCTCCCTCACAGGGCTGTTGTGAGGGATGAAGAGTTCACATGCACAAAGTTCTCACAACAGGGCCTGGGACGTGGGAAGTGCTAAATCACGCGAGCCAGTAGTATATTTATTTGGAGTCAGATGGATCTAGGTTTGAATCCCAGACTTGCCATATATTGGCTGTGCCACCCTTCGGCAAGTTACTTGCCCTCTCTAGACCTCATCTGTCTGTCTGTCGGGTGGAGACTTGTGCTGCTGGGAGGATGAAGGGCATCTGTGTGTCTGTGCACTGAAGTCTCGCTCCTTAATGACAGGTGTCGGACACTTTTCCCCGGAGCTGGTGCTCACACACACACGCACAGAGGCTGCCCTGAATGTGCCTCGGGAGTCCGTCCTTCAAAGATGCTTCCGGAGAAGCTAGGCTGGATCAGGCGGGAAGCCCTGAACCTGCCTCTTTATTCTCAGCACCAGCCAGGGTGCCCGGCACACAGCGGCTCCATAAATACTGAATGAATCAATACCTGAATGAATGGATGGAATTTGGGTCCCATTGGGGGGTGATCCCAATTCTCTGCCCACCCAAACATGTGGAGACTTTCACACACTGTAGATCGGGGTAAAGTGTGACAAGCTTTCCCATGTTCCTGACTCTCCTATCTGTGGAAGCTAATTTGGTTATTGGTTTTTGTTAATTTAGGCGCCAGAGCATGAGCCAGAGAAATCTCCTCCCCTTCAGCCTGGCTTTGCTGGTGCTCAAGGCCAGAGGAATGGGGACATCACTCTCCCTGTAGGGCAGGGAGGAGCGGAGGAGGCCCCGGGGCTGGAGCCCCGTCTCCCGAGCCTGCACTGGAAGGAAAGGGATGGCCGGGCTGGACTGGAGGGGCAGGCGGCTGGCTCTCCTGATCCCCTGGGTCCAGCACCCTCCCTCTACTTCCTAAAGGCTCGCAAGGAACCACCTTGTTCCCTGAGCCTCCAAATGCAAAGAGGATTTGATCCCAAGCCCAAAGTTTGGTCTCAGAAGCCTGGGTTGGAATCCCACCTCCCCCACTTCCACTCTGTGACCTTCAGCCTGTCACTGCTCCTCTCTGGGCCTTGGTTTCCTCGTGACGTGGGCACGTGATAGTCCCAGCAGGACAGCAGTGACGTGAGAGGGAGCAGCCACCACAGCACTGACAAACGGCCAAAGCTTTGGCGGCCCAGGGCTCAGCCCTCTCCACCCCGGCCTGAGCCCCCGGAGATGGTGCAGGCTTCCCCACCCCACATGCACCTAAGGGGGGATTCGTCTTTCAGTGTCCATGTCTACGGGGCTGACACCCCCTTCCCCCACTCAGCATCCCAGCTCCCCATTTCCACAATAAGGGAGGGCGGCAAGGCCAGAAAACCTCAGTCTTTCCACATATATTCAAAGGTTTTCTCTACAACACTCTTCTCGCAAGCAGAGGAAGGGCTGCAAACCAAGGCGAAGGCCCCAAGCCCAAAGCCTCTGGGTGAGGCTACCTCCTCTGCAGCCAGACTGGGCTGGCCCAGCCTGACAGCACCGCCCCATCCTGTGTCCTAGTCTCCTCTCTGCTCTCAACACTGCCTCCATCTAGGTGGGACCAAAGTGCCCCCCTCCCCCCCTTCCTAGCCTCCCCAGCTGAGAGCGGTCCTGCCAGGGCACCAGAGCCCACGCGGTGAAACCTGGGAGCTCCGGGCCCAGCTCCGTGGCTCACTTTACAGAACCCCAGAGGAGGCCCAGAGAGGGAAGCAGCTGGTCCAGAAGAGCACAGCACCCCAAGGCTGCCCTGGGGGTGGGGGTGGGGCAAGCGGCTGACCCGCAGCCAGGGCCAGGGACCCTCCCATGGGTGACACAGATTCGGTGCCAGGCTGGGACAGGCCTCAGCGAAATCCTTGTATTTTCCCCCAGTGGGTGAAAAGCCCCTTCCGAATCCATGCGCTTAAAAGCCGCCAACCCCACATTCCCCCCATTTCCTGTCCCCCCCGCCCCCCCTTAGGCGTTTCTCAGTATGGCCCAAACTCCTCATCTGAGGGGAAGCTCTGACTCAGAACTTTAAAAAATCTTACACACACACTTAAGAAAACAAACTTGGGGGGGACGGGAAGAGTCCCTGGCCCTTGTAGGGGGTGTGGCTGGGCTTTCCGAGAGGCCACCCTGCTTCCCCCGGGCCGGGGCCCGCGCGCGCGATGGACCGCGGCCGGGGGAGCCGCATCCCGGCGTGGGCGGGGCGCTGTGGGCGCTCGGCCGGCAGGTGGGGGCGGCGGGGTCACTTTCACGCACGCGCGGGTGTGGGGCGGCCCCGAGGCCCGGGGGGTGCCGGCCCGGCGCGCCAGCCGCCGCCCACCCGGCCGGGCCATGTGCGCGCCAGCCCGTGCGTGCGAGCGCGCCGCGCCGGTGGCGGCCAGAGCGGCGCCGCGGCACATCTGGTTCCAGGCGAGCCCCTGGCGCCTGCCTCGCCGCAGACCCGCGGCCCAGACACAGACGTTAACGGCTCGGCGCGCCCCCGCCGCCCGGCCGCTCCGTGTGGGCGCGCGGCGGGCGGGGGCGCGGCGCCCACCGCCCCCCCCTCCCGCCGCCCGTCTGCCCTCCAGCGCCGACACCTCCCGCCCCGCCCCCGCTCGCCCAGTCTCCGCCGGCTCCGGAGCTGGAGCTACGACGGCCGATTCCCCCCCGGGAGACGGAGTTCTCGGGAGTCCGAGCCGTTAGTGACGGGCCGGTTCCCACGTGCCCAGCGCGACCCGCGGGCCGGGGCCGGGCTGGGCGCTGCACGGGTGCGCCTCCGCACACGAGGACCCGATGAGGCGGGGACGCTGCTACCGTCGCCCATCCCCATTTCACAGTCGGGGAAACTGAGGCAGGAGAGGTCACTCGCCCGAGGTCACACAGCGAGAAAGCAACAGAGCTGGCATTCAGCCGGGCTCTTGGACTCGAGCCCCCAGGCAGATCCGCGCTGGGCTGTGCCCCCTCCTCAACTCCTAACGCACACCCCTGGAGCCCAAGGTCAGCCAAAGACGGCAGCCAAGCGGCCTTCGCCTGGGGCGCCCACACTTCCTCAGAGAACTTCTAAGCTGACCCCTGACCCCTTAGCTCAGGTCCTCGACCCAGGAACCTGGGGGCAGTGAGGCTTCCAGGGGACTCCCCAGGAATTTGATTTGGGTGGATCCTTTCCCTTGGCAAGGTTCCAAGACGGCTGCTTATTCAGAATTGCACCCCATACCAAACCCGGAACCCCGGGGGTACGCTCCAGGCCCACCAGTGCTCCTGAGAGAAACGCTCTGGTTTAGAAGCTGCTTTTGATTATTTAGGGGTTTATGACAAGTTTTGCCTTTGAAAGGGGGCTATGATCTTTAGGAGCCGTCCCCATACTGGATTAAAGGGGCATTAATCTGAGTGGGCTAAAGTGGGTCTGCGGGCGGAGGTGCGTTCTCTCTCTCTCTCATTTCTTTATATTTTTACTATGGTCTTTAGCCCCCAGGGGCTAAGCGAGTGTGCTTGCAAATTGCAAGCAATTTGTTGGCTCCAGGGTAAATTGTAGCCTTGCCTCTCCTCCGAGGGGCCTTTATAAGGAAGTAGACCCACATCAAAATGCCACAGGCACCCTTAAACTGGGAGCAGAGCGTTTTTTCTGAGCTGCTTACACGATGGAGAAGGAGTTCTGTTTAGGACCTTCCCCTTAACACCCTCTGAATTCACTTGGGGGGCTTGTTAACTCTGGCCATCAGAAATTCTGGGTTTTAGAACAAAACCACACTTTTAAAAAGTTCCCAGCCTGCAGGTAATGAGCTCTGTAACTGCCGCGGTGAACATGCATGGGCATCAGAAACCGGCAGGGAAAGAGTCTATCTTACCTTCCAGCCAAGTCCCACGGTAAAGGTTCTGGTTGGTGGGGCCCCTGTCCCCCATCCCCACTACCCAAGGGTGTGGGGTCTGGGGGAAGAGCAGCATGGTGCAGGAAGGGGAGGCTCCAGCAACCTGGGGGCTCCTGACCCAGCTCCCAGCTCTCAGCCCCTCGCTGTGGTAAGACCGGCCCGTCCCCAGTGGGCCCGGGAGGGGTGAAGGTCAGGCCACCCGCCAGGATTAACCAACATGGGCTCAGAGTGTAAAAACCAAACGGATCGAGCAAACTGGTCGGGTGGAGCCTGGAGCCGGTGACTGAATGTGGAGGGAGCCAATTCTCCCGGGCGTGGGCCCTGCGCCCTGTCCGTCCGCAAAGGCGGTTTCTCCTGGCGCTGGAGAGAGCTCCTGAGGGTTTCCGGTCACAGAACTCGGTCTTTCCTTCCACCTGCTGGCCTCCCCTCACTCCCCCTTAGCCAGAAACCTCTGGAGTGGGTGGTGACCACAGACACCCTGTCCATACTCCAGGGCTGTGGTGGGGGGGAGGAAATTCTAGAACTTCCAGGCCCTGGGACTTCACCAGGCCCTGGCCTCGGCCAGGCCTGGCCACCTGTCTGTGGGGTGTTGAGTTTCTTGCTGGGCTGCCGGGTGACCCCGAAAGATTAGCCAGTGGCTGCTGTGGCCCTGGACCTCTCTGAGTGGCCTGTTGCACGCACGCCCCATTTCTTCTGTAGGGTGAACCCCTTTCATCTGGAAGCTGCAGACAGGCAGAGGGCGGGGGGGGGGGGCTGGGGAGGAGAGGGGCACTGAACCTCGGAGGCCGGAGGCCGAGCCTAGCCACGAGGCCTTTGCTTGACTACCAGGGCCACGTGTAGGCACTGTACTTGTTATCGTGACTCTGAAAGGGGCTTGCCCAGCTGCCCTCCACGGGGCCCCCGTGTGCCAAGCACTTCAGACACGTGACTTCATGGAACCCTCACCTACAACCCTAAGAAGCAGATATCACAATCAGCAGATATCACATCACCATACAGATGAGGAAACAGGCTCTGGGAGAACTAGTAACTTCTCTCGGGTCACACAGACTATTAGTGGAAGAACGGGGACCCATCTATACCCACATGCACCAGACTCCACCACCGGAGCTCCTAACTACTGAACCACACTGCCTCCTGGGAGGACAGGGTGAATGTTCCTGCTGAGTGTGTGTGAGTCTGCACCTACCTCCTCCCCAGGCAGCAGCCTGCACAGACAGAGTCTCAAGGGGCTTTATAGAGCGCTCAGACCAGGGCTAACTCATGGTGTCATCTCCCCTGCTACTTCTAATCGCCTGGCAGTAGCTGCTTGTGTTAAGGAGGATTCTGAGGAGCCCTGGAACTTTGTCTGCCATGGGCTCAGGAAGGGGGTTCTGACAAGGAAGCAAATATCTGCCAATCTTGAGTCTGGTCCAATGTCCTCATTCCACAGATGTGGAAGATGGAGCCCAGAGAGAAGGCATGACTTGCTCAAGGGCTCAGAGAGAGTTCTGGACAGAGCCAGAGAGGGACGTGGGCTTTTCTCCCTGCATGGGCTCTTTCCACCTCAAAGAACACAGCAAACAGCGTCACATGAGCCAACATCTCACACCCCTGGTCCCCCGACACGCTCACTTTGGGAAGTTCCACAGAGGTCACGGGCGTGCATTTGTAGAGAGCTCTCTTCAGTTCTGCCTCTTCAAGGAGATAAATGAGCATCAATCCAGCGTTGCCAGGGCCTTGGCAGTGCAGGGAAAATGATCCAACCTCCTTTGGCATTTAAAAAATAGGGACGCTATCCCACCTCCTGCACAGAAATACCATTGCCAAGTAATGTTGGCAAATTTTGCCCAAGAGGACAGGTATTTTTTAAGACTACTGTGAGAAAACTTTTTTACAAAATTAAATTATAAACAATCTAATCGGGTTGTTTTTGCCAATGGCCTTAACAGACACCTCACCGAAAAAGATATACACATGGCAAATAAGCGTCTGAAAAGATGCTCCATGTCATATGTCACCACGGAGAAGCAAATGAAAACAATGAGATACCACGACACACCTACTAGAATGGCCGAAATCCAGAACGCTGACACCACCACACGCTGGTGGGATGTGGAGCGGCGGGAACTCTCATTCATCGCCGGTGGGAATGCAAACTGGCACAGCCACTTTGGAAGACGGTTGGGCGATTTCGTACAAAACTAAACCTACTCTTACCATCCAATCCAGCAAGTGTGCTTCTTGGTTTTTACCTACAGGGGTCAAAAACTCACATCCACACAAAAAGCTGCACGTGGATGCTAACGGCAGTTTTATTCATCACTGCCAAAACTTGGAAGCAACCAAGATGTCCTTCAGTAGGTGAATGGATTAATAAACTGTGATGCATCCAGACAGTGGTATTATTCAACAATAAAAAGAAATGTACCATAAAGACATGAAGGAAGCTTAAATGCATATTGCTAAGTGAAAGAAGCCAGTCTGAAAAGGCTACATACTGTCTGATTCCAACTATATGATATTCTAGAAAAGGCAAAATTCTGCAGACAGTAAAAAGATCAGTGGTTGCCAGGGGTTAGGGTCAAGGGTAGGGACGAACAGGTGGAGTACAGAGCATTTTTAGGGCAGTGAAACTATTCGGTATGATACTATACCGGTGGATATCTGTCATTATGTATTTGTCTAAACCCTGTGGACTTTGGGTGATAATGACGTGTCAGTTTAGGTTCATGGTTTGTAACAAATGGACCACTCAGGTGCAGGATGCTAATAGTTGGGGAGGGTGCGTGTGTATGAGGGCAAGGGGTATATGGGAATTCTCTGTATTTCCTGCTCAATTTTGCTGTGAACCTGAAACTGCTCTAAAGAGTAAAGTCTGTTTAAAAGGGAAAAAAAGAAAAGTGAAAAATTAAATTATAGCCTCTGGTGTGCTGGTAAATGTGTAACAACCGGCTCTCTGGGAGAAGAGGACCCTTAATTTATAGTATCTGCCAATTTCTGGCGTATAAACACTTCCACCGTGGCTAATTTCTAGCTACAATGTGACATCAATGAAGGCAAAACTAGGAAGAGATGTGGAAGCAGACCAGGATACAGTGTTTCCACCATCCAGACACCGTAGGCGCAAATGACCTCAAGAACATAAATAACAGTAAAATGTAGTAAAATGATTAGAGAGAGGTGAGTTTTAAGGACATACTGCCTTTGTCTTAAATATAAGTGGAAATTTATATAATTTAATTTTTAATAGCATCTGTATTTGACAACCAGCTTCCAAAATTCTGGAAATTTAACATTTGGCTCTCATGAGCCAGTACGAGCCGGTGCTAGCACACCGCTACAGTTTCCAGGCCACGTACGGCCGGTGGTCTTATTTTTGCCCATGTCCCCTCGTCCTGACCCACGTGCAGGCGTGTTTTGTGGGAGCTGGCATCACGGCGTGCAGCCCATTTTGGATTTGGAAGCCGGGTTTGTGGTGATGGTGAAAGCTGTGCCTGTCCCGGGACCGGCAGCCCCCAGAACTGCTGACCTCGTCATCAGGGTGACGCCGCGTGGGATTCTGACATCACCCGCTCCGAGCAGCGGGGGCCTTTCTAAAGTGACTTGTTGCCTCACGAGTGTGCCCAGAGGGCTGGAAAGTCCCAGCAGAGAAAACGCAGGCCTGCAGCTTCCACACCAACCTCAGGGAAAGAGTGATGCACCCCCCAAAACAGAGACCCCAGGGGAAGGGGGTGATGGGCTGAGTAAGGCGGGAGGGAACTGGGGTCCTCAGCTCCAGCTGCTCAGCACAATCCCTGGGTGGGGGGTATGCGGAGCTTTTAAAAGTAAGATGCCAAGCCCCACGCACCCCTCCACGCTCGAGTCTGACTCCACAGGTCTGGGGTGGGCCTGGCCATCAGCATTCATTGAGCGCCCTCCAGGTAATGCTATCGCGCAGCCAAGTACATGGTCTTCGGGCCTCAGACCGGCCTAGAGCCGAGTCCCAGCACTATGGCCGTGGGCCCGTTTCCCAAAATGAGCTTCGGTTTCTTCATCTGCAAAATGGAGATCCACCTACAGGGTTGTCAAAGGCGACAGTGCAGGTAACCAAACACCGTGCCGGGCTCCAGGCGAGAGAAGGGGAAATAATAGCGGAGTCTGCAAGCACGTGTGGAGCCATTCTTGCATGCAGGGCACTGAGCACTGTCATTTATTCCCCTTTTACAGATGAGGAAACCAAGGCTCAGGGAGAAGGAGGACTTGCCCAAGGTCATCCCGCTCGCTAGTGGCAGAGGCAGGATTCAGACCAAAGCGGGCAGGCTTATTACGGAAGACATGAGTCCTCTGAGAGCTCAGGGAAGAGCTGGGGGTGCAGAAGGCAGGAAACCTGAAAAGAGGAGAGATCTGGAGAGGAGATGGGGGTGTCTCCCTGTGCCATGGGCCTAAGCCTAAGCCGTGGGCCTCTTGGAAGCCAACAACCTGGAACATTCCTGGCCTCATACATACTTCACCTCCTTCCTGTGAGACTCTCATTGGCCATCACTTCTGGGGAGTCTCAGCAGATCAGGTACTTTCCATTCCATTCAAATGAGAAGAGGGATATGCTAGGTCCAAAGCCACATTAATGAACAACAGGCTTCTACTCATCCTACAAGACCCTCCTCAAAAAGCCCTCCCCTGATGCCCAGAGCCCCTTGTGCACACGTCTGCTTCAGCCTTCTCACACTGGCTTCTAGGCTTGGTCCGCCATCTCAAGCCCTCCCAGGCTGTGAGCTCCCAGGGGCCTCTTTGGGTCCAGCATAATTGAACAGAGGTAGACAGAGCAGCAGAAATGTGGACCCTGTGAACACCCCTGGCACTTCTCCTTCAGTGTCAAATAGACCTTGTCCTGAAGTCGATGGTGCTTCTTGGGGAAAATGTGAAGTTGATGAGCTATTGCACGTGTTTGTGGGGAGGAGGAAGGCACAGAGAGGGGAGAGACTGAGGAGGGCAGTTCACAGCCAGTGACCATACCATGGAGCCTGGGTCCAAGGTGTCTCTTCAAACACCCCCCTTTCACATCACAGGACCCTTCCCAGTCCTCAAAGCCCTTCCTGTCCACCCTCAGGAACCGTGCGAGGGGGATACTGCCATTAACTCGCTTTCCCAGAGGGGAGTCAGGCTGAGATGTGGCTGCCCGAGCTCGCCCAGCGGGACCTGAGCTTGAGGCTGCCCGTCAGCCCTCATCCCCCGCGCTGTGCTACCTCTCTGCTCCCCAGTCTCAGGTGGGGATAAGAGCACCCTCCCCTACCAGGACTTGGGTGCAGTGACCGAAAGGGGCTGCGAGTCTGTGACCCTGGCAACTCGCTGCACCCCTCTGTGCCTCAGTTTCCCTGTCTGTATCACACGACTCATGGGTGGTTGTGAGGATTCCGTGGGATGATGCCCGGAAGGTGGTCAAGACACAGGACCCACAAGTGCCCGTGCCGCCTGGCTGACCAGCACGAGTGTGGTCACCTATCCGGAGGGGGTGGGCTGTCTGGGCCAACCTCCCTGCCAAGCCCCGGGGCCCATCTTTGCCCCTCCCTCCCACGAAGCATCCCTGAATGCAAATGCACCCTGCACCTCGCAGGCTCCCAGGATGTCATCTGAAGAAGCAACTGTCCTCCCATTACATCCCCCATCCCCCCTGCAGGGGCTGCACCGCAGGGGGCTGTCCCTCAGCCAGCACCAATCAAATATGGAAAAGAGCCAGCAACAGGTTAAGTGCATTTGCTTAATTCTCCCCTAACCCAGGTCCGGCCCCCACCTGGGTGGCTCTGATTTCATTAGCATTCTGCAAGGCCCCCCCATCTGACCCACCTAGGCCCCCCACTTGGAAATCAGGACTTTGGAGTTTTTTCATAGATGAGGGGAGGGGGCACTGGGTGGAGGAGGGCCAGGTGGCTGTGAAGACCAATCCCGAGGCTCCTGATGGGCTGGGACCTTGTTCTGAATGTGCAGGCCCTGGCCCAGGTGAGACAGCGAGGCAGGGAGGGGGAAAAGTTAAGGGGGCCCAGCTGTACCTGCACAGCCATGACAGTGAGCACCTCCTGACACCTGCTGCCCGTGGTGCCCCTCCCCTCACCTGGTCCTGACCAAGACCCAGCGAAGTGCCAACGCGTCAGACCAGAGCCCAGATTTCAGCCTCAAGACCTGCCCACCCCTGCCAGCAACAAGCTTCCTGCTGGCCACACCCTGTCACTTCCTGTCTTTGCACATGCTATTCCCTCTGGCTGGAACACTTTTCCCACCTCTTCAGGAAGCCCAACCCAGTCTTCACCTCTCACCTGTAGGAATCTTCCTCTCACTGCCCCAGAGTGGCCTGGGGATCCATCTGCCTCCCCCAGCCACTTCACTGTCACTGATTAAACCTGGACTGCACCAGGCTATTTCCCTCAGTTCCCCTCCCCAGGGTTGTTTGTGTTGATAGTGGTGCCTGGCACAAGGTGGGTACTCCGTAAACACTGGAGGGATGAATGAATGAATGAATGAATGAATGACTCACAGCCCAGCTCTGTTTAGCCTTTAGGTCCACAATCGCCTAAGGCCCAGGAGCTTTTCAAAGGCCCTGGAAAATGGAAGACCTGAAATAGATTTTATTGTTTCCAAAATACAATGCAGAGGGTAATTAACAAACAGTTGATGAAATGTTGACCCACATGATGGCCTGTCAACTGGACAACCGAAGTCACCGCCACTCATGGCTGTGGGTAGAGTATATTTGCTACGGACAGTTGGATGTAACGGGAAGGGGACACTGCTACTGGAAGGGGGCCGAGGCCTGGCAAGATCCCAGTTGACCTAATGCCTCCAGCCTGGGCAGTGATGGCTCCCTTCTGAAGTCACCTCCACGACTTCCTGCCACCACCCCTCAGCCCAGGTCAGGGACTGCGCGGATTCTGAGGGAGCCGGACAGACCCACAGGGTGAGATAGGCACACTCAGCCCAGGAAGAGGGAGGGCAGGGCCTCAGCGACAAAGTTGCCTGCCTTGGTGGGGGGGGACAAGATGGCAGAAGGGTGGCCCCAGTGCCAGCTGCCCAGGCCTCCTGGATGGACACTGGTTGCTTTGAGGGTCATGGTGGAGGCAGACGCCCTGGAGGGAGTTCCCAGTACTCCACCCACAAGCTGGGTGACCTTGGGGAAGTTACTTGACCTCTCTAAGCCTGGCCCGCCCCATCTATAAAGGTCCCTCTGTGAGGACTGGGTGAGATGACACACGTGGAGCGCACAAACAGGGCCCGGTGCCGGTGCCGTGTAGGGAACTCCTCCTTGTAAATGTGAGCAACCCTTGGAGAGCAGCCGCCCTCCACTCCTGGTCCAAGGGGTTCGGGCGAAGCCCCCCACACCCAGCCCTCGGCCAATCAGCACGCAGCTCCTCTGCGGCCACTGTGATTGGCTCAGAGGTGGGCGGGGACCTAATCCCGGCGCAGAGAGATGCAGGAGGAGAGGCTCGGGCGGCTCGGCTGTTGAAGCCCTGGATGCGGGCGCGCCTGAAGTCCCGCCCTGCAGTCTGCGGTTTGCGCATCATCATCTTAGTTTTGCTTAAGCTAGTTGGGGCCGGTTTTCTATCCGTTTTAGGTGACAGTCTTCCCCAACTATACCTGGACCCTCGTTCTTACCCTGGCAGAACTAGAGAAGCGTGTCCCCCACTCGGGACAGCCCCCACCCCCAAGTATGCGCCGAGCACAGCGCCAGAGGGACTCGTGAATCCTCTCTCCTCGGCTCCCAGCCCCGCCCTTGCCGTATGGGCCGGTCAGGGGTCCCTCTCCCAACTCATTTCTGATGTGGATCTTCGCAGTCTCTTCAGGAGGGCTCCCGTTAGCCACAGCCTTGCGCCGAGGGGACAGCAGGGGTGGGAGGGCTCTGGGGTCGGATCCTCAGCCAGGTGCTGGCTGTGCAGCCTTGGGGTGGCCACTCTTGTCTCCGAGGCCCAGAGGCCCCTCAGCTTCTCAACTTGGTGGAATTTACCGGCACTGCAGTTAATCACCTGCCTGTGTCGCTATCAGTTAATTGCCCGTCTCTTGGCACCCGGAAGCTCCTAAGGTCTGATGGGTGGATGTCTGCCCAGTTCCTGCACATAGTCGGGGCTCAAGAAATATATGTCGAGTGGAGGAGCCTCTGTTTCTCACCTGTAAAATGGAAATTTTGGTAGCTTTCTGTAAAGATGAGGGGGGCCCTGTGTGCTCTGGGCTTAGGCTGTAATGGGGGCCTCTTCCGGGGGGGATGATTTTTATGAAGGGGGTCCCAGCAGGAGCTTCCTGTGGACAGTGGCTTCACCCAAAGAAGGGACATTAATGGTGGCGTGGCACTGGCACAGCCAGGGGAGGAGGGGGAAGATGGAGGCAATGGTCAGAGCTCTCCACAGCTGAGCTCGAAGCCGGAGCCCCTCCGCTGGGCTGTTCCTGACCCTACTCTGGCAGCCCAGGCTACCGTTTGTCTGCTGTGCCCAAGGCTGGGTGGCGCTGTGCTGAAGACACCCGAGCGGTCCCCTAGGATGGACACAGCTTCTGCTGAGAGAGGGGTGGAGACCCTGCCTGCACCCCCTTCCCTCCATCTCGCCCTGAATGTGCCAACAGACAATGGGAATAAACAAGCCCAGCTAACAGTGGCCCGGCCCAGGGTGGGGCTGGGGTGGAGGGAGAGTTATTGCCTTAATATGGAGCTAGTTTGGGTTGGGACAGTTCCCATCCTCATGCTGGGGAGATGAGGGACCCCAGGGACCAGCAGCTGCCAGGGGTGTGGCTGGGTCCTCTGCCCGCCCTCTCCAGGGACCAGCATGTGAGTTGCTAATAATAGCAATGGCAGTAATGATAGCAGCAGCAGCAGCTGGCCGTGTGCCAGGACTTTGTGACATGCTTCCTGTCTCTGCATCTCACAACCCACTTGTCATCATCCCCACTTTACAGATAGAGAAACTGAGGCTTGAAAAGAAGCTGAGGCTCAGAAATCTCCTTGCCCCAGGGAGCCAACTGGAGTCACTGGCCCCACGCTGGACCTCCTCTCCCTGGGGCCCCTCGGGCACATGAGGAGGCCACCAGGCTCCAGCCCTCGGCTGCCAACTCCCTGAGGCTGCTGCCCTCCTGACCAGGACCACACCTCCTCCTCAGGGACCTGCCTGTACCCGTGGGAAGGTGGAGGGAGGAATATCTTCAGTGCCCAGGGCAGCCCCCCTCTCCCAACCTCTGCTGCGGTTCCCGGTCTGAAGAAAGCAGAGAACATTCGCCTCGATCCCCACAGAGCCCAAGAAGCCGCACGGAGTTCTCCAGAGCCTGAGGTTCTTCTGTGGGGTCTCCGAGCTGGCCCGTGGGTGCCAAAGGGGACACACCCTGCCTTTGGCCTCTTTGGAATGGGGCTCACCCAGCTTTCCTCCCTCCTCCCTGACCGGAGCGCCATCCCACGCTGCCTGCCCTGTCTGCAGACCCACTACTCACTTAGATTTCCATCTGGCTCTGGTTTTTGGGGGTGGAGGGAGGGTTTAGGGAGAAGCTGCGAGCGGGTACCTGATGGAGGTAAACCTGATACCTTCGCTTCTTTTCTTGGTGCCCCAAGCTCTGTGCATATCCCTGCCATCCTCCCCCAGGGCTGCCTCATCACAGAACCTGCTTCTGCCAGCCACTTGGACATCGGGGGCCTGGACAGAGAAAGGAGCCAGCATTGAGATGCGAACACCATGTCTAAGCTGGCTTTGCTGGAGCCCAGGAATCAGCTGAGTGCAATTGTGGGTGTGTGTGTGTGCGTGCGTGTGTGTGCGTGTTCCAGACATGTGGTGAGACCCCGTCTGTCATCCCTGAGGGAGCGTATCTGAATATCCCAGCCACTCTCCTCGAGCCATCTTATCCACAGACCTAGAAGTTGCAATTCATCTCTAATTTGAATTTTTAACCTCAAATGCCACATTATAAAAATAGTTGTGTTGTGTTTTATGGACGGTATTTGTCATGAAATTATACACGGTTACAATTTGTGCCATGGAAAATAAAGCAAGATGCTCATTTGGCATGGAAGCAGCAGTCACTTCCAGCCAGGCTGTGGCTGCAGCAAATCAACCCCATCCTTCCAAAGAGGGGACCCCAGGTCGCCAGGCAGGGCTGGACAGGGGCAGAGAGGTCTGGGTCCCGTGTGTTTTGGGGGGCACTTGGAGCTGGATAATCTGTCTCCTTTTTGGAAAGCATGGTTAGGTTCCAGCAGAGGCCATTGGGGCCAGCTCCCGGGACTCAGAACTCTGGCCCTCATCTCAGCTCCCCTTCCTGTGGGGCCTTGGGAAACTTCCTCCTCGGTTTTTCCACCCGTGAATGGGGCTTGACAGTCCTTATCTGCGCATCTGCCTCCTCTTCCGGAATACCAGGGAGAGTGAGAGTGAAAAGAAATTGGTGTCTACGGAGCACCAACTGAGCCTAGGTGGGCACAGAGCTGAGCCCCTGCTTGATTTCATCAACTGCTCTGAACAACCCAAGCCCCACGTACCATCATTATGCCCATTTTGCAGATAACGAACTTGAGGCTCAGAGAAATGAGGCACTTTCCCAAGATCATCCAGTAAGTGAGGGCGAAGTCGGGGCCAGAATCCCACAGCTAAGCCGGGCTCCTACTGGCAGCATGTCCTGCCCCTGAGAAGGCGGGGGACCCACTGGAACTTTCTACGCCTGTGTCACTCTCGAGCTGCATGGGGGACAGTCAGAGCTGTCCCTGTCCCAGGGTCCTGGCCTGCCTGCCTGGGTCGAGGAGCAGCTCTGGCTTTGGTCCAGCACCCCTCTGCTGCAGCGTTTCCACATCTCTGACCCGTCCCTTCCTAAACCAGTCTGGAGAGACTGGGTGAGGTCAGAATGAGCACAGCCGGGGGCTCTGGGCCAGGAGGGGTGGGGAACACTCCGAAGACAAGGGCCTAATGCCTGGCACCCCCAAGTCCTCAATACATAGCCCATATCTTTCTGGGCCTCACCTTCCTCGCCTAGAAAGTGGGGCTGTAAGACTGCCTACCTCCTAGAGCATCTGGGAGGAATTAATGAGATGACCCACACGGAGGGTTTGACAGGTGCGCAATTAGTGGTCCTGACTGTTGGGCTCTCGGTGATGACGACAGGGGTGAAGAGAACACACTCGCAAGCCCTCTCACCCATCATCCAACTCCACATCTCTGACTCCGCCACAAGCACCCCAACTCCCCCCATTCCTCCAGGGCTGAGGACTTGCAGCCAGACAGCCTGGGCCGCGCTCCCTCGTCTTGCTGATGGACCTGCGAATGAAACTGCCATCTCGGGCCACCGTGCCCTATGGCACGAGGTCCCAGTGTTGCCTCCGTGACTTCCGTGCAGCCGTCCCGCAAATGGCGGATGGGTGAGCCTGACGCTGGGCACGGGCACCCGCCTGCCTCTGGCTCTGAGCAGCTCCTGGAGCCTCTCCTCCCCAGTTCGGGATCTCAGAGCAGCTGGGCCGGGGCGGCCAGTTAGGGCTTGTGATCAGCTCCTTTGGAGACGGGGGTGCCCCAGAAGGCCCTGGGCAGCCGGGCCCCAACTGCTGGTCCCAGGTTAACCATTCACTTCCCACACAACAGGGAACACTGACCCACCAAGAGAGCTACTGGGGAGGGCCCGGGTGCTCCGGACACTCCAGATGCCCACAGGTCACAGAAAGCATCCTTGCCGCTCTTGATGCAGAAATCGCAGATCTTGAACCGGGCCTCGCTCGTTGCCCCTCTCCCACCGTGCTCCCTCCCACCCGCTCTGCTCCTGGAGCCGCCTATCTCTTTCTCACTCTGAGCCTCTGTATCTGCTGTTCCCTCCACCTGGAGCACCCTTCCCAAACTCTTCTCCTGGCTAACTCCACCCATCCTTTAGGTCCCTTCTGAAATTCCACTTCCTCCAGGAAGGCTTCCCTGAATCTCCAGACCAGGTAGGGGGCCCCACTATCTGTTCTCATAGCAGCCAGGACATCTCCTTCATAGCCATGCCTCCTCTGTTCCCTGCTGGGACCCAGTAGCCAGCCCCAGGCCTGGCAGAGTGTAGGTGATCCGCAAATATTTGTGGGAGCAAGGGAGGACGGAAGCTATTTTTCCTCCCCTAAAAAAGAAACCAGCCCCTTAAAAAGGCAGCCCCCCTTGGAGCTCTGCTCCACCCCAGACCTGAATTTGCTGCAACAGCAAGAAAGTTTTCTTTAAACAATGACCCCGCTTTCGGTCGCATTAGATCTTCATCTTTTCTTTTTTCTTTCCCGGTGAAACCAGAGTAGTCCGTTTTTACTTCTTGTCTCCAGCAATTTCCCGCATCGAGCCCTGACACTCTCCCCACCTGGGGGGTTTGGTGGCAGGGCAGCCTGCTGTCCAGGAGAGGCTGGCCTTCCAATTAAAACACGATGTTGCTCAGAAACACGAGATTCTCAAAGGCTGGGGTCCCTCGCCGGCCCCCAGCCCCAGCCCCTCCCTCACAGCCCAGCCCGGAGTCCTCTGGCTTGGCTGCTGTGAGTCAGGCCTTGCAGGAGGGTGTCCCTGGAAAAGCAGCACCTTGCTTAGGGCACTGCAAAGGTTTCTGGGTGAGAACCTGGGAGACGGGAGGCACAGGCCCTTCCTGGCAGGGCAGGGGCTGCTTCCAGCAAGAGGATACTGCGGCTCCTTGGGCACCTGGAGGCCTGGCACAGAGTGGCCAGCGTTGTACCTGGGCTCTGGGGGTCATTGTATATTTCCTGGGTGACCTTGGGCAAGCCACTTTGCCTTTCTGAGCCTCAGTTTCCTCATCTGTAAGATGGGGATAATGCTTCCCGTCCCTCCTGAGAGAAGCGGGCGAGAGGCTGCATGTGAAGCGCTGAGCTTGGAGCCGGGCAGATGCGCAGAGCTGGACGGCAGGGAGCTGCCTGCCCTGGTGCTCCGGCCCTGGTTAGGGCCCGCTCCGAGGGACCCGCTCCTGCCTGTCCACCAAAGTTTCCCAGCACGATGCCTCAAAACAACACACGTGTGCACTGAATGAATGAGTGAATGAATGGGTGAATTAATGAATCCTATTCGGTTTTCTTGGAGCCAAAAAGCAAGCGTATCTTGGAGGGGCCAGGGAGGCGTGGAGTTTTACATGGTCTCTTAGCGGAAAGCAAAAAGGCCTGTTTTCTGGAGCTTCATCATGGGGGGAGACAGGGACCAAAGTGCCAGTTTGTCTTTTCTCCCACCTTTGGGACGTTTTTTCAGGACTCTCCTCCCTAGGCTGGGGTGCAGCCCTTCCTTCTCCACGTTTGAGGCCAGATGCCCCCGGAGCCGTGCGGATGGTGCTTCAGCCCTCGGGAGGCAGCCAGGTCTCCCGGCCCCCATCCGGGAAGATGTGGCTTCTAGAGGCCCCTCTGGCTTCCAAGCCCACAGGGAGAGTCGGGAGGGGGGGCTCTGAGGGGGCGCCTGGCTTCAGTGAGGGCAGGGTCAGCCTGCTCGCTCTCAAAGATGAGCTCATCCTCTGCCCTCAGCTGCAGATGGAAGCCCTCTGCGGGCAGGGGGCTGTGTCAGATCCACTTCTGGACGTCTGCCAGCGTCAGCACATCTGCTCTTCGCTCTTCGCTTCACAGTGTAGACGCTGAACTGCAAGCCTCGCTCCTCCACCCCCGTGTAACCTTGGGCTAGTCCCTTCACCTCTCGGAGCCTCAGTTTCCCCGACTGTAATCATAACGGCGGATACCCTTTCCCAGCACTTCCCGTGTGTTCCTCTGCTTCCACCACTTCCCTAAATCCTTAGAAACACCCCGCAAGGAGGCACAATTCTTCTCTTGTGACAACCGAGGAGCTCAGAAGAAACTTGCCGAGGTCACACAGCTGGTCAGGGCCACTCCTCCCGCAGAGGCTGTGACGCCTGCCGTGCAGGTGCCCTGTCCCCATCAACAGGCCCTCGGGTGATGGGGTCTCACGGTGAGAAGAGAGGGGTGAGTGACGGTCGGAGGAAGGAGGCCCCCAGGTCCCACAGGATGCAGGGGGAGGCCCTGGAGAGAAGGGGAGCCCGGCACCCCCCTGGGTGGGGGCAGCGAACCCTGAGTCCTGCGTGCCCGGCTGCCTGCTGGCTGGACCAGCCGCCCGGCCCCATCTTGAGAGCATTAGCTGCTAACAGATGTTTTGCGTTACGTGTTATTTGTTAGTCTAATGAAAGGAGGTGCATTGGCTTTCAAGACCTCGGCGTTCGGCAGGGTTCTACGGGAGGCCGCCGAGCTCTGGCGGCAGAGGAGCCACGAGGCCCCTGCCAGGCGCGCCCGGCGGCTCCCGCTTTGATTCCAAGGTTTGCAGCCATCCGCGTGGTAATTCCAGCTCTGGTTAAATGTCATTTTTAATAATGCCATCTCTGGTGTGTAAACGTCTGCGCCCACGGCGAGAGGGAGGCCAGGAGGGGGAGGCCAGCGGCGGGGGAGGCCAGACAGGGAGATGGGGTAGGGGGCCGGTGGACAAACCCCGGGCGGAGTGACTGCCCTTCCTGGGGACAGCGGATGCCCGACCCCAGGGGACCCCTGCGAGGCGAGCCTGCAGGGTCGTGAGGGGCGGGGTGAGTGAGGGCGGCAAAGAGGAGCAGGTCGGCAGGCGCTGCGAGGGGCTTTTCCAGTGCCAGCAGGGACAGAGACCCCCAGCTCAGCCACCCTCACCCCAGGCAGCCGCAGCTGGAGGGAGTCCGGAGGCTTGAGAGGGACAGGCAGAAATCTCCCCCAGTCACGATGCCCCTTTCATTTCAGCACTCTGGGGGGCCTTGAGCTGGTACTCAGTAGGTGCTCAATGAATGCTGGTGGATGGTCAACAGCCGTTGTTCTCCCAGACAAGGCAGCTTCCTGCACAAAGTCAGGTCTCTGGGGATGCTGGGGCTGGGCCTCCGAGCGGCTCCCTCCCTACTGTATACTCGACCCTTCCAGGTGATTCGGATTGATGCCAGGCAGGTTTCCCATGGCGGCTCAGCCCGGCCTCTCCATCCCCCCGGAGGACCATTTTCCACTCAAGCCAACTGAGAAGGAGGATGAGGTGCAGAGGACGGAAGGAACCTTCCAGAGCATGGTGGCACTTTCCCTTTAATGCACATCAATGTCGCTGGGGGCCCTCGTAAATGCACGTGCCCAGGCGCAGGCCCCAGAGAGTGCCATTCCATGGGGTGGGGCCTAGGAACATGCATTTTAACCAGCTCTGCGGGTGATTCTTTTTTTTTTTTAATTGATGTCTTAACAGTTTATAACATTGTGGGGTTTTAGCTGTACATTATTTTTTGTCCGTCACCCTGTGGATGCATCCCTTCAGCCCTTGTGCCCACCCCCACCCCCCTTCCCCTTGGTAACCACCAACCAGTTCTCTCTGTCCGTGTGTTCATTTATATTCCATATATGAGTGAAATCATGTGGTGTCTGTCCTTCTCTCTCTGGCTTATTTCACTTAACATAATACCCTCTAGGTCCATCCATGTTGTTGCAAATGGGACAATTCTGTCTTTTTTATGGCTGAGTAGTATTCCATTGTATATATATATCACATCTTCTTTATCCAATCATCTGCTGAGGGACACTTGGGTTGCTTCCCCTTCTTGGCTATAGTGAATAATGCTGCAATGAACATAAGGGTGCATAAGCCTCTTGTGATGGTTGATTTCATGTCCGTTGGGTAGATGCTCAAGAGTGGGATTGCGGGATCATAAGGTATTTCTATTTTTAATTTTTCGAGGAATCTCCATACTGTTTTCCATAGAGGCTGCACCAGTTTGCATTCCCACCAGCAGTGAATTAGGGTTCCCGTTTCTCCACAACCTCTCCAACATTTGCTGTCTTTTGTCTTGGTGATTATAGCCATTCTAACGGGTATAAGGTGACATCTTAGTGTAGTTTTGATTTGCATTTCCCTGATGATTAGTGATGTTGAACATCTTTTCATGTGTCTGTTGGCCATCTGTATATCTTCCTTGGAAAAATGTCTGTTCACATAGTCTGCCCATTTTTTGATCAGGTTGTTTGTTTTTTTGTTGCTCAGTTGTGTGAGTTC
This sequence comes from Tapirus indicus, assembly GCA_031878705.1. NCBI lineage: Eukaryota > Metazoa > Chordata > Mammalia > Perissodactyla > Tapiridae > Tapirus > Tapirus indicus. Next base: position 32,047,954 of record CM062929.1, on the reverse strand, counting down.
TTTATGTATTACGGATTAATCCTTTGTCGGGTAAACGATTTGTGAATATTTTCTCCCAGCTGGTGGGTTGTCTATTCATTTTGATCCTGGTTTCATTTGCCTTGTAGAAGCTCTATAGTCTGATGAGGTCCCACTCATTTATTTTTTCTTTTGTTTCCCTTGTCCGAGTAGACATGGAACCTGAAAGGATCCCTTTATGACGAATGTCAATTAGTGTACTGCCTCTTTTTCTTCCAGGAGTTTTATAGTTTCAGGTCCTTAATCCATTTCGAGTTGATTTTTGTGTATTATGATAGAAGATGGTTTACTTTCATTCTTTTGCATGTGGCTGTCCAATTTTCCCAGCATCGTTTATTGAACAAACTTCCCTCTCTCCATTGTACGTTCTTTCTGCGCGTGATTCTAATGCAGTGATTCCTGGGACCACAATTGACAAACAGATGGTCCAGGCCCCCTCAGATGGGGACACTGAGGCTCAGACCAGCAACAGGACATGTCCCGGTTTCTTGAATCCTAGTCTGGGGCCCTCTTACTGCCTCCTGGGCAGCAATGTCATGGGAGGTGACACACCCTCACCTTGTCAGTTCTCAGGCATCCAAGCCACTTGCTCAGCCCTGGGTGGAGGGGCCCTCTGTGGAAGTTTCCAGGTCTGGTAGCCCTTAGGCCTCCTGCTTTCACTGCTCCCTCCCAGAACCTTCTCCAAAGACCACAATCTGCTCAGCAGCCCCCTGTCCACCCCTCTGGCCTCGGGGACCCAGCTTCTTGGCTTCTCTGTAACTCGATGCCCCCACTCCCTCCTAGCCCCTCCCACTGCCCCCCAAACCCGAAGGTCCCCGCTGCCCCTCCTATGCACAGAAAAGCAGAATGGACCACAAAGAGGGACCAGAAACAATGTCTTCCGGAGCCTGTTTATTTTTAGGACTCGATAAAAGATATCATTAGCCATAAAGGGCCCCAGGTGGACAGTGTCCTGTCATCACGGTGGCCCCTCGAAGCCGGGCTGGGAACAAGCAGCTTCCCAGATGTAGAAGGACACAGGGCAAGGGGGCCAGAGTCGCAAGGGGCAGCGAGAGCATCGAGTCATTTAACGACCTCCATTCCCAGGACAGCTTGAGATTCCGCGATTCCTGGCTTCTGGCCAGGGTGGGCTTTGCCCCTGCTCCTGGGGAGGCCACTGCCCCGTGTCCCCTCACCTAGTCCCTAGAGGCTGCCGGGCACTCTGTCTCCTGTCCTCTGCTCAGCATGGAGCCGGGCGTGGTAACTTTCCCCACCTCCCTCTGTCTAAACAGGAAGCTCGCACAGTGCTCTCCCACTCACCACCTCGCCGAGGGCAATTAACCTGGGGCCCTTTCCAGCGCAACACGGCTGCTCATGTACCTGCGGCCGCCCTGGCCAGTAAGAACCTGAACTTGATGACTGGGGCCGGGTTGGAGTCCTCACGATGGGTGTGAGTGTGTGTGGGAGTGTGGTGGGTGGGTGTGTGTCTCTGTGTCTGTGAGTCTGGGAAAGCCCATCCACCATGTGATCCCAAATGCCAGCCCACGACACGGCCTTCACTGACCTAACCTAGTGCAAAACGAGGAAAATAGGGGCAATTTGCAAATTTTTTGTTAAGCGAAATTAAGTCATTTTTGAGAACATTCTTTACCCTGGGATTAAGATGCTAAAGGTTCTTTCTTGGATAAATGGATGGGGCAGCAAGATGGTAGTTGTTGTGTGTAAATGGCTTTTCTTGGCAAACTTTAAAAACTGCCCATTCTATGCCAGTTCCTCTACATTCCTGGACGTTACCCCAGGGCTTGAAATCTGAAAGTCTGGGAACCACAGGGCAGGTGGTGGGAGCTCAGTCCTCGGAAAATGATTGTTGAAGGAATGAATGAATGAATGAGTGAGTGAGTATGGGAGCCAGGGGTGGACTGTGGAAGGGGGCCTGTCCTATGGATGCTCCTGAGTCAGGGACTCCCCACAGCTCTCCCATGTCCAGGTGGCTGGAGATGGGCCTGTGGCGGGGGAGGGGGCCCATTCCAGATGTTTCTGGGCAGGAGGGGTAGAGGACCCCTACTCCCTCTCACACCTTTCAACACCCCCAAAGCCAGGCAGTCCCGACACTGCCAGGCCTGACCCATCCCCCACAGGCCTGTGACCCAGGCCAGGCTGCTGAGGACACGGAGGAGACCCCTCCTCTGGCTGCCTCATGGCCCCCGGAATGCAGCCCCCACCTGCCTGGAGTGGACATCTCTGGCCGGACCACCCAGCCTTCCAGGGGCTCCAGGGGTGGCTTCAGACAGTGGCAGAGAGCAGGGGCTTCAGAACAGGACAGGCCTGGGCTGGAACCCATAGTTATGGGAACGTGTGACCTTGGCAAGTGGTTCCACTTCTCTGAGCCTCAGGTCCCCTCTCCATAAAGTGGGAAAAACAAAAGGACCCACTTCCATGGCTGGTGGGAGGACAACGCAGGGTGAGGCACGTGGAGCCCCGGGCACAGGGAGCACTTGGCTAATGTGCCCGCGAGGACTATGGTCATTCTCACCACGTCCCCTCATGTCCTCCTTCGACCCCATCACGAGCACGTCCCTTGTCCACTCCACAGCCTCCGACCCCAGGGCAGCACCCTGCCCGGGTTCCAACACTGATGCCACGTTTGTAGGGTGTGTTCAGAGGAACCACTGGCTCCCCCTTAAATCACCCCCAAGGTCCACTTCCACCTCGGTCAGCCGCGGTCCTCTGGTCCAGAACACCATGAAAGCTTCCCAAGTTCTGCCTCGTCCAGTCTGACGTCACAGTCCTGCCCAGGACAAGCCACTGAAAACCCTTCCTCCTGTCTCCATCCACTTCGAAACCTCTAACAAGGCACAGGGTCCATCCCACTAGCCCCACTCTGTGCCAGCCCGCAAGGCCCGTCTCCCCTGCCTCCCTGCCCCCTTTTGTTCCCCAAACAAATCTTGGCCCGAGTCTCCACAACAACCAGGTGGGCTCCCCCTCCAAACACTGAGCTGTGTGGGAGACAGAGGCCCGGACTTGGGATCCAAAAACAAACCCCGCCCCTCCCTTCCCAGCTGGGAGACCTTGGGCAGGTTGCTTTCCCTCTCTGGGCCTCCAAAAAATAGGGATGGCAATTCACTGGTCCCACCTGATCCACAGGGCTGCCGTGAGCACCTCAGTGAGCTGTAATGAGGGCCATTTATTGAGCATCAACTGTGTGCCAGGCATGGTCTCCCACACCCACACCACACAACGCCCCAATGAGGGACATCACTGTCCATCGTTCCCATTTCACAGGTGGCAACACTGAGCCTCAGGGTGCTTTCCAGGCCTCCAGGGTGGCGTGCAAGCAGGCATCATCACTACTGCTCCAAAGTTACTTTTCTGGAGGCTTCTGGTGGGGAAGAGTGACGGCTCCAGCCCTGCTGAGCTTCTGCCCACAGGGAAGGGCCCTTGTGGGGGTGGTAGCCAGTGTGAGGCCCCTGTGCCAGGTCCCCAAGCTCCCCCAGATGATCTATTAGATAGAGGAGCAAGACCACCCTGCAACATGAATAATGAACTAAATAGCAAGTGTCCCTGCTGCTGACAAAAGCCAGAGATGCAGACCCTCGACCCCGTCCCCCAGCCACCTTGGCAGACCCAGCAGTTCTCAAACAGAAGGTCCCTGGGGTCTCAGCTGCTGGGCCTTGTTCCTCGGCCTTGCTCACCCCTCCTCCTGCCCTGCCCCGGGGCGTGTGCTGAGAAACACCCTCACCTGACGGTCTGAGGGTCCAGGCCCAGCCAGGACCCAAGCCGCAGAGACTCCACGTTCCCGGAGAGACGGCCCCATCACCGGTCATTTTCTCAGCCTGGGTCGAATCATGATGAGGGACAGGAGGGTCCTCACACATACCTGTGTGCTGCCTCCCATCGTTCAGGTGGGCAACTGAGGCCCAAAGAAGGGATGTGACATGCCCAAGGTCACAAAGAGATAGCAGCAAAAGCCAGACCCTGAAGCTGGGTGTCCTGACCCCCATCCAGGGCCCGTGCACGGCAGATGGCTCTGTCCTCGCCAGGAAACAGATGCAGAGAAAGGAGGGGAGGGAAGGAAAGCAGGCTCCTTCCTAAAAGGGCAGGTTCTGAAACCCTTTTGTCTTTTCCCCACCAGCCCTGCTCCTGTCTCCAGAAGCCAGCTTCCTCCGTCCCCCTCCTTCACAGCCTGCAGGCTGCCGCTGCCACCTTTTGGGGCCAGTTACAGGGAGACCGGTGAGAAACTGAAGTCAGCTACAGAAAACAGTATGAGGGTTCCTCAAAAAATTAAACATAGAATTACCACACGACCCCGCAATCCCAAAGAACTGAAAGCGGGGACTGGAAGAGATATTTGCGCACCCACGTTCTCAGTGGCATTATTCACAATAGCCAAAAGGTGGAAGCAACCCAAGTGTCCATCAACAGGGGAATGGATAAACAAAATGCAGTACATCCACACAATGGAATATTATGCAGCCATAAAAAGGAAGGAAATTCTGACACATGCCACAGCATGGATGAACCTTGAGGATATTATGCTAAGTGAAATAAGCCAGTTACAGAAGGACAAACGTATGCTTCCACTTAAATGAGGTCCCTAGAGTGGTCAAGTTCATAGAGACAGAAAGGAGAAGGGTGGGTGCCTGGGGCTGGGGGAGGGGGAATGGGGAGCGAGTGTTTAATGGGGACAGAGTTTCAGTTTGGGAAGATGAAAAAGTTCTGGAGACGGATGGTGGTGATGGTTGCACAACAGTGTGAATGTACTTAATGCCACTGAACTGACTGATTAAAATGGTGAATCTCATGTTGGGTATCTCTGACCACAAGAAAAATTTAAAAATTGGAGGCAAGTCTTCCAGTCTTTCCAACTCAATGGTCCCTTCGTGCTGTCGGACACTCGGACACTTGACCCTGCCCGCCACCACTGGCAAAGGGGAAGAGCAGGTCCCCACCCCAAATCAGACTCACCCTTGGCTTTCTGTCACCCCGGTAGCAGATGTGGCTCAGGGAGCAGTTCCGTGAAGGGACCCCAAGACCCCGCCCGGGACTCCAGCCCTCCCCGGCTCAGCCCACGCCCTCAGACCCCAAGCACCCCGCCGTCCCAAATCCCTGGGAAGTGGATCCGCTCGGTCCTGAGGTTTTCCAAAACAGGGACCAGCCCTGCGTGGCCGGGCAGCCTCCTGGGGCTGGGGGCCTCTCCGGCCTGGCTCCAGGGGCTGTGTTTACTTTCCCAGTGTGTCCGCATCCCTGTTTCCGCCCTGCCCACAGGAGGGAATGCTTTAAAGAAAATCTCGGTTATTAATGTGGTTTCTTTTGTTGTAAGGCATGGCAAAGGCAGCAAACGAGGGTTTATTTTCCTAACGTGCTTGGCGTAGCTCGGCGCCCGGCGCGGACTCAGCGTTTGATTTGGGAGGAACCCGAGGCCCCGGGTTTCTCTGAGTCACCAAGTGAAGCCACAGCCTTCCCAGCCAGTTCCGGGGCAGCCTTGTCTGGGAAAATCATTGGCAAGAACGGGTGGCTTTGTGAAAGCAAAAAGATTGAAAAATAGATTTTAAAAAATTTTGAGCCTGCCAACCTGGCGAGTTGATAATATGTCAATTTTCTAACTCGTTAGTTTTCCCATTAACCCTTAGTTTTCTAATTGGGAGCACCCCATCTCTCTGGTGTCAGTCACTTTCTTTGGACCTGGAAACAGCTCCAGAAGCCACAGGAAAATCCACTGTGGAGCATGTCCGAATCCTCAGTGAGGAAATCTCCAGGCCTCCCTGAGGGCTCAGGACTGGAGGACAGTCACAGCCCAGGCCCACGCCCACTTGCTGGCCTGGGGTTCAGAGTCCCGGCCCCCCCAAGTTTGGTTGCCATCTTTGGAAAGGGGTCCAGTGGTGTGGGCTGGGCTCACCAGGATGAGGGGATGAAAGGGCCCTTCTCCCCCAGCTTTGGGAATCCACAGTAGGTGGAGGGGGCTCTGGCCCAAGGGGGAAGGAGAAGGAAGGAGAGCAGGAAGCTGGCCTCCCCTCCGTCCACCTTCTGTCCGCGGGCCCAGACCCAGAGAGCAAGCTGAGGGACTCTCACAGGCCTGGACGCAGCCATGGAGCACCCCCGCCCCTGCTCCTTTGCCTCCAGGGGAACGTCTCCTGGGAGCGGGCACCCCTGGAATGCACCCAGTTGGCCTTGGGGAGATGCTGGACTCTACACAAAACATTTGGATTTCATGGACTAGCAATTTGTTTTCAACCTGAGGAATGAGTATAGGGTTACCTCCTTTTAATTTTGCCAAGACATTACAATAAAACAATCTCCAGTTATTATCCCTTATTTCGTAAAAGAAAGGGTGTTTTAACACCAAAAATGACTAGGAAAGATGTAATCTCAAACACAACAGAATCCTTTAAATTGGAATTTTTAGCTCCCTGAAGAACTCCCCCATATTGCCCACATTTGCTTCGATTTGCAGAGGCTTGGAAAAAACCTCCCCGTGGGCAGGGGCACCAAGCTGGACCGAGGGCGGAGCTGGGCCGGGGTTCCAAGGCAGGAGGCAACTTTAATATCCTTGAGCCCACCTTGAGCCCGACCCTAACTCTGCCTGTGGTCCTTTGTCCCGCACAGATGAGGGGCAGGAGATGCCCGCCTCTGGGAGCAGATGGACTGCCGCACCCAGGCCCATCCCACCTGACCCCACACCCAGAGTGTCCTCTGTCCCCACCACCTGGGTATTCCCAGTGTGCAGAAGCTCCTCCTCAGGAGAAGGCCGGCAGGCCTCCTGGGCTCTCACCGAGGGTGGCCCGGCCCCAGGATCTGCTGGGGAGGGCCGCTACCCATGCAGCTGTTTGGGCACCACCAGTGGCCATGTCCAGGCACTCGTGTCCCCGGCTGACACCCACCGGCTGTTCTGGGACTGCCCAGAACGACCTTCCATTTGGAGACCTTCTATCCTGTGTCCAGGAGAAGCAAGGCCTTCCACCGTCTGTCCCCATGGCCAGGGGCCAGGGAGGAATCGGCACCTGTCCCCTAGCTGCAACTTGGGTACAAAACGCCCAGGCCTCCTTCCTTCTCTCCCGACCACTCCTGTGCTCCTCTCCTCCCTCCTCTCCTCCCTCCCTCGCTTCACCCTCAATTTGCTCCTCTTCTCTCTCCAGCCCCCAGGGGTCCCCCTTCATCAGGGTCAAATCACAGACCTCTCCTCTGCCAGCTCAGAGCCAGCAGCTCCTCCCAGGAGACCTGAGGTCCTCAAACCCAGGCTGGCAGGGCCCTCCTGTCACACCAGAGGGCACCCCACTCTACCCTGGCCCAACTAGACAGCTGCCTTCCACTTTCCCATCAGGGACACCCCAACTCCCAGGGGCGGGTCTGCCTGCTTCATGGTCACCCCAGAGGGTGAAGAGAGACTCCAGTCCGCTGTGGCTGGTGGGCAGTGGACGCCACTGAGAGGGAACGAGAGGCTGCCGGACACGGCTGGCACCACTGGGCGCTCTCTGAGGTGCACTATGAGGTCAGGTGTGTGTCAGGCGTCTCCCACATGTGCACACGCTCCTGGACCAGGTTTCAGACAAGGCTGCAGTCACCTCAGCTTCCCGTGCACCTCCTCTCATCTGAGAAACGGGGCATGCAGCCAGCCAGGGCTCCCCCAGGACCTGGAGGCTGGTGCGGGGAGTGGGGTCCCCAGGGGCTGGTGGGAAGGCAGCTGGAGTCAGCCGGGTGACCTAAGGGGCTCAGAGCCAGAGGACCAGGCGGTGGTCTCAGATGATCCCACCTCTTCTTCAGGGCGTGGGTGAGCTGTGGGGCTCCGCTCCTCCCTCTGCCACCATGAAACCGTCCAACCTTTGCTTTAGCTCCATCTCTCCTGCTGTAGTGCTCCCTGCCCACCCTCCTCCCTCTTACCACTGCCATTCAGTGTGACTTTTTGAAAAAAGCCACTTGGGTGGGTTGTTTGTTTTTAAAGCCCCTTCCTGATGACCTTTAACCTCCGCAGGGGAGGGGAGGCCTTGCTGGCTCTTTAGGTCTGGACCATTCCACCGAGGAAGCCGCTAGTGGGGCTCGCTGGAGATGGGGGCAGGCATCCCGACCCGGCCAAGGAACGGTCTTAAGGAGACCTAGCAGTCGCTGGGGTGGCGTCTCGGAGGAGGCGGGCAAAGTTTGGTGGTTAGGTGGCTTTCCCCTCCAAAGCCTCAGTCTCCCCCGCTGTACCAAGGGCATAATCACCCCCACTTCCCAGCTATTGGGAGCGGCGCCGCGGGGGCTGCCCCCGGGGCCGGGCACAAAGGCAGCGACCTCCCCGAAGGTCCTCCGACTCGAGGTGGCTCTGGGCAAAAGACGCCCCTCCCCCCGTCGAGAGCTCGGGTCACCGCAGCCCAGCCCATCGCGGACGGACGACCTCAGCCACGGCTGCGGGGCAGGCCCCTCACACGGCGGCCGTGCCCGGCGCCCGCTGCCCGGAGGTCCCGCCGCCGCGTCTCCACCGAAGCCCCCGACCCCTTCCCAGTCCGCGGCCCGGCGGCCCGCGCGCCCCGCGTCCCCGCCCGCCCCACGCTCGCCCCTCCGACCCCGCGTTCCGTTCCCACGCGCTCTCGGGCCCCGCGCCCTGCCCTCCGCCCGCCGCACTCACCGTCCTGCGGCGCCGCCTCGCTGCCGCTGCTGCCCCCGGACGGCTCCCGCGCCGCGCCCTCCCGCGCCTCGGCCCTGGCCGCGGGGCGCGCCGCCAGCCGCCCGGCCGCCGCCACCTCCTCCAGGTCCAGGAGGTGGCTCACCGTGAAGTTCTTGCGCGCCTGGGCGCAGTCGCCGGGCCCCAGCGCGGGCGGCGGCGGCGGCCCCGGGCCCGGCGCCGGCTTATCCTGGGCGAAGGCGGCGGCGGCCGCGCTGTCCATGCCCGCGAGCCGCCCGGGGTGGCCGGCGGGGGTGGCGGCGCGGGTCGGAGCGAGCGCGCCCCGGCCGCCCCGCGCTCTGCCCGCTCCCCGCCGCCTCCCGGCTCCGCGGCCGCCGCGGCCCGCCCGGCGCTGACGTCGGGGGAAACCAACTTTCTTCCCTCCCCTTCCCCGCCGCCGCGCTCGCTCCGAAGCTGCTAAAACCCGAGCTGCGGACACACGCCCCTTCTTGAAGCAAACCTCGCCCCCTGCCTCCCGCCTCCCCCTCCTCCTCGCCCGCCCGCCCCCACCCCTGCGGCTGCGGGGAGGGAGGGGGTTCTGAGCGGAGTCCGGCCGGAGGCTGGGGCTGGAAGAGGGGGGAGAAGGAGGGGGTCCTCCTTTCACCCTCCCCACCCACATTTTAGGGAGCGGGAAAGTTCAGTGTTCGGGGTGTTTTTAATCCCGCAACAAGTGTCTGGGGAGATGATCGTGGAGGGATTAGCAGCCCCCCTTCCCCCCTTCCATTTACAAATTCCTCCGCAGGGGTGGGGGGAGCGACCCTGAGACAGTTGACAGGGAAGATCTCGAACTCCCAACTTCACCCTCACTCCCCCTATGCACCCCAACAGTATCCCTCCCTCCCCGAAAGAATGCGGGGTCCACCTTGTTCACTCCACCTGGCCCGAGGATCTCTCCCCCAGAAAGCAGCACATTTCAAGCTTCTGCGGTGCGTGCATTCCCCGCCCCCCCCCCCGCCTCCCCCCGCCACCCCTTGAAGCCCACTCTCAGGATGCTCCGGGCCCTCCCCTAAGAAAACCAAGCAGGGGGGAAAGTTTCCCTCCCAAATTCCTAGTTTACACACAGAGGATGGGCAGCCAGACGACAGCCAGACTGACAGGCGGGTGACAGGGAAAGAGAGGCGGGCTTGGATCTCCGCTCCTGTTTTTGTTTTTCAAAGAAAACACAGAAAAGACGTCCCCCGGTGGTGGAGCTGAGACTGTAAGGCCTTCAGATGCCACAGGTCTCTGCCCGGGACGGCTACTCGGAGGCCTGGTCCTCTGTCTTCCCTGCCATCGCCGCAGAGCCACAGTGTCATAGCAAGAAAAATAAGCCCATCAGGAGAAGGCCTTCAGAGTGTCCTGAGTTCCCGCATAGAACACCCGCATCGCACACCCCCCTGAAAGCCTGCAGACCAGCGGCCTAGGTTCTGTTGAGTTGGGTTTTTTTCCAGAAAGGAATCACCCCCAAAGTGAGGCTGAGTGTCCCCCAAATGATGTTAGCCACAGCAGTCTGTGGAGGTGCCCGCGTGGAGAGGTTGAGGGTTTGGAGACGATCGGGTTCTTCTTTGGAAAGTTGCCCCAAAGGTGTCCAGTGAGAAAGGCTGGCAAAAGAGGAAGCAGCCGCCCTTCTCCCAAGGGACTGTCAGGAGCCCACCTAGGCACCAGGGGGCACACAATGTGTGTGGCTCTGGGGACAGTGCGAGAGGAGCACCCAGCAGGCCGAGTGAGTGGGAGCTTATCCTAGGAGAAGTGCTGTCCAGCGGTCAGAACAGCTTTAGTGTCAGAGACCAGGTTCCAGGCCCAGCTCTGCCACGCACTGCTGTGTGACCTCAAACATGTCAGCTTCCCTTTCTCAGTCCACCTTTTCCCCTGTAGAATGGGTCTAATGAAGTACTTCTCTCCTGGGCACTATGGGGACCCGTCACAGGCGAAATCCTGGGCCCGTGGTCTGGAACACAGGGAGGGTATTGTCAACATCGGCTTGTGGAGCTGGAAAGGGCCTGAGAGATCATCTAGGTCTCATTCCCTTGAATGGCAAATGGGGAAACCGAGGCAGCAAAGGCAGAGGCTCCTTCTAGAACTGGGAGAACCACTGAAATTGTTTGGTCTGAGCCCTTTTGTTGAACACATGGGTAAAGCGACACCCAGAGCTGAGAAGTGTCGTGTTAAGGCATCTCGGTCACACTGGCTTCCTTCCTCTGCTCACACATTCATTCATCCTATGAGTATGAAGAGGTGATATCCCACATCTCTGCAGGATGCGGGTGCTCTGGCCCCAGGCTCCTGGGTTCAAATCCAGACCTTGCACTTCCTAGCTGTGGGCTTTAGCAATCTGCTCAGCCTGTTTCTCTCGGTTGCCTCATCTGTAAAATGGGATTAAGTAAGTTGATATATGTGGGGCACCTGGTACCTAGTGAGCACTCAGTAAGTGTTAGCAATTATTATTTTTTAAACATTTATTCCAAGAAGCGGTGCAGGGCAGTGATGGCAAACTCAGCCTCTGGAGCTGGGGAGACCTGGATTTAACTCTGTTCACTGCCATTTACCAGCCGTGTGCCCTTCAGGAGGTCGCTTGCTGGTCCTCCCTGAGTCTGATCTGTCATCTGCACCATAGGTATAATAAAGGGACCAATCCAAAAGGATTCTTGTAGATCGGCATTATTATTATTGTTGTTGCTATTGAGTTGTTACCACCCATGCCAATCCTGGGGGCTGGGGTGGTACAGGGATGGCAGAGTGGGGCGAGAGGCATAGACTGCTGTACTGAAGCTCAGCCCTTGAGCAAGAGCTCCAGACCTGATGCAGCCTGGAAATGCACCCGAGGAAACTCCAGTTAACCCAGGGAGGACAGAGCTCATTACCCCAAAGGGATCCAGCTGAAAAATAAATAACTCCCGTGGTGATTTAGGTAAATCCTGCAGTGCTAACCCAGACTGGGGAATGGAGGGAAAATGGGATCCCAGTTTGGACCCTCTCAGTTCAGCAGTGGTTGCTGAAGCAGGCCCTGCTCTAGGCAGGGGAGATGGGGAGGAACCGACAGGGTCCCTGCTCTCCAGAGAGGATTCCACGGAGAAGGAGCAGGATCCTGGGTCTGACCATGAGAGAGAAGGAATATTTGCCTCAGTCTCAAAAGCTCACTTGCTTAAAAAACAAAGGTTACCTCTTCTTATTACAGAAGTAATATGCTTATTGTGGAGACTTTAGAAAAGATAGGGAAAATTAAGAAAATAAAAATCACATATATCACACTCCCAGAGATCTCTGACACATGATAGGTATTCAAAACATTTTTTTTTTTTTTTTGTGAGGAAGACCAGCCCTGAGCTAACATCCGTTGCTAATCCTCCTCTTTTTGCTGAAGAAGACTGGCCCTGGGCTAACATCCGTGCCCATCTTCCTCTACTTTATATGGGACGCCACCTCGGCATGGCTGACAAGCAGTGCGTCGGCAGGCGCCCAGGATCCGAACCTGCAAACCCCGGGCAGCCAAGCACGGACTAAACCGCTGCGCCACCGGGCGGCCCCTCAAAACATTTTTTAAAAAAAGATTTAATGAAAGAGATTGAAGATAGTCATCTTATTTATTCAATGTTGAATTGAAGACCTAGAAAAAGCAATAAGACAAGAAAAAGAAATGAGCTAAAAATAAGTTTAGAGTATATCTTTCTAGCTTATATCTATATCTAGATAGATGGAAAGAGAAAGTCATATATATTACAAAAGTCAAACTATGTTGTGCCAATTTTTTTATAACTTGCTTACTATGTCATTTGTCTTGTCCACCACTATTTTTAATGAAAGCCTAATGACATAGTATTACCTATGCTATACATCCATAGTTATTTTCTTGATAATAAATACCTAGAAATAGGATATCTGGATGTGGTAGGCAGATAATAGCCCCCCAAAGATGTTCTTATCATAATCCCTGGAACTTGTGGCTATGGAAAAGCAGAATTAAGGTGGCAGACAGAATTAAGCTTGTCTATCAGGTGACCTTAAGATAGGGAGGCGATTTTAGATTATCTGAGTAGGCCCAAGGTAATCACAAGGGTCCTTCAAAGTGGAAGAGAGAGGTAGGAGAGTCTGTGATGTGATGTGAGAAAGACTCGACGGGCCAGTGCTAGCTTTGAAGATGTAGGAAGGCAGCCATGAGCTAAGGAATGTAGGCAGACTCTAGAAGATGGAACAGGCAAGAAAACAGATTCTTCCCTAGAGCTTCCAAAAAGAAATGCAGCCCTGTCGACACCTTGATTTTAGCCCAGGACTTCTGATCTCCAGGATGATAAGATAATACATTTGTATTGTTTTAAAACACTAGGTTTGTGATAATTTGTTACAGCAGCAAGTAGAAAACTAACATAGTGGGTCAAAGATTCTGCAAATGATTTAAGGCTTTTGATACTATTCCTTGCAGCCTCCAGAAAGGTATCGATTTCTACTCCTAGAAGTGTCTCTGTATCCCTGCTAGCATGAGCTATTTTATTTGTTTGTTTCTTTATTTATGGCAGCGTCTTTATGGTTTTATTTAACACAAATAAAACATGCACAGGCGCTGTCTATTCATTTTCTTCACTGCGCAGCCGGACGTTGGGATGGGTGACTCTGAAGGCCAGCTGGCTGCTCCTTCCAGGACACCTTTGCAGTTCTTGGAGGAAGCATCGTGAGCACTCTCAGCAAAGTAAGATCTGTTGCACACCAGCAACATCATTACTTCCAGCTCCTTGATGTTGTAGACCTGGACCTTCTGGAAGCCACTGGGCAGCATGTGCTTCATTTTCTTGTTGCTCCCATAACCACTGCTGGACATCAAGAAGCAGCCCTTGAATCTTGTCTGCATGCTTTGTCAATGCCTCTGGGTTTCCACCAGTTGCACTTAATTTTGACCTGTCAGTCTGACTGGTACCGAATGAACTTCTTGGTTCTCTTTTTGATGATCTTGGGCTTCACCAGGGGTCTGAGGGCAGCGTGATGCCGAGTCGGGGATGGCTGCCACCTCTGTAGGCAGTGCCCAGGAAGAGCGGTAACAATAATTAATTAAATTTCAAAACGCATTTCCTTGATTTAACCTGCATACCTTAATTATTGCTGAAGATAAATATTTTTGGTATTTAATGGCCACTTGTGTTTCTTATTTGTAAAGTGTCTGTTTCTATTCATTACCCATTTTTCTATTGGAACGGTTCTCTATTTTTTATGGAGTTATATTAGTGTCATTTTTTAGCGACAACAACCTCTGCAAGACGCTTAACCGTCAATCACTCAAGACCAGGCCCATTTCACAGATGGGGAAGCCGAGACCAAGGATGACATGGAATCCTGCAGCTCTTCTCGTTCACCTGGTCAGCCCCTGTGGCCGGATACCCAAGAGCCCCTTCTGCAGGAGACAGTCCAGCAGGGACAGCACACAGAGGCACACAGGTCAAGCTGTGTCCACTGCTGCATGTCTGGGGAATCATAAACACGGCAGGCCAATGTGACCCAGGCGTGACCAGGCGTGACCGTGACAGATCACAGAGTTCTGTAAATATTGTGTCAGGCTGCGACCACAGCGGGGATCCCTGCTCATCCCAGACCCCAGTCCACCCTGTGGGAAGTAGAGTTGAGCCCAATGGGGCAGAACATCTGGCTCCTTCCCTCAGCTCCTTGCCCAAATTTTCCCAGCCTCAGTTTCCTTCCTGAGGATCCCCCAGCCAGGATATTCTGGTGAGGTGACTTGTTCTCTGCTCTTGGCAGGGGCTGAAATATTATACCTCTTGGAAAAATGTTTCTGCCTTCCCTGCAAATCCAAAGATAGAGATGTGCTCCACATTTAACGAGCCTTGGTGTAAGCCGACGATGTCCTGAGCCACATCATCTTGCAGCAGCATCACAACTACCAAGTGAGGAGGGGAAACTGAGACTCAGTTCTGTGTCCCAGTAAGTCTGTCAGGCTCCTAACCATCACACCAAGACGTTCTGTGGGAATTTAGGACTAGGAAGCTATCTGTTTTTCTTGAAGAATTATGGTCTCTCTTTTTTAAAAAAGAACTAAATAATAAGACTTGGACAACCCATTGCATTTCCCTTTTTGCCTTGGCTACCAGGACCCCCAGAGCTAATGTTAAGACATAATCACAGTAACTTTATCTATCCAGGTGGCAAGTCAGTGTATTAGCTTCCCTTTACTTCTCCTTCCATGTGGCTTTTTTGTTTTCCTGTTTTTGTGTTAAATCTTTTTAATACAGTGACCCTGCGTTCAACACTTTCCAGCAGCGAGACATTGATTAAGTCACTTGCCTCTCTGGGTTTTTGTTTCCTCATCTGTAAATTGGAGGTCGAGACGACCCCTCTCTCACAGGGTTGCTGTGATAATTAAATGAAGTGATCTGTGTAAACAAAAAGCCTAGCATGAGCCCGGCACACGGAAAATCTTCAATAAACATCACCTATGTGTGTGAAAAAAGGCTCTGATAAAGCCAAGAGAGCCGAGAGAACCACTCCTAAATGGGAAGACTTGGCTGGATTCGAGGCCTGTCCCACTGTGGACCTGCTGTGTGACTGTGGGCCATGTGCTTCCCTCTCTGAGCCCTGGCTTCCCATCTGTAAACTGCCTGCTCTATCTTTTTCACCATTGTGTCCCCAGAGCCTGCACAGGAGAAGTGATGCAGGCCCTGACCTGCACATAGTAGGGCTCCATCCATGGTTATTCCGAGAGTGAAGGGCTGGAGATCAGATTCCCTGTGGCCCAGGAAATGCGTGGCCAGCATAGTGGACTGTGACTAGGCCGGTGCCAGGGGGCATTAACGCGGGTCTGGGGTCCCGAGGACCTGGCAGGGCTGGGACAGGCCTGGATCTGGGTCTGGGGCCAAATGGCAAGCTCCTATTGAGCACCTACTGCATGCAGCGTTCCCGGTGGGCACAGCTTGGTGCCCGTGCTTCACTCTAAATCCGCAGCAACCCCCTGCTGCCCTCAGGGGGCTGCAGGCTTCACAGGGAGAAAAACCAATGGGATGTGGTCCTGAACAACTCATTCCACAGCAATTAATTGAGCACCTACTGTGTCCTGAGGCATCCCATGAGAGCACCAGGCCATAGACCTGGGGAAACTCTCCAAGGAGATGCTGCGGTCCAGCCATGGCAGCCTGAGCACCAGGGCCGGTCACTCCGTTACAACCACCACCACTGCCAAGCTGCAGGCTTTGGGCTCCTGGCACCCATGTGACTCCTAGGATGACCGCTGCTGGAGAACCCCCTCCCATTACAGGTGGAGAAACTGAGGCTCAGAGAGGAAAGGACCAACCCCAAGCCTGGACACCACTCCACACTGCAGCTCTCTGGAAGTCTCTCCTGGCAAACTGCCCCTCCCCCTCCCTGTCACGGGGAGGATGCCGGGGGTGAGGGCTCAGGCCAAGGCCTAGGGAAGCACGAGCCTTCACAAAGGCTTCCGGAGCCCTCGGGCCCTGCCCTCGCTCCCTCCCGGGCCCTGCAACATCTTGCCATGATTACTCTGCGGTAAGCGGAGGGCGGCTATGCGAGCCTCCCCATTGCACACAGCGGGGGGGGGGGGGGGGGCCGGGGGGGCACATGCAACAATGCGGGCACGGCGGCTGAGGACAAGGTGGGGCCGAGGACAGGGACAAGGCTCTCAGCTCACTGGCTTAATTGGGGATATAATCGTTATTATTATTTATACCTCGCTCTTGAACCCTCGGCAGGAGAGTGCGTTCGCAGCCTGCACGGTCCAGGCCAGCGTTAAATAATTACACCGATGGCCTAATCGGCGGTGAAACTCCCCATGGGCTCCCACTTCCTTCGTTCGCTGATTGCTGATATTTTGGGGGTGAAATATGACCATTTTTACGATCAAAGAGATCAGAGTTCCAAAGGAAAGAAACGGAAAATAAGGGGGGCTGGGGGTGGGTTCTTCCAGTTTTCTTTTCCTCTGACTTCGTGGTCTGGTAAAGTTTCTTTAGACATGCAAAGATTTACACACCTTTCTGCAGGGAGCCTTAAATTACTCCCAATTCCTCACACATTTCCCCGAGCAGCGCAGGAACAGTAAGTCATTGAGAAATGAACAGGCCTCCTCATAATCACTCCGGCTGCCTTTGAGAAGGAGAATGTCTAATGACTTTTTTTTGAAGTGGAGGTCAAGGTTTTTTAAATAAAACAGTCTGTATTAATGCAATTTCCTTCTGAGCCGTAGCTTTGGATTTTTTTTTTTTTTTTTGGAAACGGGAGGCAGGGGTGGGGAACAGCATCATTTTTCTCCCACCAGACAATGTATCCCTAATGAGATACATTTATTTAAAACTGTGTATATCATCACCCTGTCAGGGTCTCTGAGCGGGACCCCTCTCCCTCTTGGTTTGTTTCCCGTTAGCGGGGGTGTGGACGGCCCTGCAGTCTGGCCGGCTCTCGTTGCCGCCAGTCTTCCCCTGCCCCTTAGTGCAGCCTTGTGACCCCCCCCCCAGCCCCCCTTCCATCCAATCACCCAGCTCTTAGTACAGCCCATCGCCTGGGGGTCCTCCACCCTCCCACCCCACCCCAGCGGCCTCCTGCTTCTCAGCACTGGCCCCTCGGGCTCCTGGAGCCCATCCTCCCTGCCCCAGGAGGAAATATGGCTCCGTGATTATGCCAGTGACTCTGCCCCAGGCAGCGCTGAGTTCTCATCCCTGCTGGGCCAGCTACCCAGTTTCCTCAAACCTTTGTTTCCTTATCTGTCAAATGGGGATAACAAAAGCTACCCCTGCACCCCCGGGGTTTCCGTGAGGGCATCCCCAGCATCGCCTGGTCCCTGGCTCACAGCGCATGTCCACTTACAGCAGCGGCCACGGTCACCACCATTGTGGCTCCCCCAGACCCAGAGCAGAGCCTGAGCACAGGGCCTGTCCTGTTCCCATCCCCGCTCCCCCAGCTCACCAGCCGGCCGCACCTGAGCACAGGGCTTAGCACCTCTATCAACACGTTTTCATCGAGGGCCTGCACAGTGCTGGGGCACAGGGGACAGGGCGGTGACCCAGACAGCCCAGTCCCTCGGAGAAGTCAGTACGCCAGTCTCGATAGAGAAATAAGCAGCAAGATCAGGGGACCGTGGGGGCGTGGGCTGGGGGAGGGGTATCAGGGAGGGCTTCCCTAAGGAGGGGGCATTAAGCCAGCTCTTGAAGCATAAACAGGATTTAGCAGGTGACAGGGGACTGGGTCTAGGGGCAGCCGGGCAGGAGACCCAGCAGGTGCAAAGGGCATGGAGCCTCCAACCTTCCCTGTTCCCAGGGCCTGGGGTCCTGCAGGAGCATCCTTTCTGGTCTCACTGTGCCTCACTTTCCCCTCCATGCCAAGAACTCGAACTACATTTTTAAACTGCTCTGCGCACACCAAGATCCCGAGACATCAATTCCACAAACACGTACCGTGCTCCTTCCTGTGCCCGCTCTGTGCTGGGCCTGGGGCTGCCTTGGGGACCAGGTTCGAGGTGGCTCCTGCCCTCGGGCTCACGGCCTACAGAGGAAGAGTGAAGATGGGTGTTCAACCCAGGGCTGGACTCCAGCCATCTGGGCCACGGGGGTCAAGGACAGGCCCCCAGGCTGTGTGCCTGGAGGGCAAGTGTTGGGTTTTAGAGGAGAAAGGGAGTCACCCCAGAGGTCATCTGCCCAGAGTGGAGACCACGTTCTTCCGTGCGGCCCTGGCTGGAGGAGCCTTGGGAGCCCTGTCTGGGCCTGGGGGCTCTGGGCCCTGGGGGAAGTGGCCTTGGAGACCAGCGGCAGGATTGCTACTGTGCAGGAAACTTGCTGAAAGGGACTAGGCCAGTGTCAGATGGCTCAGCCATGGGGGTCAAGGCTGGGGAGCCGTCCACTCATTCCCATGTCCACGAGCACCCACTCTGGCCCAGCTCAGGGCTGGGGCCTGGGGCCTGGAGGGTCCTGCTCCACAGGGGCAAGAGAGAGACCTTGATGCCTCTGTCCCCACCTCCTCTCTCAGCCAACTCCTGCCCACGCGTAGGACCCACTTCCACCACCGCTGACTGCCCAGCGAGGCCCGCTTGTCCCAGCTCTGCCAGCCCTCAGCATCTCCTGCCCACCTCCACACCACTCCCTCCGGAGAGCCGAGCCCAATGCCCGCACCACAGGCACGAAAGGCGCAGCTGCCCAGTGAAGTACTGACGATCACAGTGACCACGCAGCACGTCTACACGGCACCCAGACAGGCCTGGGGTCAAAGCCCGCACTGCCACTCATGGGCCCCGTGACCTCGGGGAACTCACTTCCCCTCTCATCCACAAATGGGGTGAATAAGTGTATCGACACCTCAGGGGTGTCGGGAGGATTCACCACAATGTGTGTCAATCAGGGCAGGGGCTCGATAAATGCTGGCTACCCAGGGACTCTCAGCCAGGCGTGTTGATTTCTGGAATCCTCTGGAACTTACTCTCTTGGTCTGTAAAGTGGACCTTTACCTCTTGTCCCTGCTGACACCCCCACAGCCAAACCCCAAGGCACAGCCCGGCCACACCCCCTCCTTCCCGGCTCTCTGTCCCTGCCTCTGTCTCTGTCTTCCTCCATCTCCGCTCTCCTGCCTCTGTCTGTGTCTCCACCAGTTTCCCTCTCTGGTTTCTCTCTGTCTCTTTCTGCCAGGAATTCTGTCCCGGTGGAACCAGCACTCCAGGGCTCGACTGCGTTCTCTTTTACAGCAGTGGGATGGGAAGAGGGAGGGAGGGAAGGAGAGAGACAGAGAGAGAGGAGGGAAAAATCAAAGCCGTATATTGGTTCCAGATGTGGCCCTCTCCCAACCCTCTCCAGCAATTTAATTAAATTCCCCCAGACAGCCAGGAGGGTTTCTTAATGATCAAATTTCCCAGCTCCCCTCCTCAATTGGGCCCACTCTGTCTCCCTGACGGATGGCCGATGGGATTCTTCCTGCCATCAGCTTTGCCAAGCGGGGCCCATGGGGGTGGAGGGAGGGGCTTCCCCGGGAGCACAAAGGACGCTGCCCTGCTCCCGCCTCTGCCCTCCCTCCTACCCCACGGATCTGAGCCCAACTGGGCCTAGCTGCAGTGGCTGGAGGGGGCCCAGGGGGCCCTTCCTTTGAGTTCTGTCTCGGGACTGGCCTGCCAGGGACTGATGTCCAGTGGGCGCCAGCAGGGTCAGATGAGGGAGTCTCTGGGACCAGGACTCAGGGCTCCCAGATCAGCCGGAGATGGGGCAGGCTCAGATCTGGGCATCCTCCCACCACCCATTTGGCAGCCAGAGAGACCAAGGCTCAGAGAGGGCAGGGCCTGGGCCAAGATCACACAGACCTGCTTTTCAGGAACGGGAGAGGCAGAGGCAGGCTGACTAGCAGCTAGGAGGCAAGGATCTGCAGGGAGAGCCCTGGGCACTATTTCCTGGGACGGTTACCCCATGTGAAGTTCAAGGTCACTCTCAGTAGGACCCCTGACTTCTGGAGTGGGAGGGAATCTAGGTAAACCTTGAAACCAGCATCTTCTTGTGTAGATGGGGCAGCAAGGCTGAGAGACAGCCAGGCCAGAGCGCAGGCTCCAGACCCCCTCCCGTCTTGGGGCCAGGGGCCTGAGGGGCTCTGTATGGACTGAAAATTTGTGTCCCCGGCAAATTCGTATGTTGAATCCCTAACCTCCCGTGTGACGGGATTAGGAGGTGGGGCCAGTGGAAGGTGATTAGGTTAGGTGAGGTCATGAGGGTGGAGCCCGCACGATGGGATTAGTGCCCTTATAGGAAGAGAAAGGGACACCAGAGCACCCTCTCTGCTCACAGGCACAGGAAGAGGTCACGTGAGCACACAGCGACGGCAGCCGCCCACAGGCCAAGAGGTGAGGCCTCAGGATGAAACCTGCACTGCTGATCCTGAACTTCCCAGACTCCAGGACTGTGAGAAATAAGTGTCCGTTGTTTCAGCCCCCACCTACAGCGTCTTGTTAGGGCAGCCCGAGCTGGCTGAGTCGGCTCTAAGCACCTTCTCGCCCTCCTCCCCTGGGCTTCTGAGGCCCTGAGGACTCGCCTCACTGGGAAGAGGCTAGAGCTCAGGCGGGGCCTCTGATGTAGACACACAGTGATGGCAGAGAAAGGGGGGTCCCTCAGCATCCCTTCTGAGGCTCTGGGCTCCCACCTGGGGGCTTCGCTAGGGCCTGGCCCAGCCCCAAACTGGCTCTCACAGGCCCCACGCCCTGGCCAAGCACCAGGACCGCCTGGCAGTGTCTGGGTGTGGAATGGGGGGCCGTGTTGGGGGGAGGCTTCCATCAGAGCAGGGGGCTCCGGCCACCAGGGGCAGATCTCCTGGAGGTGCAGGTGGTGGGGGAGGAGCAGAGCAGGCCACTGGGAGCACTGAGGTCCCTGGAGCTTGATGTTCCTAGGCATCTGGGCCCCCAAAATGCTCCTGGGTACTTCTTAGTATAGCAAGTGGAATGAGGGAGGGGACAGGAAAGGCTTCCCCTGGCCCAGCCAAAGTCCTACCACCCGCTCCTGCTCCCGGCCTCCTGGTGCCTCAGTTACCCCCTGAACCCACAGAGGGCAGGGCCTCTGGGAGCTGAAGCATGGGGACTGTGGCCAAATAGGGCCAAGCAGGCTGGGCCTTCTAAGGGTCGGGGGCCAGGGTGGGGTCAGGTTGGGGGGAGGAGAGGCAGGGGGAGCAGAGCCGAGGAGAAGCGCAGACGGGAGGCAGCCGGAGGGCGCGGCTCCATGACCGCATGTCAGAAATATGCCCAGCCCTGCACCCCCGCTCCGTGCCCCGGACTGCAGGGCCTGAAGCTGCAGGCCCTCCACCCAGAAGGGAGAGCAGTCTTCCTCAGGCGGGCTGCTACACTGCTACGGTCCAAGTCTTCCTTTGCGGAAACTCCGCCAATCCAAAAGAGAGCAATTAAAGGGGGCCTTTCACCCAGTTTCCCCTCAGGGCCTCACAAGGGACAGACCTGACTGGCTGCGACAGAGGGGCACCACCCCTCCCTGGACCCGCCTGTCTGGACAAGTGCGAGGCTTGTGGGGGGTAGCAAGTGTGTATAAGAAAGTGTGTTCGGATGAGAGAGACAGGATGTGTGTGAATGTGTTGGTGAGTGTCAGAAAGTGTGACAGTGTGAGTGTGTGTGTGTGAGAATGCCTTGTGAGTGTGAATATAGGTGAGCGCGAGGGGGTGTGTGTGTGTGTATGCGCCTATGAGGGAGTGTGAGTCCGTTTTGTGAGTAGATGCATGAGTGTATACGAGCACGTGCAGGACAGGGTGTGTGTGAGAGGGAGAGCATGGAGGGCAGCGGCCGGGAGGGCAGCAGGTGTCCTGAGCTGGGCTCCAAGGACAGGGAGGACCAGGCTCTGGGTGTGATCCGCCTGGGCCTCAGAGGCTCGCTGAGCTTGCGTTGGGCAGTTCTCCCTGAGCCTCGGTCTCCTGGACGATGACAGGATGCTGCAATCCCTTCCTTCCTGGGGTGTTAGGACAGGTTGCCGGGATGACGTGTGTTGAGCTTCCCGTCTAATTCCTGGGACACAGGGCGCACCCAGCCACAGGCTGCTACTGTTATCAATCTCTCATCGTCCAGTCGGGCTGGGCCTGTGGTGCCCGGAGGACTGGGGAGGGGAGTGAGTGATGCACAGCCCAGGCTGGGAGGGCCCAGCCGGCCGCCAGGGGAGGTGACCTGTGCTCTGGGAAGGACGTCACTGGACCGAGTTGGGAGGAGAAGAGGCTTTGTGTGCAGACCGGGCTTCGCTCTGGTGTCCACGCCTCACCTTCAACCCCAGTACCAGAGGACTGCGCAGGCCGGATTCTCGGCCCCTGGCTGATTTAGTGTTTTGAGTCTCAGGTAAGACACACTCATTGGTTAAAAGGTAGAAAACACACAGAAGCACAAAGAAGGTAAAATTTCCCCGGATCCAGCACCTAGAAACAAGCATGGCCAACATCTCAGCATGGGGCCATCAAGAATTACCCCTGCCCACGCACACATGCATACATACACACACACGTGCTCACACGCACGCACCCCACACACCCCACACACTTTTCCTACTGGAATCACACAGTACCTACTATTCTGTAACTCACTCTGTTGAGCTGCTCTGGGGCAGAGTCTAGCGCGGGTAAGTCCTATATGTCAGCTATTATCACTGTTGATGTGGGACAGCTGGAGAGGCTAAACTTCTCTCCTAATGTGTGTGGACAGTTTTTCATTCTTTGTGACTCACCTGTGCATGTCCTTTCCCCATTTTCCTGTTGGTGTTTTTGCCTTCTTCTTGTTGATTTTTTGTAGTTCTTTATATATTAAGGTTATCCCCTTCTGTAGACTGGATAGTCAGAGTGACTCCCAAACTCCCCGGGGAGTAGGAGGCAGGGACAGACCCTGCCAGGGTCTGAGCACTGGGGGCTTGGCCCCAGGACCCCCAGGCTGCTGAGGGACCCTGGAGTCGGGCAGCAGGAAGAGGCTAGGCCAGCAGAGCAGTGAGAGGCAGTGAGAAGGAGAGAAGAGAGCTGAAGTCAGAGGCTCTGAGCGACAGAGCCTTAATGGGAGGCAGATGGAGGAAACAAGGTTGCCCTTGCTGACAGGAGGGAGGTCAGGGGTCACAGAGCTTTCTAAAGATAGGAGCCTGGGCGACCGGTCGGCGGCAGGGCCTGGCTCCACAGGGTGGTACCCAAGACCTGTGACAGAGCAGGGGTCAGCTCCTCCCTCCTGCACGTTCAGACCCTCTCAGGCCCACAGCCAGAGTCTCCCTGGAGGCCAGACATGGAAGAGTCCCCCAGATCTGAGTTCAGTCCCAACCTAGCTGTGCAACATTGGGCAAGCACCCAAACCTCTCTGAGGTAACGGCATAATACCATCACCTACTTAACAGGAAATTAGTATGTCAAGCCTTTAGCACAGTGCCTGGCACATGGAAAGGGCTCAGTAAATAAAAGTTCACTCCTTACTGGTACTGTACTGGTCTCAAGACAATTACAGTTTTCCTGTTGGCACAGCCCACCAGCGACATCAAGGACCTCTTCATTGGCTCCAAGACTGTCAGAGCTGAAGGGCCTTCAGGTAACAGATGAGGAAACTGGGGCCCAGAGCAGAAGGGCCAAGCCTGGGGTCCTCCATTAGAGTGGCTTTAACTGTGTCCTCCGGAGAGACAGGTTCCAGTCGCAGCCCCTGCTACCTGTGACCGTGACCGTGACCGTGTCCTGACCGGGAAATAGGGTCTTTGCAAACGTGATCAAATCAGAATGAGTTTACACCGGATTAAGGTGGGCCCTGAACCCAACGACTGGTGTCCTTCAGAAAGGACAGGGAGATGTGGACAGACACGGGCACAGGGAAGAAGGCTGCACGAAGACAGAGGGAGGCAGAGATGGGGCTGATGCCACCAGAAGCTGGAAGAGGCGAGACAGGAAGCTTCCCTGGAGTCTTCGGAGGGAGCACAGCCCTGCCGACACTTTGACTTCAGGCTTCCGGCCCCGGAACTGGGAGAGAACACGTTTCCATTGTTTTAAGCCTCCTAGTTTGGGTGATCTGTTATCACGGCCTTAGGAGACGAATGGAGCCAGGGCAGAAGCGGGCCTCAGACCCAGCTGCCCGCCCAGCTCTGCCCTGGACCCCGTTCTAGATGGCCCTCCTCCAGGTACCCACCGTGTGCCCCTGGGCAAGTCAGGCCCTCACCTGTGCCCCGGAGGTGCCCCCGGATCAAATCAGAGGCGCTGGGAAGATCCTGGGCCATCTGTGGGCTGCTGCACCGCTCAGGGCCTGGGGATCAGTTGGGGGGTGCGGACCCTTAGAACAGGGGCAGTTATCCCCCACCCCCGCCCAGGATAGTGCCTGGGGACACTGAGGCACACTGGAACAAGCGCCCCATCCAGATGCTCATTGTTGCCAGATAGGAGTTTGGGCCCTGGTGGCCGACCTTCTGATTCTACAAGACGAGCTGGAAACCTCCATTTCTGTGTGAGTAAAATTTCCTGATTTCAGTTAAGGAGAGCCTGGAGTGAGAACCAAGGCAGATGTGGCCTGGGAACCATGGACCCTGTGGTCCCAAGTCCCTTCTGGCAAGCCTAAACTGGCCTGCCCCCAAGGGGCTTAAACCTGGCTGCCCTCCCCTCCCTCTTGCCCCTTTAGGCAACAGAGGGAGAGGAAAAATGAGCCATTTGAGCGCCCGATGGGTTTGCTAGCTTGTCTTTTGATCTGCACCACAACCTTGCAAACTTAATAATAACAGCAAGCAATTATCCAGCCCCTGCTGCATACTCAACCCTGCTGGGTCCCCATAGCTGGACCTGGGTGTGCTCTGGATTGGATTTTCTTGTGAAATGTTTTGCTCGTGGTGTGGGAGCCTTATTCTGCCTATTTTTTGTTTAATCCGGAGACACATCGTGTGCCTGAGACACACGTAAGTGTGCCTCTCAACTTTTTCCTCTCCTCCCAGAGGTGCCTGGCGGGAGAGACCCCCAAGCCCGCATGGTGGGGGGTGGGAGGCCAGGGTGGGATGTGAACCGCTGGGACGGGCAGGCCTCTTCATAACGGTCTTTCCAGAATCGCGAAGACCTCAAGGCTCCGCCGTGGGACCTGAGGTTGGGGAGGCTCAAATGGACGGCCTAAGGGAAGCTGCCTAAACCCCAGAGAAGTGGCGCCGGGCTTGTCCCTTCCTGCTAGACACTTAACAGAGCTCGATCCAGGGTCTTGGGTGGGTGCGACTGTCCCCATTTCACAGATTAAGAAATTAAAGTTCATTGAGTCCATCACGGCAGAAAGTGGAAGGAGCCGGCAGCCTGCGGGGCCACGAGCTCCCGGGCACAGAGACTAAGGAATTGTCCCCGCCGCCCGTCGGGGTGGGGGCGTCCGGTCACCGTGGGGGGAAGCGAGAGCCAGGCCACGCCGGAAGGGGCCGTGGTCCGATCCGCGTCCAGGGCGGCCCGGGGGCCCAGGGCCCAGTCACCTTCCCCCTCCCCCGGGCAGCCGGGCCGTGGCCGGGCCGGGGCGTGCGATGGGCGGAGCTCGGACGGCGCCCAGCGGCCGCGGGCGGGATCGCAGGGCCGGGCCGGGTCGGGGAGGGGCAGCCCGCGCTGGGCTCGGCTGGGGCCGGGCTGCGGTCCCGCCCTCCGCTCCCCGGGGCGGCTCCTCCGGGGCACCGCCAGCTCGCGCTCCCGGACGCGCCGCGGTCCCCCGGCCCGCAGGGGGCGCTGTCGCCGCCGCCCGCTCTCCCGCGCCGGCGCGCACCGGAAGTGCGCGTGACTTCCGGCGCGGCGGGCCGGACGCGGGGACGCGAGGGCCGCAGCGGAGGCGGCCCGGCGGCGTCTCGGCCTCGGCGGGAGGGGGCCGCCGCGATGCCGTTCCTGCACGGCTTCCGGAGGATCATCTTCGAGTACCAGCCGCTGGTGGACGCGATTCTGGGCTCCTTGGGCGTCCAGGACCCCGAGCGGCAGGAGCCCCTGGACGGGTAACCCGCTGCGCCCGGCGCTGCTTCCCTGTAGTTGTCACCACGGGGTGGGGGGTGGCCGCCCTGCGGATGAGGAGCCCGAGGCGGGGGCCGCAGTTGCGTGGCACCGAGCGCGAGCTCCTGGGCGCCTTTGCAGGGTGGAGGTGCTCCGGGCCGCGCGGGAGGGCTGCGGGGCGGGGTGTCGGCAGGGCCTCCGCCTCGGGCCCCACCCTGTGCCCGCCGCTTGGAGCTGCGGAGGAGCAGGGTGGCGTCTGTGGGGCCCTCAGCTTTTACCGCAGAGCGGCGCGGGATGGGCTTCCTGTGGCCGAGTTTGCATTCGCTGTAGACGGGAACAGGGCTGTCCGCGAACCTGTGGGGAAGGTGCCAGAAAGGGAGTCATTCAGGGTACATCAGTGAGCTAGACGAAAGAAACCCCAGCCGCCGTGACGCTTATGCTCCGAGGAGCGAGCCTGACAATGTAAATGAGGTGTGTAGTGTGTTAGGTGTAACGGAGAAGAGAGCAGAGGAAAGGGGGACCCGGTGTGTGTTGCGGGGGATCCTTTGGAGTTTCAAACACAGCCGGTACTGTGAGTCTGCCCAGGGACTTCGGTGGAAACCTAGGTTCTTTCATCACTATTCTGTTCCCTTTGAGGCTTGTTTTGAAAACAAAGTGCAAGGTGTTTCCTTACCTCTAAGGTCGTCCTGGGGTGAGGGTGGGGCGGCCGAGGGGCTGCGTGGCCTTTTGTAGCCCCAGACGTCCCGCAGGAACTCTGACCCAGAACGTTTGCTTTGCACCTGTGGTGCCGTGGGCGCTCTAGGGCTGGGGGATGAGATGGAACCCTGCCCAGGCAGGACGGATCAGATCGAACCTTGATCCCGCCAGTTGAAAAGGTGCACATGGGTGAGACTAGGGCGGGGAGTGGGGAGCACCAGCTTCGCCGAGAGAAGGAGATGGCAGCCTGTGAAAAGAGCTGCGTATAAGGTCATGGAGCTGCCTGGGGTCCTGAGCTCTTGGGGAAAGCCAAGGCGGTTCTTAGGAGGTAGGTGGGTTGGGGCTGGGGCGTCAAGGGCCTTGTGTGCATCCGGCCTTTGGGAGCCTGTGAGGCTCCGCGTTTCGGAGCATGTGAGCGTGTAAGGAGGGCCGCTGACGGCCCTGGCTTCGGGGGCTGCCTGGGCTGGTCTGGCACCCTCTGCGGCTCAGGGACGGTCAGTGTCTGAGGAAGGAGTGTCAGGGTCTGGTTCCTGCTCCTGGCCGCAAGGGTGCCCTTCAGGCCCGACAACCCAGGTGTGTGAGGCTTTGTACCCAAGTCAGGGACCAGATTCTCTGGGCAACTTGGGAGGAGGCTGAAAACAGCCCCAGTCCTTTCTCAGCAAGCCCGAGGAGTCCGCTCCGGTTAAGAAGACCGGCCTTGGCCGCCTCTCTACCACAGACCTTTTCCAGAGAGGCTTTCTGCCCCACAGAGCCAGGGCCTTGCCTGCAGGGGTGATGACAGCAGGAGACTAAAGGCCACCCACCCACAGGGTGCCCAGGCCAGCTGGTCCCACAGCTCCTTCCACCCTCAACCGGTCGGTCTTTCTCCTGCCCCAGGCCCAGTTATGTCGCCAGCGAGGAGAGCCGGATCCTGGTTCTCACCGAGTTGCTGGAGAAAAAGGCCCACTCTCCATTTTACCAGGAAGGCGTGAGCAATGCCCTGCTGAAGATGGCCGAGCTGGGGCTGACCCGGGCAGCCGACGTTCTCCTGCGAAATGGGGCCAACCTCAACTTTGAAGGTCAGCTGGAGCCCAGAGGCGCTGGGTGGGCAGGTGGCCGAAGTGTGGCCCTGCTCTGAGTGGGTGGCCAGGCCTTTGGGCTCTGCTTTTACTGTTCTCTTAGGAGCTACCGCCCTCCTTTATTTCATGGGTGATGACTAAGGAAACCCACAGTGGATGGCCTCCCGTCTCCCTGCGGACTTTCAAATGGCCCTAACCACCTCTGGTCCGAGAGCCCGTTTGTTGCTGCTTCTTTCTGTGGTGGATGAGCAAACCTTCCCCAGCCTCCAGCCAAGTCCCCACTTCCATTAATGTGAAAATGTGGCTGCTGGCCCTGTGCCCAGAACTAAGACAAAGCAATTTTCTGCCACTTATTCTGAGCCATCTTGCATTTCGATCATGCCATAAGGAGGGGGAAAGAGAGAAGCCATGGGCATAAATCACAGCAGGACCGTATTGGCTCTTAGCTTGTTAAGTGCCAGGGGCGGTGATGGAGCCATCTTGCTTTCCTCTCTGGCTTTCCCCAGGGGAGGGCAGGGTCAGCCAGGAGACATACAGGGGGACTTGTGACTAAACAGGGGTCTTTGTGCTGACACAGGATGTGACCAGGCATGTCTCCCCTCCCCATCTGAGGACAGGCTCTGAGGCTGCCAGGCTCCTGGAGGGTCAAGGAGCTGAGGAGGGAGAGCTTGTTCTGAAGTTAGTCACTTGGAGACCCGGCTTTGAGAACCTGGCTGTTGTTGCTGGGCTTAAGGAGCTGTCACTCTGGGTGTTCCTCCCTATAGCCCCCGAGGAGATGCCCTGTTTTACGGTCCCATTTTACAGAAGAGGCAACTAAAGCCCAAACAGATTAAGTACCATGTCCATTAGAACACCCCTAGGACCTGAACCTAGGCCTGACCCCAGAGCCCGCGCTCTAGCATCCGATGAGGACGGCTCTGTCCTGACCCCTCATGGTGACAGGAGCCTGGGTCGCCTCAGGTGGGAATGCTGGGGCTGGGCTGCCAGGCCAGGTCCTGGGATCCTGCGAGAATGTGCTGGACTGACGTGAGCTGTGTCTGTGCCTTCAGATCCAGTCACCTACTACACGGCCCTGCACATCGCCGTTCTGCGAAACCAGCCTGACATGGTGGAGCTGCTGGTGCGCCACGGGGCCGACATTAACCGGAGGGACCGGGTAAGAGCCAGGTCCAGCCTGCTCTGAAGGGGGTGTGGTAGGGGGCCATGAGCAGCCTCCTAGGCCAACCTGGCTCTGCTTTCTTGGCTCAGATCCACGAGAGCAGCCCCCTGGACCTGGCCAGCGAGGAGCCTGAGCGCCTGCCCTGCCTGCAGCGCCTCCTGGAACTTGGAGCTGATGTCAACGCAGCTGACAAGCATGGTGGGTGCCTACTGGAGGGAAGCAGGCCAGCCTGGGCCCCAGCTCCTTGTGAGGGAAAGCCCGGGTACCTAGGACAGCAGCTGGGCGGGCAGGCTGGCTGTGGCCTGTCTGATGGTACAGCTCAGCCGGGCGTGCAGGTGCATTTTGCTGACTTGCAGATGGTTTAGAGAGGCAGTGCAGTCACTGTCCACGCCGTCCCCTCGAGGGCTGCCTGTAGGAGGAAACGGGGTATATGTGCACCCAGCTTCGGAGGGAAGTATGGCTTCCTGTCGGGAGAGACCCAGCCCGGGTTTCAGGTAGCATCTCAGGGTCAGAAAAATCCTACTGTCCTGGCCCTTCTACTGCTAGTTTTGTGTGAGTGGAAAGAGAATGGCCAGAAGCTTGTCACCCTCAGCCCTAGCTGAGAGGTTGGTCCTTTTTCAAGTTCATCTTCTGACCCTGAGTGTGTTTCCCCTCCACCTCTGGGGTCGCCCTGACCTCGGCTCCCGGGCCTCCCACTCCTCCTCTCGCTCCACAGGAAAGACTGCCCTGCTCCACGCGCTGGCCAGCAGCGACGGGGTGCAGATCCACAACACCGAAAACATCCGTCTCTTACTGGAGGGAGGTGAGGCTCGTCCCCAGGCCGTCCGAGCCTCCCCTCACACCACACTTCCGTGTCTGCGGGCCCCGCCCCTCACACACTCCGAGTCCCCGTGCAGGGGTGTAAGGCCTTCTCCCTCCTGGCTCTTCTAGGGGCAGACGTCAAGGCTACCACCAAAGATGGGGACACCGTGTTCACCTGCATCATCTTCCTGCTTGGGGAGACGGTGGGAGGGGACAAAGAGGAGGCCCAGATGATCAACCGCTTCTGCTTCCAAGTAACGCAGCTGCTGCTGGCTCACGGGGCTGACCCCAGCGAGTGTCCGGCCCACGAGTCCCTCACCCACATCTGCCTCAAGAGCTTTAAACTGCATTTCCCTCTCCTGTGCTTCCTGCTGGAGTCCGGAGCCGCCTATAACTGTTCCCTCCACGGTGCGTCCTGCTGGTCTGGCTTCCACATCGTCTTCGAGAGGCTCTGTTCCCACCCAGGCTGCGCTGAAGACGAGAGCCACGCAGACCTCCTGCGCAAAGCCGAGACCATCCTGGACCTCATGGTGACTAATTCCCAGAAACTCCAGCTGCCGGAAAACTTCGACATCCATCCTGTGGGCAGCCTGGCAGAGAAGATCCAGGCCCTCCACTTCTCCTTGCGGCAGCTGGAGACCTACCCCCCGCCTCTCAAGCACCTGTGTCGCGTTTACATCCGGCTCTACCTTCAGCCGTGGCCCGTGGATGTGAAGGTCAAAGCCCTCCCTCTGCCCGACAGGCTGAAGTGGTACCTCCTCAGCGAGCACAGCGGCCCCGTCGAAGATGACATCTGACAGCTCCAGGCTCAAGGGAGCAGGTCTGGGCGGCTCAGCCTGTTGCTGGATTCAGGTGCCTGTGCAGCCTCGGGGGAACCTGCGTCTGTCAGAGGTGCAGGTTGGAGACGAGACTGACCCTCACCGAGACGAAGAGCCAGGTGGAGCCCGGCAGCCACCCTTTTTGCAGTGGGAAAGGCTGCTGTCTGCTCTGGGGAGACCGCCCCGTCTCTGGCAGCACCCTGTCTCAGCCCACATTGGAAAAAGGGACAGGGTGGAGGTTTGGGACAAGTGTACACCCTCTTGCGGGGCATGGGGCATCGACAAGCAGGGAAGCTCCGGGTCCCGGTCCCCCCGAGAGCTGCAGAGTGGTCCGTCCTGCATGGGGACACGGCTGAGGCTGGAAGGAAGTGGGGCGGGCCTGGGGGTGCAGCTCAGCCGAGCCCCTTCCCCACCTCCCCACTCTCGAGTCTGGCACTTACGGAAGTGCTCTCGTTGGGCTGGGGAGAAAGCTGAGCTGCCCTTGCTGCTTCTGCAGCTCTGGG
Source organism: Tapirus indicus (assembly GCA_031878705.1). NCBI lineage: Eukaryota > Metazoa > Chordata > Mammalia > Perissodactyla > Tapiridae > Tapirus > Tapirus indicus. The sequence continues at coordinate 32,016,932 of CM062929.1, read as the reverse complement.
GCCGGGTCACCTGGGGCCCCCCACCAAGGCACAGTGGCGGCTGTTTGTGCCAAACCTGAGGTCTTGGGGACCATGCCTTCTGCTAGAAAGCAATCATGCATGACCAGGGACAACACTTTCTAGAATGTCTTGTGAGGGGCTCACCTGACTGAAAGCCACCACCACTGAAAGCCAATGTCCCACCCAAAGCTGAGCCCTCACAAAGCTATCTCCAGGTCACGTCAGTCACTGGGAATTGTGTAAATGCCTCCAAAATAAGCTGAGGTGATGACATGACATATTTATATTATAAAATTAAACTGATTTCTCTCAGCCTTAAAAGTCCTTGTATAACGTGTCCACCCCCCTCCCCATTCAGCATGCAGGATCCCAGGCAGCAGTAAGCAGGGGGGGAGAAGGAGACGCAGCATGGGGGCAGTTTTCAAGTCACGTGGCCCTGTTGTCCAGGCAAGGAAAGCACCACTCCAGACTGGCTAGGGCCTGCACAGTACAGGGAGTCACCCTTTTATTTTTCACTGAAAATGCCCACCACAGAAGAGCCACAGGCACAGCCAAGAGTGAGGAAACACACCTCTCCCCTTGCTGCAGGCTGTTGTGACGATCACATTAAGGTCACCAGGGCCCCATCACCAAATAGGACTCAGAACGCGAACATCCCCACCAGCTGTGATACAGCAGGTGCCACACGGGCTCGCCACAGCCAGGAGGATGCACACAGCTCAGCCACCAGCCCAGCTTGGTGTGGCTCCTCCCCTGAGGTCAAGTCCTCAACAACCAAGTTAGGAGTTATTCTCTCCTTAAGGCAGCCAGGCCTGTGGCAGGAAGGCCAGTAGGTGTTAACAGAGGCCCAGGGAACCTCTTTATAGGTGACAGGATCACCTAGTCCCATTAGGGAGCACTGAGGGCCCTAGAGTTGCACGGGCCTGCCCTGCCCAATCCCTGCCTCAGGGCTGCAGAGCCAGGCTCCCGCCTCACTGCCCCACTCAGGTGCACCCCTCCCCGCTGGGTCCCATTATGCCTTTATAAGAAGAGTCTGTATAGTGAGTGAACAGCAGACAGGTATATTTAGTGGCCTCGCTCAACACTCCCGAACCATCGACGTGGAGCCTCTGGATCTCGCCCGGCTGCCAGCTCCCCCACCCCACGCTGGTCCCTCGTTTCTCCTGCCAGCCCCACTCATCTCAGGGCTAGGCTGTAGACGTGGTAGATCTCGTCGGGGAGGTTCTCCTGCCGCTCCTGGGCCAGGAGGCTGAGGCCCGCACTGCGGATGATCCTGTGGACCACCTCGAGGTCCCGGCACACACTGCTGTCCACGTCGTCCAGGATCACGCCCTCCTGGGCCATGTTGTCTTTGATGACGATGATGCCGTTGGGGCACAAGCCCCGCTTGCAGCGCCGCAGGAACTCGGCCAGGTGCTGGTCAGTCAGGTGGCCTGGCGAAGGCAGAGGTGTGGTTACTAGGGCAGGACGGAAGCATGTACGTGCCACCGGATGTTTCTTCCAGCCACCACTTAGCGCTTACTCTGTGCGTTACACACGGCCTCACTGGCGCTCTCAACAGTCCAGGGAGTGCTTACTGAACCCCATTTTATGTAAGACGACACTGGCTCAAGTCACCTACCCGAGGGCAGTCACCAAGTACGCAGCTGGGATTTCACCCGACACCTGTGCTCCACGCCACAGGCCCCTCCCCGGCCTGGACCACAGCGAGTGTACCAAACAGAGCTCCTTCCCTCCACTAAAACTCCAGAGGCATCTTGGGACCACAGAATACAGGGCCAGACCGCTGGTGCAGTGGCTGCGCCGGGTCAGCAGCCCAGGCAGAGCACCCAGGGCGAGCTGTCAGGCTAAGTGGGTGTAAGGCGGGACGGCAGGGCAGGGCTCGCTCACTGAGAACGGCAGGGACAGCCAAGCGTTCGACTTTCCCTCTTATTAAACCCTTATTTATAAGCTCATTTCCACATTTCTGAATGCAGTAAGTTATTGGTCATTTAAATTTCAACAAAAAACGGCCCCTAAATGGGCGGCAGCAGGTATCGAGTTGAAACAACATGTAAGGAGATGTCCCTTTTAGGCAGCGTCCCCCACCGTCCCGGGAGCTCAGGGGGGGGGGTCTGAGGAATCCCCGCTGGCCCCTGCCCCAGGAGCACAGAGCCCCGGCTCCCAGGGCCTTGTGGGGAGTCCCTCGGGGGGAGCCCGTCCGCAGGGGGAGCCGTGTGGGAAGGTGAAGGGCAGCGGAATGCTCACCTATCACCCACTGGATCCAGATCACGTCGTAGGAGTTCGGCTCGGGGCTGAAGTCCTGGAGACCACAGCAGAAGTAGTTCCTCACCCTCTTGCCCTCCTCACCCAGGTAGGTCTTAGCTTTAACCAGAAAGTCCTCCGTCACGTCCACCATGTCCACCACTCTGAAAAGGGGCAAGAGCAGCCGCTTGGTGATCCTTCCAATGCCAGCTCCACAGTCCAGGGCGCAGGAGGTTCCCGTCTTGTTCGGGCCTTCCTAAAAAGCAGACCAGGAACGGGCCCTGTAAGGGATGGTTAGAAAGCCAGACGGACCCTCTCACTGAAATTCCTCACGAGCCCCCGGAATTCCTCAAATCGGGACTGGGCACAGGCTGGTGGCCAGCGCTAGTGGCGACATCAGTGAGTATGAGCACAGCATCCTTTTCCTGGGCCACACATTTCTAAAATGAAAGCCAACGTCCACTGAAGGTGACAGCTTGAATAGGTGCGTTCACCTCACTCCTGGGGCCCATTACGTGACAGCAGGAGAATTCACGCAGTGAACACAAGATTTTAACCAATTTGGGAAGATGGAAAGTGGCTGGGGGAGACACCAGATGGGGGGCTTGCCCAGGGAGACACAAGAAGGGGGCAGGCCCAGGGAGGCTCCAGCCACGGAGTCGCCAGCTTGGTAGCTCAGAGGAAGGTGGCGGGGGTGAGTAACCAGGAGGCTGCACTCGGCAGAGCAGCCAGCACCCACAGCCCATGGGCCCACACACGGCAGGAGAGCAAAGGTTTCGTTCCTGGCAAAACTGAACAGTTTAAAGGAAGACTGCTCAGCGCCGGCACCTGGGAGTCCAGCATAACGGCCAGCTCCTGTCTGGTGACTCGATCACAGAACCCAAGCTGCCCCCGCCCTACCCTGCTGGTCAAGGCCCGGGTGGTGGACGCTGACGATGACCAGAGACCCTTCAGCGGCACATGTAAACGGTGGCACCCCGCGCAGACCAGGTTGTGCCACCAGCGCCACATCCTCTCCTCCTGGAGACCTGCCTACCCTCAGAAACCTCTGCAGGAACTTCCGGGAGCTGTTGATGTCGATGCTGGAGATGTGGCCATACCCCCCGAGCATGCCGTCCACCGTGGGTGGGACTTCTTTCCAGTACGTCTTGGCCTTTGAATAGAACTGTTTCTCATCTTCTATCACCTCGCTTGTCATGCTGTCACCAGTCACGTCTCTACTCAGCCACCCCACTCAGCAGCAGCACCTCCTGGGTGAAGAAAAGGAGTGAATCAGCCAGGTCAAGGGCCCCAGTCTCACACCATGCTGCGTGCTGCTCACACAGCCCTGCCTGATGCAGAGGAACATCCGACAGTGCCTTCTGTCTCTTCCATTCATGTCATTTTACAAAGCTCTCTTCATATCAGAGCAGGGGACCCAGTCCTGGCTTCTGGTTCTTTCCTTACTCTACATGACACATGACCTAATGGCTGAGGGTCACGACCCAGGGTCTGATCTCCACTGAAGAGAAAGGAGAGCAAAACAAGGAGCCCAAGCCTCCTAGGACGGACGTTCCGACGGGTCCGGGGAGGAGCCTGCGGAGCCCCCACGCCTCCCTTCCTCTCACTCGTGGGCGCGGAAACAAGCTCACTGTGGGGTCCAGTCCTTCATTAACAATGACCCCCGTGCCAGGCACCACACCGAGAACCGGGAGACAGCCAGATGGAAAACAGCTACACAGACACGCAATCACCTGTGTGAGGGCTGCAGAGAAGCACAAGGTGCTGGAGGAGAAGACCCCGGAGGAAGCCAACTTTGCTGGGGTCAGGAAGGCATCACTGGGGAAGGGACACACCGGCTGAAACTAGGGATGAGGCGGAGTTCGCTAAGCAAACAGGGTGGGAAGACTGCTCCAGGCAGAAACGAGTGCGCAGGGAGCCCGGCAACTGGAAACCCCAGGGCCTGAGGGTCACACGGAGTGATTCAGACTTCGGCCTACGGAGCAATGAGCTTCGGCTACTCCAGGTCAAGAGGGAGTGCCATGAAAAGAGGTGTGTTTCTGGAAGACTGTCGGCAGTTGTGTGGACTGCACGGGCAAGAATGCCAGCAGCCCCCGGGGAGGAGAGCGTGACCAGAACAGACGGGGGCATAGAGAGCCACAGCCGGGCCTGGCAGCGGAACTCAGGCCACGGCCCCGCTCAGGAGAGGGAGGACGGGCGGGCAGCTCCACACGCAGCAGCCTGGCCACATCAGGCCAGGGAGCGACAGAAGGCTCACACCTCTCCCTGAGACACGGGCACTCACCAACAAATATTCGCCCCACGCAGGCGCCGTTCTGACTGCTGTGAGGCTTGTGAGATCAAGTGTGACCCCCAAGAGCTTACGGTCCAGTAGGAGACACGGGGAAAATGGAACCAGTTAAAACACTGAAACAACAAGGACTCTCACTGAGCCAAAAAGTGCTATGGAAACGCAAAGGATGGAGGACTCCTTTCCAGACGGCGGACGGGGCAGCGGCCAAGAGGAGGCAGCCCGAGCGGGACCCTGAAGGACAAGGACTGCTCTGGACGGGGACAAGGAACTCGGGAGGTGGGGGAGCACGGACAGAGGCAGACGCAGCAAAACATGCATGCCACCCAGAGGACTGGCGATGGCCCGGCTGGCTGGACTGTGGACAGAGGGACAGGGTGTTGTGGGAGGTGAGCTTGGACGGGCAGACTGGGCCTGGATTATGGCGGCCCTGGCTTCAGACTGGTGGCTGTGGGTCTAGTCTGTCAGTCATGGGAAACCAGTCACCTGAGAGTTTCTGAAGGACACGGTGTGCTGGGACCTGACCTGCGGAGACTGAGTGGCAGAGAGAGGGAATGGCAGGGGCAGGGCGAGCAGACGGGATACGGCGGGGAGACACCAGCAGCGGCAGCAGTTCACGCTCCGCCGGCATACACTAAGCACTTTTCACAGGCCACCGCTTGTCACAACTAGCCATGAGCCAGGTACCACAGTCGCCCCCTGTGCAGAGCAGGGGTCCGACGCACTTAGAAGTGCCCTGCCCAAGGTCAAGAGGTGGTGTACTGGCCAAGCCCTAGGCCTTCACTGCTCTTCCCAGGTGGGCAGCCCATTCTTGTCACAGGATCTCAGCTTCAGTGTCACCTTCTCAAAGAGGCCCTCCCTCGCCAGCCTATCTGAGGGGGCTTCCTCCAACACCCTTATCCAATCCCCAGTTTTGCGGCCTTCAAAATGAATAGTTTTATCCGAAATTACACTGCTGACGGTCAAGCCTCCACCAGAATGGAAGCTCCAGAGGCAGGACCTTGCCTGTTAACCACTGTGTCCCCAGCACCGGGCACACAGGAGTCCCTTGGTGCAGGGGTGAGAGCCCCCAATCCTCCAGGACAGCTGCGCACGCCTGTGCTCCTGGGTCTGCTCCATGTCTCTCCCTCCCGCCCCTTCACACTACTCCACTGGACTGCAGTTAAGTCACTGACCCCTGGAACACACGGGCAACACAGAAAGATTCCTGTGGGACCCTGGGATAATCCTCAAAACCCACTGAAAAACCCCAAAGACTGAGGCACGCTTTAGGGCTCTGAGAGAAGTAATCAGATAGAAAAGGACCCTGAGGCCAAGCATAAGGCTTTCCGTGAGTAACTCAGAGACTAGGAGGAGAGAAGAAAGGGAACAAAACAAAAGCTGATGAATGTTCGCTGGCCCTGTTTGTTACTAACCCCCACACACAACTGTACTCTGAACTTGCCTGGAAGAGAAGGAACCTTCCAGAAGCAGCAGGCCCACCCCAGCCAAACAACTCAAGAACATTCCTCACTGATGCAATCCCGCTTCTGCCATGGTCAGCTCTTTCTAGAGAACCCAGCCAGCCAGTGGGGGTGCCAGGGGAGGGCCCAGCGGGCTTCTGAGAGCAGATGGGAAGGGGGCTCTCCTTCCCACCCCCAACACCGATTACAAGAACGAACTCGCACTCCAACCTTGAGGTACACGGCAAGCAAAAGAATGCGGAGGCCTGCCAATCGCGGGAGAGTGGACATCCCAGTAGCTCCCGAAGGCTGACAGGAAAGGGGGCCACCAGCCTGAATGTCACCATGTAGCTGGGTTTGGGGGCTGCTTATGTGGGTGAGGTCTGAAAGGCCAAGTGGCTGCCCAGCCCCTGCCAACAGGCACCACAGCACCCACGTCACAGCCCCTCCACTACCCAGGAAGGACCCTATCAAAGCCAGCACTTCACGCCACACCAGCGGTGCGCCCCCTCAGACTGGAGCTCAGTGACGTCGGCCTGTCCCCCCCACCGCCCACCAGTCTTGGTGGACTTCCGGTTTTGTATTCAAATCTATGTCCCCTCTGGACTGGGAGCTCCTCAGAGCAGTGGTGACACCAAGGTGTATCCCTGTGTTTCTCTTGCAGCCATGTAGCACACAGGTGTGCAACAAAAATTTTGCTTCCAATTAAATCAACAGAATAAATCTGGGCCACACATGTACCTGGCTGTACTCTGCATCTGTGCCTTCCCTCCCAGGATGTAAGTTAGCCTAGTACCTGATACAAGGTGGGTGTTTACTAATTGGGTGTTGAATGAATCAAAGAATGAGCTTTGTGCAGCTACAGTCATTTTCCACTTTCAAGAAAACCCTACAGAAATCCAACCATTCATAACTGATAACACTGAAGACCATCACTGACAGTATAATTTTTTGCTTTACCAAAAGCCTTACAACATGATTCCTTTAAATGTCAAGGTCCCCTGAATAATTAAATTTACAAGAATTCCACTTACAGGCAGATTCTAGGAACAAGCCAGGGGAGGCACATGTAGACCGGGAAATGCAGAGTATAACTTTGACATTTGTCCTAACAGCTGATCCATTAGGAAACGTGACTCTGGGGGCCCTGTCTACACTTTGCCTCATGGTGTCCAGCTTGGAGGGGGCAGGAGTCAGAGGAAAGGGCGGGGCTGTCAAACAGCAGGAAGTGCGCCTATATTCTGTCCAGATCACAAGGAGCTACATGGCTGCAGGGATGGAGAAGCACAGCGGGGCTTTGTGTGTGCTCTAGGCTACCTCGGAGGGAAGAGAAATCCTTTGCTCATAGTGAACTTTTGATCCTCAGCGGCAGAATTTGTCTGTGCATCCTTCGCGGTCATCTGGCCACCTCCCCACCCCAACATGTTTGAGGTGACACCTGGGCAGCCGGCCCAGCTACCTTCTCCTCTCCCAGGATTCAGAGAGAACGGTGTTGGAACCGTCACCATCAGTGCTCTGCAGAGTCATCTCATCCTCCTCATTTACCAGTCTCTAAGAAACAGCCTGGAAGCCACAGGAGGCAAGAGCCTGCCTGAAGTTACCTTCACCCTCTCGCAGCGTGCTGGGCAGGGCCTGTTCCCTCTGGATCTGTGTGGACAGCAGCTGGACGTATGGGAATGGCAGGGTGCTCTATGAAAAGAAAGAAAAGGAGGGAGGGAGGAAGGAAGAGCAAAAAACATACGGGAAAAATTTAAAAACAAACGAAGCCTCTGATGGAATCAGATGATTCAGGTCTGAACCCTGGCTCTCCTTCGGTGTGTAAGCTCAGATGAGACACAAACTCAGTTAAGTAAGTTGCTTTATCTATAAAATGGGACAGCAAGATTGACTTTATAGGAAGGCTGTGATGATTAAATGTGGATATAAAAACATAAAGTGATGCGTACAGTGCTGGGCACATCTCATCTCGAGTTTATAACTCTCTGTCAAATGAGATTCTCATCAACTCTCTCTGCCAGCTGTGAAGATCAAACGAGAAAAATGCACTGAAATGCCCTATAAACTGTAGGGTGTTGGACACACCGAAAGGATTATTACTGTTACGCCGGGTGGTCAATCCAGCAGACTGAGCTCTGCAAGTCTGCAGGGGAGGGGAGTGAGCTTCCCATACGCGCAAACAGAAACGCTACAGAGACGCTGTGGCTTCTGGTCTCCAGCAAAGCATGTACCTCCCACCCTCCCACGGTCCCCAGTTTACAGACAGAAAAGTCATTCCACTAAAAGAGTGATGTGCCTTAAAACAAACACACGCGGAACTAGAACAGAATAAGTACCCAGTCAAGGCCCCAGTCCTCCCAGGGGCTCATCCCATCTCCCGGGGCAACGACACATCGACAATACTGCCCCACCCACCGGCAGGGCCTGACACCACTGTTTCATTCCTTATTGTACAGACGGAGAACCCAGGGTCCAGAGCGAGACCACACAGCCGATGGGCGGCGAAGCCTGGGCTTTTCGACACGGCAGCCTCCCTGCAAGCAGGCTGACCTTGGCTCCAAGGGCTCTTGGCGGCGGGCTGTCTTTTGAGCGGCACCTGTGTCGGGCCGTCACTGGGGCTGGGTCCAAGGTGAAATACGAGAGCAACCCCGATGCAACGGGCACTGCCTCGTGCCCGGCTCTGAATTGGGCATTGTACTGACTCCTCACGGCCCCGCCCCCTTGAGCGGGGCTCCTCTTCTCCCCGTTTCTCGTGGGGGGGGGACTGAGGCTCAGAGACGGAAAGGGACTTGCTGCGGCCCGGGAGCCGGCGTGGGGGTGTCCACCGGGCTTGGGGGGCCTCGGCTTCCTCTTCCCCCACGCGGCCCAGGTCCGGCTCGCGGACCACCCCCGCCCCCCGCCGGGGCGCGCACGTGGGGCCGGCTGGCGCCCGGGTCACGTGACGCGCCGGGCCGCGGACGCCGAGGCAGTTGGGGGCCAGGTCTCCCCTCTCCCGGCGCCGCCGCCCCCCGCTCCGCCGCGCGCTACTCACCCCGGGCGGGGGCTCCCGGGACCCGGGAGAAGAGGACGCGGAAAAGGAAGGGGCGGCAGCGAACACCCCACCAGCCCACACTAGCTCCGCCACGGCCAGATAGGACACCGCGCGGCGCGCGCCGCCTTTGTCCGCTCGCGTCACTTCCGGGCGCCTGGAGCGGCGGGGCCGCGGCTGGCTCCGCCCCGCGACCGGCTGGCCCCGCCCAGTGGGACCCTGACCTAAGGGAACCACCCGGACTTAAAAGGACCGCAGCGTCGACCCTCTCCCGCCTCCAGCGCGTGCACCGGTTCATCTGCGGGCTGCGAGGCTGGACTTTTGAAAACGAGGGTTCTGTGGGTTTCCCCCTGGGTTAAAAGGGGGGGAAAAAAGCCTTATTCCTCAAATCCCACCCGTAACAATTAGCATCTTAAAATAATATGCAGATCCAAATCAGAACAAAGCCATGAAGTTTCCATTCCAAAAAGGTTGCCCTCCCCTAGGCTCCTCCCACATACAGAAATTCTGGAGTGGTCCTTGAAGCAGCCTTGACGGAAATGTAATTTTGCAGGTGGCTGGCCCTTGTGAACCTCTTCAAGCCTCAGTGTCCTCTTTTGCCAGACAGATGTAATAATTACTCACCTTCCAATGCTCTGAGGGTTAAATTTGTGGGATATTGCACATCAAGCCTTCAGCCCTGCACTTGCCACCGGCTCTCAGTAAACAGAAGTTGTTATAATGACAATATTCATCATAAGTTCATTTTTCCTAAACTGACATCCTGGTCTTACATTTACAGTGCCTTCCTCTGGGCACTGCACACAGTAGATGGTTAAAGTGTGTTCACTCTAATGAAGTGAAAGCTATGGGGGTGGCACTGAAAAGCTCCACCTGCAGTTGAGTCCCTCACATCTGTCTATGTACATAGTATCTGGCAACCCCTCTACAGGACTAGAGGTCAGATTTGGTTCCTGGCCTGGGCTGCTCTCCCAAGCTTCATTTTCCATGTCTCTAAGGGTAAGGGATAAACTCTGGGCTATCTCAATTGCTGGGGGTGTCCATAATCTTCTTTTGGGGGCAGCTCTGAGTTCTCTTGGGGTGCCTAAAAAATCCACCCCTACTTTTTTCCCTGTCGATGGAAGAGAAAGTCCCTTCCCCACACCCAGGCTCCAAGGCCTTTCTGGGTCTGGCAGCCCTCTGACCTCAAAGCCTCTTGCATCTCTGAATCCCCAGGCCTCACACAGCAGTCACTCAGTGAATGTCTGCAGCATGCAGGGGCGGGAGAGCTCCTTAGAAATCATCTGGTTAGTCTGGTGTTCCTTGTCCAGTTCTTAAAAACTCACATACCCTTAGAATAAATATAAAAATTTCTCACCTTCCCCATTCATTATTCTCACTTAGGTAGAGCCCTTCCATCCCTAGTTGAGGAGTGTTTGCAAACAATGGAATACGTCATCTGTGATGCCTCCTCCAGGCAGACACCTTTTAATTTGAATTACAAAGTCATTTTTTCATTTTTCAAATTATAAAATTATACCATGTCAGTGAAATTACTGGTCCAAACTACCCTTGTCCCCTACTTGAATTTCACAGTACAAGCTTATTCCCTGCCCCCTCCCAACCAAGAATCACAGATGGGGCCCAACAGTCCATTTGACCATGGAGGCCTGAGAAAGGACAGACTTGTCCAGCATCACACCGCAAACAGAAGCACAGCATGGACTCGAGACTGGTTCTCTTAGTTTCCAGGCCCACTGCCTTCTTACTGCCCAGCCTTCCGGTGGAATATTTACTTCCAGAGCTACCCAGCCCAAACACGACCCACCTGGGCCTCGGGATCCCAAAGGGGGAGCCAAACCCTGGGCCCTCTGTCCCTCCTGGTCAGGAGTCCCACTTCCCCCCCTTGTGACAGTCTTGGTATCCCGAGGCCCACTCTCTGCCCCCAGGCCTCAGTGCCCACTGCTCCTCACCTGGCCTGGGGGGTGGGGACGAGGGCGGATCACAATGACCCTGAAGAGGCTGTGGAGGCAGCAGGGAGGGGCCAGCAGTGGGACCAGACAGGAAGATGGGCTCTCCCGAGGACCAGCCCACCTGTAGGGGGCTCTAAACTCACAGGACCTCCTCCGGCCCCACCCAGAAGCCCCAGCAGGGTGAGTGTGACACTAGGAGCCAGCTCAGAGCTGACAGCTGTCTGGGAGTGGGTGCGGTAGGGAGGAAGGAGACTCTGAGACCCTCAGTGTCAGAAGCAGGGGGTGGGTCTGGGAGTCTGTCTGCAAAAGGGGGTTTTAATATATTAAAAATATGTGTCTTGGCCCCACCCCACACCTATTGAATCAGAATCTGGGCCATCTGTATTTTCAAGCACCCCACCCAAGGGGCTCTGAGGATCCAGCAGGATTGGGCAGCTGCTGGGCAGGTCTCTCCTTTCAAGATGGTTCCTGGTCTCCCAATTCCCAGTGGAGCGTTGATAACGGTAACAGCCTCCGGGACTTGACCACTCCCGTGCTACATGCTCTCTACCATGTGATGTTATTTCATTCTTACAAAGGAGCAGGTGCTCTGTTATCCCCTTGGCTCGCCCAAGTTTACAAAGTTGCAAGGTTAGGTTACAAGGTTACAAAGCTAGAAAGTAGTGGGGCTGAGATTAAATCCTAAATAATAATTTGAAAATTATAAGAACAGCCGCTAATCTTTGTTGAGCAGGTACAACATGCCTGCCACTATTCTAAGCCATTGACATGTGCTTGCTCACTTAAACGTCACAGCAACTCAAAAAGGGGGGCACTCTTACCGTCACCATTTTTCAGGTGAGGAAACAGAGGCTCCATGAACTCTAGCCTGAATCACTCACTGTCTGGGGAGCCAGTGGTGTTACCTCCAAACCACACTGCCCCAGTCTGGGCACTATGGCCTGGGGGCGGGTCTGTGCCCTCCTCTCCACTTCACACGGCACCCCCGGCCCCCACTGACGGGAAGATGCCCTGAGCCCAGCGCAGGGCCTGACATGCCCCAGCGTCACCCCAACCCCGGGGCCCAGCAGGTGGCGCCCAAGGGGTTCCCCAGCGACGGCGCTGGCCGAAGGAGAGACCCGCTTCTGCCCAGGCTGCCTGCGCCCCAGCTGCGAGCATCTTCTGGTGCGGGGGGCTCAGGGCGTTCGACGGCCTCGGGGGGCGACGCTGGGTGGTGGCAGGACCCCAGGTGCGCGTCCTCGCACACAGAGCCTGGGGTGGGCGTCAGGAGAGCCCCGCCGCGCCTGCCCACCCTGCCCACCGTGGCCCCGCGGGCGGCGCAGGACCGGACAGAGCTGAGGTCACTGTTGCTGCCGCCCCGGCTCTCCGCCCGCGCGGCCTGGCCATCGGCGCCCCCGCGGCCCGGGCCTGCAGAGTGTGAGGACCCCCGGAGGGGCTCAGCCAAGGAGGCCCCGGGCTCCTTGGGCGCCCTCCTGGGAGAGCTCCTCCCCAGCAGGTTCCGGCAGTTCCTGCGCCAGCTCAGGGTGGAGCGTGCGGAGCAGGGGCAGCCACCACGTGAGGCCCTGCGGGGTCCCCAGGGGGCGGGGCGAGGGCGGGGCTGAGCCGTTTCCTGTGGGGGCCCCTGCCTGATGCACAGAATGATGGTAGTCCGGACGCCTAGGAGAGTCCTGGCAACCACCCCTTGAGGGCGGGTCTACCATTGCCCCTATTGTACAGATGAGGCAGCTGAGGCCCAGGACCATAGAGCTAGGAAGAGCCAAGTAAGGACCGTCCCCAAGCAAAGGTTCCTAACTCTCTCCACCTCCTCCTGGCTCCCAGTATCCTCAGCATCTCAACATCCAAGGGGTGTGTCAGAGCACTGCCGGAGGCGTCCTCAGTGTCCCAACTGCTCCTTCCTCCCAGACCTGCGGTGAGTGTCAGTGACCTGCTGGTGGGGACAGGGTTGCCATCGATGCTCCGAGGGTGGGGGACCCTGACCACTCATGCCATCTGTGGCCTGTTTGTCTTCAAGGGGCAAGTCATCGTACTTCCGGAATAGTCTTAAGAAGATTTTACTCCATCAGATACCTGCCCTGGGGCCCCTGAAGAGAGATAACTCACAATTCACCACAGTCAAGAAGGCCAGCCTGTGAGTTATGGGAGAATGGGGGTAGGGGAGTGGGGAGAATGAGCTTTTCTTTCCTTCCTTTCCTTTGTCTTTCACTGGTGAATTTATATATCTGTGCACCTATTCATCCACTTACATGTCCATCCATGAATCAGGTCTTCTGCCACAGCATTCATAATCCATCCGTGAATCCATCCATCCATCCATCCATCCATCCATCCATGAATCAGATCTCCTGCTCATCCATCCATCTAGCTAGTCATCCATCTATTCACAAACTCCAAGAATTCTGTCCACTCATCCATGAATCCAATGATCAATCATCTACAAATCCTTCCATTCACTTATAAATCCAGGATACTATCCATTTCTAATCTGGTCACAGCGCCATCTACAAGTCTACGTACCCATTTATGTAATCATTCACCCGCCCTTCCATACATCTCCCCATCCTCCTAAGATCCAGTCCTTCTCTTCAGACCTTTTCATTAATTCATCCATCAGGCCATCCATCTACCCACCCACCAGTCTCCATCCTTTTGCCCATCCTACCATTCATTCACCCATTTCTTCCTCTAACTTTTGTTAGGTTTTACTATATGACAAATATTGGGGGAAATAAAATAAGGGACGGGGGTAGGAGAAGAGCCTGAGCGTGAGAGCTTCCCTGGGCCTAGATGCCCTCACTCTAACGGAGGGGGAAGAACGCAGAAAAAATTCCTCCAGCTTAAATAGGCTTGAATTGGCCATGAATTTAAAGACCAGAGAGATTAAATATACTCTAAAATGTAAAAAAATGTAAAATGTGAAAATGGAACATACATGCCATTCCTTCTCATCTTGGACCCGTGGCAGACAGTACTAATTGATCACAGCACTTTTCCCCACGGGCCCTCAGAACCCTTCCTGACACAGTGCTCCAGGCAGACACCATCGATGGATCAGAGTAGGTTCCAGGAATGAAACACATTTGCCAACCCAGGAACTTTAAATCAGTCAGGCCAAATAAACACACGACTTCTCACAAGATATAATAAGTGAAAGTATGGAATTCATGATCTCAGATGTGAGCAACAGCAGGGCTGGACACGTTCCCCGGGTGTCATGTTCAAGAGCTAATACCTGAGCACCTTACGGGGTGTGAGATCCCTTGGTAGGCCCTCCAGGGACACAGGGTGCATCAGGACAGGCTCCAGCAGCCTCTGAGCGGAGAAGCTGAGATTTCAGACCTGCGGGCAGAGTTGGGGCGTGCCTTGGCCTGGCCCTGAAGCCAGCGCAGAGGGGGATTGATCAGCAGACAGCTCAAGAACCAGGTCCCAACGCCTGTAGCCAGGGACTGTCTTGGACCCCTCCTGGCTGCCTGGCTCTTCCCTGGGCTGATGAGAAGCATCCCCTCCGTGTCCACACAGATGGAAGATGTGGTGGGATAAATGGATGCAGATGTATCAATATGTATGTACTTAAGGTCAAACATGGCATTTCTGAATAACAGAGCCGTGGCTGGATGGGGGGGGGCTGCAGCCTTGTCCTTGAGGCTGAAATTAACAACAATAGAGGTAACAATAACAGACACTGGTCACTGAGCACCAGCAGGGTGCCAGGCCCTGCACTATGTGCCTCACATAAGTTATTTGATATTCACCAAACTCTTACAAGGATGCTGTTCTCCTGCCTACAATATAGAACACATAACTTGAAGGGGAGAACTGCAAAATGGAGACTTGAGGGTGGTCTGCCCAAGGTCACATGCTGGAAAGGGGCATAAGTGAGACTGATGATTACAATAAGCACAGTTCCCAGTTAGAGATATTTACTCTGAGCCCCGCAGACTGTGGGTGGGTGCGTTGCGGTCCATTTCATCTCTTCAGAACTCTGTACGGGGCGGGGGGGGGGGGCCACAACAATGACCCCCATTTTACAGATAGACAAACTGAGGCTCAAAAGAGTTAAGGTTGAAACCCAGGACTGCCTGACTCCCGAGTGCATATCCTTCTTCTCTCGGCCGAATTGCTTGATATAGGAGAGTGCCGGCTCTGGAACCAGGATTCAAATCTTGGCTCCACCCCTTACCAGCCGTGTGATCTTGGCAAGTTGCAAAAAAATCTCTGTGCCTGAGTTTCCTCACCTGTAAAATGGGAGTAATAATCGTGTTTCACAGGGCTGCGTGGGTTTGGTGGGCTCAGGAAAGGCTGCTGTGACTCAGGACCACACAGTGAGCTCCGGTCTGGTGGATGTGTGCTGCTGGGGTGGAATGGGGGCTTGGGACTCAGGCCCTGGCCGTCCCCTGCCCCTCTCCCCTCTCCGCAGGCCCCACAGTACACAGACCCCCCAGTTCAAGGCTGTGTTCACCCACAGCTCCTCGGGGGAAGGCTCAGGGCCCCGCAGGCGGTGCTGCCCGTTCCGAGTGCGATTCGCTGACGAGACCCTACGGGACACAGCGCTCCGCTACTGGGAGCGCAGCTGTGCAGGTAAGAGGCAGGATGGGGGGCCCCGGGACTCCAGAAAGTTCTAGCCTGGAGCCGGGAGGCAGAGGCTAAGGCTCTGGGTCCCAAGAATAAGGGAGCAGCCTGCAAAGGTTAAGAGGCCACTGGCCCGGCCGAGGAGGCGCCTGAACTGGCCTCTTGGAAGGATGTCAGGGTGACCTTCCAGGACCAAGGAGAGGGTCCAAGGTCCAGCCGAGGTGTCCCCAAGCAGGCGGTGCCAGGGAGCAGCCGCAGTGGTGGCCCAGGGGATGACGGCTGCCCAGGCCTGGCCACCACTGAAGGACTTCCCGCTGCCAAGGGTCCCCACACGCCATATCTGCCCACCGTGGAAGCTGCCCCCACAGCCCCCGGCCCCACACCCGGCCCCCCACATGGCCTACAATCGCTGGAGAGGGTTGGAAGGCACCAGAAGCATCTTCTTCCCACATCCATGAAGGCAGACCTCAGGGACCTGGATGAGGAGGTGCCCAGAAAGGTCCAGAAGATCAAACGTTCTCTCTCCTGGGGAAGGCTGGCACCGCTCGGTCCAGGAAAGAAACTGGGAACCACCGGGCCGGCTTCCTGGGTGGAAGTTTGCTCTCAGCCCTCTGGGGATGGATGTGATAGTGTCTGTGCAGGCAGTTTCCAGTGTTTTCCGAAGTGGGCATCAGGAGGCAGGCAGGTATCCACGCTCTGGTATAACCTTTACCGGCTCCCCTTTCTCCACCTGCCCGGCCTCTTCTCTTCTCAGGGTCCAGCAGCCCCGGGGCCTCCCACAGTCCACAGCCTGCATCTGTTTATCGAGCACCTACTGCGTGCAGTTTCAGGAAATAGCTGCCCCAAAGCCTCGCTGTGGGTAAAGCTCTAAAAGTCCAGGACCCTCCCCGATTCAGGAGGGACCCTGTCCAGCCCCCTAGGCACGGGAAGTTGGACATAGAAGCTGCGCTTTTGCCCAACTTCTGGTTGTTCGCTGGGGAAGCCAAGGTCACCTGAGGGCAGGTGTCCTTCAAGAAGAGAAGCCGGGTGCCCAGGGCCACTGCTAGGAGGCCGAGGAAAGGAGGGGCCCGGAGAAGCAGTGTCACGCGAATG
This sequence comes from Tapirus indicus, assembly GCA_031878705.1. Taxonomy (NCBI): domain Eukaryota; kingdom Metazoa; phylum Chordata; class Mammalia; order Perissodactyla; family Tapiridae; genus Tapirus; species Tapirus indicus. The sequence continues at coordinate 32,000,321 of CM062929.1, read as the reverse complement.
GCAGTTGGCTGGCCTGGGAGATGCCTCCTTGTCAGCCACTGGCCACAAGGGGCTGTGGTCATACCCTAGGGCCGCAGAGTGGGGCTCCGCTGGCTGCTTCCCAGCCCTTTCCATCCTGAGGCAGCCATTGGGGAATCCGGGCTCTCTGACCAGCCGGAAGGGTAGCAATTGGACAAGAAAGACTCCCACCCCCGAGATACCCCTCCATCTCCATAGGAGTCTCAGATTGGATTTGCATGGGGGAGTGGCTGGCCTTTCCACAGTGGGAAAGGGGGCCCTTTTGGGGTGGAGCAGGAGTGGGTGGCTGTGTGTTGCGGGGGGGCACAGCTTGGGTAATAAAGGCAGAAACAGTCACGCAGGATAGTTTTAAAACCGGAGCCTTCTCTGGAGCCTGCCAGAAGGCGCTGGGGAGCCTGGGGTTGCCATGGAGACAGGGCTCTGCCTGGCCTTGCCTGCCAGAGGGAGGAGGGGAGTGTGGGGGTGCGGGTGCCCCCTCCTGGTAGAGATCTCACCCGCACCCTCTCTCCTCCAGTCCGGCAGGGCAGCCTCCAGAACGGGACAGCCACTGGGTCTGCGGCATCAGAGCGGGTGTTGAGGAGTGTCGGGCGATGGCTGGACAGTTTGCCCAAAACCCTGTACTCCAGGGCCACGGAGGAGGCCACGGCCAGCCCCTGCCTGTGAGGCTCCGGGGAAGGGGCCGGGATTCATGCACAGTGCCGGGGCTCACCCTGTAGACCGCCTGTCCAGCAGCGGGCAGGCTGAGGGTCTGGGCCCTTGAGGGCCCTGCCCGTCATGCGTGGACCTGGGACTCAAGGTCCATGCAGCTCATGGGCTCCTGTCTCCCTCAGGCCCACCCAGGAGCTGCAGGGCCACCTCTCTGAGGACACCGCCATGAACAGCAGCCTGCCCTTCATCCCCAGGGCCACCACCCAGAGGCAGCGGGGGGACCTCAAAACCTCCCTGGATGCCCACAGCATCCTGGAGCAGGTGGGCAAATTGCCCGGCTCCTGGAACCGGAAGCTGGTGAGCACCTGCTGTCAGTCGGCCGGCCGCCTGGAGCCCGGGGCGGGGGGTGGCCAGTCGCCGAGTAGAGCTTCCCTACGCGCTTGGCTAAGGGGTGGTTCTCAACCCGGGCTGCTTGGGTTCAGATCCCAGCTCCATACTTGCAAGCAGTGGGGTCTTTCTGCGTTTCAGTTTCCTCATCTGTAAAGGGGCTGACCACAGTGCCGCCCCCTCGGGCTGCAGTGTAGAATCCCCCTGCGCCCAGGGAACCCTGTCTCCTGTCCGGAGGCACCCACAGCACCCAGCTGGTCCTCCTCTCTCTAGGAGTCCTTCCTGCCCAGCTTGGTGCTGCACACGGTCCTGAAGCGAGGCTGCCCTACAGGGTACCAGCTCCTCCTGCCTTCCACTACCCTGCAACAGGCTCAGCGGTGAATGGCCGCTGGAGCCGAAGCCCAGGCCTGGACACGGCGGGGCTGGGGAGTAAGGAGAGGCCTTCCCTGCCCCACAAATAAACGCACATCCCAGGTGGCTGGGACCTGCTGCCTGGTCTCACCCTACAAGCATCTCCAGGTGCCTGGTTGCTGGTGGTGGGGGTTGACCTGGACCAGGGGGAGGGAGGAGGTGGAGTTAAAGCAGGGATGAGGCTGAGGGTGGGGGCGAGGCGTCCCCAGGGGTCAGGGCTTGTTCAAGTGAACACTTCTGGAAGGTGGGAGACCCTGCCCCACACCTCAAACCTGGGACCAAGCCTCCATCAACCTAGATCAGCCCACACCTGAAACAGGCACCTGCCCCCACCCTCCCTCTTTGATTGGAACCGAAGGCTGCTTGCTGACCTCCACCGTGGGGTGAGGGCCACCAGACTCCCCTGAGGGAAAAGAGCCCTGTGTGTGCATAAACGTTTGTCTTCTGCGTCCCGCAGGCCAGGCTCACACCATCTGGGCCCTGGAGGGCAAGCATCGGGGTGGGCGGGGCCACATGTTTCTCTCCCAGTCGTCGGAGGAGGAGGTGGGCAGTGTTCAAAATCACGTCAGGAGGTGGCGGGTACTGCGCGGAATTTATCTGACCGCTACTCTGACCGCGCAGTGCCACCCTCATACGCCTGCCAGATTTGGCCACAACGGTGTTCCAACCCCCAGGACGAAGTTTGCGCCCCGTCCCCTCCCCTCTCTCCTTGAAGCGGTGTTTTGGCCCCAATCCCTTGCCAGGCCAAGGATCCAGGTCTTTATCGCCACCTCCTGGCCAGTGAGAAAACAGCCACGGAGTTCACGCCCAGCCACCGCGCTGATCAGAAGAGGATGGGTTGTGGGGGCCGGGCGGTGGGGATCTTAGGGCCGGGACCGGTCGTGATGGGGGAGGCCTGTCTTGAAGGGGTGCCCTGGCTCCAGAAGAAAGGCCACAGATCTAGGCAGAGTTTGGAGAAGGTGTGTGGGGGATGGGATGGGGGCAGGGCTACAGCCCCCTTCACTGGGGGCTGGAGTGGGATTTCAATGACCTCTCCCCTCCGCCTCCTTTTCTGGACTTTCACGCCCCCGCCCAGTACTTCTAGTTCCTGGAGAGCCTGCGGGTCTCAGAGGAGGCCTGATGCTACCGAAGCTCCCCCGGTGACCTTGCGCAGCCCACCTCCCCGTCTCTGAGCCTCAGTTTCCCCCGCAGGGCCGCGGCGCGCCCCCGTCCCTCCGCCGGCTGCAGCGCCGCGCCGTGCCCACGCGGGGGCAGTGTTGGCCTGGCTTTGGCGCCGCCCGGCGCGGCCGAAACTTCTCGGCCTCTGGCTCCAGGGTCGGAAACTTTTCCCCGCGCTCTGCGCCCGCGCCGCCGCCCCCGCGCCTCCTGCCACCTGCCCGAGCGCGCGGCCGGACCGCGGGGACACGCGCGCCCCAGCCCCCCACTTCTCTTTCGGGCTCTTCGTGGGTGTGAAACCAGAAGCCGCTAACCTGCCGCCGCGCGTCCGCCGCGAGCACTGGGAGGGGAGTCCGCGGGGGCGCGCAGGGCGGGGGGCGGCCGGGAAGACCCCGAAGCGGGGCGGCGGGGCGCGGCCCCCACGGGACTCCGAGCGCTTTCCCGGCGGGGCGCCGCGGGGGGGCTCTCCACCCGCCCCCCGCCTTTCCCGGCCCTTCCCTCCTCCGTCCCTCTCCGTCCCCCCGCCCTCCTCCCGCTGTCCCTCCGCAGGAACGTGGGTTCTGTGTCAAGAGAACCTGGAGCGCCAGCTCGAGCCTCACACCCCGCCAGTGAGAGGACGGACGCGGACACGCGGGGACACCCGCACACACACACACACACACACACACACACACCCGCAGACAGGGCCCACAGGGCACAGTGTGCACACCACACACACACACCGACACACCAGCAAACTCACCACACACACACACAAACACCCACACAGCAAACACACAGAGACGCCACACACAGACACCCGCAGACAGGGCCCACAGAGACACACACCGCACACCACACATCACACACACCCACACACAGAGACGCCACACACACATACACACACACACCCCCACAGGTGGGCTCTACCTGAAGACCCGAAGACAGGGCCCATGGAGGTACACGCGGCACAGACACCCCACACAGCACATAAACCACACAGACACACAGACACCAGAGAAACACGCACCGCACAGAGATGCACTCCACAGACACACACAGAGACACACCCCCCGAAGACACACCCACACGGACACATACACGCGCCGCAGACACACTCACACCTGCGTGCACACAAAGACCCCACTCCACACACGCTTGGAAACCCCACGTACTCACGGAGACACACATAGGTACCCTCCCACAGTTAGGGTCTCCCAGTGACTCCAGCGCCCACATTGCGGGTCCACCTGCTGACCTGGAGGCCAGGGTGCACGCCTTCCCCCGCCTCGCCCTCTGCAGGTCTGTCCGCCCACAGGCCCCTCCCCCACCGCAGGCAGAGCCCGAATTTGACTGTGGGGTGACTGAGGGGGGAGAGGAGGCGGGAGAGGTGTGCAGTGAACCCCCTTCCAGCTGTTCCCAATCCTCAGTCTCACCTCCTGCCCTAGAGTCCCAATTAGGGCCTTTTTCCCAGGCACATATCACTCACGGTGGCAGGTGGTCTGTCCCTCCTGGGCTCCAGGGAGCAGCCTGGCTGGAAGGTCTGGAAAGTGGTGCCCAGCTCCTGCTCCAGAACTCAGACCCACCCGGACCTCTGGGGGGCGGGGCAGGTGTACTGCCCCCCCCCCCCCCCTGCACTGGTCTCCACCAGTTCCTGTTTCTCATTCTCTGAGCAATTCCCCCGCCCCAGGCCATGGGCAGACCTGTGCCACCAGAGTGGGTGGCAGTGGGAGCTGGGTATAGTTTGGGGTGGTGGTGGGAGCAATGACTCTCAGCCCAGGGCAGAAGGAAGGGATGGGAGAGGCAGGAGGTCACTGTCCTCTCTCCTGAGCATCCCCACCTCACTGGGCCTCTCCGACCCCCACGAGGGCATCTCCTTAGCCCCAGGCCCAGAGAAGTCAGGGAGTCTACCCAGGCAGTGTCCTATGCCAGTGCCCAGCTTTCAGCCACACACACAGGCATTCTCTCATAAGCCACTCAGATGAGGAAACCAGGGCACAGAGAGGTTAAGTCACTTTCCCAGGGTCACACAGCTGAGCTCCCGATAGGAGATCAGTGATAAGTGCTGTGACTGGGAAGCACAGGCAGGTGTCCCGGAGAGTCCAGGGCAGCTGCCTCCTCTGAGGCTGGGGTGTCCTCCCCCAGAAAACGCCCAGATTTCCTCCAGCCCAGAGGGCAGCGACCAAGAGGGCAGGGCCATCGGCAGTGAACACAGGCTGGCTGTTGGTAAACTCTGCGCACACCTCGGTTCCATTCCTCTCCTTCCTTCATTCACACAACATGTTTATTGAGCATCTACTGCGTACCCGGCTCCGGGCGAGACCCTGTGAACAAGACAGACCGTGTTCCCGCCTCAGGAAGCCCGCATCTTGGTGAGGGAGCTGCAGAGGGGGCTGCCTTCACGGCGGGTGACCCCGCGGTCAGGTGCACGGAACCCCTCGCTTGGAAGGGCCCTGAGCTGGGTTTGATGCTCCGCTGTTGTCATCTTGAAATTCTTGATCAAACTTGACCAAGGGGCCCTGCGTTTCCCTTTCGCCCTGGGCCCTGGACCAGTCGGGCTGCTGGTCATGGACGCAGACGTTCAACTGCGGCAAATGCCGGGCTGGGGCCTCCCGGAGGGCAGGCGGGAGGGTCTGGCACGGTTTCTCGGAGGCAGTAGCAGAGGGGCCTAGAAGTGGGCTTTGTCCTGACCCCAAATCCTGTCGTGGGTCCCCGGGTCCCTCAGGGCAGCTCCCTGGGAGCTGGGTCGGCGTCAGGCGGGAGGTCAGGACAGCAGAGCTCTGAAGGACGTTGGAAACACCCCCGCACACTGTATGGACGAGATCGTACACGCACAAGCGGAAACCAGGGAGAAGAAGGCTCCTCCCGGCCGTCTGCCACCCACCCTGGTCCCTCCCCGGGCAGCCCCGTTTCCCCGGCCCCTTCCAGAGACAAGGAAGTACGCACACGTGTGTATTTTTACGTCGTGACGTTGATTTCACATACATGCCGGACTGCACACGCTTCTCTGCAGTCAGCCGTTTCATTTCACATCTAACTGGGAGATCATTGAAGGCTCTTTCAGGTCCTTTAATTGTGTAGATGGAGAAATTGGGACCCAGGGTGTCACACTGCCAGTGTGGGGGTCCTCGTCGCCCAGGCGTGGCTCCTGGCCGTGGCACAGTGCGGGCCACGGTGCCCCCGTGTTCTCCCCATACACCCACCCAGGCCTTCCCCACAGCCTCTCCTGTGCTAACTGCGAGGACTGCGGTGTAGGGAGCCAGAGCTCTGTCCTGTGAGGGAGGTACGGTGACGATCCCCACTTCTACACGAGGCTCAGAGAGGTGTGGCTGCCGTCCTGGGGTCACACAGCTGGACCAAGACAGGAAACTGCGAAGATGCACTTCCTCCCCCAAGCAGGTTCACGCTCCCTGGGGGGCACTGCTCCTTGCCATGTGCTCACAGCGTCCCTGGTGCCAGATGGAGAAGTCCCAACTTCAGTGGGTGAGAATTGGGCAAAGGACCCTTCCAGCTGACAGAGCCACCAGGAGGGAACTGGCGGGAGTCCCAGCAAGGACTGGAGGGCGGGCCCAGCCAGGTGGCCTGGTGGGGGGCGGGGCAGGTGTGGGCCACGGCCCCCTAGGCAGCAGCTGCACGGAGGCCCCTGGCACGCCCCAGGGCGGCCATGCCTGTCACCAGGGAGGGCTGGCATCAGCTGGTTGAATGTGCTTGGGGCTGCATTCAGCATTTGGGTTCGAAGCATTATTTTTATTGTGTTGTTTATTCGAAGCTTGTCTTTGAAATCTGTTTTCCCACCTCCCCATCCTGAGAAGGGAGCTGGTTTGGATACGATGTGCAGTGTTGTCTCAGCCTTAAAAATGATTCCCCTTGAGTGGGGGGCTCATAGTCCCTGAGCACATGTGGCCCCCCATGTGTGGGGCCTGTGGTGGGTCTGCAGGACAGCTGAGAACCCTCCTGTCCTGGCGAAGCTGGCCCAGGCAACAGGCAGCCCCTCAAAAGTTGTGCCTGGGTGGGACCTCCAAGCACTGGGGACGCCGTCAGGGCTGGCACAGGGAGGCTCAACTTATGGGGGGGTCATGTGATGAAAGCTAAGGACCTTATCTGTCCAGAAAAACGTCCCTACACACAAAGCTTTGCAGTCAATTCCAGGAGCTTCTAGGACCTTCTGAGGCCCATCCATAGACCCCTCTGTCCAGTTTAGAGCCAGTTCCTAAAGGAATCCCACAGTCAGCCGTTTCCTAATCCTAGTCGCCAAAATTGAGCACTTACTCTGCTTTAGGGGATGTACAGATTAACTCATTTAGTCCTCATAATTGAGGCACAGAAAGGTTGGGTCACTCACCCAAGGTCACACAGCTAGAAAGTAGCTAAGCCAGGATCTAAGCGCAGCCAGTCTAGCCCAGTCTGTACTCTTAACCTAACCCATACAGGTGCACACACATGGTGCCCGGCCCCCAAGTAAACCTGTGGGTTAGGCCCAGGGAGAGCCGGGGGTGAAGAGCCCCAGGTGGAGCGCCCAGGCTTGCGGTCTGGCCAAGCTGGGTGACTGGGGTCCGGTCCTCGTGAGGATCAGATGAGACCCAGCTGAGAGTCCCCAGGCCAGGCCCAGTGCAGGGGCTCCACCCTGGGGGAGCTGATATTATTGGGGAACAGACAGTGGGGGTCCCACCGTGCAGACACCCCTCACAGTGACTGCCATCCAGCACAGACTCCTCCCCTCCTTCCTCCTCCTCTCTAATTCCCTCCTCCCTCCCTTCTTACCCCTCTCCTCCTCCTTCCCTTCTCTCTCCTTCTCTTCCTTCCCTTCCTGCGGTTCTTCCGTCCTCCCTCCCTCCCTTCTGCTCTCTTCCTCCCTCCCTGACCCCCCAGACAAGGAAGAGACTTGCTCCCCCCATAAGCAGCTGTGCATCCTGAGGCAGAACAGCCCGGCCCTGTCCACAGCGCACTTCTGAGAAGCCAGACCACGTCTGGGGGAGCCACTGGTGGTTCTCCATTTGCATGTTGGCTGAGCCCACAAAGCAGGCCAGGCCACCCAGTGCCGAGCCTCTTGCAGCCCCTCCCTCCTTCCCAGTGCAGGGAGGACAGGGACGGGCCTCCATGGGCCTTCCAGGCTGAGATCGCCAGCATTTGTGGAGTTAAGGCCCAAATACTATTTTCCAACAGCTTTTGCTGGTTTAATAGAATTGAGGGTAAATCTAACTTGCAAATTCTCTCGTTTGATTTCCTTCCTCTTTCTTTCCATAGCTCAGCAGAGCAGGGTGTAGAAGAGGACTGGAGATGGAGACAGCTCCCTCTTCAATCCTGCTCCCAGCCAGGGCTCTCCGGAGGTTTGAAGTCCTGGGTGGCCCTGAGGTGGCCACTGCAGGCTGGATCCCTGGTTGCCAGCCTTGACTTCCCCTGCTTGCCTCCTCTCCCCACCACACCCCACCCAAACCACTGACCTGGCCTAGGCAGGCTCCTCCTCCAAACCCTGAGGTCCTGCCCCCTCAGCCTCCTCCCTGGCTCCTCCTTTCATGCTCCTCTTCACTCTGCAGCAGGCTTCTGGCTGCTTCTTTATTCTCCTGAGCCAAACTCCTTCATGCCCCAGGGCCTTTGCACATGCTTCCCCCTCTGCCTGAAATGCTCTTCCTACCAGCTTCACTGGCTCCTGCTTAACATCAGGTCTCAGCGAGGCTGATGTCCCCTCCTCAGGGAAGTCCTCCTGGATCAGAATTGAACAACAGTAACATTACTGGCTCACAGAGGACCACCCCAGCAGACCCTGAGCTCCAGGAGGACAGGACAAAACAGGCCCCTAACACGGAGCCTGCGACCCAGAAGGCCCTCAATAAATGCTGAGCAAGGAGGTGGGATCCTCTCTGTGGACTCTCCCTGCTGTGCTCAGTTTCCCCGCCTGTAAGATGAGGGGGTGGGTCACACTCCTGCGCTTGCCATGTGACGATTCTCTGGCGCTCCCTCTGGGTTTCTGGCAAGGATCACACTCATTTCACGGTGTTTGACTTCCCTGATTATCTGATTTTCCAGGGAGGAATTTTAAATCTCTGGGTTGGGGTGGCCTCTGCCGGACGCCCGGGCACCCATCCATCCCAGCGACCCGAGCGCGCCTGACATCCCGGGGAGGCCCGTGAAAACTGCCTGCGCTCGGCAGGGAAGGCCTCGCACGCAGAAACCCTTCAAGGGCTCTGTAGGGTGTTATGTGGCCTGTGGCGGGGACGGTGGTGGCACTGCTCTCTGTGTCCAAAGCTATGGAGTCGGGCACTGCGGCTCAGGAGCCAGACAGGCCGGGTTCAAACTCTGGCTCGGGCACTTCCTGTGGGACTGAGGCCCCCCATTCACTTTGCTCGGCTATACAATGGGCACAATGCAGCCCCTCCCAGCTGGGGTTCTTGCGCTGACTGAGGGGGTCCCTGCCTGGGCTCTGGGTCGGGGGCCCTGCTCTTTTCACCCCAGAGGCAGTGGCTAAGTCTCAAGTCTCTGGAGCCAGAAAACCCAGGTCAATACATCCAGCTGCTTAGCTGGATGTGTGACCGCTTGTGCCTCAGTTTCCCCATCTGTAAAAAGGGGGTGATAAGTACAGCTGCCTCTGAGTGTGGCTTCCCACACTCCATGCCATCTCAGTGTCTGCTTTCATGATTGCCAGCCCGGCCTCACCCCCCACGTTTGTCTTGTGGTCACCCTGGGGGCAGCGGGCGTGAACAGTGAGGACAGAATCCACCGGAACCTGTCCTCTCCCCAGGCACGCGTCTGTCCCCCTTTCCGGGCTTTGGGACCTGGGGCAGGTCCCCTCTCTGAGCCTCAGGCTGTTCACCTGAGAAAGGCTGTCCTCCAGGGACCACCGGCCCTGGGCGGGTCATGTGGGGAGGGGCGTGGCGGCCCACAGGAAGGCGCGGTTGTCATTACTGCTGCTGTTACATCAGAAAGCAGAGCCGTTTCCCTGGACCCCGATTTTACCGATGGGGAAACCGCCTCAAGAAGGGCTTGTTCAGTCTCAACGCAGGAAGGACATTCGAGGAAGCTGAGACCCAGAGGCGGGGACAGTGGGTCACACGAGTCTCTGAGACACACGGTGGTCTCTGGGACTCCCCTCCCGTGGGAGGGGGACTAAGGAGCAGGTACCCCAAGGTGAGCCCTGGCTGCCTGCTGGATCGCAGCGGTCCAGACGCCGGGAATCTTCGCAAATGCCCCCCCCGCGAAGGACCCCTTGAGAAGCCCCCCCGCCCCCCGCAAGAAGGCCCCGTGCCAGGGCTTCCTGGGCGGGGAGGAGGGCAGAGAAGGGTCGGGACTGGCCTGAGGTCACGCAGCCGGGCCCGGTACCCCGCCCCCCGGACCCCGGGCCCGCAGGGACTCGCCCGGCAGGGACGTGCGGGGCCCCCGGAGGTCTGCGCCCGCCGAGCCGGGATGAAAGGGGAGCGACCGGGCGGCCGGCTTTGATGTCGGCGCGGCCCCACGCCCCGCCGGCTCCGGAGCCTCCGCGCGGCCGACTTGAAAGGGCAGCGGCGGGCCGTCCAGCCTCCCCGGACCCGCCCCGCGGAGGGCAGGGCGAGGAGGGGCGCGCAGGGCGCCCGACGAGGGGCGACGAAGCGGGTCGTCCTCGGCGCTCGAGGCCCTGCCCCGCACCAGTTGCCGGGCTCCCCCTCGGCCCCGGGCGGAGGGAACAAGCGCGGTCCCCGGGGCTGCCCGTCTCGGGCCCGGGCAGCCTCGTTCCTCCTGCCCGCAGCGCCCTTCCCCGCTGCTCCTGCCGGCCTCGGGGTCAGCTCCTCGGTTGGGTCTTCCTTTTCCCTTGCGGCCCTGCCTGCAGACCCCACTGCACAGACTCGGGATCCCCCCAGGCCCTGGCTGCGCGCTCCGGGGGGCGTCCTTCCATCCCCCGCCCGGCAGCGCGGGTGGCTGCTCGGGAACCAGGAGGGGCCTCAACAACAGCAGGCAGGAGGTAATAATAATAAGCCTCAGGGACCAGAGAGGGCCGAGTACATCACAGCATCCTCGCATTACAAAGCCGGCGGCCCTTCTCCCCACCTCCCGCGGGGCCTTGCCCTCCCTGCCGAGGCCCCCGCCCCTCAGCCCTCGGCCTCAGGCCCCCGACAGCCCCCCCGACAGCCCCGCCTCCTGCTGCCCTGCCCCGGAGTCCCATGATGCTCTGCAGCAGCCTCCTTGAACCCTCCCCTCCGCTGGAGTCTGGTTTCCTGGGCCTTTCCCAGCGCCCCAGAGTGGCAGGCAGGACAGAGTTTCAGCTCCCAGTTGCAGGTGGGGACACTGAGGTCCACAGAGGGGTCCAGGTCCCAGAGCTGGTGGGGTTTGGCCTCAGGAAAGAGAGGGCCCCCCAGGCTAGATTCAAACCTAGAACTCCACTCAACCAAGGCCTCGTGGGAGAGCAAGAGGGCCGGGGCACCATCCTTTTGGGGGGCTTCCATGTACTAAACAGGGGAGCAAACGGGCTGCAAGCCTCAAGGTGGGTTCCAGTGTTTCGTCTCCAGAGGTGATGTTCTGGTACTGGCACCGTATACCTGGCTGTTCGGGCACACAGATCCTGGGGCAGCTCTGAGAGGGCCCGTCCCCCGCCTCCCCGGGAGGGGAAGGCAGGGCTGGTGATGCAGGGAAGGCTGTGCTGCCCCCTGGAGCTGTGGCCTGGGTGGGCGACACCAGATGTGAGCATCAGCCTCCCCTCCCACCAGCTCCAGCTCTCCCTCATCCACCTCCCTGCCCCAGGACTGGGTGTTCTGTCTGCAGCTCTCCACCCCCACCCCACTCTCTGCTCTCTGCTGGGTTCAGCAGGCAGAGAGGAAGGGGAGAGGGAATGGGGGGCTCAGCCTGGGGGCAGCAAGCAGGAGACCTGATCTCCCCTGGGCCAAGCTTCTCAATCTGTTTTCTCATCTTTCCTGGAGGCCTGGACTAATTCTCCTCCTTCTTTCCTTTAATAAATGTCTACTGAACACCAGTTATGTGCCAACCCTGTGCTGAGTGTGTGGATAGTCTGTGGACAGGATAGAGTCATCGTTTAGTGGGGGAAACAGAGACGAACCAAATAGACCCATAAATAGGAGCTATAATGGTGGAACTCTAGGGAACTCTGAGAAAAGACTCTAACCCGGCCACAGACATCAGGGAAGACTTCCTGGAGGAAGTGGCATGGATGAATTGAGAGCAAAGTCCAGGGTGGAGGACAGTGAGTGGTGGGAGGGGAAGAGTGTGGAGGTGGAGGAGTGGGCTGGATTGTGTGAGCGGGAGAGTAAGGAACGACTTGCTAGAGGAGGGAAGAGTAGAGGTCTAGGGGCAGCAAGGGGTCTGGGCAGGGCCCTGGTTTAGCAAGACCTGGGAACCCACAGAATCGGCCCAGGGTGTCCCTACTCCCCAGTTGAGGGAACTCAGTGAGTGGGACCCAGAGAAGCAGGAGAGATGAAGTTGGGGTTAGAAGAAAATCCCAGCCTGGATCTCAGACCCCACCTGGAATGGACTGGCCAGAGGCTGAAATGGAGACACCCTGCCAGGCTCCGAGGAGCTGTGATGGGCGTGGCTGGCCCCAAAGTGGATGGTGAGTGGAAAAGCCCTGTGAGCCACTCTCCTAGAATACCCGTTCTTCCCACCACCTTGGTCAACCTCCTAACTCGCCCAGGACCCAGTCTCTGCGGTTCCTCTACTGTGAAGCCTTCCCAGACCCTCCAGGCTCCGTCCCCTCTGCGGTTTCAAGATCTTTAGAAAGATCTTCTAAAACAGCGACTTTTCACTGAGCACCTCCTCTGTGTCAGGGACTTGCTGAGCGCTTTGCCTCAGAGAGAAACAGCTTGCCCAGGTGCTACAGCTGGGAAGGGGCAGGGCCAGGCCGGGGCCCAGGACCACCTGACTCCACCCGGCTCTGAGTCGCAGAGCTGGGCCCCGTCCCTCTGTGCTCCTGGCAGGGCGGGATCCCTCGCAGAGATGCTCTTCCCACCTGTCAGATCTCAGCTCACTTGTCCCCTCCTCCGGGCGGCCCTACTGTGGACTGTCCTCCCAGAGTCGGTGAGCGCCTCGTCCACTCCCCATCATGTTCTCCATCTCTCCTTTCATCTCCTTCATAGCTCTTTTCACAACTGCAATTATTTCCTCCTTTATTTACATGGTTATTGACTCTCCCCAGCTGGACCAAGGTTCTGGAAGGCAGGGACTGTGCGTCCTGCTCACAGCTGTGTCCCTGTGTTAAAAAGGATTTGGTTGTGCTTCCAACAGGGCAGACTTCAAATAATGGGGGTTTAAACAAGACAAGTGTTGTTTTTTGCTGAAGTCGATTCAAGGCTGGTATGGGGCTGCGTGGCCGTCGGGGACAGGGCTCCTGATGTCTCGTTGCTCTGCCATCCTCAACATGTGGCGCCAACCTCACAGCTCATGATGGCTGCTCCAGCTCCAGTCTCCGTGCTCACATGCTGGTCAGCAGGAAGGAGGAAAAGGGAGAAGCACCCCCTGTCATTTAAGGAAACGCCCAGGAAGTGGTCCAAACCACTTCTGCAGACATCCCATTGGCCAGAACCTGGTCACGTGACCACATCTAGCTGCAAGGGAAGCTGGGAAATGTAGTCTGTAGGCCAGGCAGCCGTGTGCCCAGCTAAGGATTGGGGGGGGTGCTCTTCTCATGGAAGAGAGAAGCCACCTAGCAGTCTGTGTCACATTCTCCACCTCCCGGCTCATAACAATAAGATTAATAGGAGCTGACGTGTATTTAGTACTTTACTTTGTAGTCGTTCACTTAATCCTCACGATTACCCTCGAGGTAGGGAATTGAGGGACAGCGTTGGTCAAATCACCTGCCCCAGGCCACCCAGCTAGGAATTTGAACCCCAGGCCATTGGCTCCAGAGCTGATGTAGCTCTGCTTCTCTGCAGTGCCCCCTGCATTGCCGTAGAATGAACGGCTGACTCGACTAAATTTGATCTTGTCCCATGTGCCCCATAAGTGGACTGAGTGCCCCTCAGTGTGGCTTCCTCCCCCTGCCCCTTGGGTTGGCTCAGGTCCTGGGCTGTGGCCTCCAGGACTGAGCCTGGCTTCATGGAAGGAGACTCAGAGAGGCCAGCTCCTGGATAGGGCCAGGAGGGAGGGAAGGAGGGGAAGGGACAGCTGTGATGGAGGGTTCCAGAGAACCAGGGGGAGGGAGAGATGGAGGCAGCCTCTGGGACTGAATCAGTGTGGAAAGAAGACGTTCCCAGCGTCATGCGGAGCCTGGGGGGGGGATCCTGCCAATGCTTCCAGCTGCTGGGGTGTCCAGATCCTGGGGGACAGGCAGGGGGACCTGGGGTGTAGGCTCTTGCCTGGCCCTGCAGGAGCCTGGCCAGCCTTCCCCAGCACTCTCCCTTGGGCCGAGGCTGCCTACCCCCCAGGTTTCTCGGCCAAGGAGCTCTTCCTGGAGACATTTTCCTACTTAATCCATCTGGGTTTGGTGCAGAGAAGGAGGCCTTGGGGACCCCATAAAGGCCCAGGCTCCAACCTTGTGGCACCATCCCTCAGGGAGAGAGGCCCAGACAGCCAGAGGGTGCCCTCCTCTCCCCACCCAGCCCCGCTTGGACACCAGTCGCCCATCTGCCAGGCCCCTGTCGGATTCCCTGCAGGCTTCCTGGCTGCACTCCACGCCCTGCTTCTCCCCCACGTATCCAGGATCCCAATCCTTTTCCCTGTAGTGGGGGGTCGTGACTTTTTCTGTGCCCTGGACCACCGTGGCATTTGGTGACACCTTTGTACCCTGTCTTGGTTATAAATGCACAACGAATAAATACGTAGGATTACACGGGAAGCCAATTAATTTGAAATAGTTATCAAGATATTTTTTAAAACCACATTTGTGATGAAATAAATATGCTTCTTTATTAAGCATTAACAAGATCTAGCAGCGGGTCTAAAACGAGGGAGTGATGAGCGAGATTTTGAGAAATCCGCATCAACTTTGATGTGATCTGAAGATAGCGATTTCTACCGGGAACCGAGCCGCAGATGACAGTGTGCTGCGCATGTGCATTACTGAAGGCAACGCTGAAGTGTAGTTAGAAGGTGGTGAAAATGAAGATGTCATTTTTTCCCTAAGTTCACGAATGCCCTGAATCCTCTCCATGCCACACCCCAGATTAAGGACCTCCACTCTGCTCCAATAATTGGGGTACAGACATTGTACCCACCAAGCACGGAGTTCTGGGAGGGCCGAGAAGGGAGAGTGGGGGCGGGGCCAGTAGCTAAGGGGGAGGGGCCCTGGACTCTGGCCCCTGTAACCAATGACAAGTGGAAATGGAGGGAGAGGGAGGAGCCAGCTTGCTTACTGGTTTCTCCAGCTTGGGGTCCTGGGCCGTGGGGTCCCTGACAGAGGAGGGAGGTCAGACAGCGCGCCGAAGCTGGATCCTGCTGGGAGAGCGTGTCAGCCCCGACTGGTTATGCTGCGGTAACAACCAGCCTGCACCTTGCGGTGTGTCCTAACCACACAGATCTGCCTCTTGCCCAGGTCCGACGGCAGCTGAGCTGCGGGACGGCAGCAGAACCACTTTTCAGCCCCTTCCCTCCGGGGTCCAGCAGACATTGCTGGTTTCACGGCAGAGTGAAGGCCCACGAAGGCCATTTCTGGCTGTTTGTCCCCAGCATCCTGAACCGTTCTTAATACACAGAATGTGCTCAACCACTTGCACCGAATCCCCACACAACCCGGGAGGCGGTTCCGTGATTATCGCCATCTTCCAAATGGGCCCCTGGGGCTCAGAGAGGGAGCGAGACCCCCCAGGGTGGCCCAGCAGGTACAGGGGACAGCAGGGATTCCCTGCTCCAAGCTCCCTGCAAATGTCCTTGGTCCCAGGTCCTGGCGTCCCCTGCTCTTCACCCCTTAGGGGAGAGGTCCAGAGCCTGGTGGGGCCCAGTTAATTGGCTCCTGGCATGTTCCCCCACAGCAGGAGGTACCAATCAGGCCTAAGGGAATCCATGCAGGACTTAGGGGTCCCCACCAGCTCAAGCTTCACTCTTCGTTAGGTAGCTCTCACCTCTGCAAGGGAGGAGGCGGTCCTCAGGTCCGGGCCCAGAGAGCCCAAGACCTCAGGAGCATCTTGACACCTTCTCAGGAGGCCTGGGACAGGGTCTCCCTGACTTCTAGGCAGCAGTGACGGGCCTCACCCCTATCCTGGGCAGCGTCTGGTGGTTGGGGAGGGGGTTTACAGTCAGCCTGGGAGGGGTGGGCGCATTGTAATCCTAAGAGAGGGCCAGGAAGGCCCTCAGAGTCAGAGAGACAGACTGGAAGGGGCCACGCTGCTGGCTTTGGAGGAGGACAGGGCCATAAGCCAAGGAATGCGGGCAGCCTCTGGAAGCTAGAAAAAGCAAGGAAACAGATTCTCCCCGAGACCCACGGAAGGAACGCAGCCCTGCCGACACCTTGACCTGGGGACTTCTGGCCTCTAAACTGTAAGGGAATAAATTTGTGTTGTTTAAGCCACTAAATTTGTGAGTTTTGTTGCAGAAGCAACAGGAAACTAATATGGAGGGTTGCACCAGCTCTCCTCCCAGGTCTCAGCCAGCTCTGATGTTCCAGAAAGAAAAGAAATAATGTGCTATTCCCTCTGTCTGGAACACTTTTCCCTTCTCCTCCTCACCGACTGGCTCTTCCTCAGTCTTTGGGTCTTGGAAAGCTATGACCTCCTCCAGGTAGCCTTCCCTGACTGCCACTCCCACTGGGGTGATTGCCCCTCCCCTTTGACCCCATGGCACCCCCCCACGCCCCCACCCCCACCCCGTGTGCTCCCCTGGTCTCAGCGCAAACCACATTGTACAATGATCATTCATGAGTGTCCTTCCCTTTGAGGCCCTGTGCTCTTCAAGGGCAGGAACCCAGGATGCCTCATTCTCCCCTGTCGCCAGCACCCAGCACAGGGTCTAGCCCAGAGCAGATGCTCAGAACACTTTGTTGAATGAATGAATGAATGAGTGAATGCACACGTCTGGCTGCATAAGCAGGGAGGTTGCATTACATACACATGCACATGCATGCTTGCTCAGTGCAGGACGGGTGTGCAGACACATGTTCCTGCAGATAGAGCTGGGGGGACAGTGATTTGGCCAACGAGGGGGCTGCAGCAGCGGGAGGCCATTGCCCCCACTCCCCAGCCCAGTCCCCTCTGCCCTGCGCAGACAGTGGACTTACTGCGGTTCCTGTTGATGGAGGGGAGGGTAGCGTGGAGAGAGGGAAGGTGAATGCGTGCAGCCTACAGCCGTCAGTGCTGACACATTCTGCTCCTTCCTTTCTCCCTCCCTGACCTCCCTGTGACCTCCCTCGCCAGCCTGGGCCCCTCCCCTGAGTTGGGGAAGAGGCAGAGACCTCCCTGGGTCACCAGGGGACGCCCAGCCCAGCTGCCCTCTAGCCCTGCCCCCCTGTCCCATCCCCCCAGCTCCTGCCTGAGCCCTGGGGAGGACCTGGTCAGGCCAAGAGGAGGGCAAGCCAGGCCCCAGCTCTGGGGAAGGTAGGGCGAGGGCCTGCCCTGTCCCTCACTCCTGCCTGGGTGGGCCAGGTCACTCCCCCTCTCTGACCCTTAATCCCGTCATCTGTAAAATGGCACAACAGCACTTCCTTGCAGCAATTAATGAGATAACATTTACAGAACATTTACAGAAGGCTTGACACAACGTCTGCCTGCCGTGGAAAATGCTCAGTCAGTATAATTGTGTTATCATCATGATCGTTTCCCCTCTCCCTCCCTCCCTCCCTCCCTCCCTCCCTGTCGCCTTCTGGCATTCAGGACACGCAGGTTTGGCCCCAGTGCACCCGGTACAGGGACAGATGTGTCTGGCTTATCTCTCTGTCCCCAGCCCCAGCACAGAAGCTGGCACCTAGCAGCTGCTCAAAAAATGTTTGTCAAATGAATGAACCAGCAGAGCCACCTGGGGGTAAAGCGCTTCCTCCCTCTGGGTCTCAGTTTCCCCAAGTGTAAAACTGTGTGTCCACAAACTAGGAATCCCCGCGGTCCCTCCACTTTGAAGTTGCTGCTTGGCTGAGTCTCGGGTCTTATTTTTTTTGAACATTCATGCCAGCCGACGCATCCGCAAGTCCTCTCACCTGGACACAAGCCAGCCTCTCTCTTTGCTGCCTGCTTTGTGCTTTGACCCGATTCTCCATCACACAGGGCTGGTGCGCGGGTCTTCAAAACAAATCTCTGCCTGATGAAGACAAGCGTCTTTAACGTGGCTCACAGGGCCCTGCACGGCCCAGCCCTTGGGAGCCTTTCCAGCCTTGTCCCAAAGCCGCCACCAGCTCCACTGCACAGGACTTCTCTCTGCCCCTTCTGCTCCCTGTGTCCCTCCCTGTCCAGGCCCTTGGCACGTGCTGTTCCCTCTAGCTGCAATGCTGTTCCCTCCCTCTTCAGCTGGGTAACTCCTCATTCTCCAGATCTCGGCTCCAGGCCACTCCCTCTGGGAAGCCTTCCCCTACCTCTCCTTAGATGGGGTCAAATCACCCCAATATTGACTGCCTCAGCCCTGTGCCTCTCCCTCCCAGCGTCTGTCACAGTCAGAAAGTTCCAGCGGCTTGTAGTATAGGTGGGTGTGTTTCTTGCACTAGACCATGTGCTCGGGGGGTCAGGCCTGGCTCGGCTCCCCCTTCCCTGGCTACAGCGGCGCAGCAAGGAGTCTGGCACATACGAGGTGCCCAGTGAAGTCTGGCCATGGCCGGCGCCCCTTCCTGGAGGGGGAGTCTTCCAGGTTGTCTGCAGAGCACCTGCATGCCCGAGGGTCAGGTGGCCACACAGCAATGATTGTGGGTTGGGTGGAGGTTCACACTTGTCCTTCGAGGAACAGAGCACCCATGGGGAGAGGGTCAGGGCAGTGGCAGGAAGGGGATGGCCTCTGGGTGCGCATGCCTAGTCCCTGCCCTCCACCCCACATTACAGCCTGCTCTCAGGGAAGGGCCTGCTTTAGCCATGACATTTGGGAATTAATCCCATTCTCTGAGTTTGGCCTCTGCTGGAGAGAGCTGTGATCTGGGATGAATCCCAGCCCCACCACTCATTGCTGTGCATCCTTAGGCAGAGCCCTACCCCTCTCTGGGCCTCGGATCCTCATAGAGAAAATGGAGACAATACTAGTCCCTGCTGCGAGGGGTGGGAGTCAGGGAGACCATCTGTGCACAGCTCCTGGCACAGGGCTCAGCACAGCACCCTGCTCAGGAAGGAGGGTGCTCACCTGGGTGACAGGGCCACAGGGGGCGATGGGAGCATGGTCTTCAGGGGGCGCCCCAAAGCCGCTCTGCAGCTGATCTGCAGCGGGTGTTAGGGACGTCGGTGGAGAGCCTCAGAGAGGCTGCCAGCAAGGGTTGAGGCTGAGTGTGTGTGCGAGTGTGTGTGTGTGTGTGTGTAGAGCTGGCGGGAGGAGAGACTTCAGAGGAGGGGAGGGAGGGAACGAGCTGGAAAAGCTCAGCACTGCAGCAACGACGAAGCCAGAGGCCCAGAGCAGGAGGGGGCCTCACAAGGCCAAATGCAATCAAAGCCTGTGAAGCAGGGTGGGCCTGGATGGGGGGGCTCCCCAAACCTGAGAGAGGAGCCTGGGGGATCCTGGATCTGAAGCCGCGCTTGCCTCCCGGTATTCCTAATGGCAAGGGCCTGCACTCCGCCGCCCAGAGTCCCCTGTGTGAATTTGGGCTCTGCCACTTACTGGCTGTGCGACCCTGGGTCCTTTGCCTCTCAAGGCCTCAGTTTCTTAGGCTGTAAAACGGAGATGACAATAGAATAGACCTGCGTATGAGTTTCCCAGGCTGCCATAGCAAAGTACCACAGACCGGGGGGCTTAAACAACAGAATTTTATCTTCTCTCAGTTCCAGAGGCTGGAAGTCCAAGACCAAGGTGTTGGCTGCATTGGTTTCTTCTGAGGCCTCTCTCCTTGGCATGTAGATGGCCGTCTTCTCGCTGCGTCTTCACGTGGTCCTTCCTCTGTGCGTGTCTGTGTCCTAATTTCCTCTTCCTGTAAGGACACCAGTCATACTGGATTAGGGCCCGCCCTGATGACCTCATCTTAACTTCATTAGATCTTTAAAGACCCTATCTCCAAATACAGGCACATTCTGTGGTCTGGGGATTAGGACTTCAACCTACAAATTTGGGGGAGGGGGACACAATTCAGCCCACAACACCTGTTTTGGTCTGGGTTCCCTGAAAGCAGGCTAAAATAAAGGCTGACGTGTGTGTCGTGTTGTTTGTTTGGGAGAATATTCCCAGGGGCGGGAGTGAGGGATGAGGGAGTGGGGAGAGCGAAACAGGAGAGGGAGGACAGCCAGTACAAACACGCGTTAGTAAGTCCACCATTACAGAGGTCTGGGTAGCCAGTCCCCCGGGGTTGTCTGAGATCCCTTATGAAATGTGTGTCAGGACCGTCCGCCTGGTGGGGGGGGCATTTATCCTGTGGCTCCGTCTCCCCTGGATCGAGTGTTGGCCTGTAGGCTTACAGTTGAGCATGCTGTCTGCTGAGTGGGGTCCTGGGGCGGGGAGGGGTACCCCACACCGGGGCCTCAGAGAAGTCCCAAGGCAGGAAGCAAGATGCAACTCATGGGCCTAGGGTGAGGCATTGTCGGGTTGCGGGTTGCGGCGGCCTGGAACTGGCCAAAGCCTTCGGGGGCTGTTCTCCTGGAGTGAGAGGCAAAGCCAAGAGGGATGAAGTAGTGCACGAGAGGTGTTCGGGACAGCCCGTCCCTTGCCCCACTCAGCCGTGCCCTGCCCTCCACCGGGTCTGGTCCGTTAGCGTCCCCTTCAAGGATCCGGCCATCTGCAGTCCCTGCAAAGACTTTACCCGGGATGGTTCCGGAGGCGGGCTGTAGCCCCTGCAGCCCCACCTGGGCTTGTCTACTCACTCCTGAATAGTGACTCCTTTCTCTGCCTGCTGGTCTCTGGCACAAGGACCCCAGCTGGGGACACAGCACCCTTGACTGGCTGTGGGTTCCATGCACAGGGTGGTGCACGGGCTGGCAGCCCCGATGTTCCATCAGGCCCATTGCTCCAGGGTGAGACCGGTGGATTCCATGCTCGCGCACCCACTGGGCTCCCCCCTTGCCATAAAGCGTGTCCCTTGGTCTGAGGCCCAGGTGGACGGGATCCCACGTCTCCAGATCCCGTAAGGCCGTGGATGTGGCAGTGCCATGGCATTCTGTCAGGTGGCCCAGAACCGTCACTGTGCTGGAATACACGGCAGGGTCCGGAAGACTGAGGGCTGCATCAGAAGGGGTCGCTCTGCCTCCTCGCAGGGCTCAGTGGGTGGGTTCAGCACAGTGTCCTGCCTGGCAGGCTCCCACGGAACTGCCACATGCCCATCTTCCAGATGGGGACCCTGAGGCTCAGGGAAGGAGGCAGCTTGCACAAGAGCAAGTGCTAGTGGGCAACAGCTGAGTTGGGGACTCAGGCCTTACAAATCCTGTGCCCTTAACCACGAGGGAGGCTGTCCTGCCCGCCTCTCACAGCTGACTGACTGAGCACACGTCTCTTTAAAAAGGGAGACGCGGTCTCCGCCTGGGTGGGCTCAGGGAATAGCGGGGAGGGGGGGGCAGAAGTTGCCCTAGATGCTCCCCAGGGGTATCAGCCACCCTTGGGGTGGACAGAGGGGCAGTTGCTAGGCTGGCCCATAGAGGCCTTTCTGAGATACTGGCAGCCAAAGCCACCAACGGAGGGGTGGGACACGGGGACTCTGAGCCCCATCCATGGCCTGGTTTCTGCCCAGGATGCTAGGGTCCTTCCTGATCCTTCCCCTCAGGCTCAGGACAGCGGGCAGGGCTCTGGGTCAGACACAATCTCCAGTGGTGGGACCCTGGGTGGTCCCTGGTCTCCATTCCTCTGTCTTGCCCCGTGGGGGACTGAGGGGCTGAATGAGATCCCGGGAGCCGGGCCCTCCACTCGGCTGTTGTTAGTCCAGCCAAGGCACCAAGAGGCCACCCAGTGGGCCTGTGTCCTGTCTAGACTCCCAGTCCTGAGAAAATGTGGGGGTCGTGGGGAGAGAGAGGGGGCGGGAGAGGTGGGGACCTTATGCGCGCTCCCCTCCATGTGCTTCGCACATCGTAGGTGCTCATTAAATATTTGCTGTGTGACCGAATGAATGTCTGGGTGAGTGGATGGATGGACAACCCACACACAGGTGGGTGAGGCCTCACTCCGTGTTATTCCAAATCCCAGCCCCCCAGTCCGGTCCTTCTCTCCTCTGCTGACCTCATTTGGTTGCTAGCCAGCTCACTCTTTCATTTCTGCCGAGTCACTGCTCTCAGCCCGTGGTGGGGCTGGGTGTGCCAGGAATTTGGAGGGAAGAAAGAGTGACAGAACCTCAGAACCTCACCACCAGCTCCATTTTTGAGATGAGCAAACTGAGGCAGGGGAGATTCCTGGGGTTTGCTCAGCCCTAGAATGCCCCACCTCCCCAGCAGCCGTGGGCCTCTCCCCTGCCTGGCTCACCCACCACCATGCTGAAGCCTTAGGACTCCTCCAGATTTTGGTAACTGGGGGGATGGGTGGGGGAGTCTGGTCAGCAGATCCGGTTCCTGAGTCATCCGGAGTCTTCTGGAAGATGTCCTAACACAATCCCTGTAGCTCCAAGGAAGCTCCTGCTGGCTCCAGAGGCACAATAGGCCCCCCAGCCTCCTGACCCAGCCTGTGGGCTGCCCCCACACCACTCCCTCCCCTCCATGGTTCTCTCCTCTCTTCTCTCTGTCCTTCCTCTCTGGCCCCTCTCCCCTTCTCCAGGGTCTAGAGGCAGGACCCAGGAGCCCACCTCTGTCCCTGACATGTGCTGTGGCTTTGGGCAGGCTCCTGCCCCTCTCAGAGCCTCAGTGGCCCAGCTGGGGCAGGCCAGCTACCTGAGTCCCTTCTGACCTTGACCCTCCAGGACTCTTGGCCATCGGAGCTCTGTCCGGATCACGACCCTTTCTCTCTGGACCCCCTGCAGCCCCCACTATAGACTCTCTCTCTGGCCCCCTAGGGAATCCCTGCTGCCCCACATCTCGCCTTCTCCCTCCTCTTGCTCTCCCTTCTCCTGCCCACCCTCCTCAGAGA
This sequence comes from Tapirus indicus, assembly GCA_031878705.1. Classification (NCBI taxonomy): domain Eukaryota; kingdom Metazoa; phylum Chordata; class Mammalia; order Perissodactyla; family Tapiridae; genus Tapirus; species Tapirus indicus. The sequence goes on along the minus strand of CM062929.1, from coordinate 31,977,731 downwards.
ATGCCAAGTCTGCAGCTTCCATGACCTTGAGCAGCGGCAGGTTGGGAGCCGGCAGCTCAGAGCTGTGCAAAGGGGCCTCTCCGGATGAAGCCCTGCCCAGGTGGTCCTGGGGGGCAGCCTGCCTTTGCACCCCCATCCCTGCCCCACTTGCTGTGCTTTATTTTTCTCCGTGGCATTTCTCATCTTCTATTTACTTCACTTATGTGCTATGTCTATTGTCGACCCCTCCTTAGAATGTCAGTTCTACAAGGACAGGGTTTTTTGTCTGCTGTGATCACTGCTCTGTCCCCAGAACGGTGCCTGGCACACAGTAGGTGCGCAGTGAGCAACTGATAGAGGGAGATTTCCTCCGCTCTCTGGTGACAGCCACCACGTATGAGTACCTACTCTGATCACAGCTCTGCGCGCCCAGGACTGTACCGAGCCCCTGTGGGAAGATGGGGAAACTGAGGCCCGGAGAGGAAGCGCCCAAGGGAAGAACCAGTCCAAAGTCACGCAGCGGTAAGTGGTGGGCAGTGGATTCGAACCCACACTACCAGGCTGAGGCGCCTGCGCACTGAGCCCTTCCTCCCAGCAGTCAGGGGCGGTGCTTTGCTGGCCGGGGCTGGACAGGCCGAGGGGGGCGGGGTCAGTCTAGCCTCGGGGCCGTCGGCCACGCCCCTACTGGTGAAATGGAGAAACTGAGGCACCCCGGCTTCATCGGATTCCCTGGAAGCCTCCTTCCCAAACCCGAGTCCGTCCGGGAGCCGGCCCCCTCCCCGAGCCCCCGCCCTCCCCGGCCCAGCCCCCGGCCGGAGGCGGAGCTCAGCCCGCGCCCACCGGGAGCCGGGCAGCCGGAGAAAAATGAGTTTTCCTGCCGCCGGGTGGCGGTGTCAATTGATCGGGCGCGGGCGGGGGCCGCGCGCCGGGCTGGGGGCCTCGCTCGCAGCTGCCGGCGCACAATTATCGGGAAAAAACTGGGGCGGCTGCTGCGGTGAAATTAGTTATCGATCCCTCGGCGGGGCCGCGGGGCCGCGCTCGGCGCTGACGGCTGCAGACCCGGCCGGGCCCCGCCGGGCGGGGAGGGGGAGGTGGCGGGAGTCGGCGGGGGTCGGCGGGGGCGAGCCCTCCCCAGCCCTTCCCATCCCTCTCCATCCCTCCTCCGCCGTCCCCAGCCCTCCCCCGCCATCCCCATCCCTCCCCATCCTTCTCGATTCCTTTCCTGCCGTCCTCCACCTCCTCCTCCGCTCACCTCCTCCCGCGCCCTCCCTGTCGCTCTGCTCGCTCCTCTCCATTCATCCCGCGGAGGTATCGACCCACGGCCGACTTGGCTCCGACGGGCGCCCCCTCTCCGCCCGGGGGCCTGGCACCGGGCGCCTCGCACGAGCGGGCCCTGCCCCCGGGGGAGCCCGCGAGCTGTCCGGGAGGACGGACAAACGCGGGTGGCGGGGCCGGGGTGTCTCCCATCGAGAGAGGACGGCGGTGCAGGGGTGGGGCCAGCCCTGACCCCAGTAGGCCTGGGTTTGGAGCCTGCCGCTTGGGAAAGTGCGTGACCTCTCTGAGCCTGTTTCCTCATCTGTAAACCGGGGTAGATGAAGTTCCTAGGAGGATGAAATGAGAGAGTCGTGAGAAGTGCCTGCCCAGAGGCGTGTTGGGGGGTTACTTCGCATGTATGCCAGTGATTCTTCCCAGCGACTCTAGGAGATGTGTCCTATCCTCATTTTATGGATGAGTAAACTAAACTCAGAGAGGGGACATGCCTTGTCCATGGTCACACAGCAAGCGAGTGGCCCCATGACTCCAGAACCCAGCTCTCAGAGGGGAGATGGAGGGGGGGTCTTCTCAGTGGGGTGCTGACATGTCACAGAGCCTAGTTTGGGGGTGTGGTTGGGAGGAAGGGGGGTCAGCTCAGGGCCCCCCAGCCCGCCTGGCTCAGGGAAGCTTGGCTTTGCAACCTCCAGGGAGAAGGGAAAGAGAGGGGAGAGACGGGAAGGCCTCTCGTATTCCAGTACCAGGGAAACAGAGAAACCAGGAAAGGCCAGCGTGCTGGAGGGCAGGAGAGGAGGAGAGGCTGGCAGGGTCAGGCAGAGAGGGCCTGGGAGCTGTGGAGGAGGTTAGTCCCAGTGAAGGGGAGCACCGAGGGGCTTTGGGCAACAGAACAGCAGGGTGAAGTCATCGTGTCTCCCCCCGCGCCCTCCCCCCCCTGCAGCTGGAAGCCTGGCATGCAAAAATCCTGCACTGCAGTCCTGGCTCAGTTCTTGGTCTCTCAGCCTCAGTTTCCTCATCTGTAAAATGATCCCCACTGTTATAGGGGCTGTGGGCTTTGAGTGGGTCAGCCCTGGGTTCGAGTCTTCCCTTAAAGCCATAGGACCTTGGGCGGCGTCAACAAGTGGCTCGATCAAAGGGGCAGGGCAGCATGGAAACTCGGGGTCTGTGTGCTACTCCCTAGCTTTCCTGGCTCCCCAAATGGAGAGTGCTCAAGACCCAGAACTAGGTCTCCCTGCCCAGGGAGTGACCCCTCTGCCGGCCACAGGAGCGCTGGCCTGATGCTGAGGAGAGGCAGGGCGAGGGGGCTGCAGGGACCTGGCCAATGTGAGGAGGTGAGGGTGGGGTGGCCTGGAGCCAAGGGGTCCTGAGCTGAGGAGACCAAGTGTCCCCTTGCTGGCTACAAGGGAAAGCAGAAACCCACAGAGGGACAGGGTGGCCCATGGGGACTGGGACAGCTTTATGTTCTATAAAAACTGACCGTCACCAGCTTCTGGGGAGCGGGACATGTTCTAGTTCTTGATTTGGATGCTGGTTAGTTATACAGGTGGGTTCACTTTATAAAAATTCTTACAGCCGATGGGGCCGACTGGTGGCGTAGTGGTTAAGTTGAGTATGCTATGCTTTGGCAGCCCGGGGTTCATGGGTTCGGATCCTGGGCACAGACCAATGCACCCCTTATCAAGCCATGCAGTGGCGGCGTCCCATATAAAGTAGAGGAAGATGGGCACGGATGTTAGCCCAGGGCCAGTCTTCCTCAGCAAAAAGAGGAGGATTGGTGACGGATGTTAGCTCAGGGCTGGTCTTCCTCACACACACACACAAAAAAATTCCTACAGCTGAATACCTAGGACATACTTCTGTGTTACCCTTCAATAAACAGTCCCACTGGCTCTGTCCTGCAAGCTTCCAGTGGTTCACAACAGCCTGCGAGGGGGAGTGAGCATCCCATTTGGCAGAAGACACAAGTGAGGCCCCAGGAGAACCAAGTCCTCATTGTATGAACTGCCCTGGGGTCCAGAGGGAACCCAGACTTGTGGGCACTGGAGAGGGTCCTGCCACCAGCTCCCCCAGGCCTGAAGAGCCCACCTTGCCTTCCTGGGATTCCTGGGACCGTAGATTTGCTAGTGCTAGAAAGGCTACTGAGGGACGAAACACAATGGCACCTACCCATCCAAACCATGTGTCCTCCCACTGGCCAGGTAAGAAAACAGGCACAGAGAAGGTCAGCGACCCGACCAGGTCCCCAGCACTAAGACAGAGCCAAGATGTTAAACCAGACCTGCCTCCCTGGCTGCAAGGCCATGTGTTGTCTGTGACCCCCGTCTCCCTCCTGCCCCACCTTTCGCCCCTCTGCTCTCTGACATTCCCCTGCCATCAGTACACGTGAGGGTGAGCAGAGGCGTGTGAGTGGGGAGGGAGGGGAGGAAGACGAACGTGGGAGGGGGATGAAGTCCAGGAGTAATCCAGCCCTGAATGCCCCCCTCCCCAGCACGACAGTCAAGGCCTTGGCCACCCAGGCCCATCCCATCCTCCTTCAGGCACATAGGACTCCCGGCCGCTCCCCCGACTGTCTGTCGCCCTTCTGCCTCTGAGCCTTTGCCCAGGCTGTTCTCTGATGTTCCCCCCAGCAAACCCTTGTTTGGGCATCAGGGATGCATCCGTGAACCAGGGGAGCACGGTCCCTGCCCTCATGGGGCTTTTAGTGTAGTGTGCAAATGTGCATCTGAGTGTGTATCTGTAGGGATGTGTGTGAGCACCTGCAGGCAGGCTTTTATAAGCATGCAGGTATATCTGAGGACACATGTACATTTGCACCTACATCTTTGTATGTGTAGAAATTTCTGTGCATCACGTGTGTGGGCATGACTGTGCATGTGTGTGTGTATTGCTGAATCTGCATGTCTGTATGTATAAGTGTGAGCAGCACCATAGATGCATGAATAACTGCGTGTTCGTGTGCATGTGTGTTTATGTAGAGGTGCATCTTTTATGTGCATCTTGCATGTGCCTGTGTGCATCTGTTTGTACTTGGTTTTCACTGCACTTTGTGTGTGTGTGAACATCTCTGTGCATGATTCTAAGCACGTGGAATGGGCATCCCCATGGATGCACGGATTTGCCTGGATGTAGAGGAAATGGCCGCGTGTGCACGTTTGTCTGACATATATTTGCATTCTGGGTGCGTAGTCTGTGCACACTGGCACGCATGTGTGTGCAGGTGCACATGTTGCATGACCCACCTTTGTGCATTCATGCATGTGCCTGCGTGTAATTTCTCTACACACATGCACGTTGGTGGAGGTGGCTACTCCCAAGTGCATGCACATTTCTGGGGCTGCTTATGTTCGTGCCTGTGTCTGTTTGTCTCCATGCACACTCTGAGGATACACGTGGTGCCCTGGGTGTGCGTAATCCCACGTTCACTTGGGAGCATAGCACACTGCCGTGGGGAGGATCGTGCTTCCTGATGTTTCAGCAGAGCGCTAGAGGACAGAGAGACTGGGGCAGGGGCTTGGCTGCTCCTTGCCTGGTAGAGGATGCTGAAGAGGGAAACAGAAGCCGGCTGGGACCACCCAGCTGCCCCCTGCACCCAGCTGGGATCCAGGGAAATGGCCTCCTCCCCGCTCACCGCAGACCTCCAGAGCTGGCAGGGGCAGGAGACAGCAGGTGGCCTTGCCGAGGGGGCTGAGGCCTCCCCTGGGCCCCCTGCCAAGGGAGGGTCTCCTGAGCTCCAAGCTTACGGAGGCCTGCCGCCTGCCACGTCCCCGCTCCACTCGGGCCTCACACCTGCGCCCGGGCTCTCTGCTTGGAGCATGGGGCTCCAGTGGCAGGCTGTGGGGCCCGGCTCCTCTTGGCTTTCTCTGTCCCGCAGCCCCGGCTTCAAGCTGGAGCTGCCTGTGAAGGCGAGAGGCATAAGCGTTTCCTTCCTCACGTTGCCCACCTGGGCAGTAGTGATGGAGCCCAGTGTGCAGAAAACCAGCTCTCTCTCTCTCTCCGTGATTCCTCACATGTCTGTGATGCCCTTTCATCCACTGCAGCTTGCCTCTCCCCGACCCCTGCCTAACTCCCTCACCCTGTGTGGTCCCTGCATCCGGTCCCTGGGGTCACCTACTCACCCCTGGCACAACTCTTCATCCTCAGAAGATTTGGGGGCCTCTCAGAGTCCTCCTTTCCCCACCCAGACTGGCCCCACCACGAGGACCCCCTGGTCAACATGCTGGCCTCTCCCTTTCTCCATCCTCTTATCTCCAAGGACCTTGGCTCGGCCCCTGCACCGTGGTCCACCCTGACCTGGTCACCGCTTGCACGGCCGCACCTCTGAGGTCTGAAATTCAGTCATCCCTGCCTCCACTTCACCTCCTGCCCATCCAGCCCTCCCTCTCCTGAGAAGTACCTTACACTTGCCACCCTCTTCCAGACCCCTGTGTCCCTTAGGCCCCACCCCTCCCCAGGACTCCTCACACCTACCACTTCCTGTACAATATCCTGAGACAGTTCCGCCCTAGGGCCAAGCCAGCCTCACCAGACTTCCCCTCCGAGTGACAGCATCGCCATTAGACCAGTCTCTCATTGCGGCCACTCCACCCGGACACTGTACTCCCTCTCTGCATGTCCCTTCTCAGGCTCCCCGTGTGGGTCTTCTGGCTTTGGCTCTTGGTTAACTGATGGTGAGTCCTGGGGTCTGCCCCTGGCCCTCAGCTCTCCCTGGCAGTGCCCAGCACGTCCATGGACTCCTGGACCTCTATTCCCGGCCCATTGCCTTCGGAACACCAGACTCATCACGTTTGCTGCCCTTGGACACCTCTGTCTGTGTCCCTACAGCCCACACGGGTAATTCCCACCCCGATCCCACCCTTCCTGCCCCTCCTCCAGGCCTCCCCCTCAGAGAATGGTCCTCAGCTGTGGTCTCCTGGGCAGGAGGCTGGGACATCACCCTTGCCTGCTCCTTCTCCCTCACCCTCCACACCCTGTCAGTCACCAAGTGTCTGTGCTTGGGGTTTGTTGAGCTTCTTGGATCTAGGTTTCATTACGTTTGGAAAAATTTTAGTCATTATTTCTTCCTATATTTTTTCAGTTCCCCTTCCTCCTTTCCTCTGGGACTCCAATTATCCCTATATTAGGCCACTTGGAATTACCCTACAGCTCAATGGTGCTCTTTCCATTTGGGAGGGCGGGGATAGTTCTTTTTTCTCTGTATTTCATTTTAGATGGTTTTTATTGCTATGCCTTCAAGTTCACTAATTCTTTCTTCTGCCTTGTATAATCTGAGGAATCCCATTCAGAGTCTTTTTCATCTCAGACATTGTAATTTTCAACTCTTGAAGTTCAGTTGGATCTTTTTTATATCTTCGTGTTTCTTGTTAAGGTTTTGAAAATGTGGAATCCAGTTATAAAAACTGTTCTAGAATCCTTCTCTGCTAATTCTAACATCTGTGTCAGTTTCAACTCATTGATTATTCTTTTCTTTATCGATCACGTTTTCCTGCTTCTTTGCATGCCTAGAAATTTTCTGTTGGATACCAGACATGGTGATTTGGGGGATATTTTTGCATTCTTGTAAATCTTCTTGAGCTTTGTTCTGGGAAGCAGTTAAATTACTTGGGAACCAACTGATCCATTTGGGTCTTGCTTTATGATTTGTTAGGTGGGTTTTTAGCAATGCTCAGCTAAGGCTAATTATTCCCAACCTGAGGCAAGACCGTCCTGCATTCTCTGCCCACTGCCCTGTGAATTATGAGTTTTCCAGTCTGACGGGTGGGAACGGGCACTCTTCTCAGCCCCGTGTGAGCACCAGGCACTGTTCCCCCTGATCCTTTCAGATGGTTTTTCCCTGAAAAACCACTGTTTCATGTATTTTATTCTGAATTTTTTTGGTTGTTTCAAGTGGGATAGGAAATCTGGCCTCTGTCACTCAATCTTGGCCAGAAGCGGAAGTCCATCACCAAGTTTTGACGATTCTACTTCCTAATAACTCTTGAATTTATCAACTTCTCTGCCACTCTCTGCCACTGATCAGACCTCATGACCTCCTGCCTGGGGTGACACACGTAGCCCCCCAGGGCCATGTCTCTGTTCCATTTACATCATTTTCCATGCAGCAGCAGCCCGAGTGATCTTTCCAGATTGCAGTCTGACCATGCCCTCCCCAGCTTCTAACCTTTTTGCTCCTCATTGTCTTTGGGTTAATTTCAAACTCCTACCCACGGCTCATCAGGTCTTGATACAGCCAACCAAACCTAACTGCCTGTAATTTTCCCAAGGGGTCCTTCTCGCTTTGTGGGGCCTTTGCTTGTGCTGTTATCCATCTAGGAGCTCCTGCTCCCCGTCTTCTCTTCTCCTCCAGGCCCAGCATAGGTGACACCTGCTCCAGGAGGCCATCTCACCTCTCTGGTAGGGGAAGCTGCCCCTCCTCTCTGTGAAACTGTCCCTCATCACAAATTGCTATGGACTGTAGCTGCCTGGGATGGCTGTCCCAGTCCCTGAGGGGGAGACCTCATGCTGAGCCCTGCCTAACATATCCACTGAATGAATGAATGAATGCGTGAATGAATAGAATAGACTAGAACAATGGACAAAGCCCAACAGAGAGGGCCGGCATGAACGGGAAGGAGGCCAGGACTGTGGCTCAAGAGACTTGTATCCTCCTCCCAGCCCTCCCTAACCTGCTATGTGATTTCTGGCCATCACCGCACACGATGAGGTGGTCTCCAGGGTCTCGTCGGGCTCCGACTGTCGTGACACTCACCTGTTTCATTACACAGTGTCATGGAATGACTCGCACTCATGTTGAACCCTTCCTCCTTGTTTGACTGATGGGGAAGCCGAGGCCCAGCGGGAGGAGGATTGGGGGTGGGGGAGAGATGGACCCCCGGGTCGCTTAGCACTTCAGTGACAGAGGCCAGCCTGAGGCTCGTGTGCTGACTCTCAGTTCTGCTCTTCTGGGCTGTGGCAAGGAGTGTGGGGAAAAAGGAGTCCCCACTCCCCATGTCCTGGGGTGGCCTTGTGGGCAGGCTGGGGCACTCTGGGGCTGGGGGTAGGACTCTGTAGTCTGAATCCCCAGGATTCAGAACCCACGAGTAGGGAGGAGGAGGAGAAGGGTCACTCCGAAGTGGGTCACACATCAGACCGGGGGAGGACTTGGGGGCAGGCTCAAGGTCAGCCTGAGGTCAGCCCCTGTCCAGCTTAATTATTCATGTACCAGGCAAGTCCCAGCACTGAGTTAATGACCAGCACAAGGCTGGGGAGGGGGCAGATTCCTCCCTGGAAGGCAGGGAAGCCTGTCAACGGGCAGTTGGTGGAGAGGCTCTTCATTCATTCATTCACTCATTCATTCATTCACATTCATTCACTGCCTGATGATGAGCAGAACCCTGGAGATCCAACTGGTGGGTGGACAGGGCAGTGGAGATGAGGACAGTCCAGAGGGGTCAGTGATGTGGCAGAGGCAGCACAGGAGTCTGGGGGAGGACAGAGGAGACCCAGGCCAGCTGGGTGAAGTTGGTGAAGCTGCCTGGAGAGGGTGAGGCCCCGGAGGAGACCTGTAGGTCTTCTGTGGCTGGACCACATCCCGCTGGTTTGTGCGGTGTGGGGGGCCTTGGTCAGGCTCTCAGCCCTGTCCCCACCCCCAGCTCAACCTCTGTAACATTGAGGGAGGGATGGCGCCATCAAGCCAACCTCTATCCTTGCTTTTCTTTCACAAAGAGTCTAAGTTGGAGATTGCCACCAAGGTCCTGCCACCCTGCCACCTCCATCCCAGCACCTGGCCCCCAGGCAATACTCATAGCGGATGGGGAGGGGCTGAGGGAGCCCTGAAGTGCAGGCTGAGAGGGAGGGAGGGTGTCGCCCCCCTGGGGTCCAGTGGGTGCACAGCTGAGTTGGAGGGCCTGTCCCAGGGGAGGCTCCGTGGATGGAGAGGCTCCGGGGACCATCTGGTGGCCTAGTCCCTGGCACCAGGATGGGACGGGCTGGGCTCAGGAGAGTCTTGTGTGCTAGGCCGGGTGCAGATGGGAATTGGGGGGTGAAGGTGGGGTTCAGCCACGGGCGGGCAGAGGGAGGACAAGGAAGGGGTTGGAAGGAGATGGGTTCTCAGGGTGAGCAGGGGAGGGCAGGGAGGAGAGACAGAAAGAAAAGGGCAAAAGCAGACTGTGCGCAGGAAGACGGCAGAGCAATGCTGGGACTACGGTAGGTAGCGGGGTGGTGGGTGGGGCAGCCGTCTCCTGGGATAGTGGTGGGAGCCATGGGGGCTTCTCAGAGGACGGTGCCGGAGGTTCAATTGTTGGGACCAGCCTGGGAGCTCTGGGGGGGGCAGGTGCTTGGGGACACATGTATGTGTGTGTGTCATTGTGTGTGTGTCACTGCGGGTGTGTACTGCTGGTTCCTCACTCTCATGCCTGCGGGATGGCTGGCTCCTCACAAAGGTTGTCTTGTCCGTGAGGTCTCCTTACAGGGGCCCTGCCTCCCCGCTCCCCATCCCTCTGGAGAAGTCTGAAGGGGAGGGGCCTGGAGCATCACTCTCCCCCATCCCCTCCCTTACAGGCTTGTGTTGCTTACGCTGCTTCCTTGCTGTGCGAACGTCATAGAGTGACTTACACACTCCTAGATGGTACAGCCCGCTCCACACCCACACTCCATGGTAATAGTCTTATGGGACCCCTCGTGTATGCGATTCGATGTTGACCAAAATGTCCTTGTGCTGTGCATGACTGTCTTTTCTTGCTCAGAGGTTGAGCAGCCTGGGGCAGCCTCATTGCCTCCTCCCTCCACTGCAGGGAGCTGTTGGAAGTCCCCAGACAAAGGTGACTCTTCTTTTTATTTATTTTTTTGAGGTAAAATTGGTACATAACGTGATGTAAGTTTCAGGTGTACAACATTATGGTTCGACGTCTATATACACTACAAAGTGACCACCACCACGGTCCACTTACCGTCCATCACCATACGATTGACCCCTTCACCCATTTCGTCCACCCAAAGGCAACTCTTCTTACTGAGACTAAATGAAAACCGTGCTGGGGACCGTTAACAGCCCGTCTCAGCCCGTCTGGGTTTGAGAACCAGAATCCTGGGAGTGGCCCGAGCAGCAGGCCTTGGTGGGGTGGGCAAGGAGAGATGCCAGTAGGCAGCAGGTTCCCCCCAAGGTGGTGATGGCACCCCATGACCGCAGTCTAGGCCTCCCTGGGCAGCCTCAACCACTGCGGGAGGCTCCTGGGCCCCCACCATGTGGGGCTGAATCTGCATCCTGACGGGTGGGCCCAACGTTAGGGCCCCATCAGGTTGGGGAGAAGGCGCTGGGTCTCCTGCTCTGGCCCCTGGGGAGCCGGGGGTGGGCTTTGGGCTGTGGGAGGAAGCAGCTGGGCCTGGAGGATGGGTGGGGAGGGTTCCGGGGGCAGCCACACACCCAGCCCGGGATGGAGAAGGTTCAGTGGCGGAGAGGTCGGCCCCCCTCCACTCTCAACAAAGGGGAGGAGCGGGCCTGTTGGTTCAGCTCAGGGGCTGGGGGGCAGGAAGTGGAATTTCAAAGCCGGTTCACCCTTTGTTACCCCTTCCCAGCCCCACCCCCGCGCCCCAGGCTGCATTCCAGAACCAGAGGGGGTCCTGCCCCGGGAGAAATCTGCTTAACTGGAGACTCAGGTTACAGCCTAGCTGCTCTAGCAGGAGCCCGGCCCTTTCCAGTCAGACACGGAACATTCCGGAAGGCTGGTCTCGGGGTCCACCCTGTCCACACCCTGGGACCTCCTCCAGGCCCTCGGCCTTGGGAAGGAGAGGGAGGAACTGGGGGGAGGAGGGAGAGACAGGGAGAAGGATGGACCCCTCATCGTGATGATGGGGGCGCCAAGTTTGGGTTGTTCTTTCAGGAGGCGGCCAGGACTCTTGTTTTCTGCCCCGGGTCTGACCTCAGACAAAGCTTGCAGGGTGACTCCTGACTGGGATGAGGTGGGCCGGGGTGGGGGGGTGGGGGGGTGCAGTTCTTTCCTTCCAAATAGGGCAAACTGTATTTATCTTATTTCCAGTACTTTCTTGGGGTCTACTTTACATAAGATAAAATGCTCTAGTTTTACACGCCCAGCTCCAGGATTTCTCACATATGTGTCACCGCGTGACCACCACCCTGAGCAAGATACCGAACATTCCCATCACTCCAGAAAGTTCCCTCGTGCCCCTTCCCAGTCACGCCCCCACCCCAGACGGAGTCACTAGCCTGACCTCCATCACTGTAGACACTTTTGCCTTTTCACACAAATGCAGTCGGGCATGTTCTCTCTTGCGCCTGCCTTTGAGAACTTGTCCGTGACACTGCGCGTCTCACTGGCTGTCCTTGTTCATTGCCCGGTTGTATTTCATTGTTTATCTCTGCTCCTGTCAGTGGCCATCCAGGCGTTTCTGGTCCCGGACTCTGATGAGTGAAGCTGCTCTGAACATCCGCGAACCTTCGTTTTGTGGAGAAGGAGGGACTTGATGTGACACTTTTGTTTGTTCCCCGATTCCCGACTAGGAGCAGATGGGGACACAGGGCCTTTGCACGTGCTGTTCCTTCTGCCCAGACACTCTGCTCCCTGTCCTTGGTGTGGCTGGTTCTTTCTCATCATTCAGGTCTCAGCTTAAATGTCACCTTCCCAGAGAGGCCCTCCCTGACCCCTGGTCTAAGGATGCCCCCACCCCTTCAGGTCAGATTTCATTCTGTGGTTTTGTTTTCTTTGTGGCATTTATTGCCATTTGCAGCCGTCTTACCTCTGAACTTGTTTTTTGCGTGCCAGGCCCCTACTGGAAGGTTCCTGCTTTCTGAAGGCAGCTACTTCTGCCTCGTGTATCCCGGTGCCTGGCACAGGGCCTGGCATGGGGTGGTGATCAATCAAACATTTGTGGGTGCGTCCGTGGGCATCGGGAGGTGGGGACCTTGTTGGGCTCAGAAGTGCAGCCGTTCCTGGGAGGCTTCCTGCAGCCACGGCCCTTGGCCCAGAATGGGGGAGCCCAGGAGGGGGGAGCCCAGGAGGGGTGGGAGTTGTGTGGACCACACTGACCTGTCTTATCTTTTGGCTAATGGTTTGCCAGCAGCCTTGTGCTTGAGAAGAGCTCTGAGGGTGGGGCAAAGTCCAGTCTTGCCTCTCACTCCTGCTTCAACCTAAGCTGCTCAGCTTTCATCTGTTTTATAAAAATAGGTGTGGAAGGAAAGTCTCCCTGCTAAGAAGGGAGGTTTCGAAACCACTGCTGTAGGCAATGGGAGCCATGGAGGGTTCAAGGAGGGGAGTGATATGGAGGTAGCCAGCAGTGGCAGTCGAGCCTGGGCTGATAGAAGGAAGGGCTGGACATCAGCCTTTCATGGGCTGGGAAACCACCTCATGTATTAGCAAGGTTGCTTTCTGCCTAGGAGCAGGGTGGGAGGAGACCCACAGGTCCTTGGGGCTGGGCGAGTTCAGCCAGTGAAAGCAGCAGGTTGGGGTGACAGTGGGGAGCTGCAGACCCTGCTTTGAGCTGGGGAGTCCCCGTCTCCACAAAAGACATTAGTGCTAAAAGCAAACACTTGGACATTGCACCTTCCAACAGGATATGGGGACCCTGCTCTTGGGCTCCGTGGGGCCCCTGGGGTTGAGCCCCATTGGCTGAAGGATGGAGGACCAGAGAGGGAAAGGATTGTGCCCATGATTAGTCGCCCAGCTGGTTAGAGGTAAGGACAGGTGAGAAGCAGTTGTCCCGAATCCGAGGTAGAGCTGGCCCCCTCCCACTGCCTTCCCCAAACACCCGTCCCTTCCAGTCCCAAAGAGCTGGCTGCAGTGGGGTCCTCTCTCCCGGCTCCCCTTCTCTTTACCTGCAGGCAGGCCGCCCAGGGTGGGGCTGAGGTGGCTGTGGAGGGGCTCCGCCTGCATTCCTGTGTGACATTCAAGGAGCTGGCCTGCTTCTGCAGGAGGGGGCAGAGAGAAGGGACCGGACAGCCCCGCCCCCACCCCACAGTCAGAAGCTCTGGGGATACAGAAGGGTCGGTGACATCAAGTTGGCACATTCAGTGTTTGCTGAGCCCTTAGGGTGTGTCAGGAGTAACGTGACCAGGTGGGGACACCATGTGGTCAAGATAGGCCCTGGCCCGCCCTGGGGGGCTCACAGCCTGGCGGGGGAGGCAGAGCTGCAGTCCAGTGCTGTGATGAGGGACACTGGCCGTGTGGCAGCACTCAAGAATAGAGGAGGGGAGCAAGAAGAGAGAGAAGAAGGGGAGGGGCCACAGGCTTTCCCAGGCCTGGAACGGCATCTGCGAGGCCTTGGGGCAGGGCTCCCGGGAGAGCTGCAGGTCAGGCTAGCCTGGGAACTGGTGAGCTCCCCGGGATTGTGTCCTCAGGGCCCCAAAGAGGCTGCCATGAGCCAAAGTTAATACTCGTCAGTGTTGTCTGTAGATCAAACCTGGGTCACCTTCTGTTCCAATGCAGAGCGTCTCACACCTCACTGTGCAGCCGAGTTGTGCGGAGCAGGGGAGGGGGAGGAAAAGCTTCCTTGAAATGCAGAGTTTCTGGCCTGGCATCCAGTGCTTCTGGTTTGAACAGTTTGTGGGTGGGACCTAGGCATCTGCATTTCTGTGTGTGTGTGAGGAAGACTGGCCCTGGGCTGACATCCGTGCCCATCTTCCTCCACTTTATATGGGACTCCGCCACGGCATGGCTGACAAGCGGTGCGTCTGTCCACGCCCGGGATCCGAACCCACGAACCCCGGGCAGCAGAAGCGGAGCGCGTTAACTTAACCGCTACGCCACCGGGCCGGCCCCTCATCTGCATTTTAATAATCTCCCGGTCTTCGTCTCCTGGGGCTGCTGTAACACACGACCCCAAACCGGGCGACTTGAAACAACGGAATGTGTCCTCTCACAGCTCTGGAGACTGAGGTCCACACCGAGTCTCACGGGGCTGAAATCAAGGGGTCAGCAGGGCTGGTCCCCTCTGGAGGCCCCAGGGCAGGATCTGCTCCCGCCCCTCCCGGGCTGCACTCCTGGCTCGTGGCCACATCTCTCCAGTCTCTGCTCGTCTTCACATCACCTTTTCCTCTTCTGTGTTATGTCTCCCTCTGCCTTCCTCTTTTTTTTATAGGTGTTTTTTTTTTTTTTTTTTGTGAGGAAGACCAGCCCTGAGCTAACATCCATTGCCAATCTTCCTCTTTTTGCTGAGGAAGACTGGCCCTGGGCTAACATCCGTGCCCATCTTCCTCCACTTTATATGGGACGCCGCCTCGGCATGGCTGACACGCAGTGCGTCCGCGGGTGCCCGGGATCCGAACTCGCAAACCTCGGGTTGCCAAGCGCAAACTAAACCGCTGCGCCACCGGGCCGGCCCCTCTGCCTTCCTCTTATAAGGACACTTGCGATGACATTAGGGCCCGTCCAGACAACCCAGGACAATCTCCCCATCTCGGGATCCTTAATTTCATCACATCCACAATGTCCCTTTTGCCATGTAACATTCACAGGTTCCAGGGATTACGACCTGGATGTGATTATTCAGTCCCCCACCCATCCCCCTAGTGATTGCAGTGTCGAGGGTCCCGATATTCCCCTGAGAAACCCTAGGCTGAAGGTTTGTTTATTTAACTGATGGCTGCTCTCTCAGGATCCTTTGAGCTTACAGAAGTGGGGCACCACTCAGCATTCATTTAACAAGCCTTCTTGGAGCCCCCACTCCATGCCAGGCCCTGTGCTGGATGCTGTGGACACCGAGGTGAGGTGGGCTCAGCCCCTTACCCCACATGGAGGAAGAGATCGGGCTCCTGGCCCCTGACCCTGAGGCTAGTGGTCTTTGTAAAACAGGGCAAAAGATACTGCTTTCTGATGTGCGCGGTGCCCCGCATCACCCATGCAACCCTCCCCAGTGTGTGGCAGCACCGGTTGGGGCTACCCCAGCTCCAGGGTGACCCTTGTTTTGTCTAAGCCAGCTCCTCTCCAGTCGATGGGTTCAGGGGCGCTGTTCTAAGCCAACCAGCACGCGCATCTCCTGGAGACCTGGGCTGGCCGTTCAGAAGGGAAGGACTTTGGACCTACGGCTGAGGGAGGCCCTCTGTCCCTCCCACTGGACTCGAGGAAGAAGCAAGCAGGTGGCCTCCACTGTTCCCTGAGAAGGGACAGCACCGCCGCTGAGGCCGGCCCCACCTCTGGGCTGCCTGTAGGTTTTGTTCTGTTGTCCTCATTGCTGACACCACCCGAGTCAGGAGGCCTGTTACTTGCAGCCAGAAGCATCCTGATGGATGCAGCGTGTGGAAGAGGCAGCCAACCATCCAGCGTGGTCCTGTGTGGCCCTGAGGCTGCCCAGATCCTGGTCCACCTCTCTTCCTCGTCAGCTCCCACTTACCCATCTGCCACTCCCAGGGGCACCTTCTGGCGCCAGTCCCTCTCCTGGAGCCCTCCAGGTCTATGTCCTGCAAGGTCCAGCTCCAGTGGTGTCTCCTCCATCCCGACTTCCCAACCTCCCGGGCAGAAGAACCGCAGTAATAAAGCTCCCCGACAGAGCGGAGCCCTGGTTGGGGCCGGGAACCAGCTAAGGCCTTTCCAACCTGACCGACTGTGAAGACAGGGCTGCTATTATCACACCCATTTTACAGATGAGAAGTTAGAGTCCAGACAGTAGACCCGGGGCCTGCCTGACTCCAAGTCCCTGCTGGAAATTAACCACCAACCGTGAGATTCGCTTTTCTCCAGGCTCAGCATTTGGTCCCCATCCTCGGGCACTCCTTGCCCCTCATCTCGCCTGTGCCCCAGCCCAGGAGCACAGTAGGGGCCGAGTAAATTCTAGCTGAGGACAGGAGTCGCGGGTGGAGAGGGACACAATTGCCAGGGGCTGGGGGAAGAGAGTGGGGAGGGGGCATGGGGCAGTGTCACCACAGGCCCGTCAGCAAGAGGCTGTGGCAACCCCTCACTCACTGCTGTTCCTGTTTGGGCCCCACAGCGACAGAAACATCCGGTCCAATTCTCACCGGCTGAAAACCACTTCTGCAGCAGCACCTCACTTAATCCGGCGACAGCTACGATGACACTGAGCACTTTCCGGGTGTGGGGCCCTCTGCTGTACACTGTACGTCCTTGACCTCGGTGGACTGCAACCTTGTGAGAGGTACGTCTACAGTATCCTTGGTATGCAGAGGGGAAACTGAGGCCCGGAGAGAGATGGTGAATTGCCCAAGGTCACCCTGCCTGGGAGAGGTGCACACAGGGTTAGAACTCAGGCCTCCTGGTCCAGCCTAGAGCAAGTCCCACTGCACACTGCCACCCACTGCTGCCACCAGTCCTCAGGAGGGGGGTGGAGGGGCAGGAGGGAAAGGGGAAAATGTGGGGGAAGCCTTGGCTTCCAGGGCCTGCGCCACCCAGTCCTAGCAGGGTGACCCCAGGCCAAAAGGAATTTCACTTTTCTGAGCCTTGGTTTCCTAATCTGTCAAGCGGGCACAGTAGTGGTGTCCACCTCACAAGGTAGCTGTGAGCATGGCAGAACCTCTTCATGGACTGTTCCCTCTGCCTGGGAAGTTCCTCCCAGGCTCTTCAGGGGACGGGCTCCTTCTCACCCTCAAGGTCTCAGCTTCAATGCCCCCCCCTCGGGGATGCCCTCCCTGACCACCCCATCCACACTAACTACCACCTTACCTCCAGCCTCACCCCGGGTTGCTGTCTGTCTCATTACCTTGCTTATACCCAGCCCTTGTCACAGACGACATTCAGTAATTCATTTGTCTGTCGTCTCTTCTCCATCAGACTGTGAGCTCCCTGAGGGCCAGGAACCTCCGCAGTGGTGAGTCCCCAGCATCTGGCAAGAGGAGGGGCTCAACAGACCCTTGTTACAGTGGAGAATAAACGAACGAAACATGAGGCATCAAAAATTGCTTAGCACAGTGCCTGCCACATAGCAATCACTCAGGAAATGCTAGCAAATGCTCTGACTGCAAAACACACTCACATTTTGAGCCTGTCAGCGTATAACGTGTTGACCTTTGGGTCAGTCACTGCTGCCTTGGAGAGAGCACAGGGTGGGGCCATAGTCGGCCCCCCATCCATGTTTTGAGCGCTGTTTACCATGGTCATGGGAACAGAAAGGGAAGGGCTGCACTGACGTGGCTCGTGCTGGGAGTGGGGCGGCTGGGGTGCAGGCTGAGTGGGAGCCAGGGCACTTGTGAAGTCCTCAAAGACACCCCAGCCCCAGCGCGGGTTGGGGTCACCTGTCATTCCCACTCAGTCTCTCCCCAGTTCCTTCCCAGGCCGGGAGCACCTGTAACATTTGTTTATAGTTTGTCTAATGGAAGGTCTCATCTGGAGTTCATGGCTGCGACCCCAGGACTCCGCACACACCTGGCACACAGTAGGTCTCAATAAATATTTGCTGAATAGATTAATTAATAATACACACGGGAAGCATCTCTGGGGCTGTGATTTTTAACCTTTCTGAACCACTGACCTCTTTGAAAAACCCATGAAAACTTTGGATCCCTCCCCAGACAAATGCACCCAAAGTGTGACATAATTTCAGCGATTTCTGGACCCCTACACCCCAACGTCATCCATAAAGTTCAGCTTAAGATCTTTCTATGGGGGGGGGTCCTGAGATCCCGGGGAGACGGTGGGAAAGATGTTATCAACTTGCCCACTGGGGAGCCCAACCTCCCGCAACAGGCTGGCGAAGAATGGGGCGAATGAACCCCTTTTCTTTTACTTTCTGCTTTCCAGGAGAAGGAAAGGAAGCGAATAGGAGGCGATCTGGCGGGAGGGGGGAGAACGGGAAACATAGAGCCAGGAGGAGAAGGAAAAGAGAGAAGGGGCGTGATGGAGAGGCTCAGCTCTCGCAGGGAAGCGCAGGGCCAGCCGAGAGGAACAAAGAGCGAGCGCGCAGCGAGCGAGGCGCCGGGAGGGAGAGGGGCCGAGGCCGGCCGGCCGCCCGGGCTGTCTGATTTTCTGTCAGCCGCCGCTGATTAACGGGCCGCCTTCCAGCTCCGAGCGCGCCGCGCCGCGTTCCTGGCAACCGGGCGCGCGGCTTCCTGGCGGAGGCGGGGCCTGCTGAAAGGTTACATTTGCACAAAGTGCCTCGGCGCAGCCGGCCCGGAGGGGCTGCGGGGAGGGGAGCGGGCGGGGGGAGCGGGGCGGGCGGCTGGCGCGCCAGGCGGGGAGAGAGAAAAGGCTGCGGCGCTGCCTGGGTAATGGAAAAATTCCTCTGGGGGCCGCGCGGAAAAATATCAGGTTACACGCCAGCAGCGCACACGGCTTCTCCGAGGGGAGCCTCCTGCCGCCGCCCGCCGCGGGGCAGCCGGGCCGAGAGGCTTGGGGGCCGGGCTCCCCGGCGCTCCCGGACCCCTGCTCCCCAGCGGGCGCCCCTGGTCCGCGCGCCCCAGCTCGAGCGCCCTAGCCTGTGCGTCCCAGCCCCTGCACTCAGCCCCTGCACCCCAGCGGGCGCCCCAACCCCTGCACCCCAGCTCGAGCGCCCCAGCCCCTGCACCCAGCCTGTGCACCCTAGCTGGAGCGCTCTAGCTTGTGCGCCGCCAAGGTCTCTGTTCCGCGCGCCCCATCCAATGCTCTCTGTGGCGTCGCCTCGCCTTCGCAGCTCCCCTTATCTGCCTCAAAAGGCAGGTGAAAGGGCCCTGCTTTCCCAGATCTTGGTGTCCAAGCCTTCCCGCTGACCGTCCCCTCTCCCCAAACAGGCCGGTGTATGGCTGCAGCCAGGCCTCACGATGAGGGCTGACCGGATAGGTCGCGATCGCTCTGACTTGGGAAAGGGAGCTGCCACTTGCATCTGTTCCCGCCTTCCCTCGTGGTTTGCCGGGTCTGCCTAGCTCTCGAAGGACTGGGCTGTTGCCTCCAGCGCTCAATTACTTGGTGTAAGCCGTGTCCCTCCTCCCCTCTGCATTGCATCACTCCCCCACTCCCAGACCATCTGCAGCTCCCCATTACCGCCTCTACATTCTAGTTTACACCCTTGGGTCCTGTCCAGCATCGCGGGTGGAGTGTGATGTCAAAACTCCCCAGCACCTGGGGTCCCCCTGTCTGGTTGGGGCTGGAGGTTGAAGGGCTTCTGATCAGACACCCATTTACCCCGTGAGTCTCCTCTCTCCCCACACCCGCCTCACTGCCTCCCTTTCTTCTTCTATCTCCCTCTCACTCTCTCACTGAACTGGTTCTGTCAATAGACACTGTATTGATCGATGTCAACTAGATATCAACCAGGTTCTGGGCCCTGCATCGGAGGGAGCCTGGGCTGAACCAGAAGCAGCCCTGCCCTCAGGGAACTCAGGCCCCGCAGGCAGAGTGGAGGCTGCTCAGTGAGGTGGTTAAGAGCTGAGCCCTGGGGCCCAGTACATTTGGGTTTAAATTCTGTTCTTCCACTTCCTGGCTGTGTGTGTCCTTGGGCAAGTTTCTCTGAATCTCAGTTTGCCCAGCTGTCAAATGGGAATAGAATGGCAGTAAGAGCCACTTCATGGGGCTTGGCTGGACGGATTTAAGGAGACAATGCCAGTAGCTCTTGGCACAGTGCACAGTGGCGCTCACTCACTGGGACATTTTATTACTATTTGGGCTATAAAGAAGTCGGCAAATAACGGGAGCCCTGGGCGTGGCAAGAGACGGTCTCAGCCAAAGAAGCCTAAGCAAAGGGTTCAGAAGGCAGGGTGACTTGGGGCGGGGCTGGTGGGGAGTTATGACACTCCAGGTACAACACATCTGAGGGTCCAAAGCGTGACTTCCCCAAGGCACACACACTAGGACCCACCAAAATCAAGGCTGTTCTCCTTTAACTGGGCCTGGGGAGCTTGGCCGCTCGGCTGGGCGGGGGGGGGGGGGGGGGGGGGGGGGGGGGGGCTGGACCCCTGGAGGGCAGCCTCCACCTGGCTGGAACAGGGTTTTCTCTGAACCA
Source organism: Tapirus indicus (assembly GCA_031878705.1). Lineage (NCBI taxonomy): Eukaryota > Metazoa > Chordata > Mammalia > Perissodactyla > Tapiridae > Tapirus > Tapirus indicus. Next base: position 31,957,637 of record CM062929.1, on the reverse strand, counting down.
GCAAAGCAGTGGGCAGCACCTGCTGCTGTCTCCTCCAGAGGGCTGGGCTCTGTGAGCCCAGCAGGGACAGACCAGGGAGGGAGGGAGGCCTGTCATGCAGGTCTCCTCCAAAGATTCACCAGGACCCTGCAGAAGCTTTGAGCCCATGGCGTCCTGGGCATTTCAGAAAATGGTCCAAGGGCAAGTGGGGAGGGAACAGGCAGTCAAGAACAGCCTGTCCCCACTGCTGCCGTGGTGTCACTCCCCGGGGCCTCCAGAACTGGTCTGCCATCAAAGGGGGTTCTGGCTCTGAGCTGGTGACATGATCCAGGCCAGTGTGGGTGCCTTGACTCCAACCCCAAAGTGACAGTTGGCACTGACCGAGCACTTAGCACGCTCCGTGAGCTCGCAGGTATGGTCTCCCAGCAATCCTAGGAAGTAGGCATCCGTTAAGTTCGTTTTTCATAGATGAGGAGACTGAAGGTCGGAGACCTTAGGCTGCTTGTCGTGCACTTAGTCATCTGTGAAGCTGGAACCCAAAGCCAGCCTTGCCGGATTCCAAGGTCCGAACCCTTCAGTAAGTGCCCGGAGCCACCTCCACGATGGACCCAAGAAACTGGCAGCAAGGGGTGTGTGGGGGTGGAAGTCCCACTCCAGCTGATAGGCTGCCTCTGTAATGCACCCATTTTACAGATGGGCTGGCAGGGGCTTTGCTTTGGTGACTTGCCCAAGGCCACACTGCTAAGGAGTGGAGTCCATAAAAAAGGAAAGTCTTAGCATGTCGCAGCTGGAGGGGATCTCAGAGCTCTTGAGCCCAAAGCGCATTTTCCAGACGGCGAAACTGTGGCCCAAAGAGGAGGAGCCTGGCCCCGGGTGAGGCTCTTCCTCCATCATCTTGGGCTGACGTCCCTCCCCAGTGAAGCGCTGACCCTTAACCTGTGAGTTCCATGGAGCATTTGAGAGGAAATGGAAGGCGGACTGGGGAGAACAACAATTAAAGAAGAGGGTCCAGGTGCTCATCCAGAGGCCCAGGAGAGAACTCCCTGACCCTCTGCCACAATTTCCTGCTGGGATTCCCCAAGTCGGGGACTGGAGGGGGGAGGGAGAATGCAACCAAGTCAGCCCAGGTCACAGCCTTTTTCTGGGTCCTCCTCAGTCCCCAAGCTGATTGCCCTCCCTGGCCCCGTGGAGGATATAGTGGGGGCAGGGAGGGGAATGAGAGGTTCTGGGCCTTCTATTACTGCCCCGGCCCATTAGGAGTCCCTGGATAACCAGGAGGGAAGGCACTTCCAGCACCCATCCTCCCTCCATTCTCTCCACACCCCTCCCTCCTCTCCAGTGACCAAGAGAGGTGCTTGGCAGCAGCCCCTGAAGCCACAGCTTCTCAGTTTTGGACCTGAAAAATGGGCTCGCTGCTCCCATCTCTGGGTCCTTCAGTCCAAGAAGGTGGGAGGCCAGCAATCTGTGGTCCTAACGCTGAGAGACCGAGAGCCTCACGTTCCGATTCGGTGAGTCTAACATTCTGCACTCGTTCATCCTGCCAAGATTTCTCAGCTCCTGGTTGGTGCTGGCAGCCCTACGCCAGGGACTGGGCTGCAGCTGTGAATCAGGGACCCAGGCCCACCCTCATGGAGCTCCTGTCCCGGGGTCAGTCCTCAGCCTAAGGTCAAAGGTTATGAGTCTAGGAGAGCTTTATTCACACAGGAGTGGTCTATCAGACCCATGATGTTTCTGGAAGGAGGAAGGAGGGAAGAAGGGGTGTGGAGAGAGGCGGGGTCACAAAGGGTACTAATTTTCATGTACATTTTCGGTGAATTTAGTGTTCGGGATCTCTCACAGCTATGACTACGAGTGCCTGACAATACCACTGCTGAGAAGAGTGGCACGTGTCTCTTTCGGGGGGCCATTCACACCAGCATCTCACGTGCTCTGTGAACATTAATTAATTAAGCCCCAATTAAATAGTTAACACTGACTGAAAATATATTTACTGCACACATTCAACCGGCTACTGGTTTACTGATTGTGACTTAACCCCGGCCACCATCTCGGTTGAAATACACAGCACGAGGGTGTTAGAAACTCGGGCTCTCCTCTGGCGGGGTGAGAGCTGCCGGGGAGACTGCCTGCTGGGGACACGGATTCTGACTCCGAAGGGGCCCTCAGGTCTTGTCCGTTCCCTGTCCTGTTGATTTCTTCCACGCTGGGAGCTTCCTGAGATGGACCGTGCATACCAGACTCTTCCAGAAGAGAAGCCCTGGGTCAGCAGTGGCCTGGTTCCCACTCCCGCAGTGTAGGTCTTTCCCTTTCCTTCTCATCTGAAAAGTGAGCCGGTCCCTGAGGTGCCTTTCAACCCCAAGGTCAGTAATCCTCGGAGTCTCTAGTCCAGTGGTTGAGGGTTCCTCCTCTTCTCCGCCTCCTACTAGCGGACGCTCCCCTGGAGGAAGCGCTGCTTCCCAAGTTCTGTGTTGGCATCGGGGTGGGGGATGTACCATCGTATACTGAGCAAGGACCTGCTGTGTGTCAGGCGGGGGCTGAGCATCAGTGACCCGAAAGTTCTCATCAGCATCTCCCCAGGGCACTGGGGGCTGGGGCTGGGCGGCTGGCGTGGAGTCTGAGAGCCTCCGGCCCAGAAGAGCAGGCAGGAGCAGAAGCCCCCTCCAGGATTGGAATGATGTGGCACAGAGAACGGGAGAAGGAAACAGGACCAACTGGTGGTGAGGGAGCCTGTGGAGGTGACTGAGAAGCGGAGAGAGAAGGAAAGTTTGTTTTTCACGGCGGCCACAAGTGTGGAATTTTGAAGAGCACGTATGTGCAGAGGAGTCTTGGGACTGTGAGGTGCTGTCCCACTCCTACGTTATCTCTTGAGGCTTCCATTTCTTGAAATTTCCTGGGACATGTGGTACCTCTGCTTGTATTTGGGTTACACAAATGACAGAAACCCAGCTGAATTTGCTTAGGAAAAAAGGGGAACGAATGAGCTCACAAGTGAGAGCAAACACTGACAAGAGCAGAAACGGAGCATCCTCGGTGAGGACCGGCCGTGAGACGCAGATTCTTCCAGCTCTTTCTTCCTGCTTCTCTCTGCCCCTGAGGAACAGCTCCTCTCATTCCTCTCCACTGCTTTGGGGCGGTGGAGTGCAGAGGGGTGATTGTTCAATTACTGATTATTTTCTTTAACGGTCATTGATTTATTTAGTGTTTTCTTCTTCTTGAGTCAACTTTGATCATCAATTTCTAAAAATTCTGTTTTATGGATTTTCATATATATAGTAACATAAAGTTGCTCATAGGATTCTCCTATAATTCTTAAAACTTCTACAGTATCTGTAGTTTCATCCTCCTTTCATTCTTAATATTAGATATTTATGTCTTTATTCTTCTTTTCCTTGATTAATCTTGGTAGATTAATTTGTCTATTTTATTATCTTTTTAAAGAACCTGCTTTTGGCTTCATTGACCATTTTTGTGATTGTCGATTTCCTTTTCGTTTATGCTCTTATCTTTATTGTTTACTTCTTTCCACCATTTTTTTTAAAGCTTCTTTAGTTAGTCAAAGGTTTACTCATGTATATTTAAGTCATTCTTTTTTGGAGTAAAGGCACTTAAGACTACATATTTCTCTATAAATGTCATCTTAGTTCCATTCTACAAATTTTATTTTGTGTTTATCTCTTTATCCTCGGTACCACATATATCACAATTCCCATTGTGATTTCTGTTGGTGTCTTCGAGGGGACTCAGTAATAACTTCCCTTTCCTCCCCTGGATTCTGAACTGAGAGATAAGATAAAGAGTTGGGTTGGGGGGATCATCTTTTGGGTTTCTTTTAACTGATTAAGATAAGGTTGCAGGATGAGGGTAGAGGTGACAGCCAAATGGGTTTCCTAATACTGAGAAAGGGGATTTGGCAGCCTTAACCCCAGTCACTGTGATGCTGTGGGTGGTGGGTGGGGAACAGAGAATGACCACCGCCTGCAGGAAGCTCACTCCTGAGAAAAGAAAGAGAGTTGGTAAGTCAAGGAAGCCCATTTTATCTTCCCCACAGGGAGGAACCCGCTAAGTCCCTCTTCCTCCCTGGGGCAGAGGATGTAAGAGGGAAGGGAGTGGCTAGGAGTGTTACACTAATTCAGCTCCCTCCACATAGAAGGAAACATCAGGATTAGGAAAGAAATGTTCCTCCAACAATTACCTCTTGAACCTATGAGATAGTTAGGAGTACGTGTTTTAGTTTTCGAAGATGTAACTGTTGTTGTTGTTTTTAATCTGCCTTTGTAGTCGCTGTCAACTTCTAATTTTGCTGCATGGTGGGTAGAGGATGTGGTCTGCTTTACATCAAGTCTGAAATTTGTTTAGGCTTTCATATATGACCCAACACAAGGTCAATTTTTATAAATGTTCCATGTGCGCCTGACAGCGTGTGCTGTATTCGTTTGCTAGGGCCGTCATAACAAAATACCACAGGCTGGAGGGCTTAAACCACAGAAATTTATTTCTCACAGTTCCCGAGGCTGGAATTCCAAGATCAAGGTGTGGGCAGGGTTGGTTTCTGCTGAGGCCTCTCTCCTTGGCTTGCAGATGTCCGCCTCCTCGCTGTGTCCTCACGCGGGCTCTCCTCTCTCTGGTGTCCCTGGTGTCTCCTTGTGCGTCCAGATTTCCTCTCCTTATAAGGCAGCCAGTCAGAGTGGATTAGGGCCCACGAGAAAGGCCTCATTTTAACTTAATCACCTCTTTAAAGGCTCTTTCTCCAAATATAGTCACATTCTGAGGTGCCGGGGGTCAGGGCTTCAACATATGAACTTTAGGGGGAACACAAGTCAGCCCCAAACGTGTGTATTCTCTGCTGGAATAGGTACATAGATTCATGCGGACTTCTGGGTGTACTCACCACATCAGACCTGTTAATTCTATCATTCAAATCTTTCATCTTTCAATTTTCTCTTCTTGATCTATTAGTTTCTGGGGAGTATTATCCCCCATTCCTTTTGTGGATTTCCCAATTTTTCAAAGTAATTCTTCCAGTTTTTGCTTTCCTTATTTCAAGGCCATGTACTTAGGTATAAAAAGTTTATCATTGTTGGATCTTTTTGGTGGGTTCTTACTTTAATCATCCTGTAGTGTCCCCCTTTATCTCTATTAATATTTCTTGGTCTTAGGTGTATTTTGTCTGATATTAATATTATCATATTGGCTTTCATTTGATTAGCATTTGCCTGGTATATCTTTTTCCATCATTTTATTTCCAGCCTTTCCCTTTTCTTTCACTTTAGAGTGTTTCTCCTAACCAACATGACATTGTGTTTTGTTTTGTTTGTTTTGATCCAAGATGACATTCTCTGTCTTTTAAGAGACAAATGAGCTCAATTAACATTTATAATGATTGTTGATATATTTAGACTTACCTCTACTATTTTATTTTCTTATTCTATTTACCCTAACTTTTAAAATGATTATTTCTCATGTTCTGTCATCTATTAAATTTATAGTTTTCTTTATTCTTTTTTCTCTTTGATAATTTAGAAACTATAGATGTATTTCTGTTGTTTAATTGGTTGCCCTTAAATTTTTAACATTGATACCTAGAAATATATTTTCCTATGTCCAATGTCTAAAGCAGCACTGTCTAATGGAAATATAGTATGAGTCACATGAATAATTTTAAATTTTCTAGTGGTCACAGTGAAAAGTAAAAGAAACAGTTGAAATTGATTTTAGTAATATGCTTTATTTAACATGATAGATCAAAAATAGTATTTCAAAATGTAATCAATATAAAATTATTAACGAAATAGTTTATATTTTCTGTGCTAAATCCTGAAGTCTGGTATGTATTTTACACTTAACAGCACGTCTCAGTTCGGACCAGCCATGTTTCCAGTGCTCAGTAGCCATAGTGTCTCGTGGCTGCTAGATTAGACAGCACGTGTCTGAAGTTACTCAGAACCTCTGTCCTCCTCAGGAGGAGGCAAGCCTTGAACCCTCTCAGGATCCTCTGAATTCCTCCTCCCCAATTCCTTATTATTTTGCTGTTTTTTAATATCAGTTTTATCGATATCTAATTTACATATATACTCATACAGTTTTGATGAGTTTTGACAAATGAATATATCCATGTAACCGTCACCGAAATGAAGATAGCAAACAATGGATTTTTTGCTTTCTTTCACTCAAGACTAATTTTGCCTTTCCCCAAATTTCATATAAACAGACTCATACAGGATGTGCTGTTTTGTATCTGGCTCCTCTCTCTCAACAAAATGTTTTTGAGATTCATCCACGTCATTGTGTGTGTCAGGAGAGTGTGGTCTGTTCCTGTTATGGCTGAGTCATCTTCCGTTGTGTGGACGCATCACCGTCTCTTCATCCACTCCCCCTGTGGGAGGACATTTGGGGTGTTTCTAGGTTGGGGCTGTTGTGGATGAGGCCGCTATGAACATTGGCGTGCAAGTCTCTGTGTGGACGTCTGTTTTCATTTTTCTTGGGTAAATAAATGCCTAAGAGCGGACTGGCTGGGTTGCACGGCAGGAATATGTTTAATTTCATAAGAGGCTGCCAAACGGTGGTTGTAGCTCACTGCGTCCCTCTCAGTATTATCCGCGAGTTCCCGTTGCTCCGCATCCTTTCCAGCGCATGGTATGGTCAGTCTTTCTAAATTTAGCCTTTCTAGTAGTGTGAAGTGCTAGTCCGCTGTGGGTTTTAATTTACATTTCCCTGATGACTAACGATAGTGAGCATTTTTTCATGTGGATGAAAAAGTATACATGTTTTCATGTGGATGAAATAATATGCAATGAAAATTTTGTCTATCTTCTTTTGTGAAGTATCTGTTCAAATCTGTTAATTGTGTTATCTGCCTTTTTCTTATTGAGTTGTAGCAGTTCTTTAAATATTTCAGATGCCAGTCTTTTGTCAGATTTGTGTTGTGAATATTTTCTCCCAGTCTGAGGCTTGCCTTTTCATTTTCTCAATGATGTCTTTTGAAGGGTAAAAGCTTTTGAAAACTGATGAAGTGAAATTTATTAATTTTCTCTCCGACAGTTTGTGCTTTTGTGTCTTTAAGAAATCTGCATACCCCAAGGTTGAGAAGATTTTCTCCTGTGTTTTCTTCTAGCAGTTTCATTATTCTACCTTTTAAACTTTGATCTATGATCCATTTCAATTTAGTTTTTGTGTAAGGTGTGAGGTAAGGATTGAGGCCCGTTATTTTTCCAAGTGGATATGCAGCACCAACTGTAAAAGAGGTGTCTTCTACGTTGTGTTACTCTGGCACCTTTGCTGAAGTCAATCAACAGTGTATGTGTGGGTCTATATCTGGATTCTCTGTTCTATTCCATTGATTCATTTGTCTGTCCTTAAGCTAACATCCCATTGTCCTGATTACTGTAGCATTATAGTAAGTCTTGAAATCAATTCTTTGTTATTTTTGTCTGGAATTTCAATTCCACCTTTTAATGGGTTTTTTTTGACGGGTAGGTAATGTATAGGTTTATAGTGTATCTATTGAATCGGATTTGACACGTCAGCATATCAGTCTACTTCTTAACATTGTCACTTGACCATTTCCATCCTTGTGGAAGTCTTAGTCCTTACTTTCTATGTTCCAGGTGGAACCTCTTGGTTTTAAATGGAAATCCCACTACTTTGCAGACACTTGACACTGAGTGAGTGTTCATCATTTTGCAAACTGTGCACATTATCGCTTTAAAAAATCTCCCTCTTGCAGGCTTTTTTGCCTGGACCCTTTCCCTTCTTGATTTAATCATATTCTTTAATGTAAAAAGTTTCATTAGGATCACATAGTTTTTAGAGTCAATGGTTGCGGCAGAGTTGTTGGTTGTCCCCCAATATCTGGGCACATGGTCTTCTGGATAAGGACTACATCCCCCAGCCTCCCTTGGAGCTAGCTGTGGCCAATGGGGTACAAGTGGGAGTGATATACTTGCAACTTACAGATGGTGCTCTTAAAGGAAACAGTGTGTCTTTCCCTTTCCCTGTTTCTGCTAATGGGATGGTGGAGGCAGTGGAGCACCATCCTGAGCTCTGGGCACAAAAGCACCACCACAGGGATCACGAAGCAATAAAACCTAAGGGAGCTGAGTCCTTGACACCTTGAAGGTGAATATGAGCTACTCATGTCTACACTGTTACTTAGGGAGATATAAAGTTCTATCCTTGTGAGTGACTAGTATTTTGGATCTCTGTCAGAGCAGCCAAACATCTATCCTAATATAATAATTAGATTTACCAATATCATTTACTAGCCTATTTATTCACTATTGCTTCTTGATACTCTTTCCCTTTTGGTTTATGTTTCTTCTTGGCAGAAAACATCCCATAGGAGTTTTTTCACCAAGAGTTTGGGGGATCAAAAATTCTTGAATTTTGTAAGTTTGAAGATGTTTTCATTTTGCTCTCACTCTTTAGTGATAATTTAGCATGGTATACTATTCAAAGTTAGTCATTCATTTTCCTCAACCCCTCAATGAATACTTTCCTCAATGAAGATATTACTCCATTGTTTTCTTGCCTTCTTTGTAGGTGAGAATTCTATTGATTTGTCATTTCTTTGTGGTAACCTGTTTTCCCCTCCAGAGTTGCTTTTAAGATTTTCTTTTCATCTTTGATATTCTGAATTCCAATGTATCTAGGTGGAATTTTTATTTTTATCTACTTAGCATGGCATTTGTTGTGCTCCTTTGTTTTGAGAACTCATGTCTTTTTTTACTTCTTGAAAGTTCTCAGCTATTATCTCTTTGAATATTGCTCTCTTGTCATTCTTTCTATATTACACTTCTGGAAATTTCTATTATACATGTGTTGGACCTTCTAATGTTATTCACCATTTCTCTTATCTTTCATATTTTCCATCACTTTTTCTATATTGCCTCCTAAATGAATTTTTCAGTGCTGTCTTCCTGTTACTCCGCTCTCTCTTTGTGTCTAGTGAAGAGTTTATCCCATTTCTTGAACTGTTATGTCAATGACTTTCATTTTTTATATCCATTCATTCTTGATTCATATTTGCTTATTTTATATATTTTTTGTTGCTCTTTTAAAATTTTCTTTCAGGAGCTTAAACATGTTTATTTAAAAGCATTTCTTAGAGGGTTCCATTATTTGAATTTCAACAGCAGTGAATTCATCTCCTGATTGTTGAATTTGTTGCCTGTTGTGGTGGACAGACTTTAAGGTGCTTCTCCAGGCCCCACGGTGCCTTCTGGCATTCGTGCGTTTATGTAACCCCTCTCCTTGAGTGTAGCCAGCACCTGTGACTTGCTTCTACTCAGGAGTATATGGCACAAGTGATGGGCTGTCACTCCTGTGGTTGTGTTACATTATAGAAGACTCTGTCTTGCTAGCAGACCTGCACTAGAGACTCTCTCTGCTGGCCGGATGAAATAAGTGGTCATGTTGGGAAAGCCCTGTGGTGAGGAATTGTAAGAAGCATGTAGGAACTGTGGACGGCCTCCAAGGCAGCCTGCAGACATCATCCAGCAAGAAGCCAGGGCCCTTAGTCCTACAGCTGCTGACAAATGAATACTTCTGTCAGCCTGAGTGAACCTGGAAGTGGATTCTTCCCCAGTCAAGCCTCCAGATGAGAACACAGCCTAGTGACACTTTATAGTCATGTGAGACCCTACGCACAGGAAACGGCTAAAGCTCTGCCTGGACTTCTGACCCACAGAAACCGTGAAATAATGAAAGTATGTTGTTTTAACCCAGTAGATTTGTGATCATTTGTTTGAAGGCTAGAGGACTGACTATACATGTCCCTGCATTTGATCTATAGCTTATGAAGTTCTGTCTTCAGTGTGACTGAGGCTCCTGAGACTTACGTACACTGAGTGGGGTAGTCCACCAGAATGTGAACAGTGGTTCTACATGGGTGGAGGTAAGGGCTATTTTTATTCTCCTCTATGCTTTTTAGTATTTTCCAAGTTTTAAAATATGATATCTATATAAAAGAGCCCAAACTGTTTGTTCAAAGTAAACATTTTATTAAAGAAGAACAACATACTCACAGAAAATGGCACAAATCTGAATTGTTCAGTTTGATGAATTTTTACAAAGTGAACACATCTGTGTCATCACCATCAGGACAAGAATTAGAATATTAGCGGCATCCCAGAAGCCTCCCTCAGCCCCCTCAGTCATTACCTCCAAAAAGATAATCATTAGTCTGACGTTTATCACTGCAGATAAGTTTTGCCTGTTTTTAAAACTTTCATAAGTGGAGTCGTCCAGTATATTCATTTGTGTTTGGCTTCTCTCATTCAACACCAAGTCTGTGAAGCTCCTAATGTCCTCCTGTGTAACAACAGTTCACTCTTCCCATTGTTTAGTATTCCATTGTGTGTGCATCCCACGGTTTAGATTTACAGTCCACTGTTGATGGATATCTGGGTTGTTTCCGGTTTGGGACTTGCAATAGAATGAATGTTTGTGTTCCCCAAAGTCCACATGTTGGAATCCTAACCCCCAATGTGACGGTATTAGGAGTTGAGACCTTTGGGGTGTGATTAGGTCATGAGGGTGGAGCCCTTATGAAAGGGATTAGTGCCCTTATAAGAGGGACCCCAGAGAGCTCTCTCACCCTTTTTCTTTTCTATCCTTGTGCCAATATCACAACCACCTTAATTTCTTCAGCTTTATACTTAATATCTGATAGTGTGAGTCTTTTAACTTTGTTCTTTTTTAGGATTGTTTTGGCTATGACTGGCCTTTTGTATTTCCTTATACATTTTAGAATCAGCTTGTAAAGTTCCACAAATATTTGCTGAAATTTTTATTGGAATTGGATTGAATCTACAGATCAGTTTGGGAAGAATTATATTCTTTCCCATATTGAGTCTTCTGATCCATGAACATAGTATATCTCTATATTTATTTAGGTTATCTTTAATTTTTCTCAGTAACGTTCTGTAGTTTTATGTATAGCGATCTTGTCCATCATTTTCCCCTAAGTACTTGATGTTTTCTGATGTATTGTGAGTGATATCACTGGCTAGTATACACAAAGGTGATGGACTTTTTTTAATGTTGACATTTTACTTTGGTAAATTCCCTTATTAATTCTATTGTGTGTTGTTTGTTAATTCTTTTGGGTTTTCTATGTATACAATTATGTTGTCTGTGAATAGTGACAGTTTGTTCTTTCTCTCCAACTTTTATACTTTAAAGTTCTTTTTCTTGCTTTATTGCACTGAATAGGATCTCCTGTACAATGCTGAATAGAAGAGGTGGTGGCGAACAGCCTGACCTTCTTCCTAAGCTCTGGAGGAAAACTTTCAATATTTTGCCATTAAGTATGATGTTTGCTGTACTTTATGGTAGATATTTTATCATATTAAGGAACTTTCCTGTCTATTTCTTTTATTCTGAATGAATATTAAATTTTATTGAACGGTTTTTATGTATCTACTGAGGTGATTATATGATTGTTGGTGATTATATGATTGTTGATGTGAATTATGTTGATTTTTAAAAATCTCTTATAATAGTTAAGTCACTCTTGCTTCCTGAAATAAACCTCACTTGATCATGGTATGTCATTGACAGCACTTGATATTGTTTGTTTTGTAAAATGTAGCCATCTTAATGGGTCTGTAATGGTATCCCATGTGGTTTTAATATGAATTTCCCTAGTGATGAGGGAATGAAATTGAGTATCTCTTCATTCACCAATTTACCATTCAGATATCTTCTTTTGTGAAGTGACTGTTCAAATCTTTTGCTCATTTAAAAATTTGTATTGTTTGTCTTTTTTTTTTTTCTTTTGGTGACGAAGACTAGTCCTGAGCTAACATTTGCCACCAATCCTCCTCTTTTTGCTGAGGAAGATTGGCTCTTGGCTAACATGCATGCCAATCTTCCTCTACTTTATATGTGGCATGCCTGCCACAGCATGGCTTGATAAACAGTGCACAGGTCCATACCTGGGATGTGAACCTGTGAAAACTGGGCCGCTGAGGTGGAGTGTGCGAACTTAACCACTACACCGTTGGGCTAGTCCCTTGTTTGTCTTTTTGAGAGTTCTTTGTATGTCCTGGATACAGGTCATATGTTGGATGTGTGATTTGCAAAATTTTCTCCCAAGCTGTGGCTTATCTCTTCATTCTCTTAACAGTGTCTTTTACAGAAGTAAAATTTTATATTTTGATATAATCTAATTTATCAATTCTTTCTTTTATATACCATGCTTTTGGTGTCACATCTAAGAACACTTTGCTTATTCCAAGGTCACAGAGATTTTTCCCCTATATGTTCTTCTAAAAGTTTTATTGTTTTACATTTATCATTTAAATCTGTGATTAATTTTTGTATAACATGTGAGATAAGGGTCAATGAACCTTTTCTTTTCATGTGGCTATCCATGTTTTTCAACCCAATTTGTTGGGAAAAAAGAAAACCCAGCTGCCATTCTCAATTAAATTGCCTCTACACCTTTGTAAAAAATCAATTGGCCATATTTGTGTGGTTCTATTTATGGATTCTCTACTCTGCTCCATTGATCTATATGTCTCTCCCTTCACCAGTTCCACACTGATTACTTAGCTTTATAGAAAGTCTTAAAATCAGGTAGAGTGAGTCCTGAAACCTCATTCTTCTTTCTCAAAATTGTTTTGGTTATTTTAGTCTCTTTGCCTTTCCATATAAATTTTAGAATCATCTTGTTGATTTTTACAAAAAAAGCCTCCTAGGATTTTGTTTCAGATTAGATTGAATCTATAGATTGATTTGGAGATACTTGACAGCTTAACAATATTGAGTCTTCCAATCCATGAACATGGTATATCTCTCCATTTATTTAGGTGTTTTAAAATTCATTTCACCAGTGTTTTCTAGTCTTCAGCATACAGATTTATACCCAAGTATTTCATTTTTTTCAGTGCTATTCCTTAATTTCAATTTCCAATTATTCACTGAATACATAGGAATATATAGATTTTTTTTGTATATTGACTTATGTTATGTGATCTTGATAAACTTATTAGTTCTTAGGGATTTTTTACACAGACAATCATGTTGTGTGTGAATAGAAGCAGATTTCTTTCTTTCCAAGCTGTAGGCCTTGTTTTCTTGCCTTATTGCACTGGTTAGGAACTCTCGTATGGAGTTGAATGGGAGCAGTGAAAGCAGACCCTGATCTTCATGGGAAAACACTCAGTCTCTCGTTATCTAGTGTGATGTGAATAATCCAACACCAAATTCCAAAGCGAGGGTCTGCTTTCTAGGGCCACTTTCTAGGGCCTCAGTAAGCAGAACTGAGATGAAAGGGAAGCGCCATCAATGTTTTAGGGAGTGCAATCCCAGGAAAGCTGGAGTGAGAGAAAAGGAAAGGAGGGAGAACCAACGTGAAGGTGCATTTATTGAGCTGGCCACTGCTTGATGTTAATCACAGTTGATTGCTCAACTTTGTGGAACCACCTTGCACATGCCCAGACATTGAGTGGATCCCATGGCATTTCAAGTTCCAGCACCCACAGGAAGCCTATGGGAAGAGGAGGCAGAAATGCTGTCAGATTGTGCCCTGTGGAGTTGACCACAGCCCTTGCAGAATTGGTTGGGACAAAACAACTGGCCAAGACTCTCATAGACTGGTGGAGCCGAGAGGATTCAAGATGGCAATAAGATGGGCTGGCCCAGTGGTGTAGTGGTTAAGTTTGTGTGCTCCACTTCGGTGGCCTGGGTTTTGCAGTTTCCAATCCTGGGTGTGGACCTACACGCCACTCATCAAGCCATGCTGTGGCAGGCGTCCCACATCAAAAAGAGGAAGATGGGCACGGATGTTAGCCCAGGGCCAATCTTCCCCAGCAAAAAAAACAAAAAAATAGATGGCAATAAGAGTATATGAGAAACATATTGTTCAATCTGTCTCATCTGTCTTTTAAATTCCATTTGTATACATGCATATAGTTTAAAGCATCAACTAGGTCCACGAGGCTTATTATGGAAAACTGCATCCTCCTGTCCCCTATCCCTGAATTCCTCCATTTTCTGCTCCCCAGAGCCAAACAACTTCAACTCTTTTAACTGCTGCTTTTGGAATTTACCTCCATATCATTAAGTAACATGCCTTATTGATCCTCTTTTCTTCTTTCAGTTTTAGGCATTATCTGCCAACTTTCCACAAGAGAAGATGAGGAACTATCTGACTTTCATCAGCACCAGCCCTACCTCCACCTTCCACACACACTTCTGGTCCCACATTCTTCCAATATCGTCAAATTGTAATAAAATTTACATTATTATGATTACAGAAATCCTGTTCACTCCTGTGCCATGTAGAACACTACATTATTTTTCTTTTCTTCCACAATCTTTTGTTTTCCTTGTAATTAATATTGTCTAGGTTTTTTATTTGTTTGCTTAGTTTTCTGTGTAATTATCATTAATTCATCTCAAACCCTTCTCCAGTAGCACAAACTGCCTCTTGATACATCCAAGTACATCAATCTCCCAGTTGCATCCTCTTGGAAACATTTTTCACAGATCCTTCTGGTCTGTTCCAGTCTCTTCTGGCTGCTCTCCAGGCCTGTTGTGGTCTCCCTTCATCATCAGCTTGAGGATTCCCATTGTTTCACTTATGTGTTGGTTTCCTACCTTAACCTCTTCCTTGGTTTATTCTCTTGTTTTGGTGGAGCACATCCTCTAGTAAATTTCTGAGAAAGGATGCCTGGGAGTTAAACTTTTTGAGACTATTTACATCTGAAAATGTCTTTATTCTACCCTCACAATTGATTCATAGTTTGGTTGGGTATAGAATTCTAAGTTTGAAATTTTTTTTTCCCAGATGTTGAAGCCATTTGTTTTACTGTGGTCTAACTTCATTGGAGCTGTTGAGAAGTCTGATGCCATTCTGATTCTTGATTTTTTTATATTAAACCTGGTTTTTCCTTCTGTGAGAGTGTGTGTGTATGATTTTTCATTTGTTCTCAGTGATCTGAAATTTCACAAGGATGTGTCTTAGTGTGCAAATATTTTCACCCATTTTGTTGGATACGTGGTGGGCATTTTCAATCTGGAAACTCATATCATTTAGTTCAAGAAATTTGTTTGAATAGCTTATTTGATGATTTAATTCCTTCTTCTATCTTTTCTATTCTTCCTGGGACTCCTCTTATTTGGATGTTAGATCTCCCATATTGATTCCCTCATTTTCATGTCTTTTCTCTCCTATGCTTTGTCCTTTTCCTCTGCTTTCTGGAGTATTTCCTCATCTGCAACCTCATCTTCCAACCCTTCCACTAAGCTTTTAACTTGTGCTATCCAAGAGATAATTTTTGTTTTCAGAATGTTCCTTTTTAACAACATCCTGTTCTTGTTTAATGTGTGCTGTATCTCTTCTATCTTTGATGATACTAATGATAATTTTTTTGGCATTTTCTTCTTCTTATTGTCATCATCATCTGTGTTTCCTCCAAACTGTTTTTTTCTCTGTTTGTTATTTTTTGGCTCTAAGTTAGAAGCTTCCCTCATGTGCCTGGTGATCCTTGGCTTCTGTGCACAGAGGCTGCTTGGAAGCTCAGAGCTCAGAGTTGGCTGCCCACTGAGGACTCCACTGGAGGGTGATCTGCCTGGGCTCTTTCACTGGGCAGCTCCTGACGTCACTGCCCTTAAGTCGTTCCTCCTGGGCTTCTCAGATCTGCAGGGTCATCTTTCAGTCTCCTGCCTAGATGTTCATACTAAGCCCGGTTGCCAGCGGGGAGGATCAGTATTCAGCGTGAAGACCTTCACTTAATTCCCTTGTTTTCAGTGAGATGCCCCACGTCCCCAGAGGATCCACTCTTCCCCAGTTCAGAGTCCCTGGGTTCTACCCGCTTCAGGGAATAAACCATCTGTTTTCTGTAGGGATATGGTAAAGGCAGTCTCCTTGGGGAATGGGATCTTGGTTACTAACTGCTCTTTAAGCTGTCTTTCAACAAATCCCCTGTGGTTCAATCTGCTTTTTACCTCTGCTGCCAGAAGTACCTAGTACTGGATTCCTGACCCTTTGGGGGTTCTGTTTGTTCTAGGCTTTCTTCATTGCCAGCTTGGACTCAATTTTTTGCATCCACTAAGTCAGTTCCCACTCATCAATCTGCTTTCAAATTTCAAAATTATCCCATTTTTTGGTCATTGTAATATTTTTAAAATTCCTTTTCTGCTGTTCTAAAGGAGTTTCAGAAGGGAGCAGCCTGTGTTTAATCTCTAACCTGTCTCTCACCAGAAACCATGGCTGTTCTTTTTTCATTATATTTAATTCTTTTTTATATTTCCCAAAACTTCTTAGTCATTTTAATCACAGCTATTCTGTGGTCTCTCTATCTCCTGGATCTATCATCTGAGGTCCCTGGGGGGTCCACACCTACTGTTGGTTTTGCCACTGACTCTCACTTGTGACTGCTCTTGTTTTGTAATTTTTTCTTGTGAGCTCATCTGCGGGGACCTGTGTCTGTGGGAACCCTGGGCAGCCCAGGTTGAGGTTATGGCCCTCTAGTGAGTGCTTGCATTTGTTTCTGCTCAGTGCCCAGGGGCATCTCCAGCCCGAGAACCCTTTTTGTGTTAAGTTCTTGCTTTCAGAGTCTCTGGAGCAGGATAGTGTAAATTTAAATCCCAACCCCCTTGAGGCCAAGTCAATGGTTACAAATTCCTGGAGCAGCCTTGTATCTTACCGTAAGCCCAGGCTGTGCCAGATGAGCTTCTTGGTGATCCATCTGAGCAGTGAGCATTTTTAAATTTTTTTAATTTATTTTTTAATTTATTTTTTAATTTAATTTATTCTCATCCACCTTTTCATTGAGAATATAACTCTGAAGAGTCTAGCTTGCAGGTGGGTCTCATTTACAACTCTCTACTTTGTGGAGCCCAAAGCCTTATTTCTTGTCCCCATAGGGGCTGTAAAATCCAGTCCCCAGGCTGCTGAGACCCACAGCCCCTGCCCTGCTCATGCCGGCCCAGCGCAGTCCCAGCACCAGCCCTCCTGATTCCTGCTCTGGTTTTGAGCTACTTCCTTGTTTTTATCCCTGGGGAGTGCCCTTCCTTTCTTGCAAGCTCAGCCATGCATTTAAAAGGATGTTTGCTACATTTTAGCCACCATTTCCAAGTAGCAGTTTGTAGCAGGAGGCTTGTCTGCTGCCTAATTCACAATACTGCTGGAAATGGAGGTCCTGCATGTTTTGTTTTTTTCTACTGTCTTTTGCATCTCTGTATTCCCCACAGCAGAGCATCAATAGAGGCCTTGTGAATATCGGGGAAATGGAATTGATGACATGTTTCCACCTAATTGGCGATTTTACCCAGGGCCAGGCAAAGCCAAGTCTGGGTTCCTCCCGCAGTCCTGCTGTTTGGAGCAGGAGCCTCAGAGAATATTCAGGACCCATCCTGGGCTGTGGGTACCATCTGGTGTCCGGCCAGCCCTCCTAGGCCTCCTGCCCTCCAGCCACACACCTGATCACAAGCCCCATTTAACTCTTCTTTGAACTCGCGGTGCCCATTCCCTGGCCCAGGCGGAGTGGGAGTGCCGCTGGCCTGGCGCCCCTGCAGGTCTCCCCGCGGAGCTTCAGGGCCATTGGCTCGCTGTCCAGCCTTCCGCACCGGACTCGCACTCCCCGGGGGCCAGGCCCAGTTCCTTCCCTCTCTGTATCTCCAGCATCCTCAGGCTAAACATCCGAGGCGCTGATAAATGTGTCTAACGCGTGCAGGAGCGAGCCAGCATTCTCACAGAACCAGCTCTGAGCACTGACCTTGTATTTCACAGAATTAAAGCCGCTGTCACAGCCGGGTCGCTGAACCCACCTTAACCTCCCTCCCGCGTGGCCGACACCAGCCCTGTGCAGTAGGAGCACAACTATCCTCTGGCGTTTTAATAGGGAGGTGGCAGGTCATCTGGGTTAAAATGGACTCTGATTAGCCCTCCCTAGAGCAGCACGGCTCTCCACCTGGGGGAGGGGGAAGAGGGAGCCGACCAGGGGAGAAACAGACGTGGTCACTCACTCCTCCCCCAGCTCCTCTCCCGGGTGGGTTGGGTTCCAGGGCCCAAGTTTGGGAGGAGAGATCTCTTTCCACAGGGGAACTGGGTGCGTGTCTCCCCAGAGCTGTGGCCATCAACAACTTTGTCTCTGGGGGGTCCCTTGGCTGCCAGGGTAGATGGGTGAAAGTAGGGTCGCAGTGACCCACTCACACTGAGTTTACAAAGCGCTTTCCCTCTGAGGAAGACACACTGGGAAGGAACTTGGCCAAGGTCACACGGGAGGGGGGTGTTGGGCTGCACTATCCACATGGCAGCCACTAGCCACAGTCACCACTAAGCAGGCGCATGAAATGTGGCTGGTCCGAATTGAGATGTGCCTTACGCATAAAACACACACCAGGTTTCAGAGACCTAGTATGAAAAACAAAGAAGTAAATATCTCATTAATAATTTTAAATATTTATGACATGTCAAAATGATAATATTTTGTATATATTAGATTAAATACAAATATTATAACAATGAATTCCTCCAGTTTCTTTTTACTTTGTTTCAATGTGGCTACCAGAAAATGTTAAATTACC
Organism: Tapirus indicus; assembly: GCA_031878705.1. Taxonomy (NCBI): domain Eukaryota; kingdom Metazoa; phylum Chordata; class Mammalia; order Perissodactyla; family Tapiridae; genus Tapirus; species Tapirus indicus. Next base: position 31,939,121 of record CM062929.1, on the reverse strand, counting down.
TACATGGCTTGCGTTTGTGGCTCGTGCCCTATTTCTGTTGGACAGCGCTGGTCTAGAGTATGGTCCACGTGACACCTAAGCAGACCTCCCTCCCTTCGCTGCCCTGGGCCACCACGGGGTCGGCCTGCTCCAGGGCAGATGCAGGTAGCTCTGCAGGCCATGGCTTCGATGCTGTGGGTTCAGGTCTACGCGCACCACCCACGAGCTGTCTGACCCTCCCTGGGACAAGTCCCTCCACTCTGAGCCCCAGTTTCCTCATCTGTAAGTGACACAGTTGTGCCCACAGGGGAACAGGGTGGTTTTGAGGATTCAGGATTCATAGCCTTTCCCCGTGGCCCATCCATATCCTTGTCACAACCACTGCTAGGTTGCGAGCAGCGTGAGGACGGGGCCTCGCCTGCTGCATCCCCCACAGACTGGAGGCCAAGAATTCTGTGCTGAGTGAATGAGTGAGGGCTCGTTCAAGACCACTCCACGCTGCCTTATAAATGAAGAGCCGTTCTCAACGTACTTTCTACCTTCACACATATACCATGTTGATAAGATGCACAGCCAGATTTGAGAACTGCCCCTCTCCTAATTTGGGGCCCCTTGAAAGCAGAGCCTGAGTGAAGGACTTGGGGGTGACCCCAGGAGGCAGGAGAGCGAGGCAGGGGAGGAGGAGCAATGGGGTGTCCTCTGCTATGGGCGAGAGAAGGCTGGTTTCCACCAGGAACTCCAGAAGCATATGGAATACCTCCCAGGATTGTCTACCGGAAGACAGGAGGGGGGAGCGTCTATCCACTGGCTCCTGTCCTCCATTGCTAAAGGTCGCTCTGGGGCCTTTACTCCCCAGTTCTGAGCTGTCTAGTGGCTTAGGGGGCCTTGGGAAAAGCCCTGTGGCAAGAAAGCACTGGTTGGGGTGGCCCACTCATCAGTGGGAGTCAGGACTGTCCATCTTGTTGCAGCTGAAACCAGACGTGGGACGAGGGGATGCAATGTGGAACAAAAGTGTCTGCTACAATCCCTGAAGTTTATAGACACCAAAAAGTTCAGAATTGCTGCAATAAATAGACAAAGATCAGCAGCTGAACTTGAGGGCTGGGCATAGACAGAATGGGGTATGACTTATGGGCAGTTTCTGGAAAGCTAGCTGAAACTTCATTCATTTGTTCATTCATGCACTCATTCATTCATTCATGTGTCAACCAATATCTATTGACCGACTCTGGGTCAGGCCCTGGCCCACCCCAGAAAGGATGGCAGAAGGAAAGAGAGGGGTAAGGAGGTCATTATATCAACCAAGTGGAACCTTTCCTAATTTATGAATTAGGTAAATCACGTGCTAATTTCAGTCCTTTCATCTTCATTGGTAACAAGGTCCCGATGCTGAATGTCTCCCATTATTGGTGACAGCACAACGGAAAGCTCCTGAAGAGGGTCCAGCCTCTCCCCTGTGTCAAGAAAAACTCAGAGATGATGAACTCACGCATGCATCCTGCCTTCCTGCGTTCACTCGGCACGCAGCCCCTGAGGGCCTACTCGGTGTCAGGCTCCGTGCCCCTTCTGGGTGTGTGGTGGTGAGCCAGCCGGAGCCCCTGCCCTCGGGAGCCCACAGTCTGGAAGGAGAGAAGGTACCACCCTTGCAGAGAATCTGGAAGCAGGCTCCAAACCCCAGGGAGAGGAGGGAGGGGGCTGCAGCCTGCTGGGTCTTGGAAAGCTTTCTGGAGGAGGTGCAGTTGAGCATTCACCCCAAGGCCTCTGGGCCCCAGATGTGAGCTTCTGGCACAGACCAGACCTGGCTGAACCCCATAACTAGCTGCTTGGCAGAAGGCATTGGCAAACTCAGGCATACTCTGATCCATTTGCATATCATTTGCATCTATCTGCATATGTGGTGGCACAGCCTGGTCTCTTATGCATTTAAATTGCAAGTTATTTGTCTCTCTTTGAAAGCTCTCATTTTTTTCCCAAGAGGGGCTGGCTCCATTTCACCTACTTGCCCTTATAATGCAAGACTCTGTTGTGTTTGCCCAGCACAGTGCAAGGCTGTAGATCTTGGGGTGCAATATATGTTTGATATTCTGGCTTTCAGAGTACTTTGTTTTTTTAAGCCTGGTGCAGAAGGGAGTATTGAGCATGTGTGCCCTGTGTTACAGATGGGAAAACCGAGCAATTAAGTGAGGTGCCCAACCTCACTTGCCATGTTGGAGGCAGGACCATGGCTAAGGATCAGGGCTCCTGATTTCTGATTCCATGTGGAGGGGGTCCTTAGAGGTCATCTCCTTGTGCGGATGGTAGAAGGAGGTCCATAGAGGGGCAGGGACTTGCCCAAGGCCATGCAGCTGGTCCAGAATGCAGCCTTGGCCCCCACAGCTCTGCCTCAAGACAAGGGGCCCCTCTGCCAGGGCCCTTGCTTTTGCCACTGTGTCAGTGGACTTTGCCCCTTCAGAGGGGGACCCTCCCCATAAATACGCAGTGTGTTGATTTCTCCCTATTTGAGCTGCTGTTTAAGCCTGGTGAGTGTCACCCAACCCAGCCCATCTCATTCAATCAGGACCTGACTTTGCCCAGACATGAGCTGGCAGGAGGCCTCGTTGGTCTTCTAACTGGGGACTTTCTGCTGCCCAGGAGGCACATATGGGCCATCCCAGAGGATGTATGTCCCTCCCTGCACTCAGCAGATGCACCCCTGACATGACCAAACTTGAGGACATCAGCGTGTATCCTGAAGTGTGTCAACAGTGTAGAGTGGGGACTTACTCAAGGCCAACATTGGTCTAGCTGGCCATCATGTCATTTGGGGATCTTCATTTATAGGAAGAAAACTGTGTAATTCACTGCTAATAACAGCTCCCATTTATTTATTTATTTATTTATTATTTTTGTGTGTGTGGGGAAGACCAGCCCTGAGCTAACATCTGTTGCCAATCCTCCCCTTTTTGCTGAGGAAGACTGGCCCCGGGCTAACATCCGTGCCCATCTTCCTCTACTTTATATGGGACGCCGCCACGGCATGGCTGACAGGCAGTGCGTCCGCGGGCGCCTGGGATCTGAACTCGCGAACCCCGGGCTGCCAAGCGCGGACTAAACCGCTGCATCACCGGGTGGCCCCTACAGCTCCCATTTATTGAGCACTTACCACTGTGGGCATGGGGCTGGGTTTCTGCTCAAGTCACTTCCATTCCTCATCCTGCAAGACATGGACTGTGATTCCCTATGATACGTGAGGCCACTGAGGCTCAGTGAGATGAAGGACTTTGTTCAAGGTCATGCAGCAAGGTTTCAGGGTTACGGCTCAACATCAGGGGTGGCTGGCTCCAGACCCCAGCGAAATGGCCTGCACTTTCCACTAAGCCATATACCTCGCAATGTCAAGTCTAAAACTAGACCTAACATGAGCACTAAATTATAAGTCTTAGGCCATGTGATGTAATGATTTAAAAGCACAGACTTGATGGTAGTGGAGGATTGGCTTATATCAGATTAACTTTCTGCTGGTAACTATTATAAAATCTGGACAAAATATATAAAACAGATTTGTTTGGAACTAGTGGAGAGTGACCAAAAGCAGGCAGAAACTGGAGGGGATATGACCCTTGAAACAAGGAAACCATACTGATGAGAGGCACATTTATCTGGCTTTTCCCCTGAGGGCATTCCCTAGCTTATGTGGAATAGAACTCAAGCAGAAAGCAGAAGCCTTATTGGCTGAGGAGTAGGAAGCTGTAGTTCAGGGCCTCCAGAGCAGCTGGAAATTGAGAGATAAAAATCCCAGGAAAGAGACCTACAGAGGGAGAAAACTCCCCTCAAACTCTTGGCTAATTTTGGCATAGGGCATGACTCTAAAGAGCCCAGGGGAAAACACAGCTGGAAGGCTGAACGAGCTGAGCAGAGATTTCTGCAGCTGCTTGGCATTAGGGAGACAGACTTTCTAGTTCAAATGTCACCAAGTTACAGTGGCTTGGTAAACAAACCAGGCTTTCCATTGAGATCCTGGGAGACCATGACTTAGGAGTAAGGACCAAAATAAACCTGCCTTAGCAAAGTCTAAAGCCAAGCCTCCATAAGATCAAGCTGAATTGCCAACAGTTAAGCAGAACAATATGCAAAATTCTTCAGAGGAAGATAACACAATCCAGAAGCTCTACATTGTATCATCACAATGTCCAGCATAAAATTAAAAATTACTAGATATGGGAAGAAACAGGAAAATGTGACATATAAATGGTAAAAAAAAAGTCAGTAGAAACAGATCCAAAGACAACCTAGATGTTGGAATTAGTAGATAGACTTTTAAATCATTATGATGAATTTGTTAAAGAATCTACTGGAAAAGGCAATTATAATAGATGAAGACCTGGGAAATTGCAGGAGTGCATTAGTTTCCTAGGGCTCCCAGAACAAACCACCACAAACTGGGGGACCTACAACAACAGAAATTTATCCTCTCACAGTTCCAGAGGCTAGAGGTCTGAGATCCAGATGTTGGCAGGGTCAGTTCCTTCTGAGGACTCTGAGGGAGAGTCTGTTCCGTGCCTCTCTCCTGGCTTCTGGTGATGCCTGGTAATCCTTGGCCTTCCTTGGCTTGTAGATGCATCACTCCAATCTCTGCTTCCATCTTCACATGGTGTTCTCCCTGTGTCTCTCTCCTCTTCCTTACAAGGACACCAGTCATATAGGATTAAGGGCCCATTTTACTCCAGTATGACCTCATCTTAACTTAGCTAATTATGTCTGTAACAACCCCATTTCTAAATAAGGTCATGCTCTGAAATATTGAGGGTTAGGATTTCAACATATCTTTTTTAGGAGGTGACATAATTCAACTCATAACAAGGAGAGATATGGAAAGTTCCTTAAAAAAAGAATCAGATCAAATTCTAAACTGTAAAATACAATATCTGAAGTCAAACATTTATTGGATGAGATTAAAACCCATACGGACATTTGTTGGATGAGATTAGACCCAATAAAAAAAAGGGCCAGTGAATTTAAAGACAGATCAATAGAAATTATCCATGCTGAAGCACAGAGAAAAATGATTGAAAAAATGAAGAGTCTCAATAACCTGTGGACAGCATCAAGCAGTCTCAACATACATGTAGTTGGAGTCCCAGAGGTGAAAAAGAGATAACAGGGCAAAAAAAGAAATTTTTTTATGAAATATTGGCTGAGAATCTTCCAAACTTGGAAAAAATAATCAACCTACAGATCCAAGAAATTCAATGAACCCTAACCCAGGATAAATACAAAGAAAACCATACTTAGGCACATCATGGACAGACTGCTGAAAACTAAAGATTAAGAGAGAATCTGGAAAGCAGCTGGGAAGAAAAAGACAATTATGTATAGGAAAACAATGATGCAAAAGACAGCGGACTTCTCATAAAAAACAGTGCAAGTCAAGAGACAGTGGAACAACACCTTAAAAGTGATTAAAGAAAAAAATTTGTCAACTTAGAATGCTATCAGTGAAAATATCTTTCAAAATGGAAAAATGAAAACATTCTTGAATAAATAAAAACAGAATTTGTTTCCAGTAGACCTGCACTATAAGAAATGCTAAAGAAAGGTCTTTAGGCTTAAGGGAAATGATAACAGATAGAATTTCAGATTTACAGGGGAAAAAATAGCACTGGGAATGGTAAATATGTGAATAGATACAAGACTGTTTTCCTTTTCTTAACTTCTTTAAAAGTTAATCGACTCCTTAAAGCAAAAATAACAGTGTGTTCTGGGATTTATTATGCATATAAAAGTAAAATATATGATCACAATAACACAAAGGACAGGAGAAGATGAAATGGAATTCTACTTTTGTAAAGTTCTTACAGAATACACAAAGTGGTGTATTATTATTGGAAGGTAGACTGTGACAACTTAAGAATGCATACTGTAACCCCTATGAGAGCAACCCCAAATATAAAGGTGTATAGCTAAAAAGTAAACAGAGAAGAGAGAATGGAATGTTTACAAATACTTGATTAACCCAACAGAAGGCAGTAAAGGAGGGACAAAGGAACAAAGAAGAGGGGACAAATAGACAACAAATAGCCAGATGACAAATATAAACCCACTCACAGCAATAAGTACATTAAATGTAAAAGGACTAGAAACTCCAGCTGAAGGGCAGGTAATGTCAGACTTGATTTTAAAGACAGTCATGTCTGAGTTCTTGGTGTGTAAGTGGGAGAATTAAGTGAGGTTGTGCGCCAAAGCTCTGAGCACAGTGCCTGGCCCACAGTGGGTGCTCCTTAAGTGAAAACCCTGATCTTATTTTACGATCCAACTTTCCTGGAAGCCTGTCTGTGAACTTCCTGCAGGGAGGTCCCAGTCGGCCATCCACACAGCGTTCAGCCCAGAGCTGAGTATTCATCCAGCTGGCCTGTGTTAAGGACCAACTTCATGCCAGACAGACAGGACCCTTCTCACTGGCAGCTGCATGTGGGTTATTTGTCCACTTTTCAGGAGCAGGGACTGGCCCTCCTCCTTCACCTGTTCCAAAGCAGTGGGGCAGGGGAGGTTAAGGTATGCAAATGGATCCTCAAAGCCAGGACTGGAGGTGAGCTTTCCTCAGGCTGCTTGGGTCAGTGGCCTGTGGCTAGTGCAACCACCTCCTGCTGCCTGGTGCCCTCCCCTTCCCTGGAAGCTGATGCCAGGGGTCTGCCCACCAGTCTCCCAGTGCCCCAGGGCTGCAGGCAAGGCCTCTTCCTCCAGAGGAGCTCTCACTCTCTGGCCCAGAAGGTCAGCCTCTTTCTTATCCCTGGCGTCTAGCTCCCTCTGGTCAAACCAGAGCACACAGCCTTTGGTCAGCAGGTTGTGGGTGCAGGACAACGAGGCAGCATCATGGGGCTGGAGCAGGAGAGGTTGCACGAGGCTCCATCAGCCTGGTGGGCTACAGGCCCTAGGTTACCCCTTGCTAATTGGTGGTCTGTGTGGGCAAGGAAAGGGGGGACAGGGTACCACAAGCTGCACTTCTGTGGGTCCTCCCCTGTCACCCCATGTCTGGCCTCTCAGTTGAGTTCAGAGCCTTGAGGACCAAAGTGCTATTTCTAGCAACTTCCTGACTGTCCAGTCCATTGGTCTCCCCGTCCCCCACATCCCCAGTCAATAACCCTCCTCCCACACACAGGTAACCTCTACCCAATTTCTCACACCATAGACTAGTTTTGCCTGTTTTTGTCCTTTATATAAATGACATCTTTTGCACACAATGTTCATGAGATTCGTCTATATGGTTGTGGGTAGTTGTAGATCGTCCATCCTTAGAGCTGACCAATCACCCTTTGTGCAAACAGTCTATAAGTCGTTTGTCCATGCCACAGCTGCAGGACATTCGGATTCATTCCTTCCAGGGCTATGACAAATAGTGCTGCTGTGAATATTCCAGGTCACATCCCCTGGTGAACACACAGGTGCATTTGGGTTGGGTATCTGCCTGGAAGCGGAAGTGCCGGGTCAGAGGGCAGGGCTGCTCAATTTGAGTAGACCCGGGCCCGCTTCCCGCAGGGGTTGTACCAATTTACATTCCCTCCAGCAGCATGCACGTTCCGGTTGCTCCCTGTGCTCATCAACACTTGGCATTGTCAGTCTTCCTCACTTGAGCTTTTCGGTGACTGATCGGCCAGCTCCCTGTGGTCTTCATTTGTGTTTCCCCCGATAAGTCATGAACTGAGCCCCGTCTCATGCGTTTGTTGGCCATTTGGATTCTCTTGTGAAATACTTTAATCCAAGTATTTCCCCTCATTTTCCTCTTGAGTTGTCTGCCTTTTCTCATGGATTTAAAAGGCCAGTCTGCTCTGCCCCACAAACTCACAGCCACAGTGGTTGGGACATATTTACACTGTAGGTGGTGACAGGGTTTCAAACAAAAGATGTAATATGTCACATAAAATTAATCCGATTTGAATTGATTCCGTTAGATGGATCCATTCGTCTTGGTTTTATGGTTGCATGAAAGCTACGAGGAGTTGATGCCTCATTTTCTGTTGGTACATGTGTAAGTGACAGCACAGTAAGAACCATTCAAGGCAACAAGGAGTGCCCAGGAGATCCCCTTCTCCTCGTGGTCAACAGGAGGTGATTTTCAAAACCCAAATCCGATTTGGTAACTCCCCTGCTTAGTGCAAAGTGTTCCTTCTGTCTGGGATGGAGACGAGGCTCCTTCTGGTCTCCCACACTCGCCGCGTACCCACACCTGCTCTCCTGTGTCACCCACCGCAGCTGGTGCCACTTTCTGGACCGTGACCTCCTACACCGGGCCTTCTCTCTACACAGGCCCCCAGCTCTCGCGGCTCCCTATTTGGGAGCAGCCTCGACCTGTGGCCACTCCCTTTGCTTACAGTTAAGTTCTTACTCAGACCTCAGCTCAATTGTCACTTCTGACGGAAGCCCTCACTACGGCCCTGAAACACCCCAGCCCAGCTGAGCATGTTCCTTCTTTGCATAATCTCAGCTGCAATCTTTGGTTTATTTGTGGCATTCTTCCCTCCCAGACTGCAAGTTCCATGAAGGCAGGGGTGGCATTTTTTTCTGTACTTTTTTGTCTTTTCTTTTTATTTAGTTATCTATTTGCTGAGGAAGATCAGCCCTGTGCCTCTATTTTGCCATCTTCCTCTATTTTATATGTGGGACACCACCACAGCATGGCTGGTGAGTGGTGTGGGTACGCACCTGGGATCCGAACCCACGAACCTGGGCCACCAAAGTGGAGCACATAGAACTTTAACAACTCGGCCGTGGGGCTGGGCCCCTCCCACTGTTTTTTCTCCAGGGTCTATGCCAGTCCTTGGCATTTGGCGAGTGCTCAATAGTTTGTTGAGTGACTTAATGATCTGAGCTTGTGTAACCCTGTCACTGTATTAAGACTGAAAGGCAGACAGGGCCCAAGGTCACATGCAGGGATGGGCCAGAGGCAGGCCTGGGGCCCAGCTCTTCTGGTGCAACCGTACGACGTGAAGGAAAGTCCTCTTTGGCCAGCAGCTTAGGGGCCAGGCCCACCTCTTCAAGGGCCCGGAAGACCCTTAAGGATAATCTAGTCCAATTCTTTTGTGCTTCAAATGAGGAAACTAAGAACCAAAGAGAGGAAAGGGATCGTCTGGAGTCACACGGTGAAGCAGAAGCTTGGCTAGATCTGGGACCCACGCTGCCTGACACTCAACATTCTTTCCACTGCCCCTGATTCTCTCGGAGGCAGGACACCGAGGGAGGCGGGGGGCACGGTTTTCACAAGCCTGACTGAGCCTCTGAGCGTGGCTGGGTTTCCCAGCCCCATGCAGACGGGGGCTGATGACAAAGGCCTTCCTTGTTCTCCTCAGAGTCTATTCTAGAGTCCCCTGGGGCGGTATTGAATTCCTGTCTAAGGAAGGTGAGGGAGGACAGGAACATTCTGGAATAAAGCCTGGGGACGCTCAGAGAGAGGCAGGAAGGACAATTCACAGCCGAGGAAAACTTCAACTGCCAGCAAATGCCCACCGGTGCCTGGCCGGGTCTGGGCGGTTGTGATGGGGGGGACTGACCACAGGGATTCACTTAACCCTTTCTGGGCAGAGGCAGATGACATTTTTTAATCAAAATTTTAATTGAGATACCCATAGAGGGACATGCAGTTCTAAGAAATAATACAGAGAGATGCCAGGTACCCTATACTCAGTTGCCCCATGGAAACATCTAGAACTATAGGACAATCTCCCAACTGGAGTTTGGACATTGACACATTCCCCAGATCTCAGATTTCCCAGTATTAATGATACTCTTTTCGTGTGTGTACTTGTCCTGTGCCACTTGATCCCGGGGTTGTCTATGCTCCATCCCAGTCAGGACACAGGACACTTCCATCACCACAAGGATCCTTCCTGCTGCTCTTATAACCACCCCCACCCCCTTCCAGCCTGTCCCTAATCCCTGGCAACCTCTAATCCCACCTCCTTTGCTAAACTCTTGCTACGTCAAAAGCGTTATCTAAGTGGAATCCTAGAGGATGCCACCTTTTAGGATTGGTTTTTTCCCTCGGCAGATGCCACTTTCCGAGCCGGCACCGCGTCTGCATGGTCTCACGGCCCCAGGAGGTGGGTTCTGTGATTCCCATTTTACAGCTGAGCAAGCTGAGCCCCTGACACTCCAGAGCCAGCGCCCTTGGTGGCCACAGCAGGGAGTGCCTCCTCAAGGAGAAGAGGGCGTGGTTTGCAGAGGTGGGCTGGGGGCTGGGGATGCAATGGCCTCCTGAGCCTTCTTCAGCCCTGCTGGGGTCCTGCCCGCTCTGTCTGGGGGGCGGGTCTCCTCTGTCCCTCCCACACCCTCCCCAGTGCTCTTCTGTCCACTGAGAGGAGGGGCCGGGGGCTGTTGGATCTGAACCTGCTGACCCTGCATGGCCACTGAGGAGCTGTGACTTGCACAGAGGCCCCACCCTCTGAACCTCAGGTTCCCTCTGGATGAAACGGGGGGATGGATCGCACCCTGCAAATCCGTGAAGATGCAATGAGGCGACGTGTGAGGAGCAGTCAGCAAAGTGCCAGGCCCAGAGTGAGCCCCCAGTGCACGCCGCAGAGAGCCGCCCGCGGCCCCATTTGGCAATGAATTATGTATGGCCTTCTGGCAGCCCTGCTCACTGGGGCTGGCGTTCTCCAAGCTTCTCTTGGGCCTCTCTCTCCAGTGAGGGGTGCAGGGTCCCCTTGGGGGGTGGGCAGCGTTCTCTGTCTCTCCTACAGGGACCTGACCAGCTTCTGGTGGCTGATCCCTCAGTCCCCAGGATGCCCATTTCACAGACTGGAGAACTGAGGTCTGGGGTTATCTCAGGAACACGATAACGATAATAGCAGCAGCAACATCAATAACAAGAATAATGGTGATGGTGCCAGCTGGGCTTCACTGAGCCTTTTGACGTGCCAGGCATGAACAGACAGTCGTTCATGCAAATCGGAGTGTCCACCTGTGCAGGCACAATCCTAGGTGCTGGGGTCATAGCGGGTGACAGTCCTGCCCTCCCGGAGCTCGGATTCTACTGCGGGAGAGCAGGCAATTGGTAAATGAGTAATTGATTACATGCATGTCAGGTGACAGGGGCTGTGAAGGAAAAGAAGGGAGAGCCAGCGGGGTGGCAGGAGGCGGGGCCAGCCAGGGAGAGCCTGAGCCTCGCTGACGAGGTGGCATCTGAGCAGAGCCTTGAAGGGAGTGAGAGAGCGATTCCTCTCTCTGGGGAGGAATGTTCCAGAAAGGAGTGGCAAGTGAGGAAGGCTTGGGCAGGACATGAGCTAGAGTCTGAGGCACCGCAGCCGGCTGGTATCATGAGAAGCATCGAATTCTCAGGGCAGCTTTGCGAGCTGCACACCGCCATCGCCCCATTTCAGAGATGAGAAAACTGAGATTCAGGGGGTATTTCTAATCTTTGTTCAGATGCTTCACTGCAGGTGTACTGATGTGTTTGATTACAGGGGCTGCCCCACACTTCATGGGGGTGTTAGGAAATAGGTGGTGTGTGTGTCACATTATCTTCCTGCAACTGGAAAAATTCTGAGTTCTAGAACCATCTGCCCAGGGATTTGGGGTCAGGGATGGTGGGCCGTGTGATCCGGGTCTCCACATTTAGTGCTATCATGTCATCCCCCCTGCCTTAGATCACGTGCCTGCTACTGTTTTTCTTTTTCACCTGCCTGTAAACTCCCAGTATCAGGTGAACTAACAGGACAGCACTTCACAGTCTACAGACAGGAGGTGCTTCTCTGCTTGCCCACGGCGCCCCGGTAGGCCCACACTGCGCATTCCAAGTCAAGTCCAGAGATGCCACGACCCAGGCCCTGGCCACCTCGCTCTGCAGCAGGCCCAGAGGTGGCAGGTGTGGAGCCCATCGATGGATCCGCCAGCCTCAGCCCCCGGCAGCCAGGCCAGGAGAGGTGTTCGGGCGTGGACTCACGCTGTCTGACATCCCCAGCGATGGCCCGGATGTGGAATGAACGGTGAGAGCCCTCCTCCCATCTCCAGCTGGAGGTGGAGGGTGTGAGGCAGCCCGTGGGGTGAGTCGGTGCAGAATCAAAATGACCCTGCAGAAGGGAGGAGTGGCCGGAGGTGAGGACGACTCTGCTAGGGAATGAAAACTGCTCAGCAGCCACCTCCTCCCAGCCTCCCTGCCTCCGGGTTTGCCCCTCTAACCCCCCCTGCAAAGGTTCCAGGTTAATCTTCCCAATTAATCCTCCTCCTTGAGCCACCAGAACTTCGCTGTTCCCTAAACCTTGCTTCTGAAGGCCCCTCAGTACCTGGCCCCGCTGTCCCCCTCCTGGAGCGCACCTGGCGGCTCTCATCTCCCAGCCTGTGTCCCCGCTGGTTCCCACGTCTGGAACGGCATTGAAGACACACTTGTAGGTCAGCCCCCTACATCAGAGGAGGCCACCTTTCCCTAACCGCTCAGGGCCTCTCCCAGCCCTCTCCCCAGCCTCCTGGCCGTCACAGCCCCAGGGCTCCCGCAGCTGTCTCCAACTGGCCTCCCCACCTTGGGAAAAGTTCCAGCTCCCAGCCGTCCGGCAATCGAGGCCCATCCAGATCAGGCGGGCTCCAGCTGCACGGCCCCGCCCCCAGCTCCCTCCCTGCCCCCGCACCTGTTCAGCCTGACAAAGCTGCTTAGGGTCCTCTGAGATTACCCTTTTCCTCTCTCACTTCCAGACCTTCTTATGTATGGTTCCCTCTGCCTGGAACACCATTCCCTCCCCTCTTAGCCTGCCTTACTCTGACTCATCCTCCGGGACGCCGTGTGGATTTGACCTCCTCCAGAAAGACTTCTTGGATTTAGGGCCCCCCTCTTGGCCCTCAGAGGCCCTGTGTCCCTTGCATTATCATAATTCCCCCTCCAGAGTGAAGCTGGCTGACTGGCCAGTCCCTTCTAGGCCACGGTCTCGTGAGGACAGAGCCCCACGTAGGCCTCTGTCTCCCCCGACCTGGCCAGGGCTGCGTGCCCAGGGGGGTACTCAAGAAGCTCCAGAGGGGGGCCCGCCTGGTGGCGTAGCAGTTAAATTCATGCACTTCGCTTCGGCGGCCCAGGGTTTTCAGGTTCGGATCCCGGGTGCGGACTGACGCACCACTTGTCAGCCATGCCGTGGCGGAGTCCCATATAAAGCAGAGGAAGATGGGCACGGGTGTTAGCCCAGGGCCGGTCTTCCTCACACACACACACACACACAAGTCCAGAGGGAAGAAGTAGGAAATGGTACAGTAAAGCCTTTCACATGCAACACAACAGCCCCACGTGAAGGCCTGGATTTCTAGGCCTTTCTGACACCCAGTCAGGTCACCATCTGGCCACACCCAGCAGCCCTGGGCTATTCTCTTTTAATCTGTATAACGGGCATAATCCTGGGTCTTATGTGACAGTGTTGTGAGGATAAACGGCGCAGCATCCGTAAAGTGCCGATCTCAGCCCCATGTGTTCAGTGAGCATTTCATGTTCCTATTATTGGAAATTAATGGGGCTCTGGAGCCAGACTCTGTTGCTTCAAATCTAGGCTCCTCCACTTGCTGGCTCTGTGACTTTGGGAAAGTTACTTAACCTCTCTGGGCCTCAGTTTCCTCATCTGTAAAATGGGACAAATCACAGGCTTGTTCTCTCTCTCTCCTTGGGCGGTTGGGAGGATTAAATAAATGAATATGTGTACAGAGTCTGCACAGTGGTTGCAGCAGGGAAAGGACCGGATGTTATTACTGTCTCAGGGTCACTGTGAGGGCCTCAATCCTGACCCAGCGAGGAGACTCTAGCTTCTGGGGAATCTTTCAGAGTTGCTGATCTGAGTCGGGGCGGGAACAGATTTTAGAACTTGTAAAAATGGACTTCCTACCCCCCACATCTCCTGAAACCACTCCAGCCATGTCTGATGGTCAGAGTCACCAGGAAGTTCTTCCTTGTACCTATCCTAAATCCTTCCTATGCTGATTCCTCTGGGTTCCCATCCAGGCTTGGATGGAAAGATGAGGGAAGGATTAGGGTGAATCCCAGAGCTCCCCAGCTCAGCCCAGCATCCAGCAAGGTGAGCGGCCTAGGTTCCTGGGGGGCTAAGGGCCAGCCAGGGAGGGTTTGCTGGGCTGTTTCCTCAAAGGCCTCCCAGCCAGACCCAAATGCCAAGCCACCTCTGTCCCCTGGATCTCAGGCCTTGGGGACAGAATGGGCGAGTGTGCACCTGAGGGTGGGAGGGGGAGAGAGATGTGAGGGTCTGAGGGGGAGGGAGGCAGGACTGCACCGGCAGCCAGAGAGGAGAAGGGGTGTGGGAAACGGAGGGCGTGGGGTAGGGCTGCGGGGCTGGGGCAGGGAGCCTGGGGGCGGCCGGCAGGCGGGAGAGGGAGGCCTCACACCAGACACTGTCTAGACGCAGCAATTATTGTCAGCTCAGAACACCCAGGCGCCGCCGGCTCAGCTGAAAGGGAGCTTAACAAAGAGCCGGGAGAGGAAGAAAGTGGAGAAAAGCGCCCGCGGAGCCGGCTCCTCGCTGGTGGGGCTCTTTCTCTGCCCGGTTCCCCCTCTTTGTGCTCCCCCGACAGAAAAGCGCAGCTCAGAGATGCGAGAGGGGGACGCGGCTCCTCCTGGGCTCAGAGGGCCGGCCACGGTCACCGTGTAGGTTTGGGGAGGGAGAGGTGGGTGTCCTGGAGGGGATGCATTTTGCACGTGCGGTTCTTTATTTGGAGGGCAGTGGCAGTGTGAACCGAATTCCCGAGGGGAGAGCAGCTCTGAGCATTTGAACCCCAGTCCCCCACCTTCCTGCTGGGTTGCGCTGGGCCAGGTACAAATTCTCTGGGCCTTGGTTTTCTCATCCACAAAATAGGAACAACTCCACCCCCGGCCCACGGTGAGAGGATGGTAAATCTAATTCTCTTCTGCCTCGCAGGGCTGCAGCCCATGCCCCTCATTGTACTGATGGGGAGACTTCAGGGCCCCAAGTGACCTGGGATGGGCCACTTCCCTGGTTAAGGGCCTCACCTCCATCGTTTCTCTGCCTCTGCCATTATCATCTCCATTTTGCAGATGGAGAAACTGAGGCACACAGAGGCCACAGCCACTTGCCAGAGCTCACAGCCAGTCAGCAAGGGGTTTGGATTCAGGTTTGTCCCATCATCCTAACCATGACTTTGTGATGTATACTCACCCTGGGGGGTGGGAGGGCTAATGGTCAGTGGCAGGACTGATGGGAAAGCCACAGGCCCATGTGGTCCAAGAGTCTGCAGGTAGGGTCAGAGCTGTGGGTGGCCAGGCCACTGTCCCAGTGCTGTCTGGAACCTGGCCTAGGCTGAGCTGCTGGGCCCTGGTATTAAGGGCAACTCTAGGCAGAGCAGACCTGCCTTCCCAGGGTGGGAGGGACAGACCCGGGCTCTGGGTGGGAAGTGGGCTGGATGGCCTGGGATGCCCCAATTCTCAGCACCCCGCAGTAGGTAAGGGTACAGACATTGCCCGCCAGCCAATAATCCAGCCCTCCCCCCCCCCCCCCGGCTCCTTGGGGAAGGGGCCAGATACTGGTCCTGGGTTCCAGAATAACTGGGAGTGGAGGCGGTAGTGCTGGATTTCCAGAGTGGTGGCAGGGTCCGAGGTCCTCCTCCATCCATCCATCGTCCCCTGTCTGGCCTGGCCAGGCCATTCCCAGGTCCTGGATGGGTTGATGTGTCCCTTGGATCCTGCCTCAAGTGGCGGGCAGGACACTCAGTGCAAGGGACACTCACACACTCACACCGTAGGCTGCTCAGAGCCAGACCCCTGACACGCCCCAGTCCCCACATCCCCTCCTCCACCTTGGGGTACAGGCCCCGGCTGTTGGAGACGCAGCCCCAGCCCACCCCAGCCACCCACGTGCTGAGCGCCCTCACCGTGTCCAGCCCTGGAACGTACCCTTCTTCTGCCCCCCCAGGCTTCCACGGCTCAACATTGACTACAGGTTGAGTTCAGACCCCTTAGGGCCCACCACGACCAGACTCCGCCCCTCTTTCTGGAAAATTCCAGCATATCCCACAGTACCACATGCAGTTCCCTTTTCTCTTCTCCTCTCTGTGCCTTTACTCAAGCTGTTCCCTGGGCCTGTCCCCACCATGTCCCAGTACAAATACCTGAACTCTGTGAACCTGCTC
Source organism: Tapirus indicus (assembly GCA_031878705.1). Classification (NCBI taxonomy): domain Eukaryota; kingdom Metazoa; phylum Chordata; class Mammalia; order Perissodactyla; family Tapiridae; genus Tapirus; species Tapirus indicus. The sequence goes on along the minus strand of CM062929.1, from coordinate 31,923,053 downwards.
CCCTTGGCTGCTGTTGGCCTCAGGGGACAGCACCAGCCTCCCTTGTTGCACAAGCCTGCGCCCAGCACCTCCCTGATCCCTCCTCCACCCCAACACCATGACACACCAGCTCCTGTCCTCTGTACCTTCCCAATCTGTCCAAGGCCAGCCTCCCCTCCACCTCAGAGGCCACCTCCCTGGGCCAGGCTGCCATTGCTCTCTCGAGACCCTGGTACCGCTTCCTTGTGTCCACCCTTGCCCCCTCCAGTCCTGAGTGAGCTGTGCAGATCTGGTCTCCTAGCCAGCTCTGGAAAACTCCTCCAAAGCATCCAGCCGCCTCCAGGACATGGGCCACGCTGACCCCCTCTCAGGTCTGTGCCCCTGGGACCCTCCTCCCCGGGGTCCCTGCCCCCTCCACCAGTCACTCCTCACCTAGTTAGCCACTGCTGGGCCTCAGGCACCCCTCCTCAGGGAGCCCTCCTGTGACCCCTACGGAGGTCAGGGGCCTGGGGCCAGCCCTCCCAGCTCCCTGGCGGTCCCCTCCCAGCCGCTGCCCTCCCGTCATTATTTGCTGCATTATTCATAACAGTGTGCAGCCTCTGCCTCCTCTGCAGGACCGCGAGCCCCGTGTGGGCCTGGCTGTCTGTCTTGTTTGTCACTGTGTCCCCAGCACCCTTCCTTAGGTCCCCTCTCCAGGTTGGGTTTTCAGCCTCGCTGCACCCCAAGGCAGGAGAAAGGGAGCCCCAGGTCCCTTCCTTGCTCCCCTCCAGGAGCCCTCCCTGGAGAGGCCATGGGGTTTTCAGGGCAGCCCCCCTCCTCCCCTCCACAGTGGTCACACAAGGGCAAGACATGTCAGTGTGCTGCCTGTTGGCTGGAGAGCACCCCAGGGCAGGGCTGCGGCTGCCTTGTGCCCCCCCCCCCAAGCCCCAGTGTCTTGGACAGCCCTGGGCTGGTGCTGCCCGACAGGGCGCTGCCCTCGGCTCAGGCATGGGAAGGCCAGGGTGGGCAGCTGGGGATGGATCCAGCAGGAGACCCCACAGAGCTGGGGGCCCTGGGTGAGGAGCCAGAGGGGTGCAGGGAGGGGCCGAGGAGGGTGGCAGTGCCCCTCCACATCCATTCCCCTCCCAGAGACCCCTGCCAGCTGGCTCCCCCCACTGCAGCTGGCCCTGCTTCTCCTTCCACTCCCCTCCATGGCCCTCTCCTCCCCTCTCCCCATCCCCCTTCCTCCTCCTCTCTCCTCCCCCCTCACTTCTCTCCTCTCCTCTGCTCTCCTCTCTTTTCTCTGAGTCCTTCTCCCTCGCCTCCTTCCTTTCTTCTTCCTGGGTTAAAAATAATCAACTTTCTGGGAAGCAGCAGCTCCTGCTGAGCCGCCCTCCCCACACTTGGGAGCCCCTGAGAATAGCTTTCTGCGGTTCTCGCCCGAGCCCCTCCTCTCCCCGCGCCCCCTCCCCGCGAGCTGACTAATAAGGGCCGGCAGCAGTGCCAGCTCGGCTAGAAAGGCGTTAACCGCTTCCTGCCCGGCAGGGACGGCGCGCGGCCCCTGCAGGCCGGCGGGAGGGGGCCGCGGGGGGCGGGCGCCCTGGAAGCGAGTCAGGCAGCATCCAAGCCCCAAGCTCTAAGCGCACGTAGCAGACGCTCAATTATCATCGGTGGTTGGATGAACTGTGACCTCTGACCACCAAACCGGCACGTCCAGCTGCTTATGCAGCTAACTCGGGGCTTGGTGGCAGCAAAGGGACATCAGGGAACGCGTCAGGCGCGGACACCCAAGGGATAGGGAGGGGTAGATGGATCGGGGCCACGTGGAGGGTGTGACCCGGCCGGTGAGGCTCCCTCCGCTTGGTCGAGGACTCCCTGCCCCCTGGCGCTGGGCACGGCCTGAGACGGGCCAGGGCCGCGCCCGCTAAGTGTGACCAAGGACAGGGAGGGGCTGAAACTTTCCTGGGGGTCCAAGGAAGTCCACCGCCGGTTGGGCCTTTAGCGATCATCCTCTCTCACCTTGCAGAAGGGGAAACTGAGGCCCAGGGGAGGCGGGACGTCTCCAGGTTCCTGCCGCAGACCTTAAGGGACCCAGGGCCCCCCGAGACCCTCGGTTCCAGCACGGGGGTTACTGCGGGTGCAGGGCTGGGGGGGCACATCAAGGTCGAAGGTGAGGGGTAGGCGGGGAGAGAAGGAACGCGAGCAGGCGGGGTCCCGCTGGCCCCGCCCACCCCGCGCGGACCCGGCATTACCTCACCGCGGCGCGCGCCCATTGGCTGGGGCCCCGGCGGCCCGCCCACGCGGCGGAGCCTGTTAACCCTTCCCGCCCCGCGGGCTCGGCCCGGGCCGGCCACCCGGCCCCCGGCTCCCCCGGCCTTCAGGCGCCCCAGGGCCACGGGGACCGGGGGAAGGGGACGTGGGGGCAGGCCCGCGGCCGGAGCGCTCAGTGGTGAGAGCGCAGGTCGGCCAGCCTGGCTTGGGCTCCTCCCCCGCTCCCGGCTGTGTGACCTTGGGCAACCGGCCTCACCTCGCTGAGCCTCCTCCGCTTGTTTTCTCAGCTGTAAAAAGAAGTGAGTGATGTAACTCCTGCCCTTCCTAACTCCTTCCCCGCGTACTTGCCAAGCGCCGGGCACGTGGGCTGCGCGCTCCACATTGTCTGCTCACTGCGAGAGGGACCGTTATGATTACTGGCTTTCAGAAGAGGAAAGCAGCTCAGAGCAGCGAAGCCGCCTCCCAAGGTCACACAGCAAGAAAGTCGCAGAGCTGGGATTTGACCCCTGAGTCTGCGTGTGTTCTGAGCCTGGACTTCTACCCGATGCAACATACTGCTTCTGCTGGGAGGTGCTGCTTCTCGGCGCCGCTGGTCTCCCAGGAGGGACAGGACTCACTATGCCCAGCCAGTCAGACCACCCAGCGTCACTGTGGCCATATAACACCAGTGACAAGCTGGAAAGCCAGGGCCTCCAGAGAGGGAAGGCTTCCTGGAGGAGGTGGGACTGGAGTTGAACATTCAAAGGGGGAGGCAGGAGGACCCTCAGACAAAGGCAGAGGGACTGGACAGAGCACGGTAGGGATGCACAAAGTGGGGTCAGGAAGCTCTGAAGGATCCCCGGAGTCAACCTGCCTGTCAAGGGTCAGCCACCAGATGCCCACGTGGGGCCCAGGGAAGCCGGTCCCCTGTGGGCAGCACTGGGGGGCCAGGAGCACAAGCAGAGGCCCACATACCTCATGTCTGAGTATTTACAAGTTATAAATCATGCTTACAAACTGCTAAATAAAATATGTTCTGTCCTCCTTCTTTGACAAATACACCTTCCTAAGGACAAATGCACCTGGAAGGCTGGGTTTCCATTTAGAATTCAGGTTGGTACTAGAAGTGGCAGCCTGGGGAGAGCCGCCCCCCAGCCTGCGGCTCCCCACTCAGCCCCTCTTTTCTTTCCGTCCGGGTTTCCTCCTTCTCTGTGAAGGGCTTTGCCTGCTCAGGTGTGGACATTCCAGCCCGTGTGCATAAACTCTGTCCACACCCGCTGCAAACAGCCACCTTTTGGCCACCCCTAGGGCTTAGGGATGCCCAAAAGGGGAAGCTCAGACCACCCTCAGGAGGATGGACCCAGGAAGTGGGCTGGGGGCCACTGAGCAGGGAATTCCAGGGTCCCAGGTGCCCAGTTCATGGATCCAGCTGGGCATGTCCCCTTGGTCACAAGGATTCTTTGTCCCATGAGGAAGGGCACAGCGAGAGAAGGGCCGGGGGCTGCTCTCTAAAGCCTGGGACTCAGGTCTGAGGGTGCTGTCGAGGTCCCTGGGTGCTGCTGCGGCTGGGGTGGCCCAAGCTGGACGCAGGGTCTCCCCTCCTCTGTGAACTTGCTCCTGGCCATCACTTCCAGCCACGCACCCCGACCCTGGCCAGAGCCCAGGTGTCATCCTAGACTCCTCCCCATCCCCCAGCCCAATACTCACAAGACCTGAGGAGCTTCCCACCTACAGGAGTCAGCTCCCTCCCCGCTGTGCCCACTGCCCCTGCCCCTATCCAGGCTGGGCTCCCAGCTCCCACTCTCTGCCCACCTCCCCATCCGATCTGCCCTCCATGTCAGCCAGACAGATTTTTCTAAACGCAAGCCTGACCACTTCTTTCCCTCTCTAACCATCCCTGGCCCTCGGGGCTCTCGATGTATCATTCCCAGGCTCCGGATGGCTGACTCCCCTCAGCTTCTCCTCCCTTCTCCTCACCTTTGGTTCTGAACTCCAGTTATCTGGACCTTCTCTCCAATCCTGACAGCTTTATGTCCTTTCTGCCCTGGGGCCTGCATGCATGTTATTCCCTCTGCCTAGAACCATGCTTTCTCTCTTCATCCTGCCAATCTCAGCTTAAGTGGGGGACCCTCCCTGACCCCCCGGACCAGCAGCAACCACACGGAAGTGAGCTGATTCGCTCTGGAGTTACCTGTTTCAAGTGTGTTTCCCACCTGGCCTGTGAGTGCCAGGAGGGCGGGCTCAGTCAGTCTCGTCCACTGCTCCATCTTCAGCGTCAGCAGGGTGCCTGGCCCAGAGCAGGTGACACTGAAGGCTCATGGGACAGATGGGTCTGCACTGGACTGGAAATCAGGAGACTGAGAATGACAGTTGATTTCTATGGCGTGCTTACTGTGTACTGTTTTTTTTTTTTTTTTTTTTTTTGTGGGGAAGACCAGCCCTGAGCTAACATCTGTTGCCAATCTTCCCCTTTTTGCCGAGGAAGACTAGCCCTGAGCTAACATCCGTTGCTAATCCTCCTCTTTTTGCTGAGGAAGACTGACCCTGGGCTAACATCCGTGCCCATCTTCCTCCACTTTATATGGGATGCCGCCTCAGCAGGGCTGACAGGCAGTGCGTCGGCAGGCGCCCGGGATCCGAACTCGCGAAACCCGGGCTGCCAAGCGCGGACTAAACCGCTGCGCCACCGGGCGGCCCCTACCAGGCCCTGTTTTTAAGCATAGTATGTGTATTCATTCACTTCTGTCTCACAACGGCCTTTGAAACAGGAACTATTCTTCTCCCCATTCTACAGAGTGAGGACACTGAGGCACAGACGGTTCAGAGACTCGGGCTCACAGCTGGCCAGCAGCAGGCGCAGATTTGAACCTGGCCAGTTGAGTTCCAAAGCTCAGCCACCTCCTACCATCTAGCCCCAGCTGGGCCAGTACCTTGCTGTGAGTCCCTGGGCCAGTGTCTTCACCTCTCTGAGCTGAAGCTTTTTGTGTGTGCAACATGGGGTTGCCAGAGTGGTGATCCCTTAGGTCCTTTCCAGATCTGACTTCCCAGGGTCTCATGACTCTTCCTGGGAAGTTCCCCTGATCATCTGCCCTTTGGTGAGCACCTGCTCTCCAGCCTCCTCCCCAGGTCTCGGGCAAAGTCTCTCTGCAGAGGTCCTGCGGGTGGCGTCCGGGAGTTGGGTGGATGGAGAACAGCTGGTGTGAGTTAGGCAAGGTGGGCACTGGTCACATCTGTTCCTCTGTGGACAGGACAAAGGCAGGGGAGTAGTCTGGCGGGTAAGAATCAGGCTTTGGGCTCAGAAGAGTGCAAATTCCGGCTCCTTCACGGAGCGGCCATGTGGCTGGGGACCTCCGCCCCCCAACCTCAGTTTCCTTATCTGTGGGGCCCCGTTCGAGTTGTACAAGCCCTGTGGGGCTGTCAGAATATCTCACAGGGCCTGGCTCACGCCGCCTGGGGGTGGTCAGTGTTTAGAAGCTGCAGTCAATTTTCTTTTTTTAACCATTGGGTCCCAGCAGGCAGGAGGCAGGGCCCGTGGCTCCCCCAGCAAATTAACCATGTGTTTCTAGAACTCACCTCCCTGTGAAACATTCCTCCTCGGAGAGCTCTGAGTACCAGGCTGGGTAACCAAATCTCCCCGGCCGTCTGGTCATCGTGGCCAGCTGGTGCTGGGCCTCCAACTCACAGGGACTGCCCGCGCCCTCCAAGGCTGGGCGACATGAGTGAGCTGAGCTGCCAGGTCCTGGGGTTCAGGCAGAGACTGGAGTCTAGAGGTCTGGGGGGCCTGAGCACGTCAGGAGCCAGGGGCACTTGGAGCAGAGTCAAGCTTGGGTCTCTATGCCAAGAGCTTCACATATCACCTCAGGGACTCTTCACCACAGCCCTCTGGGATATGTACCCATTCTACAGAGGACACGACGACGTGGAGGCTCAGAAAGGGACAGTGACTTGCCTGCAGCCACACAGCCAGAAGGAGGAGTCCGGATTTCACTCTTTATCACTCTGGCCCCTGCTTCAGGCAAAGGTATTCAAAACATGTTCAAAGACAGGATGAGTGAACTGAGAAGAGAAGTTCTGGAAGAAACCTTGGGACACACACATGGGCCCATGGACAGGACTGTTTATAAATGAGCGTGGGTGCCCCTTCGTCCCCATCCCAGCACCTCTCCTTTCCCGCTTGTGTTGTGCTGCCTTTATTTATTCCCTTCTTGTCATCTGTCAACTCAGCTGGACTCTGAGCTCTGGAGGGCGGCACTGGTCTTTCCCCGCCATGTACCCAGCGCATGATTCCATGCGGCGCCCGTGGAAGGCGCCAGTGGCTCCTATGAATGAAAACATGTGAGCTGCAGACGGCTGTGTGCCCTCGCCCCGTGCCCTCGCTCCGACCTCTTTTCTCTGTCTCCGCATGTGGGGTGGTGCGTCCCATCCCGCAGGAGCTCAGGTGAGCTGCTGGGCTCCTGCTGGGCCGAGGGAGGGGCCCTAACACCCAAGGGACAGTGAGGACTGGGGGGGTGGGGGGCAGTGAGGACTGGGGGGGTGTGTGCGGTTGTGGGGCAGCTCATCTGAGTCCATCTCCCATAAACGCATCCACTGTGATGTAGGCCGGCAACCCTGCTCCTTCCCCGTGTCCCCCATCCCCCTCCTCATCCTCCTGATTCTGGTCCCCCACCAGGACAGGCTCACCCTCCTTCTCTACGAGTTCCTCCCGACAGGGCCGGGCAGCTGGGGCGCGCTCTGCTGGATGGCAGGAGGGGGTGTGGGGCTCCACGCCAGGCCTCATGAAGAGGGCCTGCCGACCCCGGGGGCAGCCCTTGGAACAGACAACGCCTCCTATTTGTCAGGAACCCCAACCACACACCCCACCCCCGGGTCTCAGCACAAAGGGCCTCAGGGCCCCAGTCTGCAGAAAGGACACGACCAGGACACTCCCTTGGGGAAGGGGATCACCGAGGGGATGAGCTGCCCCCACTGAAGCTCAGTTCACCCACAAACTCGGCCCAGCGGGAGCCTGATGGCTGTGCTAATGACGTTTCTGAGTTTCTGCAAGGCACTTTCAGCGTTACCCCATTTTACAGATGAGAAAGTTGAGGCCCCAGACAGAAGCGACCTAAAGGCTCTGGCCCAGTTTAAGTCACCAAATATCCCCAAGGCCCTGGGCCGGGGTGGCAGAGTGGGGACAGGGGGCAACTGGACGTGCTCCTTCCTCTTGAGTAGCTGTGGCCTGGGGTGGGAGTGGGGCTGACCAAAGGCCAGGTAAGTGTGACCTGTGGGTGAGACGGTTGGGCCTGGAGCAGCTCTAGAGGGAGCAAGGACAGCCCCTGGGAGGAATGGGGGGGACCCCCTTGCTGGAGGTGGGACTGTGACAGTATTGACCATGGGGGTGACAGGGGTCGAGGCGCTAACTGAGCCAGACGTGATGCCAGGCCCTGTCTGGAAAGGAGGAGGAGGAGGATGAGGAGGAGGACGGGTCCCCGCCCTCCCTGGGGGGTAAACACCATGATGGGGGTGAGGGGGAAAGATTAGAGGCTGTGGGAGCCCAGAGGAGGGGCCCCAATGCCGCCTTGATGCGTGCTGTGTGGTCTGTGTGTTTATTGTGTGGTCAGGGTACAGAAGGTGTGTGTATTGAGTGGTCTGTGTGATGTGCATGGAGTATATGTGTCCGCAGTCTACGGCATATGGACGGTGTGTGTGTGCAACTACATGTGTGTGTGCACCTTTGTGTCTGTGCCTGTGTGTGGTACGGTCTGTGTGACATGGAGTGTGTGCTGTGTGTGTCTTGTGGGGTGGTGGTAACTGGGACACTCCCCAGGGGAAGAGCTAAGGAGAGATGGAGGAGGAGATGGTAACCAGGAAAGTGGGAGAGGAGAGGGAGCGTTTGTTCGGGCAGGCAGGGGGGGAACAGCGCGTGCAAAGGCCTGGAGGCAAGAGCAGCCAGGAGCAGGCGAGGACTTGAAAGAGTTCCAGGAAGGCTGGGGGGTGGGGAGGGAGAGGCGCGGGTGTGGGGGCAGCAGGGCAGGCCTTTCTCTGTGAGCTTGAGGGGGGTTACGGGCAGGAGGGGCTGAGCCACCACTGACCAGGTGGGAGGGGCAGGCGGACTGGGGCAGATGCTGGGTGAGGTGGGGGTGTGTCTGGGGAAGAGCCAGAGTCCTCCCTCCTGCGGCCATGCATCTGGGAGGCTGCAGGCCTGGGATCCCAGACGGGAGCCTACTCCGGCTCAGTGCTGGAGAGCAGCAGCCGGACGGTTCTTAGTTGCCCATCTATAAATTGGGTCCGAGATTACGTGCCAGAGGCCCAGGAAAAAGCCTAAGAATTGCAGATGTTCTTGGCACACTCTCTGTGCTGCTCTGGGACAGACTGGGCGTCATGACCAGCTTTCCCAGCACCCCACGAGCCCGGAGGCGCGGAGGAGGGCAGGCCCTGGTGCAGGGCTGGCTGTTAGCGCCACAGGCCTGAGGGCACAGAGGGTGAGCTGGGATTTGAACCCGGGTGATCTGACTCCAGAATGGCCCTCTCGGCTGCCTTCAGCAGGAGCATAATCTTAACTACCCGATAACAGCCGCCCCACAGTCCACACAGCAACCTGTCTTTCCTCATTTGATCCTCTATCCTCAGATTCCACGTGGTCATTATACTAGATTATCGCTCCTGCTTTAGAGACGAAAAAGCTGGCCAGAGTCCCATGGTCTGGCCAGGACTCACATCCAGGCCTGGGGTTTTCTCCTCATACTCCCTAAAGGGGTCCTGACCCAGGGGCAACAGCCTGTGGCCCAGCTCAAAGAACTTGGAACTCAGAACCCAGAAACCCAGCTCTGCTGCCCACCTGCTGTGTGACCTTGGGCAGGTCCCTCTCCATCTCTGGGCCTGGGCTGGCCCAGCAGTACAATTCACTTACTGAGTCTGGGGAGCTTGGTTGAGTATCTGCTAAGTGGCAGATGAGGATACTGAAGTTCGGAGAGCCTAAAGGACCTGCCCAAGGTCAAGCAATCCGCCAAAGGTGACTCGGATTTGAACCTGGAACCCAGGGTGTGCCCTTCCCCCCGGCCTGCCCCACAGCCCCCCGCAGTGACGTCCCCGCCCTGGCGGCCCCACGCGGCTCCGGGCCCTGCCAGCCTGACGTCAGGCCGGGCCGGCGGGGCCCAGCTCGGCACAAACAGACGGCGCGGCCGGGCCGGGGGCGGCGATGACTCAGGGCCCCGAGAGCGGCCGGGAAGCGGAAAGTTTTGTGCCGATGACATCAGCGAGCCGCGCGGGCGGAGGGCCGGCTCCGGGAAGCGCGGCCTGGCGGGCGGCCCGGCCTGGGGCGGGGCGCGGAGGGGCGGCGCGGGGCGCGGGGGGACGCCGGGTCGCCACGCTCGGCCTCGCGGAGAAACGCCGCCCGGGTCCCCGGCCCCGGCCCCGGAGCCCAGCCCGCGCGCGCCGGCGAGGAGCGGGCTCCACCCGCCCGCAGAGACACGCGCTCCCCAGCGCTCCGGAGGCAGCGCATCCATCCTGCTGCGTCCCTGCATTTTAATTACCGCCGCATTAATATTCATGAGCCGGGACCCGAGGGGGACCGCGGGCTGTCGTCTCCCTCGCCCGCGCACCCCCGCGCCCCTCTTCCCCGGCTGAGTCGCGGGTTAGTCTCCCTCCCGCTCCCAGCGCCCCCCGCGCCAGCAGTTGGTGCGCACATCTGGGGGGTGTGAGTGTGAGCACGAGAGTGAACCGGTGTGGGTGCCGTGCGCGAGGGCGGGGCGTGAGTGTGGGACGCGCCCGTGGGGTCTGTGTGGAAACGCGTGTATGTGCCTGTATCTGTGACTGCCTGTGTGCACACATCCGTGCCTGTGAGTGTGGGTCTGTCGTGCACTCTGCATGTGTGTGCAACCCCCGGGCTGTGTGCAGGTCTGAGGGAGGCAGCTGTGTGTCCCTGTCTGGCCTGGGCTTGGGGGGAAGGGTCAAGGTGGTTAGCAGGGCCTGACTGTGCAGATGGGGAAACTGAGGCCTGGAGAGGGGCTGGGCCCTGTCCAAAGTCACCCTGGAAGTCAGTGGCATGGTGGGACCAGAGCCCAGGGCCTGGCAGGTCAGTGGTCTCTGCTCCCCGCCCTCCTGTGCTGTTGCTCGTGACAATGGCAGACAGAATGTGCTGAGCCGGCACCTCTCCTGTGACCCTCCCGCAAACTTGTGAGGCAGGTGGTGCTATCAGTCCCTTTTGCAGATGGGGAAACTGAGGCACCTGGCCCAGCTAGTGAGGAGTGGAGCTGGAGCCCAGAAATGTCTGAGTCCAGAACCCCTGGGGAATGTGTGTGTGTGTCTCGGGGGGTTCCCACTGGGGTGATCTGGGGGTACCTGAAATTCCTCAGGACCCCAGGCATCAGAGGGGGCATTTCACCAGAAACATGGCTCATCATCTGTCTCCCTCCCAAGTGGGCTGCTTTGCTGGGCTCCCAGTGTCCCCCCACTTGTGTCCCCCACCCCTGAAGCCTGCCCACAGCCACACTGCACACCACGGGCTCCACGGGACGACGGAGGTCTTGCTTCACAAGGGAGCAGGCAGACAGACTTCAAGGCACCTGGCCCTCCTCGGGCCTGAGGTCAGGCAATCACTTCTTCATTCATTCATTCATCCAACAAACGCTTAAGTGCCTACTATGTGCCAGTCACTGTTCTTCGTACTGAGGATCCTCCGAGTTTACGAGGAGCCCGCATTCTATTCCCAGCTCTGGTCATCTCCACCCGGGGTCGCCTCTGGGCTCTAAGAGAGGGCTTTCTGTCTCTGTGTGGCATGCTACTAGGGGTGGGGGCTTAGGGGACACCTGTGCACAAAAGATAGCTTCCCACCCCCAGCCTTGCCACAGAGGTCTGGGGTGTGCACGTGCTGAGGGAAAAGGGGAGCAGAAAAGGGCTGTGTGGTCTTTCGGCTGGTGGGGAGCCGGCCAGGCCATGTGAGGCAGCCCGGATCTCTGCTTCTCTCTCCTTCTGGAACTTGTCCTCCTCCAGCCTCTAAGCCAAATAATCCCAGGGGCTGGCTGAGCTGTCTTTCCCGGGGTTGAGCCAAGGCCGTCCTCCCTCTCATGTCCCCCTGGCCCAGACCTGCCCTTCTGAGACCTACAAGAGGCTGGCTGTTTGCTCCCTCCTCTCCACCCACGCGGCGCTGGGCTGGAACTCCTGTCCTAGCCATGTCCCCGAGCCTTTCTTCCCCTCCCCAGGGAGCTCCACAGGAACACAGATAAGGGGATGGGAGGTGCAGTCCAGGACTCTCTGGAGAGGAAGTAATGGTTTCACTGGGCTTCACAGGTTGAGTAGGAGTTTGCCACAGTGGATGGTGGGGAGAGGGGAGGAGAGGCATCACAGGCAGAGGGGTGACTATGGCCCCTATCTGGGGAAACTGGAGGGAAGGATTTTCTCCTGAAGAGCCTGAGGCAGTGCTGGCCTAGTGGTAGGGACCCCCCGCATCCCGGCAAGAATCTCACTCCCCTGTCACTGGGAGAGCTTGGGCGAGCGAGCCACTGAGCCCCAGTTTCCCCATCTGTCAAATGGGGACAGCAACACATTTTTTTGCTGGATTATGTTCAGATTAAGAGACACTGCCGGTAAGGCACCTAGACAGTGCCTGGTGCTCCTACAGGGGACAGTCTGTCCTCAAGGACATCTGGAGGCCCCTGGGACCTCCCCCCATTTAGCCCAGAGTAGGATTTAAGGATCAGCCGGGGTCCTAGGGCCTAGCCCGTGGCGAGGAGACTGGTGAGGACAGACTTCTGGGAGGGGTAGAGACAGGCTGAAGCCATCATGTGTCAGGGGATGCTAAGGCTCTAGGTGATGGAGGGTCTCACACTGCCCCCGAGGGCCCCACCTGCTCGGCTTGGCTCCGCGTAGATCTCTGGGACGGTGCCGCCAGATTGCCCATCAGTCAAACAGCCGGAGAACCAGCCGCCAGAGAGCCCACCAATCCCGGCCCCTCCCGCGGCAGCCTCCCACATCTCTCTGCCTCTTGGCTCCCTGCTTTCCTTTGAAAATTTCCTCTTTTTCTTTTTCTTGTTTTTTTTTTTGGAATAGTTATACCTGTACAAGGCAAAAAAAATTTTCCAAAGCGCTGTGAAAGTTCGTGCAATGCGTCCTGACCCTCCCTGTCCTTTCAGTTTTTTGTGTGTGTGTACAGGACTTTTCTCTGCCTATAGAACAGAACTGTCTAAAACCCCCAGAGGCTGCTGTCCACCTCTGCTCAAAGACCTTCGGTGGCTCCCTACTTTTATGGAGCAAAGGTAGCTTTCCAAGGCCTCTGCAGCTCAGCCGCCACCGCAGCGACACCACTCTGGCTTCCCTGCGTCGCCCTCCACACCCCCAGCGGGCTAGATCCTCTCCTGCTGCCATGCGTCTGCCCTTGTGTCTGCCTCCGGGGATGGCCCTGTGCCCTCCACGAAAATTCCTCGTCTTTGCTCAAGACCAGGCTTCTTTGTTCCCTGGCCTCTGTGCCCCTCCCCCAGCTCCCTATCTCTCCATCTCCCACACTGAACCCCACCTCTCCTGATGCCCCCACAGCACTGGTGGTACTTTCATGACAGTCTCATTGGGGTCTCGTGTCCTCACTCAATTATGAGCTTCTTGAAAGCCCAGCTGTGCATCCTTATCTTTGTTGCCATCTACCTCAATGTCTTACACAGAGTAGGTGCCCAATGTTTTATTTTTAAAAACATTCAGCTTGGGGCCGGTCCAGTGGCGCAGTGGTTTAGTTCGCGCTTGGCAGCCCGGGGTTCGTGGGTTCGGATTCCGGGCGCCTGCCGACACACTGCTTATCAGCCATGCTGTGGCGGAGTCCCATATAAAGTAGAAGATGGGCACGGATGTTAGCCCAGGGCCAGTCTTCCTCAGCAAAAAGAGGAGGATTAGCAATGGATGTTAGCTCAGGGCTGGTCTTCGTCACACACACACACAAAAACACTATTCAGCTTGCTTTTTCATTAAGGATTCAGGCTCTAAGCTAGTAGATCAGGATTTGAATCCTGACTCTCATTTCCTAGCTGTGTGTCCTTGAGAAAGTGAATCAACCTCTCTGAGCCTCAGTTACTTCATTTGGAAAATACAGTTAATAATAAAACCTCCCTCCAAGAGTAAGACTGTATGTAAAACACCCAGCACTGGCCCAAAGCAGAGTGGCTGACATATTCTACTCATTAGCGTTATTCAGTCTTGTCTTATTTAGCCTCATTCGGACTTGTCCAAGGTCACGGGTCCAGTTTGGGGCAGTGCTGGGACTCAAACCCCATCTGCTCCCACTCCAATGCTCCTTACTTCCCTCTGGTGAGTGAGGGCCACAGACCACTGTCTCTGTTCTGCATATAGGGAGAACAAGGTCCAGAGAGACCAAGTTGCTCACCCGGGGTCACACAGCCTTGTGAGCGAAGCGCGGGTCAGCCTGTCTGCCAGGTCCCTTGTGGGTTCTCCAGGCCACTTAGGACAGGGACCCCACAACCCCCACAGCCACAGTGAGACCCACCATCCTGACGGGGGCCTCTGCTCCTCCTGGTGGCCAAGGAATGAGCAAGTGGGCTGTGCTCAGGGCTCACAGGCGCCACCTCATCCATCCTCACAGGGCCCTGTTATCCCTTCTCCCAGCGGTGCACTCAGACTCCTGGGGTACAGGGCCTTGTAAAGGGGGGTCAAGCCAGCACTCGCTCCTGCCCTGAGCCCTCCACTGACATGGGGGACAATGGGCTTTTGCCTGGACTGGAGCAACTCTGGGGCCAGAGGTGGAGGCCAGGCGCCCCCCAGGATCAGGGATGCTTCCTGAGTCTTGCAGAACATCTCGGGGTCGCACCCCTGCCCTGGCCCCACAGAGCCTGCCCAACTGTGTCTCTGAGCCGCACCCAAACTCTGCTCAGCTTTGCCAGGGAGACTGGAAATTTCTGCTCAGCAGCTTCTCTGGATGATTTCGACAGTCAGCTCAGTGGGGGGATGGGAGGAGGGGCCAGGCTGCTCACAGGCTCTGCATTCTCAGGGCTCTGCTTGTGGGGGGCAGGGAGGGGGACTTTGCTAGGCCTCGGTGACTTCCTCAGAAATAATAATAGTAACAAACAACCAGTTCCAGCAACAGTGCCCACGTATTCAGTGCTCACTGTGTGCCAGCCCTGTGCTAAGTCAAGACTTGCATGGCCTCACGGAACCTTCCGGCGCTCAGGCAAGGGTGGCACTGTTACTAACCCATCTCACAGATGAGCGAGAGAGGCTCAGAGTGGTGAAGGGGGCTGCCCCAGGCCACACAGCCAGGAGCCGAGGCCAGGCCTGTGACACTCTGGAGCCCAGGAGATCCAGATCACTAACTGGCTGGGAGCAGGCAGGGCTGGAAGGCGCCAGGTGGTGGCCGGGGTGGGCGACACACTGGGGGCCCCTGAAGGAAACCAAGTACATAGAAGTCAACCCCGGCTTGACCAGGAACTCTGCAGTCCAGGGGAAGACGTGCTGGGAACAGGGTCTCTGTTAGCATCTAGAAGAGTCCTCCTGGGATCTGGACCTCAAGGGGTCTGGACACTTCCCTCTACTACTGGTCCCGGTACACCAATAATTCCTGACGCCTCCCACCCACCCTGGCCCTGCGCAGTCAAAAGCGGGGCTCCTGGGAAGTCAGCCAGGGACTAAGGTGCCCCTACCGTGCGCCTGGCCCTGCGCCCCCAGGGCTGTACCAGGCCCAAAGTCGCCACCGGGGGAGGGGAGATGGAGAGTCTCAGGCCTCGGGCAAAAGAGGGCGATCAGACATGCTGGGCAGGCAGCGAGCCCCGGCAGTGACGACCCTCACTGGACTCAGTCCCCGGCCCGTTCAATGGGCATACCGACCCCTTCCCTCCAGGGCAGGTGAAGATTCGGTGAACTCCTGGGGAACAGCGCGGGGGGCAGGCCCCCACCGCCTTGCTCCCGCGTGTCCCGCCCCCCATCCCCGGCCCGGGCCCGGCGCCGAGGGGATGTGCGCAGGGCGCGGCGCGGGCCCAGGCGCCCAGTTCAGCGGAAAGGAATGTCTTGCTCGGCGGGGAGGCCGCGGCCCCCGAGGCCGTGCAAACCCGCCGCCCTCCCCGGGCCTCATTTATTGCGGCTCTAAAGCCGGGCGCGTTCCGCCAGCCCGGCTGCTCGCCGGATCCCCCGCATGACTCAGCCTCGCCCCCCGCCGCCGCGCCCCCCTCCAGCCGCCACCATCAGACCCTCTCCTGACTTTCGCCCCAAGTTGGGGAGCGTCTCCAAGGGGGGCTGCGCGCGCCCCTGCCCGCGGGAGCCCGCCACCCCGCCCCCACGCCGCCCCCTCCCCTCCGCTCCCTCCCCTCCTCCCTCCATAACTCAAAAGCTTGTCAAGCTGGTTCCAGACTCCTGGCGCCGGGCTCCGCTCCAGGAAAGAAAAAAGAAAAAGAAAAAGGGAAAAAGCCGGCGCGAGGGAGCGAAAGGGAGAGAGAGAGGCCCGCGGAGCGAAACTGTGCGCCACTGGCGCGCACGGCACAGCAGTCCCCGTCCCCTGTGCCACCCCCACCCCCCGCTCCCCCTAACCCTAACGGGAACCCCCGCACCCTGGGGGCAGAGGGCGCG
This sequence comes from Tapirus indicus, assembly GCA_031878705.1. Lineage (NCBI taxonomy): Eukaryota > Metazoa > Chordata > Mammalia > Perissodactyla > Tapiridae > Tapirus > Tapirus indicus. Next base: position 31,907,312 of record CM062929.1, on the reverse strand, counting down.
CGCGCAGCACAGATCAGTTATTTATGGTCGAATCAATTATTTAGCTGCCCGGAGAAGGGGAGGAGGCGGGGGTGGGAGCGGGAAGGCCGGGAGGGGAAAGCGGCTGCGGAGACCACTCCGCCGGAGGTCGCGTCTCTCCTGCTGGGCCTCGGGGTCCGGAGGCGTCCCCCGCCGGGGGTCCTGTTGTGAGAAAGCTGCCTCCGGGTGGGCTCCGGGAGCAGCGCGGGGGAACCTGCGGAAGCGGGAGAGACAGCTCCGAAACCTCCCAGTTGTGGGGGGGCAGGCGGCCGGAGCTTGAAAGAGCTGATTGAGGGGGAGGGGGAGGGCGTGGGAAGAGCTTGGCCTGTGAATGCTTTCCTTCCTTACTTCATTCATTCCCATCTTTATGGTGAGCCCACTACGCGCCACTGTGCCTACAGCCCAGGGCGGTGGTAGGAGAGGGTTAAGAGCAGGAATTTGGATTTAGAGCTGGATCCAAATCCTGGTTCCTATTGTATTCTCCTCTGCTGTGTGCCCTCAGGCAAGGGACTTGCCCTCTCTGAGCCTCCACTTCCTCTTCTGCAGGATAGAGATGAACAGAGTGAGGACTTGAAGGAGGTGGAGGTGAGGGTTCAGTGAAATGGGGCACTTGGGTAGGGCCTGGCACGGAGTGGGGGGTGGGAGGCGGGTCCTCTCCTCACATTGAGGGGACATGCCCAGGCCTCCAGTATCTCCCCCAACTGTCCTGGAGAACCTGCGTCCTCCCCTGGTTTCAGACACTGGAAGGTCATTATCACAGCCAAGTCAAGCCCGGGGCCTCCGCCCAGGGCCCTCCCCTCTGGCTGGCTGCTCACCAGCCTGGCTGGTGCACACGGCGGCCAGAGGGGTCTGTCTGCGGCTCAGTCTTGCTCCCCACCTCCACACCCTCCTCCCCAGCCTCCTCCCTTCCCCGTGCCCTTTCTCCTTCCAGCCTGCCCCTCCCTGCTTCTGGTCTGGGCTAGAGAGGTTTGGAGCCCTGAGGTCCTGGGGGCAAGGGGCTGTCAGAGCAGGAGTGGGGCTCAGCTCTCAGGAAGCTCCTGGCCCTCTCGGGACAGACCCCGCCCCTGTCCAGGTTGCCAGTCTGTTCTGCTTCCAAGGCTCAGAAGCTAAGGAGGCTTCCGTTTCCAGAGCCAGGCTTGCGGAAAGGCTCACCGTCTTCCAACAGTGCATGAGGGGAGCCTGGGCTGAGCCAGGTTTTGTGGGGCCTGAACTTTTACAGCCTTGGGACCCTCTTTAAGGAAAATCATGCAAAGTTGTGACTACACATTTAAGCCCAGGGCCTTGGCAGGGTGCATGCAAACCAGAGTCCCTGAGGCTAAGTGACCTTCTTGGTAAGTCACCTCTGCAGTGGGGGACAGAATTGCCACCCCTTTGCAGGGGTGGACACAAAGCTTAGGAAGGGAACCTCGCTGGCCCAAGGTCACACTGCTAGAAAGAGCGAAGCTGGGATTTGAGCCCACGTCTTACTCCACAGGCAACACCCTGAAGTACCTCAGTGCACATACCGCCTCGACTCCACGCCATGTCTCACCTGTCCCCGCACAGGTCCAGCCCGGGGAGAGCAGCCTTTGCCTCCAGACCAGCATGTGCCCCTCCCTCCCAAGGCCTTCATGCCCCAGGGCTCCAGCCTAGGAGACTTTCCATCTTGTGACAACAACCACACAGTACCAGGAGGTAGGTCTCTTGACCTTTTAATTCCTACAGCTGTACCTGCTTGTTCCCAGGACTCAAGCTCCTCAGCTGACCCCGAGGGAGCACCCCCTATTAGGTAGTGAGCTCCCTGGGGGCAGGGGCTGGTTCTGTCCTGTTTGGCATAGCATCCCGGCTCTCAGCACAGCACAGGCACAGAAAGTGCATTTGGCAGTGACATCTATTCCCAGCCCGAGGAGGAGGAGGAGGCAGGGGCGGTGGAGAGGTTGTTAAGCTGCAGATTCCCGGGCCTCTGCAGACCTGCTGAACCAGGCCCTCAGAACCTAGGCCCTGGGGCTCTGCATTTTACAACTCCCTCGGGTACGTCTCAGGCTCAGTAAAGTTTGAGACTCACCGACCCAGGGCCCAGAAAGGGTAAAATGTTGGTCTAGACCAAGCCCCTCTCCCAAAGGGGATTCTTTTCCCCTAATTCTGGCCGATTTTACCAGTGCCCCAAGCTCATCTTCCAGCTGAGAGCTAATCATGTCTACCACTTATTCAAGACCTACTGTGTGCCTAGGATTGGATCTGAGGCTTCAGAGAATTGACCTCATTGGACACTCACAAAAACCCTAAGAAGTAGGGACAGTTATTGTCCCCATTTTACAGATGGAGAAACTGAGGCCTGAGGAGGCGGAGTGATTTGCAGAGGGACCTGGCACTGGGGAGTGAGGAGGCTGGGAAAGGAACGCAGTCTGCGGGACCACTGACCTCAGGGGTGAAACCAGCAAGGGTTTTCTGAGAACATTCAGAGGTGAGAGCGGACACACCAGCCTGTGAACGGCTTGGAGAAATCGAACACCCTGCAGAGTCGCTACAGGGACCTCACACTAAGATGTGCAACAAAATTAGGCGACGGACCCCAAAGAAATCTAATCAAGTCAGCCTCTCCTCCCTGGTATCTTTGGAGTCCGCGTTCCGGGAATGTGTGTTTGTGGAAGGATTTGACGTGTTTGCTTCAGGCAAATCTTTGCCTTTTCTCTGCCAGCAGTTCTGGTGCAAAAGGGAGGGGGCCTGGTCAGCAAGAGGAGAGAACCAGGGCTGGTGGCGGGCAGGCCGGCGCTGCAGGCCCACGTGCTCCCTGGGCTGTATCACTAACACTTCCCCTGAGCCAGTGCCCAGTGCAAATGAGCCTAACTCCTGCTCCAGGAGGCCAGTCGAGGCCCCGGGAGGTTTCAGGTGGGGAGGAGCTAACTTAGTGGCCACTGCTCCTGGTGCCTGAGGGGCTAGCTGGGACAGAGGGTGGACTTGTTCTGAGAGGACCCAGAAAGCAGAATCAGGGGAGGCCACCCAGAGAGGTTGGTTTTGCCTTGGAGGTAGTGAGTGCCCCACCTGCAGAGGTATTCAAGGACAGCTGGTGTGTGTATGCGTATACAGAGCTACGACTCAGGAAGAGGATTGGCTGAGGACACTTTCAGAGGTTTTCCAATGTTGAGACTCTGGGAATTTCCATTCCTAACATAACTGAGCAGCCCAAGTGGGGCTGATGTAAAAAACTAACAGAGAGGGAAGGTGGCAGGTTAAGGTGCCCAGACTGGGAACCACAGACCCTGAGAGGCACCCAGGGGCACCCAGCCAAGCCCTCAGCCCTTGGCCTTCCAACAGAACTGCCATATCTGGATATTCACATGCGCTCCTTTCTCTTGCAGTCATCTGTAAATGCCCATTAGCCCATCGTTATGATTACTAACGTTATTGATAACTGAGGATCCATAGCCGTAATACCCACAGCATGAACTGAGCACTCACGGAGACAGGCTCTGCTCTAAACACTTTATGTATAAAGACATGTAACTGATACAACAGTCCTGTGAGCAGTGTCCTCACTTTTACTGTCATTCCCATTTCACAGACGAGGACACTGAGGCTCAGAGAGTTGACATGCGGAGGCTGGGACTCAGAGCCGGGCTCAGGAAGGGAGCTGGGAAATGCTGGCGGAGGGCCGAAGAGAAGCACGCTGCCCTCCGTCTACAGGGCCGCTTATGCGCACAGTGGGCACCCCAGTTTATACCAGAGACACGCGTATCAGAGAGGGGAAGAGACATCTCAAGGTCACCAGCAAGTCCAGTGACCAACCGCTGGGTCTCCTGAGTCCTCCACATGGGCCTCTCCTACCGCACTCCCACATCCCACTTCTCTTTAAAAATGGCATTTTAAAGATTATTAGTGGTAGCATATTACTAAGAAAACATCACTAAAGAACGAGAAGACCTGCCCCGTGTCAAGCGGTTGCTACGTACCAGGTCACTGTGCAGAGAGGATAGTGCTCTCTCCTGTAGAATGGGGAGGACAACAATGCTGCCTGCTGACCTCATAGGAGGGCGTCAAGGTGAGTGATGACAGTGGATGTGAAGCCACTTTATAGACTGGAAGACATTGTCAACGCCATCCTCTTTGAATGTTGGGCATTAATTAGGAGGCTGTGTCTCGTACCAGGGAAACCAGTGACATTTAGGGCCCAGAAGCACTCGGTTCTCCCTAGAGGGCCACTGTTCATCGCCTCATCCATCAGCCCAAAAATCGTGTCCTGAGCATCTGCTGTTCAGCCCAGGGGCTTTGAGCACAGACTCGGGGTCAACCCCTCCCCGGCCTGAGTTCAAGTCTTGGCTTCACCATGTCCCAGCTCATGTGGACTTCCTTCTTAGAGCTCAGTGACTCTGTTAGGATGCAGCCCACCTACTCTAGCAGAACCCAAGGGACAGCAGCTAGAGGAGAGAGGAGGTGATTTCCTTCATGTGTCTGTCTAGGGGCCTCTGCCCTGGGAGCCGGTCCGGGACCCAGGCCCTTCTGTCTTTCCCACCCACAAGGTCGAAGATGGCCACCAGCTCCCCCTCCCCATTCTTTCTTCTGCGTGTTGGGGGGGGGACCCAGGAGGTGGAGGCTCCCCCCTTCTTTTTAAGGACAAGCTGGAAGGTGCATAGATCACCTCTCTTATGTTCCATTGGCCAGAACTGATCACATGACTACACCTAGCTGCAAGGGAGACTGGGAAATGTAGTATTTAGCCTGGCAGCCATGTGTCTCATTAAAACCCAGGAGGGGGTGTTCTGTTACTAAAGGGGAGATGGCAGAATGGATACTGGGCAACAGCCAGCAGCCTCTGCCACCTGGGATTCAGGGAGATACTTTGGGGAGATGCTCAGCACAGGGCCAGGTACGTGGATGATGTTCAGGAAGTGTGCACTGTTATCATTGGCATTGTAGGTGGATCCTTTGTACTTTCCCAAGGGACACAGGGACCTGCTGAGGCCTGAGCCCAGGGACTGCCCTGGCTGCTTTGTGGGAGCCTCCATCCCATGCCTTGCATCCTCTAGGGATGCGGAGAAGCACCGAGAGACAGCAACCCCTGGCCCAACCCCTCAGAGCCCCACAGCCCAGGATAGGGAGCATCTTGGGTCTCCTCTCTCCCTTCAAGGAAAATACCGGAAAGCGGCTTAGTCTTCAGGGCTTGGGGACAAGGAGAGCCAGATGACTCTGGGGTCTTGCAGCCCCGCCCCACGGCTGCCTTCATGGAGCATGGCAGCCTCTGCCGCCCCAGGGCACGAGGCCGGGGTCCACCTTGCAGGCTGAGGCTCTCCAGCACCGGTCAGAAGACCAGACAGGCATCTGTGTCCCTCCTAATGCAGCACCAGCTCATCTGACCTCAGAAACATTCCCTCCTGAAATACTCCACTCTGGACCCAAAGCCCTTCCCAGCCGCAGGAGGACTGGTGGGTGGCATGACCTCTAGTGAGCACCATGTCCCCGCGGGTCCAGCTCACCCAGCCAGTGAGTGGGAGGGTCTCTTCTCCGGCAGTTGCTGGGTTCAGGGTCAGGAGCCGAGACCCCCAGATCAGACAGACTCTACCTCTGCCTCTTACAGCCGTGTGAGCGGATCTCTCCAGCTATAATGGGAATGATAAGGGCATCCACATCTCCATCTTAGTGTAAAGATTTATAAACTAATCCATGCGAGGTGCTTGTGGAGAGAAGGGGCTCAGTGCCGGTGCCTGCTCAGATCAGGAGTTATTTTCTTTCAGCCGTTCCACAGTCCTTGACCGTCTGCCACCTGTCCACACCTCCCTGCCGGCAATGCCCTCCCACCCTGCAGTCTGCACGCCAGGCCTTTTCCGAGGCCCCCCCAAGACTGGCAGGTCCCTGGAGACACTACCTCTGCACCCCGGCTTTCTCCTTCCTGCACTTTCCATGATGAATTAGTTATTCGGGTGGAGCGTTGCCCTCCGGACGAGGAGTCCCGGGGCAGCAGGGACTGTGACTATTTCATTCACTGTGGGAGCCCTAGTGCCCAGCACAGGCGTGGCGCAGTGAGGATTCCAGTCAATCCTTGCGGGAGGAATGAATGAGTGAATGCAGGAATGGAGGGGTGAGTGGTCAGACATTTGCCATCAGCCTGAGAACGAGTATTTAGGAGCAGAGTTTATAGACCTGGAAAGACTGATTGGAATCTCAACTTTGTCATTGACTAGCTGGGTGACCGGGAGCAAGACCCTTCTTGAGCCTCAGTTTCCTCATCTGTAAAATGAGGCTAACACCACCTGGTAGAGTGTGGTGACCGGTTACTGAGATAATGGGGAAATAACGCAGAGATACTGAGCACATAGTAATTGCTCGTCAGCACTGGCTGTAATCATAGTCGTAGTCACTGTTAATACAGAATTCTCCTTGAAACAAGTGGGGTTTGCTCCACACTTTTATGTCAGAATCCCCTGGAATGACCCCCTCTCCTTGACTACTGGAAAGGTGAGGAATTGCTGATTAAAGCTTTCATTCATTCACACACACGGTGAATCAACAAACCCTTGCTGAGTGTCCTCTGGGTGCCGGGCCCAGGGAAGCTGGTGGTTGGGGGCAGAAAGGAGGGTCCTGCACCGAGGAGGAAACCATCAAGTCCATCCTCTGTGCAAAGGAAGTGGCAGAGACCCTCCGCCCGCATCCTGTCATCCCCCGCCCCCCATGGCTGATCCATCTGTGTCCTTTTCCTGTGCCTCTTTCATCCTGGCCTGGGCAGGGGGCTCTGCGCCCCCACCAACCTGCAGCCATTTCCTGCCCTTCTGGCATCTGCTTCCTTTGATCCTTTTGTCAAGAGACTCTTGGAAGCCTCTGAACAGTTGGCAACCTTGGCAACCTCCTCCGCTGGGCTGGGCCTGGCCTGGTGGCCCCAGAGAGGCTGGAGCCAAAGTGGGCTTCTTCTGGGATGCTTCCCTGGGAGGCAGATGGATTCTGGCCTCATTCATTTATTCACTCACTCATCATTCATTCATTCACAGGTTCCAGGCCTGTGCAGGGCCCACAGAGTAAACAAGACAGTTGTGGTCCCTGCCCTCACGGGGCTCCCAGCCCAAGGATGACATCCCATCCCACACCATCTGGTTGGCAGCTGGAGGGGGGGGGGCTCCCCGCTCTCTAAGGTCTTCCAAGCTTGAAGATTGGGAGAGGTCGAGGGCGTGCCCGGGCCTTGCTAGAGAGGGCTTCCTGACACAGGAGGGGTCCCTGGGCCTGGCAGAGAGGCAGGGTAGAGGCTGGAAAAGGAATGAGCCCAGGTACGAAGGGAGACGGATGCGCACCCTTGGTCAGGGAGCGAACAGGGCCTTGGCGTCTGAACACAGGCCTCTGCCCTTCCTCTTGCACGGCCCCGTGCCCAGCTCAGGGCGGGAGCTCTGCCAGTGCTGTTCAGAGGCTGCCACTTACTGAGCACTCACCACATGCTGGGCACCTGGGGCTGAGCTGTTCACCCCAAGTGTGAATCTGTTGATTCCTCACTCTGGCACTATGAGGTCAGCACAGTTATTCTCCCCATTATACAGATGAAAAAATGGAGGTGCAGAGAGATGAAGAAGCATGCCCACAGCTTGTAGACAGCAGGGCTGGGTTTTGAACGCTGTTTTCCTGACTTCAGCCCCCACACTGTCCTGCCCTTGGTGAATGAATGGGGCGGAGTCCCAGGGAACAGAGGGCACATTTCCACCCACCTTGGGGGCGTGGAAACATGAGCCACTCACAGGCCAGGGCCCTCCTTCCCGCCAAATGCTGTTGTGGGGTCTCAGTGTAGCACTTTACTTCTCTCTCCCTGCCACGAACCCGGGCAGCTCCCATGTCAGCCTCGGTGGCAGAAAAGGAATCGGGCAGCTGGTCTGCAGCCTGGCCCGGCCCCGTGGGAAGAGCACTGGATGGCGAGTCCAAGGCAGGCTCTGGCAGGGCCTCGTGTGCACCTGGCCCCATTGTGCCATCTCTCTGGGCGTGCGGTGGGAGCTGGCCGAGCCCCTCCTGGCCTGGCCCCTGCGGGCCAAGGTCTCTTATGTCAGCCCCATCCAACCGTGCTGGTTCTGGGCAGCTGGTCCTGGCGGGTTCAGAATCTTGTCCCTTCCAGGGCCTCATTCTCAAGTAAGTAGAGGGCGAAAACCTGGCTGGTCAAAGCCATTCACAATTAGCTGGCAGAACCAGCCGCAGCTCAGAGAGCCGGGAAGAGAGCCCCCCGCCTGCTCTACATCTGAGAGAAGCTGAGGTGGAGGGGAAGGTCTCAACCGTGCCTCCTGAGAGCTTCCCGGGGTCCTCGCCTGCCCACCCACAGAAGCAGCAGCCTCTTTGTCTTCCAGCCAGGGAGTGGACCCTGGGCAAGCAGGGCCTTGTCCCTCCCGCCCGGGGGCCTCAGCTTGCCTCCTTAGACATTGACAGGGCGCCTGCTCTGTGCCAGGTGCGGAGGCTCAGAGGGGAGGGGCTGCAGGTGCCACCCCAGGAGCCCATAGTCAGGCCAGGCAAGCTACCCAGAGCCTGACAGTGATAACATGGTGTGACAAACATGGCAAGGGACTTCCACACAACCTGGACCCCCTAATCACTGAGCTCTGGGCCAGGCCCCACGAGGGATCCTTATCCCCATTTGCCAGATGGAACCTGAGGCTTAGAGCAAGTGGCAGTGAGCTGGGAGCTGGGATTTACATCGAGGCGGAACCGATACCACAGTCTCCTACAAACCATGTGCAGGGGCTTGGCAGCCCTCAGCAGGGCCTGCAAGATGTCACATGACCCCCGGCCTCTCTGTGCCCCTCTTGCTGCCTCCATTTGAGCCACAAAGACCCCCCCCTGTGGATTCTGGGACGTACTGTGTTCCCACCAGCCACCGGGCCTTTGCATGTGCCTGGACCTCTCTTCCTTGTGTTGTAATAGTCAGGGATGTATCTGTAGCCCCAGAGTATGTGCCCATGAGGATGGAGTTAGGGCTTATTTCTCTCTTTACCCAGGAAGTGGCCAGGCCTGGCATGGAGCAGGGGCTCCCCTTCTCCTTGTCAAGGCATGAGTGAGTGGGTGGGGGACATCTTGCAGTCCAGCAAGGAGCAAGTGGGTCCCACGGTCTGGTTCTCTGCCCTGGATAGGGCACCAGTGGTTTACTTCGGGTGGAGCTGTGCAATTAACTAGCATTGTATCACTGAATCCGCATACCCATCCTGTGAAGTAGCCACTATCCTTATTACATTTTCATAAGTGAGGCTTGGAGAAGCGGGGTGGCCCCCCCAAGGTCACTCAGCCAGTGAATGGCAGAGCAGGAATTTGTTTTTCAATTTATTGAGGTATAATGGAAACACAATAACTGCACGTATTTAAATTACACAATGTGATGAGTTTGGACATCGGTACACACCCCTAAAATGGTCACTACCATCAAGACGGTAAACATATCCACCATCCCCAAAAGTTTTCCTGTGGCCCTTTATGGTCCTTCCTGGCCCCCAATGTCCTCAGGCAACCGCTGAGCTGCTTCCTGTCATTATAGGTTAGTTTGCACTTTCTAGAATATTCTGTAAGTGGAATCACACAGTGTGCCTTCTTTGTCGCCTGGCTCCCCTCACTCAGCATCGTGACCTTGGGATTCCTGGGTGTACTTCTTCCTATTGCTGAGTAGTGTTCCACTGTAGGGATGTACCTCAACCTGTGGAGGGACATTTGGGTTGTTTCCAGTTTTGCCTGTTACAAATAAAGCTGCTATGAACCTTTGTGTGCACGTCGGTGGGCGGGGGACCTAAGTGTTCGTTTCTCTGGGATACATGCCTAGGAGGGGAACGGCTGGGTCATATGGAAATGTATGTTTCACTTTTTAAAAAGCTGCCAAATGTTTTCCGTAGTCCCCGAACCACTTTACATTCCCCCCAGCAGTGGAGGAGCGTCCCCTAGGAGGGTGGGGACTTGAACCCAGGCTCACAGCTCCAGAGCCTGTGTCCCTCACTGCCAAGCCCCAGACCTCCCTGACCGGCTCACAGCTGGCCTTGCTCCCTGGGCAGCCTGGCAGGGGAAGGAGCCGACGGGCAGCAGGGGGCTGGGATGTGCCCACCCCCACCCACGAGGAGCAGGGGGCTCCCCTGCCCGGCTGCATTAGCGCCCCCTCTCTTGTGGGTCTGGCTTCCTCTTTGAGCAGCGGGCTGCCGTCCCAGGGGCTCAGCCCTGGAGGGCAGGGCCGGGCACACTGGGTACCAGGTGAATGCCAGTGCGCCAGGGAAGCAGCCGGCGGGACCCTCTGTGGCCTGGCTCTGGCTGCGTGGAGGAAGCCTGGGGTCTCCCAGACCAGTGACAAAGGCATCTGGGGGGCTGGGTGGGTCGCTGAGGATTGTATTGGGCTCCTTACCATGCTGGTGAGAGAGCTGAGTGTGTGTGTGCACGCGCGTGTGTGTTGGGAAAGAGCTTGTCCCTTTGAGCTCTGAGAGAGGAGGAGAAAGAAAGAACCCTCAGACCCCCGGCAGAGGGGGAGAGACAGAGACCGAGAGCCAGAGAGAAGCAGCCCCACCGAGGAGGGGCGAACCTCCCCTTGCAGACCCCAGGGAGGTGGGGAGCAGGCGGGGAGGGGTGCGAGAGGGGAGCAGGAATTCTTCATTAAAAATGAGACCCCGGAGCCGGGCCCGCGGCGGCCGAGGAGCCGGGCAGCCGGCAGCCTCCCTCTCGCAGGAGCGCAGAGGCCCGCGCCGGCTCCAGCCGCCCGCGGCCGACCTCACGCGTCCTCAAAGCCAGGCTGTCCCACTTCCCTCGCCGGTTGCTACAGCAACTGAGCTCTGAGTAATCAGCTGCACGGTGACCTTTCTTCCCCCGGAGAGAGGGAGGGAGGGAGCGCTCGGGAGGGAGGAGGGGGAGGGAGGAGGGAGGAGGGGGGAGGAGGATGGAGGGGGGCGGACGCAGGGGAGGAGGGGAGAGGATGGAGAGAGGGAGAAGAGAGGGAGAAAGACGAAGAGGAGGAGGGGAGAGGATGGAGGAGAGAGAGGATAGAGGGGGAAAGATGGGGGGGGAGGAGGAGGGAGGGGGAAGGCGGGGGAGGGAGAGGAGGGAGGCTGAGCGGCTGGTCAAAGCTGTAAAAACACTGCAGCTGGGGTCTGGGGGCTTCTCGGGGAGGAGCTGGCAGTCAGAAGGCGGGAGAGAGGAGGGGGCCGCTGGCAGCACTGTGGTGGGGGAGGGAAACACTGCGGAACTGGGGGGAGTAATGTGGAGGGTCCTGACCTGGACAGATTCCTGCCGAACACCCCTTTCACCAGCCCCCCACCCCTCCTGTGCTGCCCCTCCCAAGTCTTCGGGGATTATGAGAGAAAGACAAATCCCCGCGTGTTCTCAGGCTCAAAAGATACCCTCTCCCGGCAGTCTTGACTCCCCCATTCCCCAGATGGGAAAAGTGAGGCCAGGAAGCTTGTTGACAGTTTCCAGACTCAGGCCCTTGACCTCTTGACACGCCTCCTCCCTCCCCCCACCCGCTTCTGCGGGGCAGGCAAAGCCAAGCCTGGGGCCAGGTGGCAGGTGAGTCCTCATCCACTCCCAGCTCCCCCACTGCCCTGCTCTCTGGCCTCAGTTTCCCTGGTTGTTAACCACAGATGCCAGAGGCGGGGTGCATGCTGCCCAGGGAGGCTCCACGGAGTCTTTCACACTCGGTGTTGATTTGAAATTCTCTAAATGCAGCAGAATCAAGGCAGGGAGGGTGTGAGAGATCCAGGGAACCGGAGGGGCTCCGGGGGAGGGGATGGGTGCAGATGGGAGAGGGGGTCACAGAGGCAGCCCTGGGGAGAGGGGCACCACCGCGGGAGGGCATGGAACCCTCCTGGTACCTGGTCATCCACGGGCTCCCCCCGCCCCGCACCGGCCCTGCAGCCCTTGGGCCAGCATGGGGCCCATCACCCGCCTGGCCCTGGGGACCTGCCAGCCTCCTGTTTGTGAGGCAAGCCAGCCCCCCAGTCACAGCCCTGCCCACCGCGTGGGGGAGGGACGACAGATGGCGGATGTGCCGTTTTAAGCAGAGTCTGCAGCAGTTGGGGAAGGGGAGGCGGGAACCCAGGGTGGGAGGGGTGGGGCCTTGCATTGTTGCGGGCTGCCCTCAGGGCCCCTGTGTCCCTGTCCCTGCTCCTCTCCACCTGGCACCTCTCCCAAGCCCAGGTCGCTCAGGTCTGAGGGGGCACCTGACCCAACAACCCTGTCACTTGGGTCTGCAAGGTGTTAGGGGCCCCCTGGGGGTTGGGACAATGGGGGCAGTGTCTCAAGGCTCCACTGCAGGGGGAGCCCCATGACCCCCCAGCTCACAGCCAGGACTCCACCGCGACCAGAAAAGGCCGGGCGCTGGCAGGGAGTAGCAGCAGGAGGGATTGTGGGCAGACTGAGGGCCCACAACCCGACCTTCAGCTCCAGGCTTCAGCTGGAGTCCTCAGGGTGGGTTGGGAGCAAAGCTTGGGAGGGGTCCGCCTTTTTATCCTAGTCGCATTGAAGTTAAGTCCAGAAGCTCTCTGGACCTCAGCATTCACGTCTCCAGCGGTGAGGGGTGCTGGCCCCCCTTGCCTCGCTGGGCGGCAAACTAGATGGTGATGGGGAAGCGAATGGCAAAGCCTGCAGGTGACTCTGAGGCCCATCTTTCACAGGTGAGGAAACCAAGACTCAGAGAGGTGAGGTGGCTTGCCCGGCTCGCCCGGCTGGTAAGGGGAAGCCAGGCCCTGGGTCGTCCAGGATGAGGCGCATGTGGAGCCACAGAGTGACCACGCAGGGTTGGCATCAGAGCTGGCTGACCAGGCGGTGAGCTTGCACGTTCTCTGGGGTTCTTGACTCCCTGGAACTTCCGCATTCCAGAAGCCTCCATGCACTGAGACCTTCTTTGCAGGAGGGACGAGTAGCCCTGCAGGCAGTCATTTGGTTCGGGGTGGAGATAGCAGCCAAGGTGGCTGTGCCTCCCTGAGCCCATCCCTGGGCCCCACGCTAGGCCGAGCACCCACGTGTGTTTTGTCTTGGAGTCTCCCAGGCCCCCTGGGAGCTGGGTGCCACTGTTGTCCCTGTTTTCAGTTGGGGAAAGCGAGTTTCAGAGAGGTGCAGTGAGTTGCCTCAGGCCCCACCACCCTGAGTGCCAGAGCTGGGATCAGAATCCACTTCTTGACCTCAGAGATGGCCTCGTAACCCCAGCAGTATCAGCCAGGCTTGACCAGACTCAGGGGTGTGGGTGTTTCCAGTGTTGGACTTGGCTGTGAACAGAATTCCCTTGGCCCTTGTTAGAAAATGTGGATGGAAACTATAGAGAAGGTTCCTGTGGGCACAGGAAAGAGGAAACTTGTCACAGGACAGGCACGTGGGCAGGGTGAGATCAGTCAGTAGGGTTGGATCAGTCAGGGGGTACTCACAGCCCAGGGATCTTTTCTGATCCCTGGGTAGTGGGGGGGGGGGGTGCAGGGACTGTTACCTCTTTAGACAGATAAGGAAGCTGAAGTCCAAGAAGGCCAGGTGACTTATTACAAGTCCCATAGGACATTAGGGTCAGAATCAGGGCAATGGCAAGAATCTCTGACCCCCAGCCAGTGTGCTCTGCTGCATGCCAGTGCTACCTCTACCCACCCACTCACCTGTCCACCTATCCGCCCATCCAGCTCCTCATCTACTGATCCATCCACCCAGCCACCATCCGCCCATCCATCCACTCACCTATCTACCCACTCATTCATCCACCTTTCCATCTACCTACCCATCCATCCATTCATCCATCCATCCACCTAGCCACCTACCCATCCATGAACCCATTCACCTGTCCATCTTCCCATCTACAACTCCATCCACTCATCCACCCATCTTCCATCCACCTATCCACTCACCCAGCCACCTACCCATCCATCCATGAACCCATTCACCCATCCATCTTCCCGTCCAAACATTCATCCCCTTCACCCATCTACCCATCCACTCATCTATCCACCATCCATCCTCTATCCATCCATCCGTCTCTCCATCTATCCATCCATCCATTTACCTACCCATTTACTACTTTATCCACTCGTCCAGTCATGTAGCCATCACCCATCCAACTACCACCCACCCACCCATGTATCCATCCATCCATCCACCTACTACTTACCCACCATCCATTCATCTATTCATTTTTTTAAATTCTGTAACCATTCTGAGTCTTGTTCCCACAACTTTTAGTTCTGAAACATATGCTTATGTGAGCTTGGTGCTGATCCTGTCCTCTCTGTGGAAGTGTACCAACTCCGCAGCCCCAGTTCAGCACACCAGTTCCAACTGGTTCCCATCAAGACTGCATCTCCAGTGCAAGAGGCTCAGGCTGCCCCTCCTCCCTGCTTGCCTTGCACCTGGGTGGGAACTGGACTCCTGGTGCTACTTCTCCTTTTCTCTTCTGAGTCACTTCAGCTCCCCCTCTGGGTATTTCAGTTCCAAGAGAGAGGACTCAGAAAGGTGGAAAAAGACCAAGCCACCAGTACGGTGGTCACGTCCATAGCCTTACCACTCTGCAAAGGACATCGACCATCAGGGGACTGGGGACCGTGCCATGGGTACCAGAGGCTACCACGGTATGGTCTGAGACCCATCAATCCAGGGACCAAGGACCAGAAGGACAGTCTGGACCAGGAACTGGGCAGCTTCTGCTCCTGCCTCCTGCTTGCTGTGTGACACTGGGCAACTGGGAACCATTGTCCCTGTCCTTCTCATGATTGGAGGGAAACATGTGGAAGCTTTGGAAAAGGCCACAGCCCTTCACCAACATGATGGGGAGTTTTTCGAAGGGGTTAGCAGGGCTCAGCCTTTGAGGGGTACATTCTCTTATTAGTAAAACCTTCCAGAAAGGCCCCTCGATTCTGCTCAGACCAGCTAGCTAGTCATTCATTCATTCACTCATCCTGCACCAACTGTGTACTAGGACCTATATAAGACTCTAGGGATCTAGAAATCAATAAAATAGTTTCTGCTCTCAAGAAATTTGCTGATGCTTGGCTTGGAACAGAAATCACGGTCACGTCGCGTGGGTGCCGGTTCAGGTGCAAATTCAGTCCTGGGGTATCGGAGGACAAGTGTCAACTGTGCCTGGGCTGGGCGGGCGAGGAGGGGTCCAGAGGAGGGGCACACGCAGGATCTGAAGGACAAGAGGGACAACGTGGAGAAGGGCCTTTGGGGTACGTGCAAAGCCATGGGGGCAGGGGAAGGACTTCCTTGAGTACCTACTGTGTGTCAGGCACTGTACCCAGTGCTCCCATCTCCTTTTCTCATGGATGCTCCCAACAGTTCTGTACGGTTGGCATTCCATCCCCTTGCACATTTCACTGATGATAAATCTGAGGCTCAGAGAGGGCCAGCAACCTCTCCAAAGTCACACAGCTCCCACATCTGGAGCCTTTGCTCATCTCCCCTCACTCTGAGCATCTCCCCCTCAAGGTGAGGGTGAGGGAGAAAGCACCCCATTAGCATTCACCTCTTCCAGGAAGCTTAGGAGGCTCATGCATTCATTCAATTAACAAATATTTATCCACTCCTCCTCTGGATCAGGCCCCATGCTGGGCTTGGGGATATAGCAGTGACAAGACAGGCCCCTCCCTGCCCTCCTGGGACTCCCTGGTAGGGGGAGGCTGTGGGGATTGACCTCCACTCCTGCCAAAGCCCTGCTTTACCCAGGCTTAAAAATAAACCCAGAGCTGTCCAGGCCCAAAGAGTGGGGGCCACAGGCTCCCAGAGCTGCGGCTGGGGAGGCAGCAGGCAGAGCTGTCAGCAGGCTCCTCTCATCAGCATGGGGCCCCAGCCTCCCTGCTTAAAGATCGCCTCGGGCGCTCTCTTAAAGATGCTAACGTTGCAGCTGACATTTGGGAGATCCTGGCGGGCGATCAAACCCGAGCAGAAAATCGGAGCTGCTGGGGGTGGGGGAGCACCAGGCAGCAGGGAGGGGCTGGTTGGGGCCGAGGGCAACGGGGCTCGTGCAGGCTTTCAGCTGGGTATCCAGCTCTCTGCTGGAAGGACACGGGAGGTGGAGGACGCGGAAGGCAAGGAAGGAAGTGGGAAGAGAATGGATATGGAGAGACCAAATCTCTTAGTGCATCCTCAAACTCCAGGTCACTGTCAGTAATCAGACCAACTGGCAAAAAAAAAAAAAAAAAAAAAAAAATCCACGGGGTGAAGAGTTATGGAAAAGAGGTAAGATGGAAGAAGGTTCCTGATGCCAGTTACATCTCTGGCTGCAGTGCCCCAAGCTGGGTGCCTCCCAATATAGGGAGGAGAGTGCTCTGAGGAGGCTGAGAGGTCAGAGGGAGGAGTTAGGAGAGAAAGAGTCCCACTCCACCCCTGCCTTGGACACTCTCGGCCTTCCACAAACTTCGAGGTGCCTGAGTCAGCCTCGTCTCCGTCCTCTTCCTTTATATCCAGTCTCCTTTCCATCCACCCCATCCACTCACCCCGCTACCCATTCATCTATCCATTCTACTCTACCTTCCGCCTAACCAGTTCACTCTGCTCTTCCATCTGTCTAGCCGTCCATCTATCTAGGTAACCAGTCATCCCCTTCATCCATCCATCCATTAATTCATCTACTCAGCCACCCGTCCCCCATCCATTCACCCTTGTCCCCATCTTGCATACCCCACCCATTCATCCATTCATTCACCCATGCAGATGTCCATCCATTCCCCGCACATCCGTCCGAAGAATATTTCAGCATAGGAGGGGCCTGCCCAGCCCGGTTTTAGGGAGTCAGGAAAGGCTTCCAGGAGGAAGACCCTGTAAGCTGAGACAGGAAGAGCGGGTAGGAGGGACCCAGGTAAAATATGGAAGGGAGAGTGCTCCCTGAAGAGATGGGAGGCAAGAGACAAAGGCCTCTTAGGGGAACATCAAGTCACATTCTGGTTGTAGCTTAATAGAGAGTAGCTTACCAGAGAGCCGGGGAGAGGCTGACTGTGAGGCTGGGGTGGGCGGCAGGGCCCGGGCATGAAGCTGGGACAACTCGCCCGGCCCAGAGCCAGCACAGGGCCTCGTGGGAAGGGAAGGGAAAGATACAGAAGGCCAAGTGTTGGTCCTGCAGCTGTGTACCACTGGCCCCTCCAAGTAGACCCCATCCAGTTCCTGCAGCCCCCTCCCCGGTCTCCGTCCTCTCAATTCCCGGTGTGCCCGGAGTTAGATCCCGCAGGCCTCCCTACAGGCTTATCATGGGTATGTGTGGATCCTAGCTTCTCTGGGTCAGGGCTGGGCCTCGTCCTTCCTGTGTCCTGCCCCATGGTACTTGGCCAAAGCTCCAAAAATATTCCAGAGATAAAAAATAAGTATCCTCCTTCCAAATCCTCCCCTTCTTCCTCTTGGGGACCCCTTCCATGCACCCAGTCACTCTGGCCTGAAACCGCGGTGTCGTCCTCATCCCTTCCTCTCTCCCCACTGCCCCCGCCATGTCTAGTCAGTCACCCAGACCTGTCAGTTCCACCTCTGATGTACCTCGAATCTGTCACTTCTCTCCACCTGCTCGGCCACCAGCCTGGGTCAGAGTTGCCACCTCCTCGCAGCTCTCCCGCCTCCAGACTTGCTCTCCATCCAGGCCACGTGCTCGGGGCAATTAGAGAGATTTTCTAAAATGTAACCTTGACCACTCTATTCTACTTAAACCTTTCATGGCTTCCCATTGCCCTTCGGACAAAGTCCTAAATCCCTGTCCTTGCCTATAAGATCCTTCCCAAGTTGGCTGAGGCTGACTTCTCTGGGCTCCAGGTTTGTCCCTCTGAGATATGAGATCTGTCAAGTTTGTTGCTGTCCATACTGAGCCTCCAAAGCCTTCATCCTGGCTGCAGCCACCGGGCTGTCTTGGCCAAAAGCCTAGAAATGTCCTGAGTCTTCAGCTCCCTGCTCGTCCCTGTGCTCGACTGCACCTAGACCCCACGTTCTGTCTCAGTGAGCCAGGGAGGGATCCCATCCCACCACCAACACCTGGCTGGCCCTCAGGTAAAAGAAGATATTGCTAATAGTTCCAAGAATGTTGGAATTTACCCCCAGACCCTCCCTCCCCAGATCTGACCATTTCCATCTGTTATTTGTGCCTTCAACCAAAGCCAACTGCTTGGCCTCTTCCCTGCCTACAAAACATTTTTACTCATTTTATGGCTACAAAAAATTTCCTTCCTGTCTTCACAGTCAGGAAAGAGAGGGCCCTGGCCCTGACTCAGAATTGGATTCTAGCTGGAGGCGTCCTCTCCGCGCAGGCTCCAGGGAAAGGGTTTATCTGTTTGTTCCTTGACCTTGAGCGGGAGCTGAGGCAGCCAGAAAGAGGAGAGGTGGGAGCTGGGAGGGGAAGAGGAGGAAAGCTGGAGTTGTGGCCCCTGGCCCCTGTGCTCTGCCCCGAGGGACCAGCCAGGTGATGGAAATAAGAAGAGAGGGAGGAGACGGGCCAGGCTGCGTGCACGGCTCAGCCTGGAGGCTCTGAGGAATGGGAAGCCAGCTGCCGCTCCTGCTTTTGGTCCTCTGAGGTCCACAGGCTGCGCTGTCTGCCTGTCCCCATCCCTGGTCCCCCTGGAAACTGAACAGACCAGGTTTTTAGAGGGCAGGAAGGAGACTCACACCACCCAGGTAGAAACCAACTTTGCCGTCCACACGGGGGCCGACCGTGGCTGTTACAGACCCAACGCTAGATGGAGGACATCTGTCCAGGCCGCCTGGCCTTGTTCGCGGTGAGCCTACAGACTAAGGACGGTGACACCTACGGGGGCAAGAGATAAAGATTTAGATAAAGCAAAGGGCCCTTCTCAGAAAGGATCTTCTTCCTTCTGGTGCGTGACTGCAATTTAACCCAGACGTGCATTGAGCACCTTCTCATTGTCAGAACCCTTACTCTCCGTGAGCTGACCGTCTTCTCTCCAGTTGGACTGGAGGCCAACTCAAAGTAGGGACTCTCTCCTCCCAAATAACCTCATTCTTACTACAAAAGGAAAACATTCTTATTGTAGATATTATAGAAAATACGGAGAAGCTCAATGAAGAAAATAAAACCACTTTTAATCCCATCCCTTAAAGATGACCACTTTTGACATGTGGAGGGGGGACTCCTCTCCCGGTCCTCCATATCCAGCATTTTCCCTTAGAGTCTGGCACAGCGGCCATGTAAGAGTGACTGTGTCTGATCATTTACCTGTTTATTCATTATCCGTTAATTCCAAAAGTATCCATTGAGCCTTCTGTGGGTGACAATTTAGTGGTGTTTTAAATTCTCTGAGGGTAGAAATACATGTATAGGACCCTAAACTGATGCCAGTGTAACCCAAATAACAGCCAAGGTTCCACATAGTTCAGTCTCTTCCCCGAGTGACTTGACAGTCCAATAGTCAAAAGTAATTTAAATGAGTTTCCTGAATTTACTTGTCTCCCAAGGAACCTCAAAGGGGTATAATTCACCACCCTCGGCGGCCTTTTTTCTCTCTATAGAAGCTCTGGATTTTTGCACATGCCCCAAATCCTGAAGGGTTCTGACGCCGCCTGTGGGCATTTCTGTCACTCTCTGTTCTCTCCCTTCCCTCTCAGATACTTATTGTGAACTATGCTCAGTGGCCAAACCCTTCTCCATCCCTCCTCCAGGTAGAGTGAGTGGTCAAGATTCCAGACTTGGGTCTCAATCCTGGCCCTATCACTCACCAGCCGTGCGGCCTTTGGCAAGCCACTTGATGGCATGCAACCCACAGTGCGGTCCACCAGCTGGTGCTGGTCCACGCATTGTTTGTGGACATAAGAGAAGTGTGGAAACCGAGAATCATTTAGAAACCTTCACAGCAGTTTGGCACTGCCTCCGTAGTTGGACTGTGTATTCATCCCACCGTGACCATGCACATCCAGTTGTGACTGTGTATTCGTCCCACTGTGACTGTGCACATCCAGTTGTGACTGTGCATTCACCCTCTAGTTGTGACTGTGCATTCGTCCCACCATGACCGTGCACATCCAATTGTAACTGTGCATTCATCCCACCGTGACCGTGCACATCCAGTTGTGACTGTGCATTCACCCCCTAGTTGTGACTGTGCACTCGTCCCACCGTGACCGTGCACATCCAGTTGTGACTGTGCATTCGTCCCACCGTGACCGTGCACATCCAGTTGTGACTGTGCATTCGTCCCACCATGACCGTGCACATCCAGTTGTGACTGTGCATTTGTCCCACCGTGACTGTGCACATCCAGTTGTGACTGTGCATTCATCCACTGTTACCGTGCATATTACCAAATCTTCACCACAGAGAGTTTGAGAAGCACAGACTTAACCTACTCTGTGCCTCAGTTTCCTCATCACTAAAATGGGAAAAGTGATGGCCCCTAACTTCATCAGGTCCCTAGGAAGAGGAAATGAGTTAATTTCTAGAAGGCTCTCAGGACAGTGGCTGGCACTGCCATCTCTCATTAAATGTCAGTGTCACTATCTTTTTTGTACATTCTCCATATTCTGCATTAAAAACACACGATAGTCCTCCGAGGGCAGGGGAGGGAGGACTGGGGAGGGAAGTGGACCCTGGTCAATGCATCCTACCCTGACCTCCAATTTCTATGACTTTTAGTCAATACCACTGTGACTGCATCCAGCATTTTGGAGGTTTCCAAAGGAACCACTGGGCAGTTTATTCATCCACTTAACAAATATCTGTAGACCACTTACAGAGCAAGAGGCAGGAGAGTCTAGTAGCCAGGAACTTGGGAGTGAAACAGCCTAGAGTTCAGATCCTGACTCTGTTACTTACTAGCTGAGTGACCTTGGGCAAGTCACTTAACCTCTCTGAGCCACAGTGTTTCCATGTGAGGGCCCGGAGGGCTGGGCCCTGGCCGATGATCCCACACACCTGCAGAGAGCATGGCTACACAGGGCGCTCGCTGCACCTGCACTCAGACGTGAAGCGTGTGGCCACCTCCGGGGTTCCCACCCTCAGTGAGTTCTTGTGGACTGAGGGAGAGTGAGTGGTGCCTTGGGATGCTAAGCTTGCTGGGTATTACTTCTAGAAAAATGAATGTGTTTAAGGACTTTATTTGAGAATGGAGGGATGTAAAAATATAAGGGTCTTAAGATGAGTAAAAGTCTTAGCAGTTGGATTCTCATTGTGCGGCACAGGGGAGCTGGTCTAACGCCCCTCTCTGGAGCACGCCGGTCTTTGCAGAGGGAAAAGCCTGGCAGCCTGGCTAAGCCACGTGCTGGCTCTGGAAGCTCCTCTGAAGGCCTGCTGTCGCTTCTGCTCCTGATTCACTGGCTGAAGCAAGTCGTGTGGCCAAGCCTGGTGTGGCTGGTGGGGAAGCGCACCCCACACACGGGGCCTGCACGTCACGTGGCAGTGGGGCAGGCATGGATGATCCTCTCATTGGGAAGACGGCAAATAATTGGGAACAATGACCAGTCCACCATCTTGGACGCAAATATTCACTCTGCTCTCTTGCACAGGTGTGGGGGATTAGAGATGGCTGCAGACTCTCTGACATTCTTCCCATTGAGACATAGATGGGTTTTCCCCCACCCCTTGAATCTGTGGCCCCAGGACCGGCTTTGAACAGAATGGAGCAGACGTGAGGCTGCGTAACTTCCGAGAATTGCGGTATCTGCGTTTACCCTTCCCGAAGGGCTCCCTCTTGGAATCCAGCCACCACGTAAAAACCCGCCATGTTGTGAGAGAGCCTCATGGGACGAGGGGCCGATGAGCACTGAGGTGCCGGGCATATGAGGTAAGCCTTCTGGGACCTTCCAGCCCAGCCGCCAGCTAAATGCAACTGAGTGAATGATCCCTGCTCGTGCTTCTCTTGACACGGGGATCTGTAAATGGGGGGAAGTTTCCTGATCTCACGCGCAGTTATAGACTGACTTGTGCTCCCCCAAATTTGTATGCTGAAATCCTAACCCCCAGTATCTCAGATGCAGCTGTATTTGGAGACAGGGTCTTACAAGAGGTAATTAAGTTAAAAGGAGACCACTAAGGTGGGCCCTAATCCAACATGACTGGTGTCCTTATAAGAAGAGGGACACGCACAGAAAGACACCCAACACATGCGTGTGCACACGGAGACCACACGAGGACATGGGGAGGGGGCGGCAAGCCAAGGAGAGAGGCCTCGGGAGAAACCAACCCTGCCCACACCTTGATCCGGGACTTCCAGCCTCCAGAAGTGGGAGAACATACATGTCAGTTCTTTAAGCCCCAGTCCGTGGTACTTTGTTATGGCGGCCGGTGGTGGAGCGAGAACAGAATCTTCCACAGACAGCCTCGTTTAGGAGGTGAAGGAGTGGGAGACAAGTTGCAGGCACTGTGCGTAGCAATTCTGAGTCCCACTGGCTGGTCGCTGTGAGGCCACCTCCCCCAGGCGAAGGAAACTCTTCAGTTAGGCCCCACTGTGCTCCCTTGGAGCTGGTCCCAGTCCCCTGTTCTCGGTGGCCCTTGGATCACCCTCTGGGTGGACTTCCTTTTCCATCACCTCCTTGGCCACGTTGAATGAGGACCCAAGAGCCCTCCCTGGGGGCCGAGCAGCTTTCTCCCCATTGGAGCCCAGTGTGGTTTTGAGTCACTAATGGTCACAGCCTCTTTTAGCCCAGGCTGGCAGCTTCAGAACTTACTTAACTTTTTATCTGTTTGTTTCCACTAAGCTCCTTATGCCAAAGACACAGCCAACTTTTTCTAGATATGACTCTCTAGACTTCATCGCAGGCACCCTGAACTTCTGGAGGTTTTAACAAAGGGTGTGGCGGCCGCACGCTGATATGATCTGTACCTGAGACTGTCTAAACTGGACGCTACCACACAGAGCGATTCTTAGTTTTATTATTTTTTCTGAAGTCTACACTATTCTTTACTGACTATTTGTGGACTACCCATTTTGAACGGTCTCTACAGAAAATTCAAAATTCACAATTAGACTTCTCAAACAATACATTTCTGGGGACACAGACATAGTTAAATTAAAACTCATATCTGCTCCAAGATCGTATCACATATTCCAAACGCCAGTATGTCAGAAGTGTTACTAAAATGTCATTTGTAACTTGAATTTTGCAGGATCAGCTAACTGCCAGTGGGGCAGGAACTGCGTCTGTTCTGCCCACTTGTCATGCTA
Source organism: Tapirus indicus (assembly GCA_031878705.1). Lineage (NCBI taxonomy): Eukaryota > Metazoa > Chordata > Mammalia > Perissodactyla > Tapiridae > Tapirus > Tapirus indicus. Next base: position 31,884,291 of record CM062929.1, on the reverse strand, counting down.
AGAGCAGACTGTTCCAAAAATGGCCCTGGGTTCTCCCTCTAGGTTGTGTGGAAGTTGAACTGATGGGGTAGGGGTATCACACCCTTTTCCACTGGGGGATGGGGTGTTTGTGTCCAGGCTCAGCTCCCTGCAGGCCGGGTGGCCTCCTCCTGCTGGTGGCGTCTCTGCCTCTTCCCCGGGGTTTGCCCCCCGGGCGGGCGCTGGGCTCCTGGAGCCCTGGCTTCCTTTCTCTTTCATTGGATACAGATGAGTTGCATTTTTCAACCTTGCAAATGCAGAATTTCTGGATTTTCTCTTTCTCTTCCATCCCTGCTTGCAAACAGGCTCATGCCCTTCAGAGCATATCTCTTTTCTGTAGCGTCTTGTGAAATGCAGTGTATTAGTTTGCTACGGCTGCTGTGACAAAGTACGACAGGAATGTATTGTTTCACAGTTCTGGAGGCGAGAAGCCTGAAAGCAAGGTGTCAGCAGGGTGGGTCCTTCTGAAGGTCATGGAGGAAGGATCTGTTCCAGGCCTCTCCCCTTGGCGTGTAGATGGCCGTATTCTCCGTGCGTCCTCACCTCGCCTTCCCTCTGTCATGTTTGTGTGAAAATTTCCTCTTCTCATAAGGACATCAGTCATATTGGATTGGGGCCCACCCTGATGACTGCATTTTACCTTAATCACCTCTTTCAAGACCCTATCTCCAAATACAGCCACGTTCTGAGGTACTGGGGATTGGGCTTCAACATGTGAATTTGGGGGGATATAATGCAGCCCATAACATGCAGCAAATAATGACCAAGACATGCTAGACATTTCTATTTCCCAAGCTCTTCAGCTAAAGCCACAGTGCAGTAGAGCATCAGCTTTGCAAATTATTGTAGGCAAGAATCTTCCCAAATGTTTCCCAGTGTACAACATGGGTCACCATCTTTCCTGCCTTCAGTAAGTGTTTCCTTGTCACTTGTGACCTGCTCCTAGAGCCAATGCTATGTGTTTGTTGTTGTTGTAGCCTCTACTTCTAGGTACCAATATCTGTATTGGTCAGATTTTGCTAGGTTACGCTGCATAACAAACGTCCCCTAAATGTCAGTAGATTACCGTAGCCAAGGTTTCTTTTCACTCAGGTTTAATGTTGGCTACAGCTTGCTTGCCCCTCTGCCCCACCACTCCACTTCACCTGCCATCTGCATTCTGGGATCCAGGCTGAAGGGGCAGCAGCCTCTATCTGGAACACGTCAATCAGAGAGTAAAGAGCTAGAGTGCTGGAGCAACCACAGGATGGCTTTTAAAGCTCCTGCTGGGCACTGACATATGGTCACTTCTGCTCACATTTCCTTGGTCAGAGCAAGTCGCATGGCTGAGCCTGCCATCCGTGGGCGTGGCAGTATGCTCTGCCTGCAGGATGCACTATGACTGTGGGGCAGGGGGTATAACCTCCTCAGGGCAGGGAATTACTGGGAGCAATGCACAGTCTGCCACAGTAGTTAACACTGGTTAAGATTTACCATATGTGGGGCTTGGCGCTGGCAACTTCACATCTGCAGCTCTTGATTCCTCATCATAGCCCCATTTTATAGATAAGAAAACTGAGGCTTCGAGAGGGAAAGAGACTTGTTCATTTTCTAGATTATAAACAAGATCTAGTGCCCTTGTGCCCACATATGAGGTCTTATTCCTATGACATCTCTTCTCAGCAGCCACAGTGAGAAACGCTTGGTGAGGAAGGGCGGGCTCTGGATGTGGCCGTGGGAGCGCTCAGATGTGAGCCGCGGCAATGTGCTCAGTTGGGCTGGGGAGTCACGAGGCAGCTGCACACCCTGCCAGGGTGTTGGAAGAACCAGGTCCTGGGGGAGCCCACACCCCACCTTCAGCTCAGCCCCACCTCGCCCACCCCGCCCTGAGAATCTAGGAATTCTGCCAGGGCAGCACAGGGTCCGGGACGCAGGGCCGAGGGAGGACACGGGTCTCCATAAATAAGTGCACCTCCTCTCGGAGGAAGGGAGGACAGGGTCTTGCTCCACCTCGGAAGCCCATGTGGGGTGTCAGCGCCTCCTGCACTGAGTCCCTCTGTGGGGCCGAGCAATTTCTGGTCTGTTTGTTGTTTGTTGGGGGGAGGGAAGGAAGAAATTCAACAATCGTGTGTGACCTTATTACTGTTATCCTTGTTTGACAGATGGGGAAACTGAGGCCCAGAGAGTTAAGTGACTTCCCACAGCCAGTGTGGTGGGCTCAACACCCAGACCCTGTTGGGAACATGAGGCCCGCGCGGACCTGCAGGAAGGGGACTGTGGGGTGGGCCCGATGGGGAAGGGGTTCAACAACGGGGTCTCTTCTGCTCCTCAGGTTGTCCCTGGGCCTTCCCAGGCCAGCCAGGTCAGCAGGCCTGTCCTTCAGTGACGGGGAAGTTGAAGGTGTGACAGTGACTCTTGGGGAGAAGGACAGGGTCCAGGGGCCCGAGAATGGGAGAGAGTGCCTGGCAGGGGGCAGAGGGCCACTCACAAAGGACGGTGTGAGGACACTCCGACATACGTAGGATACACACACGTGCACACGCACACACACACACCTGCAGACACTACCACACACACCACACACCATACGTACCACACACACCACATTCGCATATGCCACACGACATATTACATTCACACCCCTTCAGACACAGAACACACACACGCCACACACAAATACAACATATACCACACACACACACTCCACCACCACACCACAGACTTTTTCTTGGTTTTGACACCCAACTCAGCAAAGGTCTTTTGTTTCACTTCAGATTTTTGGAAATCTCCTCATTAGGAATAATAACAGAAACAATAACGACGATAGGGAGCTGTCACCAAGACCTCGCTGTGTGTCAGGAAGCTTCCTGGAGGCTTTGCATGGACTCCCTCACCGAGTCCCCACCCACCCTGTTGTTACCCCCATTGTCACAGCTGGGAGACCGAGGCTCCCAGGACTTGGAGTTTGGAGTTGATGGAGCTGTCAGCGAACACAGGTCAGCCTGTCTCCAAAGCCATGCTGTGACTGTTCCCTGAGACGCACAAACAACGAAAGCCCCGCTCGCTGCAGACAGAGCTCTGGCCTCCCCCCTCCTCCCCACTGCTGACTCAGGCTCCATCTGTGGACTTGAGGTTTGAGGTCCCCTCAGGTTCGCAGAGGCAGTTTGGAGGGGAGAGGGAGGCAGGGGACTGGGGGCCAGAGAGGAAAAGGACAAAAGGCAGGAGGTCGATACTGACACCCTCCACCTTTGGAACACAGACCACGCCCCCTCCTCAGGGAAAGGAGGCAGGGCGGACCGGGGTGGCCCAGACTCAGTCCTGTCCCCAGGCCTCAACATCCCCAGGTGGCCAGGTGAGGGGCTTCCTTCCCCTGAGGGGATGAGAGCTGGGACCCTGGGACCTGCTTTCCCTGAGGCCATCTCCTCCACCCAGGCCTGGACTGAGCAGGGCCCTAACCAGCCTCTCCCTATGGAAGAGGATGGAGCCTCCCACAGCCGCAGCCTCCTCTGTGTGCACGCTCAGTCCAGCAGCGCCTCGGCTGCCAATAACAGCGCCTGCTGTAGAAGATCAGCCCGTCCTCTGCAGCCCGGAGAGAGCAAGGCTGGACACAACCTCCGTGCCCATCCATTGGGGATCAGATAACCACACACGGGTACATGTGCCCAAGGGAATATTATGCAGCCATGAGAAAGAATGAGGTGCCACTACACGTACAGACTTGGAAAGGAGACCGTGATGCGTAAAAGAAAATAAATTGCCCAACAGGATGTGTAGCATTACCTGACTTTCATGAAAAGAAGTATTTATATGTGTTTGTATTGACAGAAAAACCTGGAAGACTTCATATTAAACCCTTGACACTGGTTATCTAGGGAGTAGAATAGAGAGGTGTCGAGAGGGAGATAATTTTTCTATTTTCTTTGCCTTCAGTACTGTAACAGTGAAGACGTCTCGTTTTTGTAATAAAAAAATAAGCAAATGGTGGTGGGGTGGGTAGGGAGTGGGTGTCTGAGTCTCTGCAAAAGATAAAGGAACTTACTTCCCAGCCTACGTCAGGCAATAGTGGGGGGCTTCGTCCACAGGGCCGGGGGTTCTTTTCTCCTCTCCCGATGGCTCTCTTTCTGTCTTCCCCGGCGGGGACACTGCCCCTGTGTTTTCATCATTGCTCCTCTAAGTTGGGACCAAGTGAGATGAACTGCAGGGACACAGCCTCAAGAAGCCTGGAATCTGCGAGTGGGGCAGGTGGGCACATAATCACAGTGAGAAAAGTCATCATCGCAGTGATGGGGTGGGGGCACCTCCAAGGTCTGGGTGCTCCGCCAAGGGCTTCCCACGTGTTAACTCACTGGACCCGGACAGTGGTTCTGTGGGTTTTCTCATGTTACTGGTGAGGAAGCTGATCTCAGAGAGGGGCCCTGGGAGCAGACCCAGCCTCACCCTGGGGGTCTGTGCCCCAGCCGCAGAGCCTCTTCAGGGACTGAATCGTCCACTCACTGCACCCCAAGTCATCCCCAAGAAGCAACAGAGACACTAGACAAGAAAAGTAGGTGCAGCTGACACAGGACGGATCCAGTGGCGGAGCCAGCACCCCCACATGCCCAGTGCAGTGCACACACTGATTTGGTCCTTGCAGGAGGTACTATGGGCTCCGTCTGAGGTCAGAGAGGGGACAGTGGCCAAGGCTACCATGCTGGAAATCGTCGTGGCCAGTGTTCAAACCCTGCTCCATCTGATCACAAGGTCCTCCTTGCCCAGCAATGGGCCCAGCATTCAGCACTGTCCAGAGCCCCCCAACCTTGATGTCCACACAGCACGCGGCATCGAGCATGCACTTGATACATAGCTAACCTCCCTCCTGTCCTTGTTCTGCCAGGGTGTGACCTTGGCCATGTCCTTCTCGGTTTCCAGGCCTCAGTTTCCCTATGTGCACAAGAAAGGGGCTGCCCTGGGGGTGTCTTAGCTCCCCGTGCAGCCCCAACATCCTAGACTTCCATTGCGGAAGCCAGGAAGGGCTGGTGGGGTCCCTCGGGTCTGGGGCAAATTTGGGGGCCACTGCTCCTTTCTGGGGTGACTGAGGAGAGCCCCGCAGATGGCCCCTAGCACCCTCAATCCAGCAGCCCTGGCCAAGCCTTGCTCCCCACCTCCATCCGTCTGCCACTCAGAGCCCCACTCGACCAGACTTGGGCCCCACCCCCCCAGAATCACGCGGTCTGCCTTGCCTCTCCCCCAACCCGAATGGTGCCCGAAGCGCCTTGAAAAATCTCTCTCTGGCGTTCCTTCCCCCAACACACAGCCCCAGCTCGCCGCGAGGTGAGCAGAGAGCGAGGGGGAGAGGAGGAGAGAACAGAGCGAGCCGGCAGGCGAAAGAGGGAGAGAAATGCAAATGTTTTTCATCCTCCTTTCTTTTAAATGCTGAAACCAGCCTTGACAGCCTCTGAAAATAAATGGCACCGACTCGCTGGGATTTCAAATTCGGTGATTAAGGGCTGAAGCAAATACTTTTCCCTCTCGCCCTCCCTCCGTGGGCTGATAGCGCGGCGCGGGGCCGGGACAGCTTTTTGCGAGCCTGCCAGGAGCTCGGATCCGCAGCCCCCCGCCGCCGGCGGCGCGTCTGCTCCGGGCTCCCGGGCTGTTTATCAGGAGCGCTCACGCCGGCAGCCGCGAAAGCAGCTTGAAATCCCCTCCCGCGCCTCGGGGCCCCCTCCTCGCGCCTGCACGCCGCACGCACAGGCACACACACACACACACACACACACACACGTGCACAGAGGCACATACACACGTGCACAGAGGCACATACGCACGTGTGCGCGCGCACAAAAACACGTGTGCATACGCATGCGTACACAAATGCACACAAAACACACATATACACAGCACAATACACAAACGCGCACACAAGCACACACGCAGCCAGGGTGGGTCTCCGCCTGTTCTCCGACCAAAGCCGAGGAAGGCTGCACAGGTGGGGGGAGGAGAGGGGGAGGGGAAAGAAGGAGGGGAATGCAGAGAGGAGGTGGGAGGGGCCAGGAGGGGAGAGGCTGGCTCTGGGTTCACAGTCTGCAGGGGCTGCCTTCCCACTGCCTAGAGGGGGGCAGCTTTGATGGAGCCACAAGCTGAGTCTCCTCTCTCCTGAACTGTTGACTGCTCCCCGCCCCCACACCTCAGTGGCTCTGAGCTGCCTCAGTCTTCCTCCCTCCTGCGCAGATTCTGTGGGCACTGCTGCCAGGCCCCCGGAGGTCCTGCTGGGCCTGCTCCCAAAGCCAGGAGTCCTGGCTGCTGGGGGGCCAGGCCAGCTCTGGGGTTGCACCTTCTCGGGATTTGGATTCCCCGTCTGGAAAATGAGGGGCTCATGTAAGATGGGGCCTCGTGTTGGCCACAGGGCTGTGCACCCACCCATGCCTGCTGACCCGCCCCTTGTACAGGTCTGAAAGGTGAGGCTCAGCAGGGAGTCACACAGCTGGAAAGAGGGACACCCAGTGTTCACAATGGGGGTGGGGTAGGACAGAGAACACTCCTCTGATTCTGCAAGGGCCCCCTCTGCTCAGAGACAACATCCTGTGTGACTCCCCGGGCCCCTGGCTGCTGGGCTCCCTCTGCGGTATGGACACTGCTGACCCATGGGGGGTAACAGGTGCCCAGATACCAGCCAGAGGGGCCTCCGCTCCCCAGGTGGTCACTCATGGGGAGCTGACAACTGGTGTGAGGTGTCAGGCCTCCCTCCAGGTGCCCACTGGCTGCATTCTGCAAGCTCCCAGCAAAGGGAAAGGAGGGCACACCTGGGGCGGCCCCGATGGAGACCTCCAGCATCACATCTCGACCCGTGGCACGCCGGGGCAGTGGGGGGAGAGGAGCCACGGAGCACGCGGCTGGTCTCCAGGCCGGCTCTGCAGAGGCGGAGCACGCCCCCCATTCCCCCCACACACCCTGAAGCCAGTGGCTCCCAGGAACAGGCAGAGTTTACGGAGAGCAGTAGGGACAACGAAGACGCTGCTCCTGCTTGCTGAGCTCAGCTCTACACTCAGCGTACACACCTTGCGGAATCCTCACTGTAAACATACCCATTTACAGATGAGGACAAGCCGAGGCTCAGAGAGGGAAAGTGACTTGCCCAAGGTCTCTTTGCTGGGAATAGACAGAGTCAGGATTCAAACCCACATTTACCCCATTCTGCCCCACAAGGCAGAGATGTCGCAGAATCCCCATCCGCTCTTTATGTGCAAAAGTATTAGGCTGAGCAGTATGAAGGTGCCGCTATCCAGTCATTGTGACCCGCAGAAACCTCAGTTTCGCGCGGTCCCTCAAGAGCGGCACTCGCAGGACTCGGCCCAGCTCCTGGTTGATACTGCTGACCCATGGGGGGTATTTGGGAGATTGCAAATCTCCCAAAGCGACGCCAAGTCCAAACGAGACCATGCTCTCCCTCCCTCATCGGCAGAAGCTGCACGGGCTCCCTCGGGTGCCCCACAAGGATCTGGCCCTGCCAGGGGTGGGGCTTCAGGGAGGGGTGACCTCCAGCCAGAGATGGGGATTCTGGAACCCAGAGAGTGGAGGTGACGTTCTGGAAGCCACACGGCAGGGGGTTGTAGACCTGCCCTGGAGTCTCTCTCACCTCCTAGCCACAGACCCCAGGACTTGGGGGATCGGGATGTCAGACAGGACACTCAGTTAAATTTGTATTTCGAATAAACAATGAAGAACATTTAGTTTTAGTTATGTATGTCCCATACAAATACTTAGAGTGAAAAATTATTCATTGTTTATCTGAAATTCACATTTAACTGGATGTCCTGTATTTCACCTGGCAACTCTACCTGGGGGCCTTCCTCTAAAAATAGGCTTTGAAATTGGGTGCTCTTCAGTCCAGAACCCCCACAACAGGCAGGAACAACACTGGTATTCCTGGAATTGGGCCCAGCCTGGATGGATGAAGGATCCTGGGGTTTGGGCTGAACTGGACTCTCCCAAGCTCTCTGCTGCTTAAGGAACTGGGCCCTGGGGACCACAGTCAGTTGGGGGAGCCTGGGGTTCCATACACAGACCTGAGGGGGGGATGAAATGAGATGAAAGCTGAGACTTTCCAGAAAACTATCTGTGCAATCTCCCAAATACCCATTCCAACCCCCTTCCCTCTGGCCTTTCTCTATCATAGAGTCCAAAAAATTAAAATGCTCAATTTCTCAGCTTCCCTTGCAGCTAAGAGTGGGCATGTGACCCAGTTCTGACCAATGAGATGAAAGCAGAAGACCCTGGGGAAAGTTTCCCTTCTTGAGTTAACAAGTAAAGATTTCAAGGAAAATATACTTCACCCTGCTCAGAATGTGGACGTGATGGCCAGAGGTGGAGCAGCCATCTTGTGACCATGAGATATTCCAATGCTTGGCTGTGGCAAACCTTTCCCAGGTCTTACAGCATGAGAGAGAGTGTGAAGGCTCAAATGCTGTTTTTGGCAGGGAGGACGTTCCTTGATTCTAAGATTATGTCCTTTATACCTTTTTGGTTTAAAAATATAAAAATGAAGTGATAGCTGATGATGGGATTTTGAATGTGTGTTTTCTTCTCTTTAACCTCCTTCCCCAGCAAAATTAAAAATTGACATCACCATATTAGTCCCCAAACTTTCTTTGGGAATTGTATTGGTCTCTGAAACCCCAGAGCTTTGGGAGCATGCCTAAGAACCCCTCAGATCCCTCCCAGACCCAGGTCCAGCTGGGAGAAGAAACGCAGAGAGGAGTGGCCGTCCCTGCTAGGAGCCAGCAGCAGAGGGGGTGGGTGGCCCGGGGGCCACTGTTCCAGGTGCCTGCACTTTGAGCCCCAGGGCCTGGCACTGGGAGAATGTTCCCAGCCTGCTCTGTGCCTCCTGCTGCCCCCTCACCACCCCGTCATGTCCCCAGAGGAGTAGGACAGCTTGTTACAGCTCCCCAGGAAGGCGTGGCCCCAGCACACCGTGTTCCGGAGGCCAGTGAGGGTGTGTTCCGGCCTCTGGCCAGTGGACCGTGTGTGCACACCTGCTCTAAGGCCCCTCGGCTTGGCAGGTCCTGGCCAGGGACGGCCACACTCAGCCCAGCTGGACGTTCAGCCCAGCAAACCCCAAGATGGCCAGGGATAACAGGAAGTCATAGAAGAATCCAGCATCCTCACCCCACCCCAGGGGCCCTGCCAAAGGCCCTGGAGACCCTGCTGCCCCACCCACTGGGAGAGAGGACCCGGGAGAGAGCCATGGCAGAAGCAGCAGCTTGGGAAACTGCTCCACCAGGGAGATGAAAGAGAAACCCTGTGCTATACCCACAGCATTTCCAGCCTCGCGGCTCCCACAACTCTGCCCTAGAGAAGCAGGGAGAACTGCGGGAGGCAGGGACTGAGGTGCTTGGAGGGGAGAGGATGGCAGGGCAGAGAGCTGGGCCAGGTCTCCGTGCCCTGACCCCTGGGGACCATCCTGCCCCAAACAGACCCCCGGAGAGCGTTTCCAAGCAGCAGAGAGCAGCCAGAATCCCTGGGCTGTTTTGGGCTCACTCTGACGGTGCAGGCTGGAATGCACACGAGGATCAGACCATGTGCAGGAGATGCACAGGCACGACTGTGGGTCGTCACCACCATACCGCGCATCATGCCAGGAAGGCCCCTTGGCTGTTACAGCAACTCCTTGCACGCCCTGTCACAGGCACACAGCCGGGAACAGCAGACGGGCACTCGTTCTCCCCTTAGGCCTGGCGTCGTCGACGGCAAGGGTGTCCAGGGCCGGGTGTCACGGCCACCTCGTTACGTGTCTCCTTCTTCCAGCCTCATCCTTTCCGCTTTTAACAAGTCAGTGTAGAGTGCCAGCTAGAGGTCTGGCTGGCACCAGTGCCCAGTTCATATTCTGGCTGAGCAGAAAGCTGCCTGGCTGAGTGACCTTGAGCCAGGAGCTCGCCCTCTCTGAGCCTCAGCGTCCTTTCTGTGATGGGGAAGATGAGGTCCTCCTCCAGCAGCTGCCATGAGGGTTAATGTCAGTGCCGAGAGAGGCTCTGGCCTGCCGGTGAGAGAGATGGCCTGATTCCTTCCAGAAGTTTCCAGTGTTTCTGAGCTGACGGGGCTCCTGGGAGACGCCTCCAGATCTCTTACTGTTCAGAGAAGCATGGGCCCCACTTGCATTAGGGAGGGTTTATCTTATTTTTAAAGAAGTTGAGGCCACTTTGCAATCAGAGCCCTCGTGGCTGGAGCAGAGAAGAGCCAAGGAAAGGGCGCTAATCAAGCCTCCTTAAGGACATGCAAATCAGGAGAAAGCTCAAGTGATTAGGGCGTGAGGGGGCCTGGGGTCCAGCCTTTGTCCCCATCTGAGAAGAGAGAACTAGAGGCCCGGCTGGGGGTCGTGGCCACGAGGCCTCCATGGGGGCGTGGGACAGTGGTCTGTGGGTGAGTGGAGGCAGAAGGAGAGGCCACGGGAGAGACAGCCACGCAAAGGTGGCCAAAGAGCCTTGATGGCAGTGCTGACGTGGTACCCCACCTGGCTTCCTGCCTCCCCAACAGCTGTAGAGCTTGGGGGCTGCTCTGGCAGGACCCTCTGCCCGGCCGGGATGGGCCCTCTTCCAAATGACTGGAGAATGGCACTTCGGCAAAGATGGCAGGGAACCTGGCAGTGTCTACGTGATAGATGTACCCACCCCGAGTGGACCAAGAGTTTCCACATCTAAGGACTTGACCTAAGGAAACAGACTGTGTGTGCACAAGGATGCCATCTTGGGGACATACACATTAATGAAAAACTGGAATCAGTGTCCAACAAGGGGATTGTTTGAGCTGGTGACAGGACATGCTTACCATGGACTTCCCTGTCCCCCTGAAAAGTGATGACTTAGACGTGGGAAGATGGTCACAACATGTTGTTAAGTGACGGCGGGAAAAATGCAGGTTGCAAAACACTGGGTAGAGAAGCCCATCTTTGGAAAAAAAAGATAAATCTAGAAAAATCTGGAAGGAAAGGTAGTCACAGAAATAGCAACAGTAGTTACCGTGGAGGGGGTAGATTTCAAGTTATGGTTACTTTCTTTTTTTGTATTAATTTTTTATGATGATGAGTATATATTACATTTATAATCAATAAAGCTATTTTCTCTTCTTGTTTTAAGGAAAACTGCTCTGTTGCTTGACCTCACATCTCCCCCAGTCCCTTTACCGTGAAATAAAATCTCCGGTGGACCATGAGTGACACCCACCCAGCCCCCTTGGGGGTCGGATCAGCAAATCCCCTTTCTAGCACAGAGCAGCTGTCCACCACCCAAGGAGCAGGCAGGTCAGAGACTGGGGTCACTGTCAGACCCTCGTCCAGCCCCGCATTGTCTTTGGATGATGCAGAAAAATATGGAGCGCACGGTGATCGCCCCGTACAGGGTGTAGATATAGGTCCTATGTGAATCCAAATCCCTTTTCTAAACCCCTGGGTCAGAGGTGTTCAGGGACTGAGTTGTTCCTTTCAGAAGAACAGTGTGGTATGTACAGTGTATATTAGGGAGCCCCCAGCAGGGCCTGGGCAGCCCCACAATCAAACACATTAATATCCTTGCAATGAAACGTACAGATATTCACATCAAGGGCAATAAATACAACTATAAATAGCTTCCTGTCAGTTGAGGCTAGGGTTTGCCTCCAAACAAATTTGCCACCATCTTCCAAAAGAACTTGGGGTTTTCAGATCTTTTATTCATTTCAGGATTCTAGCGAAGGGATGGCGACCAGATCGGGGGTCGGGGCTTGGGTTTGTGGGTTTGGCTGTCTTCCTGCGCGGTCCCCCCAGCAGCAGGGCTGCCTTCTGGGCGAGCAGCCTGCGTGGTCTCTCAGGGCCCAGCTTGGTTTAATGCTCTGTTGTCACCATCTTGAAATTCTTAACACCCTTTGGACAAGGGGACCCTATTTTCCTTTCGTACAGGATGCTGATCACGTGGCCGGTCCTGCTGGTGTCCAGAAGGAGGACGGGCACAAGGCAGGGTCAGTAAGTGCTGGTTGAATGAGTGAATGAAATGTCGTCCCCATCCCACTCTGCTTTGCCGCCCCCCCACTGATTCTCCATCAGCGTGGAGGACCAGGGTCCCAAGTGGCCCATCACCAGGGAGCTGGAGGTCCATGCAGATTCTTGGGGCGCCCGGACCCTCATTCAGAGTCTCAGGGGGAGACATTTGAGTTCCTAACTTGCACCCTGAGTGATTCGGCCCCCATGACATTGAGAACCAATCATGTGCTTGTTCTGAGGGCAACTTTGCTCTTTCTCCCTTCTTTTCTAGCTGTGTGATCTTAGGCAAGTTGCCAAACCTCTCTGAACTTCCTAAAATGGCCAGGGCTTCACTCCCACTCTTAAGCCTACTAGGCCAATTGTCTGGGAAGAAGCCCCTTCCTGCCAGCTCTCAGGGAGCTCCCTGGGGGCAAGCAGTCTGGTCTGCCGAGTCTGTCTTGTCCCCTGAGCATCCCCAGCACCCAGCCTGGGAGGGAGACTGGGAGGGCTCAGGAAATACTTCCTGTGTGTGCGGATGTGAAAGGAGGATGATTCCCTGGGCTTGCGGGGCTGTGTGAGGATGAGTGAGGGCGGGCAGAGGGCTTCGCCAGCACAGGCTGGGCACACAGTCGGTGCCACATAAATGGAGCTGTCGTTACTGGTTTCCCAACCTCCTCCTGGGGCTGTGGCCGCAGGTGAGCCCCACCAGGGGCTGGAGGCAGCCGCAGGAGAGGAGGAAGGCAGGGGAGAGGAGGATGGAGTCCAGGCACGTCCTGATACCAATTAAGGCAGTTCTGGAGCAGGGGGGCCTCGGACGGCATTTATCAGCCTGCCGGGGAGGGGCTGGCAAGCTGTCCTCTGGCTGACGGATTAGACAGCGGACAATTAGGTTTCAGGCAGGCGCTCGCTCTTGCTCTCTCTCACACACACACACACGCACGCACGCACACATCTCTTTCTCCATCAGTCTGCAAGGCCCATCAACAGAGCCCAGCTGGGTCTCTGCCCAGCCCCCAGTGGCAGGGACAAAACAGACACATGGCCCCCACCCTGCGGAGGTACGGAATGCCCCTCAAAAAGAATAACCAGGGACCCTCCCCACCCAACCCTATACCCAGGAGCACCATGGCTCAAGACCGCAGTCTCTGCCCCAAGCATCACTTCCACCTGGATCAGGAGTTGGGGAATTCTCAAGAACCCAACGTGTAGGCGATAACAGCCTACATGGGGGTGCTTGTTAAAGCTGAGTGGGGGGTGAACCTGAACCGTCCAGGGACCCCCTTCCTTCCCAAGAAAGAGCCTCTCTCCTTCCCTCATCGGAGCCTTTGATCCATGGATCCCAATGGAAGGAATGTGTGAGCAAGGATGGGGACTTTGAAGGACTTGGCAAACCTGAAGGAAAAGTCTTGAGGATTCTAGAATGTTCTATACTGCAGATGCTCTGGGATGAATCAGGAACACTAGAAGGGAAGGACAACCCGAATCCTTCTTCAGGAAGGGCAGAATCAGGCGGGACCCTGGGCAGCTCTGGCCCACAGCTGCAGGCCAGTCCCCATCCTGGTCTAATGGTGTCCCCGAGCTCTCCCCTGGGTCTTGGACACTGTGGCCGCCGGTGGCAGGACCTTCCTACTACGATTGTCTCAGGCACCTGACCCTCGCAAGCTCTAAGTGGAGCTCCTCAATGTCCCTGGGCTCTCCATGCCCGCGAACAGCATCGTTGTCACCCCCAGACACAGTCCAGAAATCTGGGTTCAGTCCCCACCGCCCTCCTCCTCCACAGCTGTAATCACCAAACCCTGTCTGTTTGCCTCCTAGAGAGCTTTTGAGTCACCTCTTCTCTCCGTCCCACGGCCACACCTTGACCCATGCCACCATCCCTTGCTTGGAGAATCCACCACCCCCATCTTTGGTTTTTCCTCCTCCTCCATTCCACCCCAGCCACAGAGGAGTCACCCCAAACGTCCTCCAATCACACTGCTCCCTGCTTCGAGCCCCCGCAGTCCCACCAGCCTCAGGAGCAAGTCCCGGCTCCCAGCCGCAGCCTCAGCTGTCCCCACCTCCCGTCCCCCCTGTGCGGTGATCCTGGTTACGTATTTGGCTCCCTGGCTGACGTCTGCTCCCTCCGTCTCCCCCTGGCACGTAAGGGGGACAGAGACCTCTTCTCTTCTGTTCACCTGTCACCTGGCAGGGACTCCAGACATCTGTGGAGTGAGGACCCAGGCCTGCCCCGTCTGGCCTCCACCACCCACGAGGGCCGCTGTTTCCTGAAGACCGCACTTGCCCCACTCTCCGCCCCTCTGCCTGGAATGCCCCGGCTTATCCCACCTCCCTCAGCCACCAGCTCCCACTTCCGGCCTCAGCTTGGGTGTCACTTCTTCCTGAGGCTCCTGCCTCCCCAGCTGGATCAATCTCCTCCTTTAGGTGGATCCCGCCCGGATGACCACTGAGTCAAGGTGGCCAGTTCACTTGTCTGCCTCTCCCACCCGTGGGGGGCTTCCTGGGGGCTGTCTCGTTCACAGACTCTGGCACACAGTAGGTGCTCTGTAAGTGTTTGTCTCACAAGCAAACGAGCCCAGAACTGTCCCCGACAGAGCCCCTGCATTCCTCTGGCCCGGTCTGCCCTCTGCCTGGGGCTCTGAGGGGCCAGAGCTGGAGTGGACACTGCCAGGCCCAGGCTGATGACACAGACAGAAGGGATAGGCTCTGGGGACGCCTGTAGCTGGGGACTCTGTCCTGCAAAGGGGGCAAAGGCTTCCGGGATGATGGGCTTTGAGCGGCAGGAGGACAGGTTAGGGAGAAAACAGACAAAATATTACCTTTATTAGTGAAAAACTGCATGGGACCCTGGGTGGGCACTATCTTAGGTTCTTGTTTCTTCCTTGTTATAACCTTTTGCATACACGGTTTTACCCCCATTCTTCAGATGAAGGGCAGCCGAAGTGATCTTAAGTCACTTACCAGGATGGCACAGCCACACGTGGCAGATCCAAATTTACCCCGGGCGTGGCTGGTTCCAGGGGCTGTGTCCTTGCTACATCCAGGCGTCAGGGTCCACGTGCTGCCACCCACTGCCCCACTGCGCATCGTGTGAGCGAAGGTGCAGGGGCTGGACGAACTTGGCGAGCGGGAGGCGGAAGACACCGGGGAGGCTGTGAGAGCCGACGCCACGCCCGGAAGTCAGCAGTCACTCATGGGCCTCTCTGTGCCTCAGTTTCCCTGTCTGTAAAATGGGGACATCAAGGCACCTACTTCATAGTGAGGACAAATATCTCTCAAGTGCCTGGAATGGTGTGTGGCACAGAGAAAGCACAGGGAAATGGTTTTGAATAAATAAACGGGGAACGTGGTGGGTCCACGTCGAGGCGGAGGGCCTGAGGAGGCCCTGGGATGTCTCTGGACCGGGAGGCTCGGCGGGGATGGGCCAGGAGGAGGCGTGGGGGTGGTGCGCTGGGGGCAGGGTGGGGGGTCAGGGCTTCACTTTCCCAGCCAGGGGCTGAGGCACGTCCTCAGAGAGCCTGGGGTGGCTCAGTGAGGCCACCAGGCCTGAGGGCAGCAGGCAGCCGCCCTCCCCTGGTCCTTGGAGGCTGAGCTGCGGGAGGCCGTGGGCCCAGCCCCCTTCTGGGTCCAGACTGGGAGAGGGAATGAGTGTCCTTCTCCCTTTCACCCAAATGGTGTGCACACAGGCTCCCGGGTCAGACCCTGGGAGGGAGGAAATGGGAGGAGGTGAGTGTCCCCCGAGGATGAGTTAGATGGTAGGTGAGGGGGCGGGTCCCCCATCAGCACCCACCACGATTAAAGTATAAAATCATGAAGACACCCTGAGGCAGAGGGGTGGTAGTGGTTGCTGACTGGGTGTCACAATGCCGGCTGTCCTTCAGTTCTGGCTCCATCATTCACTCACTCACTCACTCATTCGACAGACGTACAATGGCCATCTACTGGGTGCCAGGCCTGCCCTGGTTCTGGGGTATAACGCTGAGCACACGACACGGTACCTGCCCTCAGGGGACTTATGGTCCGGGAGACACCCTGACCAGGCTCTTCTCACTGCCGCAAGGACACTGAAGGAGAAGTGCAGGGAGCTGCCAAGAGGGACCTCACCGGAGGTCAGGGCCGCCTGCCCCGGGGCGGCCACGGTTAGGCCAGCCCTGAAGGATGAGCAGGGCCGCACGCTGCAGCTCTCCAGGCCTCCGTTTCCACATCTGTAAATGGGGTAACTTGTCATAGCTGGTGCCCCACACATGCTTGGGGAACCTCCGTGATTCTATCAGCAAGAAAAGGAATGTGGTCCTTTAAGAAATCCCTGATTTACCCTGTTAATTCCCTAAATGGGGAGGGGGCATTGTTAAGGCCAGGAGGCATAGTCATAACCTGGGGATCCATGATCTATACCCAGGACCCCAATAGACGAAGGTCAAATGCAGAATTCAAGGCTGTCAGACCCCCGAGAGGCCTGTGGCAGAGCCATCGGGTCCTCTGTGAGTACCCCGGCCCAGAGCCCCCTCCTCCCACCGCCTCCTGACTTTGCCCAAGGCGGGCAGGCCCCTCCCCTCTGTCCACCGCACCCCCGGGCCCTCTCTACAGCCCCTCTCACTCCCTGAAGGGAGGAACTGCGGTCAGGAAGGCCAGGGCTCCAGGTGCCCAAAAGTCCCCTTGTGGACTGCGGTGTCATTCCTGCTTGATCACTACCCCCCCCACCAACCCCAAATATGGAGCCTCCACAAAGCCCCTTATTAAGAAATTGGTCAATTTCCTGCTAATTAAAATAAATACTATGCCACATTAAAGGCCAATTAATTTTCAGAGCTGCCAGGGAGACATTCGCCTGGAAAATGTGCGCCCCCTCTGCCCCCCCCTTAAAAGGCAGCCATGCAGCACTGGCAGCGGCAGGAGGAGCCACTGATCATGTGCTGCAGGCTTCCCGCAGGGGCGGGGAGGACGGATGACCAGCGGTGGACTGGGCTGGCAGGAGGGGCTGCCTGGCGGGGCTTCCTCTTCCTGCAGGGACCCAGCTCGCTCAGCCCAGGAGTTCCGGATCCCATTCCTCTCCGGGAAACGCAAGTCCCGAGACCAGGTCTCCCAGGCCAACCCCGCAACCAAAGGCAAGCTCCTTCTCCACAGTGGGAATCCTCAGTTTGCGAAAAAGATGGGGTTCTGGAGGGCTTGTGATCACCAGGCCCTGCACCCCTGAATTATCTCACTGAGCCCCACGGCAGCCCTTGGAGGAAGGGGCCACTGTCTCCATTTGGCAGATGGGCAAGCTGAGGCCCAGAGCCACCAAGTCCTTCTCTTGAGGTCACAGCTTCTAGGGGCAGAGCAGGATGCACACCTGCCCCCCACCCCCCACTATACCCAGATAAACCCGCAGCAGTTCCTTTTACAACACTG
This sequence comes from Tapirus indicus, assembly GCA_031878705.1. Taxonomy (NCBI): domain Eukaryota; kingdom Metazoa; phylum Chordata; class Mammalia; order Perissodactyla; family Tapiridae; genus Tapirus; species Tapirus indicus. The sequence continues at coordinate 31,866,944 of CM062929.1, read as the reverse complement.
AGGATTTTTCCATAACATAACAAAGGGCAGGGGAACTGCCAGGTCTGCATAAAAACAAATTTCATCGGTTGTGTTTTTTCAAGGTGAGGCTTACCTGCTCCCTAGTTGTAAGAAACCTCCTGTTTACCGAGAGGTTGGTACGTGCCAGGAGGCCTGCTAGTCCCTGGACAGTTGTCATCTCATTGAATCCTCACTAGCGCATGAGGCTCAGAGAAGTTAGGTTACATGCCCAAAGTCACACAGCCTGCCCATGTCTTAGCCATGCCAATCTCTTGTCTTTAAGGTCCACGTTTTTGCATTTCCTCAAGGTGAACACCAAGGTCTGTGGGTCTTCTCCTCTCCTGGCTGGGCAGCGAGCTACAGAAAAGAACACTGGGTTCACCGTGTGACCTTGAACACGCCCCTTTCCCTCCCTAGGCCTCAGCTTGCTCATCTGCCAAATGGGAGGGCTGAACCCAACGCTCCCCTGGACTCCATTCAACTTGACCATCCTACAGGTGGCTGGGGGCAGAGCAGCCAGTCAGACAGTAGCAACAGCTGTCCCTCTGCCAGAACAGGGAGACCTGGCTGCCTCGCAGTGAGCGGCAGGTAGAGGCCTGATGGCCAGACAGTGGCACAATGAGAGCAGTGGTGACAAGGGCCCAGCCAGGGCTGGCCACAGAGCCCCCCCACCAGCTGCTCCCACACTGTGGGAATCTTGTCTACCCGCCCCCTGCTCTCCATTCTTCACTCGATCCCAGAGATCAGTCGCTCTGCGCAGGCCGGGGGCAGAAGGCCATGGAGGTATGCAGGGGAGGAGCTAGGAGAGATGTGGGGAGGGGGTTGTGGGGGCCCCTCTGACCCTCCGTGGGGCCCCCATGCCTCCCGTTCATGCTGAGCTCTAACTTGAAGGCGCCGGCATTTCACAGAAGCTTCTCCGCGGGAACCATCCGAGAAGCGCTGAGGTGCCCTGCTCTCCTTGATAAGGAAGGAGAAGGGAGTGGTCTGCTGTCCCCCGCTGTGTGTGCGCCAATCCTCCAACCCCTCGAAGGAGCGCCTACAGTGTGACAGGCACGGCGCAAGGCACCGAGGACAGGAACACAAATCAGCCACGGCCTCGTGCCTGAGAAGTCGCACCGAAGTAGGAGAATCAGACGGGAGGTAAACACGGGCGCCACACCAGGACGCTGCCATGCGGCCGTGTTGTGCACGGAACTCTGGATGCGCAGAGGATGCCGAGCATCGCCAGGAGGGTGGTTCCCAGAGCGGCTGACAACTCACTGGGGTCTGAAAGCAGCGTGGCGAGGAAAGGGCACTCCTAACAAAGGGCCCAGCACGAGCAAAGGCCCAGCGGCACGAAAGGACCTGGTGTGCTGGGGAACAGAGCAGCTCGGTGCAGTGGGAGTGGAGTCAGATGAGGGGAGCTGATGAGACCGGAGAGGCAGACTGGGGTTCAAGTGGTCAGGGCCTCCTGGGTCATGCTCTGCCAAGTCTTAGAAGCAGTAATAGTCATGAAAACAATAGCCAACCTGTTACTGAACAGTTATAATGTGTCCAGCACTGTGCTAAGTCCGTCTCAGGCAGGGAGGCTCACTGAATCCTCCAGCAATCCCATTAGGTGAGTACTATTATCATATTCACTGACAGATGAGGAAACTGAGACCCAGAGAAGTTAGGTAAGTTGCCAGTGGTCACACAGCTGGTAGTGGCCGGGCTGGGACTTGGCCTCAGGGTCCTCTCATCCAGCATGTGCTGCCTCTAAGGAGCTTGGGTGTCACCTTGAGGGCAACTGGGAGCCATGAGGGATTTTTAAGGGGGGTGGGTAGCAGACTCTCAGTGCCCTGAACCCCCGAGTCAGGCTCGTGGAGACTTGGCAGGTCTGTTTTTAGGGTCCACGGGTCACTCCAGGCCTCGTCTTCCTTCCGCTCTTTGCTGGACACGAGGGTTTGGCCTGAGTCTCCTGCCCTAGCCCACTGTCCTTGGGTTCCACCCCTCGGGCTGGGGGCCATCACTGCCAGGGCCTCTGCAGAACCCAGACTCCCACCGGTCAGGGGTCTCGGCCCCTCTGACCCTTCCTGGTGCCCCCACATTACCCACTCTCTTACCTCCTCCCTTCTTGACTCAGGGATAGCATCTAGGGGGTGTGCCTGGGAAGTGACCCCCTGTGGAGCCGAGCAGCCCTTAGAAAGAACCCAGCAGGGGTGGCCTCCCTGTGTGGTACCCCCAGAGAACTTGGCTGGGGCAGGTCTGCAGAGCCCAGTCTCAGAGCCCCTAAGCCCTCTCTTCTCCGGGCATCCTGTGCACGCATAGCTAGTTGTTTATTTGGTGTCTTTTTTAGAATGCGAGGCCTTGGAGGGAGGGACCCTGGGCACCTAACCTAAGGTTTGGCTTAAGATGGGTGTTCAATAAACACTGGATGAATAGATGGAGGGAAGGAAAGAGGGTAGGGAGCAGGGAGGGAGGGAGTGAGTGAGTGGATGAGTGGATGGATGGATGGATGGAAGGATGGAGACAAGGATGGGAGGGAGGAAGGATAAGTGGAAGGGTGGGTGGATGGATGGATGGAAGAATGGATGGATGAGTGAGTGATGGGTGACTGTCCCCCCCGCAGAGAGACATCCAGTGACTCAGGCAAGGAGGGCAAGAGGGCTGACTCCGGGTCCTGAGCAGGCAGTTCACCCCACGGCCCCTCCTCCCACCCCAGCATTTTCATTAGGACGCATCTGCGCACCTGGCCCCTTGGCCCCTGCCCCAGGAAGATACAGCTGCTTCTGCTGGCTTTATTAAGGACCTATTAACCCAGTGTCTTTCAGACCTGGGTGACAGAAGCAGCTCTTGGCAGGGCTAACGCTGCTGTCACTGCAGACCTTGGTAGAGAGCCCCAGAGGGGCTCCAGGGGGAGGGCCAGGAAGCTAGGTTACAGCGAGGGCTTGGCTTTAGAGCCGCACAGGCCTGCCGGGTTTAATCCCAGCTTCTCTGCTAATTGGCTGTGTGGCCTCGGTCAACCCACTTCCTTCTCTGAGTCGCAGCTTCCTCACCTGTAAAATGGGGTAATAATGAGCTTGTTGAGGATTCCTGGAGCAACCGCATTACATCACTCAGCAGAGAGTAAGCACGTGCTATAACCAGTGACATCCGGGGACCCTCTGGGGTCAGGCAGGGCAGCACTCTCCTGGGACAGGTGGGTGCGGTGACTGCCCCCAACTCGTGGATGAGGAAACTGAGAATATCAGGCGGATTAAGTGCTGGGTCAAAGCCACACAGCCAGGAAGGGACAGGGCCAGGATTCAAATGCAGGCAGTGGAGGCCACAACCATGCCATTTCCTGCCCGGCTAGTGAGCCGGAACAAAGCCTGGGGCGGGTGGGCGGGGCTGGAGGGGCGCCTCTCCCACCAGTGCCTCGAGGTGACATCACAGCTTAGCGGAGGGGGAGCTGGGACAATAACAGAGATTTACGGCTTCCAGCGCGATTGCACCATCTGGATGCCTCGCGTCCACCTGGCTGTATCGGGGACCCCAGCCCTTCCGTATAAATGGCAGGGAGGGACAAGGGGTGTGTGGAAGAACTGTCACGAGCTGCCAGGTTGACTGCAGGGACTGTGTGGGGCCCGCCTGGCTCTTCTTGAACCCCCGACGTACCCCTGAGAGGGTCTCCCACCGAGAGAGCTGGGTCCCCGCCAATCTCAGAAGAATCCAGAATGGTTAAACCCTAAAGCTCAAATGCCTTGGGAGGGACGTGGTCTGAGCCATGAAGAAAGTCAGAGGATGAGCAGGAGGGGTGGGGGGGACGGCAACACAAACAACATGACCGTTGCTCTCAGGGTGGGCTGCCATCCAGGGTCTGACCACCCGTGTTCCGTGCCACCTTCCCGCCTTGTGACCCCCAGACAGGGACTTCACCTCTTTGAGGCTCTGTCCGCTCATCTGTGAAATTGGGGTCATCATGGTACTTACCGCCCAGGGTTGTCGGAAGGCTAAACTAGATAAGGAAACATACAGACCTCGGCGTAGTGCCGGCACACAGTAATTCACCATCAGTGGCCACGTCGTGATTATCACACCATTTACCAGAGGAGAAGGGGCAGGCCCCAAGAAGGTAAGAGACTTGCCTTGGGTTGGTGGCAGAGCCTGTGACAAAGATGGACCTGCCTTGGGACAGAGCCAGGCCCCGAGTCTCAGGGCCCGAGGTGGCAATCCTGGGTCACACCAGAGTGAGCAGTCCACCCCCTCCAGCTCCAATAATAGCTCCACGTTCTGAGCGCCTCCTTGGTGCCAGGCGCTGCTAAGAGCTTTCACGCATCACTTCATGGAACCATCACACCCTGGGAGGTGGGCACCGCACTGTCCCTATGATCCAGAGGCACAAGCTTCAGTGGGGTCCAGCTAGGACTGACCACCAGGACATCTGGTTCTGAAGCCCCGATTCCCAGCACACACTACTGCTCTCTGGACAGGGGTGGGGGCTTCTCCTTACTATAACTGCTCCTGGCTCCCTTCTCCCCGCGTCTTCATTTCCTCCTAAAAGAAGGAGAGGGATAAACATGATGCCGGCCATGATGGACCCCAGGTCCTCTGGACATCAGACAAGCTTTCCCAGGGCACGGGCACCTCTCCCACATGTCGAAATGCGGAGGAGGAGAGAGGAAGGAACATTACCCAAGCCCCTCCCTCTCTTCTTCGCTCTTTCAGAGTCTGAGTGGCCAGAACCCTGCAGTCTGCACAAGGCCGCCCTGAGGATTGGGGAGGGGGGGCGGTTTGCAGCCCTGCTGTCCCCCTTCCTTGAACAGTAGCTCCCTACATTCCCATCTGGTCAGCCTGGACGCTGGAAGTCTGAATCCACCCCATTCAAAAAATAAAAGCCTCTCCTTTCCATTCTAGAAAACCCCAGAGACCTACGTTGCTCTGCTTGCCATCTCTCTTGGCCAGTGTGGCCAGGGCAAGGGCCAGGGGAATGACAGCTGTCCTGCCCAGGGGAGAAAGGTCCCCGAGTCCTTGGCCTGGGCCCTCCCTGGGGCCCATACCCTAGGGAACAGCCCAGAGAGCCTGGCGCCCACCGACACATGCCTGCCTGCCAGCAGTAGTGCCAGATGGGGAGGCTCCGGCTCCTGGCCTCCGCCCAGCCCCGCAGGCCCGGTGACCTATCCTCCAGGGAGCTCCAGGCCTGTCCATCCGAGGTGACCCTTCCCCCTTCCCCCTTCCCCACAGAAGCCCAGACCTCTGACCCTTATTAAAAACAAACCAAACAGCGTCTGGAGAAAAAAACAATCCTCCACAAACAGCCTCAGAGATGATTGTGTCACACACACACACGCGCGCGCGCGCGCCAGCCTCGGCTCAGGCACGAAGGCTGCAGCTCAGGCACGAAGGCTGCAGCCGGGCTTCCACGTAAACAAGTTGGTGAAGAGTGGCTTTTGTTTATGAAACATTCAGGTTTCCCTCAACTTCTTTTTGGAGGGGGGTGGGCTGTGTCACAGTTTCCTGGTGAACGGGGAGTGGAGGGGGCCTGGGGTTTGGCAGCACTGCGTTTCTCCCTCGGTGCTCTCTGCTGGTTGGTATTTGGGGAGGGGATATGGGGAAAGGGGACTAGGAAACTCAGGACGGAGGACCCCCGGGCGTCACCCGGATAAGTCCCCCCACCCGCGACGGGGAGGTCAGGCTCAGAGAGGGCTTCAGGCGGCCAAGGTCAGCCTGGGGCCTGCTCAGCCCGCCCAGGCCGGGGCTCCGGGAGGGCAGGGCCGGGCGCCCCGTAAACGTTGGGGACCGCGGGCTGCCGTGACCCCACCCCCTCGGCCCCCCGCCCCCGGCGCCGGAAACCAGCGAATCCGCCGGGAACAAAGGCGGGGCTGCTTTCCAAAGGCCGACAACAAACACTTCTGCTTTTTTTTTTCCTTTTTCCACCCAGGCGGGCGGCCGCGCAGCTCGGGGGTCCGGGCGGCGCCGGCGCTGCGGCGGGAGAGGCGGGGGGCGCATGCGCGGGCCGAGGCGCCGGAGGCCGCCCGCGCAGCCTCGCTCGGGCCCGTCTCCGTGGCAACGGGCTCGCGGGGGGAGGGGCCGGCGGCGCGGGCCGCGGCGGCTGCTATTTCTGCCGCTTCCTGTTCCTCGCGGCCACGTCGCCATGGCAACCGTGTTCCTCAGCGCGGCCGCTTCCCGGCGCGGCTGGCGCGCGTGACCCCGGCCGCCCGCGCCCCTGCCCCCCGGCGGCCGCCGCCGGCACCCGGGCCCCGCCCGCGCTGCGGCCCCGCGGCCGGGGGGATTGATGGGGGACGCTTATTAGAAACACTGTAACCGTTTCCGTGTTTATTACGCTGACGGGGAGCGTTATTTACTGTTATTGTTTGCCGGGCGGGCGCGCCGGGCGCGGGCGGCCTCCCGGGAGCCCACCTTCCGGGCGGCCCCGGGAAGTGGCGGGTGGGGGCGGGGGGCGCGCCCGGGGGTCCTCGCCCCGTCCCCCGGCCAGCCCGCGACCCCCGGGCGGGGCGCGTGGGGGCGGGAGAGACTGCAGAGCGGGGACGCGTGTTGAAGGAGAAAGGCAGCAAAAAATAAAAAAGGAACAGATGACTTCATTCGCGGGAAGGCTCCGTCCTACGTGGACCGACTTCCTGGGGACGGTGGCGGAGCAGCCCCGCTGCCGTTGGAAGCACTTACAACCAAACCAGATAAAGACCAGAAAATTCGCGGCCTTGCCTGAAGCAAGCACAGGCTGGTTGGCGGCGTGCGAGCCCCGGGGTGCGGGGAGGGTCTCGACTTCCTCCACCCCCTGGGGCTTGGCCTCCCACCAACCCCCCCACATAGACTCCTGTGCCCCAAGAGGGTGAGCAACTGCCCCAGGGTCACGCAGCCAGTTTCTATTCTGCTCAGACACCTGCAGGGACAAAACCAGCGGACGCCGGCGGACCAGAGCCAGTGGCTGGAGTGGGAGCCTTTGAGGAGGGTGAGGCTCAGCGGGAGGCCCAGCGAGGGGCGGTGAACTCGGCAGGTCTCGGCCCAGGCTGGCCTGGCTCCCGCTTACCCCACTGAGCCCTCGACAGGGGGGCTTGTGGGAGGAGTGTCCGCAGGGATCAGGTGGGCCTGAAGGACGCCCCCGCCCCCAAGCCCCTGCTGGGATGTTAATCTCGTCCTGCTAATTAGAGCTTGCAATTCTGTCCCTAACTCAGCTTCCCACTCTGGAACGTTGTGAGCTGAAATGCAAACAATTACTGCTCCGGGCAGAGAAGCCAGAGGAAAAAGGCCCCTGGAGTTCACACTATAAAAAGGATTTTAAAAAAATGTTTATACTTATAAACAAACGACTCCAAATGAACAGACCAGGTTTTGGAAACTGAACGTTCAGAGACACCCTCAGCCTGTTTTGTGGGTTTTTTTCCCCTTCCAAGGGCATGAGGCTTGGGATTCGGTCACCACGGCCTCCCGCCGTCTCTTGGCCTTAGATGATCCACGAGGACTTTTCCAGGCCCAGGATCGCCTCTCCAGACTCTCTGGAGTCTAGGGCGGTGGGCCAGTTCCCCGCTAAAGCCTCTGGGTCTGGGTGTCACAGCCAGATAATGTTATCTTCAGCTCTGTTCCCAGCAGCCACCAGCTCTCAGCTGCGGAGCCTTCCCTGAATGCATGAATCAAAAGTCTGGGCTCCAAGAAAAGAGAGTACCCCCCCACCCCCTGCCCCAGTCCTTCTCCAGCCCTTTGCTGCCAACTCTGTGATACGGGAAGGCAGAGGGAAAGGTGGAGAAACCAGCACCGCCACACACTCCTGTCACCAGCACTCACCCCATGAGCTGGTCTTCCAAGCAAAACCCATCTCTGGTTTAAAGACTTTGGCTGATGTAAGAGTCATGCCCCTGGGCAGTGTTTGAATAGGACCGAGAAGACAGATGACACCCAGCATCACAGAACTCCAGGGCTGGGAGGACCTTGGAGATTAAGCAGACCAACCAGTCCCACTTCCCTATTTTACAGATGGGCAAACTGAAGCCTGGGGAGAGGAAGAGACCTGACTGAGATCTGCCACTGGTTAGTGGCACTCGTTGCCCCACTCTGATTCTTCTATGGAATTATCTGTAGGAGCAGAAGTTCAGGAGCTGGGGGGCAGGATGACTATGGTGAGGCAGCAGGCACTGAAGTCGGACTGCCTGGGTTCAGATCCTTACTTCTAAGTGAGACCTTGGACAAGTGACTTCTCCCCGAGCCTCAGCTGTCTTCCGTGTTAGGTGGCCACAATAATAGTACCTGCCCTAAGTGTGTCTTAAGGAAGAAAAGAGATGGTGCAAGAGAAGCACCTGGACTAACGCCTGGTACTTCTAGTACTTAACTAGGGGAGGCAGTGATGCTGCCGGCAGGGGTGATGCTGGCGGTTGTAGTGGATTGAATGGTGCCCCTCCCCTCCAAAAGATATGTCCATGTCTTAATCCTTGGAACCTGTGAATGTGACCTTATTTGGAAAAAGAGTCTTTGTAGATGTCATTAAGTTAAGAATATTGATGTGAGTCATCCTAGATTACCCAGGTGGGGCCTCTATGCCATCACAGGTGTCCTTATAGGAGACAGAACAGAAGATAGGGACACAAGAGGAGACTGGAGGCAGGCATGGCAGTGATGCAGCCATAAGCCAAGGAACACCTGGGGCCACCAGAAGCTGGAAGAGGCGAAGGAGGATTCTTCCCAGTGTCTTGGGAGGGAACATGGCCCTGCTGACACCTTGATTTTGACCTTCTGGGCTGCGGAACTCTGAGCGGATAATCTTATTTCAAGCCACCAGGTTTGTGGTGATTTGTTATGCAGCCGCAGGAAACCGAAACAGTGGTGGGGCCAGCCTTGATGCTGGGAGATGGTGGGGATGGTGATGTTGACAGTGGCTATATTCATTTCCTGGGGCTGCCTAACGAAGTGCCACACACCGGGTGGCTTAAAATGACAGAAATGCATTGTCTAATAGTTTTGGAGGCCAGAAATCCAAAATGAGGTGTCGGCAGGGCCGTGCTCCCTCTGAAGGAGCCGGCGAAGGAACCATTCCAGGCCTCTCTCCTGGCTTCTGGTAGCTCAGGCGTCCCCTGGTTTGTGGATGCGTCACTCGGACCCTCCAATCCTCTGTCCTCTCATGGCCGTCTCCCTGTGCATCTTCCCATCGTCTTCCCTCTGTGTGTGTCTGTGTCTACATTTCCCCTTTGTATAAGGACACCAGTCATATTGGACTAGGACCTACGCTAATGACCTCATCTGAACTTGGTTACCTCTGTGAAGACCGTATTTCCAAATAAGGTCACATTCTCAGGTACCAGGAGTTAGGAGTTGGAAATATCTTTGGGGGGGTACACAATTCACCCCATAACAGTGGTGATGGAGATGGTGGTGGGGACGGAGATAAGAGAGATGGTGATGGGGATGGTAGGAGGCCTCAGCCCCGGACCCCCAAACTCTGCAGAAGCTACTTAGAGAGCAGCGGTGAGTTCCAGGCTCTCTGGAGACCAGGAATCTGTTCTCTGCAGTGAAGAGCTGGGTTGGAGTAACCAGCTGGAGGAGCAGAGAAATGAGAAGGATGATCCCAGGATGTCACTGCCAAGTTAGTGCCACGGGAAGAGCCAGACACCCTTCTGGAAGCTCTGCCATTTGCCAGCTGTGAGGCCTCAAGCAAACCCTTAAACCTCCTGGCCTCGGGTTGGCCCTGATGTTGTGGGAGGACCTGCTCAGCCCCAGGGTGCTGCGAGTCTGGATTCTACTGGCCGCCTCTGGCCAGGGAGAGTGTGTCAGGGCAAGTGGCAGCGAGGAAGGAGGGGACAGGTGTGCACTGGTGAGTTCTGCCAACGGCTCCCTGGCTCCCTCCGAGCCTGCCTCCTCCCTCTCGAATGCAAGCACTTGCTATTTTTACACACAGCTAAGTCAGTGCTGTCTCCTGGCTGCTCCCAGCTCCAGAAAACTCCCCGAGGGCAGGGACCACGGTGTGCTCATCTTTGAGTCCCCTCAGAGCCTGGCCTAGTCCTCAACACGTGCAGATCGAGCCTGGACTGTTTTAAAGAACAGCAAGTCCCTCCTCTTTCCATCTGGGCACAATGGGGATGAGACAAGGCGGGGTGGCCACCTGTTTTCGAATGTGGTCTTTCTCCCCCAGACCCCAGGCCACTCGAGGAAGACGTGTGACAAGCTGGATAGAAAAGCAGAGGGTGCCTGGCTCGCCTTTGTTCTGGAGGCCGCAGGGCAGGCAGACTGAGCCCCGACCCCAGAGAGCCCACTGGTCGCAGGCAGAAGATCGGCAGGGTCAGGCCACTGTTTTCTTTTCTCACCAGACACAATTACATTAACCTCCTCCTCAACCTGTCTTTCTCCAGCTTTCGCAGAGCAGGACTGATAATAGCACTCATTCATTCATTTGTTCAATCATGGCGATCAGGAAGCGCGTGCCCTGGCCAGGCCCTGTCCTGTGCACCAGGAGGCAGCGGCTGGCATGTGTGTGCACAGCTCACATTCTCAGGAAGAGAGAAGCAAAGAACAAAGAAACAGGCCAATGCCAGGAGCCAGGGAGCGAGACGAGTTGGAGAGGAAAGGAAAGCGGGGTGAGGGGCCAGGCCGAAGAACAAAGGGGCTGGAGTTTGGAAAGGGAGGACAGGGTGGTGGGGAGGTCACAATGGCCGAGACTTGGGTGAAGTGAGGGCGTGAGCCCTGTGGAGGGCTGGGAGGAGAGGTCCAGGGCAGGGGAGCGGGAAGTGCAAAGGCCCTGAGGTGGCTCATCCTGGTGCCCAAAGGGGAGCGGGCAGCACATGCAGGTCTTGTCGAAGTGTCGAATCTTTTCTAGGGACACCTGAAGCCTATGGAGGGTGGAGGGCAAGAGTGAGCCAAGGGCCTATTAGTGTTTTTAAAGAATCTCTCTGGTTTCTGAGTGGAGCATAGACTGGAGGGGCCAGAGAGAAGCTGGGAAACAGATAGGAGCTGATGGGATCCAGGCAGGAGCTGGCGGTGGCCTGGTCAGGCACAGCAGCAGTGGGGGAGACAGAAATGGCTGGGTTGAGGGTGTATTTTAAATAAAGCCATCAGGATTTGCCAAAGGACTGGATGTGGGTGTGGAAGAAAGAAAAAGTCAAGGATGATTTCAGTGTCATCAACAGTGGGAGGCACCGTTTCCTGAGACAGAGAAGGCTACAGGAGAAGTGGGGGTGGGGGGGCAGGGATGGAGAGTTGGCGTTTGGACACATTATGTCCAAAAAGCCTCTTTGATACTTACGTGTTGTGCACTCAGAGCTGTCAGACACTGCCATTTAATCCACACAACCACCCTACGAGGCCGGCACTACTGTTACCCCCGTTTCACAGATGGGGAAACTGAGGCCTGGAGGGACAATTTGCCCAAGGGTGGGAGCTGGTGAGGATCCAAATCCAGGGAGTCTAATTCCAAAGCTCCTCCTCTTATTTGTTCGGTCATTCTTTCGTTCGCCGTCATGTGCATTATACGCTAGGCCTTGCTTGAAGCTCTGGAGACGCAGTGATTTTTCCATGCTGTGCACTGTGCGGGCGCAGGGGGCAATGGCCAGCCCGACCCAGGCCCGCCCTGCACGGAGCTGACTTTCCAGGAGGAGACAGGCAGGTGATGAGTGAAGAGAAACACAATGACAAGATGCTCACAGATTGTGCAGGGCAACGGGGGCACACACTGTAGAGCGGTGGGGGCTGCCTCGGAGGAGGGGCAGCCAAGCCAAGAGCAAGGGGAATGGCATTGGAGCAAATGGAACAGCAAATGCAGAGAATCTCTTGGTAGGAGAGTGGGAGCGGGAGGGCTAGACTCAGAAACCAGCCACAAAGAGGAGGAAGCTGGGTCAGCAGCGAGGGGGCCTGGGAAGTACCCAAGGCAGGGAGTGAGGGGCCTGCAGCCCTGGGGCTCTGAGAAGGACATCAAGCTGGCAATGACAGCCAAACCTGAAGCATGCCAGTGCAGGCTGTGATCCCGGTGGAAACCAGGTGAGGGACAACCCAGGCCCAAATAGGGGGAGGAACCCCCCCTCCCCCTCCCCCCGCTCTCCCCCCTTCTTCTACCATAATTGTGTGTCAGAGCTTGAACCCAGGCTGACTCCACAGCCCTGCCCTGGAGCACAGGCTGTCCCACCCAGGCTGGGCTACCTATGGCCTTCAAGGAGACCCAGGGCAGAGCCATATCCGCTCTCGGGCACCACTGAGTCTGATCATCCAGAAAGAGCCAGGCTGAGCCCCGGCGCCCCCTGAGTCATTCATTCTCTCGCTCACTCACTCATTCAACAACCATTAGTCAATATCTCAGGGCACCCTACTCAGTAGTGGGTGCACACCAGGGAAGAAGAACAAGTCCTTCTGTCAAGGAGCTGAAGACTTATAACAAATGTAGAGGCAGGTGGAGGTACAGGTGTGATGGGGAGGAAGGAGGTGCAGCCAGCCAGAGGAAGATGGGTTTCACTGTCGGAGCAGGAACAGCGACTCCAGCTTTTGGGACCGAGCCCTGTTGGATGCTCCTTTGGTTCTGGGGTACTCCCGGCCCACCCCTCCCCTGCTCTTGGAGACATGAGCGCTCCTGCAGCACGGGGAGACTCCTCGCGAAGAGGGAGCCGTGCTCCTGGGCTCCAGGAACCTTTGTTCCCCACTCCTCCCCACACTTGGCCCTCCCTCTGAGCCCCTGCCTCTCCTCCTTGGTCACCTGCCAATCTGGGGGCAAAGCCAGGCCCACAGGCAGAACAACCCCCCAGTGCCCAGGGCCCTGTGCAGAGCTGGGAGGGGTGCAGGCTCAGCTCCTGCAGGCCTCACCCCTCCTTCCTCCCACTCCGTACTCTGCCCGGGCACATAAAGGATCAGGGGACAGGGCCCCTGAGCCCCAGGCCCTGGAGACTGAATACTTCCTGTGGGCTGGAGGGCAGAGGGGAGGGCCGAGTATTTAATAAAACATGCCCAGCAGATAAAACAATACAGCTAACGATGACCGCTCCCATTTAAACCCTGCACACTTGCTGAGCTGAGTGTTCCTGGGCGATCTCAGTGCAACCTCCTGCCCACGAGGGTGGCCTGTGGTCAGCCCCATTTCACGGAGAAGGAAACAGAGGCTCCACGGGGCCACGACTCGCTCAGGTGGTAGAGCCAGGACTCCAAGTCAGGGCCGAGGACACTCAGCTGGTGTTGGCAGAATGGCCTAGAACCCGGGGCATTGGGCAAGTGGCTGCAATACCAGCAGCTCCCACAGGTACGCAGGCCCGGGGTGGGCCAGGTGACTTACATGGAGACCCCCTGGGTCCTCATGGCAGTCCTGAGGGCGGGTGGCTGTGTCAGCCCCATGTTATAGGCGAAGAAACTGAGGCCCCAGGGAAGGAGTCAGTCACCTCAAAAGATGCACAGCTAGTGAGAGGGGGCGAGGTTCGAACCCAGGACTGTTGGGCTCCAGGGCCCAGCCTCCCGCATACCTAGAACAGGAGGGAAGAGTTAGCGGAGCGGGGGCCAGGAACTGTGGCTGACAGGCCTGCTTGTGTCCACATGGTGCTAGGCAGACCCAGGGCACAGAGGATCAGGCACCTCGGAGCCTCCCCGTGGGCACACATGCAGGCCTGATGTCCGGCCCAGCTGCTCTCTCCTCGCATCGCTTCCCTGAGTTACCATCTCTGCTGCCCCCGCCTGGACCCCACCCCTCGCCCTGCTGGGTCCCTGCAATGTGACCACTGGGAGGGCCCCTGGGGATCCTGGCCTTCCAGAAGCTTTGGCCTGGTCAGGGGTATCCCTGACCCCAGAACCTCAGAAAAATACAGCTGCCAAACCACAAAGTCTACCCAGCCCAGGACACCAGCCCACCCCAGCCTTAGCTTAGGATGAGCTGGGAGGTGGGTGCAGAGGTGGGGACATGGGGAAAGGGCATGGGGTCCTCTCCTACTGCCTCCTCCTGGGGCAGCCACCACCCTGTCACTGCTGCAGTGATGGTGGGCGGTGTGTGTGTGTGTGTGTGTGTGTGTGTTGGGGTGGGCAGAAACAGCAGGATGGGAGAGGGACGGAGGGAGATACAGACAGAGCAGAGGGTTGGGGTGACAGAGAGAGACAGCAATGGAAATACACAAAGAGAAGGAGAAAGCTTGCAATCCAGCTGGGGAGAAAGGCGCTCAGAGAGCAGAGGGCGGGGAGACCACAGAAGGGAAAGAGGGGCAGCAGCGAGGGGCCAGCCCCTGAAGAGCTGAATGGGGAGAGAAAAGACCAAGGAGAAGGGAGAGGAGAGGAACGGAAGCGGGTGGGGAGGAGAGGGAGCCAGGCCCAGAGTACAGCTCAGGGCCCTGAGTTGGGGAATGGGGAGCCAAGGCTGGGGGGTTCTTAGACAGGCCGAGGTGGACAAAGCCAGCATTTTCTCCACACGACACCCTGAGTCAGCCCCATGTCAGCCCCGCAGAGAAGCAAGGGTGGGGTGGGGTGGGGGGGTGGGGGGCAAAAGGTGGCCCCTTCAGCTCCCATCCCCCAGCTGACCTGGGGAGAGGACTGGCCTGGAGACACCAGCCAGGAAGGGCGCGGGGGATCCCTTAGGGCCTCAAGCTCCCTGCCCTGGAGCCCACAAAGCCCTCTTCTCTGTGCACCAGCCGGGGCTGTGTGACCTTGGGCAGGGACTTTTGCCTCTCTGGGCCCCCGAACCCCCTGAAAAGAGCTGAGCTGAGCTTGAGAGTGAGTGCTTGGGGGATGTGAACTCTGAGGCTGCAGGGGGGCAGACCCCACCAGGCCGGGTGCCACTCTGGCCGGTGGGATGTCCGTGCCCAAGGTGCTCGGCCTCTCAGCCTGCGCCTAATCTATGGCGAGGGATGATAAAATGGGGTCTGCAGGGCATAGCTGCTGTGACAATGAACAGAGAGAGGTGTAAACTGTGAAGTGCTGTGGACAGTGGGTTGCTTATTTGAAATGATCATTCCCAGCAGTAAGTTTAGGTCTGGGCCAGGGTGAAGGGGAAGGGAGGTGCATCCTCTGAGGGACACAGATCACCCAGGTCAGGAGGGGCTCTGCAGGCTGGACCCACAGGGCAGCCCCAGGAGGAGCAGGGCTGTCTTGGCGGCTCCTGCCGGGGCAACAGGAAGTCCCACTGGGGCCAGGCTGGACCCTAGGGAGTCCTGGAAAGGCATCCAGGTGGGCCCGACCGAAGATTAACCTTGGAGATGAGGGCTCCAGGGACTCCCAAACCCCAGGATCCTTCTCGATCCCCCATCCTGTTGTCCAGGAGGAGGCTGCCCAGGGCAGAAGGAAATAGGGACAGGGAGGGAGGCCGGGGTCTGTTCTAACTGGAGGGATTTTTTTCTGTTCCCTAAAGGTAAGGAGGAGGGGTGCGGGGAGAGGAGACGGGGAGGCAGGGAAGGAGAGGAACAAGCGGAGAGGGATTGAAGCCCTGCGAGAGGCAGCCCAAGGAAAGGAGTAAATGAGGAGAGCAGGGAGCGAAAGCTGCGAGAGGCTGCGGAGCCCAGCGTGCAGTGGCAGGCGTACTCTGTCTGCATCTTCCAGAGACAAAGGCCCAGAGGCCCCAGGAGGAGGCAGGAGAGGAGGGGGAGCTGGAGAGGGGAGGCAGCAAGGAAGGGAGGGAGAGGAAAGGTTCTCAGCCTGGACACCGCGCCTGGGCTCCAAACCAGGCAAGACCCTGCCCCTGCCCAGCTGAGGCTCTGACCCGCTCCAAACTTAAGAGGGAAAAAAGTCTGCCAGCTGCCCTTGGGGCTGTCACAACAGATAAAACCTCATCCAGGCTTCACCAGGAGTGCTCTTGCACACTAATGCACAGTGGCTAAAAATACTGGCTTGAGCGGGGAGGAGGGGTGGGAGGATGGAGGAAGGAGGAAGAGGAGGGAGGGTGGGAGGTTGGAGGAGGATGGAGAGGAGGCTGGAGGAGGGAAGAGGATGGGGAGGAGGGAGGAAGAGGAAGGAAGATGGGGAGAATGGGGAGGAGGAGAAGGATGGGGAGGAGGAGAAGGATGAGGAGGAGGGAAAAGGCTGGGGAGGAGGGAGGAGGAGGGAGGAGAGAGGTCCCGGCTCAGCCAGCCCGTTTTCCAGAGCATCCTAATGACCCAGATGTGCAGCTGTGGAGAGATGACTGCTTTGGGAACTGGAAATCCTCCGCCCCTGGTGGCCCCTCCCTTGGACAGGGTGAGGTGGGGAGTGAGAGAAACCTGAGAAAGAGGGAAATCTAGGAGAGCAGAGCTCCAAGGGCAGGGATAGGGATGAAGGGGGGGATGAGGGAGGGAGGAATGAGGGAAGGAGAGAAGGGAGGCAGGGAGGGCAGAAGAGAGAAGGAAGGAGAGAGAGGGAAAAGGAGGAGGGGGGAGGAGAGAGAGGAAGGAGGGAGGGCGGAGGAAGGGAAGGGTGGTGGGGGGGTGGGGGGTGTCCCTGGGGCTCTGAGGCACAGACCAACAAGGGAGCAAACACCAAGCGAGATCTCCGCCCTGCCCACTTGCCCCGGATAGTGGGGGGTTTGGCTGGGGGAGTCTGGGTTGAGCAGCTGGGCCTGTTCCAGGTAGCACCCCCTCTTGGGTCAGGTCATTGGAAGGATGGGCCCTGGCTGGGGTCTGGCTCCTTGGAGAAGACCTGCTAGTGCTGTAAGCAGGGCCGCAAGCCGGCCCCAGCTGAGCCTGGGCATCCCGGTTAGTTTAATGCTTAGAATGACCTGGAGAGGGAGGGACCCGTGTTGTCCCCACTGGACAGATTCATTCATTCCACAGCATCTATTGAGCACCTCTGGGCTGGCCTGCGGGATGCTGGGGGTACAGGGAACAAGCTGGAAAAGTGCCTGCCCTGTGTGGACAAAGATGTCCTTAGACCCATAAAAACGCAAGTCAGAGGGAGAGAAGGTCAGCAGAGTAATGGGGGGGCGGGCAGGGGAGCCTCTCCCCGGAGGAGACATCGAACCTACAACCTGAGAGGTAAGAAGGACCCAGCCTCGCAAAGTCCAGAGGCTGTGGTCCCCAGGAGGGAAACAGGCTGTGAGGCAGTGAAGTCACTCGTCCCGGAGTGACAAGCAGCAGAGCAGTCTTCAGCCCTGGCCCAGTGACCCCAAGCCCCTCCTGAGCCAGTGTTAGCACCAGCTGGGTGGGAGGGGGAGGCGGGAGGCTGAGGGCCCAGGGGGCCCAGGAGTTGTGGGAGCAAGAGCTACCTCTCCTTGGTTCTTGAGCAGCCTGGGGAGCTCACCCCTCTGCACGCAGAGGCCAGCACAGTCTGGCACACCACTACCTGCAGGGCCATCCCTGTGACAGTGGGCAGATGTGCCAGCGTCTGGGACAGACACCCCCAGGCCTTGGGGGGCTGGGTGACATTGGGAAAACCCGTTCACCTCTCTGCGAAGCAAGGCCTCTTTTCTTTCATTCACCGATCTTTTTTGTTCTGAGCTAGGAACTGTCCGTGGTGGGGGAGCAGGGCAGATGGAGGTCTGAGCCCCAGGCCGGTCCCTGGCCATGAGAACGCAGGCCCGGCCCTCACCTCGGTGCGCCTGTCTCCTGATCTCCACGGTGGGGCTCCAGTGAGGTCTCGGTGCGTTGCCTGCATATAAGCCCTGTGCCGGCCTGGACCGGACATGCTGCAGGCGGGCCCAGCTCAAAGCCCCCTCCCAGACAGCCCCCCCCCCCCCCGCCACCTGTCCCGGCCTCTCTCTCCCGCCTTGTCTCTCCACAGCAGCTCTGATCCTGTAGGGGCAGCGGGGAGCCCTGGGCAGTGACTTACCTGCCTGGGCCTCAGTTTCCCCATGCTCTAACAGGGATGGTGGTGACCGTACCTGCCTGGTGGGGCTGTCGTAAGGGGAGTCAGAGGTAACACTGCCAGCTCTCAGCGCCATGCCTGGCACGAGGGACTCCCTAGGAGGCCCTGGCCCCTGGCATCCTCGCTCTCCCCGGCTGTCCTGTCCCCTGTGTGTCTCCCCTGCTGGGCCGTGGTCTCCTCGCACAGGGCCTGGCCTATCTGTGTGTCCGGTGCCCTGGC
Organism: Tapirus indicus; assembly: GCA_031878705.1. Taxonomy (NCBI): domain Eukaryota; kingdom Metazoa; phylum Chordata; class Mammalia; order Perissodactyla; family Tapiridae; genus Tapirus; species Tapirus indicus. The sequence continues at coordinate 31,849,064 of CM062929.1, read as the reverse complement.
CTGCGTCAGCTCCGCTGAGTGTCGTGGGGGAGGTCGTGCGTGGATACTGACTTGAGCTGCTCGCTCGGCCTGGGAATGCCTCTTCTGTTTTCCTCCAGATCCTCTTTGCTGACAGCGCACTGTTCAAAACCCCGCACTGGGGCAGACTGGAAGGATGCGTGGCTCCTCCCGCCCGCTCCTGCTCGTCCACCCCGAGCTCCTCCTGTCCTCTTCCCGTCCGTCTGTCTCGTACTTTCCAGCTCCCCGTCCTCTGCCACTGCCCTACCGAGGACATGGACGCCCTCCCTGGGCACTGCCTGCCTCCCCCTTGGCCCATCCTGTGCCCCAAGTGGGACAACAGCCGCCTGCAGTTGAGCGCCTCACACACAAAACACAGAGCAGGGGGATGACCCGAGGAGGGACAGCAGGAGGAGGGTCCGAGGGACCCAGAGATGAGCACGGGGAGAGTAGAGGCTGGACGAAGTTCTAGCTGAGTGACATCTGTCTGGCCTTTCCTCATATTCCCTTTTATTTTTATCCTACTGTCTCGCTAACCATTTAACACAGCCCCTGATTCTTAGGGTTTTCCCGCCATCCTTGTCCTTCTTGGCTGCCTGGCTCTCTCGTGCAGCTCCTGCTGTGTGTGTTGTGGTGTGTGTGTGTTGTGGTGTGTGTGTGTGTGTGTGTGTGTGTGAGAGAGAGAGAGAGAGAGAGGGAGAGAGATCAGGTCTGGGGGGTGGAGGGGAGCAGGAGCTCCTCTGGGGACTCCGAGGGAAGGGGCGTTTGCACCACAGCCGAGAGGGCGGGACAGGCACCCAGTCCCCAGCACCCAGAGCCCAGCTGGCAGTGCCGCGTGGCTGTTTGATTTCCCCCTACTTCCAAACTAGTTGAAATTACACACCAAGCCTCGATTTAATTAAGTTTTCCGGTGTGTGGCATAATTAGTAAGACACACGCCTGGAACAGGGTGGGCGGTCCCATCCCTGCTCCTGCCTGTTAGAATTCTCAGCCTTTGGGCCACAAAACACGGCAAGTTTAATATGAGGGATGGAGGACACCAGGCGAGCCAGCTGGAGCTGCCACCTCCATCCGGCCTCTGTCTCCACGGGAGGGGAGTCATCTGGGGCCGGACACCCATCCCAGATGAAGCTCAGTGAGCCCGTCACCCTCACGGGGACCACAGAATCGGGCAGTATGGAGCCAGAGAGTGGAATCAGTGATTTATCTATAAGTGCATATTTCCAGGACACAGTCACCGAGGGCTTATCCGCCATAGGGTCTGCCCAGCCACTTGGACACAATCTAATCACTGATCACGAGTTCCATAGACGGAGAGCCCTGTCGAAGGCCATTCTCCTCCGCAGACACTAGTACTTTCATCTCCCTCACATGTGCGGGCTGGACCGCGGGAGGACAGGCCTGGGGCCTGGCTGGTGTTTCTCCATCCCTGTCAGGAAAGCAGGCCGCAGTGGGGGCACCTCCCGAGCGGGGAGAGCTCTGTGCTCCCATCTGCCTGGATGAGGCTCAGACTGTCGGGATCCCAAATCTGGAAGCACCTTTGGGGATCCTCCAGCCCGTGGTACACCTGGGGAAACCCAGGTTCAGAGGAGGTGGGGCAGGGCCCTGGTTGCTGACTGAGCAAGGGAGAGACTGTTGCAATGGCTCCCTGTCTAATAGCACCTGGCACGGCCCCCACCTTGTGCAGCGCCTCTCTCCCCTGCGGCAACCCCCCCCCCCGCCCCGGTCATCTTCACCCCTGCTCCTGGCTTCCCTTCCCTCCCACACTGGCGCCCCTCAGGGTCAGGCCGTCTTCCCTTTGCCCTGACAGGGTCCTGAGCCCCCAGTGACAGATCCCAGGCCCAACCCTGACTCATCGCCCTCCTCCCTCCTGACTCAGGCCACCTGAGGGGCCCCTTCTCAGTCCATCCCAAGGGGCCCTGGGTTGGGATTGATGACATCCCGAGTGGACTCTGAGTCCCCAGGGCAGCCCCAGCATTTCTTTACTCACCTCTGCGTCCCCAAGGCCAAGTTCAGGATGAAATAAGAGTGACCATTTCTTACACACTTAACGTGTGTCGGGCTCTGTCCTAAGGGCCTCACATGTATGGGTCCCCAGCTTACTGCTCCTTCCCCGATCCTCCCTTCCATCCTCCCAACTGAGAAAACTGAGGCTCAGGGAGATTACGAAACTTGAGCAAAGTGATACAACTATTATATGGAAGAGCCAGGACTTGAATCCCAGCACCTGTCACCATAGTACACAGGCCTAACCACTGTGTGAAACAGCCTCCCAACCCTTCCATCCGTCCTCCCATCCATCCTCCCGTCCGTCCTCCCGTCCATCCTCCTGTCCATCCTCCCAACCATTCTTCCATCCATCCTCCCAGCCATCCTTCCATCCACCCTCCTAACCATCCTCCCATCCACCCTTCCAGCCATCCTCCCATTCATCTTTCCACCCATCCTCTCGTCTATTCTCCTGTCCATCCTCCCGTCCATCCTTTATCCAACTTATCCATCTTCCCAACCATCTGCCATCCAACTTCCCATCCAACCTCCCATCCATCTTCACATTCATCCTCCCATCTATTCCCCTCCAATCCCCTACCCATTTCCCATCCATCTTCCCATCTGTCCCCCCAACCTCCTGTGCCCCCAGCCTCCCTCAGGCTTTGTCATGCCTCCCAGCCTTTATTCAGGCTGTCCCCTCAGCCAGGTGTGCCCTCTCTCTTCTTTGCTGGTCTGGCCACTCACACCTGCCTGAAGCTTTCCCTGCTGTGTTCCTGCACCCCTCTCCCCCTGCACCTGGTCCTGCTCATACGGTGCCAACTCTTCTCCCTGCCGGGAGGGTCCTCAGTGCCCACCACTGTGCCAGCCCCCGATCAGGAGCTCGGGGGCATTGCTGGCCCGCTCTCTGCTGGGCCCCGCCCTCCCGGAGCTCGCTCTCTGAAGTGGAGGGAGCTGTGCCCCCTCAGGGTCGCACACAGTGGGATATGCCTTGGGGGACCCAACTAATTTTAACAACAGCCTTAGGAAAAAGACAAGTCTGTCCTTTTTTTTCTCTCCTTGGGTTAAAAAAAAAAAAGAAAAGCGGGGCTGGCCCGGTGGTGCAGAGGTTTAGTTCGTGCTTTGGCAGCCTGGGATTCGCGGGTTCAGATCCCGGGCACTGGCCGACGCACTGCTTGTCAGCCATGCCGTGGCGGCGTCCCATATAAAGTAGAGGAGGATGGGCACGGAGGTTAGCCCAGGGCCAGTCTTCCTCAGCAAAAAGGGGAGCATTGGCAACAGATGTTAGCTCAGGGCTGGTCTTCCTCACACACACAAAAGAAGCGTGTGTGTGCATACATGTGTATGTGCACACACGATTCAGAGCATCAAATGTCAGAATGTCGTGACTCAGGCCTCACTGGCCACATTTGCAGCAGCCGCACTTGCTGACTCCTGGCACCCAGGGCCCTGCATTTGCTTGAACACCCACACTCCTGGCAATGCTCTCGCCTGCCTGCCCCGGCGCCCAGCAGTGTCTCAGTGATCTTTGACCCACCTCGGGAGGCAGCTGAGCAGAGAAGGATAGGAGCCTGGCTACTGGCAAGCCAGACACCCTTGGGCCAGCTTATGTGGCTCTCAGCCACCTCCCCTGTCTGTGGAGGAGGAGGCCAGGCTGCCAAGAGAAGGAGGCCAGACAAGGCAGGGAGAGCACTGGCGCACAGCTGGTGCCCGGGCCTGCGTGTCCCCTCCTGTCCAGAGACGGGCTGACTAGCCCAGCCCAGCACGGCGGACTGGCAGGCGACTGAGGGCACGTGGCCCAGCTCACTCTCCATGGACCCACCTTGGAGTTTGGGGCCCTTGCTGGGGTGTGAAGCATTGGGAAACTTTCCCTCGTCCCCCCCCACCACCATCCTTTTCCCTTCCAAGGCAGGATCTGGCCTCTTGAAATTCTGCACACTAATAAAATTGTAACTAATTTGCATCTGAGATGGGGAGTGAGTGGCAGCGGTTGTCATGGAGACCATCTCCAGGGCCCTGGCCGCCTCCGCCTCTTGCTGCAGCCAAGAGATCAAGAGATTCTCACTCCAGCTCTGCAGCTGGGGCCAGTCCTCGCGGCTCCCGGGCACCCTGCCCTCCTCCCTGCACACTGGGCAGGACCCTAGGGAATGGGATGGGGCAGGTGCCCACCACCACACACCAAGTAAGCAGACCGTTCTCCTGAGCCGCTTCTCTCACCCCCTGGGCCTCGCTGGCTTTTCTTACTTCCGCCGGAGGCCCCAGAGGGACATGAGGCCCTTTCCCAAAGTGCTCAGAGTGGGGACAGTTTCCAGGGATGGGGCAGAGCAGCAGAGCCCTGAGCTACCCACAAACTCATCCTCCTGGGGTCCACTCTGGGAGAGGTCCCATCCTGGACCCCCAGTGGTCCAGAGATGCAGAGATGTGCTCCCTGGTCTCATAGAGCTGCCCCAACAACAGGAAAGACAACCCCACTAGACAGAAATATTTTAATCCCCATTTTATCAGCAATGAGAAGGTCTCAGAGAGGTGGGAGGACAGCACCCAAGTTCAGACCCCCTGGTAAGCATAGGGGTCAGAGGCAAAGCCAACTCTTCTCATTCTAAAACCATCATGGCAAAGATGGTAAACTGCATCCAGGGAACCAAGTGAACAAAATAATTATAACAAAGCAGGATACATGCAACCTGAGAAGGGGGTGAAGGCACAGAGGGGCCCTCAGGAATCGTGGAATCTAAATCGGGTTTTGAGGGGTGAATAGGAGTTCTCTAAGGGGAGAAGTGGGAGAAGAGCATTCCAGGCAGAGGATGCATCCGAAGACCACATGATGGATGTTGGAGGGTAAAATGGAGAAGGGAGGGGTCAGCAGGGGCCCAAGAGAGAGCCAGGCTCTGAGGGGCTCTACACACCAAGCTAAGCCCCACTGGAGCTTACTCTGCAGATGAGGGAATAAAGAGCCGAGGACCAGGCAGGCCGGCCCCTGGCATTCATGGGACCCGGGCAAGGGTACACATGGAGGTTCATGTACCAAAAGTCTAGCTGTTGACAAGTTAGCCCTCTGGCTAGAAAACTGCTGACTGAAAACCTGTTCTAGCTACCTTCCTTGACAACACACCTTCGCAATGCTCTGGATGGCCGGGTTCACACTTGTATGCTGTGTCCTCAGAGTTTTGAGCCAGGGTGTGAGAATGCGAGCAGAGCCTGGCCCTGGGCCCCTGTCCCCGGCCCTGAAGGGGGTCTTGTGAAATGGAGGTTCCTCGGCCCCATCCAGACCCGGGAAATCATTGTCTTGAGGGATGGGTCCCGATATGGCTACAATTTAACAGGCCCTCCAGGTGATGATTGTGTATAAAAAGCTGAGCAGCCCCTGCTGGCGGTACTGGGAGTCTCTGGGGGGGACAAGGAACACGATCTGATTTGTGTTCTAGAAAGACATCCCCAGCTATTGGGCGAGGGAGGGCGAGAGAGGACGGGGGGAGGTGCACAGGGGGCCTGGCAGGTGCAGCGTCCAGATGGGAGAGGTCGGGGGCTGGAGCCAGGGCAGGGACAGTGACAGGTTGCCGGCGGAGGCTGTGTTTGGGGTTCAGGGCCTGGACTGGACGGGGCTGGGGCTGATATGGTTTGGAGGTGAGTAAGGATCCAGTGCGGCTCCTTTGGGATCATAAAATCAAATCAGGCTGCAGGAGGCCTGGGCTCTGGGCAGACTTCATTAGGCAAGATCCTGCTCCCCTCTGCCTGACCCCGGCCTCCCTGGGGCCCCTTCAGTTCACACCGAGGGTCAACTCAAGGCGATGGGGGGGAAGAGAATTAAAAGCTGGTCCCTCTCTCCTCCCTCCTCCCACAAGGAGCCGGCAGGCCCGTCACTGAGGCCAGAGCGGGCTGCATGGAGCAGCAGGCCACCAGCAGGAAAAGGTGGGCATGTTCCGGGGGGGGGGGGGTTGGGGTGGGAGGTAGAGAGGAGGGGGGCCTTCCTGCTCCAGGGGGACTTTGCTTCTGTCCCGAGGCGGTGGGCCCTCCATCTTCCATACCTAGCCACGCCGCTCCAGAAAGCATCTTGGGAATAAAAATAATAGCCACAAAAACAGCAGCAGCAACTCTTCCCCTTATCAAGCATTTAGGACATGCCAGGCACTGAGTCGCACAGCAAGAAAGTGCCAGAGGTGGGCCTGTTCGACCTCGAGCTGGGCTGGGTGACAGTCTGCTCTGTGCCAAGCAGAGAGGGGATTAAGACTCAGACCCTGGCCTCAGAGTGCTCACAATCTATTTGGGGCCGAGACTGGTCTCAATGCATCTCTGGGTGCATCTAGAAGCTTCTAGAAGGTCCATGCATCTCTAGAAGGCTGTTGCCAAATGTCACCTTTTCAGACCATATAGGACTAGACTGCATTTATCAGCAGGAGTTCAGAACGGGGAGAGCTCGGAGGAGCTGCCGGGGAGGGCATGACTTGAGCTGAAGGCTGAAGCAGCGGTCTGATTTGGGCAAGTGAGAAGTGGAGAGGGCGTCCTAAGCCAGGGGCTACAGCCTGGGCGAAGGTGTGGGGGCGAGAATGCACTAGGAACAAGGAAAAGGTCAACGGGCTGGAATGACCGGTCACAGGAGGCCGGGAGCCCGAGTGCAGGGCCAGGGATGGATACGGATCAGCCCAGGCCTGGCACACCCCCTCATGCTGATGTACTATGTGGGGGCTACAATGATGGGATGTGGGGGCATCAGCCCTCACCGGGCCTGAGATGGCTCCCATTGCTGGGGATGGGTTTGATGAGTTCCCAAGAACAAAAGGCATACAGGAGGAGGTGTCATCACAAGGGGGACTGAGCTCAGGAGAATGGAGGCCTTTGATCTCCCCAGAATCCTGGGAGGAAAGCTCCTGTGCCCCACACCCACCCCAACCAAGGGCACATAACCATGTGGCAACAAGGGAGACTCAGCCATTAGCTTGGCCTGTCTCTTGTCTGCCTCTAGCAGAGGTGGAGACCCTGGCTTCACACCTTGCCCCCCCGTTTGCTGTGTGACCTTAGGCAAATTTCTTAACTTCTCTGAGCTCAATTTCCTTACCCATAGAGTGGGCACAAAACACCAAACTCTAAACGTTTATTGACTTGTTTTAGGATTAAAGGAGATGATGCAAAGAAAGCATTTCGTGGAGTACTCGGTGCAGAGCCCCCCTTTGATAGATGTTGGTTCTCTCATTCCCATCCTCAAACCCTGGGCAGGTCAGGTGTGGCCATAGAGGGTTCTCATTTGATCACAGAGGGGACTCTCTCCACTTCCACGTCATCTGACAGCGGAGCCGGGCTGAGAAGGTCATGTGGGACAGATATGGTTGCTCACGTCCTTTACATTGTACATGTCAATCTGTGATGCACTGTGAGGTAATTTTTGCATAAGATGTGAGGTTTAGGTTGAGATTCATTTTTCAACAAAACGAATGTCCAATTGCCGTGACATCATTTATTGAAACAAGTATCCTCTTTCCATTGAGACGTACGCAGTCTTGACCTCCCCCATTTTGCTAGCCTTCCTACCTTATCCTTTGTGCCTTTCATTCATTCATTTAATAAATACTGATGGATAACTGGACATCCATCTACAAAAAGAAAGAAAGAAAGAACGATAAAGAATCTTGACCCTTGGGGCCGGCCTGGTGGTGCAGCGGTTTAGTCCGCGCTTGGCAGCCCGGGGTTCGCCGGTTCGGATCCTGGGCGCCCGCCGACGCACTGCCTGTCAGCCATGCTGTGGCAGCATCCCATATAAAGTAGAGGAAGATGGGCACGGATGTTAGCCCAGGGCCAGTCTTCCTCAGCAAAAAGAGGAAGATTAGCAACAGATGTTAGCCCAGGGCTGGTCTTCCTCACAAAAAAAAAAAAAAAAAAAAAAAGAATCTTGACCCTTACCTCACACCATATACAAAACATCAACTCATTAATGCGTCATAGACCTAAAATGTGAGATCTATAACTATAAAACTTTTAGAAATCATGGGAGAAAATCTTTGGAACTTGGGGTTAGGCAAAGAGTTCTTAGACATGGAAATGAAACACAATCCATAAAAGATTAATTTTACTTCCTCAAAATTTAAAACTTTTGCTCTGCAAAAGAAACCATTCAGGGAATGAAAAGACAAGCCATAGATTGTGAGAAAATATTTGCAAATGACACATCTGACAAAGGACTTGTATCCAGAATGTATAAAGAACTCTCAAAACCCAGTAGCTAAAAGAAAACCCAATTTATTTATTTATTTATTTATTTTATTATTTTTTTTTTTTGTGGGGATGACCAGCCCTGAGCTAACATCTGTTGCCAATCCTCCCCTTTTTGCTGAGGAAGACTGGCCCTGGGCTAACATCCGTGCCCATCTTCCTCTACTTTATGTGGGACACCACCACGGCATGGCTGACAGGCAGTGCGTCGGCGGGCGCCCGGGATCTGAACTCGCGAACCCCGGGCTGCCAAACGTGGACTAAACCGCTGCGCCACCGGGCGGCCCAAGAAAACCCAATTTAAAAATGGGCAAAAGAGGGGCCGGCCTGGTGGCATAGTGGTTAAATTCACGTGCTCCACTTCGGCGGCCCGGGGTTCACGGGTTTGGATCCCAGGCGCGGACCTACACACCGCTTATCAAGCCATGCTGTGGCGGCATCCCATATAAAGTGGAGGAATATGAGCATGGATCTTAGCTCAGGGCTAATCTTCCTCAGCAAAAAGAAAAGAAAATGGGCAAAAGACTTGTCCAGACCCTTCATCAGGGAATATATATACAATATATATACAATAATATATACAAATACAAATAAGTGCATGACAAGAGTCTCGACATCATCAGCCATCAGGACGTGAAAATGAAAACCACAACGAGCTACCACCCCGCGCCCACCAGGACAGGCTAGAATAAAACACACCGACAAGAGCAAGTGCCGAGGAGCATGCAGAGCGACTGGAAGTCTCATGCGTCGTGGATGAGAATGCAGAATGGTGTGGCCGCTCCAGAAAAGAGTTTGTCAGGTTCTTAAGAAGTTAATCATACTCTCGCCGTCTAGTGCAGCTGTATACTCAGGGGCATTTATCCCAGAGCCAGGAAAGCTTGGCTCCACGTGTGCTCACAGACACGGGGGCAGGAGTGTTCATAGAGGAGGCTCACCTGAACCAAAACAGCGCAGATGTCCTTCAGTGGGCGAATGGATAAACAAACTGGGGGACCCACACCACGGCTGTCATCTAGCACCGAGAAGGAACAAATTGTTGATGCACAACAATCCGGGTGGATGGCCAGGCCGTGATGCTGAGTGGAGGAGGCCCATCTCGACACACGCTGTCTGACTCCACTGTCTAAATGACAAAGCTATGGAGACGGAGGACAGAGCAGCTGCCAGGGGTTAGGAGTGAGGGGAGGACGTGACGCAAAAGTACAGCACGAGGGAGGTTTTCGGGGTGATCGAACTGTTTTGTATCCTGCTGTGGTGATAGCCACACAAATCTATACGCATGACAAAATTCATAGAACCGTGCTCCAAAAAGAAGTCAATAAAAATGCAATTAAAAAGAAGACTGTGTAAGGGTGGGCTGGGGGTGCAGTGGTTAAGTTTGCATGCTCCACTTCAGCGGCCTGCGGTTCCTGGGTTTGGATCCCAGGCACGGACCTACACACCACTCATCAAGCCATGCTGTGGCGGTGTCCCAAATACAAAATAGAGGAAGATGGGTATGGATGTTAGCTCAGGGTCACTCTTCCCCACCAAAAAAAAAAAAAAAGACTATGTAGGGCCTCGAGGCAGGCCATGGCTCTCTCCCCTGTAGCTCCTTCAAATGGATTAGAAGGAGGCACCACGTCCTGTGTGTCAGGTCCTCAGCCTGGCCAGTGGAGGGCTGGCTGAACTGGCCCCCTGAGCAGCCCCACTGTGCAGTGAACAACCCACATCGACGTCCATGTGGGCCCTGGAACCCCCGTGTTTCCTTCTCAGCTTCTGTTCTCCCCCAAGGATGGAGCTTGGACGAGCAGCCCCTGGGGAGCGGGGGTGAGGGGGGGCTGTGCATTAGCCCTGACCGGCCAGGCTGGGCCTCCTGCTAATGGCCGTGAATGCACTCAGGGGTGAGGCTGCAGGCCGGGGCCTTCGGGCCTGCTGCTTAATGGGTCGCCTGCCAGGGAGAAAGAAGGATTGCCCCTGAGCCAGACACACAGCCAGGCTCAGAGGACAGAGGGGGTGGGGGACTCACCCCTATCTGGAAACAGCCCTCCCTCAGACGCATGCGGGTGGGGGTGAGCGGGTGCAGGAGGAAGGATCCTGCTGGAGAGACTGGCTTTGGGGTTCCAGGAGGGCCTGTCCCCCAGGGCACCTTCTCGCTCATTGACGGTGGCAGTTTCACTCTGCTGGCGGGTGGGCTGTGGGTGGGCCCAGCCGGCCTGCTCTGCCCCAGGGACTGGGCACGACTGATCAGGGTCCCAGCTGTAACTTCCCGAGCACCTGCTGGGGGCCTGGCACTGGACTAAGGGGTCCACCAAAGTGGCAGTAATAACAAAGGCACCAATAACAATAATGTGGATAACGAGTCACAGCTACCGAGCGCGCGTGAGGGCTGGGCCTAACCTCCTAATGCCCCGCGGGCCATCTGCTGCTGCGGTCACCGCACAGAGAGTAAGCTGAGGCTCTGGGGTGAGACCACTTGCCCAAGGCCACATAGCCCGGGGCTCTGGACTCATCCTGTTTGCAAAGTGGGAGCTTGACCCATTGTTCAGGCGGCCCCTGTGGACCGCTTCAGCCTCTTCAATCCCATGACCTACCTTTTCTGAGCCTCAAGTTTCAACTGAGGTAAAGGGCACTTTTCTTTCTCAAACGTAAAAGAGGCCCCGACTCTCCCTACAGGCAGTTCTTCAGGATGGGTTCAGGCTCTGCCTCCTCCAGGAAGTCTTCTTTGACCCCCTCCAGGCTGGGTCAGAACACCTCTGAGAAACAGGATTCTTCACTCTTCCTTGGGAGCCAAGAACAAGTTGGTCTCACCTTCTCTGAAGGTGCAGTATGAGGATAGTGTCTGGGACCCCAGCAGCCATTGCTGCTATCCTAACTGGACCAGCTGACACCATGAGGAAGGCAGAGGAAGAGAAGTGCACAGAAGCCAAGCAAGAACCCCAACAACATCATCAACCTCTGGATCAAACCATGCCTGAAACCCACTCCACCTCTGGATTGTTCTGGTACATGAGCCCATAATTCGTATTTTGATTGGATTTTCTGGCTGTTGTAATTGAGAGAGTTCAAGCAGATACAAGAATTAGCCAAATGTGGACAGTAACTTTCTAGGGAGCAAATAATGAGGGAACTTGTATTCTCCAATGTATGTGTTTCATATTGTTTGCAGTTTTACAATGAGTCTGCAGCAAAATCAATGCTGGTTGTTTCTCTCCTGAGCAAACAAGCTGGCCACGAGCTTGTGGCTTGAAGAATTAGGAGGGTGGTGGTGTCAGTAATAAAGGAGGAGTAAACTGGGGGAAAAGATGGCGGTTTTGACATGGGGTATGGGTGGCCTCTGTGGAGCCCCCACGCGGGGACTCTCAGGGGCTGGTGCTCGGGAGGGAGAAACTGGAGTGAAGGAGAGTCAAGGTGGGGGCTGGGGGCTGGAGGCCGGGCCGAGGAAGGTCACACAGCACAGCCCACGGCCGAGGCCTCACTGGTCAGGGAAGTAGGTGACGCTTCTTCCCCAGGATACTCCTCTCGGGGGCTGTCACAGTGCCTCCAGTGGCCCCACTGTTGGAACTGACGACTAAGGCCAGCCGCAAGTGGCAGGACCCACCAGGACATGCCTTCCAGACACCTCCCGTTGGCCCGGGTGGCGGGGACCCCTCAGATCCTTCGACAGGTTGACTCCTCACGCCCGAGTTGGCGCCCCGAGAAGGAGAATTCCAGCAGCAGCTTTCATGAGGCTCTTCACTGCTCAGAGCGGCTCCCCCAGTCTGCTCTGTCCTCCATGGGCCTGAGCTGTGGGCCAGGCAGCCTCCCGCCTCAGTTTCACAGAGAAAGACGTTCAGGCACAGAGAGGCCAAGCAAGTTGCTCACAATCACACAGTGAGGCAGAATTTGTTGGAATTTGAACCCAGTCTCCTGCCTCCAGACCCTTTCTATTGCCTCCTGCTGGTCTTCACGGCAGGGGCTGGGGCAGGGCGTTGTTTTGGGTGAAGGTCAGCCGATGAGGCCTCGAGAAGATCTAGGCAGGGACTGGGGACGTCAGGGTGTAAAGAGGCTCCTTGAAGGAGGGAGGGGAGGGACCCAAGGAAGGAAGTTTCTCCCGGTCCCCACATCTGCCCTGGGCCCACCACATGTCCTTCCCTGTGTCCTAAGCACCCAGCCTCATGTCTATATTCATCATCACCTTGAACCCTCAAATATCCTATTAAGAGCCCATTTTACTGGCAAGGAAATGGAGGGTCAGAGAAGTTAGGTAATTTGCCCAAGGTCACACAGCTAGTTAGGAGTGGAGGTCTCTGGCCAGCTTGAGCCCAGGGCATGTGCAAAGGCCCTGAGGTGGGACCCAGGAACTGGGTGTACTAAAAGAACGGTAAGGAAGCCGGCAGGCTGGGGCCAGAAGGGAAGCAGAAGAGGTCCTTTTGAGCTCCATCCAAGTCTTACTTTTTTAAGCAAAAGGCTCCAGCCTTCACAGGATGTGGCTTCCTGCTCAGTGGAGCAACACTCCATCCATCCTGGCCTCGGGTTCCTGTTTGGGGGGGCGGGGAGGCACACAGGCCTCGGAGTCAGAAGTAGCAGCAGCTTCAGGGGCCAATTGTTTTTTAAAGACCCAGAAAGTGGGAGCAGTCGGGCACGCCTGCTCACGGACAGGGCGATGAGAACAGGCCTTTTCTCCGTCTGCTCCGCCGGGACCTACCTCTCCCGGGGCGACGCAGGCTGGGGTGTCACTGGGGCCGAAGGAGCGGCAGGGCCGGTTCTCACGCTCCTTTAGGGCGCAGGGCGGCTGGGCCACGTCGCGCCTGTTGCCAGGCTGCGGGGACCCGGCGCCCTCCCCGCGCGGGTCGGGGCGCGATCGCCGGGAGCGTGCGCGCGCGCGCGCGCACACACACACACACACACACACACGCTCACGGAGCCGCCAGAGGAGCCGCAAGGAACCAAGAAGTGAAAGTGAGCAACCTCTAGTGAAAGAAAAAGACATGCACAGACAGCTCGGGGATTGACGCCGCTGGCGGCGCGCTGGGCACGCGCGGGCGCACACCCGCGGCGGGTTCCCGGCAGCCGGGCTCGTGGAAACGCCACCCGGGGCGGTCCCTTGGCTCGAGCGCGTCCCCAGGCCCTGCCCGCCCCCGCGTCTTCACGCCCCCCGCGGGCACAGTGCTGGGCCCCCAGCGGGAGCTCTGCGCGTGCACAGACCCAAACCCGCGACCCCGGCCAAGACGTGCTGCCAGGCCTGGGTTTTAACTAGCGCCCTGAGGGCCCTTAGCGCTGAAGTCCCTTCGGCCCCTCGGCTCCCCACCCGTCTGCAGGAACTGTCCCTTCCCAGCGGCTCCCACGAGAGCCAAGTCCCTGCAGTGGTCGTTGCTCAGGTGGCCTTGGCAAGAGCCGGTCTCCCAAAGAAGGAACCTCCAAGTGACAGCCCTGGGAGGCCGAGGGCCACTTGGCTGATGAGAACAGCTCCTGGGCAGCGGCCCTGGGGCCTCGGGAGCCCCCTCCCCCCCTCCTTCCCTTCCCAGAACCGGCTTTTCCAGCCCGGCAGCATCGGCAGGTTTCTGGCTGGTGTGGATGGTTTTCCACATCCCCCCCCCCCACCCCGCCGCCGCCGCCACGGGGTGCTTGGGTGGGAAGAGTGAAGACAAGAAAGCTGGTTGCCCACATAGTGTTGTGCCATCCCGCACTCCCCTCCTCCAGAGGTGCCCCAGGGACCCTCAGAACTGAAATAAACACAGAAAGGAGGCCCTGCCTTAACAAAAAAGGCACAGATGCTCCGAGAAGCATCAAGTCGGGCCCTTTGGACAAACATCAGGTAGAAGCCAGGAACAGTACTGCAAGGGGTGCCGAAGTCTGGGGCTCTTGGTGGGCAGGAAACAGCACCAAAGGTTCCCAAGAGGCAGAGAAGGGCATGGCTTCTTCCCGGTGGTGAGCAAATTGGTGGGAGAGTTGGGCCGTGTCTCAACTGGGTGAGCTCCCAGACTCTGCCCCAAAGGGTGTCCCCACTGAGCTAGGATGCAGAAAGAATACACCTGGTCCCCACCCTCTCAGAGCCCATGGCTGATGGGAGATGAGAGGTAAACAAGCAAAATCTGGTGTGGTGAGAGCTGCTGAAGGGGCCCGAGCCTGGGAGGCCTCCTGGAGGAGGTGACGTGGGGACCAAAAAGGTGCTCCCTGCAAAGGCAGGCATGCGGAAGGGCAGGGCGGGCTCAGGAGGCTGCGGACCCCAGAGGTCCCACACGCCCGGGCTCTGCAGACTGCCAAGGTGCAGACAGCCTGAGACACCGTCAAAGTAAAGGTGAGGGTCCCTCGGGGACTTGGGGCTGCCTTTCACTCTACAGATGGAGAAACCGGCGATCTGAGGGGTGGAGCCCGAGGTCACCCAACTGGCTGGAGTTTGGGCTGGGCGCCGGCACATAGTAAGCAGTAAAAAAATGGAACTGTGGGGACTGGAATCCAGGGAGCCAGGTCGATGCCCACGGCCCCTCCCCTCCTCCTTTCCTACCAGTCTTTATTGAGCACCTTCCACATGGTGATGAAGACGCAAAGAAGAGCCCGGTAGACAAACGTGTTCAGATAATTTTAGCTGCTGATAAGTGGGGTGTTAGTGAGGGACAGGGGGAACAGAGAGCATAGTGAGCAAGGGCCTCCCTGAGGAGGGGGCTTCTGAGCTGAAGGATGAGCAGGGACCAGCCATGGAGATGTGAGGACAGAGTAGGCCAGGCCGAGGGAATGGCAGGTGTGAAGGCCCTGAGGCAGGAATATGCCTGATGTGTAAGCAGAGCAGAAGTCAGCTCTCGTGGCTGTAGCAGAGGGAAGGAGGGGTGTGCAGATCATGGAGAGGAGTTGGGTTTGATTTCAAGTGCACACCTCCCGCGTGATCGGTGTGGAGAGGGCAGGGACAGATGCTGTGGGAGAGTCCCCTCCCCGACCGCAGCACGCCAGAGGAGCTGCTCAGAGTGAGCACTTGGACTGAAGATCTGCTCTTCACCCGCTGACTCCTTCGGCTGCAGCATTTTCTGGGAGGAGCCCCATGGCCAGAAAGGAGGGGTGCGGTCACCGGCCCAGGGCCTGCCCAGCGACTCCTAAACCCGTGTCCTCTGGATCACTCCGGTTTGCCGCCACCAGAGGAAGGTCTTCACCGTCGTCGCTGTTGGCAGCATCGCATCGTGGCAGGTACCATTGGCTGCACATTCACTGGGTACCAGGTGCTGGGCCAGGCCCTTTACATGTGTCTGCCAGCTCGGTGCCCACTTTACAGGTGAGAAGACCGAGAGGGCCAAAGGCCTCCAGCCGAGAATGCACACTGGATGTGCCCTGGCAGGTTCAGGCCCCGGGAAACATCTGGGCCCTGGGTGCGGCTGGCTGGAATGTCGGAACTGGAGCCCAGCCAGAGCCAGTCTTTGGTGGGGGCCCTTGCGGGGGCTGGAGGGGGGGACGGGGACTGGAGGACGCACAAAGCAGAAAGGCAGGCTGCAGGTCAAGGAGAGGGAGAAAACGTGAGAGAAAGATGTTGACTCCTCCAACCTTGAGCAAGAAGTAGCATGCACAACTGGCATGGGTGTGCACACACACCTATGCACACAGTGGCATATAAGAATACATGCACACCCGCAGCACCAAGTACACGCACACACGTGCATGACACACATGCAAGCACTGCATGCCTCGTGCAGCATGCACACAATCATGTACACGTGCAAACCTGCACACATGTACATGAATGTGCCACGCCCATGTGTGGGCGCACACGTGTGCACGCATAAACATACCTCAGTACACATGCACGTGGACACAAACGCAATGCACACTCACAGAACCTCATTACACACCATCTGCGTGCTTCCCTCCTTAGCAATTATCACGGTTCATTCATTCATGCAACAAACATATGTTGAGCCATTTTCAGTGCCTGGCCGGGGGAGGGTGGGCACTGCAGACCCAGCCAAGAGGACCCACAGTCCCAGCCTGGCTTTCCGGAGCTCACAGTCTAGGCTGGGAGAAGACAGACTAAAATCTTTAAGGCCATTTGTGACTGGGCCCTGGAGGAGAAGCACAGGAAGCTGTGGGGGCCGGAGAGCCGGGCTGTGGGGACGTCCCAGAGGAGGTGTGTTTCTACGAGTGAGGGGACCGGGGTTTGGTCAAATGACAAGTCAGGAAGGGGTTTGGCCAGGAAGGAAGAAGCTAGGGTGAGGGGTGGGAGAGGTCCAGACAGGCCTGAAGGGCGTGGGGTGGGGGGCCTGCTGACCCAGTCTCAGGCCCGGGAATGTCCACACCCCCACTCCCTTCCCTGCATTGTGAGCTCCAAGGGTGGGGCCTCTGCTGTCTCCTCTCTGTGTCCCCCACCGCCAGCACCCAGCACAGGTGAGCGCCCAGTCCCTTAGATACAGGATTCTGGTCTTCACAGCTGGGGGAGGAGGGGAGAGCCTGGGAGTGGCCCCAAGCGATGACCTCTCTCTCCCCTTCTCCCCTCCCCCTCATCCCCTCTTTTCCCCCGCTCCCTCTCCCCCTCCTCTCTTTTACTCACACACAGCCCTCAGTTTCCCTATCGGGGCAATGAGTGGGTGCCAGCACTGTCCTCACAGAGCCAGGAGGTGAGTTGATGGGTGACTGGGCTTCACAGAGCAGGCTTGAGCCCCTCCCCATTCCTCCAGGCAAGATCAGCCCCCCACAGGGAGCCTTGTGCCCAGCACGCCCAACAACCCCCCCACACCTTACCCTGCACCCTGTTGTGCCCCCATCTCATACCACACACACCTCTCCCACTACATAGACACCCAACATCCCCACACCCCCCACTATACATCTCACATACACCCCACAGCCCGCCCCACGTACACCCCGTATACTCCCACACCCTGCCCCCCACGTACACACTCCATACCACGCTTACCCTCCACCACTCCCACACACACAGACACACACTTGGTCCCCTTGGGCAGCCCGGCCAGTCTCACCCTCCCCCCAGCCGAACTCCCCCTCAAGTCCTGGGCAGGGGGCAGTGACAAGTGCACAGCCAGCGGCCCCCCCCACCCCCCGACCCTGGCTGCAGGGCTCTGCTCATTGATCCAGAGATGCTCTTTCCTTTTCCTCAGGCGCTTCTCTGAAGGATGGAAAAATCGATGCCCACAGAAGAGCGGGCGCAGGGAAGGTATGGACAGTGCTGGGGAGAAGACCAAGGGCGGGGGGAGTCAGGCTCCTGGGGTCCCGCCGGGGGCCGTGGTGCTGGCTCTTCCCCATCTCCCAGAACAAACTCGGAGGCAGGCGGGGTCAGCCCAGGAGCCAGCGGTGTGGGTTTTTTTTAACATTTTGTTCTGATTACAAAAGCTATATATGTTTATTGTAGAAAATAATCACCGAATCCACCCCCGGAAGTAACCTCCCTGTTAATGTGCAGAGTAAATCCTTCCAGCCTTTTCCCTCTGCACATCGAATGCACTTTTTATTTTTGCAAAAATAGGACGTGCTCAGCTGCTTTTTTCACCCAACACTCTGCCACCAACATCCTTCTGTGCCGTTTCCTGGCGGGGCAACATTGTATCTGATGGCTGCACCCTGAGCTGTCTCGGTGGGTGCTGGAGGTGCTGCACAGGGCTTGGGGTCAGAATCTTGGTCCCTTGGCTGTGTGACCTCAGGCAGGTGGCCTACACCCTCTGATCTACCCTGTCCTCCTCCGTGTGGTGGGGTACTGATGCCCGCGTTACAGTCTGGCGGTGAGAATTACAGGAGAAAAGAGGCAGAAAGCACTCATTCCATGCAGAGCACATTGAAAGCATTCCGTCAGCTGTGGGTATTATTGTTTTTTATCTTTATTGTTACACAGCTAGACCATCATTCTTTAGCCAGTCCTCTATTATTGAACATTTCAGTTGTTTATGCAATTTCCCTTAAAGAAGGCTTCAGTGAATATCCTTGCCACGAAATCTTTGACAAATCCTCCGTGATTAATCATTTCTAGGCGGAAAGTTATGCGACTTGGGAAAGGTATGCACGTTTTAGGACCAGTTTGTTCCACATACTGCAAACTGCCCTCCAGAAATGTTCTGGTGACACTCTGTGAGTTTCCTGGGCTGCCATAACAAACCACCACAAACATGACGGCTTAAAACAACAGAAATTTCTTCTCTCACAGTTCTGGAGGCTGGAAATCCAAAACCAGGTGTCGGCAGGGCCACGCTCCCCACCAAGACTCTGGGGGAGAATCCTTCGTTGCCTCTTGCGGCTTCTGTCAGCAGCCGCACTCCTTGACTTGTAGCCCCATCACTCCAGTCTCTGCCTCTGGGGTGACATTCTCTCCTCCTGTGTCTGTCTTCTCCCCGTGTGTCTCTTACAGGGACACTGTCGTATCATCCGGGATGATCTCCCCATCTCAAGATCCTTAATTCAGTTACATTGGCAGAGACCATTTCCCCAAATACGAGCCCATTCATGGGCTCTGGGGGTTGGGACATGATCATATCTTTTGGGGGCTACCATTCAGCCCTCTACACACTCCTCCCAAGGAAAGAGGGTCGTGTCGAATTCCTTTTTCCCTCACCACACAGGACAGTCTCATCTTTTTGAAATCTTTGGCCAATTTGATGGGGTAAAAAAGATCTCTTATTTTAAAGTGCATTTCTTTTGCTGTTAATGAAGAGGAATGATTTTCATGTGCTCATTTGTATTTCTTATTTTACTGATTCGTGTCCTTTGTCCAATTCCCTATTAGGTGTTAATTGTTTTCTTCTGGGTGTGCAAGAGCTCTTTGTAGATTAAGAATACTGAATCGTTATTATATCTTGTAAATATCTTCCTAATTGGTCACTTGCTTTTTAGGTTTTTTCATAGTTCCTCAATGTACATAGCTTTTAAACTTTTTTATAGTCAAAGCTGTGAGGGGATTTTACCATCAGTTGAATAATTAAACAGGCTTTTCCCACTCACATTATTTTCATCTAGCTCTTTAACAGTTTCGCTTTTATACTTAAGTTTTTGTTCTGTCTGCAATTTATTTTGGTTGTGGTGTATGTTAAAGCTAATTGCCTTCCCCCCTAATTATTGAACAGTTGTCTTAATGCCTTTTAGTAAATATTCCATATTTTCCCCACTGATTTTAAACAATACCTTTATAATATATTCAATTCGACTTCTGGCTCCAGTAACCTAGCACACTGAGCTAATAGTGACACTTTTCCTGCTGAGGAATGTCAACAAAATTTAGCAACAACAACAAAAATAATTAATCTTGAAAGAAAGAATGGGAAATTCCCAGGTGCTGGAAGTTGGAAGGGGAAAACCAGCACCAGAAGCTATTCCATAACTGAGGACCCTCCAGAAAGGCAAGGTCTGCAGTGAAGAGGTGCTCACAGCTAAAAATAGAAACCACAGGATGAAATGATCTCCCACAGGGGAGAGTTAGCGCAAAATAAGAAGAGGATTCGACCACCAAGAAACTGAGACAATAGCACAGTCAGAAAAAGACTATTAAATAAGTGTGCTTTAAATTATTCAAAGAAAAAAAAAGAATGCACAAGAAGATTAAAGACAACCATGAATAAAGGGCAGATTTGAAGGAAGTACAAAGATCTTCTAAAAGTGAAAAATACAGTCATTGAAGTTAACATTTGAATAGCAGATTAGACACAGCTGGAGAAGTATTCCTGCACTGAAAGATGGAACTGAGGAAATTACCCGGAATGCAGGCAACAAATAGAGAGAATGAAAATAGAAACAAATAAAATAGAGTGAGAAAGTCCAACCTATGTCTCAGAGAAGACCTGGAAGGAGAGAGATTATGAAGAGAATGGAGGAGAGACACATTCACCATGATGATATCTGAGAATATTCCAGAAGTGATGAAAGACACCACTCCTCAGGTTTAAGAAGTGGGTCAATCCCAAGAAGGATAAATCACAGTGACTCTCCACCTAGATATATATACCAAAGGCAAAGAAAGTGACTTAGAGCAACCAGGAGAGAACAGACTACCTGTCACCCACACTAACAGCGTGGTGTTCCAGCACGTCACACGTTAGCTCTCTCTGTCTTCAAGACTGTCCTCCAGTATTATTATATCCACACTTTAAAGATGGAAAAATCAAGGCACAGAATGTTTAAGTGGTCGTTATTACTTCTTGTTACTTAAGTAATTTTTGTTACAGCAATGGCCCCTGAAGAATCACACTTCCCCATGACCACACCCTTATGTTCTGTGACTTTGCTGCTCCTTGCTTCAAGAGGACACTCATGCCATGAAGGAGAAGCTGAGTCTGTTCCCCGCCTTGAGTCTGGACTGGCCTTGAGACTTGCTTTGACCAGTGGAATTCAGCAGAGACAATGTGGTGTGACTTCCACAGCCAAGACTTAAGGAGCCTTGTAGTGTCTACTTTTGCATCTTAGATGGCTTCTGCCATCGTGTCAAGAAGCCCAACATAGACCTCTGGTGGAAGAGAACCAAGCTGACCCACCTGACTGCCAGGCTTTGAGTGAGGCCGTCCTGAACCCTCCACCCCAGTCAAGCCCCAGATGAGATCAGCCACACGAGTGACCTAGGCAAGACCAGCAGAAGAACTGCCCAGCTGAGCCCAGCCCAAATAGCAGAATCGTGAGCAGCAGCTAACTGGGCACAAAATTACACAGTGATTAATGACGGGGCCAGGACGTGGACCCAGGCAGGCCAGGACTCCAGAACATACACTTTATCCATGATGCCACAACAAAAACCATCAGCAACAGTAAAGACCAGGAGACAATGCAATCATAAAATCTTCAAGATGGTGGAAGAAAGTGTTTGTCAACCTAAGCTGTCTTTCAGCTAAACTGTCTTTCAAGAGTAAGAGCAAAATGAAGACATCTCAGACAAAGATGGAGAAACATTACCACTCACAGAGTTTTGTTTAAAGAACTAATAAAGGATTACCTTAGGAAGAAAGAAATCAAGCCCTGTATCAAGTGACGAGCAATGAGGAAAGATATTAAAACACAGGTAAAATCTAAATAAGTGTTGGCTATAAAAATCAGTAATAATAATGACAAATGTAGGCTCAAAACAAGATGGAACCAAAATACTAGCCAATCATACGTGGTGACTGGAAGGTATGACTGGGGTTAAGTCACTCTAAGACCTTGTACTGTCTAGGAGGAGGGTGGAGAATATGGACTTGGATTGTAGGTCAATTACACATGATAAAAATTTAAAGATAACCTCTAACAGGAAGAAATAGAATATATAACTTTCAAACCAATATAGGGAAAAGTAAAATAAAACACAATCAGTTCAATAGAAAGCAAAAAAGAGGAGGGAGAGAAGAGAGCTATTGATTTTTTGTGTTTTTATTTTATAACTGACCACTTTTGTAGAATTCTCCTATTATTTAATAGTTTTTCATTCGCTTCCCTTGGGTTTTCAAGTAGACAATATCCACAAATAAGGGTAATTTTCTCTCCTTTTTAGTGGTTGTCCTTTAATTTATGTTTCTTGTCTTACTGCATTGTCTAGAACTTTCAGAGCTGTGTAAAATTATGGGGTATTATTAAGCATCCTCACCCTATCCTGGGTGCTTCCAGTATTTTACCATTAAATATGGTGTTGGCTGTTGGCGTGAGATAGATATTCTTTGTCATTGAATTAGTCAGAATAAGCTAGATTATGCTGCAGTAACAAATAATATCAAAATCTCATGGCTTGAGAGAGATTTATTTCTTGTTCATATTAAGTCAGCTGAGGGTCCAGGCAACTCTCTCTCAGTTACACCTGTGATTGGCTCAGCATTGCACCCCCACATCCACGAATGCTCCCCTGCTTGCTGAGGTGAGGGAAATAGAATCAGAGTCTCTACCAGCAATTAAGTGCTTCCTCCTAGAAATGGTAGGAGTTGAAGTAATGTCATGCGGCCCTGCCTAACCCAGGTGGAAAGTGCATTCCCAGCCTGGAAGGAGGACTGGAAAGATTGGCAAACATGGCAGATGTCACCATAACCATATTAAGGAAGTATCCTTTCATTGCTGATTTTAGACTTAGGACCCTGAAAGACCCTAAAAGTCAACTTGAAAAGTCATTGGGCCTTGGCTGTCTGACGCCTAGCAGAGGAGGCTGGGGGAGAGAAAGTTGAGATCCTGCATTCACAGGCCCTGCCGGCTTCGTCTCCACTGGAGCCTGGCCACCCGTGGGACTCTTTAATTCTGTGAGGTCTCTGAGTCCTTATAACCAATCTCCCCCTTTCCTGAGCTCATTTGAGCAGATTTCTGTTTCTTGTGACCCACACAGTCTCAACCAAGATCATTTGCTGCTGTTTTATTTAGGATTTTTATCATATTCCTAAGCAAGACTGGTCTGTAGTTTTGTGCTATCTGCCACCTCTTCATTTTAGGGTTATGCTACATTCTTAAGATAGTTGGGGAAGCTTTCCATCTCTCCTGTGTCCTGAAACAGAATATTTGAAATATTTGAATATTTGCCAGTTAAAGTGTCAGGACCCAACACTTCTCTAGAAAGTAGCTCTTTCCCTACTTTTCCAATTTACCCTGTAGTAATAGGTTTTTAAATTTTCTTCTACTTGTTTAATTGGTTTTGGTTATATGTATTTTCCTATAAAAATACCCACTTATTCATATTTTCAAATTTATTATCACAAGGCTTTACTTAATATAATTTAATTAAAAACTTTTTTTCTCCCTATTGTGCATTCATTTCTCTCTGTTTATTATCTTTGGATCTGCTAGAAGTTTACCTAATTTATTAGACTTTCCAAAAAACCAAAAGCCAAGTCATAGATTTATCTTTTATTTCTATGGTTTTTCTTTCCTCAATTCTGCTTTTTCTCTTTACTGACTTCCACCCTTTCTTATTTAAGAAATTCATAACATTGAGCTATGAATTTTCCTCCTCGTAACATTTTAATCACCTTCCCATATGCTTAGGTGTGTGGTATTTGCAGTGTTATTTTTTTTAAATAGTTTGTCATGTAGGTTTTATTTAGAGTTATTTACAAAAGTGGTTTTTAATTTTCAAATGGTTGGCTTTTTAATTTAAACTTTCATTAATAATTTCTAGCTTAATTGTGCTGTGGTCAAAGAATGAGGCTTCCACTACATCTGCTTTGGGGATTCTATTGAATTTTTCTTTATGGCCTAATATATGATCAATTTTCATAAATGTTTGATGGGCTCTGGCAAAGAAATGAGTATCTTTTATTTGTAGGGTACAAAGTTCAGTTATTAAATCAACCTTAATAATTATATTATTTCAATCCTACACAAATGGGGCAGGGGATACTGTTTAAATATGTCAAAACACAGAAGGGGGCTGTCTTCTCTGGGGTTTTTTGGTTTGTCCTTCTGTGAATGTCTAAGTTCTTGCTTCCCCTGGTTGGGTCTAATGCTGTATAGGACATAAAAGATCATGACAATCAGATCTTTATTGTGACTTGTACTCTTTATCAATTCAAATGACCTTCTGTCCTAGCTCATGATTTTTGCCTGTGATTCTTGATCTGACATAAATATTATTACTTTTCATTTGACTTAAACTTGCCTCATATAATTTTGCCCAATCTTTGGTTTTTAACCTTTTCGTGTCCTTTGGTTTTAAGTTTATTTCTTGTAAGCACCATAGAGTTGGATTTCCATCTTAGTTTTTGTTTTATCCAATCTGACAGTCTTTGGTATTTTACTAGGAGAATGTCACACATTTACGTTTGTTGTTAACATTGACCCCAGGGCTCTCACTTCTGTGAGAAAGCTGGTCCCCGCCTTTTCCATTTGTCCTTATAGCTGCTTCCTCTTGTTCCCTGCATTTGTTTCATGGGCTCTGAATTTTTGCTTTAGTCTTCTCCAGACTTTGGTTAGTAGCTATTTCATTTCTAATTCCATGTGAAGTTATCTTTACATTGAAAAAGTCTTTCATTTGCAGCCTGATCATCTGAACAGAATCAGAAACAGTGCCCCCGAACCCCTCTTATTTAAGGTGCCTTTCAGGCCCATCCACCTTTTGATCCATGTTGATGTGGTTAAAGCTTTAGATTCGGATGGTTAGATTATTATTTTTCTATTCTATGATTTATCATTTAAGAATAATTTTTGACATTTGTATTCAGTCTGGAAACGATATTTACAATAATTCTTTAGACTTGCTGCATTTTAACTGGTTTCAGTGCTAATGCCCAGACTTTTTAAGCTACAAGCTTATTATTCTTAGACTCCCAGCTGATGGGAGCATACTTCTCAGTAACAAATGTCTCAATATTTCCCCCAAACCTCATAAACACGGCTCCCTTATCACTTAGCCTCCAGTATGACAGAATCTAACCAGTCTGGGCGTGTTCTTTTATAAGTAGCTCACTTTCCTTCCTGGAGGCACATACAATGTTGTCATTATTTGCATAATTCACATTCTTTTCCAGAATATGTCCTGGTAGAAGTCTTGATTTTCCTCAGAGTGCTGTGAACCTTTCCAATCTGCATATGCAGATCTTTCTGTTTCATTTTAAGGCACAGGTGAGTTTTCATTCATGATATTCAAAGTTCTCTCATTCTGGCTTTTTCTTCATGAATCCCAGTTCTGTGTTTGCTGCCTCCTCATCCTCATCACCTTCTCTTGCTTCGTTTCCATCTCTTGACGTCTGTCACACATTTTAGAAAAGGTCTTGAGGTTGGCCTCTCCATCACTGATTGTATTTTTTGCATTACACTTTCTACTTTTTACTGCCTCTAGTGTGGATTCGAATTCTGCTACTGTGTCTTTTTCTTTCCTTGTGATCCTTCCTAACCGCATCTGTAGTCATCTTCCAGGGCTGCTGTACCCGATTGTCACAGCTGGGTGGCCTGCAACAACAGAAGTGTGTTCTCTCGCAGCTCTGGGGGCCGCGAGTCTGCAATCAAGGTGGTGGCAGGGTTGCTTCCCTCTGGAGGTTCTGGGGAGGAATCTGTTCCACGCGTTTGCCGGCAATCCTTGGCTTGTAGCTGCATCACTCCAGTCTCTGCCTCCATCTTCACATGGCTTCCTCCCCCATGTCTCCTCTTCCGTCTATCTTCTTATAAGGACACTTATCACTGGATTTAGGGCCCACCCAGGATGATCTCATCTGGAGATTCTTAATTATATCTGCAAAGACTCCTTTCACAAATAGGGTCCCATTCACAGGTGCCAAGGGTTAGGACTTGGACCTATCCTTTTGGGGACCACAATTCAATGCCCCCACACTTTCCATGCCCCTTTTCATATTCTCTGCTGCCTTTTCACATCAGTCAGGGCTGCCCTGTGCTTTCCTGCTCCTGTTTTGCAGGGCATGTCTTTCCATTAAAGTTGCCATGCAGTTTCTTGACGTTGTTTTCTGGTTCCTTCGGGATATCGCTGTCAACTGCCCACTTTTCAGTGTTTCAGAATGCCGATTCCTTTTCCACCTTCTACAGTGTTTTTTCACAGTTCTTTTTGGGGTTTTTGTTTGTTTGTTTGGTGAGGAAGATTAGCCCTGAGCCAACACCCGTTGCCAATCCTCCTCTTTTTGCTGAGGAAGATTGGCCCTGGGCTAACATTCGTGCTTATCTTCCTCTACTTTATATGTGGGACACTGCCACAGCATGGCTTGATAAGCAGTGCGTAGGTCCATGCCCGGGATCCAAACCTACAAACCCCAGGCTGCCAAAGCAGAGCACGTGAACTTAACCACTACACCACCGGGCTGGTCCCACGGTCCCTTGTTGCTGATGCTTTTTCCTCTGTGCTGTCCCTCAAATCCAGCAACATTAATCCACAATCATGATTATAAGTAGGCGGGGTGTGTGGATTGCCTTTGGTCTTGTTCTCTTACCCCTTGTTTGATGGCTAAATCCCATTCTCCGTGTTTGGTTTGGACAACAGAATCAAGTGGCCTTTGCTCAGTCCGTCCCCCAGTTTCCAGCAGGCTTCTGCCAACTGCAGTTCTGCTGAGTGAAGGCGGCATCCGCTCCCACCCGACTGCTCTCTGGTTCTTGGATATTCTGATCGGATGAAATAAGCAAAAGTCCCAGCATGCACTGCCACTTGGGTGTTCCCTGCTGCCTTCCCCCCATCCCCCCACCCCTACACTCATCATGTTTGCCCACTAGAATACCATGCACCGTGAAAGCCCCCTGCCCTGCCCACTTTCTCTGAAAGACTGGGGGACACTGATCCAACAGCATTTGTGGGAGAGGGACAGCTGTCCAGCTTTCAGAATGGCACAGATTCCAGGTGTCTGTGTGGGGACAAATGATGGAGGAGATTCTGAGCGTCTTCCTACCTTGTCCCTGGTCTCTGTGTCCTGAGGCTTCTCTCCAGCACTGTCCCCCACCATTATCATCAGTATGGCTCCTCCCAGATTCTGGCAAGAGGTTGGCAGCTGTTTCCCACACGGAGCGAGGTTTCGTCTTTCTCCCCGCCTTCACGGGTATTTAGTGGAAAAATAAGAACGGCTGTATTGGGGTATTTCTTGTTAGATGCCATTTTATCTGGAAGTCCACAGGTTTTTTTTTTTTTAAGCCCAGACTCACTCATTTATTTACATTTAATTATTCCAAAAAAAAGGAGTGCCTTCATTGCTTGGCTTCACTGTGGCGTCAGGAGAAATCAGCTAATCATCCAGGAGAGCTGTGCAAGGATGCAGGAGTGGGGGAAAGGCCAGCCCCCAGCCCCTTCCTCCCTCTGCTCTGCAAAGCTGATCTCCCCAGGGGTCTTTCCATCTCAGAGACCTCATTCTTGTGCCCCCAAATTAGCAGTCTGGGAAATCTCAGATTTGTCTGTTGAGCACCCACTTTGCTCCAGGCACCAGGTAGTTCTAGGGGAGAGGAAGCTAGAGTCATCGAGATTCTTGCCCTCGTGGTGCACGGTTCCCATCTCCCTGCTTTAGAGCATGGTGTCCTTTTGTCATCATGGTTTGTGATGGTATTTGATTAATAACCTTGCTAGACTCCTGTCGGACTGGCAGCCCCACGAGGGCAGGGACAGTGTCTGTATCCTTGGTTGTTAGCACAGCTGGGACTGGGTAAGGCTGCCTGGAGGAGAGGCCATCTGAACTGGCCTTTGAAGGGTAGATAGGAGTTCGGTGAAAATAAGGTGGGTGGGAGCTGGAAAGAGGGGTGAAATCTCTCTCTCTGGAGTCTGCTCAGTTCAAAGCTGACACTCCCTCTTGGCCTTATTCTCACTGTGCTTTCTGCAGCTACATGGAGAAAGTTCCTCTCTGGATCTCTCTAGAGGCTGAGTAGCCCGGGGTCAGGGTGGTGCTGAGAGGAGGCTTAGCGGAGTGGACGGACGTGTCCTAAAGGAAAGGACACCTGGGTTGTCCAGGCCTAAAAGCTGAACCCAGGAGGATGGACAGAGGCTCCACGTTTGCCTCCTCTGGGATCCCTTTCTTCGGCGTGTTTCCTCCTCTTTATCTTTTTAAAGCAGATGTAAGTGGGGCCTGTCCCGCCGGGGCAACTTCTGGGTAGTCATTACTTTTCCAACCGGCACGTTCATGGCTGGGTCTGCTGGACGTGAACCAAAAGCCATTTGCTTCGGAGGCAAGATTTGAGTCAGGCCCAGCTGGGTTTTCCCATCCTTTATTTGCCCGATCCTATTAATAATTAACGGTACAGTAATGAGAATTGCTTTTAATAGAATCTGCTGCCATCACCGCATTCTGTTCCCCGCCAAGGGTCTCCCCCAAAAGAATTCACGCTCATATGGCTGCGTTTCCTGCCACGGGCACCGGGAAGCCGGAAGATCCCCTGCCGATGTCCCTCTCAGTCTCTCCTCTCTTCTGGGCCTGAGCCCCAGTCCCCCCTGACCTGGAAGCCCCTCTCACTCCATTATGATTTCCTACCCCCTCCCCGAAGCCCCGCCCACTGTCCCCTCGAGGTTCCCACTCTGGAGTGAAGCTGCCCCATTTGGCCCAGCCAAGCGTGGCGCTGTCACGCCTCGTCTGTCACCAGGGCAAACCGGTCCCAGTGGGCAAGGACAGGGCAGGCTGGAAGCTGCCGTGCACCCAGCCTGGGGCGGGCATGAGACCCACACCGTGCATGCAAGAGCTGACTTTCTGGATGAAAGTCCACTTACTGCACAGACCAGTAGGCCGGGTGTGGAGGGAGGGCCTGGGCTGAGTCCTGGCTCGGCCACCGTTTGTGGGACCGTGGACAGTGTCGCCCCCAGCCTCAGTTTATCCATCTGCAGAGCAGGGGTACAGAGGGTCCCTATTCCATCAGAATGTTCTGGTGAGGCGAGGAGCAAACGTGGGGGAAGCAGAATTAAGGGAAGCTCCTGAACATTCACTCCAGGAAAATACCCACGATGTGCCCAGGGTTTTAGCTGTTCGTGATGCTTTTCGTCGCAACATTATTTGTGACATCACCGCTTGGAAATCAGCTCCATGTATGAGGGGATTGGCTTCAAGAAGCGTGAGCATATCCACGCAACGGGGCACTCGGCCGCCGCCGGAAAGGGGGCTTTGGGCCTGCTTCCCAAACTGTACTGTGCCTCGGAACCCCCAGGGAATCCTGGGGAAATGCAGGTTCTGGGGGTCCGGGGCTGGGATCCTGCACATCTAACAGCTGCGGGCTGGGGACCGCTCTCTGAGCACAAGGCGGGTGGAGGCCTTGGGCAGCATAGAAGTCCGGGGTCTTCTGGTTCTGGAAGAACCAGGCTGATAAGAGAGTTCTGTGCTCCCTTCCCAGGCTCAAAGCAGGGCTGGTGCTACACGTTCATTACAGAGTCTGGAGGCTCGAAGCCCCAGCACTCCAAGTGCTTGTAGGGGGGATGAATTACAGATAATTTAAAATTTTCTCTTTGGTTTCTCTTAATTTCAAAATTATCCACAATTAACATGTATTACTTTTGTAAATGGAGAAAAATGTTATTTTTTTAAAAAGAACAAATGCTCTCTTCCTTTCCCTACAACACAATCAGGGTAATATTCAGCCTGGAAAGACAGGAATTCTGAGAAGACGAGGATCCGCGCGGATTCTGGCCTCACTCCAGAGCCTGCGTGGAGGCTGCGGGCTGGACCTAGTGGGCCGTGAGGCTCCACCGCTTAGCACGGGCCTGGTGCCAGGCCAAGCCCTCTGCACCTAGTGTCCCCCTGTCCCCCACAGCCCTGGGAGGGGACCATCCCCATGGCACTGGTGTTAGGGCTACTTTGCAGCCGAGGCAGCTAGAAGCTCTGGGAGGTGAGCGCCCTGCCCAGGGTCACCCAGCATCCTGTGGTAGAGATGTGGGGTGCGGGGGGGGGGGTGACGGGCCGGCTGGGAGGAAGCCCCTTCCTCCTCGAAGGTTTTATTTGGCCACTAGTCTGGGTGGCCTCACCAGAGAATCCAGAAAGACAGGTGATGAAGAGCTTTGAAAATTAGCCAGAATTTTTATGTCCCAGGAGAGGCAATGGGGAGCCATCGAGTGTTCTCAGTGAAGACGAAATGATTCAAGTTTGGGCAGCTTGGATCAGAGAGCTGCAGTGACAGGAGACCCAGATGTGCGCTCAGAGATTACAACAGATCGGGTGGATAATACACAGCAACAACAGTAAGAGTTAACGTTGACTGAACTCCTGTAGTGTCCACAGACGTGACAAATGCTCTTCATTTAATCCTTAGAGCAGCTTTACAACGGTCGTGCTGTGGTTGTCCCCATTCTGCAGATGGGAGGACCGAGGCTCAGCACCATGACGGGCACAGCTGAGCTGAGGGCTCAGGTCTGTGTGACTTCAGCGTGGGTGCTCTTAGCACAATGCTGCGCTGCAGAGAGAAGGGAATGAGCCCCACGGAAGGAGTGGGGGCGGGGATGGGGGTGGGGCGGGAGGGGGATGGGGTGGGACTGAGCCATCCTTCCACCAGCACTGGTGACCCCACCTCCTGGCCAGGCCTTGGGCAGGAGGATTAGGGACAAACAAGACACAAAATCCCTCCCGGACAGTCTAGTGGGGGCATCAGACAAGTAAAGAGACCATGGCCACAGGAGTTGGGCAGCTCTCTGTAGGAGGGGCAGCCCCAGCTGAGTTCTAAAGAATAAACAGCTGGTCCTATGACCAGAGAGAACATTCCAGGCCTGCGGACAGCATGTGCAAGGGCACAGAGGCCTGGAAAGTAGCTGGTCTGGCTGGAGCAGGGGTGGGGGGGTGGAGAGGCAGGAGGCTGCCAGGGTGGCAGGAACAAGGTCCCTGGAGCCTTCAAAGCCTAGGGAAGGAGGGGGCCGCCCGGTGGCACAGTGGTTTAGTCCACGCTTGGCAGCCCGGGGTTCGCAGGTTCGGATCCCAGGCGCCCGCGGACGCACTGCTCATCAGCCATGGCGGCGTCCCATATAAAGTAGAGGAAGATGGGCACGGATGTTATAGCCCAGGGCCAGTCTTCCTCAGCTAAAAGAGGAAGATTGGCAACAGATGTTAGCTCAGGGCTGGTCTTCTTCACACACACACACAAAAAGGCTAGGGAAGGACCTGAGTTCGTCAGGGCGACAGCAGTTACCAGGGCGTGGTGAGGAGGGTGACATTGCACCAGACCTGCAGGGCCCTGCGTGGAGCGCGGGTGGTCGGGGGCCTTCCCGGAGGAAGAGGATGGTGCAGCGTTCCAGGCGGGAGATGAAGGAGTGGAGGGGAGTGGCAGCTGGGAGAAGCGGGCAGATGTGGATTCCTCGGGCAGGAGAGCGGGAGGTGAGAGAAGGAGAGGAAGCAGGATGACTGCAAGCATCCAGTGGGCGATGGTTCCCACGATGGGAGGGTGAAGTCCGGGGGACTCCCTGGCTCTGCGGGCATGTCTGTGGGCAGCACACGGGCTGGAGTAGAGAACCAGCCCAGGGACTCCCCACTCTCCAGGGTGCCCTGGATGTCCCACACTCCAGCTTTGGTTCTCTGACCTGGCTGCTGGGAAAATCTGGACCCCGCTCCCGTGGCTCCAGCCCCCACAAACCTCCACCCATGGGGCTCTGGCTGGAGTCCATGATGGGTTGGAAGTTGCCAACCCAAACGATGCTGGAGCTGCCCTGAGCTGAGGTAGGGGCAGCATTTCATGGAATCCTCCTTCCAGCCTCTCGAGGCAGGAACATCATTGGGGTCATTTATAGAGGGGGAAACTGAGGCGTGGTGTCATGTGCCCAAGGACACATAACTGGAAGGTGATGAGATCTGAGAGGCTCAGAGACTGTCCCCAGGGCTGTTTTGCTGGTCCAGGCCAGAGAGGGAGGGGTAAGGAGGGGGGAGTGCTTCGTGACTCCTGCTCTCCAGTAGCCAGCCCTCCCCTACCTGCCTCTGACCAGGGACACCAAGTAGTGGGGCAGTGGTGACAGCTGGCCCCAGACCAGGAACGGGAAAGGGAGGGGGAGGGGAGACAAACCAAGCTGCAGCATTAACTGGCAGCGCTGCCCCGCTCCCTGGGAAGGACACGGCTAGCCCTCCCCGCACAGTGCTCCCTGCAGGCACTGCACCCAGCAGATGCGGCCCAAAACTATCACTGCCCACTGGGCCCACTCAGCCAGCAGCCAGGACCAGGGTGTGCCCAGGCCTTTGTGGTTGAGACCTTTGTGGGGGGTGGGCTTGGAGCTCCATCTCTTAATTCCACCCGTCACCCCGTTTAGTCCTCACTGAACCTTATGTATCGGGTGCTGTTACCATCTCCATGTCACAGATGGGGACACTGAGGTCCAGAGAGCATGAAGCGAGCTGGCGCCTGAAATTTGCTGGGTGCGGGCCTGCCTCCCCTGTAGACATCCAGTAAAGACCAGCTCCTTGAGCGGTGGCCTCACACACAACTGGTGAGGTGTCTTTATCATCCCACGGGAAGGATCTGGAAACTGAGGCTCAGCCTGGGTGGAGACTGGGGCAAGGCCACACAGTCAGGCAGCCATACCCTGCCCCATACCCCACTGGCCTCCCACCCGGCCCCCACAGAGGGGAGTGCCGGGGGCACAGGGGTGGAAACCCCTTTCTCAGGGCCGAGGGGAGGAAGAAGAGAGAGCGGGGGTGAGCTGAGGATGCGGTCACTGGAGCTAGTGGGACTCGGCCCAGCCTGTCAGGGGGAGGGGCCGTGGTCAGCACACCCAGGCGGCTCCCCACACACCCAGTGCCCTGGGGAGGTGGGAGCAGCCAGAAATGAACCCAACTTCATCTCATCATATCCATGCAGGGGGTTCTGGAAGGTTCTAGAGCAATGTTGCTTAAAGTGGGGTGTACAGAAGGAACCTCAACCCCTAGCTTCCCAGGCCCAGTACCCTCCACCTGAGATGGGACCCCTTTACCGGTCAAACCAAAATCGATTCCCCAAAATCATTGGGAACTTCTCCAAGCTCCTTCCGTAGGTTGGAGACCAAGCATCCACATCAGCATGCGAAGGCTCTGAGAAGTCCCGCAGCAAAGAACCTACTCGATTTTGCTTCATCCAGCCTTTCCCACAATTCAGTTAACCACGAACTCGACTTTTTCCATGAAACATGTATTAGCATCTGTAGTGGATTAAATGCAGCCGCAAATTCCTTGGCACTCCCATCACTGAAAGGTGGGGTCTTCTCCCCCTTCAGTCTGGGTGGGCCACGTGGCTGGTCTGACCAGTAGACGATGGCGGAAGTGACAATGGGACAGCGCTGGGGGTGGTCCTTAACTTGCCTGGCAGCTTCGCCTCCTGCCTCTCAGAGCCCTGAGCTGTGACATAAGAAATCGGGTCGAGGCTGCTGGAAAGGGCATAGGAGGCACCAAGATGAGGCCTCATGGGGTCTTCCAACGACCCCCGGCTCCAGCTGCTATCTGACTGTGACCCTGTGAGAGACCCCAAGCAAGAACCCCCAGCTGAGCCCCGTTGACCCCAGCATCACAAGAGAGACTAATAAACTACTGTTGGAAGCCGCTGTGTTGGGGGTGGTTTGTCACACAGCAGCGTTGATTGGAACAGCATCCTGCAGACCCCCTCTGGGTGCCAACAGGAGGTCTCCAGCCCCTCCTCGTTGCCCACCACACCACACCACACCAGACCCCTCCGTCCTTACCACATTCAGGCGCTCTCATGCCTTTGTTCAGGGTGCGCCCTCTGCCTGGAGGCCCTTCTGCCTTCTTTTCCACTTGGGAAGATCCTTCTAGACTCAGCTCCTAGGAGGCCTCCACTTAGAAGACTTTTCTAACAACCACCAAGGCAGCCGCAGCATCCCAAGGCTGGGCTGTGCCTGGACTCACACTTGCCAGCTCTGTGAACTCACACAGGCACTTGCCTCTTTGGGTCTCAGTTTCCTCGTCTGTAAAATGGTGATAACAATGGTCCTACTGCATGCAGCTGTTGTGCAGATTCAACAAGATAGCGGGGCAAAGCATACAGCAGGTGCTCAATAGATGGCCATCGTCAGCTGCTCGTCACCTCCACTGGCAGGTGGCCTAGTGCCGGGAGTGGGTCATCTGCACTCCTGCTCCCCCGAGACCCGGCACCCACTCCCCGGAGCGTGAGTCTCTGTAGCTCACTGCTGGCTGCACACAGCACGGCCTTCGTGAAGCTGCTGGTGCTCAAGAGAGGTTTGGTGGAGGATGAAAGGCTCTGAGAATCCTCAACTGTTCCATCTGGAAGGATCCTTGCAGATTAAGGAATACAGTCCCCTTATTTTTACTGAGGCCCAGGGAGGTAGAGGGCCTTGCCCAAGGTTACACCGCTGGTTCTGGAACTGGATCCCAGGCCTCAGCTCCCCATCTGGTGCCTTGCCTGGCACGGGTCCCCAAGTCTCCGGGATGGGTCCTCTCTGACCACTCTAATCTCTCTCGTGCCCTCCCTGCCCCTGGAGCCGCCAGAGATGCACAGCCTCATCTCTGGCTCCGTGTGAGACCCGCTCGCTGAGACAGAACAGCCCCACTGAGGGTCCTCCCCGCCTCTCCCTTTTCTCGTTCTCTCCCATAATGCGATCAGCCAGGGAGTGTGAACCAGGCAGAGATGCAAGCTGTCCTGCCAACCTAGAAGGCCGTGGGGAAACCCCAAACCAGCATCCGGGAAGAGATGGCGGGATGTTGTCCAAGGCCCCAGTCCGCAAGTGTAGAAGCGTGTGAGAGCCTGGGCCAGAGACTTCGGCACCAACCCCAGCCCCGCCTCTCACTAGCTGGGGGATCTTGGGCATGTTACCGCTCCCAGCCTCACCTTCCCCATCTGTAAAATGGGAGTGAGAACACTTCCACCCGGGATGAGCTCGAGGATGGCGAGCCCTGGGCCACACTGGGCATCTGGACCCACTGCCCTCCTTCAAGACCTGGCACCCCCCTCCCCCTGCCCCATCTCCACCCTTTCTTCCCAGCAGTTCCCAGGCAGGTCTGGGTTCTAAACACATCTGGGCTCTGAGGATAGAGGGCATAGTCTAGAACCTCTGCGGAGGGCCACAGGTTTCTGGAGAAATCCTTCCAGCAGAGGAGGTGTGGCCAGTGTGGGCAGGCCAGGCCTCAGGCTAGGGGCCCACAGGCCTCAGACTCGCAATGCTGGTCCGCGTGGGAGAGCGTTGGGCATAAGAAGGAGGAGTTTGTGTGTTTGCTGCACAGAAAAGTGTGTGTGTGATGTGCTTGCCTGGTGTGGGGGGCTGGGACAGGGAGGGGGTGGCCCTGCAGCTGTCCCCAGCCTTGCGAGCACTCTGCAGGCCAGGCCTGTCTCTGTCCCTGCAGCAACCCCAGGACCCTGACTTGGGAGAATTGCTGCGGCCAGATTAGAGCTTTGAGCTTCCAACAGAGCCAGCCTGGCAACTGGCCTGCAGCCCAGGCTTAAAGGGGCCGCTGGAATTATAAATAGCCACCTTCCCCGTGACTCTCCAGTCCTTCCTGGGGGGAATGTTCCACCAACCCCTGCACCATCTTCCAGTCCAGCCACCAGCCAGCTTCAGGGAGGGAGAGATCTGGCAAGGAGGAGCTGGTGCCTGTCAGAAGGGTTGTGCCCAAACAAACAAGAGTTCGCATATTAAATGACACACTTGGTTTTAAGTTGCAGGGAGCGGGCAGTGTGTGCCAGGAGACCCTTCCAGCTGGTGACCCTGAGGAGGTGCCTGAGGACCCTCCATTATTAACAACCATGCGTCCCTCTGCCCAGCTCCCCTGAGCTTCTGTGTCAGCCTCAGGAACGGCTTCGAGGGGGCTCGCATCCATCTGGCCTCTGGGACTCAGTTTCTCCACACCTGGAGGAGAGGAGGGCAAGAAGGAGAGAGGAAGGGAGCAGGCAATGCCGCAGGAGCCCTGTCCTCCCACACAAGCCCAGGCACTGAGCCAGGTGCTGTTAAGGGTGGGGTCACCCTGAGTCCAGGTCCAGCTCACAAAAAGCATGCCCGAGGAAGTCAATTTTGTTGAGTTTGTTCAATGGCTGGTGACGGCCCAGGTCCCTTCTGTGCCCACCAGGCACTTCCCCTCTCCGGGCCACCCTTTTCTAGCTGTGAATTAAAGGGATGGGCAAGGGCAACGGTGACCAGCCTGGAGGGTCAGCGCCGCAGGCAGCAGCTGCTGTAGCCGCACTGCACAGATGGCAGACCCGAGGCTGGCGAGGTGCGCCCGGCCTTACTTGCTCAGGGCCACGCGGCCAGGAAGGGGCTGAGGACGGATTAGAACCCAGCTCTCTCTCCTTCCACACCCCGAGCTCTTCACCTTTCCTGCTCCATGGGCCTGATTGCCCCAGCGATTGATTAACTGATTGATTACCTGCCGCGCTCCCCCACTCCCGGCCGGCCTCCCGGGGAACCCCCCCTCGTCCCCACTGCCAGGTCCACGTGCCTCCGAAATCCCCCCCAGGTGCGCCCCAACCTGCAGTCGGTAGGGGGCGTGGCCGGGGCGTGGCCCCCGCAGCTCCCGCCCCCGCCCGCGGAGCCGGCTCGTTAATCCGCGGCCCTCGCGGCTCCGCCCACCGCCCGCCGGTTGCCGGGGAAACGACCTCTCCCCTCCGGGCCTTCAGAGGGCTCCCAGCTCCGGGTGTCGGCTTCGCTGGGTGCCCTGTCCTCCTGTCCTGGGACCGGCGGGCGGGAGCCGGGGACCTCGGAGAGGAGGGGCTGGGGGACAGAGACACCACAGACAGAGACAGCGAGACAGAGAGACGCGCAGGCGGGGAGAGACTCGGGCAGCAGGGAGACGGAGGCAGAGAGAGACCGACACGGAGACACCGCCGCCCCCACCGCGGCGACGGGCGGAGACAGTCGCGCAGAGACAGGGAGAGACAGAGACGCAGAGACGGGGAAGTGGAGGGGCCCCCAAAGAGAAACGACGAGGGCCAGCGAGGGGGAGTGGGGAGGGGGCGAACTTGGGGAAATAAATATTTATAAATTGAGAGTTTCTAAATTCTTTCTGCATTTCCGTAGTAAATTATTCATCTGTGTATCTCCCTGTCTCCTATCGGCTTAGGGAGCTGCCAAGGGGGAGTGTTCCTTTCTGTGCTCCCTCTCTCCCTCTTCCTCCAGCCCCCTTCCTCCCCCTTCCCCCACCTCTCCCCCTCCCCCTCTTCCCCCCTCCCTCCTAATCCTCTCCTTCCTGCCCCTTTCTTCCCTCCTCCTTCCTCTCGGTCTCTATCCCCACTAGCCCCTCTCCCCTCTCCCCTCTTTCCTCTCCCACCCCCACGGCCCCCTCCATTTCCTCCCCTCTCCTCCTCCATCCTTCTCCTCCCCTCTCCCCGCTCCTCCCCTTCCCTGCTCCTGCTTCCCATCGGGAGCTGGGCACTGGAGGCCGCGAGGAGGGGCCGCCATGCTCTCGGTTTCCTCCCTGCCTTAAATAAGAATAATCGGCTAAGTCAGCGGGGCTGGGATTAAAAAAACACTCGTCTCTGGCAGTCTGGCACCCCCAACCGGGACCGCGGAAATCTTCCTCCAGAGGACTGGGGACATTGGAGATGGGGGGAGATGGGAGCTGGGCGAGGAGAGGCTGCGGTGCCAGGAGGGCCCTGGCTGGAGCCAGAGGCTACCCTGCTTCCCACGGGACTGGGACAAGCCCCTCAGCTTGCTGAATTTCAGTTTCCCCCTCTGTGGAATGGGGCCAGGGACTAACCTCCTGTTCCCTAGGGCCAAACCGGCTCTCAAATCTGTTTGGGAGTCTGGAAGTTTCCAAGGCCTCTGACCAATCCCTGCAGCTCATCAGGCACAAAGGAGGAATGAGGGAACAAGTCACAGAGGTACCGTGTGAGTTCCTAAAATCAGGCGAGGAGTGGGGAAAAGCACACCCAGCCCCCAGTCACAGCGTGCCCTGTGGAGAAGCCACACCCACTGCCGTCTGTGGGCTGGCAGAGTGCCTCAGTTTCCTCTTCTGCACACTGGGCCACTGATGCCTCCCTCCCTCGACCAAGGACAAGGGTCCTCCCCCTGCAAACTGGGTGGCACTTGCTCCCTGCTCTGTGTCACCTGTGCCCTACCACCCCCACCCCCATCCCCCATGTAGCCTCCAGGTTGCTCAACTAAACAGCAGCGGGAGGAGAGCAGGAACCTCCTCTCTGAGCAGTGGGTGGTCAGCACCAGAGAATTGGGGGGGCGGTGCTGGATCAGAGGCTCCCCTGCCACGGAGACCCACCTGGAAGTCACAAGCAAACCTTTGAGGGGGCCTGCATCCTTTCTCTGCACGCGATGCTGCAGGCGGAAGGTGGCCTGCACTCAACCTTCCCCTTCTGGGCGCCGAGGCCTGGGAGTCGGGTCCTGGGTTTGAGTCCTGACTCTGCTGTTTGACCTTAGCCCGGGCCTTTTCCCCTCTGGGGTGAGAGTCCCAAGGTTCCTTTCTGCCCTCCCCGCTTAGGATCCTTGGTGGTGTTATTAACCACACAAGTGCTGGAGCTGTTACTTACAAGCTGCCAGGGCAGTGCTGAGCGTACAGCTCCTTGCCCTCACACCCTCTCGTCTGGGGCCCAGTGACCACTGCCCCGTTTTCCAGATGGGGAAGCTGGGGCTCAGATCAGGGACTCGCCCCAGGTCAGGCGGCTGGACGGTGGCTGATGGGGGCTCTGGCTGGGTCTGGCTTTGGCTACCCAGGGAGGTGTCCTCACTCAGCTCCTCATGAGTCCCACAGGAACATCCTAGGCCATGTCAGTGCTGCCCGGAGGGAAGGCAGGCCCTTGGAGTTAGGGCTGCCCCTAACTTAGTGACCTCAAGCCCTACGGGACCGTCAGAAACACCCGTCTCTGATCTGAAGACTTCTTTCTGTCTTTCTACGTGAGCACAGTGAGAAATGCGTTGGGAAAATAACCCCCCTCTGGATATCTGTCTGCTACCTCTACTTCCTGTGGCTGGTGACACCCTGGCTGGTGGCCAGTGGTTTTCAAGCCTTTCAGAGACCCCAGGGAGCATTGGGGGTGGGGCCAAGAGGGCCAGGTGAGTGGGCTCTCAGCCTCTCCTGCTTGGCTTGGTATCGATCACTAAGATTTATTTTGAGAAGGAGTAAGGCACAAGGTTGAGATGGGAAGGTGGGTGTAAAAAAAACCAGTTTGAAATCCACTGTTGTGACTAATTAGGAGCCGTTTGGGTCAGCGGATTGCAGCTTCCTGAAGTCCCCCCACTTACGTAACTCAGCTGTCCCCCAGCTGCCACTCCGAGCGTGAAAAAAACCAGAACCGCCACTGAGGGAAGCCTCTCCGAGGACTCACCAGGCCCAGAACATTTACAAGGTCATTGCATTCACTCCCTAAGATGGGCCCACTGAGTGGGTGCTGCTGTACCCACAGTGTGGATGAGGAAGCTGGGGCTCAGAGACCTTAAGTAATTTGCCCAAGGTCACACAGCCAGTATGAGGCTCAACTAGGACACTCTCAGGTCTGTCTGACTCCAAAACCCACCTCCTGACACTGACCGCCCTCCCCAGAGGAAGCAGCATGGTCACCCCCTGCATGCTGTTGGCTCTTGCCCTGGTCCTGCTCACCGTCAGTGTCAAGCTGTCCCCAAGGGTTTCTTTGGGCACCAGGGAGGACTCACCAATGCTCACAGGCAGGTCTGAGGAGTTGCTGACGGAGATGGCCACCGTCCCTGGCAGAGCTGCCCTGCCGTGGGCACTGTCTTGCCCTCCATGCACCCACCCCTCAGCCAGGGGTCCCTGCCGCCCCCGCTGGGGGTGACAGTTGTGCCTGCCACTCCCCAATGGATGTTGTCCCCAAAGTGCCAGAGCCCTTGTGCCTCCAAGAGGCCCCAACGCAGGGCTGCTAGGGTTGCCATCGGCCCATTTTCCATACAGCTCTCTCCTGCGCATCTGTATCGGAACAGGTTCTAGGGGCACCGCCACCATGCCGCCCCCAAATCGTGCCTCCTCTCCGAGAAATAAGGCCAGGCCACTGCGGCCCCTTCTTCCCTAGAGGTGAAGGTCGTCCCAGGAGGGAGGTCCGATGGAAACATCCTGGGGTTGGCCCACCTTCCACCTTGCAGAGAGACCCGGCCACATCAGACCACCCAGGCCCAGGCTGGGGCCTGCTCTGTGCTTAGGAGAAGCCGGTGCTGCTGGTGGTGGGTGGTGCTGGGAGACAGAACAGGGCAGAGAGACACCCGCCTTTCCACGCCTTTCCACGCCTTTCCACGCCTTTCCACGAGCTGAAGACACACACTGGGCTGGTTCTCAGCCTCGTGGTGTCTGGCAGGTGAGGGGGTGAAACTCCTGCTCCCGAGTGTGGAGAGGATGGAACTCTTTTTGGAGGTGGGGGGATCACTAGCACCGATTAGCTGGTCCCGAACCCTGCAGATCTGCTCCCTGGAGCTGGAACAGCAGCTTCCAACCTGGAAGCAGAAGGAGCAGGGGAGGCCCGGGCGAGGCTGTGAGTGACAGATGGGGGACTGGGAGGGGAAGGAACTCTTGGCGGTTTTCGGACCCACTCCGGTGACTCATACACCCACCTTTATTGAGAAAGGTGGAGATTTTCATCGTCATTATCATTAGAGGGGGTGGGTGGAAACGTCTGGATTCTTTGGAAGGACATTCACCCAAACGTTAACCGCAGTCATCTGTGTGTGAGGAGTATTGGTGATTTTGATCTTCTTGCTTGTGGTTTTCAGTGTTGCCTGAATTTATTTATTTAATTTACACTGAGGGTGTGTTGTCTTTTTCCAGAAGCAATAGTGACGTTACCCAAAAAAGAAAGAAAATTTAAAAATCAACAAGAGTAAACTCGGTAAGTACCGAGATGCTCTTGCAAAGAGATGAAGCAGATATGGAAACAACGAAGGAGAAGAGTAAGAGGCTGATGGTTCTGCCACTGGAGGAGCCAAAGATGAGTCCCAGGAAGTGCAGATGAGTTTCAGAAACTAGCCGAAAGATGAGTGCCTTTGAGAGGAGCCAGGAAAGAAAGGATCCGTGATGTGTCCAGCAGGGAGCTGGGATCTGGGAGTCCTAGAGGACTCAGCCCAGGCTGGGACCGGGGCTCAAATGCAGCTCACTGAGCAGCTTTGGGCAAGTGACTCAACCTCTCCAGAACTCAGTGTTTGCTGCCTATAAAATGGGCACAAGAGTGGCAGGTCCCGAGAAGGAGAGGCGATCTGGGATCATAGAGTCAAGACGGGAAGGGGCGTCCCCTCTTCCTGCTTCCCTCTTCAGTGTCCCATTGGGAAAGCCCCCGGGACGGAGAACTCACCCTTTCCTGGAACTCGCTGGGCTCCGTTAGCGACTGTTTTTAAAAGCTCCTCCTGACCCTGCAGGTGGCACCTGCCGCCAGAGAGCTGTCAGACTGTCCCCTGTGCCTGCCCTTTGACCAAGCGATTCCATTTTTAGGAACGTAAACCACAGAAACACTCACGTGGGTGACAAGGGAAAATGCACAGGAAATTCATTGCATTCCTGTTTGTAACAGCAGAAACTTGGAAATGGCCTAGACACCCATCGGGGGGACTGGTTCTATAGGGGTGATGGCAGTGGTCGACAGAAGAGCGAGAGGCTGTGACACACCTGCTGGCTTCTTCAAGGGGTGGAAAAGAACAGTTGCAGTTCCAGAGGGACGCCTCGATACACACCCTGCATGTAACCCTGCAGAACAGCCCTGCTAGCTGTGGCTGTCCTGGGAAGGGAGCTGGGAGCTTGGGGGGTAGGGGAGTAATTCTGGCTTTACACCCTATTCTGTTTGACTCAGTTCACCATGAGCATGTACTCCCTGGAAACAGCCATCCGCTGGCCTTCATCTCACTAGGATGGTGAGTAGAAACTGCTGGTGCTTACCCATAGTTGCCCTCTCCTTCTCAGGACCTGCCGCTCTTGCCATGGGGTGAAGCCATGTGACCAGTGCTGCCCAATGGGCTGTGGAGGGCAGTGATGTGATGCTCTTTCCCTGCCTCAGTGACTGGGGAATGGAGGTGCCACAAGCCAGAGGCAGCCTGGATCCCTGAGCCTTCACATGGAGGGCACCTGCCCTGGAGAATCACCTGGACCCATGGCAAACTTTGCTGGATGCAAAACAAACTTTTGCTATGTTGAGACACTTCTAAGTGGGGCTCATTTGTTACTGCAGCACCACCAAGTCTTGCTAACTGATACAGATTTGGAAAACGACATTCTGGTTCAAGGGATGCCCAGAAGCCTTGGACAAGTCCCTTGACTCCTCCAGGCCTCAGTTTCCCCAGGTGTATGGTGAGACAAGGGTCTTTCCTCCTCTGATGAGGGTCTGTGCTGCTCATGTTCCCAAACCCCAAAGGCCTGAGGAACATCTGCCAGTACTCAGGGCTGCTGGGTGCTGAGTGCTCGCTGGACACTGGCCGCGGGCAGACCACCGTGGGCGCATCATGGAATTCTCACAGTGTCCCAGGAGGGAGGCACTTCATTATCTCCACTTCCCCATGAGGAAACTGAGGCTCAGAGAGGGAGGTCACTTGCCCAGAAACACAGCATCTGTGATTCTTACTGCTCTAATGACAACTCCCATCTGGCATTTTAATTTATTTCTTATAAATGCAACTTAAAAGAAAGCCCACTGTGGACAACTTGAGAGAACTTATAATAAGAATGTTCTTTAACCATTTAAGTGTGCAGCTCAGTGGCATCGAGCACGTTCCCACTGTGCAACCGTCACCACCATCCGTCTCCAGAACTCTTCATCTTGCGAAACTCTCTGCCCAGTAAACAACTCTCCGTTTCCCCTCCCCAAGGCCTTGGCAACCACCATTCTCCCTTCTGTCTCTATGCATTTGCCCAATATGATGGAATCATAGAGTATTTGTCCTTTTGTGTCCGGCTTATGTCACTTAGCATAATGTTCTCAAGCTTCATTCATATTGTAGCAGGCGTCAGACTCTCACCCCTTTTTAAGGCCGGATGATAGTCCATTGTACGGACGCTGCACACTGCATCTTGTTGACCCATTCGCCTGTCGGTTGACACTCGGGTGGTTCCCACCTCTTGGCTATTGTGGGTGATGCCGGACTGAGCGTGGGAGCACGTGTATCTGTTTGAGACCCTTCTTTCACATCTTTTGGATATACACCCAGAAATGGAGTTGCTGGATTACATGGTGATTCTATTTTTAATGTTCTGGAGAACCTCCAGATTGTTTTCCATAGTGGCTGCACCATTTCACATCCCCACCAACAGGGCACAAGGTCCTAATCTCTCCACGTCCTCGCCAACACCCGTTATTTTCTGGGTTTTGACAGTAGCCGTCCTAACAGGTGTGAGGTGGGCTCTCGCTGTGGTTTTGATTTATGTTTCCCTGATGATCAATGAGGGAATCGGGATTTTTAAAATGCCACCGGTGAGTCTATAGTGAACCGGCTTCCAGGAGTGGAAGCAGGGGGCCAGGACGCTGCCCTACTCCAGGGGATGTTGTAGCCACATCACAAAGTCCTCAGCTCCCGAACAGGTGAGGGGGCTGTGCTCCGGGGGCTGCAGTGTGACCTGTGCCCCAGTGAACAGGCCGGGGTCCCAACTTCTCCAGAACCTCAGCCACTGTCTGATGTTGCAACCCCAACTTCCCCCGCTGGGCCTGAGCAGGAACTGAGCTGGGCCTTTCCAGCCCCAGCTGCCCCTGTGACCTAGCGTTCCCACCCAGGCCTGGGACACAGAGCAGAGAGGAGGCAGCGGCACAGTGAGGCAGGAGTGCGGGTGATCTGCACGGCCTCCAGACAAGGGCAGCTTTGTGAGTGGGAGGAGAGCAGCGACTTTGGATCCGGAGATTCGGTCTGAGTTCCATCTCTGCCATCCGCCAGCTGTGTGACCTTAGAGAAGTCACTTCCCCTCCCAGCCCTCGCTTTTCTCATCTGTAAAATGGCTGAAATGCTGCTCGGCACTTAGTCAGCACTCACGAAACACTTCCTGTAATCACTGACGTTATCATCATCCTCATTCTCATCAACATCCAGACGTATGATCAGGTCACACCTGTGTCGAACAGTCCATGGCTCCCCATTGCCGGCAGGAGAAAGTCCACCACCCTCTTATGGTCTGGTGGGCACTGCCTGGACTGGCCCCTGCTGGCATCTCCAACCTCCTCTTCCCCTCGCTTGTCACATTCCCGTCGCCTGGGCTGCCCTCCTGTCCCTCAAACATCCAGCCCTCTTTTCTGCCACAGGCCCTTTGCATATGCTCTTCCTCCTGCCTGAAATGTGCTTCCCCCACTCTGCTCCCGTCCCTTTGACAGTGAACTCCTAGAAGTCTCTGTCTTACCTCAAACATCCCTTTTTCAGAGAAGTATTCCTGGACGTCCCCAGCCCCTGTCCACGTGGGATCCTTGACAGCCCTGTGACTGCCCCTACAGCACTTCCAGGTGCTCACAGGACTGGACTGTGACATTACCTGAGGAATGTCTGCCTCCCCACATGAGCTCTGTGAGGTCAGGTTCACACTCCCCATTATAGTGCAAGGACCAAGGACAGGGCCAACCCAGATGCCCCCCAAATATTGGTCACATTGTGTGATGGATTTCCAGAATCTCCCTGATTTTGGAAATTCAGATTCTTTTCAACAAAGACAACCCATTACTTATATAACCAAATAAGCTTCAACTTTCATACCTTTGTAAGATTTTTCCACTCATTAAATGAACAAATCTTAGAAAACCCTCAGCTACCTCCTGTGTCCTAATTTTTCAGCTCAGAAAAATATGGTCACTGCACTCCGAGCAACCGCTCACCATTCCTGCTGTACCTCCTCGCAGCCCGGCCTCCGGCCATCCCTTCCTCAGAACACACAGGGGGCTTTGGGCTGCTCCGTGGGCCACCCCTGGCTTGGGGATAAACACCAACCACGAGTAATGGCAGGTGGCAGAGGGAGTTGTAGACGCATTTTCAGCTCTGTCAGCAAGATTGGTGAGAGCTATGGTGGCCCCTTGCCCAGGGTTAGGGCCTGACTCAGCAGGTCCACACACAGCAGCCCCCCAA
Organism: Tapirus indicus; assembly: GCA_031878705.1. Lineage (NCBI taxonomy): Eukaryota > Metazoa > Chordata > Mammalia > Perissodactyla > Tapiridae > Tapirus > Tapirus indicus. The sequence continues at coordinate 31,804,732 of CM062929.1, read as the reverse complement.
CCAGCTGGGGAGGGAGGGTGCAGACTCCTAGGGGGCCACAGGCACAAGGCCCTGTGAGATGTGTCGCCAAAGCCCATGCATTCGTGGATTCCGCCACCCTCCCACTTATCAATTTTAACAGATATTTGTTGAGTGAACGCTGTGTGCTCGGCCGGGTCTGGGGGAGGCCCTGGCGCAGATGCAGTCCTGCTGCCAGTAGCAGGAGAAGGTGTGAACAAGAATTACACAAACACAGTAATTCCTTCTGGGGGAGACTCGGGGCTCCACCCTACCCCCAGTCTCATCACCCTCGTTCTCCGGGTTTAGGGCCAATGGGTGGCGGGGCTGGCTTTACAGGATGCTTCAGTGGGCCCCCAGGGGAGGAGGTGTTGGGGGGCAGTGTTGACATCCATTCAGAATGGTTCTCACTCAAAGGACTTCCTTGATGGTAATGCAAATAGGCTACGGGTAGCAATTGCTGCCAGCGCTGTCCATGATTATGGTTGGGGCCAGCTCGGGAAGGGGACACCCTGAGGAGGCCTGGAAGAAGGGTGGGCTGTCCCAAGGCATAGGCGAGCTGAGGGAGAACGCGGGCCCTGGGTCACTGGTTGGGCTCCGTGGACACCAAGGCGAGGCCCGGGTGAGGAAGCCCCGCCACAGAGGGGACCTGAGCCTGGGGAGGAGCTTGGCCTGGGCAGCGGAAGGGTCCTGAGATGGTCACAGACACCAGAAATGTGCTAGCACCCCACTTTCTAGCTTCTCATAGGCTCACATTCCTGTGGGGTAGATGACAGGCGACAGAGGGAAACAAGCAATAGATGGGAAGAGAGAGGTGTGGAGGGGAGAGGGAAGGGGAGGGGGCGAGCCATGAGGATATCTAGGGGAGACTCCAGGAGAGATGGCTCCTGGCACTCCAGGGCAGGGAGAACCTGGGAGAGAGGAAGAGGGGTGGGGGTGGGAGAGGGAGGAGGGGGTGGGGGTGGGAGAGAAAAGAGGTGGGGGTGGGTGAGGGAGGGGAGTGGAGGAGGGTGGAGGTGGGAGAGGGAGGGGTGAGGTGGGACAGGGAGGAAGGAGTTGGGGCGGGAAAGGACCATTTTAAGTGAATGGACATATGAAAGTCTGGATTGTCACGCTCACAAGTGCGCATGCACACACACGCAGGGAAAGCTTCCCGGGAGAGCTGTGCGCCCCTCATTTCCTGCCCAGAATTCCCAGGCTTACCCATCAGGCCACAGGCTACACCCCACCCCCCAGTAATCAAGTCCTCATCTCTGCAGAGCTTTAGGGGTGCCTTGGCCTTTTCAGGGCCTCCCTCCGGGACTCCTCACAGCTGCCTGGGGAGGTGTCCTCCCCCCATTCTGCCGCTGAAACAACAGAGGCCCTCCCTGGAGAGGGGAGCACATTTGGGGGGGGAGCAGGAGCCGCAGGGAAACCCGCACTCCAGCCGCCTGCTGTCACATCGACACACGCTCACTGACACATGTGCATGCATGGGCACACAATCCCACCCTCACACCAACACACTGGCACACGGATAAACACACTGACACACTCACAGTGACACACACAGAGAGACCAACACATTGTCACATTGCAGACACACTGATGCACACGCACACGCACACACAACTGTGGGACTCGGGCCGCCTGTGGGTCTGAGCTGTTGGCTCCAGAACGGCCCTCTCTTCAGGCTGGAGCCGCCTCTGAAATCCGGCTGCCCCCCGGCTGCCACGGCACCTGAAATCCTGAGAAATTCGGAGGGATTCCTTTAAAACTCACACCTCGAATTTTAGCCTTAAACAATATTCTGAAAATTTGGAGCTCAGTCCTTAGGCTACATGTGACGTGGGCCTGTGTGACGTGGGCTCCGTCTGAGTCAGGCAGGTGGGGGCAGGTGGGACCCTGGGTTGGGGGGAGAGTGCCAGCCCCACCCTCCATAGCTGGGAGCAAACTCCACCGAGCAAGACATGGCTAAGGGCTGTGGGGGTCAAGGATGCGGCTCTGGGAGCCCCCCCCACCCCCCCCTACCCCCCCGCAACCCTACCCAGGGGACTTGCTCTTGCAAGCCTCAGTTTCCCCATCTGTACAATGGGTGTGATCTACCTCATAGGGCTACTGTGAGAGTTAAATGACACCAGACCTATAAAGTTATAAGCCCTGGAAGCCCAAGACAAGAAAGTGGGGGGAGGATGGGACACGCTCGCAGTCGGCGGCCTCCGTGCGGAACCGGGCTGCAAATGGCCTGCCTTTTCCTTCTCTCGGCGGCTGAAGCTGCGCTTCCCCTAGGACGCGCCTGCTCATCAGGAGCAAAGCCGCTCTCTCCGCCAGAAGGTGACTGTGGCGGCTCGGCCCCCTCCAGCCTCCGGCCGACTCCCACCGGGGAAGACACTGACTGAATCCTCTCCTCCCAGGTCGGGTGTCTACACCCCCCACCCCACCCCACCAACAGTTTTGCATATATTTAAATCTCCTCTTGCTGTTTCCAGTCTTGCGCCCCCCGTCCCCCCACAGAAAAAGAGAAAGAAATTACAAAAGCCCGTCATTTGTCTCCGTCCCCGCGCCCCATCTATCAAGGCCCAGCCCGTCGCCTCGGATGAGGCGCGCGCCCGGACGGACGGCGCTTTAATGGGGCGCCGCGTGCGACTGCAGCGGGCGGCGCGGCCGGCATTTGCATACATATTAAACGGAGAGGTAAGAAATGCAGACATGCAAACCATTCAGACGGCTCCTCGTGCGGAGCCTGCCAGGAAATCAATCTTCTGGTTTCTTAAAGGAAACCTGCTCGGGAGGAGGTGCCAGGCCACGCAGCCCGCAGGCCCTGTCATCTATCCATCTGCCCGCGGGGACCAAGCTGGTTGTGGGGGTCCCTCCGGCCACGGCCTCGGTGGAGCCACCGGACAGGGAGCCAGGGGGCGCAGAGCCATCATCACCCTGGGCATGGGCGCTGGCTCAGCCGGCTGTGTGCCCTAGAGTAAAACGCTTGGCCCCTCTGAGTTCCCCTCACCTGGTGGTAGTGATAGCTGCACAGTGCCTCCTCGACCCCAGTGGGTGCTGGAGATTTTTCCCTCATTTTGTGGCTCTGGAGCTTAAGCCACTAACCCGAGGTGGCCCAGGCCCTCTCAACAGAGCTTGAATCCCAAGCCAGGGGCGCAGGAAATTAGCCAAGAACACAGACTCTGGAAGCAGGTGGCCTGAGTTCAAAGTCAGGCTCCACTCCTTGCAAGCTGTGTGACCTTGAGCGAGTGCATCAACCTCTCTATTTCCTAAAAAATGGGGATCAATAACGTCCCTCTTAGGCGTGTTGCTGGATTAAAGTAGGTCAGTCATCACCTGGCACGCAGTCAGGACTCGGTAAACGGTGGCAGAGCAGAGTGTAGGAGGATCCTTGGTGTTACTGGTGTGGTTTTCCGGGTTGAAATCCCTCTCTGTCTGCTGGATTTGACAAGCTGCTCCCCACCTGTAAATGGGTGTTTGATTCTCTCAGGAACTTCCAGCTCACACAGATCACCCTGCCCTCCAGAGATGTCCCAGGAGCTCCACTGCTGATTCCAGCGAGATGGCACCAAGGCAGCACCTCCGAGGGCTCCCCTCCTGTCATCCCCGGCAGCTTAGGCAAAGCCCAGGGCCCGGAGGAGGGACCCCCTGAGCAAGCCCCACAGGGACTGAACGTCTGTGGGACCAAGAAAGGCAAGTGGCCCAGAGCCTCAGCAGAACCAGACCGTGCTGCCTGCTCCACCCGCCCTCTCTCTGCACTCCAGTTTACAGATGGGGAAACTGAGGCTCAGAAAGAGGCGCCGCAGCCACGAAGCCTGAAGGTGGTGGAGCCGGGATTCAAGTCGGGTCTGAATGACGGCAGAGGCTGCCTCCCCAGAGGCCACTTGTAAATACGACGGAGCTCCCTCTGCAGCGGCGGGGAATGCTGCTTCCCCCCAGGAGGTGTGTGTCTGGAGAAGGAAATCGTTCTGTGCCTGGGCTGATGAAGGCTCCCTTCCTTGAAGGGAACCAGGAGGAGGGGGGAGGGTGTTGAGAAGCAGCTCAAGTCTGGCCTTCATCTATTCACTCCACACTCCTGGAGGCGAGGATTGGAGGTGACCGGTGTCCCCAGGACAGGCTGAGCAGTGGGCAGTGCTGGGGAGGTGATGGGGGCCGCGCCCAGCCTGATGAGAGCCACCATCCTCTTTGAAACTCTAGGGCTTGAGTGAGGAGCCAGGCCAGGGCTGGGGGTCTTTGCCTTCGGGTGGGAGAAGGTCCCTGTGACTCAGAGCTTCTCATGCGTGTGGCAACATGGCCTCCACGCTGCATTGGGTCGCATCCTGGAGCTCTGGGAACAAAAAAGAGCTGAGTCAGGGTGTGGCCCAGTTCGGCGGTGCCTCCCTGTGTGACCTTGAGCAAAGACCCTGCCCCCTCTGGGCCAAGCTGGCCGAGCTGCCTGCACTCCTTCTCTGTCTCTCCTGGGAAGCCCCTCCCTTCCAGCCCTGGCCTCCGGGTCTCTGGGCCTCCCTCTGCAGGCCCCGAGTGCAGGCCGCCCCCACTGCCCGGCAGGCGCTGGGTGGAGGAAGCCGCCAGGGCGGGAAAGGGCGGGAGGGGCAGGAGTTACAGGAACCGGCTGGGCCCAGGCGATTGCTCAACTGGGGAGCCCGGCCCCGCCGGCCTCCACAGGCCCCGACTCCAGCAGCCGCCTCCACCCAGCGCCGCATTGCAAACATTCCTCGCCATCCTCCTGCCGCGGAAGGGGAACTGCCGCAGACACAGCACGAGGCCGCCAGAAACACTTAACCCCTTCCCTCCTTCCAGGCGGAGGCTTTGGCGCGAGGATGGGGCTGGGCGGCGGCCACCAGGGTTCCCAGGCCCCAGCGGCCCGGTCAGGTGAATCGCTGGCGGCCCCGGCTGGCCCCTGGCTGTCAACCTGGATCAACAAACAGGCTGCATGCGGGTGCATACAGTCTCCAGGCCCGGATTCACTCAGCAGATCCTTCCGGAGCCGCCCCTGGGTGCGGGGCCCTGTGCCTGGTACTAGGCATGAAAATCCAATAGCCCATGTTTCGCGGGGGGTGGGGGGGTTGGTCAGATAAACAGGCATTTTTTAGATCATTACCATGCTGAGTGCTGCAAAGGACAAGGATAGGGTGAGCCTGAGCGTGAACTCACGTGGCTCAGTTAGGCAGGGAGGGCTTCCTGGAGGAAGTGACATTTAGTGAGTGTGAGAAAAGGAGAGGGAGAGTGTTCCAGGCAGAGGATGCAGTAAGCGTGAGGCTCCAGAGAGAACAGAGAGGTTGGCACAGTCGGTCTGTGTGTCTGAAGGAGAGAGGGTGAGGGGTGGAGAGCCCCCAGGTGCCAGGCCCCAGAAGATCTTGGGGCACTTCCAGGCTTGGACTGTTTCCGGGGGGCAGTGAGGGGCCATGAAAGGGTTTTACCTGGGGAATGACGTGGTCCAGTCTAGCTCGAGGCACTAAGATTCCCTTGAGTGAGAATCAGAAGCTTAACGGAGAGAGGGAGTCAGCATGTCTTCAGGGACAAACCAAATCTCCTCTAAGACGGGAACACCTGAGCCACGCCAAAGTGCCACCAACAGGAGACCTTTCAAATGGCAGCCTGGCAGCTGGGCCTGGCCTCGGGCCCTCCTGGGGCCAGGAGGGCCACTCAGAGCCCTGCCATCCCCAGGCCAGCTAGAGGTAGCAGGCTCCGGGTGGCTCCTACTCCCAGGATGGGGTCCGCCCCTCCCACAGCCCAGAAGCCACTCTGCAGACAGCTGGAGCTCAGTACGTGCAGCAGTTAGAGCGTTGAAGTTAGAAGGGGCTGAGAGATTGTCTGGGCCCACGGCCTCCTCAATTCGCGGAAGAAACAGACGCAGAGGCAGCAGAGCCGGCCCAGGCTTCCGGGGAGGCTCGTGTGGCAGAGCTGGGCCCGCCACCGAGGGTGTGCCTGGGCCACCCCCGGGGGGCCGAGGGGCACGCATCTGAGATGCCCACGGCAAGTGTCCAGAGAGGAGGCCAGCCCGCCCAGCCCGCCCATGACCTTGGCACCAGGAGAGGAGACCCCAGAATCCCTGAGGACCCCCAACCAAAGCCCCCTTCCTGTCGCCCTCTCTCGTGGGCCCTCACAGAGGCTGAAAGAAACAAGACATTCAAGTCCAGAAAAACAAGAACCGTTTGGAAACGGGTCGTCACTAAACCCAGCTCCTGGAGGGAGTCTAATCCTCCGCTCCCTGAGCTCTTGAAGGAATGAGCCAGGGGACAAAGTAAGATGGTGGAAACTTCTAGACTGTATTGTTTCGCTGTGAACATGTTTCCTTCTCTTTCTCTTTTTTCTTCTTTTTTTTTAATGAATTATTACTCAGAGCACCAACATACCAGAGATTAAAACGCAGCTGCCCCGATTGGAGAGGAAGGGGGTGGTCTGGGCCCCGCCCCAAGCACACCCACATGGGCGCTGTGTCCTCCTGGCCAGCCCCGGGCCCCTCAGAACACACTGAGGGCCAGCAGGCCAGCCCAGCCCGGGATTTTAGGGATGGGGAAGCCAAGGCCCAGAGAGGTGGAGGCACTCGCCCAGAGTCACACAGCCCTGATGGATGGAGCCATGTGCCCCCAGGCCAAACTGGCCCCAAAGACCCGCCTGGAGCGTCTGCAGCCCAAACACGCCCGTGGGCCCAGGCCCAGGCTGCAGGATGGGGAAGCAACGTCCACATTCTGTTTTCTGAGAGTCGTTTCCATGCCTGGGTCCTGCTCAGCAGGTTGAGACTTCCGAGGGGAAAGCATGGCCAGGATGCTCCCTCTGTTGAAATCGGCCCCAACAGGACCGGAAGGGGCTGGGCCAGCTCTGTGCCTGCACATGCCCCCAGCAGAAGGGGGGCTGAGTTCCTTCCAGGCCCCTGGGGTCACCCTGCAGGAGCCCCCGGCAGCAGCCCATGTCTGTTTCGTGGCTCTGGGTCCACTCTTGGTCACTCGAGGCTCCTTCCAGGCGATGGCATTTCTTCAAGGGTTCTTCGAACCTGCAGCCACCACCTCCATGACCTGCCATCAGCTCTGCCATGATGAAGCATTCCGGAACTCTCTGAATGCTCATCACAATGGGAGGCATTCGCCACGATCACCCCATTTGACAGAAGGGACACTGAGGACCGTGAAGGCACTTGCCTGGGTCACACAGCTAGTAACAGACACGGACAGGCCTGTGATGCAGGTGTCGGGTGCCCAGGTGCACAGTCCTCACCACCAGGCCGCCCGGCCCCCAGCCTGGAGACGTGACCACTTCTCACAGCAACGAGGCTCCGTAGACCAGAGACTCCCCGGCTCAGCCCGACTCCTCGTCTCGTTAATGTACGTGAAATAAATACTTCGTCTCACCTACTTATTATTTGTTTACCTTTGGCATTTATCCACCAAAGTTTCCTCTCCTTCCAGTCTTCTCCACGTGGGTTTCCCCGGGTCACGATTTTGTCTCTGAACTTCTAGAAGGCTGAGCTGCTTGTGTCGCTGTAGCCATCACCGCAAAAAACCTCTCATTTTATGCACTTCATAGAACAAGTGGCCTAATCTGGAGATGTTGGTGGAACCTCCCGCTTGGGGACGAGGATCGCACAGCCATGATGCTGGGGGACACCTGGCACAGGGTGGTCGCTCCACGAAGGGGCTGGGTTACCATTAGTACTGTTGTTCACTGGGGCTCGGCGGGGCTGAGAAATTCCAGGCCTCTTCCTCCTCCCTTCACATGGCCGGTTAGCAGATTCGCTCCTCAGAGTTACCAACTGGCATACCATGCATTGGGAGCCATCTTAGAAGTCCATGCGCCAGCCCTAGTCAAGCCGTCAGGTGACGTCAGCCCCAGCTCACACCTTGACTGCAACCTCAAAAGAGACCACAAGCCAGAACCTTCCAGTTACACCACCTCTGAATTCCTGACCCACAGAAACTCTGAGATAATAGGTGCTTATTGTTTTCAGCCACTAAGTGTGGGGTGATTTGTTACACAGCAGGAGGTAACTAATACAGGAACACAGAGACCTTTTAGTTACGAAGGCCTTTCATTCACTGGGTTCCCAAAGCGTGTTCCTTGGGATACTGATCACGGGCTATGCTCTGGAAAACCACGGTCCAGGAGTGTGGGCAGATGGCGGGCTTTGGTCTCTGATTCGAGATTCCCAGTGCTCTCTGGCATAGTCAAGCAGACCCTCTGCTCAAGGAAGCCCAGCATTCTCCCAGCCCAGCACTTCTCAGGACTCTGTGGAACTCTGCCATCACAGCCTCTGGGAAACACAGCCAAACTGTCATGGCAGCAGGCTCCTTGAGCACATGAAACAACTGTGTCTGACATAAAAATGAAAGCACTCCCAGCCTGGTGTTCAGAGTGGCCTATGGCATTATATACAAAGACAAGATGGCCACCTTCCATGGGCGACAGTCTCCCTGGGCTCCTTTTCCAGTTGCAGGGCTGGTTTGCCCTGGGTCCCCTCGTCCCACCAGTCTTACAATCAATGGTATTGATCAGGGCAAGGGTCAATGCACCAGCCGTGTCTGGCCGTGGACCTTAGCCCATTGGGGAACGTTTGGGATACACATTTTGGTTCCCCAACTCTGTAGCTCTGGCTCTCGTCAGCTCCGCAGCACTGACGCGTGGGCCGTGCTGTGCCCTTGAACCCTCCACTCTCCGTGTTTGCTGCATCCTCAGTGCCAACGCCTCAGAGCTGGATGTCTCTCTGTGGGAACGCAACCACGCTCTTAAAACACGAACCACTGGAAAACAGCATTTGATATAGAAAAATTCATTTTATAGGCAACTTTTTTTTTTTTGTGGGGAAGACCAGCCCTGAGCTAACATCCGTCGCCAATCCTGCCCTTTTTGCTGAGGAAGACTGGCCCTGGGCTAACATCCGTGCTCATCTTCCTCCACTTTATATGGGACGCCACCACGGCGTGGCTGACAGGCAGTGCGTCGGCGGGCGCCCGGGATCCGAACCAGCGAACCCCGGGCTGCCAAGCGCGGACTAAACCGCTGCGCCACCGGGCGGCCCCCTATAGGCAACTTTTTAAGAGCGAATCCATCCCCTTCAGCGAGGGAAGGCTGTGCTCAGAAAACCACATTCTTTGAGGCCCCTGGGGCCTACATGGGGGTGGGAACAGAGATCTCTCTACACGCTAGGAGGCAGAGGTCTTTTCTTTTGTTGAAAACATGACTTTACCCTCATGTGGCTTCATCTTCCCCAGCACGGACATTCTGGGGCTTGGGGCCTTTCTGGAGCCATCTCTTCCGGACACCAGTGGCCTGCCCTCCTCCCTCGGGCCAGAGGCCCCGTGTGGGCACATTGCTGCTCAGAGTGTGGCCCCCTGGTCCAGCATCTGCCTCACGTGGGAGCCCCTGCCCAGCCCGCATCAGAAGCTGCCTTTGAACAAGGTCCCCAGGTGATCTGAGGGACAGTAAAGTTGGGGATTGCTCAGATGCACCCCAGATCTGCCGTCTCTAGGTGCACTCAGCCTGCCCTCCTTCCTCCCTTCCCAGGCTATCTGTCCCATCCCAGACAGCTTCTCAGAGGGGTTCCAAGCTGAATTTCCTGAAGTCCCCCTTTCCTCACAGAAATCCAGTGAGATGATCAGGGCATGAGGGGGAAGGAAGTCAGGAGACCCGAACAAGAGTATATATGACAACAGTAAAGACATCCAGCCCTTATAGAGTGCTCACAACCCAGGGGGGAGGCAGTGGGATCCAGAGGTTCAGAGAGGGGAAGCCATCTATCCAATGTCACACAGCCAATAAATGGAAGACTCAGGATGACCCCACAGCCACCCAGCTCTCCCTGGACACCCTGCTGCATGGGACTTCCTTGAAGGGGAAATGGGAGTGACTGCAGGGACTGTCAACTGGCTTAGCCCAGTGGTTCCCAATCTGGGGTCCCCTGGGGGGCCCTCAAAGGCTCTCTGGGGGGCTCCACGCTATCTATAGCCTCTTGAAATCCCCGATGGTCACTGCTCCTTTACTGAGGGCCAGGCTACCACAGGTTGCATACAACATCAGTCTTCTTTGTTTGAGTGGGATTTATCCACCCATGTGCCTGTTCGGATTCTCCAGGGCTGACCCAGCCAAGCAAGCATCATCGTTGCCCTTGATTCATCCAAAATGAGAAAGCTTATGCTACTTCACACGTGCAGTTTGTTTGTTGGCCAAACATGGGCCTTGGGGCAAATAACAGCAGGAGGGACATTTCTGGTGGGAAAGGAGAGAGGACTTAGTTTAGAAATTTGAGTTACCGAAGGGAGGGCATTTGTCTCAGTTATTTTTCCGCAGTGGCACCTGCTTTTTATATTTTCTTTAAAATGAAGTGAGTGCTTCCCTGTCCAGCCCTGCTAGTGCTGGGGTGGCCAGTGGCAGCCCCGAGGGCAGGGCGGAGCCGCCATGGCCGCCCTGGGAGGCAAAGGACAGGGAGCGGCCGAGGGAGCACCCAGCCCTGGTCTTCACTAACTGCAGCTCACGCCACGTTCTCCACGAAAGCTGACCCAAGGACGACGTGTGGGCTCTTGTTTCAGGTTTTCAGGGAAACCAACTGGAAACCAACCACAGACAAACTGGAATTTCCTGTAGAAACCTGCACAAGACCGGGCGTGGGCCTCTCCCTGCGGCTTCCACTCCGCTCTGCACCCTCCTCCCGCCTCGGCCGGGAGTGCGCACGTGGGGCTGGGTGGGGCCTCTCTTGCTCCTTCTAGGCAGACCCTTCGCCTCCATCCCTCCCACCGTCACCCCACCCCCACAGGGGTCTAAGGCCGTGGAGGTTCCGGGCAGGAGCACGCAGATGCTGAAGGCCCGGGCTCTGAAGGCCAATGGCTGCCAGGGGCACGCAGTCAACTGCCAGCTTCATGCCTGGACATGCTTCCTCCATCTGGAGACATCTTAGTGATGGTACCCCAGAGCCCATGACCACTGGAAGGTGTCCTCCCCTCCGGGACTTGAAGTCACCTTTGGGCACAGGACTGGGGAGGAAAAATGATTCTCAGGTCTCAGCGGCAGGAGCTGGAGACCCTGTCCAGAGGCCCCACGACTGTGGACTAGAACATGTAAAGGTCAAGGACAATGAAGGTCAAGCCAACTGGGTTCCAACTACAGCTCAAGAGGAGTCCGTTGTGAGGTATAAAAAAATGCACCATCCATCAGCCACAGCGGAAGGCCTAGAACTCTGACGTTGACACACCAACCACGGGACTCCTAAATCAAGGTCCTGTGGGGGTCTTTCCAGTGACTATGGGATGGATCAGATACGCAGCTCGGGTGCCCCCTGTTATGCCACGTGTTGCCATTGGTCGGTCGATGTGTCTCCATCTCCCAGAAGATGTAGCTCCTCCAGGACGGGGACCCCCTCTGGTTCTTCTCTGTGGCCTGAGGGCTCGCCCAGTGCCCTGCAGGCGGGACTCACAGTCCCGATGGTGTGACTCCCTTACCAAGCTGAGCGCCTGCTGGAAGCAGGGCTCCACTCTGTGCATCAGTAGAACACAGCGTCCGGGGCTAAAAGCCGGGCCCATCTCACTGTAGAACCTTAAGCAAATCACTTCCCCTCTCTGTGCCTTCTCTTCCTTGCCTGGGAAAGGGCAATCCCAGTCACTCGCACCTCGTGGGGCTGCTGGGAGGACGATCTGAGCAGGGGAAGAGTTTCCCACCATGCCTAGTGCACAGGACACGCCCACAAGTGGGGTATCACCAACCGGCCTTCCAAGGGCCGACTGCAATGCTGGGCATGCACACGCGCTCAGGTACTGTTCGGTGTCCAGACAGGTTTGCTTTAAACCAACATTTCTTAAAGTATAGGGATAAAATCATATATTATTTGTGGAAATTTTTTTAAAGAGAAATCTTGAGCTCTTTCTCCCCACCTACAGCCAGGCATCAAGATAGAAACTTCCCGTGCATGCCCATTCTACAGATGGGGAAGCCAAGGCTCAGAGAGGTCAAGTAAGGTGTTCAAGGTCACTCAGTGGCAGAGACAAGCTCTTAACCATTAGGGTCTTGGGTTTATAACCCCTGGCCTCTCTGAGACGTTTGCTTAAACCCCCAGAACCAGGGGCCCCATCACAGAGATGAGCAACAGTGATCAACTGCACATACGAATTAACTGGGCCAGTGACCACACAGTAAGGTCACATCCACTTCAAAGATTTCTCTGATTGGGAACCAATGTGATGAGGAAGGCAAATTTGAATCAGGTACACGAAAAACCAGGCAACTCGGGGAGTGTGTGAATTCCCTAAGACTGAGCCGATTCTGGCCAGTTTCATCCAATTCCCCAGGAAGCAAGGAAAAGGTGGGGAGGGGCAGGTTCCGCTTAGAACCCTCTCAGGTGTCAGTACAAGGCCTGAGAAACGGGGGCCGGGGGTGGGTGGGGAGACTCCTGCTCTGTGGCTTTCTTGAGGGGGGCTCTCAGGGTCTCTGAAGCAGCTGTGTGAGGTGGTGATTAGATTCTGGGCTCTTGAGCCACAGAAACCTGGAGTTCTCTCCTGGCAAGTTGTGCAACCTCTCTGACCCTCAGTCTCTTCATCTGAAATGTGTCCAGCAAATCTTTATTGTCCAGGTGCTCCCTGCGCAGGAGGTGCTGGGTGCCGGGGACGCAGCAACGAATGGGAGAGACCAGACTGGGGCCTTCATTAAGCTCACCGCCTAACGGGGAGACAGTGACTGTGGAGACAAACCGATTCAGATATCAGCTGTGAGGAAATAACACGGGGAGGAGAAGAATCTCTACCTCAGGTGGTGGGGATGGCTCAGAGTGTGCACCCCAGTCAAGGCTGAGCCCAGCACTGAGCACTCAGTCAGTGAAAACTGCTTTTGTTGCTGCTCTTGCTGTTATTATGACTGTAACCTGAGTAAATCCTGGCTGTCTCGGGGCCCAGTCTCATCACTGGGCCACATTCAAAAGGAACACCAGTCTGACATCCCCAAATCCTTGAAAAGCAGTTGAAATATTGAAATATCTCAAGGAGACACCAAAGGGGAATTCCTCTGCACACCACACACAAAAGCGTTCTCGCATCGCCTGGAAGGTGTCATGAAACACCTCCCTTCCCTCTGCCTCTCTCTGATCCTCTCGGAGAGGCAGGGGCCGTTGGGCCCAGCCTCAGGAGACAGGGCACTGGGTGGACCAGGCTCTGCCCCCACCAGCCATGTTTCTTAACTGCTCTGTCCTTCAGTTTCCTCATCTGCAAAATCTAGACAACGGCACTGCCTTCGAGGACTTGCCATGGGAACTCAGTGACATAATGGCTGTAAGTGCTGAGGAGGGGCAGCCACAGCTAGGCCACCAAGTGTGAACTATCCTGATTTCCTTCCACTGCCCTCCGAACCGAGCCCCAGTGAGGAGCTCCGGGCAGGGTCTCTGGTCCATCTGTCTGGGCTTTCTGGGTCCTAGCGCCCAGCAGCAGCTCCACCCTCCGCCCCACCCAGCACAGCAGAAAAAGTCAGGGCTGGCAGGCAAACTCAGAAACCTGAGGGGGCAGCAAGGGGGAGGGCCTGCTCACTCCTGTCCCCTCTAAGGTGGCATTCTCCCTCCTCCACAGGAGTCACATGCGGGGGCAGCTTCCCCTGGGCACCACCTTAAAATGTCAGCGCTCAGAGCACAGGGCCAGGGGTCCCGCTGGCACTTGGGGAAAGACGGCTCCTCCCCAACTGAGGCTGCTGCCTGCCCAAGGGGGTTCCCGCGTCCTCCTGCTCCCTGGGCCACAGGGCAGGCTGTGCCTCAGGGACCCGGATGTCTCACTTCCTGAGGGGCTCCGGGCCAAGCCCTGCCAGGCTTGTGGTTCCCCCCCTCACAGGGCTCCCAGTCCTGCGAGCAGGGGGACAATCAGGGCCTGAGTGGGAGGTGAGACAGCCAGGGGCAGCAGGAGAGGGCAGGCTGGAGAGTCAGGGAGGGCTTCCCAGAGGAAGCGGCACTGAAGGGAAGGGCTGGAATCAGAGGAAGGAAAGCAGTTCCAGGCAGAGGCCACAGCCCAGGCAATGTCCTGGAGGGGAGAAAGTGGTGGGCTCAAGAAGCTGCAAAAGTTCTCTCCCACCTCCCTCAACAGGTGCAGTTTACCGAGCACTGTCACCAACACCATCTCACTTGGCCCCACTGCCACCCCGGAGATCAGAGAGCAGGAGTTTTTAGCCCCAATTCACAGATGGGGAGACCAGCTCCAAGAGAAAGCGACAGTTCCTGGCTGGGACGAGAGCCCGCATCTCCTGACCCCTGGCTCAGAGGAGAGAACGAGATGCAACACCAGGCCTGCAGCACCCCTGGTATCCACCGAGGGCTCAGGCCCGCCTGTTATCATCACCCCCATTTTATGGATGAAGAAACTGAGGCTCAGTGAGACCACAACAGCCCTCTAGTCCTGCGGTTTTTGCCTCTCTCTGGGGAAAGGACAAGCCTGGGGTGGCAAGATGCCCTCCCCAGGTGGGGCAGGAAGGAGCCAGGTATGGGGTGACTCAGGGTGAAGGAAGGAGGGGTGCGGGGATGGGTGGTGGAAACCAACACCAGGCAGGGAAAGGCGGAGGAATGTGGGTGGGGATACGGGTGGGCCTCCCCAGGAGGCCAGCCTGGAAGGAGCCCAGGGCCCTAGGCAGCCGCCTCGCTCCCTCGCTCCCTCGGGGTGAGACCCTGACTTCCCGGAAGACACCGCCCCCCAGCTGGGCGGGGAGAAGGACCACTACCTCCTGGCCGCCCAATCAGACGCCCGCCCAGTCTGAGGGGGGAGGCAGCCGGGGCGGAGGGCCCCCAGGGCCTTCCCGAGGCGCCCCGGGACCTGCCCCGGGCTCGGCGGCCCACCGCCCGCCGCCCACCCCCAGCCTCATTAGCACGGACGCCCGTCGTCCTCCCCTCGGCTTCCGGTGGCTCCAGAATTTAAAGGTTAAATCCTAACCTCGTCTCAGCAGTTTCTCCCGGCTTTGCCTACCCAGCGCCAGTTGCTGGTAATTATATGCATCTCCGAGCAGCCAATCAGCTGTCAGGCTGACAGATACTGATCTTTTCGTTTTATTTTTAGCTCTGTGCTTCCCCCTCTAGTTGCAAAAAAAAATTCTGTTTGTTCTGTGTGCTGCTGCCTGGCTCCCGGCTCTGCAGCCGGCTCTCATCTCCGCCAGCCGGGCGGGAGCAGGACGCCGAAGGGGCTGGAGCCTCCTGTCCTTCCAGAAAGGGGGGAGCAAAACGCACCGCTGCCCCCCAGGTGCAGACCCCCGGGGCTGCCTGCAGAGGCGCCCTTGGAGGCCAAGGGAGCGGGCCGGGAGCCGTGCTTGGCCTTGCGGCCACGCATGGAACAGAAGCAAGTCCCCACCTGCGGGCTGGAGGCTGGGAGAGAGATAGACAGAGCTGGGAAAGAGAGACATGCAGGCGCAGAGACAAAGCTAGACTGAAAAGGAGGGAGTGGGAGAAAAAAGACAAGCTCTGGCCCCTGGAAAAGTTTTACCCCCAGAACCGAACAGAAGGGGGCAGGAATGGCTGCCAGCGGCACGAGCACTGGAGTGGGAGTCCAGAGGGGGCTTTCCAGCCAGATGTGCTGGGGGTGGGGGGGACGGCGGGGCAGCCCCTCCCAGGCCCGGATGCCTCCTCTGTGGTGTGGAGGATGAGTAAAGTGCTCTTCGGAGCCCCAAAACATTCTAGAAGGTTCTATGGACCTCCCTGGAGGCACCAGGAGGCTGGCAGGTGTGGGGGCCCAGTGGGCAGGAGGCCCCTGTTCACGCAGGCTCTCTAGAAGGACAGGAGGAATCTGAGGGCCAGGCAGGCTCTCAGGTCCCAGAGAGTCTCCTAGACAGCTGAGGGAGAGAGACGATTGTGAAGTTTCCTTCCATCAGCAGGGCACTCTGCAGATGCAGAGCACTCCCCCTCGCCCCAAGGGCCTCCGTTCCTTCCCCATAGTGAGCCCCAGGATGAAGTGACATAGTGATTGGAAGGCCTGGCCCATCACCTCTGTTCTGATTGACCCTGGGGGAAGGGAGGCAGTGTAGCCTAATGGTTTGGGCTTTACAGCACAACCATCAAAGGTTCAAGCCCAGGGCTGCTGTTTAACAGCTCAGTGAGCCTGAGCGAATGCCCCAACCTCTCTGGGCCCAGCGTCCCCATCTGGAAGGTGGGCCCCAAAGCCACCCCCACCTCACAGGATTGCTCTGGGGAGTGAAGCACCCACGGGGCCCAGCCCTGCGCCCTTGTGAGCAGGTGTCATTAGCGTCTCTGTTTTGCGGATGGGGAAACTGAGGTTCATGTGACTTGTAATTGGCAGAACTGGGACTAGAACCCCCCCCTTCTTGGCTTCCTTTTCTCTGACACCACAGATGGCGCGCTGAGAAAAAAGAGAGAGGAGAGCAGGGAGAAGGGAATTAGGAGAGAGATGGAGGGAGGCGGCAGCACTGTGATCAATTACTTGGGCTATAAATTTCTGCTGTTTTGCAAAGTGAGCACACAACCTAAGAGAGGCATCGCTTGCTTGGGAGAAACCGAACAGCCAAGCCCACGGCAGACGCTTCCGATGGTGGGAACCGGAGAGGGAGAGGCGGGGAGAGGGAGAGGGGACCAGTGCCAGTGTGGGGTCAAACTGGCCGGTGGCGTGGGCAGAGGGCAAGGACCCATGGAAAGGAGCCGAGGAGTGTGGGTGAGCTTGGAGCTGCCCCAAGCCCCCTTGGGAGGAGGCTTGCCCACCCCTTCTCCTCCCAGCAGCTTTTCTCCCACTGCTGGGAATGGGAACACCAGTCCTGGGTGGCCCTGTCTACCAGAACACAGCCGCCTGGCCAGACCCAGCTGCTGCCTTCACCGCTGGTCCTGGGGCTGCTGGCGAGGGGCTCCGGGAACTTCAACTTCCTCATCTGTAAAATGGGGATGACATTGGCATCCATCCCCAGGAGCTGGTGTGAGGGACCAGAGAGGTGTAGGGTGTAAGTGGCTTAGCCTGGGGCCTGGCATACACACTGAACTAGAGTTAATGTTATTATTATTATTATTGGGAAGATAACGGAGGACTAAAGTTTTGTAAAGGGCTAAAGGGAGTTTGGAGACTGAATTATTAAAAACATGGGGGCCCGACCTCCCTCTGAGGCACAGGCGGGGAAGGTGTTGTCCACCGTGGGGACATAATGGGCTTGACCTGTCTCACAGTCTCCCAGCATGTAGGAGCCAGGCCAAGGTGCAATTTGTGGCTGGGAAACAGGGCCGGAGCGAGGCAGACTCCTGGCCCCCACCTTCCAGAGCCTTGTTATAACCCATTTAGGAACCGAGCCATAGGCAGAAGCCAGCTATCCCTCTGGAATCCAGGTGCCCCAGGAAAATGGGATCATGGAAACAACACTCTCAGGGCCTTCCGCACTGTGGAATTACAAAGGCCACGGCATTTCAGAAGCCCTCCCTGCCCGCTCATCTTCTGCTGGGCAGGAGGAGATTCGGCAGTGAACCAGCCCCAGGCCCGGCCCTCAAGGAGCTATTTGTCACGGAGAAAAACAGATAGATACAGCTGACCCTGAACCCTGGTCTTCGGACCCCAGACAAAGTAATGGGAGGCCACAGGATGGAACAAGAAGACCACAGACTACAGACATGATGAAATGAGGAAAGCTGGGGTGGAGGGGCCCGAGGGCAGGCGTGAAGCCCAGACTGGCCATAAATGGGGGTCCTGGAGAAGATGCCCTTAGTTCAGGTGGGCTCCAGGCACAGTGCCGGCGGTGCACACTCTCCAGCCCCAGGGATCCCAGGCTGAAGGCAGTGGGGGAACTTGCTATTTTAAAGGAAACCTGAAATGGATTCCTTTAAAATGAAGGAAGCTCCCCTGGATGGGGATAATAAAAATGTTGTGTTAGTCAGGATGGGCTAATGGATATAACAAACAGCCCCCAAATAAAAGTTTATTTCTTGCTCAAGTTACAGTCTACTGTGGGCTGGTGGAGGGGAGGGGCCGTGGTCCTGCTCCAGGCAGTCACTCAGGGGCCCAGGCTCCTTGATCTTGTGGCTCATCATCTTTTAGGGCCTTATCTTCCTCTGCAGTGATCCTGTGAAAGGCGAGAGAGAGTGGAGGATGGCATGGAAGGAATTTTGTGGACCAGGCTACAGGGGGAGGGGCACATCACTTCAGCTCACTTTCCATTGGCTAGCATGCAGTCATGTGGCCATGCCTAGCTGCAGGGGAGGCTGGGAAATGTAGTCCAGTTATGTGCCCAAGAGGAAAACAATGAACCAAGGTTTGGTGAAAACATAGCAATTCTACCAAAAATGTTATCCTCTTTGGGGGTGTGAGCTAATGCTCACAAAATGCCCAGTGTAGGGCCTGGCCACTGATGTGTGTGCCAAAGCTGGTTATCTGTCCTGTAAACCCAGAGGCTGCTCACCTGAGGGCCAGGACAGACATCTGAAGGCTAGCTCTCCTCCTGAAACTGTACATTGAAGTGTGTGTGTGTGTGTATGTGTGTGTGTGTGTGTGTGTGAGAGAGAGAGAGAGAGAGAGAGAATGGATGGAGAGAGAGAGGTGCTTTCATCTAGGGAGGGCAACCAAAGCTTTCACCAGATTCTCAAAAATTCGAGGCATAATGGCTTAAAGAGAGGTGGACCTCTGTCCTATTAAAGCAACAGCTTAGCTGTGCAAAGTCGACTTAGCAAGGCCTGGGTACCCAGTACATTGATCCTTATGGCCCCACTACCCACGGCAGGTAGAACCAAGGATTCCCCAGCCACCATCTCCCCTTCCCCACCAAACACACCACAGAGACCCCAGGGTCAGGGCAGAGAAGGCCTCAGTCGATCCATGGCAGTGGACATGCCAGACCCAGTGGGCTGCAGTGGCCAAAGCAGCCATGGGGTCCTGGGGTGTCAGCACTGGAGGCCAGCTGAGACGTGCAGGTGGAGAAACTGAGGCCCAGAGAGGGGCCATCTTGCCCAGGGTCACACAGTGAGTCTGGGCAGAGCCAGGATAGGCATTCAGTTTTAAGGGGTTGGGTTTCTGTGGTTGTAAGCAACAGAAATGGGCTCTGTTGGCCTTGAGCAGAAAAGGGCTTCATCTCCAGACTGAGGGGGAGCTCAGAATGGAAGGAAATGCGGGAGAAGCAGGCAGGCCCCGGGGATGACACAATCTGGGCATCTTAGAGAGCAGGGGAGACTCGGCAACCGCCCTCAGGAACTGGCCATCAGGAAGAGGCACGAGTGCTCCTCTCCTAGGGAAGGAGGGCTGGTGACCCAGCCGGGGCTCCAGGCCTGTCCCTTGGCAAGGAAGGCCAGAGGCATCTGGACTGGCAGCCCCCTCCCCAGGCTGCACACATGGGGGAATTCCCCATGAGGCAACTGGGGGGCTTTTGCTAGAAGGAGGAGGGGCGTGGGTCCTGGGCCAGCCAAAACAGCAGATGTGCGCTCTGGCCTCCTGCACAGGCTTGTGCAATCGAAACAAAACAACCACGGGACTAGTTTCCTGCAGCCCAGAGCTGCAACCCAACGGGAATCCAGCCCAGAGCATGGCCACGAGGCCGGGAAAACAGAGGCGCTCGGCAAACCCGTGTTCTGGGCTCTGCCGGTTCCCCCAGGAGACCGGTAGGAGAGCTGGGAGCACGGCTGGCTCGGGAGCTGCGGGGCCTGCCAACTCCACCCCAGCCCCAGTGGGGCCGATGTGCCAGTGGGCGCCCAAGCTGGAAGGAGCTAGAAACCATGGACAGAGGAGGGATGGTCAGTGTGAACACAGTGAGGCTACAGTCCCCAGTTCTTCAATCAGACACTGACGTCAGTGTCGCTATGAAGGTGCTTGTAGACGTGACTACAGCCCACGATCGGTGACTTGAAGTAAGAGGTTGTCCTAGATATTGCGGGTGGGCCCAACCCAATCACTTGAATGGCCTGCAGAGCAGAGCTGAGGCTTCCCTGATGAGGAGGAAATTCCACCTGTGGACAGCAGCGTCAGCCCCGAGTCCCAGCCTGCCCTTCCTGCCCGCCTGCCCTATAGATTTCGGACGCGTCTAGCCAGCCCTCACAATTGCATAACCAATTCCTTGCAATAAATCTCTTAACGTGGATCTCCTACCGCTTCTGGTTCTCCGGCTGAAGCCTGACTGAGGCCGACGGGGAGGGGAGGGTCAGGGGTGCTCGAGGAAGCTCTGAGGCCTGTCTCTGGGTAGGGGCAGCCACACCCTTAGGGACAAATGCTAACTGGGTCGTGCCCCTTCGCACAGCCGGGGAACAAGGACAGTTCCCCTTGTAGGCACCACACAGCCCCTGGGTGTCAGTGTTCAGAAGGGTGGCCCAGAGCTCTGGGACTGGCCTGGCAGTCCTGTCCCCCTGCCCCCCGCCCCGCCCCGCTACTGTCTTGCGTAGCTGACACGTCACTGAGCTCTGGACTGGAGGGGCTCGAGGCTCTTACCACGGGGGCAGGGAAGTAGCACCATCCCCTCGGGCAGACGAGGAGACTGAGGCCTGGACCTGCTCACTTGTCTGGGGGCTGAGATGGTCCCTGGGCTCTCTTTGCACTCCCATCTCTCTCAATGTGGCCCCCTCCCAGAGCACCCCATCGGTGCCACAGGTGTGGGCAGAGGCTGAGGTGCCCACGGGACTGGCAGCCCCCTCGCAGGGGCGCCCCTGGGTCTGAGCTAACCTGGCAGAAGGATGGCTGCAAAGGGGCTTCCCGACCCTGGAGGGCAGAAACCAGTCCTGGGTCTGCTGGTGCTCAGGGGAGGGCAGGGCCCTGAGGGGAAGATGTCCTGCCCCCGTCAGCCCCTCTCCCCCGGGCCAGGGGTCTCCAGAGACTCCAGGACCCTGCAAGCTCTCCCCATCCTGTTAGTAGGAGACCACATGCAGAGGCTTCAAAAGCTCCCCACCTTGGAGGAGGGACCTCAGGGACCAGCAAAGTGGGTGCAGTGGGGGTGCTGCTCTGCTCAGCACCCCCCCGAGACAAGGAGCGGCAGAGGAGAGGATAAAGAAAAGGGGAGACCCCCTGACTTGAACCACAGGGCTGCTCCAACAGTCTGCAGGCGCTGGGGCCACACCTGCAGGGGGTGGGGGGACATTGACTCTTATTTGTTGATGAAACATAATAGGGAAGCCAGCGCGCGAGGCTCTGCTCCCCAATGGTTGTTCACTCCTTAATCCTCACCACCACCTTGAGAGGTGGGGGCTATTATCTCCATCATCCTCATTTTACAGAGGGGGAAACTGAGGCACAGGGAGGTTAACTTCCTACCCAAGGCCCCACAGCTGGCTAATGGCGGGCGAGCTCCGTTGCCCTCTGGTCCAGCCCCATCTCATTGATCCCAAGGCCCGGCCCACCTCCCCTCCTTCCTCCGGACAAACCTCCTCCAGAGGCCTCTCCTCCCCTCGCGCATCATCTGAAACCCGGGTCAAGAGGACTCTCTGTGTCTTCTATTACAGCACACGCCATCCCCCCCACTGTTTGTTTGGCCTTTGGGGCTTCCACCCCCCATTATCAGACAATAAACAGTCACGATGGAGAGTTTGAAAGCACACAGACCTCGCATTGGGGTGTAGTTGATCTGTTCCCACACCCGCCAGTCCCTCAGACGTGCAGGGCCCACATCACGGTCACGGCTGCTTCTGCTTCTGGGGGGCGGGGGCCTGGCCCAGAGCAGGGGCGGGAGCTTTTCTGCCGCCCACCTCTGCTCTGCCAATCTTGGGCTGGTTCGTTCACCCAGCGCCTGGTGACATCCGTCATAGCTGTCATCTGGGGCATCTGCTGTGCGCCCGGCTGAGCGCCTGCCACCCCTCATCCTCCCAGTCCATGAGATGTGCTGTCGTCACCACCCCCACTCTCCGGATGAGGAAACTGAGGCTCGGGGTCGCTGGGCAGTTTGTCCAGGGTCTTACGTCTGTCTGGGCTTGGCACCAGCACTTTTCAGCGGCCCCTGCCTCCCACGGACAGGCATTTCCAGGCCCGGTAGTTACTTGTCGCTGTGCCTAGCACCGACACGTCCGTCTGAGCCCTCACAAGGCTAAGACAGGAACAAGAGGTGCACTGAGTGACGTCCACTCGCTGCAGACAACAATGACGGAGTGACACCGCCAGCTCGGGCAGACCCTGAGGCTAACCCGTACTTTTACCTTAACTGTAATCCCAGAGATTTCCACACATCTGGGGTGCTGAAAGCAAGGGAAGCAGGGATTAACTGAGTCTGGGCAGTTTCCACGGAGCCCGGATTGTGCAAAACGACATTTAGCCTCTCCCGGGGGTCCCGGGACCACAGACTGGGCAGAGAGCCCCTAGCCTCCAAGAAGGTACCGGGGAGACCACCCTGCCACCAACCGCCAGCATCAACAAGAAGATGTCTGGGTCCATGGACAGTCCCAGCAGATAACGGGGGCCACTGGGCACGACCCACACTTTCTGAGCACTTCCCTGTGGCCAGGAGGAGACACTTTTCATCGCACACTGGCCCCTGCCCATCCGGGGTGCGGCTGCAGCAGCTCTGCCCGGCACTCTGTTCCCCAAGACCCCTCTGGGGCCAGGAGCCACCAACGAGACAGAATTTCACTGCCGAGCAGGGAATTCCTCAAGGTCTCTGATGCAATCATCCATCCATCCATCCATTCATTCCATGTATTCACCGCAAAGCCTGTAACTGTTAGATCCTTTCTCATCGAGGCTAAAAGTTTGAGAGCAATCGTTGCCCCTCCCCAAACCCGCAAAGCCATCACTGACCCTCCACACCCCTGATTCCCCGGGGCTGGGCTGATGGCATGCAATGAGTCGCGTGCCGACACAAAACCTCCTCTGGGCACCAGATCCGATGAGACGGTGTTTTCAGTAACCACACAGGAGCTGGCAGGGACCTCACCACGGGCTCAGGACGTCCTACTCGAGCCCGTTTGTAAGGCCCCAAGAGGTAGGTGCTGTTATTGTGAGATGCTGTGATCACTGTTACAAGATGCTGTATTCATTCATTAATTCTTCCAACAAGTTCTTATCGAGCATGGACGCCCCCCCCCAGGCCTGTGCGGGGAGCCCCGAGGTGACTGAGGCAGGGCTTGCTCTCAAGGAGCTAAAGAGTGTGGCGGCCAGCTCCCGAGATGGCCCCTCCTGGGACTCACGCCCTTGTGTCGTGACCAACAGAGTAGAGTGAAGACGACGCGATGTGACAAGTGACTTCCAAGGCTAAGGCACAGGGACATCGTGGCTTCCACCTCGCTCGCTGGGATTGCTCTCTCTGGGGGGAGCCAGCCGCGTGCTGTGAGGACGCTCGAGCAGCCCCCTGGAGAGGCCCAGAGGGAGCCAGGCCTGTCAGGGAGCCACGTCGGGTGTCGCTTCTCCAGCCTTGTCCAGCCTGCAGTGACAGCAGTCCCCACTGACACCTGACTGCAGTCTCCGGAGAGACTGGGAGCCAGAGCCACCCAGCCCAGCGGCTCCCAAATTTCTGACCCACAGACAGGGAGATAATAAGTGTTGTTGTTGAAGCTGCTGTGTGTTTGGGGCTGTCACGCAGCAACACATTAGTACAGTGGGGTGTGTGTGTTTGTGGCAGACTTGTAAACAAACAAGTCAAGTGCCAACAGGTGTGTAGGGGGCTGGCCGGGGAAGGAAGGATCCCTGAGAGCCGAGTGAGGTATCCCGGCGGTGGTGTCCTTAAAGTCCAGCAGAGGAGACAGGCAGTGAATTAATGATTCACAAACTTTCATTCATTCAGGAAACACAACTGTGCACTTGCTCTGGGCTCGAGAGTACCAGGTACAGGGGCTACGATGTGAAAAAAGCAGCCCCAGTGCCAGCCGCGATAAAGTTGTTATTCCAATGGAGGAGACAGATGCTAGATAAAGTCATAAATAAACGAATAACTCCAGATGAGATGAGGGCCATAAGAGGAAAGACACGGGAGGCCTCACTTAGAGCCTGAGGCCAAAAGGACCTGTGGAAGTTGGCCAGGTGACGCTGGGAGGTGCAGGGAGAGAGTATTCCAGGCAGTGGGCACAGCATGTGCAAAGGCCCCGAGGTGGTGAGAAGCCCGGTGAGTCGGAAGAAAAAACTTAAGGTCAGTGTTGTGGGGACAGAGTGAGCGAAGGGGAGAGGGATATGAGGTCCGGCTGGGGAGGTGAGGCACAGGCCTCGCGGGCCAGGCTGAGGCTTTCGGTCCTTATGCTGAGCAGAATGGAAAACTGCTGATGGTTCTAGTAGAAGAACAGGTGTGTGTTTGAACAGTTTCGTTACTACCAGTGACAGAACACCTGACTTTGGATGGCTTGAACCATAAAGTTTATCCAAGAATTACTGAGATAAGAAGTCCTGGGATCAGTCCAGTGGCTCATGAGTCAAGATTAAGTTAAGATTCTTAACCACATCTGCAAAATTCTTTTTGCCACATGAGGTAACATATTGATGGGTGCCTTCCACCCTTTGCCATCCCTGGGGTTTTTTAACCTCAGATTTGTCACCTCATTGTTGCAAGATGGATGCCACAGCTCCAGGCATCACAGCCTCACGTGCCAGCATCCAAAACAGCTCTCTCTCTACTTGTGAGGTGGGAGGAGGGAATTTTCCCAGAAGCCCCCAGCAGAATTCTGTTTCTATCTCATTGAGCAGAACTGGGCCACATGGTCACCATTGTCCCAATCACTAGAAAAGAGGAACAGGATTGCCATGACTGGCTTGAACTGATCGTGACTAACCCCTGGGCTGGCATCGGTGTTGCCCAGACAAGACTGGGATTCTGTGAGCAAGGAGAAGTGGCAGCATTGTGTAATCGTGGCGAGTGCTTTGGAAGAGAAGTGCCTGACCTCTTCTCTTCCTAAATTCTGCACGTGTTTGTCTGGCACAGGGTGACGTGTTTGTCTGTGTCTGGCGCTGGGGGAGCGCGATGTGACGCAGAGCGAGCCCCTGCTCGGGGAGCCTGCGTGAGGACCCAGGTCGTAAGCAGCCTTCGGGAGCAAATGATTCCTGCCTGAGACCCATGTCCACATCCGAGCAACTGCTCCCGAGAGGATGCAGACCCTCCACCCCCCAACTGGCTCCTCCAGACATTGGCTCCAGCCTCTCGCTCCTGTCGCAGGACGGGAGTTCAGGCAGCCCAGCCACCGACCCTTGGCGAGGTGGGACCATCAGGCTGACTGTCTCGGCCGCTCCCGTATCAGAAGACAGTCACACCCTCTGCTCCCGGCTCTTCTCCAGGTCCCACCTGCCTCCCTACTGCAGCTGAGGAGGTTGTCAGAGCAGAGATAATATCTGCCCTTCTCTTCTACAGTAACAAGAATTTCTGCTGGGCCCCTAGCAGAGCAAAAGACTACATTTCCCAGCTTCCCTTGCAATTAAGGGTGCCAACGTGACCAGGTTCTGGCCAGTGGCTTGTGAATGGAAGTGATGTGTGCAACATCCTGTCCTGCCCTTAAAAGGAAGAGGGGCCCTCTTTCTCAAGTCTCTTTCCTGTTGGCTGGAATGAGGACGCAGTGGCAGGAACAGGAGCAGCCATTTTAAATCATGAGGTGGAAGCTGTGCATTGAGGATGGCAGACCAGCAAGTTGGCAGGAGTCTGGTTCCCTGATACTGCAGAGCCACCACAGCAACCCCGGGCTGTGTGTGTTGGGGACTGGTTATCATGTTTAGGTCCCTGCTGTTTGGGGTTACATTATAGCGGCTGAACATGTATTATAACATACAGTCATCCCAGTGCACCAAACTTCATTCCACTTTTGCCTTCAAGTGGCAGAGGCTAGTGTCATCCACACATCCAGCCCCTCACTTGGCTTCGCAGAGAGTGGGAGACAGGACTGCTGCCCTCGGATAGTGTCCAGTGCAGTTGAGGAGACACACCAGGTGTGCAGCAACATCAGAGAGCCTGGGTGGTGTTTCCAGGGGACACTGAGAGCTATGGGGGTTCCAAGGAAAGGAAGAGAGCCGGGGGTGCTTCCTGAAAAGAGAGCTGGGTTAGCTAGACAGGGAAAGGGCATCCCTGGGAGAGGGGACAGCCGGGACGGGAGCCAGGAGGCTGACATGCATCATGAACCACAGAGGAGGCAGGGCTGGGTGCCCATGGACTCACCCTCCCTCCAGCTCGGACAGCCTGACGCAGCAGCTGGGTCACACTAGGCTGGGTCACTTCTTGGGGGGAGATGTGTGAGTGGACACAGTGCCTTTGTTGTGCGAGAGGGAAACTCTGATTTTCACGTGGAGAGGAAACCCTGCCCAGCTGCCAGCCCACTGCAGGCAAGATGCCACCAACCCGCCACGAAGCCCTGGGTCGGGTTGCTATTCCCTCTTGTGCCTCAGTCTCTCCATCTGGTAAGTGGGATTTTTCTACAGAGGATTGTTTGCACATTTTAATACAACAAAACTCTAAGTACAAAGCAGTCCAGCGGGAATTACACTTTTGCACATAGATTTTACTTTTACTTAAACATGCAACCGGATTTTGTCACTGTGCTTAGGCTCTCTCCTGTCGATAAACCCAAGGTCTCTCCTTCAGAGGAGCCCAAAGACTTGTCCATCAAGAGTGCCCAATTACTACGTGTGCAAATACACAGTCATCCCAAGAGCCGCCTCCCTCTAAGGCAAGGAAGGGCTCAGGGTTACTGACCCACCACCTTCTAACACCTCACGGACAATCTGCTTACATATTAGGTTTGTTGTTTAGGTCAGTGTGTTAGTTTCCTGTTGCTGCTGTAACAAATCACCACAAACTTGGGGCTTAAAACTGTACAGATTTATTGTCTTGTAACTCAGGAGGCAGAAGTCTGAAATGGGTCTCACTGGGCTAAAATCAAGAAGAGCATGGCTGCACTCCTTCTGGAAGCTCTAGCGGAGAATTTATTTCTTCGCCTTTCCCAGCTTCTAGAGGCTTCCTGCGTTCCTTGGCTCACAGCCTCCTTCCACCGAATGATCATTCCAAGCTCCATTTCCATCGTTACGTTGCCTTCTCCGACTCTGCCCTCCCGCCTCCCTCTTAAAAGGACCCTTGTGATGACATTGGACCCACCCAGATAATCCAGGATAACCTCCCGTCTCAGGATTCTTAATTTAATCACATCTGCAAAATTCCTTTTCTCACTTAAGGTGACTTATTAACATGTTCTGGGGATTAGGATGTGGATATCTTTGGGGGTCATTATTCTGTCTACCACCATCAGTGTCCTTCCACTAGACTGTGAGCCCCCGAGGAGGAAGGTTTTTCTCTGATTTGCTCACTCACGTGTCCCGAGAACCTAGAACAGTCTGGCACATAGTAGGTGCTCAAGGAGTATTCGGTGACTCATGAATATGTGAATGAAAGGGTTCCACATCTCAAGGGAAATCTTCAAACAACTGTGACGAGAACCAGGGACCCCAGTTCCCAGGCCAGTCCTGATTAGGGGGAGCAGGCCAGTGGCTTCTCGCCCACTGGGGCCTGAAGGCCCCCAAGGAGAGGGCGATTGAGACGTAACATTTGTCTTTGATACATGGAGGGTGGTCCCCCAGAGGAGACATGGATCCAGCAGGCTGTGCCTGTGACGGAGAGCAGGCGTGAGCTGATGCCCAGCCACTGGGAAGCAAAGCAATGATGTGACAGCACCAAGGGACGCCTCCCACGTCCGGAACATGGGAGGACGTTGCCGCGTGACTCTAAGCAAGTGCAGTCAGCGCAGCAAAGAGCTCTGTCCTACTCACGCCTGAGGGCCAAGTGAAGACTAAACTAACTGTGGGTTCTTCGTGGACCCGGGAGACGGTGAACAGCGGCCGTGATTCCGCTGTAATGCCTGCTGACCTGTTTAGTGTTATTCTGAATCTTTGTTTACAGTTTGGGGGTTTTTAAGGTAAAATTTACATATAGTGAAACGCACAAATCTCACGTGTACAATTTTATGAGTTTTGACAAACACTTACACCTGTGTAGCCCAAACACTTCTGAAGACATGGAACCTTTCCATTACCCCAAAAAGCACCTTTGTGTCTTCCCAGACAATCCCGCACCCCCAGAGGCAACCAATATCCTGATTTTTTCACCATTGAATAGTTTCGCCTGTTCCAGAACTTCACATAAATGGAATCATACAGTTTGTGCTTTTTCGTGTCTGACTTTTTTCATTCAACACAACGTCTGTGCGATCCGTCAATGTTGTGTGTGTTGATCGTTCGTTCCCATTTTATCGATGAGGACTATTCCACAGTGTAGACATACCACAGTCTGTAAATCCATTCTCCTGTTAATGGACATTTGGGTTGTTTCCAGTTGGGGGGTATTATAAATGGACCTGCTATAAACATTCTTTTTGTGGACATACAAATCTTTTTGTGAACATATGCACTCATTTCTTTTTTGTGTGTGTGAGGAAGACCAGCCCTGAGCTAACATCCGTTGCTAATCTTCCCCTTTTTGCTGAGGAAGACTGGCCCTGGGCTAACATCTGTGCCCATCTTCCTCTACTTTATATGAGACGCCGCCACAGCATGGCTTGACAGGCAGTGCGTCGGCGGGCGCCCAGGATCCGAACTCGCAAACCCTGGACTGCCAAGCGCGGACTAAACCGCTGCGCCACTGGGCCGGCCCCAGATGCACTCATTTCTTTAGAGAAACCATCTAGAAGTGGAATTACTGGGTTACAGGGTAAGTGTATGTTTTACTTTATAGGAAACCAGTGAAACATTTTCCAAAGTCCTGGTAACATTTGTGTTCCCATCAGCAATTCGTGAGAGTTCTGGTTGTTCCACATCCTCACCAACATTTGCTGTTGTCAATCTATTATTTTGCTGAGGAAGACTGGCCCTGGGCTAACATCCGTGCCCACCTTCCTCTACTTTATATGGGACGCCGCCACAGCAGGGCTGACAAGTGGTGCCTCGGTCAGTGCCCGGGATCCGAACCCGCGGACCCCGGGTCGCAGAGGCGGAGTGCGCGAACTTAACCGCTGCACCGCCGGGCCGGCCCCTAGTGTTGTCCATCTTTTTAATCATAAAATATCTCAATCCTGAGATACTGTAATCGTATCTCATGGAATTTAATTTGCATTTCTCAGATAACTAGTGACGTTGAGCACTTGTGAATGTGCTCACTGGCCGTCACGTACACTCTTTTGTGAAGTATCTATTCAGATCTTTTGACCGTTTTTACCTGGACAGGTGCCCCTTGATTACTGAGTTGTGGGCTCATCCATGTAATGTGGATGCCAGTCCTTTGTCAGACAGATGTTTTGTAACCGTTTCTCCAAGTTCGTGGTTTCCCTTTTCATTTTCTTAACCGTAAGCAGAAGTTTTCAATTTGGAGGAAGTCAATTCATTGATATTTTGTATGGTTATTGTCCCATCTAAGAAAGACCTGCTCACAAGTCGTGAAGGTTTTTTCCTGTATTTTCTTCTAGAAGCTTTATAGTCTTAGTTTTTACATTTAGATCTGTGACCCGTCTTGAATTAAATATAATGTGAAGACAGGGTCAAGGTCCATTTTTCTCCGTGTGGAAATCCAGCTGTTCCAGCAGCATTTGTTCAAAAGACTTCTTTTCTCCACTGAAATGCTTTGGCCCTTTGGTCAAAAACCAACACGCTGGATCAGTGTGGGTCGCCTCTGGACTCTCTGGTCAGTGACATTAATCTATTTGACTTGCCTGGATTCCTTAGTCCAGAAATGAGGGCGTGTAAGTTCTCCAAATTACGGCAAGTTTTTTGACTACCTTAGGTCCTTTGCATTTCTATATAAATATTAGAATCAGCTTGGCAATTTACGTATTTTCACAAGGCTGCCGGGGTTATAACTGGGACTGTGCTGAATCTATAGGTCAGTTGGGGAGAACTGACTTCTTAACAACATTGAGTTTTCCAATCCGTGAACACACTATTTTTTTTCCATTTATCTTAGGACTTCCTTAATTTTGTTCTTTTGATAAATTTATTACTAAGTATTTTGTGCTGTCATAAATGGAATTTTTAAAACTTTCATTTACACCGCTACACACCTGTTAGAATGGTCAACATCCAGGACACTGACGACATCAAATGCTGGCGAGGACGTGCAGCAACAGGGACTGTCACTCACTGCTGGTGGGGATGCACAATGGTACAGACACTTTGGAAGACAGTTTGGCGGTTTCTGATTAAACTAAGCATATTTTTATCATCTGATCTAGCAATTGCACTCCTTGGTATTCATCCAAAGGAACTAAAAACTTACGTCCACACAAAAACCTGCACACATATGCTTACAGCAGCTTTATTCAGAACTGCCAAAACCTGGAAGCAACCAAGATGTCCTTCAGCAGATGAATGGTAAATAAACTGTATTACATCCAGACAGTGGAATATTATTCAGTGCTATAATGAAATGAGCTATCAAACAATGAAAGGACGTGGAGGAAACTTAAATGCATATCACTAAGTGAAAGAAGACAATCTGAAGAGGCTGCATACTATAAGATTCCGACTATATAACATCCAGGAAAAAGCAAAACCATGGAGACAGTAAAAAGATCAGTGATTGCCAGGGGCTAAGGGGAGGGAGGGATGAATAGACAGAGCACAGAGGATTTTTAGGGCAGTGAAAATACTCTATATGATACTGTAGTGGTAGATACAGGTAATTATACATTTGTTCAAACCCACAGAGTGTACAACACCAAGAGTGAACCCTAATGTAAGCCATGGACTTTGGGTGAAAATGACAAGTCAATCTAGGTTCATCAATTGTAATAAATGTATCACTGTGGTGGGGGATGTTGACAATGGGGGAGGCTGTACATGTGTGGGGATTGGGGGTCTGTGAAAAATCTCAACAAACTTAAAAGAATTGAAACCAAACAGAGTGTGTTCTCTGACTATGAGAGAATCAAAGTAGAAATCAATAACAGAAAGATAATAGGAAAATCTTCAACACTTGGAAACTAAACAACACACTTCTAAATTATCCATAGATCAAAGAAGAAGTCTCAAAGGAAATTGAAAAAATACATAAAATTGAGTGAAAACAAGATCACAGCATATCAAAATTCAAGAGATGCAGCTAAAGCAGTATGGTGAGGGAAATTTATAGCACTAAATGCTTACATTAGAAAGAGGGAAAGTCTCAGATCATTTATCTAATCTTCCACCTTAAGAAACTAGACTAGAAATAATTTTATGTAAATGAAATGTCCCACCTACAAAGTATGAACTTTAAATCCACTTTTGATCTAATGGTATTGTATTGGTGAAATTTAAAAAAAAAAAAAGAAAAGAAACTAGAAAAAGAAGAGCAAAAGAAATCCAAAGCAAACAGAAGGAAGGAATTAATAAATATAAAAGCAAAAATCAGGGTAGGCCCAGTGGTATAGCAGTTAAGTTCACACGCTCTGCTTCAGTGGCCTGGGGTTTCGTGGGTTCAGATCCCAGGCGCCGACAGACGCACCACTTGTCAAGCCATGCTGTGGCAGCATCCCATACAAAGCGGAGGAAGATGGCCATGAATGTTAGCCCAGGTCCAGTCTTCCTCAGCAAAAAGAGGAGGGTTGACAATGGATGTTAGCTCAGGGCTGGTCTTCCTCACAAAAATAAATAAATAAATAAAAGCAAAAATCAGTAAAATTAAAATCAGAGGAACAATAGAGAAAATCATAGAAATGAAAAGCCAGTTCTTTGAAAAGATCAATAAAATTGAGAAACCTCTAGCAAGACTGACAAATTTGAAAAAAAAGGACACAAATCACCAATATCAGGAATGAAACAGGGGATACTCCACAGAAGGATAATAAGGGAATATTGTGAACAGCTCTATACACATAAATTTGACAACTTGGATGAAATGGACCAATTCTTTAGAAAGCACAAATTATCACAATTCACCCAATATGAAATAAATCACTTGAATAACCCTATAACTATTAAAGAAATTGAATTCATAAGAAGAGAAAGGAACACTTCCAATTCATTTTATGAAAGCAGTGTTACCCTGATACCAAAATCAGACAAAGACAGTACAAAATACCGTACAGGCCAATATCCCTAATGAATATAGATGCGAAAATCCTCAACAAAATATTAGCAAACAGAATTTGACAATATATAAAAAGAACTATACATTGTGACCAAGTGAGGCTTATCCTAGGGATATAAGACTGGCTCAATATTTAAAATTAATCAATGTAATCCACCATACAACAGGCTAAAGAAAAACATCACAGGATCATATTAATTAATGCAGAAAAAAATCTGACAAAATTCTATATCCAGTCATGAAAAAATTCTAAGAAAACTAGTAGTAGAGGGGAACTTCCTCCACTTGACAAAGAACATCTACAAAAAAAAATCTACAATTAACATTATATTTAATGGTGAAAGATTGAATACTTTCCCCAAAGATTGGGAACACAGTAAGGATGCCCATTCTCAACAATCTATGTTTAGTGCTGGAGGTTCTAGCCAGAGCAATAAGGTAAGAAAAGGAAATAAAAGGTATATAGATCAGAAAGGAAGGAATAAAATGTCCCTATTTACAGATGACACAATTGTGTATGTGGAAAATTCCAAGAAAGCTACAAAAATCTCCCAGAACTAATAAGTGAGTTCAGCCAGGTCCGAGGATACAGATCAACACACAAAAATCAACTGTATATTTATATATTAGTGATGAACACATGGAGACTGAAATTTTAAATATAATACCATTTATAATTGCTAAAAAATGAAATGCTTAGGTATAAATAACAAAACATATGCAGGACTTGTGTGTTGAAAACTACAAAATGCTGATGAAAGAAATAAAAAAGATCTAAATAAATGGAGAGAAAAGCTGTGTTCATGGATTGAAAGAATCAGCCTAGTAAAAATGTCAGTTCCCCCCACACTGATATGTAAGTTTAATGCAATTCCTATCAAAATTCAAGCAAGACATTTTTTTAGATATAGACAATTATTATTATAATAATTAGATATAGACAATTAGATATAGACAATTATTAGATATAGACAATATTATTCTAAAATGTATATGGAAAAATCAAAGGAATTAGAACACCTAAAATAACTTCAAAAAAGAGTAATAAAGTGGGAGGAATCACTCTACCAGATTTTAAAATATTATATAGCTACAGTAATCAAGACTGGGTGGTACTGGAGGAGGGACAGACACACAGATCAATGGAACAGAAGAGAGAACCAGAAAGAGATCCACACAAATATATCCAAGTGATTTTTTTTTTTATGAAGATGCAAAATAATCCAGTGTAGGATTTTCAACAATAATCCAGTGGCCTTTTCAACAAATGGTGCAGGAGCAATTAGACATCTATAGCCAAAAGAAAATTGAACCTCAAACCTCACACCTATATAAAAATCAACTCAGGAGGCCAGCCCGGTTGTGTAGTGGTTAAGTTTGCGCCCTTGGCTTCTGTGGCCCGGGGTTCACAGGTTCGGATCCGGGCGAGGACTTACACACCGCTCATGAAGACATGCTGTGGCGGCGTCACATACAAAATAGAGGAAGATGGGCACAGACGTTAGCTCAGCAACAATCTTGGAACAGATGTTAGCTCAGGGCCAATCTTCCTCACACACACACACAAAAAATCAACTCAGGATGTATTGTAGACTCAAAGGTAAAATTATAAAACTTAGAAAAGAAACAGAGGGGATGTTCTATCTCTCAGTATGGAGGACTAGGCCACGAGTTCTTAGATGTAACACAAAAAACCATAATCCATAATAGAAAAAATTGATAAATTGAACTTCATCAAAACTTAAAAATTTTGCTCTGCCAAAGACCTTGTTAGGAGGATGAAAAGACAAGCTACAGACTTGAAGAAAATATTGGTAAATCACCTGTCTAACAAACCTGTATCTAGATTATATAAAGAATTCTCAAAACTCAACAGTAAAAAACCATAAACAATCCAATTAGAAAAATGGGCAAAACACACAAAGAGATATTTCACTGAAGAATATAGACAGATGGCTACAAAGCACGTAAAAAATGCTCAACATCACTGGCCATTAGGAAAATGCAAATTTAGGCCACGATGAAACATCACTACATACCTATTAGAACCACCTAAATAAAAAACCAAAATAGTGACAACATCAAATGCTGGTGAGGACGCAGAGAAACTGGGTCATTCCTGTTGGGAATGGAAAACAGGGAGGCCACTCTGCAAAACAGTTTGATAGTTTCTCAAAACATGAATCACACACTCACCATATGACCCAGCAATCAAGATTCTGGGCATTTATCCCAGAGAAACGAAAACTTATATCCACACTAAAACCTGTACCTGAATGTTCATAGCAGCTTTATTTATAATAGTGAGAACTGGAAACAGCCAGGGTGCCCCTCAGGAGGTGAATGGGGTTAAATAAATCGTGGACTAGTATGCAGCAAGAAAAAGGAATGGACTCTCGATACACACAACAATTTGAATGGATCTCAAGGGCATCACATTGACTGAAAAAGCCATTCTGAAAAGATCACATACTATATAATTTTGGTTACATAACATTCCCTAAATGACAAAACTACAGAGAGAGAGGACAGATGAGTGGTTGCTGGGGCTTGGGGGGTAGGGGCAGGAGGTGTGTGTGACCACAAAGGGGCAATATGAGGGAGATCTTTGTGGTGATGGAATGTTCTCTATCTTGATTTCCATGGTAGTCACAGGAATCGACACACGTGATGAAACAGCAGAGAACTACACACACACATGGTACCCATGTCAATCCCCGGGTTTGCTCTTGCCCTGCGATGTAAGATATACCCATTGGGGGAAACCCAGATCTGAGGGTCCCCAGATCTCTCTGTACTTTTCTTGGAACTTTCTCTAAATCTGTAACTATTTCAAAATTAAAGTTAAAAAAAAAGAGAGAAAGGAAAAAAATACTTCAACCCAAGAATTCTATATCCAGCAAAAATATCCTTTATGAATGAAGGTAAAATTGTCATTTTCAGGTTAAAAATAATTTTTTTGATGAAGAAAATTTTTCACCAGAGACACAGACTACAAGAAATGCCAAAAGGAAATTCTTCAGGTGGAAGGGAAAGGTACAAGATGGAAATTCAGATCTTCAAGAAGAGCAGTAGAAATGATAAATATCCAAGTAAACAGAAAAGATCATTTTTCCTCTTAATTTCTGTAAAATATATAGGACTCTCTAAGCAAAAGTTATATACATATACACACGACAGCTACAGCATAAAGGGTGGTGCGGGTGGGACCACGGCACCTAGGCGGTCGCAAGGATTCTACATTTTATGGGAAGTGGTTCAACACTAATTCAGCTAACTGAAAAGTGAGGTATGTGGAGATATACATTTTATTCCCTTAAGCAACCACTAAATAACAATCATCATAATAATAATGCAAAGAGGGTTGGAAAGGAGGTGCAGAGGGACGAAGTGCAGAGCTGCACTGTAAATACACAGACACAGATTGAAAGTAAATGGGGGACACAGATGCGCACGCCGCCGGGATGCCGAGGGAGGCTGGCGCGTCACGGAAATATCACGGCAAAGACAGCTCATCCTGACGTTCTCAACAGCCGCTCCCTAACTCCACTGCCAGCTCTGTCCAGGTCCCCTTCAGGGGACGCCTTCTGTGACACCACAATAAGGAGAGAGGAGCGGGGTGCTGGGCAGTGGGGTGCGGGCTGTGTGAACCCGGCTCTGCCCTCGGCCCGGTGGGGTCCTCCTCCCGCACCTTTTCACCCGCCACAGACGCGGCCTCGGTTGGCACGGACGCGGGAGGTACTGGCAGAGTCTGTGGGCTCTTGGGTGGTTTATGGTTCCGAAAGCTCTACTCGCCTGTCTACCGGCTCCTGGCCAGAGCCTGGCCAGAGGGGCGGAGGGATTCAGGCAACATTCTCAGAGTTCATCCGGTCGACAAAATAGTCACTGAGCCCCTGCTGTGTGCCAGGCCTGTGCTCGGCCCTGCGGATGCGTCCTCGGACACAACAAACCCAGATCTTCACCTCGAGGAGCTTACATTCTGATGATGGGCTGAGAGGGGAGACAGTAAATGGTAAATGTCATAAAAAACAAATGACAAAGTTTGTTAGAGGGAGATGGGTGCTGTGGGGACACCACGTGGAGCAGGGTAAGGGCCTAGGTGTGGGAGACTGGGGCGTGCAGGGCAGGGGCATGCAGGGCAGGCAGGGGTGTGCAGGGCAGGGCAAGGGTGTGCAGAGCAGGGCAGGGGTGTGCAGGGCTAAGGTGTGCAGGGCAGGGCAGGGGCATGCAGGGCAGGCAGGGGTGTGCAGGGCAGGGCAAGGGTGTGCAGGGCAGGGCAGGGGTGTGCAGGGCTAAGGTGTGCAGGGCAGGGCTGGGGCGTGCAGGGCCTGAGCGTGCAGGGCTGGAGTGTGCAGGGCTGGGGCTGGGCAGGTTGCTCTGAGTAGACTCCTTGAAGAGGTGACATTAGAGCCGCGACTTGAAGGAGGCAGACATCCCCACCATCATGTCTGGGGAAGAACTCCAGGCCGAGGGAGCAAATGGCGCCTGGAGGGTGCTGGGAACAGTGGGGGGTGAGGGGGAGGTGGGAGTTTCCCAGGCTACCCGGCCACCCGGTCACAGGGGAGGGCTACAATGTGCCTGCCACTCAGGGACCCAAAGGCCAGGCCCAGGCTCTGTCCCTCGGCTTCCAGAAGCACAGATGACCCACCAGGCGATCCGTGCCACCAGGCGATCCACAAGGCTGGAGCCCTCCCGCTTTGGCAGCATTTGTTGAGGAAGCGGTAATCCTATGATCCATGCCCCGGTCAGTCGAGGCCACCCTCTGGCCCGGCTGTCAGAGCCCATCCCCTGCCCATCCCAAAACCCAGGATCCGTCTGCCTTGCCCACCATCTAGGTGCCCCTAAAGGATTTGGAAAGTGTTTGCTCCAGGCCTCATCCTTGGACACATTTGTTCCCAACTCTCCTTACAGGCTCCTACTGAACCCACAGTCCTGGCCAGGTCTTCAGTGTGTCCAAACCCAGTTGTCCCTCCATGTCACTTTCCCCTCCCAGCAGTGCCCAGCCTGGCCACTTGACAGCCCTCGCAGAGTCACCTTCCTCCTTGCTCATGGGCCCGCGTCCCTCCAGAGACCCCTCCCAGCACACCTCCAGCGCCCGCCTTATCCCCTGTCCCCCTTTGGCTGGCATTAGCAAGCCCCGTTAAGGAGCATGCCCTATTAGACAGGTATTTGATATTCCAAATAAAATCTCGGCAGCCCCCGTGAACCATCTCAACTGTGGAAATGCCCACAGGACTTGGGATTAGAAGAGCGACAGCACATGTGAAATGAGGGAACTGTATTTAGTGTTTAGGATTTATACATGTATATGTGTGTCGGCGGGGGGGTGCCCAAATGTGTATTTAAATCAAGTAACTTAATCCCCAGAGTTCAAGGCTAAAACCACCATAGGAAAAGGGTATTTGCATATATTAATCTCTTAATATTCACAAGGGAGAATGTGTGGGAGAAACCGGAGCGACCTGGAATTGGAGGATCCCAGAGAAATCGCGTGGGGTTCGCTTTCTGCCCCCACCTGCTTGGGGCCGGTCTCAGCACCCCCACCGCCCAGACACACCTGGCTAGACACAGACTCACAAGCGTGGGGGCCCCCGTCCCGTGCAACACTGAATTTCCCAGTGCCTAGTGTTTTTCGTTGAAGGAATGAATGAATGAATGAATGTGTGCACCATACCGATGATGCTCCAAACAGAAACGCAGCCCACTTCCTCCTGCCTTCGACAGATACTGAGGGGCAGGGCCAGAGGTGAAGAGCCGGCCTGGAGGAGCTTCTGTCCGGTAGGGGAGAAACAAACAAGAGGCTGACACACCCATGGAGGGGGCGTGAGGACGCCCTCTGTCCATGGATGGTGGGCACGTCTCTGAGGAGCCTGGGGCAGGAGAAGAGGCAGCGAGGGGAGTGGGGGTTCAGTTGGGGGGCACAACACAGGCAAAGACCTGTGAAGGGGAAAGAACTTGGGGTGACCGCGAGTCACCATGGGGCTGGGGTGAGGAGGGATGGGGTCAGAATGGAAGGGCCAGCTTGCGGGGTTTCGGGAGCCTCCGGGGAGTTTGCAGTTTATTCCAAGGGCACGTGAGGGACAGTGGTGACAGTTTGGGATAACGGAGCCACCTTTCTGGAGCAAGGACAGCCACTCTTCCCCAGCCAGGTGATGAATTGAAAACAGGTGCGGCCCCCCAGACTGCAGCCCACTCTCCTTATCACACATCCCCCCAAGAAGTCCAGAGGCAGGAGGGGGCCTCCAGCCTCAGCAAGAAGGAGGGTCAGTGGGGGGCCCAGCCTTTGTCCGACCTTGACCCCGGTGCCCTAGGGCGGGTGGATGGGCCATTTCCCTTCTCAGCAGCTCCCAGCAGAGAAACCAGAAACCAACCCCGCCTCAGGGCACAAGACTCCAGGGCTCCACTGGAGCGGGTCCTCCCAGGAAAAAGTGGCCACGCCCTGTGCCTAGTCACCTTCAGCCGTAGGCACTTCTGGGGGCCTTGGGGTGTCCAAGTTCATTGCACTCCCTCTTTAGAGACGGCGAAACCGAGGAAGTGACTTAATTGGAGTCCCAGAGTTGATAAGTGGTGGGGGCTGGATTTGGACCCCTGTCCCTCCTGACTGCCCAGCCAGTGCCCCTTCACCAGTGACCCGGCCACTCCTCTTCCGCATCAGGAATTTAAGCTCAGCAGAGTCTCATTCATTCAGAGCCTCCTTAATTCAGAACTCCTGAGCAGGGGAAACTCTCTTGCAGCAATGTGGAGAGAAGCAGGGTTTACTGAAAAAATGAGCTGCATAAGCGAGATGGATGGGGAAACGGTTAACCTGGGAGGAGACTGCTCAAAAACGTCAGGGGCGCACACGAGCGCTGGCACAGGAAGGGCGCCACTCACAGAGCTCTTCACTGAAGCAGCCCAGGGCCTCCGCAGTCCAGTTCACACCACGGGGGAGGCGCAGGGCTGGCACCACCCCGGCCGGCTAGAGAAAGACCTGCGCTTGCTTCTGGCTGTGTGACGTGGGGCCAGGCACACCCCTCTCTGAAGCTCAGTTTCCCATGGAAAGCGTCAATAATAATGGCTTCCCCGCAGAGCTGTTGTAAAACAGTGCGGGCTTGGTGCACGGTGGGTGCTCAGCGAGTCACAGTGTTTTACAATAATTAAAAAGAACCTCTTGCATCAAATAGCTGCATCTCAGTCTTCTCACTAATCCACACTGGTCTTTGCAGAAATCGACCAGAGTCCCAAGCACGGTTCTTCCACCTGGCTTGGGGTGGGTTCCCTGTACTTGTCCTGTTAACGGGTGTTTATTTATCCAGCACCTGCTTCAGGTCGAGTTCCCTGCTGAGGGCTGGGCATACAGCGATGGCCTGGATGGACATGATCCCTGGCTTCTGAGCATGCCCACTAAGGGGGCAAAGAGGGGTAGGAGGTGGTGGGGTTGCCAGATTAAATACGAGATGCCACGTTAGATTTGAATTTGAGATAAACAACAAATTTTTTTAGTATAAGTCTATCCCATTCAATATTTGAGACATACTTATGTTCAAAAGTTATTTCTTGCTTATCTGAAATTCATGTTTAACTTAGTGTGCTGTATTTTTATTTTATTACTAAATCTGGCAGCCCTACAAAGCAGATCTTCCAGCGTTTAGCAGTTACCCAGAGCAAGTCCCTCATGAACGACCAGACCTGGGGGCTCGGAGATAAACAGAGGGACAAGCCCACAAGATACGCACATAGGGTGGTCTGGGAGGCCCCTTGACAAGGCGACCTGGTCACCTGAGCTCAGACTTGCAGCGTGGAAAGGAACAGAAAAGATGTGACATTCTGTGAAGAGGAGGAGGGGTAGGAGCCCTGAGTGCAGAGAGCTAGTGGCCTGGGGGGAGAGAGCTTGGGCCAGGAGGGGAGGAAATGGCGGGCTTCATGGAGGAGGCAGAACGGAGCCAGGCCTTGAAGCATGAGCCAAGGTAGCTGGACAGAGAGGAGGGGCACTGAGGGACCCCAATGTGGGAAGGAGATAGTCTCCCCTCCCAGTGATCCAGGCGGGAGACCCCTGCAGTATTGTGTCCCACCCCAGGCACCACCCCAGGCCTTTGGCACACGGGGAAGCGCACACGATCAAACGCTGAGTGAAAAGTACAAGATTCAAGATGGACGCAACCATGGTGCTGCAGGGTTGAACCAGACCATCTGACCTCGCATACACTCGGCGCTCAATAAACGCGGGCTCAATTGAATCATAGTTTTCCTATTTGCAGACAAACTCAGGGGAAGTAGCAGC
Organism: Tapirus indicus; assembly: GCA_031878705.1. Taxonomy (NCBI): domain Eukaryota; kingdom Metazoa; phylum Chordata; class Mammalia; order Perissodactyla; family Tapiridae; genus Tapirus; species Tapirus indicus. Next base: position 31,764,672 of record CM062929.1, on the reverse strand, counting down.
ATCTGCAAGGTGTTTTCCTTTCACTTTTGAGAGTATTTTACTGAATGAATGAATGGAACAGATGTGAGGTTAACAGGCCCCCCCACACACACACCTCCCGCCGCCCCGAAACCACTGGTCCCGGACCTAGAAGGTAACAAAGCCACAAGAAAAGACAGCGCCTGCCTCCGTCAGGGGACGGAGCCCTCGCTCTTGAACCCGCGATAAGTAGAGCATTGAGTTCCTGCTCCCTCCTCAGCCTGCCTGCCAGGTCTAGAAGACTCCGGGAGGGATGGGCTCCCCCGCCTCCTTCCGACACCCCAGCCCCAGTGTTCTCAGCCCACTGGGCCCACAGAGGGTGTAAAACCCTGGCTTGCCAAGGGGGCACTGAGGCAGGGGGCTCTTGGTGAAGGCCATCCCGCATAGACTGGAGGTCTCGCTCACCACTGTCCTCCTGTGTGTCCTTGGGCAAGTGGCTTTACCTCTCTGAGCCTCTCTGCAAAGCGGAGATGGACTATAGTGATGCCTCCCTCATTTGTTCACAAAGGTTTGGGAGAACCTGTTCCATCCAGCTTTTCAAGCGCTTCGTTATTAACAATGACCCCCAGGTAATGTTTACTGAGTGCTTACTATGTGTCAGCTCCGTGCTCAGACCACACAGCTGGCCAGTGGGGACTTCCCATCTGGGCAGCACCCAGCATGCAGCCGGCATCCGCAGTGTGGTCGGCCCAGCCTGGACCCTGGGTGTTGGCGCCTCCTGGGACCTCTCCTGAGGGGCGTGGGGATGGAGGCACAGGCTGGGACCAGGACAGGCAGGGGCCTGTCCCATCGCACCCCCACCCCGTCAGACCGCCGCAGCCCCTCTGGACACCTGGCCCCGCCCTTCCCTTTACAGAAGGGGAAGCTGAGCCCTTGAGGAGACTCAGGTCTCCCAACTTCTGCTCCCGTGCTCTTCCCACACCACTGGGCTGTTCCTCAGGCCGCCCCCTGCCCAGCAAAACCCCTCCATGGCCAGACGCAGGATGGGGTGCAGGTGCGTGTGTGGGCTCTGCTCTGAGGCCAGAGCCTGGGACCTGGGTGCCCAGTCCCCTCTGGGCCCACCCAGATGTGCCCGGCCAGTGGGCGCTGATGCTGAGCACATGGGACTCTCCCTCCACGTGCCCCCACCCCACCCCGAAGGGTCCCGTTCAGTGTCATTGTGTGCTCAAGGGGTGGCGACAGGGAGGGGGCCACCTGGTTAAAGGAGAGCCCTGCAGAATGAGGGGGTGGACATCAGATTCAGTGAGGGTGGGACCCCTGGGTTCCAGGCTCACCCAGCAACCTTGAGCGGCTGCTCCTTCCAACGCCCACACCCACTGCCCAGACTCCTGGGCCCCTCTCTGTCCCCCAGTCCCTCCCCACCACAACACACTCCCGTTTCTCCACATCCTTCCCCTTCCAAATGACCAGGACTGGGCAACCAGAAGTGACACCGCAACCGCTAGTGCCCCCACTGCGTGAGGTGAAGTCAGGCCATTCCCCAGCTCGCTGGCTGTGTGATTTTGGGCAGATCACTTGCCCTCTCTGAGCCTCAGCTTCCTCACCTGTAAAATGGGGGTCACGTCAGCCCTCACGTTGCAGGGCTGGGGGTTGGGGGTCCCGGAAGATGCAGTAAGCAGAGACCCAGCACCAAGGGCACGGGTTCAAATTGAGTACCACCCTGTGCCAGGCACCCCTCTGGGCACTGCAGGGGGCAGATGGACGTTTTCATGTTGTGCCCATTGTTTATGTCCTGCTTCCTTCCTCCGAGGGCTGAGGCAGCTCCCAAGGATGAAGACAACGTGGTCTCTGCCCCATCCCAGCCAGGACACTGCAGCCGTCTGTGCCTGTCTGTGGACACCAGCGGTTCTCAAAGTGTGGTTCTGAGGCCAGCAGTATTGACAGTGCCCAGGACCCTGCCCAGACCTGTGAACCAGAATCTGTGGGGTATGGCTCACAATCCGTGTTTGAACAAGGCCCCCAGGTGACTCAGACGCCCACTCAAGTTTGAGAAGCACTGGTGTAGACCATGAGATCCTGGAGGGTGGGCAGCCCCTTCTACCCCCACCCCCACCCCAACTCCTAGCACAGTGTCTGGTGACCCCCTAGCCACAGCCCATCAGCTCTGTGCTGAACCCTTGGCAGTAGCCCCTCAGCACTCTCATCTGCTGGCCAACAGTCTGGGGGCCCAGGTTCCTTGAAGTGTGACCCAGAGCACGCACCCCAGACCCACAGGGAGCTTGACAAGATGCGAGCCCCCGGGTCACACCCCGGACCTACTGAGTGGGACTCCCTAAGGGGGGCCCAGGAATTTGCATTCTCCCCCTCCCTCCCTGATCCTAAGGCAGCCAGCAGTCCAAGAACAGACGGTGTAGAAAGGAGGTGACAGATGCAGAGAAAGCCAACCAGGGGCAAGGCTGGGGGGAGGGGAAACCAGGCTTTCCAGTGGTGAGCGAGGGTCTGGATGCTTCCCAGACTCACTGCAAATAAGGGCTCCTGGTGGGAGGGGTCCGGGAACCCCACCATTGGCAGTTCACTGTGGGTGGACACCATTTGAGGGGCCAAAAATACAGCAAGGATGCAATTTTGTGACACAATAATAATAATATTCTCTGCTCCAGCCGCAGGTGGAACTCTAGAACAAGGGACCGGAGCCGATTGCAGCTGCAGAGTCAAGGATCCTGAAGCCATGTGACCCCAAGGCCAGCCCACCCACCCTCCACCCGCTGTCATTCCAAACACCTTTCCTTCCTTCAGTGGCAGATTAGCGGGCTTCAAAGTCCCAGTGCCTCGAGACTGCGGGGGCAGGTGGTGGCAGGTGGCTGGCAGCCCCCAGGGCCGCTTGGGGTGGAGGGCAGGGGTGGGTCCAGGCAGAGAGATGAAAGGCTACAGCCCGAGGCCTGCAGCAAGAGGGAGGGAGCTCGGCCTTCCCCACTCACCGCTGATCAGTGATTCCCATCCCACCTCCCTGCACCTAGTTCCTCCCAGGTTGGGACAGTTTGAGGACAGGCCACCAGGAGAACCCCAGCCCCATCCCATGTCCTGCAGAAGAGGCTGCCCAAGGCGCACCAAGAGACCCGCGGGCTGGGGAGCTCCGGGGATGGCAGGAGGGGTGGGGGATGCTGCCGAGAGAGCCAACACACCCACACTGCTCAGAGCAAGGAAGCCTGCAGACAGAAGGGTCTAGAATGATGTGGCCCTACAGGCAGCCCTTGGATAGGAGGCAGAACTGTGCGGGGGGAAAGCTGCCTCAAAAGCCAGCGTGTCCTTCTGCCTCCCTCTTGGGTCCCATTATAAACGGGGCGCCAGCCTCACAGGGCAGAAGGCCACGGACAGGTTGAGAGGGGAGGGGGGAGTTTAAGGAAGAGCTCACGGGGCCCAAACTCCTCCTGCCAAACGTGTCACCACCTACAGTGTCCTTTCCCATTGGGGCAAACTTCAAAACGAGTATCAACCGTGTCTCCTGATTAAGGAATTGCTAAGTCTGTCTGGCTCCCGGTCCCGACCCAGTCGTTTGGGTACCAGCTTCTCGATGTTTTGCTCTGTCTGTATCTTACCCATTCTGGTATTTGTTTAATATTTTTCTTTAAATGAATTCAGTATTTTTACTTCAATAAATACATCTATCCGGGAACTTTCTATGACGACTGGAAGTGGAAAACTAAGATCCCGGGCTGTAAATAGAAGATAAAAGTAAAAATAAATGACAAAGTAAAACAATGTTATTAAATTCTCTCTGGCTATTGTTGCCTGCCAACAGCTCGTGGTTATAAAAGGGTTGGGGAGTGTGAGCTTTTCCTCCAGGAAACCAGAGGGGCTGAGAGAGAAGGAAGGAGGGAGCCCCCTTAGTGTGCTGTGAGTCTGTGACTCTGAAATCACCCCTCTCCTATGTCACCAGGGCTGCCCACCTCATACTTGGGAAATCCCTCCCAACAGAGGACACCCCCAGGCCACTGAACCAGGGATTGGGGCTCCCTGCAAAGTAGAGACCAGATCTCATTTAATGCTGACAGATACTATTATTATCTCCTGATAAGAGGCAGGTTCCTCTCTGGACCCGTTACAGATGGGGACACTCAAGCCCCGGGGGGCAGGCCTGGCCGGTGGCCTCCTGCTGGTGAGGACAGACCAGAGCCCTCAGCCGCCTGCTCCCTGCATGGTCAGTCTGTTCTCTACAAACGCTCCACGTTTTTTCTGGGGCTCCCCTCCACTGGGATGCCCTTTCCCCGGCACCCCTTGTTCAACCCTTCCCACCCAGCGGCCCCTCCTCCAGCCCCCAGTGGTGGTCCGGAGCGGGGCACCATCACACTGAGGATCATGGTGTCTGAAGGGCTGGTCTGCCATTCGGGGCCCAGGACCCTCTGCAAGCAGGACCCGTCCGGCATCACTCCTAACCGCAGCCCAGGGCCTTGGCCAGAGATGAGGGGAAGGAGGCAACACCCCAAATCCTCACAAGCCACCCCCTTGATTTCTAAGTGAAGCAGGTAAGTCAGATCATAATCGTCCCATATGCTAACCATTCCCTTGATGAGAAATGCAGTTATAAGTCTCAGAAAGGGATGCGTGAGCTAAAATGGGTGGTGGTGAAGAGGAGGGAAGAAACTCACGAGGGTGTCAAGGTGGTCCCCAAACAGTCCTCTGGGCGGGAGGCCAGCAAGGATGGAGGTGACCTCTCACCCACACAAGGACTGGCAGCTGTTTGTCGTGTCCCCACAAAACAGCGGTGGAGGCAGGCCATGCTCCGCCATGGCTGGCCCAGTCTGGGGCCAGACACTCAGGCTGGTGGCAGATGTCACAGGCAGCAAGTCTGTCACTTGGCCCCAGTGGCCACACAGGCCCTGCTCAGCCATGACCCGCTTCTGAAGCCCATAACATCTCTTCCTCTGACCTCACAGCTTCCTGGGTTCCCCCCCAGTCAGAAAAGCAGCCTCCTCAGCCCCAGGAGACTCTGAGACTCAAGAGCCCCACCCCCACCCCTCCATAGGGTGTGATGAGCCCTGGGTGGGGAGACGGTGGCGCAAGGGGGCTCATAAGTAGCGATCAAGTCCTGCTGGGCTGGGGGCTCTCAGTCTCGGTCTGGGGAGCATCTGACCTTAGATCCAACTTGCAGGATGAATTTGGAGGTGAGCCCAGCCCTTGGCAGCCTGGAACACTGACTCTGGAAGCGAGGGCCTGGCCAGGGGCTATGGGCAGTCCCTGTGCATGCATGCAGACCCCTCACCACATACATGTGCTCCTGAGAAACACTTAGTCCCAGAATCCCACCCCCAGGGTCTCAGAGTCCGCCTGTCCTGGTCAGGGGGCAGGAAGAGCAGGAGGGCCCGTGGTGGCGTCCCACCCCACCCCCCAGGTCACCCTGAGGAATCACCACCTTGATCCCTCAGGTCTCAGCCCCAAGGTCACACCCAGGCAAGAGACATGTGTACCACCTCTCTCAAAAGGGCCCCCTAGGGCAGAACAATCACCATGACATACAGATGGAAGTTGGAAAGCATTCTCCTAGGACATCTGACCGCTCTCGTGCTAGCATGGAGAAGGAGACGGAGAGGGTGGTGGGGACAGCAGGGCTTTAGTGCCGGCGGACCTGGGTTCAAATGTCAGCTCCACCATGCACCTGCTGTGTGACTTTGGGCCGTGACTTCCTCTCTGAGCCTCGGTTTCCTCCTCTGCAAAATAGGCACGACAATAGCACCAAGCAAACACGAGTTTTCTGTGACTTTCCACACATTTGTATGGAAAATGCATGGTGCCTGGGATATGTAGATAAAATTCGTATAAGTGACAGCAATTATCATTACTGAATGTCACGCAAAGACAAATATTGGCCGGTGTTAAATGTATAAGAAATTTTAAGTAAAGAAACTTAAAACTGAGAATTTCTGTGCATTAATTCGATTTAGTCTGCAGACAGGACAGATCCCCGCAGTTCTCTTTCTGTCCCCCTCCCGGTGGTGTCCTGTCAGCAGAGAGAAGCGAGGCTTGCGGCTGCCTGCGGGAAACGCGTGCTGAGCGGGCCCTTGAGTCCCGCACAGGCCCCTCGACCCCCGGGCTGGGACCCGCGGCCTCCCGCTCCTCGGAGCAGAGGTGAGGGGCCTGAGGGACCCGCCCCGGGGCCGCTCTGCCTGCAAATCTTGGTTTTCTGGCAACTGATTGGCTAGAAGGGGCGTGGCCACAACGGGGCGTGGCCTCTGCGCCATCAGCCACGCCCACCTGGTGGGAGAGGCGAAGGGAGGAGCCCGGGAGGGTGACCAGGACCTCATAAAAAGATTCACACGGGTTCACAAGGATCTGCGGGCACCACAAAACCTTGGTCCCCGGGGCACCCCCTTTGCTAAGGAGAGTTGGCGACCAGAAGGAACAGCTCTGAGGCTGCACACCTGGCACAGGGGGAGGGCCAGGGGGCCAGGTGCAGGCCAGGGCAGGCAGGGACAGGAGGAGGCTGGGCCGGGCTCTGGTGCAGGGCGGCGCCTGCCGGGAAAGGTGCTGTCACCTGTCTGTCACTACCTCATTCATCAAATTTGTACGGATGCATGGCCCGGGGCAGGTCAGGACCAGGGGAGACAGCCACCACCAGGCACACAGCCCTGCCCTCAGGGGGCTTAGATGGGGTCACAAGCTAACAGAGTGGGGATCAGATCGGGCCTGGTCGGCCGCAGCAAGGGCTCTGGATCTTCCTCTCCCTGAGATGAGAAGCCACCGGAGGATTCCGAGCCAGCAAGAGGAATGATTTGACTTGCATCTTAAAAGGATGCTTTGGGCTTCAGTGTGGAGAATGGACTGAAGGAGAAGAGTGAAGCAAGGAGGTCAGGTAGGGGGTGGCGGCTGGCCTGGGGGTCCCAGGAGACCTGGGGAAGGGCCCAGGTTCTGGACGTGTCAGAGCTGACAAGATTTGCTGGTCTGGATGAGTACGTTAGAGAGAGGCAGGAGTCAAGGATGACTCCAGGAGTTTTGACTTGAGAAAATGAAGCATGGAGTTTCCACTTACTGTGGGAAGAACAGGTGTGGGGTGAGCAGGTGGGGGAGAGGGGGTTTGGGACGGGTTAAGTGTGAGGCCGTCCCTCGTCCTCATGCTCGGGAGGTGTTGGGGAGGGAGATGTTGGGAGGCCGTGGGATGCGCAGGCCTGGAGTTCAGGGGAGGGGTGAGCTGGAGGCAGCTGTCTGGGGGCTTCCCTGTAAAGCTGGTTCTCAGCCCCATGAGAGGAAGAGACCACCCAGGGAGAGAGAGGGCGGACAGACAGGAGAAGTCAGGCCCAGCCCTGGGGCAGGTCCAGATTAACAGGGAGAGGAGGAGCAAGTGGCAGATGGCCCTGGGAAGGGGCAGCTGGAAAGATGGGAGGACAAGAGGAGGGCATGTTCGGAGATGGAGGGAGTGACCGCCGTGTCCACTGCTGCTGGCAGGTGGAGACCAAAGGTAACCTTTGGGGTTAGCAACGTAGTGGTCAGCACTGACTTTGGCAGGAACTGTTTGGAGTGGCCGGAGTGACGGCCTCACTGCCGTGGGCTTGGGAGGCCATGGGAGGGGGCATGGAGAGGGAGCACTTACACCACCCTTGCAAGGAGGTGTGCTGGAAGGGGGTCGGGTAAACAGGGCCACAGCTGGAGGGGATTGTGGGGTCAAGGGGTGGCTTTTTAAAATATGGGAGACATTCCTGCATATTTGTTGCATGCTGATGGGAATGATCCAGGAGAGGGGGGACAGCTGATGACCCGAGAGATGGGCAAAAGGGCAGAGAAGCCTTGAGAAGGTGAAAGGGGATGAGAAGTTGCACAAGGACCCCGGGGAATTCCACTGCTTGGGTGCCAGAGCTCAAGAGGCAGCACTCGGACTCAACCAGGACTGGGGATTTGCCAGTGAATAGGAGAGTGAGGGCAGGGGGCTGAGGGTGTTTGCAACAGAGAGATTAGACTGTCACCCGAGTGAGGAAGGAAGGAGGCGAGGGAGGGGAAGGACAAGGAAAAGGGGGTCAAAGATTGCAAGGAGCAAAGAATTATCGGAGTGAAGGTGGCAGAGGGAGTGTGTGGAAAGACAAGAGTCAGGAAATACAAGAGTCAGAGAATGGGAGGCTAGGAATGGAGGTTACAGGTGAGGGAGGGCGTTACTGGCAAAGCCATGGTCCAGGGCGTGGCCATGGAAGTGGCAGTGAGGTAGGGGCTGAGAGGTCTTGGGAGGAGAGGATTTTAGAGAACTGAGAGGTGAGGCCAGGTGAGGGGAGGATGAGGATAGAGAGAGCCGGGGAACAGCCCTGCTCATCACAGGGGTGGGTGGGCTGGGAACATTTCTGGGGGCTGGCTGCAGCCGCAGAACAGAGGCTGCCTGAGGCCTCGATGCAGACCATCCTTTGTCCCACTAAGCAAGGACATCCCTTGATGGTGGCTTCTGGTAAAGGCAATCTTCAAAGTTCTTTTTTTTCCGTTGTAAAATATACGTGACGTGAAATTTACCATCTCAACCACTTTCAGGTGTACAGTTCACTAGCGCTGAGAACATCCTCACTGTTGTGCAAACAATCTTCAGAGCTCCTTCTGTCTTCCCCAGCTGGGTCTCTGTACCCATTGAGAAACTCCCCGTTCCCCCTCCTCCCAGCTCCTGGAAACCATCATTCCACTTCTGTCTCTATGAACATGACTACTCTGGGTATCTCATATAAGTGGAATTATACAGTATTTGTCTTTTTGTGACTGACTAATTTCACTTAGTCTTATGTCCTCAAGGTCCATCCGTGTTGTAGCAGGTGTCAGAATCTCCCTCCTTTTTAAGGCTGAATAATATTCCATTGTGTATATAATAATATACCACATCTTGTCTATCCTCTCATCCATCGATGGACACTTGGGTTGCTTCCACCTTTTGGCTATTGTGAATAATGCTGCTATGACCACGGGTTTGCAGATATCTCTTCAAGACCCTGCTTTCAATTCTTCTGGATATATACCCAGAAGTAGGATTGCTGGATCATGTAATTCTCTGCTTGGCTTCCTGAGGAGCCGCCATATTGTCTTCCACAGCAGCTGCACAGTTTTACGTTCCGACCAGCAGTGCTCGACGGTTCCATTTCTCCACATCCTCTGAGGGAAAAGCGTCCCAGGAGGAAGGGGCAGCTTGAGAGGAGCAATGAGCCTGGAAGCTGAGCAGGGTTGGGGGCAGAAACAGCAAGTGACACTTTTGGCTGAAGCACAGGCGTGTCACCAGAGACGTGGCTGGGTGAGGCCGACCTCGGAGAGCCTCGGAGTCCCCGGGAGGAGCCTGGATGTCACTCGAGAGGCGGGGAGGAGCTCCTGCAGGGCTCGGAACAGAAAGTGATGGGACCACAGACAAGACACCGACTAATTGTTGGGTGAGGGGAAAGGTTGGCTGGAAGGGAAGAGATGGGGGTTGGGAAGCCAGATAAGACATGCTTAGAACAGCCTGGAAGAGAAGAGAGGACACTGCTGAGGAGCATGCACCACCTTCCTCTCCAACTGCCTCATGTTGGGTCCAGCCTCAGGCCAGGCAAGCTCTTTGCACCCATCATCTCTGCGGACCTGGTCGGGTAGGTACGTGGTTTCCCCAGTTTATAGGTGAGGAGACTGAGGCTCAGAGAGAGTAAGTAACTTTCCCAAGGTCTCAAAGCTGATAAGTAGCAGAGCCGTGACTTAGCTCCAATCTGTTTTCCATAATTCCATGAGCATTTATTGAACACCTACTGTGTACCAGACCCCATGCTGGGGTCTGTTTGATGCCAAATCCATTGTTCATAATGGCTACTCTACACCGGCTCAAATCATGGTCAGCCTTCAAGCTGCTCAAAGACACGATGCATAGAGGTAACTCACAAGGGCGTGGAAAAATTGGAAAACGATTGGGAACTGGAGAAATGGGCTAAGCCACATGGGCTATTTTAGTGCACACATGTGAGCTCACCCAACGTAGAATATGCCGGGTCTGGGAGGGTTGATGGCCAATGGGAGAGGGGAGGGGGGAGTCCCAAGAAATTACAGACCATCCTCAGCCTTCCCTCCCCAGCAGACAAGCTGATTGTCACCCATTGATGGGGGGTCTACAAAAAAGGAGAGTTTGGGAAGGCTTCAATAGCAGACAGTTGCAATTTCTGTAGGTCAAAAATGGCCAGATTTTGTTGGCAAGTTCATGTGGTTCAACCTAACACACAACGGTGTCATGTCACTTTCACTGGCTCTCATTCCTTCACCCAACATTGGTTAGTTCCTACCAAGTGCCAGCAGTGGGGACACGGAGAGGCACAAAGCACGTGTGGCTCCTGTCCTCGTGGAGCTGTGGCCTGCCGAGGGTCACAGCCGTAGAACACACAGTCACAAGTGAAATGGGCGATGGCAGCCTGGAGTCGGGGGTTACGGGTCTGGGGCATTAGGGACAGCTTCGCCCGTGAAGGGCAGTCCAAGCTGGGACCCAAAGCATGAGGAGGAATTGCCCCAGCAAGGAGGTGGGAGGAAATTGTCTCGGAAGAAGAAACAAGGGCCGGGAGGCATTGGGGGGACCGATGGTGGAGCATGGCCAGGGTTCACTGAGCAAGTAAACAGGCTGGCGGATGAAGGGAGACCAAGGTTTTCATCTGTTTAGACTTTCAAAGGTCAAGGCAAATAGGGCTTAACATCAGAAACATTTTAACAGGTGGAGAGTCTTTGAAATGTTTCCTGCTGTGTAATTCAGTATTTTTTCTCTTTCGAACATCATCACCACCACGAAACAGAAACCATGGGGCTTCTGCCCCATGAAGGGATGCTGGGTAAGGTCTGTAGCATGGAGCAGGGAAGAAGGAGGCTCCAGCATAAGGAGAGTTCCTGCTAGACGGTGCGGGGGAGTGGAAGACCCTTTCAGGGCAAGAAAGATTCAGGTAGGTTTGGGGGACACAAGGACATCCAAGATGGTGCCTGTGCCACCCAGGATGTGTCCACATTGGGCCTGACACCGCACTCCCCACGGCAAAGCTGCAGCAGAGTGGAAATGGCTGAGGGTCCCCAGGCAGGCGGGACTGAGGACAGTCTCAGCCCCTCACTACAGCTGCCTGGAGGAAGCCCAGAGCAGAGAGGATCCAGGGATGGTATTATGGATTGAAGTGTCTTCCCCCAATCCAGTTAAGATGAGATCATGGGGGGGTCCTTATCCGATGTGACTGGTGTCCTTATAAGAAGAGGAGAAGACGCAGCCAGAGACCTGAATGACGCATCTACAAGCCTGAGGTACCGGAAGCTGGAAGAGGCAAGGAAGGATCTGCCCCCAGAAGCTTTGGAGGAAGTGTGACACGGGCGACACTTTGATCTCAGACTTCTAGACTCCAGATTGTAATAAATTTCTGTCATCTTAAGCCACCCAGTTTGGGGCAGTTTGTTACAGCGGCTCCTGTGAACCCATACAGATGGGCAGAGGCTTGACTCTGAGATGAGAAGTTCAGGCAAAGCAAGGTCCACAGTCAGCATCAGCAAACCCCAACGTGATGCCCAGAGACCAGTGCAGACCAACCAGCCACACCTGAGCAGGTACAGTGACAGCAAGGAGGACAAGACAGTCCTTCCCCAACCTCTTTAGAGCACATAAGCTTCTCCACACATCCAGACACCACCAGCAGAGGGAAACAGAAGGGAGACACCCCAAGTGCAGGGGAACCACCCTTATAAGGAGTTAGGGCCTTGAATTGACCAGGTATTTGCCTGGAAGAGACTGTTTTACAAAGGAAGAAACTGACTTTCAATTTTGTCACCTCCACCTCCTCCCCCACCAAGACAGCAGCAGGAAAGGGGGTGCAAGGGCAAAATGAGATCAATTATAGAAAAGCAAGTTTTTTCGCACACCTTGGTCCAAGAATGTAGATTTCATCCCACTACACTCGTTTTTACAAATAGTCTCTGTGGAATTGGGGCACCTCTTTAAGCACAGATAGAGGAGAGGCTCAGAGGCAGGAAACCGAGGTGGGGTGAACTGGCATCTCCAGATGGGGTGACCTGATTTACAATGAGGATGTTCACTGGAGCGTGACTTATGAAAGCAAAATGTTGGAAGCAACCTAAATATCCAACCATAAGGGATTGGGTCAATAAATAATTATAATGGACTACCATTAAAATCATGTTGTCTATGATTGTTTAATCATATGGGGAGAAGGTTGTGATAAAGGCTAGGTAATAATAATAATAATAAATCAACCTAAAAATTATACCTACATTATGATTCCAGTGTTTATGTGATGTTATCAGGCTAACTGCTTCAACAAACAAGCCCCAGAGTTCAATGACTTAACACCACAATGGTTTATTTCACCCTCATGCAGCTATCAGGGGAGGTGGGGTCTCCACTCCACTGGGTCATTCAGGAACCCAGGCACCTTCGGACTAGAGGTGTGGCTGCCCCCTAGGGTCTTGGAATCCTTCACTGGCTCCTTCCCATCCCATAAGCAGCAAGAGAAGAGAGAAAGCATGAAGGATCAGTAGGTTTTATGGGCCAGGCTCAGAAGTAGGTGACATCACTTCCTCCCATATTCTATTGGTCAGAAGTCAATCACATGCCACCCCAGCCACAAGGGAGTCTGGGAAACGTAGTCTAGCTTCACACCAGGAAGAAAAGAAACAGAATTTGCTGAACACATATCTACCACAGTTAATATGCATAGAAGAAAATACTGCAAAAAAAAATCATCACATTTTAACAGTAATTATTTCTGGGTGGTGAAATTATGGGTATTTAAAATATTTTCATGTTTATGTTACTTTGAATTTTCCAAATTTTCTGAAATAAACATCTATTACTTTTGCAGAGAGGGGGGAAACGTAATTTAATAATTGACAAAATGATCTCCAGGCTGCCTTTGTGATCTGGACAGGCTTGTGGAGTATCAGACGTTAAAGTCAGAGCTACAGATTATATGACCTAAGGGAAGTTACAGCACTTTCTTAAACCTTAAAGTCGCCACATCTGTAAAATGGAAAATACAAATATATGTCACATGGAGTTGGGAGAATTAAATGAGAAAATGTGTGAAACACTGTTTGCATGGTGCCTGGCACGGAGTAAGTTTGCAGCAAACGGAAGCTGTCATTCTTTCTGGTCCTCATACCTCCTTCCCCAGCCCATTCCCTCGCCCTCTCCTAGGTCACTATTCTGTGCCTTCTCCTCACTCCCCAGACCATCGACACCACCAGCCCAGACTCTCCCACCTGATGACCTTGTTTTCTATTTCAGAAAGACAGAAACCATAAGGAGAACACCCAGGGACTGCCACCACCACCCCTCCCCTCCAGCACCTGGCCGACCCCCTCTGCCCTCTCCTGCTTCTAGAGATGCCCAACCCTGCCTTGGGCACAAGATCCCATCTCCCGCCCTCAAGGATGTGCCCCAGCCACCCCCTCTCTGTCCTGCATCATCAGATCTCCCCTCCCTGTGGATAATTCTCATCCACACACAAACGTGCCATAACTACTCTCATCTACAAAACCTCTGATGGCACGTCTCTCTCCACTACCCCGTTTCTCTGCTCTTCTTTATTATAAAATTTATCACAAGAGTTCTCTGCCTGCCGTGTCCACTTCCTCTCATCCCAGTCTCTCAGAACCTTCTCCAAACAGGCTTTATCCCTTCTACTCTGCCGACATTGCTCCCTCTAAGGTCTCCAATGACTTCCCTGTTGCTAACCCGATGGTTGGTCTCCATCCTCTTCTTATTTGGCCTGAAGCAGCCCTGGTGCTGACAATCACTCCCTCCTTGATACCGATGGAACATCCTCCCGATTTCTATCCCACCTCCGCACTACTCTTTCTCAACCTTCTTTACTGGTTCCTCCTCATGTCTATGGCCTCCTCGTGTTGGGATGACCAAGACTCAGTGCTCCAGCCCCAATAAAGGGTTGAATTGTGTCCTCCAAAAGGATATGTTGAGGAATATTATGCAGCCTTAAAAGGGAAGGAAATTCTGGGCCAGCCCCCGTGGCCTACTGGTTAAGCTCGGCGCACTGTGCTTCGGCGGTTTGGGTTTGGTTCCCAGGCACAGACCTACACCTCTCAGTGGCAGCCATGCTATCACAGTGGCTCACATACAACATAGAGGAAGATTGGCAACTGATGCTAGCTCAGGACAAATGTTCCTCAGCAAAAAAAAAAAAAGGAAGGAAGGAAATTCTGACACATGCCACAACATGGATGAACCTTGAGGACATTATGCTAAGTAAAATAAGCGAGTCACAAAAGGATAAATGCTGCATGATTCTGCTTATTTGAGGAATCCAGAATAGTCAAATTCATAGTCAAAGACAGTAGAATGGTCCTGGGGTGCTGGGGGGCAGGGGGAATGGAGAGAGAATGTTTAACAGGTACAGAGTTTCAATTTTGTGAAATAAAGAGTTCCACGGATGGATGGTGGTGATGGTTGCATAAAAATGTGACCATACTTAATGCCACAAACTGTTCACTTAAAAATGGTTAGGATGATAAACTTTATATCTTGTGTATTTTTCCACAATATATAAAAAAAGGTAATCTAAAAAAATTTTCTAATAAAATGATATGCTGAAGTCCACCCCCTAGTACCTCAGAATGCAACCCTACTTGAAGGTAGAGTCATTGCAGATGTAATCAGTTAAGAGGAGAGCGAGCCTTCATCCACTAGGGCTGGTGTCTTAGAAGAAGAGGACAGAGACCCGCAGGGAGAACGCCATGTGATGACAGAGGCAGAGATCGGAGGGATGCTGCTGCAAGCCGAGGGCCACCTCCAGAAGCGAGGAGGACGCAGGCAGGATTCTACCGGAGTCTTGGGAAGCAGGGCTCTGCTGACCCCTTGACTTCAGACTTGTCGTCTCCTGAACTGTGAAAGAATCCGTCTACTGTTTTAAGCCACCACTTTGCGGTTCTTTGTTTCGGCAGCTCCAGACCCTTCTCTTCCCTCTCACTTCCCTGCGGTCTCATCCAGTCTGGTGACCATTGGTGCCCCCATAATCACGGGTCCACACTCCCATCTCCACCAGCCCTCCTCACTGGACCTAGGCTCGTCTCGTCAACGGCCACCTGGTTATGTATCAGCGTCTCAAATGTAACACGCCTAAAACAGACCTTCTGTTCTTCCCTCCCAAACTGGCTTTCTCAGCTCGGTTAATGGCTCCTCATCCAGCACGTGGCCTGGGCCAAAACCTCTGCAGTCACCCGTGACTCCGCCTTTTCTCAAAAACCCCCATCCAAGCCGGCAGCTCCACCTTCAAAACAGATCCCAAGCCCGATTCCTTCTCATCCACCGCTTCCACCTGGACTGATTCGTGCACGAGTGGTCTCTTGGCTGCATTCCCCAGCACAGCAGCCAGGGGGTCTTCTAAAATGTAAATCAGATTATGTTCTGCTCAAAATCCTCCAGTGGCCTCCCACCTCTCTCCTGGCAAAAGCCAAAGTCCCCAAGTGGCTGAGAAGGCCCCACATAGGCCTCTCCTCCCTAACCTCCTGAAGTCATCACCTACCACTCTTCCCCTCCCCACTCCAGCCACACCATCACCTTGCTGTCCCTCAAGTCCCACCTCGGAGCCTTTGCACCTGCTGTTCCCTCTGCTGGACACTCTTCCTCCAGAGAGCCACATGATTTGCCCTTCACCGTCCCCCCACCCAAGTCTTTGCGGAGACGTCACCTTTTCTCCGAGGTCTCCAGGGCCTCCTTATTTCACACCACAAATCACCTCCCAGCACACCTGCTGCCCTCCTCACCTTACTTTTCTCCATAGCGTCAATCTCTTCTAATCAAGTGTACAGTGTACTCATTTCTTGCTTATTATCCACTAGAATTTAAGCCCCAGGATGGCAGGATCTTCTGTCTCCTCTTTTCCCTGCTGGATCCCAGCTCCTAGGATAGTGCCAGGTACAGAGTACTGCTTAGTAGAGAATGAATGAATGATGAATGAATGAATGAATGGATTTTCTGAACAATGCCCACATTTTTTCATTGTCAATTTCAACACTAGAAGGAATGAATGAGGTTGAATGACATGGAGGAACAGGGGGTTCCTTTTCTTGCTTGAAAGTTGAACTTAGATTTTCCCCCATCGGATTTAGGGTCATTTCAGAGCCCGCTCAACTGACTTCTGATTAGGGTTGGAGGGCAGTCTGTTCGGTGCTATTTCTCCTCCATACAATTTATAATTCTTTTCCATCCTTGGTCCCGCTGTGGAGCCCTCCCCTGCTGGACTGAACGTGGCACCCCCAGTCAGCCACCTTCCCTGAGCCCCACGATTACTCTCTGGCCTAATTCTGGCCCTTCCTCAATCCCGTTCCACATGTCTTTCTCAATCTCAGCCCGGGGCCACCACTTACCAGCCACATGACGTTGGGCACAGCTTTCTCAAGCCTCAGCGTCTCCATCTGTAAAATGGGGAAACCAGTGGTCTCTGCCTGACTCTAAGATGAGAATGAGATTTGACTGTCTGTGAGCTGCGCGGTGCCTTGGATTCAGGGATCGCTCAATAAGCATGGCCTGGTGTGTAAGTTATTGCTATTATGGATGATTCTTTCCAAATGTTTACCCGTCCACACCCGTCACCTAAGGATGTCCCACTAAGGCTTTATAATGTATGATTTGCCAGTAATAATGGCGGCCACATGGCCCAGTTCCCGTTTGCTGAGCACCCGTGTGCCAAGTGCCTGCTTGCACCACCCAGCATCTCCCAGAGCCCGCCTGCCCTGCCCTGCGCACGTTCCTCCTCTAGGAGCCGGTAGCTTGGAATCCCCATCCTTCTTTTTATCTTGCCCCCAACATCCAGGATGCCAACTACCCCTCCGCCTAGGACCGTGGGGTTCCTGAGCAGCGTTCTTTGGGCCCAGCCCTGCGGAGATGGCGAAAGATACCAGAGAAGTGGAACCTGTCCCTGAGGTCCTGAAACCTACATGGAGTTGGGCAGGGGGATTTGCACCCAGAACTACAGGCCACGACTCAGGCCAGTGGCGGGAACCAGACAGAATCCACACTGGAAGTGGTGAGAGTTCCCGCTGCTGGCTCTGTCAGAGGCCAACTCTGTCCCCAACCTTGGCCTGGGTGGCAGGAAAAGATTCATACCCTGGGATCCAAGAACTCTGATGCCTTCCTCTTCCTCTTGCTTGAAGATTAAATGTTCCTGAGAAGATCAGCGGGCGAAGGCAGAACTGGAGACCTGGCCCAGCCCTTCTGCTGGAGGGTGATCCAGACAGAGGGCACTGATTCCGAACGCGTCCAGGCTAAGGGTGAAATCCCAGAAAACCAGAACTGGCAAGAGTCCTGCAGATCTTACCCTCTCCTAACTTGAAAGAGGGAAATCTGAGGTCCAGGGAGAGAAGGGGACCTCCCCAAGGTCACAGAGAAAGTCAGAGTCAGGCTGACCTGGGTCTCCTGGCCTCACACCCAGCCCTCTGACCACTGTAGCCCCGAGAGGGAGCATCAGCCAGACTCTGGAAGGAATTTTATTTTTGATGGTGGCCAAGGTACTGTGCTAAGACTTTCCAACCTCATCTCGGTAAATCCTCCCACCACACTGGGGAGGACGCTATTATTGTCCCCAACTGTCAGAAGAGGAAGGTCACTGATGGGAAGCATTTGCCCAAGGTCGCACGTTTTAAGCCCAAACTCCTAACACTTCCCTACACTGCCCCTTAGAACCAGAGGCCACTCCCAGTGTCCGAGCCTCCGTCTCCTCATCCGCAAAGGAGAAAGCCACCTCTCTCCTGGAGTTGCTTCCAGAATGAAATGAGGATCATGTGGCCTGGTGCCTGGTTGGTGTTTAGGAAATGAGAAGTGTGCAGTGGGCGGCTGATCGTCAAAAATTCAGCAAACGTGAGCACTTTTCCTTTACTTTTTTTTTACATTTTGTTATTGTGGTAAAATATACATGACATAAAAGTTACCATTTTAGCCATTTTTAAGTGTACAGTTCAATGTCATTAAGTGCTTTCACATTGCTGTGCAACCATCACCACCATCCATCTCCAGAACTTTATCTGCCTAAACTGAAACTCTGTCCCCGTTAAACACTCACTCCCCGGGCCCCTTCCTTTCCTTTGAACCTCCTGCCGCCATATCCCGGTTGGACAGGCTGGGGGAGGGGAGAAGATAACAATAGGCCAGCAGAGCAATGAGGAAAAGGAAACAGGAAGTGAGAGGAAAGAAAAGGCTACAAGGAAGTGCATCCAGGAAGCTGCTTCCGAGGGGGGCCAGGCCAACCGCACTCAAGGCCAGGCCAGCTGCAGCCCCCCTGCCGAGGAAGGGCCACCTGTCTGCTGACCACCACTCTTCCATCAGCTCCCACCACCCTCCAAACGGGGGCCAGATGGTCAAGACACTTTCCTGGCCCAGGGTCTCTTTAGAAGCCCACCCGTAGTTATTCTTGAGCACCTTGGGGTCCTCCTCTATAAACTGGGGTGCAGTGAGTGGTTGGTAAGGCTGTTGTGAGCATCAGTTGACCACACGCATGTAAAGCATTCAGCAGATGCCTGGCGCGGAGCAGCCTTCAGTGTCGGCTGCCGTGGTTGTTGCTGCTGTTACCATTGCTCCACCCTGGCAGACAGGACGGAGCAAAGGTCCTCACAGACCACGGGGGAAAAGGCTTTTCCATCCAACTTTATCCTCTACTTCCCAGAGTAGCCCGGTAGGTCTCCTCACCACCCACCACTAGGTCACTGAGCGATGCTGTGCTGGGGAGTTCAGCCAAAGAGGCGAGCGAGACACAGTGCCCACCCTGGAGGGCTCTTAGGGACCCGAGGAGACAGACAGGGGTCTGGATCTCTTTGAGCGACCGTGGTCAGTGATGAGCACATTTAGGTTCTGGGGAAGGACAATGAAGGGGCCCTTAACTCAATCAAGGGGTCAGGGAAGGGTTCCTGGGGGAGATGAATGAAGGGGGGCGGACAGTCCAAGAGCTGGAACCACACAGGCACAGGCCAGGAGGCGTCCAATGCCCTGGGGCATAAAGGGAATGGGAAGTGATCTAGTATTACAGGAGCAAAGGGTACAAGACGGAGACAGGGAGGGGATGGGTCTGGAGGAGCCGACGGGGCGGGATGGGTAGGTGGGCAGGTCCAGGGCCTGTGTGGTCAAGTACAGAGTTTGGACTCTCACCACAAGTGACCGGGGCCATGGAGGTGGCAGCATCTGTGTTTTGGAGCACTCACCCTGGGGGCCGTGGGCAGAGGGGGATGAAAGAGATGAAGACAATGGACAGGTGGCTACTGTGGGCATCCTGGGAGAGAGGTGGGCAGCCAGAAAGGAACGAGGGAGGAGGTGGGCTGCAGAGAGATTTCGGAGGTAAAATCTTCAGGACTGGTGTGGTCAACAGAATAACGCCCCCACAGACGTCCATGTCCTAATCCCTAAACACGTGACTATTTTGTGTTACACGGCAGCGGAGAATCAAGGTTACAGATGGAGTTGAGTTTGCTAATCAGCTGACTTTGAGACGGGGAGACTATTCTGGATCATCTGCGTGGGCCAATGTAATCATAAGGGTTCTCAAATGTGGAAGAGGGAAGAGGAGTCAGTGTCACAGTGAAGAAAAACTCAACTGGCCACTCCTGGCTTTGAAGACGAAGGGGGTCACCAGCCAAGCAATGTGGACAGCCTCTACACTTGGAAAAGGCAAGGAAATGACTCTCCCCTAGGCCTCCGGAAGGAATGCAGGGCTGCAGACGCCTTGAATTTAGCCCAGTGAGATCTCTGTCAGACTTCTGACCCATAGAACTGTAAGAGAGTAAATCTGTGTTGTTTTAAGCCACTAAGTTTGGGGTGAGTTGTTACAGCAACCAAAAGAAACTGATACAACTGGTGATGGAATGGGGCTGGGGGCAGGGGGCATTAAGGGCATCTGGCTTGAGGACCAGAAGGAGGGCAATGCTACCAACCACAAGAGTCCACAGGAATACAAACACGGGGGACAGGAGGAGTCTGTCTACTGCACCGACCTGAGCAGCCCAGCCCAGGCCCTCGCTGGGCACAGAGCCCAGGGATCCCAGTGAAGAAGGGGGGCCATTACATCATCACGATTGGGGGTGCAGGAGCTGTTGTAGGATGGATGGAAGGCGAGATCCCCCACAACTCCTTGGGGCTCATTTTTCAAGCATCGAAACAATCACACTTGTTAAGCTTTCGCTTCCTGAACAGAGAAAGAGAATTTAAACCTCAAGGACTGAAGTCAAGGCGGGGAAGGACACTGTGGCCTCTCAGGGCGTAAAAGATGCCCGCAGACCCGGGTTTTCCTGGAGGAGGGAGAGCCGGTGGGACTGGCTGGAATCCTCTCCACCTCGCTTTCCGCAGCAATTCTTTTTTGTTTTTTCTTTCCTTCAAAATACAGGAAGGGGGGGTGGGACTCCCCGCGGGAGGAGCGCGGGGGTCTTCCCGCCGGGCCACGCCCGCCTCTCCGCCGGCTTCGCCCCCCGCCTCCCCCGGCCTTTGTCTGGCTCCCGCGCTGCCGCGCACGTGGTCGCCTGTCAAATTCCGGGCGGCTCCGGGCGACACGTGTCGGGAAGCCAGCAGCTCTGCCGGCCCCGCGTAACCATGGAGACGGCGGCCAATGGGAGGCCCGCGCTGCCCGCGGGGGCGGAGCCTAGCGAGGATGGAGCAGGAGGGCGGGGCGGGGCGCGGGGCGGGGCCGGGGCGGTGGAGGCGGGGGGCGGGGCCCGGGCCTCCTCGCCAGACCCTGGGCGGAGGATGCTCCCTGGGCATCTGTACCGCGCAGCTTTGGTAACATCTTGACAGCCTGTGCTTGGCACCCCCAGGATTCTCTTTGCCCTTAAGTATAAGATTAAGAGTCTAGATTCCAGCAGATCTGGGTTCAGATCCTACCAGCACCACTTACTAGCTGTGAGCCTTGCGCAAGTGACAACCTTTCTGTGCCTCAGTTTCTTCGTCTGGTAAATTCAGTGACTGTAAAGCTCCAGCGACATAATAAGCAATTTGCCCAGGACTGGCCCCAGTTGGTGCTCAGTAAAGAACAGTGACCCTTATGACTAAGGTCCTTTTCCTGACGCTCCAGAAGGGAGGACCCCAGTTGGGTGTGAAGAATCCACCCTCTCAGCTGGGAGCTCCCAAGGTGCTGACCTTGGACTCATTTGCCCAAGGCTGGTTTCAGCGCGGCCCCAAAGTGCCTGTCAGCACAATGGGAAGATGGGCCTGGAGTCTGTCAGGGGCCCCGTGGCAGCAGCCGGGCTGCTAGTTCCTGGAGGCGGACACAGAACTGAGCACCACCGGGTGCAGAGCCAGAAGGAAAGGAAAGTTCAGTGCCGAGGGCTGGGCGCCAGGAAACAGGGTTTCGGCTCAGCTGCCGACCAAGCAGGTGACCCACACAAACGTTTTTACTGCTCTGGGTGAAAGTATCTTGTAAGACAGTGAGGGTGATACCTGCTGACGTCCCACTCAGCGTGGTGGAGAATCCTAAATGAGGAAGTGGATTCTCAAAACACCTCTGTTTCCAAGTAAGCATGGAAGAGTTCACTGGGAGCAGAAATGATAGCAAACTGTACTGGGAGAGACGTGGCCCTCTCTCCTGGTCTCCCTAGGGCTCAGCACAGGGCCTGGGACAAACATCCCCTAGCCAGGAGCTGCAATGAGCTGGAATCTTTCTTTCACTTTTATAAAAAATGGAAAATGCTTTTATTCATTCATTCGTTCATTTGTTCGGTCCACAAAGTTTTCTGTGGGTCTGCTGTGTGTCAGGTGCTGTGCTGGGTCCTGGGACTACAGCAGGGAACAAAACACAGTGCCTGCCCCGAGAGAGGTCACTGTCTGGCTGGGGAGACAGACATTAAAGAAATAAACATGCAAACAGACATGTGGCCATAAACACCCATAAATGCCCTGAAAGGAAAGTGCAGGAGCCGTTAGCATGGAGGAAACAAAAACTAGTCTGGGGGAAAGGGCAGGCAAGGCAGGCTTCCCTGCAGAGGTGACATTTCAGAGGCGCCTGAGGACTGAGCAGGAGTCAGGCTGGTGAGCAGGGGAGGAAAGGTATTCCAGGCAGAGGCAACAGCATGTGGGTGCCTCGAGGCTTGGGGTATTCACAGGAGAGGGTGTGTGTGGCCCAGAGGCCAGCGAGGGGAGGAGGCTAGTCAGACAGGCTCACACTGGGTTTTCGTAAATGGCCACAACATAGGCTCATGGGAATTTACATTAAAATATATGCCCCTGTTTTTCAGAGTTATCGCCTGAATTAGACCGTATTCACCTGCTCTCACCTGCCTTTTAACTTTTCCAGTCTGAAGGCACTGGATGGTCCAGAATCAGATGAGCTTCGTCATTACTCAGCACACTCCACTGATGACAACGGAAAAGGAGACACACCCACTGAAAGGTCTGTGACAGAAAGGGTGGAAGTAGGGTTTGGGGTTGGATGCTGAGTTTTGATTAGGGTTGGGTTTGGGGCTATGGTTGGGTTTGGGGTTAGATGCTGAGTTTTGATTAGAGTTGGGTTTGGGGCTGTGGTTGGGTTTGGGGTTAGAGGGTGAGCGTGGTTGGGCTGGGTTTTGGTTAGGGGTAGAGTTGGTATTGGGCGTGGGCTAGGATAGCATTGAGGCTAGATTAGGGTTAGTGTTGGGTTCAGGATTAGGGCTGGCGTTAGGACTGGAGTTGGTATTGGGCTTAGGGTTGGTGTTGCATTAGGGTCTGGATTGAGGACTTGAGCTCCTTACGTATACTTGTATCACTAGCACCCAACAGTATATCTGGGACGTAGTACGTGCCCAGTGGATATTTTTAATGAATCAATCAGTGTGGTTTATTGTGAACCAGAAAGGCAGAGTGGCCAGGCTGCGACATTTCCTGGATATCCTGGTTAGTTGTCTGTGTGTTGTGCTAGGTGTGAACAGACTGGTAAAACGCACCTGTGCACGAATTGTATATTCTTCTCCCTACGACTGCACTAAAAATCATCCCAGTGTAGAAAACAAGAGGGAAATAGTCTGTGCATGTCAATCCAGTGACCAAGGGAGGGAACAGAGAGCCCAGGAGACCAGATACTTCGAAACAGTTGAGGTGCTGGGGCGGAGGTGGGTTCCAGCAGAAGTCACCGCAGGGCTGGAGTGAGGTCAAAGGAGCTAGACCGGGCTGGAAGGTGGGGTTTGGATGAAGAGTTGGGGGAAGGAAAAGGTGAAGATATGAGTGATAAAGTTAACAAGTTGGGCAAACCACAGATCATGGAAAGCTTTGCAAGCCAAATAAATGTAACCTGGGGCCCACGTGGTCCCTGCAGGGTCTCATTAAAAGAAGCTTAAGACAGCAACCACATATTATTTACAGGGATTTCCAATATTTTTTGTCTTGCAAAGAATATCTAGGAGGGTCCACTTTCTACCCCTCAGCATTGCTTCTCAACCCCTCACCTCTCCCTCCAGGCTCTTGTGTCATGTTCTACTCCAGAAGCGCTCACTTGCAGCCCCCCAAATGTGACTTTCCTGCCCTCCCTTTGCGCACTCAGTTCTTCATTATACAGCTCACTCAGCCTCAGGGACTCCAGTGCTTTGTTCCCTTTCTGTTCTCCCCACCTCGCAGAGCCACCAGTAAGAACAGCCCAGAACTGACCCAGTTCGTGCACACCTCTGCCCCTTCCCCCAGCTCTGCATTCCTGCCTCTCCCTGGAGCCAGACTGGGAAAGAGAGCTCTCTGCAGAGGCAGAAGGAAGAGCGAAACAGGGAAGGTCAAGGTCCTGCTTGATGAGGCCTGGGTGAGTGGGGAACGTTCCTGTGACTTGTCACGGTATAAAGATTGCACCGTCTCCGCTGGGTGCTGGGAGCCAGGGGAGGGTTTTGAGTGGGGCGGTGAAGCAGTCAAATTTGGGAGCTCCTTGGAAGTGGGGATCCGTGTGTTTTGTGGTGATCGCCCACCAGCACCTAGAAGATTCCTAGTTAAACACGTGCTGAGTGAAGACATCAGTGATGAGTGAATGAATGAGTGAATGAATGATTGGATTATTGAACCTCACGAACATTCTGGATTTTCATGCAGGCCTCAAGGCCCCCAGGACAATTGCCTCCTCACCACAGCCTCTCTAAGTCCTTGTCCCTCACCTTTGGGCCAGCCAGCCGGGGCTCTGCCAACAATGACCTCCAGGCTCACAAGGGACAGGGGACCAGGCTCCCCCGCCCGCACAGTGGAGCATCTGGACTGGCTCCACAGTCTGCTGGGAATGGCCCATGCTCCCCTGGGCACGACCCGAGGTGCACGGGAAACCTCCCAGTGCTTTCGGCTCTGGCTGTAGTTCTGGTTTCCAGCAACACATAAAAATAGCTTCAAGGACATACCGGGGGCGGGAGCTGGGAGACCTGGTCCCCCCCGCTTTCAGAAGAACTAGATACACACGACTCCCATCTCTCCCTCTGCGAGCGGCCCCTGCTGCCCGCTTGGCTCCAGACTTGAACCTGGGTCTGTGTCTGTCTGTGAAGCACAGGCGTGAACTTGCAGAGCTCCACAGTCAGCGGCCCCCATCACCCCGCTTTGAGCAAAGAGAGGCAGATGTGGACATCGTGCAAGAAAAGCGTCTGAAATCCCTCCCACTGCAGCTCTGAGCATGACTCCTGCAGGGCCCCAGTGCACGACGGGAGCACAGAAGAGGCTGCAGTCCAGAGTGGAGCCTGGCGAGCCTGTGGGATGCCCAGGGAGCTGGGCGGGGAGGGGAGGGGGCTTCCCAGCCTCTGCCGGGCGTCTAGTGCCTTGATTCCCTCAAACAGTGGTGATGCAGACGTGGGCCCCAAGCCACCTCCCAGGCCCTGCAGGCCCCACCCCGGGGCCGGGCAAGACCCCAGCAGCAGGAACAGCCCCCAAGGGGAAGGGAGCAGAAGCTGTTTAATAACAGGCACGTTATGAGCACAGACTGTTCTGGGCACCGTCCATGCATCGTCCAGAATCCTTACAACCCCATGAAGACTTTCACGACTTGTCCCCATCATACAGACGAGCAAAGCAAGGCTCAGAGAGGGAAATGACCAACCACATGGCATGCAGGCCCCTGGCTGGCAGGGACAGAGCCAGGATTTGAGCCCGGGGGACACAGGAGCCTGCGCTCCCCGCTCTGCGCTAAAGGGGTGGGCTAAGGGCTGAGTCCATTTTCTTCCCTGCCTCCCGAAGGCCCCAGATAGACCCCCTGTCCTGACGAAGGTCTCCTCCCCTCGACTCCACAAATACCCACGTTCCCCGGCACCCAAGGCGAGGCCCTCAGGAGCTCACCCCCGGCAGGACCTATTTCTGGCTGCAGCCCGGGCCGGCCACAAGCGGCCTTCTGTGGTGGCCTCGGCCACAGCCCGCAGCCAAGGCCCAGGCCCTGGCCCGGCCTCCAAAGGACCCATTGTCCAGCTGCTAGCCCGCCAAGCCTGGCTCCTGGACATCCGGAGCTGGGAGCAGAGGGTGACCCAGGGCAGGGTGGACTGAGGGCCTTGTGTGAGACCTGCAGCCGACCTGAAGGACGTCCCAGTGTCCACTGTGCCCGCTCGAGAAAGAAAACAGACTCCACCGCAGGACAGCCCCCAGGTGACACAAGCGTGCGCGCGCGCGCTCACACACACACACACACACACACACACACACACACACACACACACGAGGCGACAACTGCTGAGGGCAGCCACCACGTCCACAGGGAAGCAAGAAGGTGAGAGCCAGGGTTTAGAGCCGGCTAGGCTGGGAGTCTAAGACCCGCTCCCACGCTGCCTGCAGTGTGGCCTGGGCAGGTCGAGCCACGTCTCTGAGCCTCAACCTCCTCATCTGTAAAGTGGGGCAGGTACCGCCCCCATTTCAGAGACGTGCAAACCCAGCTTCAGAGAAGTGGCTTGCCCGAGGCGACACAGGCAGGATTTTTTTTTTAAACATTAAAAAGGTTTTGATTAGGAACATTTTCAAACATACACAAAAGTAAAGAGGAGAGACTAATAAATCCCCATATCCCATCATTCAAATCAATTTTTGAGATTTTGCCATTTTTTACCTGTTTTATCTATCCCTTTCAATTATTTTCTTCTTGTTGCCATTGAAGCAAATTTATGGCCAATCCTGGACGTGTCGCTTCATCTCCCAGCACACTTCAGTATTCCTCTGAATATACGGACGTCTTCTCGTATAACCACAACACCATGATCACACCTGAGAAATTAACATCAATTCCGTGGCATCATCTGTCACCCAGTGCGTCATCTAATTTTCCTGACATTCTCATCAATGCCTCTTCCAGGTGATTTGTCTGAATTAAGATCCCTGTAAGGGATTCAGTTGTTATGACCTATTACTTTAAAAATTTGTTTTCATGCCATTGACTTATTAAAGAAACCAAGTCGGTTGTCCTGGTGAATGTCTGCAGCCTGGATTTGTCTGTTTGCTTCCTCACGGTGTCATTGCACTTGTTCTCTATCCCTGTCTTTCCTGTGAACTAGAAATTGAGCTCCCTCCATTTTTAAATAACTGTTTAAATGAGGTGTAATTTACATACCATAAAGCTGCCCTTTTAAAGTGTGCAATTCAATGGTTTTTGGTATATTCACAGAGTTGTGCCACCAACACCACTATCCAACTTCAGAACATTCTTATCACCCCAAAAAGAAATCCTGTACCCATTAGCAGTCACTCCCCCTCCCTCCCCCCAGTCCCTGGCAACCGTGAATCGCTTTCTCTCTCTATGGATTTGCCTGTTCTGGAAATTTCATATAAATGGAATCATAAAATATGTGGTCTTTTGTGACACATAAAATATGTGTCTTTTGGTCATTATGCTTCTTTTACTTAGCATAATGTTTTCAAGGTTCATCCATGTTGTAGCATGGATCAGTACTTCATTCCTTTCATTGCCAAATCATATTCCATTGTATGAATATACCATATTTTGTTTATCCATCCATCAGTTGATGGACATTGGGGTTGTTTCCACTTTTTGGCTCTATGAATCATTAGAGCATTTGGCTCTAATGCTGCTATGAACATCCGTGTACAAGTGTTTGTGTGAATATAAGTTTTCAATTCTCTTGGGTGTGTATACATAGGAGTGGAATTGCTGGGTCATATGTACTCCATGTTGAACATTTTGAGGAAGCACCAAACTGTTTTCCAGAGTAATTGCACCATTTTACAATCCCACCAGCAGTGTATGAGTGTTCTGGTTTCTCCACATCTTCACCAACACTAGTTATTGTCTATCATTTTTATTTTAGTCATCCTAAGGGGAGTGAAGTGGGATCTCCTTGTGGTTTTGATTTGCATTTTCCTAATGACAAAAGGTGTTGAGCGTCTTTTTATGTGCTTATTGCAATCTGTATATCTTCTTTGGAAGAATGTCTGTTCAGATTCTTTGACCATTTTCTAATTGGATTATTTGTCCGTTATTGAATTATAAGAGTTCTCTAGATATTCTGGACACAAGTCCCATATCAGATACATGATTTACAAAATTTTTCTCCCATTCTGTAGGCTGTCTCCTCACTTTCTTGGTGTCCTTTGAAGCACAAAGTTTTAAATTTTGGTCAAGCCCCCTTTATCTATTTATACTTTTGTCCCTACGTTTTTGGTGTCTTATGCCTATCCAAGGTCACAAAGATTTACTTCTACGTTTTATTCTAAGAGGTTTATGGTTTTTGCTCTTACGTCTATGATCCATTTCTAGTTATGATCTATTTTGAGTTAACTTTTGTATGTGGTGTGAGGTAGGGATCCAACTTCATTCTTCTGATGTGGGTATCCAGTTGTCCACAACACTTGTTGAAAAGACTATTCTTTCCCCATTAAATGGTCTTGGCACCCTTGCCAGAAATCAATTGAACATAAAAGTATGGATTTATTTCTGGACTCCCAATTCTATTCCACTGATCCATAGTCTGTCCTTATGCCAGTGCTACACAGTCTTGATTCCTGAATCTGGGTAGTAAGTTTTGAAATTGGAAGGTGTGATTTTGTTCTTCTTTTTCAAGATCATTTGGCTATTCTGGGTCTCTCACATTTCTTTATAAATTTTAGGATCAGCTTATTAATTTCTGCAAAAAAGAAGCCAACTGGAATTTAGAAATATGATTGATTTTTGTATATTGATCTTGTATCCTGCATCCTTGCTGAATTCATTTTTTTGTTCCAATATGGTTTTTTAGTAAAATCCTATGATTTTCATTTTCTATACACAAGATCATGTCATCTGCAAATAGAAATGGTTTTACTTTTTTTTCCCTAATAGTGACAACTTTTATTTCTTTTTCTTGCCTAATTGTCTTGGCTAGAGCCTCCAGTACAATATTGAATAGGAGCGGCAAGAGTGGGTATCCCTGTCTTGTTCTTTTTTCTTTTTTGAGGAAGATTGGCCCTGCACTAACATCTGTTGCCAATCTTCCTCTTTTTTCCTTTTTTCTCCCCAAAGCCCCAGTACATAGCTGTGTATCATAGTTGTAGAGTTATAGCTCTTCTATGTAGGATGCTGCCTTAGCATGGCTTAATGAGCAGTGTGTAGGTCCATGCCCGGGATCCCAACCTGTGAACCCGGGCCGCTGAAGCAGAATGAGTGAACTTAACCACTATGCCACCAGGCCGGCCCCTCCCTGTCTTGTTCTTGATCTTAAGAGAAAGCTTTCAGTCTTTCACCATTAAGTATAATGTTAGCTATAGGTTTTTCACAGATGCACACGGGCAGAATTTTACTCCAGATGTGAGGGACTCCAAAGCCACACCTCTCTTGCTAACCCTAGGAAAGAAGAGGAGTGGCCTGGTCAGGGGGACTGCAGGGTGGAGGTTCAAAGAGCTGTCAAACCTCCAGATGGGCTTGGGGGGCCTGGGCAATTTGGGATGAGTCGGTTCCAGCAGGGAACACAAAGCCCCACTGCTAGTAGGCCATGTCCCCCTCACCCCTGCAGCCTCAGAGAGCCCTTGACCAGGCAGAACGAATGTGGGAAACTCAGCATCAGAGCCTCGGAGGCCCCCATCGGTGCTCAGTCCCCTGCAATCTTATCACTCACCCCTTCGCCTCCCCTCCTGCTCTGAGGCAGAAGGCCCATGGGAGAAGGAAATGGGAGCAGTCGACACACCACAGGCAGGAAGGAGAAGATGGACAAAGAGGAGGCAGCCAGGTGGAGAGGTCAAGAGCACAGACTTGGGAGCTGGACTTCTGGGTTCAAGCCTGCCCCTCCCCCACACTCCGTACCAACAGGGTGACCTTGGGCAGGTCACTTGAGCTCCCTGAGTGTGAGTTTTCCTGTCTGTAAAATAGGGATAGTGACCAAATCCAACCCCCAGGGCCATTGCATGGATGACATGGGATCGTTCCTGTAAGGTGCTCAGCACGTTCTTGGCGTTTCATAAATTCTGGTGATTTTTGCCTTTATTATTGCCGTTGCTACTCTTACCACCATTTATACTACCACTGCTGGTGTGGTGGTGGCTGTTCCAGCATCCCTGGAGGAGAAATAGCCTTTCAGAATGTTTGGCTGTTGTGTGGTGGTTCCCAGTGGCCTCAGGACCCCTGAGTTCCCGTGCATACTGCACGCCTCACCACAGGGGACCCAGCTCGAGGGAGAAAGCCCCCTACTGCTTCCTCCACCAGAGCAAGAGCCTCGTCAGCTCAGAAGGCACCCATTGGCCCCAGTGGGGCTCCATGCCAGGTGCTCTGGAGATGGTGCCTCGTGGAATGCTCACCGCATTAGGAAAAAACGATCCTTACTACCCCCATTTTACAGAAGAGAAAACAGAGACTCAGAGAAATTGACCAATCACCTAAGGTCCCAGAGCTAGTAAGAGGTGGAGACGGGATCTGAACTTGAGTCATTGCTCTTACCCACTGGGGTACACCCCTCTCCCCAGCCACCAAGTTGGAGAGTTCAAGAAGTCACCTTGACAAGGAGGAGGGGGCCCAAAGGAGATGTCCCAAAGTGCTCCCAGAAGGATCCAGGACAGGATGGCAAAGCAGAGCCCATGGTGGTGGCAGGAGCACTGTATTGGACCCTAAGGATCTATAGTTCTGACCCCAAGCACCCACAGAGACCCCGCCCTGGCCTGCTCTCAGGAGCTGAGGGGCCATCTGGGTGCCTCTGGGGGCCCCTACCACTCTGTAGCCAACCCAAGACCCCAGAGCTTCCAGATAAGCTGCCTGAAAGTCCCATCTCCCCCCATCCTTCCACTGACTTTTGGAGCCAAAATGCAGAAGTTAACACTTCCTTCTGTTAAACTCCTTTTGTAAGTTGTGGACACCAGAGAAATCTTTGTGAATCTTAATTCTGCCCAAACAGAGAACCAGCACCTCCCCCAGCTCCGGGCCCTACAGAGCTGATAACCCTCCCAAGGCCCTCTCCCCGTCTGCTTGCGGTGGAGACTGTTCTACTTTCTGGGTCACTCGCTCCTTGTTCTTCACCCACAAAGTCATTCACCTCTCAGGGTGGGGGATGGGAGTTCGTAAGCAGCAAAAACAATTGCTGAGCACAATGACTCCAGCCCAATTCCTCTGTCCTGTAAATCTCTCTTCATTCAGCAGACTTACTGCCAAGCTGTGCCAGGCACAATGGGGACTTGGGACTCAGGTCCCTGTATCCAGGAGCTCCCAGTCCAGGGCAGGTGACATGAGCCACCGTCTTTAAGCTCCTAGTCTGTGCTGGTTGTTCTGTGCCTAATGCTTCTGGGCCCCGTCCCCCTGAAAGCTCAGAACAACCCATGAAGTTGTGTGATCACTACTTCATGGACAAATGTGTTTCTTTATCCAAAAAATATGCATCGAGCAGCTGCTGGGTGCCTGGCCTGTGCAAGGGGGCAGATGCACAACGATGACAAAGATTCCCCGGGTCCCTGCATCCTTGGAAGATGCTCCCCAGTAGCAGAGGCAGACCCTGAACAAGGGAAGAAAGAAGGAAGGGAGGAAAGGAGGGTCACAGAATGCAGTAGACACTGGGGGTGACAAGACAGAAGAGCAAAGTAACAGGAGGGACCTATTCTAAGTATGTTGATTGGTGAGGAACCCTCTGAGGAGGTGACATTCAAACTGAGACCTCAAGGTTGAGAAGGGGCCAGCCATGTGGAGCGCAAGGAAAAGCATTTCAGGTAGTGGGACCATTAGCACGTAGCCCTGAGGTGGAGGCCGGACAAAAGGTCAGTGTGGCCGGAGTGCAGTGAGCAGGGGTGTGGGTCAGGGGGATGAGACCAGGAAGGTCAGGCCACATCGTGTAGGCCCAGGAGCCCAGGCTAAAAGCAGGAGGCCATTAGGGGTTTAAGCAAGGACAAGACATGCTCTGTTGTCTGTTTAAGATGATTACATGGGCCGATCTATGGGGTCTTCCAGAGGGAGATGGTGATGACCCGCCTGGTTGGCAGCTACAGGGGTAGAGAGAGATGTGGACCCACGTGGATAAAGCCAAAAGGCTGTGGTTTGGATGCAGGAGGAGAGGAAGAGAGAGAAGCAGAGATGGCCCCCAGGTCTCTGTCCAGAGTGACGGCTGAATCCTAGAGCAGACTTCTTGACTCCAATCTTGTCTTCCTCTTCCCGGGCGAGAGGCACGACCAGAGCTTCAGGCCGGGTCCACCCCCAACAAGGATGGTAGGCCAGCTGGAGAGGCAGGTGGACCCTCCCCTCGTCCTCTCTTTCTGGCTGCCCCACACTTGGCAGGGGGGTGGGAAGAAGACATGGTTTCTAGCCCACCAACTGGCTGTGTGAGCTTGGGCGGTCAAGGTCCCTCTCTGTAGTTGGGTTGGTAAAATGATCCACCCCACGCTGTCCTCCATAACTGAGACCAGGTATGAGAATGTGGAGGAAGCGAGTAATCTATTTTGAAGCACTTGAAGATGTGCATGAATGTTGTCACTATCCTGCATATCCCCTAGGAAAATGCGCTTCTCCGTCATGCCCACGCATTTACTAACCAGCTTCTGTGGGCCATGGGGAGTCCTTGAATGCCTAGTGGGGGGCACACCATGTTCTCCTCTTGCCGAGGGGCACCTGAGGCACGGTCACAGCACGGTCAGCCTGAAGTCTCACTAAAATCAGGGTGGGGGAGTAAACCTCCAAATAACACTACCGGCAGACACGGTTGAGCCCATGCTGTGTCCAGATCCACGCGAAAGGTCCTGCATGGATTGTTGCATTTCATTCCCGCCACAGTCCTACCTGGAAGGCTTGTGGCCATTCGCTGTTTCAGCAGCTGTTCACGGCCCTCGGGTCGGACACCAAGAAGCAGGTTCCTGGCCCAGATTTGAGACAAATGGGAGCTCATTCATTCATTCAGCCCCCACAGAGCCCCGTCACGAGCCAGGCACGTTCTAGGCACCAATGAACCAAAGACACAGACTCCCACCCACGCGGGGCTCATGTCCTTGTGGGAAGACGAGAGCCAGTGAGGAAAACCCGCCATCTGTCGGGTGCCGAAGAGGATGAGCTGCACAGGGCCTCTTGCTCCAGGCGCCACGCCGTCGGGACAGGACAGTCAGCGTGCGCGGCTGTCACTCCTGGGAGATCAGGGTCGTCTGCATCCCTACCGCTTCACCTTTCCTTGTGCCGTGATCCATCGGAATCCCAAGAGGGCGGAGAAACATCGCAGCCAGGAATGCTGAGGGACTTGATCCAGAGCGCTCTGCCAGGTGAGGCCGCCGTGGGAACCGAGCGTGGGCCCTGGAGCGCTCCCACAAGCCCGAGCCCTGCCTCCCTCGCCCCGCAGTCAGCGCGTGATTAAGTAATCTTCTTACGAAAGTCCCACACGGTCAGACTCCTGGGCTACACTTTGAATGAAATTAATTCCAAGGTTCAACCAAATTCCCAGGTGTTTTCCTTCCAAGGAAGCTGTTGGGGAGGATGAGGCCTGTGTGTTCCTGAGACCCCATGGAACACGCCCCAAGTCCTGGTGCTGCTGGGGCCGGGGTGGGGGTGGGGGTTCAACCGTCATCGCTTGTGCTAAATCCCAGCCCTAGGTGGATGCCCCAAAGGTAGCTTGGCCAAAACCGGATTCCTCATTTCCCCACCTTCCTGTGCCCCCAAGTCTGACGGGTTCCTCCTCCTGGCTCCTCACACTGCAAACAATCCCATCGTCCTCTTGGCTGTCCTCCCTGCCCTGCAGCCCCCGTGTCCAACCGGTGGCCAGATCCACTCGACTTCTAGACACCTCAAATGTCTCACCTTGTCTCCATTTTTACAGCCTCCTCCTGGATCCCAGCCTCCCCGAGTCTCCTTGCTTGCTGGGGAGACTGCATCTCTGACCCTCAGAAGGGCTGTCCCTGCTCTGCAGCCTCAACAGATGCGATTCCCAAGAGGCAGGACAAGGCAGGTCCATCCAGGGACCCTCAGCAGGGCTCATAGGCTGTGACTGCCCAGTCAAGTGACGCCAGCTAGCTGTGTGACCTTGGGAGGTCGCTGTCCCTCTCTGATCTTGGGTCTCCTCATCTCTAAAATGATCAGCCCACCCTGCCCTCCCTAACTGAGACCGATATGAGAATATAGGGGAAGTACTTTATACATTTTAAAGCACTTTACAATATATGGAAATGTTACCATTGCTCCTGCAAATCCCAGGAGGAAAATGTGCTTCTCTGCCACACCTCCCCCTGGGCCACCACCCTCCTCCAAGTGACAGCCAGGGATCAGGGGAGATGGGATCCGCCAAGAGGCCAGACAAGCAAACGACTTTTATAAGAGCCCTTGTTCTGCAGATGGGTCCGGGACATACCCCAGGAACACGATAATCTGGGCTTGCAGGTCTCACTCATTGTTGTGTCCCCAGCACAGGGCCCTGCACACAGGAGGCGCTCAATCAATGCTCCAGAGGGATGGCGATGCTCCACCCACCCAGCTGCTCCTCACTTCTGGAGGATGATGCCAGCAAAGGCCGGCATGGACCAGGGCCGTCAGCACGAGCTCTCCCGGCCCCAGAGGGCGAGGCGGATGTGACCAGTGCGAGGAAGGGAAAGGGCGTTCCTGAAAGGGCACAGCATTGGCAAAGGCAGAGGGGCAGGGAGGGACTGGGAGGTGGGACAGCTGTACAGAAAGACAGTAGACAGACTCTAGCAAGAGTGCCATCCGCCCGGCCCCCCATCACGGTCCTGAGGAAAATAATACAGTGTCCCCTATCTTACAGATGGGTAGACTGAGGCAGTAAATGGTTCAATGACTTCCTCAAGGTCACACAGTCA
Organism: Tapirus indicus; assembly: GCA_031878705.1. Classification (NCBI taxonomy): domain Eukaryota; kingdom Metazoa; phylum Chordata; class Mammalia; order Perissodactyla; family Tapiridae; genus Tapirus; species Tapirus indicus. Next base: position 31,730,639 of record CM062929.1, on the reverse strand, counting down.
GGGACTTTAATCCAAGTCAGAGACCCAGAGCCTTGGACACTGTCGCTGGACTGGAGCCTCCTCCCCGCGGCTTTCTCTTGGCAGCGGGTTTGGAATTTGTGTGCACAGGAAGGAACTCCACGTGAAATAGGGTTTCTTGTAGGTTGAATTTAAACTGTGCCTTCTGGTATATTCTCCTATTTGTGGGACCTACAGCCCCAGTTATTGATTTAGGGGCCAGAGAGAGGGCATGAGCCTCAAGGTAAGTGTGTCCTACAAGGAGACTAGAGCCACCCTGTGCAAAGGACTGGGCAGGTGAGGTGGAGGAGGAGGGAGGAAAGGACAGCCCTTCTGTGCAGGCACTACCAGTTCAGTTGGAGGACAGGAGATGGGTCCCGAAAGAACCAGAACAATTGACAACATCAGAGTAGAAGTGAGAAGGCATCAATTCATCCACCCATTCATTCATCCATCCATCCATTCATTCAAAAATACTGATTAAGCCCACAGTCTAATGGAATGACAGGCAGGGAAGCAGGTAATTACAGTCCAATGTGGTCAGTGCTGTAATGGGGGATGTACAGGGCAGGGTGGGAGCCCAGAAGAGGCAACTGACCTAACAATAGGTTGGGGTGGGACAGTCAGGGAAGGCTTCCTGGAGGAGGTGATGTCTAACCTGAGACTTAGAGGGCAAGTAGGACTTAGCCAGGCCAAGAGGCGGGGAAAAGCCTCTCAGCCTGAAGGAACCAGACAGCACGTGCGTACACCCAGAGGTGAGTGGCCTCCAGGGACCAGCACAGCTCAGTGAAGCAGAGAGTATTGGGGGTGGGGGTGCATCTGCAGAGAAGGGTGTCTGGGGCCAGATCTGCTGGGACCTGGGGAGACACAGTCAAGAGCAGGGTCTTCATTGGAGGGCAGCCGGAGCCGTCAAGACTTCTAAATGGAGGAGAGATGTGGCCAGATTTCCTGTTGAGAAAGAGAACTCAGATTTCTGGGAAGGGTGGGCTAGGTGATTCTGACTAGCCTTCTAGCTGAAGATAACTTAAAAAGTTGAAATATCTGTATCTAATATAGAGATAGAGATATATTTGCAAAAGCATTAAAAGTTTACAAGAGAGTAAGAAGTTTCCAGACCAAACCTGAAGAGAAAACAGAAACTCTGAGAAGGGAGTGAGCATGGAGGCCTCTTTGTCTAAAGAGCTTTCCCAACCCAAGAGGAGCCTTCCCTTTGCCAGCTGTGAAGAAAAATAGGGACAGAAACAAAAGCCCAGGGCCCACAGTCTAACAGAGATTCTCCCCACAATTAGCTGGGACCCCAAGGGCTGCATCCTCGGGAAGAGGGTGACTGGAAGTGGACCAGCCCTTCTGAGGACACACAGCTGGGTTTGAATGACTCGGGCCTTCCAGGAACCTAAGCTCAGGTGAAGGTGGGTCCAGATAGTAGTACATCCAAGTGTGCATATATGGAACAAAATTCCACCTGAGGAAAAGGTAACTCCATCCCATGCCTTAAATTACCCCCGGGCTTAATTTTTCAAATTCTATAACCAATCAATGCACAAAGAAAGCTGGGCATGCAAGAAAATAAGCCCCTGTAAGAAAAAAAAAAGAAGCACTAGAAACACAACCACCAAGGTTTCAGATATTGGAATTAGCACAAAACAACTATGCTTACTACGTTTTAAAAACTAAAAATATTGGGCTGGCCCGATGCCGTAGTGGTTAAGTTTGCCCACTCCACTTTGGCAGCCCAGGGTTTGCAAGTTCGGATCCTGGGCATGGACCCACACATTGCTCATCAAGCCATGCTGTGGCGGCGTCCCACATACAAAATAGAGGAGGATGGGCACAGATGTTAGCTCAGAGCCAGTCTTCCTCACAAACAAAAAAAGACAAGCATGAAGGGGCACAAGGGGTGAAGGGTTACATCCACATGGTGACGGACAAACAAAAATGTACAACTAAAACCCCACAGTGTTATAAACTATTAAGACATCAATTTAAAAAATTAATTAAAAAAAAAAGACAAGCATGAAACATCACCAGAGAATATAAAACTATAAAAAGTGGCATAGCAAATCAACAAAGACCCAAATCAAAGCTCTAGAAATGAATGTTACAATAATCGAAACTTAAAACTCAGAGATGTTATTTCCTGACCTGTTGGTGATGGTCCCGTACTTGTTTGGTTTCTAATCACTCATTAAACTGAACATTTATGTTTCACTCCTCTGCAAAGCTGTATGTTGATAATTTATGCATTTCATGTTTGTGTGTTATATTCCAAAATAATAAAGCAGAAAAACACTTGATGGATGGGTTTAAGAATGGATTAAATGTGGCCAAAGAGAGAATTAGGTCAAAAGAAAATATCTGGAATGCATTGCAGAGAGACACAAAGATGGGAAAAAGGAGAGGGTAACAGACAGAGAGGATAGAAAAGACAGAGTTTAACAGAAGCCCTGCAGGAGAGAGAAATGGGCAGAGAAAACGTTTAAGAGACGGTGACTGACAATTTCCCAGAACTGATAAAAGATACCAAACCACAGATTCAAGACACCCAGAGTTCCCAGAAGGATAAATAAAAAGAATCCACACCTCAATCCATCTGCAGAAGACAAAAGGAAGGAGAGAACATACCTCCCAGCAGTCAGAAAAAAAAAGAAAGCCAGATTCACTTTCAAGGGAACCCTGGTTAGACTGACAGCTGACTTCTCTGCAGCAACAATGGAAGCTGGAGGCCATGGGAAACACTGCCCACCCGGAGCGTCACGTGCAGTGAAAGGACCCTCCGCTGCTGAGTGGAGAACGGGGTCCAGGGGCCAGGTCAGAGGCTGAGAGACCAGTCAGGAGCTGAGAGGATGGTGGCCTGGACCAGGTCAGTGGCAATGCGGAAGGAGAGGAGTGGACAGGTCTGAGAGATGCTGAGGAGGCAGGACCAGGATGACTTGGTGATGGACTGTCTATGGGGGATGAGATGAGAGAGGAGGCCGGGAGGAGGCCAGGTCTGGTTCAAGGGGCTGTTTGGCTGGAGGGGCCCCACTGAGATGAGACCAAAGAGGAGGAGCAGGTTTGGGAGGGGGTGGCCTTAGTTTTTGATGCAGTAGTCCAGAAAATCAAGCCCATTGGTACCCAGAGGAAGGAGAACCTCCAGACAGAAGGATTCCCGGAGGGGGAGGAAATATGGTCAGCTCTGAAGGGCAGGTGGCAGGAAGGGGAAGATCTTCAAGATGGCAGGCCTGCAGAGCACAGCATCCCTGGCTCCAGAATGCAGTGAGGGTGACAGGAGGCCACAGGAGGGAGCAAGGCCAGGCAGGGAGGCCGAGTGGGCAGGCTGTTCCCTCCCGAAGCCCCGGCAACCAGCAGAGCTCGGCTCATAACCGGTGCGCAGCCAATACTTGCTGAGCAAATAAAGCCACGGCTGCTGTGCGTCGTCGGTGATTGTGGTTGGTGGCAGTGGAGAGGCCAGCGCTCTGCTGGTTCCCCTTGTCTATCCTGGAGCAGAGAGCCAGACCTACTCACCGGCCATCTTCCCCTTCAGCTGTGATTCCCAAACCATAATTATGCCTCCTACAGACTCCAGTGGACGTAGCACCAAGTTAGGAAACTGAGGCAGTCAGAAGCACGGATTGCTTGGCAGAGCTTTTTTTTTTGAGGAGAAACCAAGCACCCAGCCCCTCCTGCCTGACTCCCTGCACCGCCCCCCACCGCCACCCCACAAAGGGCTTCCGCGGAGAGATGCATATATTCACGGCTGTCCCTGCACAAATGGGGAAGCCCTCAGCTCAGCCTTGCTGGTGTCCTTAGGGGTCCCACCTCCAGAGCTGAACTCACAGCCATTTAAGGACAAAAAGACCCTCTTCTCCTGGGAGCAGAGAACCCCCAGGGGTCCCCGAAGCCTTTGAAATTGGGGAACTGAAGCTTCTCGGAGCCCTCCCGCTCCCACCTGCCTCGAGGCTGCTCATTTCTGCAGAATCTGTGGGCTGGGACTCGGGTGTGTTACTCACCTCCCGCCCCTCCTCTCGCTGAGTAAATGTCAAGTAACATTAGTTATCCCGTCTCCCTCGGCAGCACCCCCAACATTTTTGGCGGTGCTGTTTACCTCGGCTGGATCAATCAGCGTTCAGGGAGAAAATAGAAACCCTTTTAGATCCAATTGATGAAAATTGGGCAGCAGGAATGTGCCTGTTTAAAATTTCACTACCTGGGCAGGGAAAGGACAGGAGATGGGCTAGAAACTCAGCCCCGTTATTAATCCCCAGACCCTGCTAGCATTCAGAAGAGAAATCCCAATATTTGAGGGGGAGAGAGCTGGGGAGCCCCAATACTGGGTCCTGGTCCAACACTGTCCGTGGGCACAGAGCTAGAAAGAGCCTCTTTGCTGGTTCCTGGGATGGCAAGCAGGGAAATGATGGAGGAGTTGGGGGGAGCCAGGTAAGTGGAATGAAAGCTGTTGGGGAGACTCGGGGTCCAGCAGCTGCTTTGGGTGGAGCCCCTGGCTTCTCCTTGCCACCGGGACCCCAACCCCAAGGAGGTACCTTTCACTCATAATCCACTGTGTCTCCGGAACCATGCTGGGTGTCGAGGCCTCTGCCGTGGGACTCATGGCCTCATCTGCCCTGTGGTAGTCAAGGGCAGACAGACCTGTCTCTAACCCCACTCGGCCATGGCCAGCTGCGTGACCTTGGGCAAGGGGCTGACCCTTCTGAGGCTTACACTTTCCACCCATAAAATGGGATAATCATGTGCACGCTTCATAGGGCAACCGGGAGGATGGAATGAGGGAAGGTGTGAAAAGTCCCTGGCACGGGGCGTGCCCTCCCCCCAGCCTGCCTACCCACCCCAGCATCCGCCGCCCCCCCCAAGCCTGCCCTTCTCCAGCTCCGAGATTGTTCAGTCATCACGTTATGTCCCACATGTGGCAGAGGGCCCGGAGTGGATGCACTGGGGATGCAGTTTGGAAGGATGAAAGAATGAATTTCAGTCTTCAAAATGCTGGCACATCCATCAAGGGACAGTAGGAGCTAAGCAACTCTCTGGGCCTCAGTTTGCTTGTCTGTAAGGTGGGACCTGAATCAGATGCCTCCTGGGCCCACTTCACATCCCTCCAACCTCCTCTTGGACCCAGGCTCCAGCATGGATGAGACCGGGCTCAGACTCAGCACCTTGACCCTGCACCGCCATGGTCCTTCAGTTCACTTTCTGAATCCATCCCCAATACCACAGCACTGGGATGTCAGTGGGAGCCCTCCGGGAGGCATGCACAGTGGGAGGACCAGGGTGACCCTCCATCAGCGGGTGTCAGGGTGCTCGAGTGGATGGCCCTGGGCAGCTTTCCACATGCTTCCTTGGAGGGCCCAGCTGCCCGCAGTGGGGACCAACCCTGGGACTCCCCTCTTGCATGGTCTCCTCCTTCTCTGTCTCGCCCTTCCACCCCCTCCCACAGCCCCTGGAGCCCTTCCCAACAGACAATCTGCACTTAGGTCCCTGCTGAGCTCTGCTTTTGGGGCAACCCAGGCTAAGACAAGGACGAAAACTAACAGTGGCCTTACAAGAATATGTGATGACCACGAGCTGATGGCACAGGTGGAGCCGGAGTGCAGCAGGCAGCAGGTGCTCGATAAACAGGTGCAGCTTCCCGGGCTGAGGGGGCATCCACTCAGTCCCCCCACACACGGCTGAGAGCCAGGGCTCGGCCCCAGGAACGGCGCTGTCCCTGCCGTGAGGGCCACAGTCTCCTAGGGCAGATGGACAAGTCAACCGGGGGGCGGGGGGGACAAAGCCAAGTGGCAGGGGTCATGTCAGAGTGGCAGAGGTGAGTGGGGTGTGATAGAATAAGAAAGGAAGAGGTCCCCTGCACCCCTGCAGGGGGGTGGGGTGGGTGGGAGAGGTGTCCAGAGGTGGGAAGGAGGAGGCAGGAGTGCTTACCAGGCAGACAGGCAGGAAAGGTCCCCAGACGGAAGATGGCCTCAGGTGGGGAGAAGGTGAAGGGGGGTGGGCAGGGATGAGGATGGGGAGGCCCGGAGCCACCAGCTCCCAGCAGACCACGTCCCTGCCAGCCAGGCCTTTATTGGCGGGAGTGATGCCTGGCTCCTGGCACAGGCGGGGGCACCTGGGCTAGAGTGGCACAGACGTCCCTCCACCCTGCCAGCAGCAGCTGGGGCTTTTGTGGAAGTGCCTGGCTCCAGAGGGGTGCACACAGGAGGGGCCCCAGCTGTGCCCAGGTTCCATGTGGCTCTGCCAGGTTCAGAAAGGCCAGACAGAGAGGGGAGGCTGTCCCCTGCCAGCCCTGAGCTAATGGCCCTGCCAATGTCCTGGCATGGACATGAGACCACATCCTCGAAGGCCAGAATATCCTGTGCAGCTGTGCGGCTCAGCCCTGCCCAGACCATTCCAGGAGGCAGAGACTGAGCACCTCCCAGGGGCTCCCTGCAGGTCGGGGATGTGGAGTCATGTTCACCCACCCTCTCACACTGTGGACGGGTGTCTGGGAGGTGGGAGACGGTCATGTTAGGCCAGGTTAGACACTGCTGCAGGGACAAACAAGCCAAACCTCCATGGCTCCTCACAACAGGAGTTCCTCTCACTAACGCCACATGGCCACCACTCTGCTCCACATGGTCTCGCAGGGACCCAGGCCAGGAGGGCTTGCCCATCTTGTAGCTCCCCATCTGGACAGGTGGCCTTCTTGATCACCAAAAACAGAAAAGAGACAACAGGGAAGTCAGCACTGGTCCTTCTATGCTTCAGCCCAGAGGGGACACATGTCACTTCATCTCTCAGCCCATTGGCCAGAGACACCCAGGGGCTGGGAAGTGCACAAGACAGAAGGAACGCCGGGTGAGTGTGACGAGCACAGCAGCAGTGTGAATTCTCAGCGTGGGGGTCCCAGAGCTGGTGGCCCTGGGTGTGTGATGTAACCTCTGAGCCTCACTCTTTTCGCCAGTAAACAGGGACAGGAGTGGTCTCCACTCGCGGGGTGGGAGTGGGGCGTGATGAGGTGGCATCAGCAAAGTGCTTCCCACCACACCCGGCCCGCACACTGGTTCTTCATCACCCTCTTTGACTGCAATGGCTATTAGTGGGAACTACCAAAACCTTTTACTGCATTTTCTCTTACTTTATAAAAATGGGTCGAAAAATGGAAGGGCAGAACCGCGAGCAAAAGGGAGGACGGTGGGTTTCATCGGTGTCGTGACCGAGGGCAGACATCACAGGACCCACCAAGAGCCACAGATCGGGCCCTCCTCCAGACCTGCTCCGGAGGGGATCCGGATGACTGGGTTGGAAACTGTAAAGTGAACTGATACACACAAAATCCTGGGCTTGACACCCTGACGACTGTGCCCAAAAGGCCAGGAGATTTTGTGTTCTCCCACTTTGGGGACAGAAGCCCCGTCACAACACTCACGTCTGTGACACATTCACAGTCACCCCCGGGAGTTTCCTTCAGGAATATATATGTTGAAAGGAAGGGATTCCTGTTGCAGGAGTCCCCCCACCAGGTGCTCTGGGGCAGGGGGCAGAGGAAGGGAGGACCAGCTGCCTGGGGACGTTGGCTTCACAGAAGAGGTGACGTTCGGGGTTGGCCTGAAACGGTGAACAGGGTCACATCCTGGAGAAAGGGACACTGACCAATGCTGAAGGTCAGCTCTCCCCCAGCCATTCCCAAACGCTTTCCCTCCCCCCACCCCCCACCTGCCTCCCATCAGAGGCTAAAAAAGTCATGTGCTTACTTTCCCAGCCTCCCTTGCAGCCAGAAGAGACCATGGGACCACGTTCTGGCCAAGGGTGTATAAGGCAAAGTCTGCGGGAGGCTTGGGGGAAGATCTTCTCCTCCCCGATAAAAGGGGAGAAGTCCAGGAAGGGGAATACTCTCTCCCCACCTCGCTGTGCCTCCCATCACACACACCCTCTCCCTTCCAGCCTGGGGGTGTGGTTCGGGGAAGACATGCGGTGTCGAGCTGAGTAGCCGTCTTGTCACCACGAAGGATGGGCCAAGGGAACCTCAGAGGCAACCCGGGGCCTTAACCCTGGCCCTGCGGCTGCAGAAGCCCTGTGGACACCACCCCTGGTCTTCTTTTTGGGTATGCTTTAAACGGTCTTCGGGTTAGGCCCCTGGGAGTGAGGTTTTGACACCTGCAGCGGAAGGCACTTCTAAGGGATACAAGGTCCCCCCAAACAAGGAGCTCCCAACAACGAGCAGACTTTGCATCGAGAAGCCGTCTCAGGAAAGTGAGTAAATTCCCATTTAGGCAAAGAATGTTTTCGCTATATCATCTCAAATCAGAACTAAGCATTTTCCCAAACTGCACCAAGTCCAAACGCATCCTGGGGTCCCTGGCCGCTTCGGATGGACCCCAGCCCGTCCAGCCTCATCTCCCGCACCTTCCCCACCACCCCCGTGCCGGGCGCTTCCCTAAACACACCGAGCTGCATCCCACCTCCAAGCCTTTGTCCACCGGGGCCCCACCCGGCGTGCCTGACCACTGCCTCCCGTCCCCATCAGCTCAGGCTGCCATACAAAACCCCATAGACGGAGGCAGGGCGGGGGGCTTCGACAACAGACACTATTTCTTGCAGTTCTGGAGGCTGGACGTCGAGATCGGGGTGCCACACAGGCAGGTTGTGGTGAGGGCTGCCTTCTCGCCGTGTGCTCACACGGCCTTTCCTGGGGGCAGAGAGAGAAAGATCTCTCCCTCCTCCTCTGACACGGTCACTAACCCCACCACGAGGGCCACCCTCAAGACCTCGTCCAACTTGAATCACTTCCCAAAGGCCCCACCTCCAAATACCGTCACTGGGGGTCTGAGCTCCAACATGTGAATTTGGGGGACACAGTTCAGTCCACAGCACCGCCCAAGCCTGCGCGGGCACCCACCTCTCACCATCTAGGGTGCCTTCAAATGGAACCTCCTTCCTGAAGCCTCCCCTTATGTCTTGATGAACTCCTGCCGCAGGCCCGGTACCGAGTCTGGCGTTGTGTCGCAGCTGCGACAAGACGCAGGGGTCACAGCTGGCGGGAGATGGATGTCCACCCAGCACGCACAGTGCACTCACTCCTTAACCACACGCGTGGCAAATGAAGGATGTAGGATGCCAAAACCTCGCACAGGGGACCCACCCAGGGGAGGAGAGGCTGCCCAATGAGGGGACATTTCAACTGAGACCCAGAGGACACACCGACCTTCTCCACAGGCTGAGGCTGGACAGGTGACCCTGCCCCTCGGAGTCTCAGTTTCCACACATGTAAAATGGGGTCCTGGTGGGCCTCCCTCAGAGGGTCACTGTGGAGCATCAGTGGGGTTAAAGGCTTGATGGACACGAGCCGTGAGCATTATTCTGGGAGACTGGGGAGTCTGTGAAAGGCAAAGCAGAGGCCAAGGCCAGGCCAGCAAGGGTTCAGAGGTCAGGGGTCACAGGGGAGTCCTCAAGGCTGGGAGGGGCAAAGGGTCCTGGGACTGAGAGACCCAGGCCCTGGAGTCAGACACACCTGGGTGGGCTCCCGCCCCCACTCCACCACTTATTGCTGTGGGATGGGGCACGTCACGACCTCTCGGAGTCCCGGCCACCATGGCTGAAACAGGCTGCTCGTGGCAGCCGCCCCGTGGGGCTCAGGGAGGGGGTGACACGGCACGTGTTGGGCGCCTCACTGCCTGTTCCCTCTCCCATTACTCCTGGGAGCCACACTGGCCCCTCTGTCTGAACCACATCTTCCCCTCTCTCCCGGACCCTCAAACCCCCACCCTGCATGCCCCCTCCTCCACGGCCCTTCCAGTCTGCCCTCAGTTTCAGGGAAAAGTCCTGATGCCAAGAACAGCGGTGAGCAACCTCCGGGAAATTCTGGAACCCCGTGGCTGGTCTTTGGTGTCCTCCCCTCCCCTGTCTGCACCGCACACCCTGGACTACAGGAGGTCAAGGGAAGGCTTGGGAAAAGCTTTCCATTTGGGGTTGCCAGATTTAGCAAATAGAAATATAGGACACCTAGTTACATTTGAATTTCAGATCAACAACAACTAAATGTTTTAGTGCAATTGTGCCCCATGCAATAGTTGAGGCGTACTTATACTAAGAAACGATTCATTGTTTATCTGAAATTTAAATGTAACTGGGTGGTCTGTATTTTATGTGGCAGCCCTAATACTGTTATGTCCTATGTCATGTCCTCCCCTAAGATACATCTATGGCTCCCCAGTGCCTTAGGCTAAAGCCCAGCCTGCTGCACATGGGACGGCAGAGGCCTACATGGTGTGGCTCCTGCCTCTGTGCCAGTCTCAGCAGAGAAGGCCGTGGAGCTCAGGAACGGCCTTGAAGATCACGCCAGGGAGTTAGATTTTTTTTTGAAGGCAATGTGGAGACATGGAAAAGAAAATCCCGTGCCATCCACCCCCATCCTGGCACCCTGCCCTTGTCCAAGAGTAAAAAGGGTCAGAAAAAGTCCTTTTATGTTGCAGTTGCCCCCTGACGGGAAGGGCAATGGAGCGGTCCCTCCATTCATTTCACAAACAGTGACTGAGACCAGTTCTGTGCCAGGCCCCTGCTGGGGGCCGGGGACCCTCCCACTTTGGCCGCCCTAGGTGGCCCCCATTAGCCCCGTCCCCATCACAGGCTTCCGCTCGAAAAAGGCATTTCTCTTTGTCTTAAGCCCCTGCCTCCTCCCCACTTCCTCCTCTTCATGGGTGGGAAACCCCTGGTTTCAGATCAAAAGGACCCAAAAATTCAGATGGCATTTCAAGTTGAATCTGCAGCTGAACCATTGACTTCAGAGAGTTCTCAAGAGCATCGCTGGGCAGAGCTGCCCCGGCCTTCACCCTCGCACCAGAGGGAGGGAGCCCGAGAGACACTTGCTTCCCAGAATCCTGGACCAGCAACAAAGGCCACAGGCCTCCCTGCCTTCGGACTGAGCAACAGACCAGCTTGGGGGTGCCTTGGGGGCACTGCAGGGATGAGCCCTGAAAAGAAGGGATCAGGGCAGCAACAGCTAGCATTTGTGGGGTCTATGCTTAGCACTCGCATCGAATCATTGAAGACTTGCTCCAAGTAGATGTTCCCTTGCCACCAGGACAAGCCAGGGCTCCAAGTGAGACACATCCTGAGCACCTGTGCTTCCCTCACCTGGGGCAGACGCGGTTCTGTTTACTTATTTGAGGAATGATGTGTTCAAGGCCTGTCTCCCCCACTGCTGGGGGAAGGGCAGGTGGCCTGTCTGTCAACCTCACTGTCCCCCAGCATCCAGCACAGTGCCAGACGTGGAGTAGGTGCTCAGCAAACATTTGTGGCATGGAGGGAGGAGGAGGAGGACCATGAGCTCCATGAGAGCAGGTGCCAGGCCTGGCTGCTCACTGCTCTGTCCCGCGTGCTCGTGGTGGATGCTCCGGGAAGGTGTGTTGAAGCAACAGGGGCCCCTCCGTCAGCACCATAAAGTCAGTTCCTAGAATTGAACCAATGAATCATAGTCAGGAAATGCAAACTCTTGTTCATTTCTTGTTTCTCCTCCTTCCCCTCCCAAGATGGTGGCCCTTGCTGGGCCCACTGTAGAGATGAGGAAGGAGACAGAACCCTACTTCCTTGTCACAAACAGGCAAACATAAACCCCGGGTACTGAGAGATATATTAAGCTCTAAAGAAAGGCAGGGAGGTGATTTCTTCCAAAGTCAAGATGGGGTTACCTCTAGGGGAGAAGAAAGGGTGTGAACAGCAAAGGACTGTGAACATGGGGGCTTCTGGGTGCTGGTGACAACACTCTGTCCCCCAACTAGATCCACGTCTCCGTGTGTGTGAGAGAGATTTCATGACCTATAAAAGCTCTGCCTTCTGCCTGTCGGGCGGCTCCTTTACAACCTGCTCCTTCTCTGAAGGTCCCCCAACCGCCTGACCCTTGGGGTTCTGGCCTGGTGCTCTCCTCATCCTCCACCCCCCTCCTAGTGATCCCCTCCGTGCCTGGCTGCAGCCCCGTCCACACACTGACCACTCCTGTCTTCTGTTCCCAGCCCAGCTTGTCCAGCTGCCCATCAAACAACACAAGCGCCTTGAAATCCCCATGACAACCAAGCTGACACCTGAAGACCCAGTACAGGCAAATTGACCCGGTCAAGGAAGCGCATTCTAGGAGAGGAAACAGCGTGTGCAAAGGCCCTGGGGAAGAAGGGGGGACCTGAAATGGGTGAAACTGTGCAGGGCAAGATCTGTGGGGTCACAAATGCCCGTGTTTCCATACGGGCGTCAGACCCTAAACCCTACAGTTCATGCAGGCCTTGTGCCTTCTCACAGGTGGGGTTTATGCCTGCACCCCACTTTGTGCTCTCGCTTGCCGGAACTCCCTCTCCCTCTGTCCTTCCTCTTCTCTGTCCTCATCCTCACCCTTCTTCTCCTTATCCCCCTCTTCCTCCTTCCTCTCTCCCTCCTATGTCACACATACTCCTTGTCTGAACTAGGAAGAAAGGACTAGCACCTCCCACTTCCCACCCCACCAGCTGGCGGAACAGACACCACCGCCCAGGACCCTGGGAGCCAGGAGGTATGGCTGGCCTCCACCTCCAGCCCAGAAGCTTCTTTCACAGAACGGCAAGGCGTGAAGGGCCCCCGTCTCCCTCCTGCTTTCCACCCTGCTCCTCCTCCGGTGGGTGCATCCCCGCGCATCCGGCCCATCCCGCAGGCCTCGGGCTGCCGAGGGTGGTCAAGCCCAGGCCTGGCTTTCGTCAAACACTGCCCATCCAGAAGGCCACAAGCCGACACGGAGGAGGAAGGGGGTCAGGGGAGGCGGTAGAATTCTCCAGATTTTCTCCCAGCCTCCGGAGAGCCTCAAGAGAGATCGTTATATAAGGTTTCTTTTTAAAAAGTGTGGAAAGGAAATTTTTGCAAACATGAAGAAGGACCACTCAGGGCCAATAACGAGGTGAGCACCCTGCCTGCGGACAGGGCGGGTCCTGAGCCGAGGAACCCCGGCTGGTCCACGTGGGCCGGGGCTGGGCCATCTTGTCACTGCTCTGTCCCCCGGCCAAGCTCGGTGCCAGCAGGAGGAGGCGCCCAGCAAATATTTGCAGATTTATTGGCAAATGAAATCAAGGAGAAGGGAGCCGAAGGGAGGAGAAATAGGCCCGGATTGGGGGTGAAAGGAGAGAGGAGACAGGAGGGCGGCTTCTGATGGGGAGGGGGCTGCGGGGGGCGGGGAGATGGCTCGGAATCAAGAAAACTGCTGAGTAAAAACTATCTTTGAAAAGGCCCCAGATTATTCATCTAAGTCCTCATCTCACTAAATTTCAGTTCACGCGGCTGCAAATATTTGAAATGAGTAATTTCTCCTGATGAAGAGAGTCTGATTTTGATGCTGCCTAATTTATCTCAAGATTTCGGGAGCACCCAGAGGAGAGGGGTTGAGTCTGTCTTCAAGCAGCTCCTGGCTGCCCTCTCCCCTGGTCGAGCCGCCTCCTAGTCCTGCCCCGTCCTGCCCCGAAGTTGTGATTCTAGGGAGAGGACGGGCTGGTGCACCTGCACCGGCGGGGGGTGGGGCCTGCCTGGACCACACTTGCGCCCCAAGGCCAAGGCAGCAGAGGGCCCTCATCAGGGACAGATTCAGAGCCAGGTGGCCCCAGGCCTGCATCAGCTCCTGGCCCCTGCAGCCTCCTCTGTGCCTCCAGGCCTCTGATCCACTCTGTCACAGCCACCGGCCCTGGGCCCCCGGTGCCCCGGGCCCCCAGTTCACCTCCCCACCCCACCTCCTCCACAGCCTCCTCTCTCCTCCTCCACTCACCGCAGCCAAAGTGCCCCCAGGCCCTGGCACCTTCTCATCAGTCACCACTGAGTGATGCAGTCCCCTCTTCCTCCTGCAAGGCTTGAGCCCAATGTCACCTCCTCTGTGAAGCCTTCCCTGCCCCTGCAAGAGATGGGGAGAGTCTGGGGCTCCCCAACCCCACAGAGCCCTTGTCCCCTGTGCAGCCACTGTCTGGAGGCCTCCCTGCTTCCCCCACCCGAGCGAGGGTCAGGGCTGGCTCGGTAACCTGTGCCCTCTCAGCCCAGCACATACGGCGTGCGGGAGGAACTTTGGGGACAAGAATTAATCATAAATGCACAATGAGGACACGATGAGGGTACAGACACATACACGAAGGAATCTATAGATTAACTCGGGCCCCCCCTGAACAGAGGCCCTGGCACCCTGTCCGGGCCCAGGGGCAGCCATGGGGGCCCCGAGGAGAGGGCAGTTCTTGGCACCTCTGAGGAGGCCACCCACCAGATGTGGAACAAAAGGCCTGGCCTGGGCCCTGGGACACAGACGACACAGGAGCCTCGGCAGAGGGGAGAGTGTGGCTGGCTCAGGACAATCTGTCCCCACCAAGAAGAGGCCACTCAAAGGGCACACAGTGTGCCCTCAGTAAACGCTTGAATGAATGACCGAATGACTGAGGAGGCTCCCTCTGACTCCAGGACTGTGGTGAGGGACACGGGCCCTGGGTGAGCAGAGCTGGGTTTGAACGCTGGTGTTACCACTTCTGGGCCTCGAGACCATGTCAAACCACCCAGCCTGGGGTGCGGGGCTTCTAGAGGACCTGCCTTCTCTCCCAGGGGTCCAGGAACCTGAGGTCCTGACACCCAGAATAACCGCCATCTGGTGAGCACTCACCCGGTGCCCGGCCTATGCTGAGGTGTTTTCCAGCCTATGTGACCCGCAACTGACAACACATCGTGACCCCATTTCACAGATGAGAAAATTGAGGTGCAAAGAGGTAGAGCGACAGGTCCTGGTTTAGACAGGGGAAATATACATCGAAAAAATTAACTCAGGAGCACTGAGTGGAAGGAGCACTGGAACATGAGTCCAAGAGCCCGGGTCCAGGCCAGCCCGACACCACGAGGAGACCCACAGCCTTGCAGGTTATCTGGCTCCTGCCCCAGTGGGGAGCCCACCATCCCCAGTGAGGAGCCCACCGTCCCATGCTCCAGATCGAGCAACATCCAACAGAGGTTGGGGAAGGGAGCATGATCGGGCAAGGTCAGCCAGGGGACATCAGTGAGTTCTGAGCCCTGGAGACAGGAGGCAAGAGAGCAAGGCAAAGGTGTGTGCCAGCAGGAGGTGGGGTCAGAGGGCGGCGCAGCAGAAGCTGGGACAAGGTGATGAGTTGATTGAGAGCCTGGGTGTCCCGTGCTGGGTTCTGTCACTTGCATTTTCTTCTGTAAAGGAAAAGCAGGTGTGGGTGGGGGGGGGGTAGAGGGAGTGTCACAGGTGTTCATGTCACTGGGGCAGCTGGTGACAAGCTTTATACACACGCCCAAGAGCCTGAATGTGTTCCAGTGGGGACCACTGAGGCTTGGGTTCATTGCAGAGGATGCTGACCGGGCCCCACGATGAGCCAGGCTCCGTGCTGGTTGGGGTTCAGAGCTGAGTAAGGGCGGGGGCCCTGCCCCCGAGGGTTCGTGGTGGGAGAGGCGAGGCAAGAAGAAGCACCATTCAAGGTGGACGAGGCACAGGCTGTGCTCCAAGGCGGATGGGGCTGGTGGCTCAGGGAGGAGGGAGCCCACCGCCGGGATCAGCTTCTGGATGAAGGGGCAATGCCAGGCCAGAACTCCACCCCGCTAGGCTGGACTTAGACCCCAGAGGGGGAAGGTTTGAGCCGGGTGAGTGAGTGGGTTCCCATCCCCAACCACCTTGGGTCTCGGATCTCAGGATGCATATAGGGGATGGGGGGGAGATTCCTGGTTTAAAATGCAGGTTCCCAGGCCCACCCCCAGAGGCTCTGATTCCATCAGCCTGGGCTTGGGCCCAAGAATGTGCATTTGACCAACAGCCCAGGCGACTCTGGTGCAGCAGGCAGGCAGGGGTCACTGCACAGTCCTGTAGTGGTAGAGAGTTCCAGCTCTGGAGCCTGACAGACGGGAGGATGAGTCCTGCCTCCACACCCTCCCTGCTCTGTAGCCTTTGACTTTCTTTCTGCTGGTGCCCCATGCAGCCCTTAGGAGAGGCTGAGGGGTGCAGAGTTGAAAAGCTCAGGCTCCCCCAGTTGGACCACCTGAGCTTCTGTCCCACTTCTGCCGCTCACTGCCTGTGTGACCTTCTGCAGGCTAATTAACCTCTCTGTGCCACGGCTCCTGCATCTGCACAGGGGAGATAATAATAGACCTGCCTCTCAGGGTTGTTAATGAAAAATACACGTGTGCCGGCGCCCTCTAAACCCTCAGTGAACTGCAGCTCGTCTGCACGGATCTTGACTTCCCAACCGTCTCCCCGCACCTGCCCTTGCCCCCACCGCAGCCAGAGGGATCCTGTTAAAACCTGTGTCCCATTGGGTTACACCCCAACCCACAACCTGCAGTGGCCTCCCGGCCGGCAGCCCCCTTCCTCACCGTGGCCCACCAGTCTGGAAGGTCCCCTCCTATGTCTGTGCCCTCGGTCCCGTCCACCCCTGGCCCTGGCTCATTGCCTTCCCTCTGCCAGGGACTCTCCCTGGTTTGGTTTCTTCTCATTCAGGTCTCAGTCCAAACGCAGGTGCCTGTTATACACTGACTTTTTCATTTAAACAGAATATTTATATTTGCTTATATCCACATAAAGAAACTCTGAAAGATTCTTTAAAAACTAAAAACAATGATTATTGGGCCAGGGAACAAGGCAGAAGAGGGACAGAGGTGACAGAGGGGCTTCCTTGACCAATTCTGGGTTTGAACCATGTGAAGTCTATATATTCACCAAAAATGTATAAATAAATGGCAGATGCATTTTTTAAAAGTCACCTTCCTGGAGAGGCCCTCCCTGACCAACCGAACTAAAACTGCCCCCTCTCCATCTCTCTTTGTCCCCTTGCTGCTTTATGTTTGTTCATAATCATGTCACTAACTGCCATCGTTTTTAGTGTGTTTGATGGATTATTGTGTGTCCGTCCCATTGGACTGTCACCCTGTGAGGACAGGGCCATGTCCCGTCCCGGCGCCATGTCAGAGGAGCTTCACAGATCCCCGCTGAAGAGTGAAGATCATCACAGAGCTACTCGCACCCACCCGGTGGCCTGCACCTCCACACGCTGTCCATGGACGGAACCTGGCACACCATAGGTGCTCAATAAATGTTTGCGGCATGAATGAAGGCATGGATGTCTAAAAGACTTTTCAGTAGATGGACACATATCTTCCAGAGGGACAAGTAAAGCTTTTTAAGAGGAAAACACCTAGAAGAGCTACTGGCACAGAGCAGATGCTCGATACACGGTAGCTGCTATAATTATTACTAAAGTGTGAATGACTTCCCTGGGCCTCTTTCTGTGAGCAGGAGGAAGAAGTGAGGCCAGGAGAGCCCTGAGAAGAGAGGGAAGAAATGCCAGAGACACAAAATTCCTCTTGGGAGTTTCTCTCCAATAATTGTATAATTTCCTTTTTCTTTTCAAAAAGTGTCTGTCTGTGTGGGTCTCTGTGCACCTGTCCTCCCTGCTGTGAGGGGTTCCAGACGTCTGAGGGCCATGAGCCCCCACCAGAGAAGCTACAGTTCAGACTAGTGGTCAGGAAGCCCTCATTCCCCTGAGGGCCCAACAGGGCCACACCTGGGTGTGGGGGCGGGGAGAGCAGGGAGTAACCACCTGTCACCCCACCCACCCCCAGGCTCCTCTAGGCCCTGCTCTCAGCAGCCCTTGAGAGGACACAGATGTGCGGTGGAAAGAACATGATCTCTGGAATCTGACAGCCCTGGATCCTGTCCCAGCTCCTGACCTTCCAGCACATTCTATACCCCTCGTTACCCACTACTTGATATGCCTGGTCTAATTTCATCCTCACAATATCTTTGGGAAGCTGTTGTGTTACTGCCCCATTTCCCAGCTGGGGAGGTTGAGAATCATTTGCTCACGATTACGTCACAGGAGTGTCCCAGGCCAGGAGTCTGTGCCCCCGTCCCCACGGTGCACTGCCCCGGCCCAGGTGCTCCACCCTGCGACCCTCAGTTTCCCTGTCTGTAAAATGGGGAGAACCAGGGCTCGTTTCCCAGTTTATTATGAACATTTGATCACTTTAGAAGTGACTCACAGCAGGATTTGACCCAGGAGGGGCCTGGCAGATGTTTCCTTCCCTCCCCAGGGAAGGCCTGCATCAGCCCCTCATTGTGATGGCAGCCGCGGACGGGTCACTTCCTTGATTTCTCCTGTGAGTGGGATGAGGATGGTGGGGGAGGCACAGATGGGGGGCTGCTGGGAGGACCCACAAGGGCGCAGTGCTCACCAAGGAGGGGGGCATGGGGAGGGGCTGGGGGCTGGAGAACAGCAAAGACGGGCCCGTTTGCCAGGACCTGCGCCACCCCCGTCCCCACAGCCACGTGGCGCCTGCTGCCATCAGCCCTCCAGCAGAGCCAGCAAGGAGCTCACAAAGGAGGGGTGGAGAGAGAGGAAAAAGCAACCCCCTCCCATCTTTTGTTTCCTCCTTGCAGTGTCAGGTTTTGTGTTTTTAAATCCAGCCACTCTGTGGTCCCATCCGGGGCCTCCTGCCTCCTCCCACCTCCTCACTGGTGGCTGTCACACGACACACATTTTTAGTGGTGACAGCTGGCCTTGTGGAACTCGGCTCGAGTACGGGAATGGTTTTTGAGAAAAGAGTGAGCCAAACCACGGCCACTTTAAATAGCAGCGCAGCGGGAGGAAAGCAGGCGAGCCTGTGCAGCAGGAGCCCGCGGCCTGCTGGGTTTCCAGGCGCATGGCCCTGACGGAGGAAGGTCCCACCCGCGAGGACCCCAGAGCTTGACCGTCCCACCTCTGCATTCGATGGAGGGAGAAACTGAGGCCCGGAGAGGGCGGGTGTTGCACCCAAGATGGCAGGCCTGTGAGTGGGGGGGACTCAACCCCAGGTGTGTGCGGGGCCAGCAGCCGGCTCTTCCCTGTGACAAGGCCCGGCCTGCCGATGCCAACCGCCGACTCCTGACCTTGGAGAGAGCCCACTGAGACGGGCGTGACAGGTGACAGCTTCGGAGACCAGGGCTCTCAGATGGGGGCACCGTGAGAGCAGAGGCCCCCAGGGCCTGGAACAAGCCACGTCTTTGCAGGAACTCAGTCGACATTCACAAAGGAATGACAGGCTAGGGTTCCAAGGGGTCCTCAGCATCCCCGGGACCCTCATATTTGTAGCTGCAGATCTGGAGACCCCCCTCGGTCCAGTCCAACACCAGGTACTGTCACTTCTGCCCCCAGAACATTACCTTCGGTAACTTGAAATTGACCATCATGGGAAATCAGCAAATGCCACAAATCGGGGCTTCCCTCCTCCTGAGAGAGCTGGTTGTGTACACCCCCGAGCACTCTGGGCGTGTCCAGGCCCCGCACACCCAGTTCCACAGTTTTACAGACAGACCGCGAGCATCAACTCTGCAGTCCGAGACCTGGGCTTCCATCTTGCCTCTTCCACTCCTCCCTGCGTGAACTTGGGCGGGTCACGCCACCACGCTGAGCCCCCGTCAGCTCCTCTGTAATGTGGGGATAAGAGTTGGGACGGACCTTACGGTGCAAATCAATGAGAAAATACGGGTAGAGCACAGAGCCCGGAAATGCCTTAGTAAGTGGCAGCTGTTCTTATGATGACTGAGCTGACATGGTCCCCTGTCCCTTCGCCAGCAGGTCTCCCCTCTCTGGACCTATGCACCTTTGCTTCTGTCATCCCTAAGGGGCAACCAATGCTCAGGACAGAGCAGCACACTCCAGATCGGCCTGAGCGGGGAGAGGGGAAGAGGCCACTCCCCTTCTGGCTCCAGAGATGGCATTTCTCTTCGCGTAAGAATGCATTCCCCCAGGCTTCCAGACCGCCCAATCCCCTTGCCCTTTGCTGCTCAGTTTTCTCCATGACAATTACTTTCGACGCTGTCTTGGTTGGTTGAATGCCCGTCCCCTCCCCTGTCTTGCCCCCAGAATGTGAGCCCCTTGAGGGCACAGTTTGCTGCGGAGTGTAGACGGCACCCGGCACATCCTGCGTGCTCAATAAACAACCACTCTGGGGGCACCTCAGCGACTGACAGCCTCTCTGCGCCACATCCCAGAGCAACCTGGAGAATGAGGGAGATGTTAAAAATTAGAGAAGGGAAAGATGAAGCAGAAGAAGACGAGAGAGCAACCCCTGCACAGCAAGAGGGAATTTTTGCAGCCTAGAAACCTTAGTTCAACACACCCCTCCATATGCCCTTCTCTGCTGAGAACCTGCTGGTGTCTCTCGTTTAAGGGAGGTGGATTTTTTACTCTCTTTCCTACCCAACTTTATGGAGAAGGCCACCGAGGCTCAGAGAGATGAATACTCTTGCCCACGGTCACACAGCACTAAGTGTGGGACCCAGAATTCTAACCCAGGTCTGATCCCAGAGCCTGTATGCTTGCTATTAATAATCTATTAAGAATCTCCAGCCCTGCCCAAGAGAGTCATCCTGAATCAGGGCCAAGAGAGAGAATTTTCTTCACTATGAGGAAGATTCAAAAATTAAACAGACTGGTATGTGAAGCAGGGAGCTCCCCATCACTAGAAGCATTCAAGTAGAGGCTGAGCAACTCTCAGAGATGGACAGGATGGCAGGGTTCCTGCACTGGATGGGGGTGTGGGAGTGAACTAGAGGGACTTTAGGGTCTCAGTGCCGAGCTGTTTCAATTCTGTAATCCATATCCCAGGCTGTGAGCTGTGGGTCAGTGTTTCTAAAAGTAACACAGTTACTCTGTGTTTCAAGGCTTAGAAAAGAAAAAGTAACTCTAATGAGTTAAATAAATGTATCAGCATGTCATGTTATACATTGAGAAATACACTTATTTTTACATGAGAAAAGCTTTGGTTAATAATATCTAATATTTTATAGTTACTACATGCCAGACTCTAACATAAATATTTTAATATATTAAATATATTTTTAAAAATATGTTATCTGATTTAATCCACACAACGATCCTGTGTAATGGATACCACTATAACATGTGCATTAGTCAGGTTTCTGCTACAAGACTGCTGTGTAACAAACAGCCCCACCAATCCACTAGCTTGTCACATTTCTCTTCCTCTCTCATAGGTCTGCAGGTCAACTGGAGTGACTCTGCTTCATTCAGTGGGTCGATTTGATTGAGCTCCAGGCCACAGGTTGGATTCAGCTCAGCTCCATGACTGTCTCCTTCTAGAACCTTCTAGAACCATCAGCTACCTGGGACATGGTGGCCTTGTAGCACAAGGCAGAAGCTCAGGCAGCCAGGCCAAAAACCCAACCACATTTCAAGCCAATGCTTTTGTGACATTCACTAACATCAAACTGGGCCAAAGCAAGTCAATGGCCAAGCCCTCACTTCAGTGGGCTGGAGACACACACTCTGCCCACTCCAGGGCCCATGGCACAGAGCAGGGATGTGTAACTCCATTACAGGAGGGAATGAAAACGGAGAATAATATCCAATCTGCCCCAAGAGGTTTCACAGATGAGAACCAGGGGCCTCCCATGGGGACACAAGTAGCCCAAGGTGACACAGCTGGTTCCAGTGATTCCAGTTGGGATTCTGACCCAGGCTGCCTGACATCAAAGCTTCTCTGTTGCCACAGATTGTCACAAGTACCTGCTCCATAATAGGTGCTCAATAAATGGTCAGTTCATTATTAAAGTGCACACTTCAAACAGGTGCAGTGTACCGCATGTCATTATAGTCAATGAAACCGCCACATTACTCTTAAAAAGAAACTTTAAAGAAAAGGGAAAAAATGATCAGTCAATAAAGGAACCATTAGTACCTGCTAGTAGTGCAAGGCTTGACTTTGAAGAACATCAGCAAAAGGCTGGAGCTCAGCATCCTCAGCAAGAACCAGAAAGCTCCAGCGACTTCCACAAGGGGCTGATCATGGAGAGGGGTCTACATGGTGAGGCGGCCCCCGGGGGAGAGGACAAAGGGAGGCCTGGTTCTTCCCAAGAACCAAAGGCCGAGAGAGAGAATGCCGGCCCGCAGATGGAGCAGCGGAGGTAAGGACAGAGGAGGGTCCACTGCTTGCTGAGACCCGTGCCAAACGCCCTCGCACAGAGGCAAAGAGGGCGATGCACCGAGCCGGCCAGTGAGCGCGGGCGGGCCGTGGGACTCAGGGAAGGGGATCAAGGGTGCGGCCCACGGTCAGTTCCAGCATGATGCCCGCCCTTTCATCTCTCAGGATGCAGACGTGATCAGGGGTGAAGACAGTGAGGGTCTAGCCCTTGACCAGCGGGACCATTCCAATCCTTTGCTTTGGGACCCAGAATTCGAGTCGCACCATGCCTTGGAGTCTCAGCCTTCTCCTCGGTAGAGAACAAAACAAAACAGAACAAAGGGAAGGTGTTAAATAAAAGGCAAGGATGGAGCATCCACCCTCCCTGTCCCAGACGCTGGATCGCCCGGTGCCCAAACGTGGAGGAGGAGCGAACAGATGGAGAAGGAGTGATAGCATGGCTGTCCGCGCCTCCCAAATTACCGCCCCAGGCTGTCACGGGCACCCGGCTGCCGGCCTCCCGAAAAGGAGGAAATGGCGGGTCCCACGCCTGGTGGGAAACACGCCACGCCTGTGAAGTCTTCTTACCAAACACAGTGAACTGGGATCTGGACAGGCCTCCAGACGCGGTGCCAATTTACAGAAAATATGTGGAGCGGAGAAACACGTTAGAAACCACCACGGGGATGCAGTTGGCAAGATCCAGCCTGAAGCCTGTTTGAGAAGAGATTTAAAACACTTATCAGTTTCAGTGTGTGGCCCTTATGTAAACATGGGTTCAAACGAAAATAACTACATATGAGTGCAGGTTGTATATATTTTATGTAATATGCAGTTATACGTTACATACATAAATATAATTATACATTAAATATCTAGTATATGAATACGTTAAATATTATATTAATGTGTTTATATATTAAATATAAATTGAGACCTTTGGAAATTTGATGACATCACACGCGAGTTTTACATATAATTATGTATGAAATGTATTTATGCTTATGAGACACGTGATGATACTGATTTGGGTTTTTTAGGTCTTGTAGCTATGTGTTAAGTTTTGAAAGGCCCTTATTTTTCAGAGCTGCATACTGAAGTATTTCCAGATGAAACAATATGATGTCTGGGATTTGCTTCAAAGTAAATAGGGAGAGGAAGGGGGTGGGGGCAGCGGTGACACGAGACTGACCAGGAGTGATCACTGGTGCAGCTGGGCGACGGGCACCGAGCTCATAAAACTATTGTCTCCATTCTTGGAAAATATCTGAAAATTTCCATCATGAGAGGATAAAGGGAAATAACTCCTATAATAAAAAATTTAGAAATTTTTTTCCCAACTTTTTTATTGTGGTAAAATACACATAACAGAGGATTTGTGGTCTTAACCATTTTTGAGAGCACGGCCCTGTGGAGTTAAGTACATTCACATTGCTGTGCAACCGTCCCCACCATCCGTCTCCAGAACTCTTTTCATCTTGCAAAACTGAAACTCTGTCCCCATTAACCCCTGGCAACCGCCACTCTACTTTCTGTCTCTAAGAATTTGACGACTCCAGGGACCTCACACAAGTGGAATCACACAGTATTTGTCCTTTTGTGACTGGCTTATTTCACTTCGCATAGTTTCCTCAAGGCTCACCCATGCTGCAGTGTAAGTCAGAATTTCCTTCCTCTGGAAGGCTGAATAATAGTGTACGTATAGGCCACATTTTGCTTATCCATCCATCCATCAGTGGACACTTGGGTTGCTTCCACATTTTGGCTATTGTGAATAAGGCTGCTATGAACATGGGTGTACAAATATCTATTTATTGAAAGTTTCTCTAAGAAGATACTCGTGGTGGCCATCCTTTCCAAATCAGAAGTGGGAACTTGTGACCTGACATTCCTGCAACATTCCAAATAAAATATATTGAGCACATACAAATGCAGGCACCACGCAGACACTGTGCAGACCACAGTGAGCAGATGGACACACTCTTGGCCTGACAGGTCAGAGGGCCTTGGGGGAAGGGGACAGGGCATTTGGGGTCAGGCCTATGCTTCCAGGAGCTCTGGCAGGGTGGTGGGCTGAGAGGGGACAGTGCTCACCAAGGTGTAACAAATTCACCAGCCAAGCAAAGGCCAACAGCAGAGCCATTCCACGCACGCCCATCAAAGTCACTGTCCTGCACCCATCCAGGAAGTGACCCTTTCGTCCTCTCCATCCCTCCCTCCCTGCAGCCCTCCTCTGAACACTGGAAGGGGCCACCTCTGCTTCAACAGGAGACTAACCTGCAGGCAAACTTTGCAGTGAGCCGGAATCTCTCTTTCTCTTCGTTGTTCTGATCAGTGCCCAGGAAATGAGGTGGTTTTCAAGTGGTGATGGCTTCTCTTCAGAACCCAAGAAAGCTGGGACAGTGCATTCTATCCACTCACCATGAGCCCCTGTGTGCCAAGGCCTGAGCAGGCCCCAGGGGGACCAAGGTGGTCAAGTCCTGATTCTGCTCTCAAGGGGTTCACATTCTAGCTGGAGAGCCAGACACATGCCTGATGGCAGTGCAGCAAGGACAGTGCTGTGATGGGGGAAGCACAGGCCCAGAAAGGGCCCCAAACCCCAAAGAAAGGGAATACCTGGGCCGACTCGTGGCGGGTAGAGGGGTGGCCTCCAGGGACTCAGAGAGGAAAGTGGCCATGTTCAGGGTGGGGCTGAGCTCCAGAAAAGAGGCTGAGAGGTGGGCAGCGCCAGAGAATGAAGAGCCTGTAGGCAGAGGGGAAGGGTCTGGATTTTACCCAGGGGCAATAGGGAGCCATTGATGACTGTTCAGCAACAGAGAGATCTGAGCAGATGTGCCCTCGAGAGTTCCATCACTCTGGCTGCTGTGGTGAAGACTGGAATGGGACGGGTGCAGGCTGGAGGAGGACAGAGGGGTCGGAGGGTCCCACATCAATCAGTGGGAGTCTCCATCCCCACCTTGGAAGCCCGCCTACAGGGCCAGCCCCTCCTCTGCCCCCAGCACTGGAAACTCCAGAAATACCCAGGGCTGCTTCTCTGGCCTCCACCCCGACCTCCCGACCAGCTCAGGAAGACGTGGCTGGAAAGGCAGAGCTGCAAAGAACCCGTGTGTGCCTTAAGAACTTGGGATGGGAGCCAGAGAGACCCGCTGGGCCACTTGGTGTTTGTGAAGCCTCGAGAAGGTCCTCACCTCTCCGGGCCTCAGTCTCCTCACCTGTGAGATGGAGATGATGCCTGTGCTTCCCCTACAGGGAGGTGAAGAGAAAAATGTGGATGGCTCACACGGCGCTTGCTCAGCAGACGCTGGATATTGATGACCAGCAGTAGTACGGTATGACTCTCCACAGGCCCCAAGAATCCACAAAATCCCCACCCTTCCACCCCAGGCAGCAGGGTCAGGTGTTTCTGGACTTTTCTACCCGCCTTCTTGTGACTCCTGCTCTGAAAGGTCCCCTCCCTGATTCTCAAGCCAGTGAGATCCTGCCTATGCTTCAGAGCCCAGTCCAAAGGTCACCTCCTCCTCACAGCCCGCTCGGATTCCCCCTCCCCACAACACAGAGACTCTCACGCCTACAGGCCCCAGGGCTCACCTCTGTGCCAGCTCCTAGTTCCCCATATGCTAAAAAGCTTGTGTCACCCTGTCACCTCCCCCTTCAGACTAAGGGGTGAGGTCCCAGCATAGGGGCTGGTATGGAGCAGGACTTTTAGTAAATGTGGGATGGATGGGTGGAGAGATGGATGGACAAATGGATGAAACAAGTTTAGTGCATTAGTCAGAATTAGTTGCAAGTACAGAAACCCAACTCGAACTGCTGTAAGCCAAAGTGGGTAGACTCACTCAGCTAAGGCTGGATCCAGGTGTTCAAACAATGTCATCTCTTTCTCTCTCTCTCTCTCAGCACTGCTCTCTACTGTGTTGGCTTCATCTTTGCCCAGGCTGTCCACATGGCTGATCCTGGCAACTCTGGCCTTATATCCTACCAGCCTACACTGTCAGCAGAGAGAGAGCCTCACTTTCCCCTTAGCAGAGCCCATGTCCCAGGATTGCCTCTCATTGGCCTGCCTTGGATCACATGACAACACCCACCAAGCCCTCTGGCTGGAGGGTGGCCAGGCCAGGATCACGTGCTTGTCCCCGATGGAGGACGGGGAACCACTTGAACCCGGGAACTGAGGGTGAATAAAAACAACAGCCACACCCCACGTTTCCAGTCCCACCCCAGGGTGGATCTGCAGGCCGGGTCTGGGGGAGTGCGACCCGCTGCTGTGGCGGGAGAGTAAAGAGCAGACAGAGGTCCCTCCTCAGAGAGCTCGGCCCCCAGAGGAAACTGACAGGTACCACGTGACTAGGAGCTGTGCCGGGCGGTGTCAGAACCCAGCAGAAGGCCCGCAGAGGGCGTCCGCGGAGGAAGCCGGCCCTGGGCCTGGGGTGCTCAGGGAGGGCCGTCCAGAGGAGCAGATGCCAAGGCTGTGGCTCCCAGACCCTCCTCCCCCAGGGATAACCTGCCCCACCCACCCCCACCCGGCAGATTTCCCGGCCACACCCCAGACCCTGGTAAGAGGAGGCCGTGAGTCCCCAGCTCTGACTGGCCCTGATTCTGGAGGGAGGGAAGGGCACCACACCCCACAGTGTGCATTTGAGGCAATAATACCCGGAGTCATTTCGACGGCGATGAAAAATTCAAAAGCAGTCACTTCCCATTCCTCCCTCTCAATAACAACGACAGTAACAATAATAGTAATAATGGCCACGCAGTGAACATTGTGTACGCCCTGTGCAACCCTGGGAAGTGGCCGGTATTGTCGCCACCTTACAGACAAGGACCCGAGGATCAGAGAAGGGACGTCACCGGCCCAGTGTCACACAGTGAGAGCTGAACTGGGACCGGAGCCCCGGGTCTGGGTGATCCCAGAGCTGTGCCCTCAACGTTTCGCTGATTCCTTTCCCTCTAGAGTGGTGGTCTCCATCCTCGGATGCCCGTCACACTGCCTCAAGAGCTGCGTAAAAATCCACATTCCTGGGCCCCTCCTCAGACCCTCTGCATCAGGATCTCCGGGCGCAAGGGGCCCAAGGATCTGCATTTGACCAGCCTCCGGGGAGACTCCCATACAGCCAGACCAGCAGGCATCTGGGAAAGCCACTTGATTTCCAGAATATCAACCCAGAAATCCCACCAAATGGGTGAGGATTCCAGTGGAGACAATTCTCATTCCTCAGAAGCCTGAGGGTCCCACTGGGGACCTCTGAGGGACAATGCCCCCTTCGTCCTTCCCCGCCCCTCCTCGTGGCCCACATACCCTAAGTTTTTAACTTAAGAATTCAGGGTCCTCTGCCCTGTTCGAGCACAAGTGCACGGTTCCCACCAGGATTGGGGGGGGGTGGGTCTCAGGCCAACACTTTCCTCGCATTCCGATCTTTTCATGACGAAGAGGCCCCCAGGCCTCGAGAGCGAGTCTTTCCTACCATCTGAACTGCATTTGTGAAGGGGTAATCGAGTTGCTTCCCCATTTTTTATTACTCAAAGACAAACCACAGCCAGCCAGGCCCCTGATCTGGGGGCCACGGTCACAGAGATGATGTCGTCCTCGCCTAGAGCACAGACACCCGATGTTTCTGATGGGGCACGGGAGCTTCCTCCTGCTGGGCTTTCTCAAGTGTCCAGAACTTTCCAGAAGTCCCGGAGCCCGAGATGCCAGGTAGAGAGCCAGGTTCCAGGCAGTGAGGCTGGGAACTATTTGCCAAGGTCACCGTGGAAGCAAAGCACGGGTGCTGTCAGCATTGAGGCCCAGGCTTCCTGCCTCTCTCTTCGGATGTGACCAGAGACGAGAGCACGTCCCCTGGGGTCTCTGGGCCACAGTGCCAGAGTAGGGAGAACAAGAGCAGCGACCCAGTTAGGGCTCATTTTCAAGAGCAGAGCCCCAGACATGGCCGCCTCCACCACCAGGCAACTCCCTGGAACTGGAGACCCCAACATCTGGCCTGAATCCTTCCTGCTTCTGCCACATCTGGGGTGGGGGATGGTGTGAAAATGACCCTCCTCTATTTCCCAGGGCTCGTTCCCGACAGTTGAAGACTCTGAGAAGAAACGCTTCTCTTGAATCTCACACAGAAGCTCGTTCAGTAGGAATTTGCTGAGAGTCTCAGTTTCCCCTCCAAGGCAACGTGGATGCTGAGCTTTCCCTCGACCCCCGTCTCCCTGCCTGGCTCCTGGGACAGCCCCAGGACAGCACCAAGCCAGCTCCTGCTGCAACCCTGCCCTGGGATGCCCCCTGCCCCTAGGGACAAGCCAGGACCTGGAAACAGCACCCCTGGGCCGGGTCCCGGCTCTGCCACTGACCCCTGGTCAAGGTTGGGCCAACCATCCTGCCTGAGAAATAGTCACACCTTCATTTGAGATCAAATGGACACTCCTCACCATGGTTCCAGGTCCTTCAGATGTCCTCACTGGACTCACCACCTCTCACACTGGCCCTTTCCCGGTGCTCTTGCCCTCCAGCCCCTCTTCTTTAGCTTCTCCAAAACCCCAAGTCCCCTCCGGCCCCAGAGCCCTGCCTCAGGCTGTCCCCTCCGACTGGAACACCATTCCCTGCTCCTGACCTGGCCAAGCCAGGCCCAGTCTGAAAGTCACGGTCCTCTGGAAGACTGGCACACACCTCGGGCCTCGTTCGGGCCCCGTGCCGCCCTCCCCACGACCCAGGTGGGGTCCTCTGATGTGCTATAATGGTGGACTCCGTCTGTGGTCCCCCTCTGACGCCCCCCCTGACAGGAAGCTCTGTACCCCAAAGGGCCAGACACATAGCTGACAATCAGGGCTTGGCCAGCGGAGACTGGAAAGCTGTCAGCGAGATCACGGGTTTAAAGCGCGGTCTCGGCCGCCGCGGGGGAGGCGGGGGCTGAGGTTCGCGAGCGGAGGGCGGTGAGTCAAGGATGGGGAGGGCGCCCGGCCCGCCCCTTAAAGGGCCCCGGAGAATGCGCCGCGGCCGTCCAGGGGTCCCCGGCGTCGTAAGAGTTAATTCAAAGGGCCTTCCACCGGCGGAAACCGTGCAGGGGAGAGGGGCCTGCATTGCACGCCCCCAATCGCGAGCCCTGCGGGCGCCCGGCTACTCCGCGCACGTCCGCGCCACCGGCGGCGCGCCCGGGGCCGCTGCGCTGAACTACAACTCCCATGATGCCGCGCTCCGCGGCGGGCCCGGGCGGAGCGAGCGCCGGCGGCGCCGCCCCTCGCGGCCTTCTGGGGATTGTAGTTCTCCCCGGAGGGGCGCGACCTGGGGACTGGGGCGTCTGGGCGTTCTCTTGGGGAAATAAGGAGCCTCTGCGGCCCGCTAGTAGGGAGGGGCTGAAGACGCTGGCTGCCTGCCGGCCTGGCTGGGGTTCATTTCACTCCAGCAGCTGTCTCTCCCAGCGTCACTTCTTCTCCATCATCATCATCATCATCATCATCATCATCACAACAGCTACTCTATTTAGTGAGCACCTACTGTGTCCCTGGCCCTGTGCTCATCTCTTGGAGGACAGAGATAAAGACGGACGGGGTCCCGTCTTTTCTGGCACACAGTCCAGGCAAGGAGACAGACATGGGACATTTCATCGCACAAATACTTAATTGTGCTGGGTCTAAAGGAGGAGAGCATGAGGCTGTCATAGTAGGGGCGACAGGGAAGGTGATGGACTATTTTCTGAGCCAAAGACAGACACGAACAAAGAGTAGATGATGGACTGGAATCTTTGAAATTCAAGGGATGCATTTGATGGGTGGGGTGGGAAAATCCAGAACCATCCCTGCAAACCCCTTCATTTTCCCCAAGACGACGTTTGCCCAGAAAGACAAGGGGACCTGCCCGGAGTCACACAGCAAATCAGAGGAAGCTGGGCCAAGGAGGCAGCCCCAGATGTTAAAGTCCCCAAGGCCGGAGCCTGGGCCTCACATGTGTTCTATAACTACCCCCCAGCGCGCGCTTGCGCGCGCATGCGCGCACACACACACACACACACACACACACACACACACACACACGCCTCTCATCAGCCTCGCACACGGTGGGTGTGAGGAAGTGATCCAGGGGCAAAGACATCCATTGCCCAGTGTCCTCCCTCCATGTGGCAGAGCCCAGGCTTTCCTCGGTGGGGGTCTTCACCTCCCTGAGCCTGTGTCCCCATCGATGAAAGGAGAGCACAGTCCACCCACCTCGTGGGGTAGTTCTAGCAGAAAAACCAAAAATGATGGATGTGAAACTGGCGTTTAACAAGCAGGGGGGTGCCAGTGTGAGTCACTTTCTGTTCCGTGCCCCAGTGCGACGCTGTGGGACAGCCAGGAGCCCTCTGTGGGCCGCAGCTGGGTGCCAACCGGGGGACAGCTGCCAGGGTGGGAGGCGCGAGGGAAAGAGAGACCCGGGGGGTCTGGAAGACCCTCTCCAAGGAGTTGCAGTTTCCTCTGAGCCCTGAGGACGCCCCCGTCGGGTCTCCAGGGTCAGCATGGAATGTGCCTCCCTCAGGCATACGTCGCAGGTGCTCAGTTTGAATAGCAGAGCTTTGGCGCAAGTCTGGCCATGTCACCTGTCCTGAAAAGCCGTCCATGGCTCCCTGGAGCCCTCCGGATGAAGTCCACACCCCTTAGCTTGACCCCTGCCCACTCCTTGCCCCAGAATTCACCAAGCCCTTCCCTTCTAGGGACCTTTGCAGGTCTTTGGCCAAAGCTACAGGTTGGCAACCCAAAAGGCATTCCAATCCCTCTCTCTTTCTTTCCTCTACTATAGAGATGAGCAAATGTTTAAACTCAATTTTCCCAGCCTCTCTTGCAGTTCAAGGTGGCCATGCAACCCAGTTCTAGCCAATGAGATAGAACAGTGATCCCTGGGGAGCAATTCCCTTTCTGAGTAAAGAGATGGAGTCAGGCAAGGAAAAGGCCTTTTCATCCTTCGCTCTTTGGCCTTTTTCTCTTTCCCCTTCTTCCTGCCTGGAACACAGACATGAGGCCTGGGGGTTCAGCAGCCGTATTGTGGCCACGAGGCAGCAATGTGAGTTCAAGGCCTCCTTGCTGAGGATAAGGAAGATAGAAAGAGCCGAGGTGCCTGGTGGCATCTATAAGCCACGACCCCAACCACTACCCCAACCCCTGACTGCTCACCCTAGGCTTATTGTTGTCTAAGTCAAAATTCCCTATCTGTTTAAGCCGCTGTAGTAGAGTTTCTTTATTTGCAGTGAATACAATGCTGATGACACAGGACCGTGCATGAATGGTCCCTACTGAGCTCATATCTAATTGCTTTCCTTGGGGCTCACTATACTCAGCCTCTTTTGATTCTTTGACCAGGCTGAGCTCATTCCTGCCTCAGGGCATTTGCACTTCCCACATCTACTCATGGCTGGCTCCTTCCATCATCCAGGTCTCAGCTTAAATGCCCCCTCCCCTGAAAGGCTCTCCCTGTCCACTGCCCAATCTGAGGGAGCCTCCCCAGGCACCTCCACCACATGACCCTGCTTATTTTTACCACCCTTCCTTATTGCTGTCTCTTTTTATAGTCATTTCTTCATTTGCTCATCATACAGAATGTGAGCTTCATGGGAGGGGTTGGGATGTTTGCCTGTATTGCTCGCCTCTGTAGCCCCAGTGCACAGCACACAGTAGGCTCACTAAAGGTTTGGATGAATTAACTGTGTTCATTAGCGCTGCTCTCCTGCCTGATGTGCTCGCTCTCCCTCTTTGCTGGAAGCTGGAAATTCCCCCTCTTTCTTCGAGCCACCCCCTCAAAAGAAGCCTTCCTCGGACTCCTGGACGTGGGCTGGGCCGGCTCTGGTTCCTGCACCCCTGACTTTCCGTGTCTCTCCTCCTCTGCCCTTTCACACTCGAAACTGCAGGGTCCTCGACATCTCCATCCGTTAGAGGTCATCTTCCCCTCCAGGACGTAAACTCCAGGACGGCTCGGACTGACTTCTTTGTTCCCTGTTTCCTGGCCAGTGCCTGGCACAGGTGGATGCGTGTGTTGAATGAATGAATGAATGAATGAACAATAGGGGCTCCTTACTGACTGTGTGTGTGACTGTGTGTGTGACTTGGTCACCATCCCAGCCTAGGTCTCGGTCTCGAGGGCAGGGACCACCTAAGACCCATCCGCCCGCCTCCCCCTGCTACAAGGAAACCTAAATCAGAGCGGGTGTCCGGGCAGACCTGCCTCGCTGGGAACAAAGGGGCGGCTGGCGCTTCTGCCCGGACAGGCGCCCGCGTGGCAGCGCCGAGCACAGCCGGCGGGCTGCACCGCCCAGGGGCTGCGGCTCCTCAGCGAGGTTGGCCCCTTCCCTCCACCCCGTCCTCCTTCCTCGCCCTCTCCCCAGACAACAGCGCACGCCCTCTGCCCTCGCCTGGAATTTTCCTCCTCGAAGCACTCTACAAGCACGAGCTCGTGAGCACAGCAGCCCCTCGCCCCCGGGAGGCTGCTCCCTGGACGTCTTCTGAGTCATCGCCAGAGCTGACCGACGAAAACAAGTTTGTCCCCCAGAGCAGTGCAGCGCCACGGCCAAGAGCAGCGCGGCTCAGGGAAGGGGCGAGTGAAGGGGAGAAGGCCGCCCCGCCGGGCCGCGGGCCTGTGTCGGCTGCAAGAACCGGGAGAGCAGGGGCCACCGGAGCTTCTGTCCCCTGCCCGGCTGCTGGCGCGTGGCCCTCACACCTGGCCCCTCTGCCCGCCTGTCCCTCCTGGCCCGCGTCGCCTCTCCGCCACTGGGGTTCCCCGCCCCACGGCCACAGCCCAGCGAGCCGACGACCACGGCTCCTGACGGAGAGGTGGTGTCGGCCACGTGGCGCAGACAGCAGCTGCTTTGGGACTGGACGACCTCGGTTCCAATCCCAGATCTGCCACTTACAAGCTGGGGACTGTGGGCGAGTGATTGAGACTCGGTGCCTCCCTCTGGAATGGGGCCGCGATGGCGCCGCCTCCTCAGGGTTGGTCGTAAAAGATCTCTGAGATGATGTGTGAAAAGCATCTGGCGCTTCCGCAACAGCGGGCAGCTCCCAACCTCTCTGGTTCCGGGGGCTACAGAGGGGCTTCTGATGGGGCATGGCCCGATGTAGAGAACCAAGTCCCGTGAGTCATGGAAGCCCACTACAAAAGCGGCGGTGGTGGCCTTCTCCCTGAGGGAGAGGCTGGTCATAGCCACCCCCATCTCTGTACCCCGTACCATCTCAGCTACAGAGGGTCATTTAGTGAAGACCCAAACAGCCCAGAGGACACCACAGAAAACACTCAAAGGTTAGATGGGCTCATGGTAAAACTCCGGAAATACTTCTCTCTAGAAACTCCTCCCCTTCGTCCCAACAAATAAGTGATTGGGCCCCCACTGTGTGCCAGGCATCGTGCTGGGCACAGGACTCTGCCTCCAAAGGTGGTAAAAGAGAGCTGGGGGTCTCTCCAGGACCCGTACCAGCCACTTCCTACTTTATACTACAGTGAAAAGGTTCTCATGTATGTGGCCCCCACATGTGGGCCCCTGAGGACAGAGACGCTGCTTAGCAGGTAAGAACGCTGCTGGCCAGCTGGGCGTCTGTCTCACCCTCATCTTCCCTCCTAACAGAACCTTGGTTTTGTTCAAGTGGGCAAATATGCCCAGATAAAAATATTCACTTCCCAGACTCCTTTGCAGCTAGCTGGTCCGCTTGACCCAATTCTGCCCAATGAAATGTAATTAGGCGTCTCCTGCTGGGAATATCCAGGAAATCAGTTATTTTTCTGATAAAACGAGGACTTCACCTGGCAGGGGCTTTTTGTCCTTTGACCTTCACTTTTCCCCAATCTTCACACCAATTTTCCTGCCTGGAATGCTGTTACAATACCTGGAGGTGAAGCAGCCATTTTGTGCCATAAGGATGAAAGCCACATGCTAGGGATAATGGAAGAGAAAATCAGGACATCTCAAGAGGCTGCCACAGCTCTAATTGCCTGCAAGACTGTCTGTGTTTAAGCCATCATTGTCGGGTTTCTGTGACTCAGAAATCCTGACTCATCACCAGGCCACCTCGGAGACCCTCACAGTACTCAGCAGAAGGGCCAGCACACAGCAGCTGCTTAATAAATATGAGTGAGCAATGGAGTGAATGGATGGATGAGGCAGACCAGACCTCTCATGTGCCCTGTAGCCCTGAGACTGCAGGACCTGAACTCCAAACTCAGCCTGAAAGGGAAGGGTTGGACAATTCCATCAGAGTTAGGAGACCTGGATTCCCAGACCAGTCCTCCCCAGACCATGCCATCTGACCCTGAGCAAGTTCCTTTCCCTCTCTGGGCCTCAGTTTTCCTAGCTGAAAAATCAGTGTGTGAGATTTGCTGGTCTTTGGGTGGGTCTGCCAGAGGAGCAGCCAGATTTATGGGCAGTGGCCCCCATGATTCTTTCTCTTCTTCTGGTGAGGGAGGAAGGGGGTTCCTCTCAGCTTGAAACCCAAATTCCACAGAGGGGACAACAAAGGAAGAAGCTGCTGGGTTGGTTATTATCTGAAAGGGCTCACCTTGACCAAGCTCACCTCCTGTGCCAAACGCCATATTCATCTCTTTGAATCTTCACACCCTGCGAATTGGGTGCTCTTATTATACCTGTGGAACAAATGAGGAAACTGAGGCACAGGGGTTAAACAGCTTGGCCTCATTTACCAGGTTAGCATGTGGCAGGCCAGGACCAGAGAGCTGAAGGGATAAGGCTGGACATCACTGTGATGCCCAGTTATGGGGCCAGAGGGAGGGGAGCCTACAAGAGCTGAAGTCATTTTTCCCAAGGTCCCAGGGAAAAAAATTCAACAGGCCGGACTCCAGGCCTTTCTGCCTCCAAAGCAGGTGCCCCTGACCACTGCATCTCCCTCCTGGGAGGAGCTGGCCATAGGTGGGGGGAGAAGGATAGGACAGACAGACACCAGTGTGACTCTAGCCCATGGAACGTTTGCTGAGCAGAGATGCTCAGAGCCGCAGGAACACAGAGAAGTGAATGGTTCTGATGGGGACATCAAGGAAGGCTTCCTGGAGGAAACAGCTTTGGAAGGGGACATTTTGAAGGGGTGGGACCAGGGAAGGGATTGTATTTCACACCTGAAGAACCCCCAGGAGGGCTGGGTGCTCGCTCCACTGTGTCCTCTGAGTGTGGGGGAAGGCTGACTGTGGAGGCAGCCCGCCCAGGACTCTGATTCCCCATCAGACCATGTGCTGGTCCAGAGTCTTCCTCAGGACTTGGCACAGGCCAGGGCTCAGGGGAGGGAGGGAGGCTGGAGTCTGGCCATTGTGGATGTGACAGAGGAGGAGGGAGGTCAGAAGGCTGGATGCGGCTCAGCCGGGTCCCAGGGCACCTGGGGTGAGTGGGGCGTGAGGGCAGGAGCTCTCGCAGGGCCCCAGCATGGCACACAAGGTGGCTCCCTCTCTGATACGCCCTTCCCTGTTCCTGCATCTCCCACCTTCTGAACCCATGACATTCCCGCCAGCCCAGGGAACCTCCAGCCGCCCCAAGAAGACAGGAAGTGCTGGCTGGCAGAGGAGGCCGGATGGGTCAGGGGGTTAGACCCACGTTACAGTCACTGAGCCCTTACCCTCCCTCCCAAGATTCTGCATGATTAACAAGCCCCTGGGTGGGTTCCGAGGCGCAGCCAGGTTTGAGAAGCACAGACTTACCTTGTGTAGGTCTCAGTTTCCTTATCCGGAAAATGGGGTCATATACGTCCCAACCCCATAGCATAGCTGTAAATATAGTGAGATGGCGTGTGGGGCTGTTTAGCGCCGGGGAAGAGCCTTGCAAATAAATGATGGTGACTGTTATTTCACACACTTGACCAGGAACCAGCCACAGCAATGAGGCATCGGCCCTGACCTCTGCGTAGCCCAGGAAATGGCCTGGAGACTGCAAGAAGCTGGAGGGTCATTTTAATTGTGAAAAGTTTATCGTGACCAAATAGTCTCCCAGATCATTTTTAAAATGCAAATTTATCAACAAAGAGGAGAGCCTGATGTAGTAATTAGCAGAGAGGAAAGCAGAAAGTGAATAAACGGAAAACCAGCCTCCTCTACCCGCCTCCAAACATGCCCAGCAGGAGTCAAATATTAATTAACTGCTTCTTCCACTTGGCCCCCTGTTTGCAGGATCCATTCATGTTTTTTATAACAAACGCCGGAGGAGCCAGCCAACAAAACCCGTCTCACCAGAGGAGCCCAGAGTCATCAACGGAACAGATGCCCGGCTGGGCTGGACCTTGGGGAGTTTTCTCTTAAAACAAATGCACCCCAATTTTCGATAATTTGTGTCTGATGCCAAAGAGCAGGGGGGCGGGTATGATTACATTTCCCTGGATTGCAAGTATTCACAGGTATTCGGAGCTGTCAAAAACTTGCACTCTTGAAAATAATAATCCCACAGAACATTGAAATTATGATCACAGTATCCAGGCACAAAGACAATTTCTGAAGTAAAACACATTCTGAACACAGTGAAATAAAAATTTTAAATTAATAGCTAGAGATTTTTTAAAAAAATCTAACTTGGTGGAAATTTGAAAACTCTCTTCCAAATAACTCTTGAGATAAAGAGGGAATTCAAAAGGAAACTACATACTATTTAGACATTTCACGCTATTTGGACATGAGATAAAATGAGAGCATTGAACACTAAAACTTATAGGATGCAGCCAAAGCAACACTCAAAGGAAAATTCATATCCATAAATACACCTAAAAGGTATTAAGTTCCTGAGAAAGAGATTCTTGTAACAGAAAGTTGACTTACTCATCAAACTGCCCCCAGTAAGGGGAGAAACTTCTGTCTAGTTGTCTTGCCATGTTTCCTTAAAGCTCCCACAAAGCAGAAAAACTGCTAATACATGTTTTTTTTCCCCCCAAAACTCTCCATCTCCAAACTTGAGTCTGGTGATGAAATTCCAAAAGTAGCAGAGATGCTTCAGTGTACACTGGGTTTACTACCTCCATCTGACAGACAAAGAAAGAGGCTAGAGAAAGTCTGTAATGCCTGCCGAGGACCCACACTCCCAGTCCTGTTCTCATTACTGGCTGCCTTTACCTGGAGCCTCAGGGATGGGGAGAATAAGGAGGCCAAAATTCTAGATGCAGGCTCTTCCATTCATTAGCTGTGTGACCTTAATCAGGTCACTGAACATCTACGTCATAGTCAGCTTTTGCCATAATGATGCCATGTAACAAACAACCTCAAACTCTCCCAGGCTTCCTAGGCAAACATTCACTCTCATGCTCATTGGTCTGTAGTTGACAGAATTGACTGGTCTAGGCTGGACTCAACTGGGTAGTTCTGTTTCAGGCCATGGGTCAGTTGAACTTGGCTCCAGCCTGCTGAACAATAATCCAATCTATCCTACTTTTTTAGCTCCAGTTTCCTTGTCTGTAAAATGGGGTTGATGAAAATTTCTCCCTCATAGGAACAGAAGTCCTGAGCTTTGCTCTACCTAACCATCCCTGCACCCTGCACTGGTTGGCTTTGGACTTGGGTTACGTCCCACTGCTGCCCGGCGAGGGGATGGAGTTGCCAGCCCTGGGGCTGGGGCTGGAGCCAATGCCACCCAAACCACAGGGTTGCCCCTTGACGGAGAAGAGTTGGAACCTGCGTTGGGAGGTTGACCACGAAGCCCACTACCAGTGTTATACACGTTCCTGTTAACCATCAAATTTAGTTACCAGGTTTCCAAAATTGCCCAAGTCACTACAAGGGTCACCTCGCATTATCCAGGCCCCCCTGGTGCTGTAAGCAAGGCTGGCATCACTCATTTTACCAGCTGCCTTTTTGACTTCATCAGTGTCTGAGTCCCTCTGGCCCAGGACTGGACTGGTGGGTGTCCTCGTCCAGAACCCTGGAGATGGGGGGCTCGAACAGACGTGCTTCCAGGTTTGGTCTCAGGATGATTCCCCAGTCAGTCCAGCCTCATTTTCAAAACCATGAGAAATCCAAAGGCAGGAGGGTAGCGTCGTGAAGCACTTGGGTTTAGGGGAAGAAAAGACTCCCAGCTCTCCACTTTCTGACTCTTTAAATTTAAGCAGATTAGGTAAGCTCTGTGCACCTCAGCTCCCTCATCTGGGAGCCAGGACTGATGACAGCGCAGGTGGGCGTCTGCCCGGAGTGGGGGAAGGATGATTCAGAACACGGGCTCCGGAATAGGCAGCACCAGGCTGGAACCCCAGTTCTTACAATGAGGGATCCTAGAAGGGCTTTGGTCTCTTCATCTGTAAAATGGGGATGATGCAACAAGCTGCCTGACGAGGCGTATAAACCCCGTGCTGTGAACCACCAAGTGCAGTGTCTCGTACATACTCAGTGCTCAACAAAGAATGGTTCCCCTCCCTTCTCCATGGCCCAAAACACACTGCATAGGCTGCCTTAATCAACATGGGGACAGAGCTAGTCATTCAATGTGGGGTGATGGGGTATGTTGTTTGATGTGCCTTATAAACGTTAACTACTCCAGGGAGTAAAATATCCAGACTGTCAAATGTAAGATACATCCCAGTTTCAGAGAAGTTAGATATGGGGGGAATGAGGGCCTTAAAATAGATTAAATTCAGTGTGTGATCTTACAGGTGGGAAATTAAATGTTGTCTGATTTCATTACCTTGGGATAGCTTTGTCTCCCTGGGTACACCGCATACCACTGGAGAACGGGCTGTCCATTCCCCTTCTCTTACATCCTGTGAAGGGTTTAGCATTTGGTCGATACTCAACAAGTATCTGTTGAAGGAGCAAGTCAGTCTCTCTCTCCATTCATCAAAGAAGCAAGGAATGAATCAACAATGAATGACACTCGATTTAAAAACTGTGCTCACCACTCGGGGAGGGACAAGAAGGTTAAAATGTTTTTTCTTTTCAAGACGGACTTCCATGCTGGACTGATATTAAAATATATTTTTGTACACATCTGATATTTGCAAAGCTAAAACAGTTGTTCATCAAGGTCTTTTCACACAGAGAATGTTTGTTCACTGAACAAACACTAATTGAGCATCTATTATTTGCTAGAGACTAAATAAGCTGCCAGGCACAGAAACTTATGTCCCTGCCCTCAGGGAGTTCAGTCTAGAGGGGGAGACAGACAGATATGAAAAAAAAGAAGCATTTTCTTGGTAGTTGTGAGATAAGAAGCCCTCCCCACTCTGCCACCAGTTAAGAGCTTTTAGTTCGTTTTTGTGATCCACTAATCCGTCCAGGCTCCCCTTTTGCTTTCTTCAAGGCCTTTGTGTCAGTGACAAGGTGGTGAGTTTACTGACCCCAGCCATTTGCCTGCTGAGCACACCTGAGGACTACATTTCCCATCCTCCCTTGCATCTAGGTGGTGCCACGTGACTGCATTCTGGCCAATGGAAGGGAGAAATGCCGATTCAGGCTTCGTTATAAAATATCCTGCAGGCATCGTCCACATAGTCACTCCCATCTCCCTTGTCTGCAAGGCTGCAAGCAGAAAACGCTGGGATGGTAGAACCACACAATGGGAGGAGCCTGGATCCTGGAGGAAAGCTGTCTGATGCACACTGGACTGCAGCATGAGAAAGAAAGAAACTTTTATCAAGTCAAGCCTCTACGATTTCAAGAATTATTTGTTACTGCAGCAGAGCATAGCCCAACCCCGAGGGCTAAAAACCAGGAAAATAGACTGAAAAGATGAGCCAGAACAGCATCGAAGGTTTACGGTTTCACACAGACGGTCACGAGCCTCAGTGCTCAAGGTCCTTCTTCCCTCTGCCTCTCCAGGTGTCGAGATTAAAAGAGCCGGCTCTGGAGGTGAACCAGCCTAGGCTCCAGTCACTTCGCCTCTCTGAGCCTCAGGTTTCTCATCTGTAAAATGGGCTTGAAAATAAAAGTACCTCAGTCGTAGATTCTATCATGAGGATTCAACAAGTTGACTCATATAAAGAACTCAGTGGCTAGGACACAGTAAGTGCTCCATTAATAGGCTAAGAAGAGGGCACTGGGAGCCACCATCAAGGACACAAGGCGGAGGCCTACTTTGCTACATCCTGGGGTCAGTTCTGGAAAAAGGCTCTGCCCCCCCCAGCACAAACCACTAGGCTCCACTCTCCCACCTGAGCGCACGCGTGTGCACGCGTGTGTGTGTCTGTGTGTTTGTGTGATGGGGCAGGCAGTGTGGAGCAGTGGAAAGAGCTTGGCTTAGAGGCCCAAGTGTGAATCCTGCCCTCCTCCCCTGCTCCGCCGCTCGTTAGCGGGAGGACCCCACACAGAAGCTTCTCCTTCCCCTGCACTCAGTTTTCTCATCTGTATGACAAAGGTGATGACAGAGCCTGGGTCCCCAAGGGGCTGGGTGGGTTCACTGAGGTCATGGATGTCAAGGGCCCTGCAAGGTGCCCTTTCACCAACATGGGGTCCAGAACTGAAATCCTCTTTGCCCCAATTTTTTAAAAATTAAAAACTAAGAAGGAGCTCAGGAGATGAATTGAAGACAGTCAGTACTCACTCTCTCTTCACACACACACACACACACACACACATGAGAAATGATTTTTTTGAGAAATGCTCTCAAAACAAAAACAAGAACTCTGCTTGTCCCACATAAGCAGCATTAAAAATTCTGCAATTGGGAGCAAGAGGGACAGGAGTGCAGCCTGAGCTTGGAACAGATTGCTGGAGACTTGGGTCAGTGAAGCAGGGACTCGGGTGTGGGGGAGGCCGGGGAGGAGACTCACCCGGGGGAAGGGCGGGGGCATGGGGACCCTCTGCCCAGTGAGCCTGCAAGGCTGGTCACTTCCCCCTCCCCCAGTCCCCATCACAGAGCCTGCTTACTTCATTTATCGCCCTCACTGCAACCTTGTTTATTTATCTGCTTAGTTATTTCTTGTTTGTTCCCATCTGGTGGGGAATGTAAAGTCCATGAGAGCAGGGACTGCCGTGGTCAGGGGCTGAGGCAGAGCCTGGCACACAGTAGGCACTTAATATTTGTGAGAGAACGAAAGGATGAGTGAATCAATGAGCAAATGGATGAATGGAGAAGAGGGCAAGGGGAGGCGCAGCTGGTCGTGAGCGGATCTTTCCTGAGCTCAGACCAGAGGCTGGTACCCATGCTGCAGCCAGGGTGTGACCCCAGAACTTCACATTTCTGGGCCTCAGTTTCCTCAGCTGTAAAATAGGGACAATGGTACTACCCACCTGGTTAGATCATGTTGAGGATGAATGAAAAAAATCCATGTTAAACAGAATTCTGCATCTGGCACAATGGTCTGTGGGTTTATACACTGAGTGGGCAAGTGGGGGAAGCCTGCAGCAGATACACCCACTCCCACCACTTAGATGAAAAAAAAAATCCTAAGATGCAGTTCCTAAGATCCAAGGAGCTTCTCACTCCTTAGAAACTCCCAGCTGAGCCCGGTGAGGGGACAAAGGTCTGTACCGAGTTATAAAAACAACTCCGAGCCAGGAACTACAGTTCCCCACCTACCCACCCGCGCGCGCGCGCACACACACACACCTACCCAGGGCCGGCCCAGGAGTAACTCTCGCCTGCCGGGCGTGCTCAGCTTAGGGCAGGATTTTGAGAAAGGAGAAAAGAGGGAGGGCAGAAGTTTCCTCTTTCATTTCAGTACTAATCCCCTCAACCCTTCAAAGCACTTTTGTGTCATTTGATGCTCACAGTACCTCCTGGAGGAAGGTGACAAATGAGGAAACTGAGGCCCAAGAGACGTGGAGCACATTACCTAAGGAGAGCAGGCCAATCTGAAGCTGGAACCGCTTTCTCCTGATCCCCAGACCCTGCCTTGTCTGCTTGACCACCCCAGATGTCCAAAGCGCGGGACATACACTCCATCCTCCTCCCAGGGGCAGCTACCCAGCAGGTTTGTCATAAAAGCTCCCAGCTGAGCCCTTGGCAGACATCACTAATCAATTGGGGCACACACCAAATCCCTTCCAACCCAGGGCTCCAGCCAGACACTACCAATCAATCAGAATTGGCCTGAGAGATAAAAAGGATGCTCAGCCCAGCTCTGGGCAGTGAGACCTGCCAGTGTTCTCCCCAGGGCTTAGCCCAGCGCCTGCACATTGGCCAGCCTTCAGTCCATGGTTATTGAGTGAATGAATGAATGAGCAAATGGACACCCAGCCTGTGCCAGGTGCTTGGGCAGAGACCCCAGTTGACAGATCACATCTGCCTTCTGTGCGCATTCCATTGATAAGGACAGAATTCGTTCAAAGGGCCAATGAATCCAAAAGGAGAGGGGGGAGGGGGTCTCCATTCCTCCCCTACTGCTCATGGCGCTCCCTGTTCCCCAGAGCCCTGGGATCCTAGTCACTTCTCCCTCCTTGCTGTGTGACCCCAGGCAAGTCACCCAAGCTCTCTGTGCCTCAGTTGCTTCACCCATAAAATGGAGATTATAACTGAACCCACCTCAAAGGTTGGCGTGGGGATTCCAGGAGACTCCCATGGGTAGCTGGAGAGCTCTGACAGGCCAAGCAGCTGTCAGTCTTTCTCACACACTCAAGGACCTTGAAACCAGGGGCCACTATGTCTTTCTGGGCCTTGAGCCTGTTGCCCGGGACCACACTGGGCAAACATAGACATTAGTGGGTCATTAACCTCCACCTGGGTTAACCTCCACCTCCTCCTCTCTGGACCTCAGTTTACCCATCTGGAAATCAGAAGTAGGGGCAGCTTGGTTTCTGGGACCCTTCCAAATCTGATTTGCCCCCCAGCACAGGGCGCACGTCTGAGGGCCCTCCTCCCCACACGTGTGCACACGGATACTCATACACACACGTACACACCTGTTGTCTTGAATAGTCTGATAGCATCTTCTGCATACTTGCATTCATTGACTGATTTATTCCACAGATGTATTGAGTGCCTGCTGTGTACCAGGCTCCGTGCTGGGCCCTGTGTGTTCTCTCTGCTGGAATGCCCCTCCCCCTCCTTGGCCTCCAAGTTCTTCCTTCCTGCAGGAAGCCTTCCCAGACCAGCCCTGGGGTCCCCCTTCCCTCCTCCAGCCTTGTCCTTCCTATCACAGACTTATCCCTCTGTATCTCCCGGTCTGTTTATTCTGTTTGCTTCCCTCTGAACTGTGAGCTCCTGAGGCTAGGATCACATCCAGTTCCCTGACCCATTTGCAGGGATTCCAGAGGAGGGTTCTGGAAATATCTCTTGGGCAAATGAACAAATGAATGAATACATGAATTCAAATCTCTTTCTCCCTCCCCCTCTCCCTAACACAATGCCCTCAATTAAGCTTTTTGCCTCTGCATCCTCTTCCCCAAACCAATCCCTGGAGCCCACAGGACAAACCCCACTGCTAACCAGGAACCTTCCTAGCCATGTCTCCCTCCCCAGAGCTGGGTGACCAAAAGGGGCCCGCGAGGCATAGGTGGCATTTTTGAGGCATCAACTGCTCTGGTGTGGGGCTGACACCTCCTGAGGTTTGACAGGAGCCCAGGTCCCCATC
The DNA here is from genome assembly GCA_031878705.1 of Tapirus indicus. Classification (NCBI taxonomy): domain Eukaryota; kingdom Metazoa; phylum Chordata; class Mammalia; order Perissodactyla; family Tapiridae; genus Tapirus; species Tapirus indicus. Next base: position 31,687,325 of record CM062929.1, on the reverse strand, counting down.
GGGTCTCTGCCCTGCCCCACGCTGGCCCAGAAGAAACTCAGTAAATATTTAGGCATTAATTAACTTTCTCCAGGGGGCAATGACTCAGTGCCAAATGTAATCTCTCAGCTCCAGGGGGAAAAGTGAGCACTCCCACCTTTCTCATGTGCCCAGACAAATAAGGTCAGCCCTTCATCCCAAGAAGCCTTGTCTCACTGGGACCTGCCCCCCAGCACAGGGCGCACGTCTGAGGGCCCTCCTCCCGACATGTGTGCACACGGATACTCATACACACACGCACACACCTGTTGTCTTGAATAGTCTATGGTACCCTACTCTGAGCCATTGTGTATCCAAACAGAAGCCTTGTGTGTGACCCACCCATTCTACAAACATTTGTGAATTCCTACTGTGTGCCCCCCAAGCTTCACGGCTCCCAAGGGCACCAAAGAGCTCAGCTGTTCCATTGCCTCCTTCGGCAAGTGTTTTCTTACAACAGCTGTGGCAACTCACCCTCCCAGGCCACCCCAAAAAAGATCAAGGGTTTTTATTAAGCTAGACAACTGCTTAGCCCTCCCCACTTGCCCATCTCTCGATTCTTGAGAAGGAGGGGAGATCAAGTGAGGGTGGGCCCAGACAAGAGAGCCCAAAGAATGGGGCCGTGCAGATGGGGCTGACCACTTCTCAGCCGGCCCCGGGGAGTGAGACTCACCGTGGGGCAGAGGCTGAGCAGGGGGCTGGGAAGTTCTAAGGGGAGCCGCCTAATGAGGGGCCTGGCTGCCCTGTCCCCAGCCTGTGGCTAGAGAATCCACCTCCATCCACACCCTGACTCCCCATCTGGGCCCCCAGAGCTGTGTTATGGGGTGCAGCTCTGAGAATGGCTATGAACCATGAGCTGAGGCTGGGACAGATGTTTGCTTCTTCGTGGACTCCTGCAGGCCCTGGTCTCAGAGCAGTTGGCAGGAAAGTGGTGGGATGTGGACCAAATCAAGGTCCTGTTCACCATGAGCTGAGCCCTGAGGACTGGACTGAGATCCACTGACGGCAGAAGCAAGTGGCTGATTTCGAAGAACCTAGAGCGAGTTCCAGTCCTGGAAACAGACCTGTGTTCAAATCCTGCATCCACCCCTTCTTGGCTGTGTGACCTTGAGCAAGACACATAAACTCTGTTTCCCCCCAGTAAATTCTGGGCGAGGACAGAATGAAGGCCCAAACCAGCATTCATGATGCGTGCTTGGGCTCTAGCAACGGGCCAGACACCATGGATCTGAGACTTGACTGTTGCAGACGGAGTCCTCAGAGCTGTGAAGCCAGATACAACCTCTTGCTCCCCTTCACATGCTAGTGATGTCTCAGAGGTGAACTTCAAAATTAAATAAATGAAGCCTTGGTGTGTCTTTAAGACAGGCCCTAGGGAAGTACGGGGCAGTTACTCTTATTCCTGCAGATATTATCACACAGGCAAGTTCCACTCTTGGGTGTCCCTATCACCAAGAGGATGGAAGGAGGATGCCCTTTCTCTGCAATCCCCCTAAAATGTCAATCCTGGCTTCTCTGGGTGGGGGTGGGGACAGGTGCTACTGGTCACGGGGCTCGGACCAGTTTAAGGTTGTTGGCATGGAAAGCACAGAGCCCTGGGCCCGGACCTTGGGTAAGTCCCTGGCAATGTCAGTGCCTCAGTTTCCTCCTTTGAAAAATGGGGTAAACGTTCCCTAACTTTGTTTTCACCCTTGATGCCCAGCGCTGAGTAGATGCTGAAAAATTGTTTGAGGAAACAAGTCTGGAGAATTCTTCAGACTGAAAGGAGACCCAGAAACTGCAAGATGGGCTGGCTGGGTCTCTTCACTCCCACCAAGAAGTCGGTGCCGAGGACAACGGGCCCGAGCAGAGAGGACACTCAGAAGGAACCCTGAGGAGAGGGTGAAACGGCAGGCAGTTTGCTCCTGGGACCTCCCCCCACCCAGCCCCACAAGGCCACCTAGCTGTCACAGCCTCTGGAAGCCTGTTCCTCCTTCAAGGCCCAACTCTAGGGCCCCCTCCTCAGGCAAACCTCCTGGCCACTTGGAGGAGCTCCCCTACTCCGCGCCTTGGACCCCCCCCTCAGAGCAGCAGGCACCCTCCTTTTAGGCCTCCCAGTCCAGATGGAGAGCCCCGGGGATCACAGCCTGTCCCTCTGTTCTCCGGTGGCCTCAGTCCTCAGCTGGGGGAGGTGGCCCAGGAACGGTTCAGGACAAGAAGGAAAACTGTCAACAAAAGTGAAGCTGGTGAGTTCCTCAGCCTTGGTATTCGCCTCCCGTCGGGAGCTCACAGTTCTGGCACCGACCTGGCCCTGCCCCTTCGGGGCTGTGTGATCCCCCAGGAGTCACCCCGCTCCTGAGTCTTGGGTCCCCGCACTGCAAGCACTCACAGTGAGGGATTCAGGGTTTCTGGCAAGGGCCTGCCCCACACTAGGAACAGAATAATGGTCCCTATTGTCATTATTATTAATTAGGAAGGAAAGGAAAGGTTACAGAACCGGCGATTAGGACACTTGGCGGCGGCTCTCACAACCACTTCTGACCTCAGCTGGTTACAAGGCCCGTGAATGCTTCAGAACCTCCTCCATCAGAAATGACCAAAATTCATGAGGTTTTGGGTTTTCCCGTCAGACAAATGGGAAGGACGGCCCTTCCCCGAGTGTTCCCTGAGGCCCCTCGGCCAACAAGTCAGGGAGTTGGCCCAACATTCTCTGCAGTCGAGGGTACCTCCGAATCTCCCTCCCTTGAGGGTCCCTCTGGGTCAAGCCGGAGGCTCCACTGGCCTCCTGCAAGGGCCTTGGGTCCCGCAGGCCACCCGGGGACGGCAGGTGGGAAAGGAGGCTCCGCGTGGCCGGGAGTGCGGAGCTGCGCGCACCTGCCGCAGGTGAGGCCCAGCCTTGCGGAAGGGGGAGGAGCCGTCGCCGCGGTACGCAGGTGAGCCGACCCCCGGCCCGCAGGACCCAGGCCGAGGGCGGCCACGGCCTCCGACGTGTCGGCGCTATTGCAGACAGCGGCCCCAGCGGCTCCGAGTCCCGCGCGGCGCGGCAGCCCCAAGAGAACATTCGAGGCAGCGGCGGCGTTGGAGGCCCGGGGTCCGTTCGGTATTTGAATAGCACAAAGGAACCGCCTTGGTCTGATTGGCCAGCCGAGTGGCCCCGGGGCGGGCAGCGCCTGTCACTCGGGAGGCTCTTGGCACTCCTATTGGCTCACCAGGTGTGGGGCGGAGCCCGGACACCCGGCTAAATAGCTGGGGCCGGGGCCGGCCGAGGCTCGTTGCTTTGGCGCCGTCTGGGAAGCACGAGCCCGCGGGTGGTGCGCAGCGCATGGTGGCGGCTCCTCTCGGAGCGCAGCCGACCCGCTGACCTGGGCTCCGTTCCCTCTGTCCGGCGCTCCCCGCGGCCGGCTGGAGGCCGAAACAGCAGCAGCATAAGCAGCAGCAGCGGCCGCGGCTGCTCCGCCGCCGCCGTCTCCGTGGGAGCATGGAGTGCGCCCTGGACGCCCAGAGCCTGATCAGCATCTCCCTGCGCAAGATCCACAGCTCCCGGACCCAGCGCGGCGGCATCAAGCTGCACAAGAACCTCTTGGTGTCCTACGTGCTCCGCAACGCGCGCCAGCTCTACCTGAGCGAGCGCTACGCCGAGCTCTACCGGCGCCAGCAGCAGCAGCAACAGCAGCAGCCGCCCCACCACCAGCACCAGCACCTCGCGTACGCGGCGCCGGGCATGCCGACCAGCGCGGCCGACTTCGGCCCTCTCCAACTTGGCGGCAGCGGGGACGCGGAGGCGCGCGAGCCGGCCGCCCGGCACCAGCTGCACCAGCTCCACCAGCTCCACCAGCTGCACCTCCAGCAGCAGCTGCACCAGCACCAGCACCCGGCGCCCAGGGGCTGCGCGGCGGCGGCGGCCGGGGCGCCCGCGGGCGGCGCGGGGGCGCTCTCGGAGCTGCCCGGGTGCGCCGCGCTCCAGCCGCCGCACGGCGCGCCCCACCGCGGGCAGCCCTTGGAGCCGCTGCAGCCGGGTCCTGCGCCGCTGCCGCCGCCCGCGCCCGCCGCGCTCTGCCCGCGGGACCCTCGCGCCTCGGCCGCCTGCTCCGCGCCCTCCGCGCCCCCAGGGGCCGCCCCTCAGCCCGCTGCCGCCGCCTCCCTGCCCGCCTCCCCGGCCCCCGCCTCCTCCCCCGGCTTCTACCGGGGCGCGTACCCGGCCCCCTCGGACTTCGGCGTGCACTGCAGCAGCCAGACCACCGTGCTGGACCTGGACACTCACGTGGTGACCACGGTGGAAAACGGCTACTTGCACCAGGACTGCTGCGCCTCCGCCCACTGCCCCTGCTGTGGCCAGGGCGCCCCGGGACCGGGCTTGGCGTCCGCCGCCGGCTGCAAGCGCAAGTATTACCCTGGCCAGGAAGAGGACGACGACGACGACGAGGACGCGGGCGACCTGGGGGCCGAGCCCCCCGGGGGCACCCCGTTCGCCCCCTGCAAGCGCGCCCGCTTCGAGGACTTCTGTCCGGACTCGTCCCCGGACGCGTCCAACATCTCAAACTTGATCTCCATCTTTGGCTCGGGCTTCTCGGGGCTGGTGAGCCGACAGCCGGACTCCTCGGAGCAGCCGCCGCCGCTCAACGGGCAGCTGTGCGCCAAGCAGGCGCTCGCCAGCCTCGGCGCCTGGACTCGAGCCATTGTCGCCTTCTAGGGACCCCCGAGGGCACGGGGACCCGGGGCCCCGCGGGGCTGGGGCCAGACAAAGACTCGGCCAAGGGGCGAGAGGAAGGAACGAACGGGCGCCCGGCCACTCGGGGCTGAGCCGGGGGCGAGCTGGGGGAGGCGGCTGATGTTTTATAAATTGTAAAATAAAAAAAAAGAAATCTAAGATCTTGGACTTTATTTTTGCAGAGAGAAAAAGCGCCTATTTAAGTATGCTTTGTGTTTCTCCTACTCTTTTTTTTTCTTTTTATTGTGGTGATTGCAGTGGTGTTTAGCAAGGAGCCAGCCACGTGAGGGAGGGCTCCTGCCCGGAGGAGGCGCCGGGCAGCTGGGGGCGAGGCAGGGCGCCTGGGCCAGCGGGGCGCGCCGGGGGCGCAGCGCAGGAGGGCGCGGGGCCCGGGACTCCGATCCCAATCAGTTGTCAGACCCAGGAAGCCCGGCGCTCGGTTCTCCCGAGTCCCTCTGTGGGGGTGAGGAACGGGTCTTGTGAAATCCTGAGCAAAAACAAAGGCAAACTCTATCTTCGAAAGGGACGTTGGGGTCACATTTCCTCTCTGGGGGCGGCCTCCAAAGTTCTCAAAATGAGAAGGCAGAAATGAAAACACTTCAACTTTTTTTTTTCTTTTCTTCCCTGGGCGGGTGGCTTGAACCCCCCCTCTCCCCGCCCCTCTGGCTCCTTCCTCCTCCCCTCATCTCCCGGATTCGGGGGTGGCGCCCGACACCCCGACACTCTCAGACACTGTTTGGGGAAGGGGTGGGGGGCGGGCACGACGGACTACATTTCCCATCATGCCCAGCACTGCGGTCCTCACTAAACAAAAAAGGAAGTCGATTCCTTCACCTGGATCCCCGGCGGCCCCGAGGGAGGGAGGGGCCGGGACCGCCGACTGCGTTGGAGACTTTTCACTAAGTTCCTAGTCAGATGTGGTGTTTGTGTGTGTCCTTCTAAGTTGCACAGTCCTGGTTCAGCCTTCGGTTGCATTTCATGAAACCAGCATTGTTTGAGCCT